>CM067557.1:20965000-23365000 GCA_034509755.1 Anisodus tanguticus
ATATGAATACGTATAAACATGGGTATCATAACATGATATTTGATTTCCTAAAAGATGAATGTTACAACATGAGATCTGAATGCTGAGCGGATATGGGACCTGAACACTAAACTGACATGAGGTATAAATACTTGATGTAGTTACCTTAGACATTTTCTGCTTGTCCATCAATAAGTGCGAATATTTGGGCTTCATGTTCTCTTTGTCTTCCCATGTGAGTCCCCTTCACATTTTTGTTCATTTATAACACTTTCATTGGAGCTACTTCCCTAGTCCTCAACTTATGAACTTGAAGATATTTTGTAGGATCCTACATGGTCTAATATATAAGGGACTAACTTTTCATTCTTCTCAAATCACATGAGACCTTTCATAGGCAAAACTTTCTAGAAACATCCAATCGTTAAAATGAAACTCTAAATATCTGCACTGCACATTCGCATAGGACTCTTGCGACTCTTAGCCATTTTCAAACGTTCCTGAATTACTTTATCTTTTTCAACACCCTAATGGACCAAGTCTGGCCCTAGCAATAAATCTACCATCTTCGGGATCCAAAAGTTAAACTCCTAGTGTTGCTAAACGATGGACTTTTTCATCATGATTCTCTTGTCTGCCTCAACATGAGCTAAACTAACCATACTTGATTTCTTTCTGAGATACCTCCTGAAATATTTTAGTATTGTTGTGCGCTAAGTCTTTGACTAGCACCCTGAAGATTAGAGTCTCGTGCAATGGAACTACCTTTCTGACACATAACTGGGCATAATCTTATTGATTTTTTGTGATCGTTTAAATGATAATAACTGATCTTGACACAAGTCGGTCGACAATCATTCTACTCACTTCGTTTTTCTTGTGCATACGAGGTACATTCCTTATGGAGACTATCTCATTATGCCCTTATTACTAAACTGAGGTTCTTCATATCTCATGCTAACCCTTCTGGTTTTTAAATATTCAACTGCACTCATTGACAATTTACACGTCTCTCTCTGGACCAAAGGTTAAGATCTTATATTTGGGGATCTTTCTCCTTCATTGGGATCCAACCAACTTTTCTTATCTTCTGCAATCTTTGCGCTTTATGTCACTGACGGCTCTTCTTTCGACTCATTTCTGAGCGATATTCCTTACTAGAGAAAACTTAATTACTTACATGAACGGAGAACTAAATTACTTACATGGACTGAATTTACTGGCATATTCTTTCTTAACGACTTAACTTCACTCACACTGTTAGTCTTAGGAAAAACCCCTTTCTGATAACTCCTAAAGACTATTTTTTTGTAATTTCCTCTCTTATTGCTTAGCTGATTTTCTTCTCCCACTGTCACTGTACTTCATGTTTATCTTAAACTCTTTGGTTTCTAACACGCATTCGGTAAATCCAAACTGATACTCACTCACCAGTGTTAACCTAACTAAAGAAATCAAATCGTACCTCTACTAGCTCTGCCAAAATTGCTAATTCACTGTATCTACTCAAAACATACTTATTATTCTCTACTAACCACCTGCTAGCATCATGTTCTCTGGTTCTGTCCTGAATACTAAAGTGAAGCGTAAGATTATTTCTAAATTCCCTCACCATCCGACTCTATTCTGCAGTCGTATACTATCTTTTCTGAGCTATAGACATGGATCAAACTTAGGGCAATTATGTCTCTCTTAAATGAAAGATTGAAATATCTAACCCAAACTTTCTATACACTTTCAAGTCATGTCAAACTATACACATATAGGGTAAACACAAACACATAACCTTAGAGGGAAATGTCACATCTTATCATCTCATAGTAATATCTACTTCTTTTAGTAACTTACTAACATCATACTCTCTGGTTCTGATCTGAATAAACTTGCACAAATAAAGTTCTATTCCATAAAGTCCAATATCGTATGTTATTGGTTCTCATGTCGTGCATCTCTCTTCCAATTCATATGCATAGGTCGACGGAAACACATTCTGTAATATCACGTCATTTTTCCTCCCTAGGTATTTTTCCCTTGGGCTCTTTTCTGCTCTAAAACTATCGTGAGTCATTTATGCTCATTGCGGCTAACTTCATAACTTATTACCCTGTAGGATCTTAAATCTAAGCTATCATCCTCATACTTGTAGCTCCATTGTCCAAAAATCCAAATAAACGTATTCTGTAAGGTATAGAACATACATTTACTGTCATGCAGAAATGTGTCCTTAAAATGGTATCATCACCTGATAAATACATTATCTGCCATTTAGCGAGTCTTGGGTCTTAACCCGGGCTTAAAACATGCGAAGATCTCGCTATAGTCATTATTACTTACACTTTCTTTTAGGACCTTGTATCCTCACAAGTCAAGTCATAAGAATCTCGATACACTAAAAAATGGAAATGTGATAACTACATAACTGAACACTAGTGTACTGAATAACTATAATACTGCTAATTAAAACATTGTATAGCTGGTAACTGAGGTAAACTAATAACCATAAAACATAATAATTGCCTTTGTACTTTCGGATAAAGGTTATGCTTTGGTATATAGTAACTATGAATTTTGTTCCACTTTCGATATTATCTCAAATCTCATCTGTTACTAACATGCACTTTCCGATTATAACCCCAATGGGTGGTCATCAATACTTGGACCTTGAACTTACTTCTCGTTGCTTGTGCATTCGATACGTTTGAAATTTGATGAAAAGAGAATGTTACTTACAACTTTAGGGTTCGCGACACGAGTTAGAAGAATTCCTGAAAGTACTGCTCTAATTGCACAATCTAGAGTATGAAAGAGGTGACAATCCTAGATGTCTTGGTGATCAACCATTTATATTTATGGCGCGCGCACACATACAAAAGTGACCACACTGGAAATGATTTCATAAATTCCCTAAGACACTTGAACCTAGGCTCTAATACCAAGTTCTGTCATGCCTTGAATCATGGCATGGGCATAACACGACACTCGGAGCCTTGCTGCATGCGACCGAGCAAATCACATGGCTTGCTGAATCAACATGAGCATCAAGATTATGAAAGAATAATTTAAAACATGTAAAACTAAATACTGTAATTATAGTCCGAAAATATAATTATGGAAATAATCTGAAATGTATTAAGTCTGACCAACTAATATGACATACTAGACTAGTCTATGAAATCTCTGAACATGAGTCAGGCAAAAGAGACATAAGTACATTTGAATTGTATTGTATGTAAAGAAACTGAATGAATAAGCAGACACATGAAATAATAGGGACATAAAACTGAAACTGAACATGAATATGAATATAATAACATGTGTTGTAAACTGTATATCTCTATATTTGTTGGGAGAGCAATATTATAACCGACAACATGAAATCACCACGTGGGTATGTGGAGTCTGGTACCTGGCCCGACCAGCAGAGCGCTACCATACATTTTCGGGGTATGAGACATGAACATGATATGAAAGGATAAAATCAATAATCTGAAGGTATCGTCCTCTGGGCAGAGCGTAGTTTCAAGCTGTAAGAGACTTCTCGATAATCTATGCAACTCCCAAAATATGTACTTGAAAGTAGTTGCTTGTAAGCCTATGAATTTCATGAAAATAACTTGTAAAACATGGTTTGCAATTATAGTTTAACATGTGAAAGGATATATCATTTAACTTACATAAATCATGAAAAACATATATAATTTCATGAAAACTGAGTAATAGTAATTATAACTTGTCTTCAAGAACTCATGGGATTCAAAGCATGCATTCATGGATTACGGACATGTTCATGACAATAATAATGACCTATCATGAATACAATCGATGACTTATAATATAGACGTGACGTATAATAATATTACATGTATTAGGGTTATCATGAAAATGGAACAAAACCCTAAACTTATGAAGAATTCATGTTTCATGGGAAAACGTAGTGTGGGAAGGACATGGATATTCCCACACATGGATAGAAGCTCTACATACATGTAATAGCTCCTAGCAAACGAACTATGTTGATTTCTGACAAGAACGCTCTGAATCCTAGCTTGAATCACTTGCGAAGGATTTCATTGTTAATCTTATGTTTTAGTTAGAGAATCATATTACTAATCATGATTTAATTCTAGAATTACTAGGGAATTGTTGGGAGCGAACTTACCTTGTTGTGCGAGGTTGAGAGGAGAGAAAAATGCTCTTGAGATGGTTTTCTACGAGGTTGAACGAGTTGGTGAATGATTTTTCAGACTAAGTGTTATATTTAAATGATGAAAATTTTGGACCCCTTGTCACGCTGAGCGAGGTCCACAACGAGGTGTTGTCTCGCTCTAGGCTTCATTCGGCAAGCTCCCCTGTCCATTTTGCACTTAGACGATTTTTTGATAAAAATACATTTTGGACATCCCACCTAGCTGGGCAAGGTCTATAGTGAGGTGTTGTCTCGTTCTGGGCTTCACCGGGTGAGCTCCCCTATCCATTTTACACTTAGATGAATTTTTACATTTTTTACGGTATTGATAGCGTCTCAGTAAAATGGCCTCAACTCCTGGCACAGAGTTCCGTTGGAGATCCACCATATATAAATGGAAAGGTATTTCAAATGGATATAACTTTCATGAAGGAAGGTTTCGCAAACTTCTTAGTAGAAGATTCCAAATGCTCGCTTGAAGTGAGGCCTTGTGCAAACTCACTTGAAAACATGGCTGGTAGAGTAGCTTTCGACTATGTTTTGCCAAAGACTCTTCTTATAACTTAATTGGTTTTCAAAATACTTTCTAAGATCTTCATCTTGGTTGCATTATGTTTCCATGGTACGGGTCAAACCTTAGCCCGAAGGTATGGGGTGTTACACTAATCCAGTTAATATCAGTCCTTATAGATTCTCCTCTGCTCAAAAGGGTGTAATTCAAAGGCTAATGGAAGAGATGCTTGAACAAGGAATTGTGCAACCTAGTTTCAGCCCCTATGCCTGTGGTCCTTGTTAACAAGAAAGATGGCTCTTGGAGGCTCAGTGTGGACTACAGAGCCCTCAACAAGCTCACTATGAAGGATAAATTACCAATTCCTGTCATTGAAGAGCTCATGGAAGAATTGGGTTGTTCTAGAATCTACACTAAATTGGACCTAAGGTCTGGTTACCATCAGATTAGAGTAAATGATGCAGATATTACCAAGACAGCTTTTAGAACTCATTCAGGCCACTATGAATATTTGGTGATGTCATATGGCCTTACTAATGCCCCCTCCTATTTCCAAGGGCTAATAAATTATATTTTCAACGAACATTTGAGGAAGTTTATTTTGGTTCTTTTAATGATATTTTGGTGTTTAAAAAAGGGTTGGAACACATCTCAAAATCATTTTGAGATGCTGAGAAAACACAACCTGTTTGTAAAGAAGTCCAAGTGCTTATTTGGTACTAATAAAATTGAGTACCTAGGACATTGCATTTCTGCTAAAGGGGATGAAACTGACTCAAAGAAGATCTCTGTTGTTCAAGATTGGCCTGTACCATCCAATATTAAACAACTCAGAGGATTTTCGGGGTTAGCTGGATACTATAGAAGGTTCATTCAAAATTATGGGGTCATCAGCAAACCATTGGTTGATTTGCTTAAGAAAGACAATTTTCATTGGCATGAGAAGGCAACCATTGCTTTTGAAAAGCTGAAGGTGGCCCTTACAACATCACTTGTGCTAGAACTACCTGATAACTCACAACAATTTGTTGTAGAGATAGATGCTTGTGACATCTATAGGGGCAGTACTTATGCAACAAGGCCATCATGTAGCCTACATCAGTAAAGGATTGTCAGCTAAGCATCAACTCCTATCAGTTTATGAAGAAGAGTTGTTAGCCTTAGTATTGGATATCAATAAGTGGTCTCAATATTTAAGGGGAAGGAGATTCTTAGTTAGGACAGATCAAAGGGCACTCAAGTATCTCTTGGAGAAAAAACTCAACACTAGCTCTCAGCTCAAGTGGATAGCAAAGATCATGCAAAATGATTTCTCCATTGAGTATAAAATGGGAAAGAAGAACACAGCAGTTGATTCCTTATCCAGGTTGCCCAGTAAGAAAATATCAGCACTATTAGTAAGCAATGCTGGTGTTTCTCTGTTCCAAAAAGTATTGAATAGTTAGAAAATGATCAAGAAGTGCAGGACCTCATCAAACTGGTGATTGAAGATGAGGGAGATTACAAGGGATACTCTTACATAAACAACCAGTTGAGGAAGAATGAAAAGCTGATGGTAGGCAACAATTCCTAGTTAAAGAAGGAAATTATGCACACTTGGCATGATCTACCTGTTGGGAGGCATTCTGGTGTAAACAGAACTTATAAAAGGATCCCTTCCTTATTCTATTGGAAAGGGTTGAAGGAGGAAATCACTCAATATGTCAAGCAATGTGACTTTTATCAAAAAAAGCAAATATGACCCCTCCCCATACCCTGAGTTACTAGAACCCTTGGAGATTCCAAGCTCTGCATGGTCAAGCATCAGTATGGATTTTGTTGAAGGGTTACCAAAGTGTAAGGGGAAATCAGTTATCTGGGTGGTTGTTGATAGACTTACCAAATATGCTCATTTCATTGGGGTTTCTCATCCCTATACAGCTAAGGACATTGCTCAGTTATTTCTAGACTATATCTACAAATTACATGGGATGCCTGAGAATATTTTAAGTGATAGGGATCCAATTTTCTTGAGCAAGGTTTGGCAAGAGTTGTTTTCTGCTCATGGAGAGACTCTCAACACCTACAGCTTACCACCCACAATCAGATGGGCAAACTGAAGTGCTCAACGGGTGTCTTGAGACCTTCTTAAGGTGTTAATGTTCTAATGCCCCCACTGATTGGTTCCTTTACCTTCCCTTTGCAGAATGTTGGTACAATACCATCTACCACTCAGCTATTGAAACAACCTCTTATGAGACCCTTTATGGTCAACCCCCTCCTATTCATTTGCCATATGTTTCAGGTGATGTTGTGGATGAGCAAGTAGATAGAAGCATGGAAATGAGAGGGCTCAAATTGCAATTCATCAAGTTCCACTTACTGAGGTCTCAAGAAAGAATGACTGCATATGCTAACAATCATAGGTCTGATAGACAATTCTCAATTGGGGACTGAATTTATCTAGAAGTTCAACCTTCCAGGCAGCACACCCTCTCTAACTCGCTTTTTTTCCAAATTAGCAGCTAAGCATTATGGACTCTATCAAGTCTTACAGAAAATAGGGCATGTAGCTTACAAATTAGCTCTACCATCCCAAGTCACTATACACCCAACCTTCCATGTTTCCCTCCTTAAACCTTGTCATAAAGTTCCTGACAACATCAATCACCCACCAATTCTCGACCTTACCAACCCTTACTGTCCTAGCCCCAAAACTATCATAGAAAGGAGGATGATTAAGAAAGGAAATAGTATTGATTCAGTGGAATCAAATGCCTCCAGATCAGCTCACCTGGGATCATGCTCTCAAGATCAAGTTTCCACAGTTCTTCCTCGAGGACAAAGGAAGAATTTTAAGGGTGATGGAATGTTGCGTATGCAAAGGAAGCAGTACGTAAAGCTTAAATGTCTGTAGGAAGCAATGGAATTTAGAAATTATAAGTATTTTTATTATTGTCGTTGGAGTCCTCTATCTTTTGTAAGTCATAGTTTTGATTATTGTCAATTAGGTCCTTGAGATTTGCCTAGTAAAACAGATTCAGTCCACTGCCAAGGTTGTTATTGGCAGGACTATCTGTCCATATTTTCGTACAAGTTTCAGAACATGTCCAGCTCTATATAGTAATTGTAATTCCTTCTTCATCATCAATCAAAATATCTTATTAGCTTAAAAGCTAGGTTTTAGTTTTCCTCTAGTTTTTCTTGCACTGCAAGTTCTTGAATTCTCTCATACCCAACAAGCTAGTAAGCAAGAGAAGAACTCTTCAAACTTGGGATCATTAGCAGATTGTTAAGTTTTTTAAAAAAAAAACTTGTCAAACAGCTGATAAATTTATAAGATTATTATTAGCATGTTATCAAACTTTGTAAACTCAGCCAAGACTTCAGATCACTGACATTGGTGTTACAGATAAGCAAAATATTGCCAGTGGAAACAAAGCTAACATAGGGTACAACTATCAAGGTTTCACGCTTTGAAAAAATTTGAGCTTGTCTCAGCCTGATATACAGTGAAAAAGGGGAAGAGATAGAATTTATGCTACTCCCATATGCTTGGAAAATTTTAAGGAAAGACTAAACTTCAAACATAGTATGATGTGTCTGGATTTTTGGATTCCCAAGAATTTACCCTGCAATCCACGGTAGAGTAGCTAATCAAGTTTTCATACACTGCGTCTACTGCTGACAAAAAATTTGCCCCCTACTTGGCAGGTACAGAATTTATTGCTACATTCAAAGGTTTTGGATCCAACTCCATTAGAATTTTTCACAAAGATAATTAATACAAAATTACGCAGAACCACAATTATCTCAGTAGAAGTAAAACTCAAAGTTACGAACTAAATATGAAGTTGGAGGAGTTATTTACAACTACGACATCTCAGTGGAAGGCAGAAATTTTATGTTTAACTTGAAAATCTCGGTAAATCAGCTCAGGAGTAAAACAATTGAGAACTACATAAACTCACCAAAATCAACTCTACTAGTTCTATAAGAAATTTACAGGATATTTTGCTAGTCTTATACATTGAATAATCATGTACTGCTGCTTTTAATTTGACTTCCATATTCCACGAAAACAAAATAAGAGCAAGCTAGAAGGGTTGGGAAGAAACTGTACACAAGATGCAGAACAAAGTGGTGTAGCATCACATGACGAAGCTCGTTTTTTTATAATTTAAAGCCTTCTACTTATTGAAGGACAATGCATGCCTGTCAAGTAACAACAAGAGAAGAGCAGCATATTTTTATGGCCGAAACATTTCATCAGATGTCTGTATCATGGCTAACTTTTCATCTTTATGAACCTTGATCCTGCTTGCCATTTGATTCAGACGTTGTCCCCGACAGGAGGTTTTGCTTGACCAGTTTGCATTGGAGGAGCTGTCAGTGCATATGTCAACCTGGATGAAGAATTTTCAATTAAACCAGCAACTCCGGCAGCTGCAGACTGGGCATTTGAAGGGAGGAATAGATCATGTCTCTGATCCTTATAAGCACTCCAAACCTGCAAGTTAATGTTTGATCGCAAACACTGATTAGCATATATATCTTGGTTTCATTAAAAGATCCAACTTACAACAATGTCTCAACACTTCTTATGATATATAAGAGTTGGTCCAGACTACATGTAACTCGGCTGAAGTGCACAAACAGCCAATTTTTAACACTACTTAAATTTCAGCCATTTTTTCAAAAAGTATTCACAAAATGGCCGATTTCTTTTTTGTGCGCATTCAAAGGGGAGCAGCTACGTGTTCCCTTGTCAACAAAAAAATGGCCGACGTTTTGCTAGTAAATGTCCGATAAAGTTACCCCTCTAAATAATAGTACTGCTTCTTTTCTTCTTCCTGTCTTCTTCAGCCACCTGCTTCTAATAAATGTCTAAAACTAGGATAAATGACTTATTTCTTAATTATTCAAATTCTCAAAAGAAAAGAATTTACTCTGTATTTTCTTCTTTGCTTTCAGCAAAAATATTTTCTCTTTAGACCACACGATTTATACAAACAAGAACGTTCTTTTGCACGATCTTCGTACTAGATTATCAGTAAAACAAATAAAACAAGAGATCGAACCATTGGATTCTTATACAGAAGGAAAAAAGAGTAGATTGCCAAGATCACAAAGGTCTCAACTGATCTCATGTCATAGCCTTCTTCATAGTATCCCTTAAGTTTGAACCGTGAAATATGCACTTCAGGACGTATTGTCCTGAATTTGACATGAATTTCAAACTTCAAGACACAATGTCCTGAATGTTGAAACATGAGTTTGAACTTCAGGACATCATGTCCTAAAGATTGGGCAAAGAATTTCAAAATTTAGGACATTATCTCATGAATTTTGAGCTGTGAAATTCTAGCTTCAGGACATTGTGCCCTGAATTTTGAATTCTAATTTCAGGACTGCAATATTCATTATTATGCAACACATGTTTTAGATAGACATCTCATTGAAAATGCTCGCACCCTATTGATAGTCTCATATTCCGTTGCGTTCTCAGGCAGATGCAGTTCTCACGTCTTCTTATTTTATTAACCGTATACTTCCTCAACTGTTCAGTATCAAGTCCCACACTCTACTTTTTCCCCTTTCACCTTTGTTCTCTCTTCCACCTAATGTCTTTAGGAGCACATGTTTTGCTCATAATCTTGCTCCAAGAAAAGACAAGTTAGCCTCTGGTTCTCTTAAGACTCAACTATACTTCACAGGTCCTTGACTACCAAAACATTTCTGAAGTTTTACCCATTCCACCTTGTGGGGATTTTGTCATTAAATCTACTTCATATTCATCTATCACAACTCCACCATCTGTAGCTCCACCCCCTACAACTACACCAACCATCGTTCCACCACCAGCAACTCCACCTGAGAGGACCAAACACAGAGAAATTGATTGTCGTTTTGTCAGAGAAAAGATACGTTCGCAAGACATTGTCAAAAGTTCATTAGGTCAGATGAACAATTTGCATATATATTCACCAATCCATTTGGTGGTCGTAGTACAAGTTATAGATGTAAAAAACTTGGCACATGTGATTTGTATGCACCAGGTTGAGACTGAGTGTTAGAATCTTGTTATTATAGTATAGGATCAATTACCTCCCATTATGTAACTGTTTATTCTCATTCCATTCTTAGAACAACCTCTTGCAGAAATGCAAGGTAAGGATGCGTGCAATAGACCGTTGTGGTCCGGCCCTTCCCCGGACCCCGCGCATAGCGGGAGCTTAGTGCACCGGGCTGCCCTTTTTTTTAATTCTTAGAACATGTAAACTTAGCTATGTAAACCCACTAGCTTGAGGGAATAATCAAGTAGTGCTCTCTTTCAAGTTCTCTTCTTTCTCACCATTCCCTTCATTTTTCTCTACTTAAATAACTTGGTAAAACTCCGTACTGGACTTGCTAAAATACTTTAACTATTGTGATTCAAAGATTTATTCTGTGTGCACAATCATGTTCCAAGCGATTCTAAATTCAACTTATACCAATAAGTCAATTTCTGTTCCTTTCCTCTTATTCTAGATAAAGATTTTTTTTTTCCAGAGGAACATCTTAACATCCAGAATTGAAGAATTGAGTTCAGTACACGGAGGAAAGCCTCAGAATTTTGAGAAAGTTGTGAACAATAAGAAACTGGAATGACAAGCATAAACTGTTTATGTGTTTGGACTTACATCAGAAGCATTTAGTATCTCACGAACTTTAGTACAATGGGCCCCTTCTGCGGCAAAAGCATGCAAAACCTGGATAAGTATTTTAACACTAGTTAGTAATGGATATCCAGAAATATAAAAAATAGCAAAAACATGCAAAGAGAGGGGAGGGGTTAAACATGTCTTTACAGCAATAAGATTCTTCAGAGAATCATTTTAATTGCAAGTGCACGATCCACACAGGATATAGCTCCCCATAATGTGCAGTCAACAAGTCCGCATGCAATAGTGCAGTGTTATAGAAAGTGGTTGCTTCATCGCTTAAAGAGAGAATCGACGCGAGGCGACAAGATCTCACTTCAAGGGTATGAAGCGCAGCGACCCTTCCATTCTTTAAATGGCGCAGCAGCATTTAAATTTTTGAACCAGCAGCATTTACCGAGAGTGACCCTGTCCAATCTGTAAATGCTGCTGCGCCGTTTTTCTTCTTCTTGTTTCTCTGCTAAAAAATCCTCAAGCTGCTGCTGCTTTTTTTCTCAACAAAAGAATCCTTAAGCTGCTGAGGCGCTTTTATACTTCTCTTGTTATTTTTTTCTTTTTCTTCTTCTTCATCTTTGTTTTAAATTCTTTTGACGCTCTTAAGTTTTAACAGACTTCAATTGATATAGTTGAAATTTAATTCTTACCAAAAAAATCTATTTTCAGTGGATCTTTTAAAATAAAAATAGCTGAATTTTAATTCTTTTGGTCTTAACAGATTGTAAATGGCGTCACAAGATCAAAAGAAAGACTCGGCTTGGACATATGCACATAAAGTCAGAAAGACCAACAAGATCTAAGTTAGGTATCTTTTTGATAAGCGACCAACAGGCCAATTTGGTCCACGAATGAAGCCCCCCACTTATCATGAAGTTAGAGGTCCTTATCTAACTAAAGAAGTGGAAGAGACAAAAAAACTGTGGAGGATCATAAAGTAGAATGGAAAGGAAGCTACCGGGACAGAAGCGGCACATGTTATGGTTTCTCCTACCTTGCGAAATAATGTTTTTGAAAATTACTGGTCCTTTGATTAAAGTACTTTGTTTGGTGGATCGGGAACAAAAACCACCAATGAGCTACCTTTATGAAGCTATGGGTAGGGCTAACGAGGTTATTCAAGAGTCGTTTAATGATGAGCTGAAATATAAAAGTCTTTGAGATCATTGATAAAAGGTTGTCGGATCAACTTCATCGGCCTTTGCATGTAGCTGGGAATGTTTGAACCAGGAACTGTTTTATGATAACGAAGTGAAAGATTTACTAGATGAAGAAGTGTGAAAGGAATAAGTTGATCCCTGGTGATTCTGAACAAGATAAAATAATGGATCAATTTACTACTTACAAGAATGCGAAGGGACTTTTTGGACATCCAATGGCTTTTAGACAAAGAAAGATGAGGTCACCATGTGCACAAGTGCTTCTATGTGTTCTTTATAGCTTTAACTTAAAAGTTATTTCTTTATATTTATGGACTTTTGAATATTTGTTCTACACTTCTACTTCAATAGTTGAATGGTGGAAGCAATAAGGTTCCTCCACTCCAGAGTTACAAAAGTTTGCCATCAAAGTTCTAAGTCTAACTTGTAGCTAATCCGGATGTGAAAGAAATTGGAGGGTGTTTGAGCACGTAAGAAGAATGATTTAGTATATTGAGATAACTAAATGATATCTCAATTGTTCTAACTCCTACTAATTACTTGCCACAACTTATTGGCAAATTCATACCAAGAAGAGGAATAGACTAAACCTAAACGCCTCAATGATCTAGTGTTCATTAAATACAACAGAATATTGAGGCGTCGTAACAACTCTAGCAATGTAATCGATCCAATTTATTTGGACAACATTGATGAGGCTAATGAATGGCTAATTGGAGTCCCTGAAAATCATAAAGATGAAGAAGTATTTGATGGAGATTCTAATTTTACTTGGGGTGATGTTGTGAAGGCAAGTGGAGTTGGGGGAGCATTTATGGTTTAAGAGGGAGTACTTCAAGTTCAAGCTCACATAGGAGGGGAAAAAAAGTAGCTACAAGTCTATCCTTAATTGACGAAGATAATAGAAGAGGAGAAATACAATGATGATGATGAAATTATATATTTTGACAATCTTGTAGAAGAATAGGATGTTGATCTATTTATGTTTTAGTTTTGATTTTGCTTGTCCTACGGAGGATTTTGTGTTATCTACTTTTTAGTTTTTTTAATGGAACATTTGCTTATATGTACTGTCTCTGTGCAAGGTTTATTTTGTTTCTTTTTTAAAAAAAATGCACTTCACTTCGATGAAGGGAGTGTTTCGCTTCACGCTTTAAGTGAAGCGGGGCCTTATCACTTCACACTCTCAAAAACGTTGCAATAGCGAAAGATCAAAGTCCTAAGAAAGGCTTTCAAAAAGGGTGTATTGACATATAAAAACGGAAAAGGGTCATATATGCCCCTTTACCATCCCAAAAAAGTTGTAGTCGTCTGTCCTCTGTTTGATTTTTCGATGACATATACCCCCGCCGTTAGCGTTCTTATTTGTGCCCCCACGTTTAACGGCCACTTTCTCAAGGACACGTGGCCTCATCCTAAACGCCCAATTTTTTTATTTAATTCTAATGAATACCTAATATTTGACCCATACCCGTGAACCATTGGAACATACCCATAACCCAATATTCAACCCCCTATTCAAGGAGATGCTTGGAGACTCCATAACCCGTCGAGCTCCATCACACCACCGGAATATGCTCGGGAAAACAGAGGCAACAATGATCCCACACAAGAAACTTCATCTTCACCTCCATTCAACACACAATTCTTCATCGTTCTTCACCATTGTTTTTCCCTATTTCTGGCTAAGAGTACCACCAAAATTACACGAGAAAGGAGATGAATTGGGAGAAGCAATTTAACATCTAGGAAAGTTGCAGTTGAAACATCAATTTCATTGATCACAAATTGAAATTAACTCACAATCCTAACAAAAATTCTACCAAAAACTAAACAAACCCATTTCAAAATTACTACTCAAATGAACATGCAAAGAAGCTGCAAGAGCCATTTCATCAGTCTCATCTAAGTCATTGGAATGTTTAAGCTCCAACACCCATCTCCATTGATGTATGTCGAAATTTGGAATTGATTTTTTGTATAATTGAGTTGGATTTTCCACCTAATTTAGGTTTATTAGTACTTTTAAAATATTGATAAAATGAAGTGAGATGAAAGGGCGGAAAGAAAGGAAGAGCAGGACAATTGGGGGACGGAGAATACCAGGAAGAAAGGAGAGAAAGGGGAGGGGGAAGATGATCTCTTAATTTATTTTTCTTTTATTTTTTTGGGTCTATTTGATGGGTCTTAATAACTAGGTAGATGGGTTATTTTTAAGGATATGGGTTGGGTAATAACCCGGATAAACAGATGGCCTCCACGTGGCTTTTTGAAGGTGGGTCCGATTGGACCGTTAGATGTGGGGTAGATATATTAAAAAGGCTAACGGCGGGGGTATATATCATCGAAAAAGCAAATGGAGGACGGCTACAACTTTTTTGGGATAGTACAAGAGTATATATGACCATTTTCCGTATAAAAAATCTAATCATGCTTCTAACTTAGCTTTGTTGGTTCGAACTTGCCTCAAGGCTTGTTTAATAAACAAGCTCAAGTTTAAGTGTGAATTCAGCTCAGTTATGTTTCTATCAGGTCAAGTTTGAGCTCATTGAGAATGTAACTGATATCAAGCTAGGATTAATTAGGGTGACTCGTAGATGAGTCAATATTTTCTTAACTTTTTTTTTAATACAAACAACACACGTTACATGCTAAATATCATGGCAAATGGAAATGCTTACCAAGTAAAAATGATACATAAAAAACTAAATCATGATGCCTAAAAAACTAAATCAAATAAATAACTTATTTTCTCAAGTAATTAGCCCAAGTTAAATGTACTATAAACGAGCCATGTCAAGTTTTCTGGAGCTAAGCCCATTATTGATAACCGAGCTCAAAAGTTGGATCGAGCACAATTTGCTCATTAAACAAATGAGCCGATTTTTTTAGCCTTACTCAAATTGAGTTTAACTTTTTTGTGAACATGCCGATTCATTTATCTATATTATAGTAAAAGCATGAACTCCCTAACTTAAAAGTTAAATACGTAAGTACCCTTTTAAATTATCTAAATACCCTGCTATAAAGAAAACCTTACCCCTACAAACAACTGCCTTATTAGCCACGCTTCGCCTAACTAACAGTCACAACTCTTAAATAAAATGAACACCTATAAACAATTCTCAATTAGACAACGCTTCATATTTAAAAAATTAACATGGTTGTCATTCATAAAGTTGTGCCTTACGTATTTCCCAATGTGTTTTTTCCTTTCAATCCTCGTGTAATCTTTCCAACCATGTCAACACAAGTATGCAAGTTTCTTGTTGTATGTGTTCTCGCAGAATCCTCTTGTGATTGTAAGTGTCTGAGAGACTGGCACAATTATGATATTCTCAATATTTTGAAAAGTTTTAAGTAATTCTATATCTTCCTCTTATTATATATATATATATGTGTGTGTGTGTGTGTGTGTGTGTGAGAGAGATTGAATGACAAAGGCAGTTATTTATGATTTTGTCAAGAAAAGCTAGGAATCAATAAAAGTAGAATGGGTTTAGTGCAATTCCTGAACCTGTAGATTTGTGTGTGTGTGTGTGTGTGTGTGTGAGAGAGAGAGAGAGAGATTGAATGACAAAGGCAGTTATTTATGATTTTGTCAAGAAAAGCTAGGAATCAATAAAAGTAGAATGGGTTTAGTGCAATTCCTGAACCTGTAGATTTGCATTAAGATAATTGATATCCATTTTCTTTGTCTCGTATGAACGTGTATTAAAACTTGATATGATTTGCTTATTTTGTAGATAGAAGGACTAAAAGATTAATGCACTAACTCATCCACTTATCACAATGTTGTAAATGTATGTATACCATGCTTCTTTCTTCTTCCACCCTTTCCCGTACCGTGCGATCTATATAGGGTGATTTGTAGTGGAACTCCTAGCAGTAACAGGGTTGAGTTGTAATAGTTCGACTGTAGATACTCCCCGACCTCCACTAGTTTACTCAATGAGTTAATTTCTCAACAATTACAAAAATTCACAAGATTGTATATTCCAAAAATAAAGTCAAACAATGGGAAACCTCTCTACCTCCCAAAGTGGGGGTAAGGTCTGCGTATACTCATTCTTCCTAAACCCCATGTGGGATCTCACTGGGTATGTTGTTGGTGTAATGCGAAACAACTAAATAGATAAAAAATACTGAATAAATTATAATTAGGTTGTATAACAATATTAAGATAACTCTAATGAAGTATAGAAAAAGTGCCATATTTAAATATTTTGTCACACAAATAGCTCCAGAATATGAATGTCCGATGAAAGATGTTATCATATGGCTTATGACTACTAACCTGCAACGTCTTGATCGTGCTGACGAGATCCTAGTCACCAACAATTATGTGAGTCTCCTATTCATTGTTTTGTTTGTTGCATTCATGAAGTTATATAGGCAATATAATTCTTAAAAAGGAGGATAATATATTTTTATTATAACTAGATCATTTTAGCAAAGTAGAGGGAACAAAGAAGCACTAAAGTACATCATTTTGATAAAGGTATTAATTCCTTCAATATTTTCCTCTTTATCTAAATCTCAATGTAATTTGTTCTCACATCTTATAATGTTTGTCTTTTAAATTTGTGTTGCCCTTATCTAAGTCCCATGTTTTAGTTATATCAGCTGAGCTCTTTGTTGTATAGGTTAATGTGAAAAAGGATCATTTCCATCCGAGGAAAGTATCAAACCTCTATGATTTTATTGAAAAATAAGATATTTAATAACTTTGAATAGTATATGAGATATATGGACCTTTTCCCTTAATTTTAACTTAATTACCTTCTTATCACTTCTTAGATAAAAAGTGACCTTTTGTATTCATTGATAATGTGAACTAACACGTATCGATGTATAAATAAATATTACTTATAAGCATGTATATGATGAAACTGAACATTTTGTACATGACATAAACATCAAAATAGAAAAAGTGAGGATTGGATATTTCAAAAAAGAGAAATCAACCTTGAGAAGATAATGATGCCAATGATATTTCCATGGCTCAAGAATATAGAGAAGAAAAAGTTGATAAAAGAATGTTGCTCCCGACATTGGAGCAATCAAATTTCGCAGGGGAGGTATTCCAATTTTAAATTAATAGTGTGACGTCTAGAAGAACAGAGATACCGGTGGAGAACGTGCCTTTTAATTTTATTCATAAAAGGTCTTAACGTTACACGAGAATGCTAGATTTTGGTGTTTAAATTTGTGTTTATAAGAAAATCAAGTATTTTTTAGTACATGCATCAATTATTTTTAATATATTTTTTAGGTCAAATATGATATGGAATACACAAGCAATGCACATGAAGAGAAACTAATAGCTCTAAATACATATAAATGTGCAAACATTTGATCATACTCATAAGCACAAATCAGACTATAACCACAAAATAATAACTAGCACTGCTTTAAACTAGAATATCGTCACACCACAAATTTACAGTATTCAGAAGGGAGATTTCACCCTCAAATGCAAGAATTTCATTTAGGAAAACCAACTAAGAATTTCATTCCACGGTGATTATATCACCCATTGACTTTTAACAGGTTTATGAAGCATGAACCAAAAACGGACAGAATCTTTAAGAACAGGACATCACCTGTAATGAGATGACACAGGATGACAGGAAGTACTCCCAAATACTTAAAACAAGAAAAAGTAGGTTACAGATCATGAAAATCAAGTAACAGTATTAAGAAACACTGACCTCAACTGCGAGCACCCTGCCAATGGATGCTTCAGACTCATTCCACTTCATCTGAGAGCGAAGTCCGTTTCTTCCTGCAGCCTTCCAATCAAGAAGGCCCAGGAGTACTTCAACAAGTCCAACCCTATATTATAGAAAGCATTTTGAGTGTAAAAGAGAGAGAGAGAGGGGGGGGGGGGGGGGGGGGGGGGGGGTACAAAGAATATCCTTTTCAGACTGAATAAATTCATTAATTTTCTTGGACATCCAAAATAAAAAGAATACGTTTGTGGTGTATTTTGAGATTTTTTATCTAAAAGAATAAGAAATTTCTAAAAGATATACCGAGAATACGTTTTAAGTGCCAAGCAAACCATTAAAAACCTACTAAGGACAATTTGGATTTTGCCAATCTTGGACCCAAGGGTGTGGCCACTTGGTAAATGAAGTGGGTTAAAAAACATGAGGTTTAGGTTCAAATCTCAGTGGAGGCAAACACACTAGGTGATTTTTAGAGAATAGCTTGTGGGAAAAGGTGAAAAAACATTGTGGATCAAGGAGAAACATTGAGGTAACGTTTCCCGACCTTCTTTGATCATTATAACATGTTCGGATCATGAATCTAACACCAAAGGGATTTTAGTGGGTTTCTTGTCTTAGGGCTAAATTTGGGGAAAATGCTCAATTGACCATCCATTTCCAATAAAAATCAGATTTTGATTATAGATTAGGAAATCTTGAGTCGTGGGCTTCGTGGAACTATAAAATTTATTAAATTCCGAGCCCGTTGATCAGATGGTGATTTTACCCGATATTGAAAAATGAGCCAGACCTTATATGCGTTGTTTCTCTTCAAGATTTGACTTTAAGCATATATTCAGACTCCACTAGGTGAGGACCATTCCTTGGAGTGTGTTTGGGAGGATTCTGAGGCGGTTGACTGTACGTTGACCCGACCTATCAAAGTTTGACTTTGAACGGGATCCCAAAAATCCAAAAATGGTTATTTTGAGATTTTTTATCGTTTTGAGCATGATTTTGAATAAATGGAGGCCATTGGAGATTGTTTGGAGCAGTTTGAGCATTTCAAGTGAAGTAAAGGTTGTCGTGTTTTAGGCAAGTGAGACTTAAATTCTAAGTTTGCATGTTTTTTCTTTAACGCATGTTATATCTGTTTCTTGTATGCATTTAAACCATCTAGTTCATGTGAGTGCGCAAGCGTGAGCTAGATCAGATAGTTTTGAAGTATCAAGATTTAACCATGAGGGTCCTAGGGTGTGTTTTCACATGATTTGATACTTCTAGCAGATTTAGTGTTATTATATGATATTGTTCAGTTCTTTAGCATGCTTTATCGTTCTTTCATTTTATTGAATCTTGACATGATATTGTTTAGTTGTTTAGCTTGCCTTGTCATTTATTCAGTTCTCCAAAGTTATGTTGCATCTTTATGTGAGACACTTAGGTATTTAGCATGCCTTATAATTATGTAGTAGCGCATACACTGCCTGAGCATGATGATGTCCTCAGCCAGTAGTAGTGCCAGAATTACAAAGACCTGAGCAAGATGTGTCGTTCATGGACCGCAATAGGTGGGTAGCCATGAGACTAGCGCTCTGGAAGACGGGTAAGACATGAGAAAATACATTCCATGTCCCATGAGCAGTTATCAGCTTTCAGTAATATCATGTTTTACTTTGTTATTTGTACTCGTGATCTCAGATTCAGTTGCTTTACCTGTATATTGTTTTATACTTGTATTGTTTTGCATTGATTATGCACTACCAGTGATTTCTAGAGATTTTCCCAGAGGTAAGCTAGAAGAGCGAGCCAATGATCTTCCTGATTTTTTAGACTCACAGTTACTGCATGCGCGCAGGTAGAATAGACAGAAATTCAGCTATTGAGTAGTGATTCTAGCTTTGCTATCAGCCTTACAGTTGAGGTGAGCCACCATTAGTACGTGGAGGCAGCTTCATCTAATAGCAGACTTTAGTACTTTCTTTATTCCGAGCTGCGACTCATATTTGTACTCAGACATAGTAGCTCCATGACTTAGTCTTTTCAGTGGGTTAATGGGATATTGTTCAAATATTTTTGTTATGCTTCCGCGACCTATCTATATTAGACAGTTGAGTATCAATTTTCTCTTATCTTCTTCTACATTTTCAGCATGTTTAGCTTAGAGGGTTCTCCTAATGGGTAGTGGCTTGCTGGGTGCCTTGTCGCGACCTAGATGCCAAATTTTGGTCGTGATAGTTCTTTTACAATTTTCCTAATATCCCCTCCTAATTCAGTCTCTTGCAAGCAAAATTAATCCGCATTCCACCTATGTATCACGCCCTTAATCAACCTCCTCTTCCTGATGCGATTAAACCCCCAAACATACCACGATACAATATTAACCTTCATTAATCTTAGACAACAAGATACCCCCTTGCTTCTCGTTCCATTACTCTTGAACTTATTTCTAATATCCAAAATTTTCAGCTCTTTGGTCCCCTTTCTTTTTGGAGTTATCGTAACCGGCACACTTGAACCCTCTTTATTCGCTTGTCTCGTATTATCAATTTTCATTAATATCTCTAGAGTTTCTTTCTCGCAACCTTGAAAGTCCACCCCAACTACCTTGCTTAATCTGATGATATTTTGATGCACCCAAATTGGTGTATCAAAATCTTGTTCTCTTCCTCTTCATCTTGTATTTCATTCTCCCGCTATTGTTGTAAGTTCTCCATCACAGTTCGTGACTTGTGTTCTCAGAAGTGGTGAGAAAGAGTTAGCCACTAACTCTTCATTAAAATGATAGTCTAGGCGCTACAATTAACCCCTTCAGTGTGGTATCTTCCGAAATGCATTGGACCAAAGTGTCTAGTCCCAGTGCCTGACCCTCCTCTCACGTGATGTGCCACATGTGAGTTCAAGTATATTAGCATTTGAAATAGCCTGCAGTCAAAACAATCCATCTTCTACGCCGCTAGTTCTAACTAGCGGTTCACACCACTTAAATCGAGAAAATAATCCCTTGAAATTCCACCTTCACCACTTCGGGAACTGAGTCTCCATCCCGTCTCACTGTCAACCTGGCCCATTTTAAATGGTTCCTAAGTTCTGTCTCCTCCTTTGTTTGTACAGGCCACCACAATGATCACCAACTTCTTTAAACACCTTCTGAGACCATAAATGAACTGGAAGTCCTATTAGCCTGATGCATAGTTGGTTTACCTTGTCAAATTTCAAGATAGAACCTACTATCAGTGTCCACCATTGGAGATGAAACTTATGAAGCCTCTAATTTCATTCTCTTTTAATGATATGTTCCGCAGCTGTCTTCGAAGAAAACTCGAAGATAAATGGGTTATGACCCATTTCATAAATGTTGACTCCATGTGTCTGCTTCCAAGTGTTGTTGGCCCAACGATTATTGTCCGATCCCCTGTTTGGATAGTTGTTTCATGTGGTTCATTATTGTACGTTTTTAATTGATATCATGTTTGTTTCCATTATTCTTAAAGTTATGTAGTATCGTGTTGTAAACCCACTGTAATTCTGTGGTTATATAACCATGAAAAAGCCAATTTTTATAACCATAGATATGGTGGTTTTTCCTTGATTTCTTATTTCATTTACTCATTATAACCCCCGCGCCACCCCTCCACCACTCGCTCCACCCATACACACCCCACCCCACCCCTCCACCACCCACCCCAACCCTACACACCCCACCCCACCCCACCCTCATCCTCCGCCACCCACCCTTCCACTACCCCACTGACACCTACTTATTTTTTATAATTTCTATTTATCTTTTACTCTAATTTTATTAATATATATAAACTAGTTTGTAATTAAAGGTTAAGGGCATTCTAGTAAATTTACATGTTATTATCCAGTACCATACCGTCAAACCAAACAATAAAAATGTTATTAACCACAACAAACAATCCAGTCTATCCGAACATTGTATTCATTAATACAATACAATACTATATAATACGATATTGTACATTATGAAACCATGGGTAACGACCATCCAAACAAAGTGTAAGAGTGTAGGGATATCAGAAATCTCTTTTAGAAGGCTACCAACCACACTCCTCAGTAGAAGCTCATTTTGAATTAGGTTGGTTCCTCCAGATACGCTTATAATACCACTTTTTTTCTGAACCATACCTTCATTCATTTCTCTTGATGCCCATTTATTTCTTCTGACAGTCTAGGAGTAGAGCAGATCTTCTGCTGGTACTTTTGCGAACAAATGTTTGCCTTCTGCACATTTTCATTAATGGAACTTTCTATTTTTTAACTACAATTTCCATCCACCCTGTATTAAATACGATTTTAGGGATGATGGGTGATTATTGTTGATCTCCTCTTTCCTTGTATACTTACGATGCTTATATAATGTCCATGATTGTTCTAGTTCCTCAAGCAAAAAACTCAGAAATGATCTTAGAACATCCATCTTCTCACGTGATTCTCCTTCACTTTTGAAGCCTCCTTTAAAGCATAGCATAGCCACTCCATCGTCTTCCAACTAAATGTGACTTCATTCCGCCCAATCATACCACACTCCAGTTCTTTCTTCAGTTTTGGTTATACAAACAACATACCCAGTGTAATCCCACAAAGTGGGGTTTGGGAAAGTAGGATGTATGCAGACCTTATCTCTACCTTTGTGGGGTAGAGATATTTCTGATAGACCCTCGACTCAAAAGAAAAGTAGTCCATGTAGGATTGCAAGAAAAATAAGACAACAATTTAGCAATATACACAATAAATAAAGCAACACATAGTAATACACACTTAAAGAGTAATGGTCTACGCAAAACCGACCTAATACTACTACGAAAAGGAGAAGAGGAGATGAAGAGGCTATAAAGAGTAATGGTCTACGCAAAACCGACCTAATACTACTACGAAAAGGAGAAGAGGAGATGAAGAGGCTACCCCCTACCTCTCCCACACAATGTGACAAAAACTCAATCACTCACTAACCTTCTACCCTAATTCTCGACCTCCAAATCTTCCTATCTAGGGTCATGTCCTCAGTCACTTGAAGTTGTGTCATGTCTTTTCTAATCACCTCCCCCAGTTCTTCTTCGGCCAACCTCTACCTCTCCTAACTCCAGCTACCGCCAACCTCTCACACCTCCTAACACCTTCTCTTCACATGCCCGAACCATCTCAGCCTCGACTCCCTCATCTTGTCATCCACGGAGGCCACTCCGACCTTGTCCCGCATAACATCATTTTTAATCATATCTCTCCTAATATGACCACACATCCATCTGAGCATCCTCATCTTCATCTTCGCAATCTTCATCGTCTGAACATGGGCGTTCTTGACTGACCAGCATTTCGCCCCATACAACAATGATGGTCTAACCACCACTCTGTGGGACATGCCTTTCAGCCTAGGCGACACCTTCTTATAGTAAAGCACCCTGGAGGCAAGCCTGCATTTCATCCATCCTACTCCAATATGGTGTGCGACATCACCATCAATTTACCCGTCTCCTTGTATTATGAACCCAAGATACTTGAAGCTTCCCCTTTTCGATATAGCTTGTGCCTCGATCTTCACTTCCACATCTGCCTCTTGTGTCACGTCACTGAATTTGCACTGCATGTACTATGTCTTAGTCCTGCTTAACCTAAAACCTTTAAGACTCTAATGTCGTCCTCCAAACTTCCAGCCTATCGTTAACTCTACTACGCGTCTCGTCAATCAAAACTATGTCGTCTGCAATAAACATACAGCACCTCCTACAGTTTTGGTTTTACCACACTGCAAAATAAATTGTGTTGCCTCCCATGTCATCTAGACTAGTTAACATATCATTTGGAAGGTAGAACCTATCTCGATTTCGGCCAAAGCTCCTAGACAATCCCAAGTTTTGTTGAAAAGAAGGGCTAGGATATGCTAACCTTGGAAAATGTGCCCGGTAACATTTTCACACTTACTCTCAAAACCTCTTTTTTATTGTTTCCTCACAATTACATGATATGTATGAACAATTTAAACTAAGGCTGGCCACCGGGGCGGGTCGGCCCGACCCCGCTATAAAAAAATTAATCGATAACGTGACTCAAACTGGGACGGGACCTGGGCCCGTCCCGCCCCAGTCCCGCTACGCCCGCCCCGGTCCCTCCCCTTTGCAAAAATGATCGTTGCACAACGACCATTTTATATTTTGGTCGTTGTGCAATGGCCATTTTTGGCCCCCCCAAACTCCCCTACCCCTTTAATATTTATTTTTAACCCTAAGTTAATATATTTACACTTTAACCCAAATTCCTAACTATAAATACTTCATTTTCTCTTCATCTTTCTCACAAATCTTCCTACAATCTCTCAATCTATCTCTCTACAAGTCTACATTGTCTACTAAATATTAAATTGTATTTATTCATCTGTATAACTACATCAAAGTTCAAAAATTGGAAGTGAAGTTGGCAACTAGCTTGAAGATCATCCATCGAGCAAAGTTTCAGTTTTCAACTTCGATTACATGTCGACGTTACGTCGGCGTTTGGTACATTCGTTCAACAACAACAACATACCCAGTGAAATCCCATAATGTGGGGTCTGGGGAGAGTAGAATATACACAGACCTTACCTCCACCTTGGTAGGTAGAGCGGCTGTTTCCGGGAGACTTAATTAGCGCACTTAATATCATTATCTTTAACTATTTATTAGCATAATTAAAATGAAAGGATTTAGAGGTTTAAGGGTAAGGGTAAGGGTAAGGGTAAGGCTTCTTCTAGTAGGGGTAACAAGGACAACGGTACTTCTTCTAGTCATCATATTCCTAGACATGATGATTTGGTTGATTACACACATGATGACACACCACTAATCTAGATAATCTGCAACTCAACTAGAAGAAGCTTTACCCTTACTTTAATTTAGAAGATAATCTAGATGACACACCACTAATCTAGTGCACCTCCAACTGGAACGCCTCCTATTCCCCTAGTATGAGACGAGGCCCAATAAAACGAAAATTAAAATCAGATGCATGAAAAAAAAATTATAGAGACGAAGAGAATCAAGTAGTTAGATGTCAAATTTGTAAAAACATAAATTTAAAATGAGAAAAGGTCAGGGTGAGACGGGAGGTTTATTGAGACATGTACAAAACCTTTACAAAGCTAGGTGGGACCAATACTTGGCTGAAAAATCGGGTGCGCCAATGCGCTCTCAGTTGGGACAAGGTTCACATACTGTCCCGGACCAAGTACAGGGTCAAATTAACCCTACGATGGAGGGAATTGTAGGCCCTAAATACGATAAACATAGAAATATGGAAGAAATAGCAAAATTAGTTGCGGTGGAGGGTTTTCCTTTTTCATTTCCTTCCTCTCTTGGTTTTATTCATTACATTAGAAATGTATAATCCTACTTATAACGGTTTTTCTAGATCAACTGTTAGGAGAGATGTATTTAAATTTGCACATGAATATCAACAGTATTTACGTTATTCCTTATATCATTTTCCTGGTAAAGTATCTATCACATTTGATATAGGCCGTAGTACAAACAATCATGATTATTTATCGGTAACATGTCATTGGATAGATTATACATGGTCTATGCAAAAACGTATTTTAGCATATAGATATATAGATGATAGGCACAATGGTACTTTTATTGCAGAAATTATTTATTCAGTTTGAGATTATTATGGCATAACTAATAAAATTATGACTTACATTAGATAATGTTTTTTCTAATAATTATGCTATTAGAATTTTAAAAGATCTTCTAACTCCATCTTTTCCAAATCATTTTCATATAAAATGTGCGTGCTATAATTATAACTTAGTTGTAAAGGATGGTCTATCACTTTTTGAAGACATTCTTAATAAAATACAATTTGTTATAAACTTTATTTTTTAGAAGTAATAGAATACAACGAAAAACAAAATATAGAAAAGCTTGTCACGATTATGGACGAGCTTATAGAAAAAAAATCGAAGAAGTAGCGACTAGGTGGAATTCTTTATACGAACTACTTGTTGCTTATGATTATAGAAGACCTATAACTTTATTTTTTAACGCCCATAATCGAAATCCAACTGATATGGTTGTAGATAACGATTGAGAAAAATTTTCAGAACTTATTGTATATATTATCCTACTATTTCAACTATGTTATTTTATATAGCTCTAATATTTTTGTTACTTAGTGAATATATGGAAAAACCAGTTTATAAGGCACCTATTAAAAAAAATGTCTATCAAATTAAAAAAAATCTTATTCCCACTATTTATATTATTGGTGTTGTATTAAATCGGACTATTAAAATAGATGGTTGTAAAGCACTAATTGAAACTATTTATGATTGTATAGCAGTACTTCCACCTCCAGCTCCAAAAAATCCAAATGACTCACCACCTATTGAACAAACTAAAAAAGATGTGTTGTCTAGCATACAAGCTAAATGCAAAAAAGTATCAACAAGAAAGTGCTAGCAACCAACCGGCTTTCATATCATCTTCTTCTTCTTCAATACTGCCTCAAAAAAGACATGTTGTTTCTGCAGCTAATATTGAAAGCCTTAGAAATAGAATGTTTAGTGGTACCACTACTAATCAAGTTAGCGAGTTTGATGTTTTTATTTTGCAGGGTGTTGTACCGTACCAAACAGTTCTCAATGAAGAAGGGCGTGAAGACTTGCTGAAATCCTAGAGGGAGAATGAGAAGACATTTCCGACACTGTCAAAGATTGTCCGAGGTGTGTAGAACATTCAAGCGTCATCAACAACGTCTGAAAGCGCTTTTTTTGCCGGCAGATTTCAAATAGGATAGCACAGACACTCATTAGCAG
Source organism: Anisodus tanguticus (assembly GCA_034509755.1). Taxonomy (NCBI): domain Eukaryota; kingdom Viridiplantae; phylum Streptophyta; class Magnoliopsida; order Solanales; family Solanaceae; genus Anisodus; species Anisodus tanguticus. Next base: position 20,992,046 of record CM067557.1, read on the forward strand.
GAGACAGCTTGGAGATTGCAGTATTATTCAGAGATTGAATACGAGAGGAGCGGAGAAGGTGCGGTCAACCGGAGATAAACGAAAAAGAAGACGAAAACTACAACGAAATCTTATCCGACGGAGGTGGAAGCGACGTCGAGCAATTTTACCAACAAATACCAATTCCAACCTAAGAACCACAAGAAATTATAAAAAAAACTAGAAAATGTGTTTTTAAATATGTAATTTTTTAATTGCAATTTTACTATGTTATTTACAACTTTCAACACCACAAAGTTGCAATTTTGACAATTGTATTACAAAAAAAATTATATTTCTATTAAATAATATAAGAGACACAAAAATAGTCTTGGAATGTTTTTATTACATTATCTTGTTCAATTATTAAGGTGTTTATATATATGTTAATTTTTAAAATTAAGTGCAAAAAAAATCGAAAAAACACGACCCCGTCCCCCCGACCCGATAATACCAATCCCCTTTTCCTACGGGACCGGGAACGGGACGAGACATCGGCGGATCCCGCCAGTCCCGACCCACTAGTCCCGCCAAAGGACCGGTCCCGCCCTACCCCCCGTCCCCTCGGGTCCCGTCCCGCCAGGGCCCGCCCCATACACGCCCCGTTGGCTACCTTTAATTTAAACTGGCGTACCCTCTTTCTACCCCATCCCCTTTCAACATTTGTGGATGAAAGCCGATTTAAAGTTGGTTCACTCCTCTACCTTCTTTTGGCTAAACCTAACAATAGCATTGATTCAAAGTTGCACCAGTTGGACTAAGTATCACTTGCTCCTTTGGGGATCTATTGTAACACAAGAAAAAATTATGATGATGTATCATAAAGCACACCTTCATAAAAGGGTAAGTTGTGGTTTTGGTCTCTATTTCTCGCCTTATTCCAATTTTGATCCCTGTGTTATTTGACTAAGCACATTAGACCTTTAATCAACTTAAATGTGTTGTTTGGCTCCTTTACGCTAACAGGGGTTAAATAGTTAACAGAATTAGTGTTTAAAAAATATAGTACTACTTTTCTTTTATAAAAAAAGTAAAAAAAAAAAATAAAGAAAACAAACAGAAAGAAAGACCCGAATTGATTTTTACAGTCGTCCCGTCACTACCATGGCTTTTGAGAAGCAAAAAGAATTATACTGGGGGGGCGTGGGGGAATCTACGCTTGCGACCCGAGGGGAGAGATCAGGAAAGTACTTCAAAGGAATTTATGTCATACTTCACTCAACTCCTCTCATGTTCAATTAACTTAAGAAACCATAATCTTGTTGTTAATATTTAACCTAATAAATGTTTTTACAGTTGAATAAAAAAAAGTTAGGAAGAATAAGGATTCTTGTCTTTGAATCATAATGTGTTAATGTGTCATGACTTATTGAGACACTAGGACAGGAAGCGTGAAAGACCTTGCCTCAGTGCCTTTGAGGGATTCCTTCTCGCTCGCTTGCTTGCTGTCTAAGCTCTTCGATCCTGCCCTGCTTTGATTCTTGCGCTTGCTTGTGCCCCCTTCTTTCTTTGGCGCTTGCCTGGATCGCTATCTTACTAGCAGTAGTGTTGTTTTCTATTTGAGCTTCCCTTTTTCTGCATAATGATTCTTTTTTATTTTATTAAAACCACCCAGGCAGTGTGCCTGTGTGGGTTTTTATTAATAATAAAACCTCAAATGGGAAGAGTACAAGTAAGGAGGGCCAAACCTTACTAATCCTAGTGAGGAAAAAAATCCCTTAACATGCGTGAAGGAAATAAGAGCTACTTCTAGATGTTTGATGAAGATCTATTTGAGGAAGGCTTATGACATGGTGCAATGGGAGTTTATATAGGAGATGTTGTTGGGATATGGGTTTCTTATCAAGTTCATCCAACTGATAATGGCATATGTCACCACCACTAGGTTCTCTGTGAAAGTGAATGGTGAGGGATGTGACTACTTTGAAGGAAAGAGGAGGTTGAGACAAGGAGATCCCATCTCTCCCCTTCTCTTTGTTTTAGAATGGAGTATTTGACAAGAGTTTTAATGTTAATGAACCAACTTCCAGACTTCACATACCATCCTATGTGCAGAGAGCAGAAAATCACTCGTCTCAGCAGATGGTTTGATGATTTTCTGTAAGGGCAAGGAAGCCTCTGTCAAGAGGATTATGGAGGCTATAAATCATTTTTCAGACACTACTGGAGTTGTGGCTAATAAGACAAGTCCAATCTATTTGTGGCAGGAGTTGATGATACAACAAAGAGCAGATTACAAGAGATTACTGGTTTTTCCTTGGGCACCTTCCCAAATTAAATACTTGGGGCTTCTATTGTCGCCAAAGAAGTGGAATAAATTTGATTGTCACCAGCTGAGCTTAAAGATTACAGAAAAGACTAGAGCTACAACAATCAGACACTTGTCTTATGCAGGCAAACAACATGTTATTAATTATGTTCTTTTCTCTTTGCACAGAAGGGGAGCCTTGGAGTAACTGATAAAGTTGCTGCCATGTGACCAGGAGATCATGGGTTTAAGTCGTGGAAACAGCCTCTGGTAGAAATGCAAGGTAAGGCTGCGTACAACAGACTCTTGTGGTCCGGCCCTTGCTCGGACCCCGCGCATAGCGGGAGCTTAGTGCACCGGGCTGCCCTTTTCTCTTTGCACAATTTTTGGAGGTCTATGTTCATCCTACTCCAGAGTGTATGGGGAAGCACCTTGGATAATATAGTTTGGGACACCGTTCATAAACCCAAAAATCAAGGTGGCCTTAACATAAGAAGCTGTAAATTGTGGAACCTAGCAGCTGTTGGGAAACTAATCTGGATGGATTCATGGCATCTATATGAAAAATGTAGATGATTTCTTGGGTCATGTACCTCCTACTGATAGTAGCTGGTACTGGAAGACGCTCAATAAAATGAAACTGGGAATGGCAGGTTGGTATAGGAATGGCAAGTAAACTCTAACCCTCTCTGGTAAGTACACTGTCACAAAGAGCTACCTTACTATGTTAGAGCATGGATCAAACCTTGTCACAGTTGAGCTTATCTAGTCTAAGCTATTAGAGTCTAAACAAAGGTTCATTTACACCCGGTAGTTTGGTATGCGAATGAGAGCATAGTTAGACGACTTGAGCCGGTGATCCGAGATCCTTTCCGAAGGTCCCTTACGAATTAGAGGGACGTTATGAAGGTGTATGGAAGGTTGGAGGCCATTGGGGTTGAAGGAATCATCCCTCGACAAAGTTAGAGTGATACGCTAAGCATTTCGCATCGCGGATGAGATCCACCCCACATATTGGAGCGTAGAATGAAGCAAAACCTGAAGGATTTTCTTCCTTGATCTACGCCAGCAGATGCAGCTGCATATGGCCATCGGCGAGCAGAAGGCATCGCAGATTGGAGGGGGTAGGGCGATGCAACATTTATTTAAGACGGTGGAAACTCATTTCTCATTCATTTTTCGACCAAGACAAGTCCTCTCACTCCCTAAAAGGTCCCCTAACATATCTTCAAGATCCAAGAGCTATCCCAAAGTAAATCAACTCAAGTTTAGCTTGAAATTGTTGAAAAACTACAAGAAGAAGCTTGTGTGGTCTTGAGATGAAGTTGAGGTTGTTGTGATCTAGGTGGAGCTTGGAGTTCAAGTCAAATCTGTTTTATAAGGTATTTATAACATCTTGATGGTTGTGTTTAAGTTTATTCATGTATTAGTTAAGTTATTTGGATGAGAAGCTAAGAGATGGCACTTGGTGTTGCGTGAGATTTTGTTGTTGTTGTTGGACTGTTTTGGGAGTATTTTCTAGATGTTGAAGTGGCTGGAAATTATGGGAAATTGTTGCTTATGATGTTGATATTGTTCTTGATGTGGAGGTAAGAATTCGGGGGAGATGTTGTCTGATTTGTCGTAGAACGAGCTTGTCGCTCGATAACTAGTTGGTATGTCCCTTCTTATTGACACAAGTATTATTTATTATTGTAGATGAATTGTGAAGAGCGGATCGCATCTTCATTATCAAAGATTACACTCTAAAGTATGTAAGGGCTACCTTACCTTCTTTTAAACATGAATTCGTAAGTATGTCCCCTTTATTAGAAGCCGAAGGGGCTAGTCCACATGTATGTTCTTTAGTGACGGATTAAGATCGTCTACGAGTTGATGGGTTGAACTTGAATAGAGCTCCAGCTTCAGTCCTTAGAATCAGAATTTGTAACGCCTCTAAGACATTCGTAAGCTATATATATATATATATATATATATATATATAAATAAAAAAAAGGTAGAGTCCCTAGTAGATTGAGAATCGAATGAACGAGCTAATAAACTAGTAGCGGGACACAAGTAAAGGGAAGATGAGGTTGTACCAGTTATAAACCTAGGTTGTAATAGCCTAGCAAGAAGAGCGTGTACGCATACCCGAGGAGGTCTAAGAGACTCCCTAAAGCCAAGAGAAATAGAGTACGAGGTACGACGGGATGAGTCACTTGAAAGAATATGGAATATGAGTAATACAAGGTGCTTCTCAAACCGAAGAAGAGTAGAGATACGTAGGCCGTACAAGATAGATCGAGTAATATAACAAGATAGTCAAACGAGACTAAAGATAGTACGAGTCCCCCTTAAGAGTTTAGAAGAGTAGATCACGAGATAATAAGTATGAACTGTGAATTATATACGCAAGTCATTAGTTTACAGATTGTTTGCTTGTTGTTGTTTGCATGCACTTGCCATCTGGGCCATTCAGTTACACTTGCCTTCGGGGCTATACAGAGAAACAATTGCCTTCGGGGCTTTACAGAGATATAATTGCCTACGGGGCTATAAAAATATGTGCATAGCCTTCGGGGCTATACAGAGATACAGTTTGCCTTCGAGGCCATTCAGTTACACTTTCCATCGGGGCTATACACTTACACATTGAATCCCTTGTGAAGCGGGATTATTATGTTTAGTATTTCAGATGTGATAAGAGTCTCTTTATGTATAGTTTGTTTGATAGATAACAACGTTTTAAGATCAGAAACCAAAGCTAGCAGAGATAGTACATAAAGTCGTGACAGAATAGATTGTATAGGTAGACAGAGGGGCCAAGCGGTCCAAGCGACAGCGATCGGGTAAGCCGATCTAGGGTTGGTGGTAAGTCCACACCCGTCCTTACTTTTCAGTAGAGATTTCCAACATATTTTTATTCATGTTCTTCAGCTTCAGATATATATATGTATATATAGATTATTTTCTGCCTTTCATACTTGGTATATTTCTTCGTACTGACGTCCCATTACTAGGGCACTACACTCATGCCTGCCGGAGCAAGTAATCAATTCGACGAGCCTTCTCAGTAGATGAGGTTGACGTTCAGCGGAGGATCGGTAAGACTACATCTCTTCTAGAGGTCAGGTAGCAAGTATTTGTACAAACTATGGGTAGGCCCCTGTCTCGACCATTGTGAGATGTCAGTTATGTTTAGAGACTTTGTAGACACAGGTTCAGTATGTACAGCATGTAAGTGGCCTTGCCGACCCTCGTTTTTTATGTTTTATTGAGTTTACCCAATGTGAATGTTCTAGGGAGTCTACAAAGCCATGTCTAGTAGAGTCTTGTTTATGGATGTGTTGTGCACCACATTTATAAACCAAAGGCAACAGGACATTTAAGATCCCTTTTTTTATGCAGATCGGGTTGTATAGAGTTGAGTCGTAAGGAGTCAATGTCGAACTCATATTCGATAAGTATTGTGAATAGATATTCGTAGCCCGAAGGATTCCCGCCAGCTAGAGAGTCAATACAGCAGCAAGTAAGAACGCTAGTATAGAGAATTTTGGATGATGTTGGGTCCTGAGAATATCATAAGGTAGAAGTAAAAGTTCTAGCAGACGAAAAGAGCAAGGTGAAAAGAGTACGAGGTATCCAGTTATTGAAAAGCCATCAGATATTAGCAGATATCAAAAGAGACGAGGATACGACCAAAGTAGTCGATTTGAGGTAAGTCAGGGACCAAGGGCACATGAAGTGCAAAATCAGGAGAGCGATGGACAGATAAGGACTTTCACTAAGAGACTTCGCATTGAGGACCAAGAGGAGGCTTGGTTTATAGATATTAAGTGAGATTAGAATGAATTGTCAAGGCGTGAATCAAAAGGATCGGGTATCAAAGTGGGAGTAATCGTCGTACGTTGATGATGTTCATAGATGAAAGGCTTCTGTATGAAAACAATCGCAATCATGAGGTAGCTAGACGTGTAAGCCCTAACATTCGAGGATGAATGTTTCTAAGGGAAAGGATGTTACACCCCATAGTTTGATATGCGAATGAGAGCATAGTTGGACGACTTGAGCCGGTGATTCGAGATCCTATCCGAAGGTCCCTTACGATTTAGAGGGATGTTATGAAGGTGTATGGAAGGTTGGAGGCCACTGGGGTTGAAGGAACCCTCCTTCGACGAAGTTTGACGAAGTTAGAGTGATGCTCTAAGCATTTCGCGTCGCGGATGAGATCCGCCCCGCATATTAGAGCGTAGAATGAAGCAAAACCTGAAGAAATTTCTGCCTTGATCTGCGGCAGCAGATCTGGACACATATGGCCATCTGCGACGCAGAAGGCATCGCAGATTAGAGGCGGTGGGGCGGTGCAATATTTATTTAAAACTGTGGAAGCTTATTTCTCAATCATTTTTCGACCAAGACAAGTCCTCTTACTCCCTAAAAGGTCCCCTAACATATCTTCAAGATCCAAGAGTTATCCCAAAGTAAATCAACTCAAGTTTAGCTTGAAATTGTTGGAAAATTACAAGAAGAAGTTTGTGTGGTGTTGAGATGAAGTTGAGGGTTGTTGTGAGCTAGGTGGAGCTTGGAGTTCAAGTCAAATCTGTTTTATAAGGTATGTATAACATCTTGATGGTTGTGTTTAAGTTTATTCATGTATTGGTTATGTTATTTGGATGAGAAGCTAAGAGATGTCACTTGATGTTGTGTGAGATGTTGTTGGATTGTTTTGGGAGTATTTTCTTGATGTTGAAGTGGCTGGAATTTATGGGGCATTATTTCTTATGATGTTGTTGATGTTGTTCTTGATTTGGAGGAGGTAAGACTTCGGGGGAGATGATGTCCGATTTGCCGTAAAACGAGCTCGTCGCTCGATAACTAGTTGGTATGTCCCTTCTTGTTGACACAAGTATTATTTATTGTTGTAGTGAATTGTGAAGAAGCAGATCGCATCGTCATCATCGAAGATTCCACTCCAAGGTATGTAAGGGCTACCTTTCTTTCTTTTTGGCATGAATTCGTAAGTATGTCCCCTTTATTAGAAGTCGAAGGGGCTAGTCCACAACTACGTTCTTTAGTGACGGATTAAGATCGTCTACGAGTTAATAGGTCGACCTTGAGTAGAGCTCCCGCTTCAGTCCTAAGAATCAGAATTTGTAACGCCTCTAAGACATTTGTAAGCTATATATATATAAGATAGAGTCCCTAGTAGATTGAGAATCGAATGAACGAGCTAATAAACTAGTAGCGAGACACAAGTAAAGAGAAGATGAGGATTTACCAGTTATAAACTCATGTTGTAATAGCCTAGCAAGATGAGCGTGTACGCATACCCGAGGAGGACTAAGAGACTCCCTAAAGCCAAGAGAAATAGAGTACGAGGTACGACGGGATGAGTCAGTTGGAAGAATATGGAATATGAGTTATACAAGGTGCTTCTCAAACCGAAAAAGAGTATATGTAGGTCCTAAAAGAAAGATCGGGTAATATAACAAGATAGTTAAACAAGACTAAAGATAGATCAAGTCCCCCTTAAGAGTTTAGAAGAGTAGATCACAAGATAGTAAGTATGAACTGTGAATTATATACGCAAGTACTTAGTTTACAAATTGTTTGCTTGTTGTATGCATGAACTTGCCTTCTGGGCCATTCAGTTGCACTTGCCTTCGGGGCTATACAGAGAAACAGTTGCCTTCGGGACTTTACAGAGATATAATTGCCTTCGGAGCTAAACAAATATGTGTATTGCCTTTGGAGCTAAACAAATATGTGCATTGCCTTCGGGGCTATAATGGGATATAGTTTGCCTTCGGGGCCATTCAGTTACACTTGCCTTCGAAGTTATACACTTACACACCGAATCCCTTGTGAAGCCGAATTATTATGTTCAGTATATCAGATGTGATAAGAGCTCTTTACGTACAGTTTGTTTGATAGATAACAACGTAGTAAGATCAGAAACCAAAGTTAGCAGAGATAGTACATAGGGTCGTCACAGAATAGAATGTATAGGTAGACAGAGGGGCCAAGCGATCCCAGTGACAGCGATCGGGTAAGCTGATCTAGGGTTGGTGGTAAGTCCACCCCCGTCCTTCCTTTTCAGTAGAGATTTCCAGCATATTTATTCAGCTTCAGCTGAATATATATATATATATATATATATATGAAGTTGAAGCTCTACCTATCAAGGTAGAGGTAAGGTCTACGTACACTCTACCCTCCTAGACCCTATGTTGTGGGATTTCACTGGGTATGTTGTATACAGATTGTTTTCTGCCTACATACTTGGTACATTTCTTTGTAATGACGTCCCATTGCTGGGGCGCTACATTCATGCCTGCAGGTGCAAGTAATCAGTTCAACGAGCCTTCTCAGTAGATGAGGTTGACGTTCAGCGGAGGATCGCTAAGACTCCATATCAGAGTGCAGCCGAGTCTAGAGGTCAGGGAGATGTCAGTTATGTTTAGAGGCTCTGTAGACACATGTTCAGTATGTACAGCATGTCAGTGGCCTTGCCGGCCCTCATTTATGTTTTATTGAGTTTACCCAATGTGAATGTTCACAAAGGCTTTCTTGTCCCACAATAGCTTATAGTAAGAACAAGTTCGGCCCAGTCGGCTCATGTATGTCTTAGTTGCGTCCAGCAGCCATGAGTTACAGAGTGGTTCTCTCGGGACAGTACGGTACCGGGTGCCAGCCACACCTCACCTAGGTTGGGGAGACACATATTATGGTTGTCAGTCCACAAGAAGTTGCTAACTAAAGGCAGATTTCCGAATATGCAGGTGCACAGTGAAAATATCTTCTGTGTTCTACAGCAGTACATAGAAGATTCCAGCCATTTATTTGTAACTTGTGAATGGACAGCTGAAGTATGGAGGGAAGTGACTACCTGGTTACTGGTTAGGGATACAAATGCGACAAGGTGAGACAACGGAGAGCTTGCACCGGATCAAACAGAGACATTGGAGTAGATTTAAGAAGGAAACTGTGGCTGCAATTTATGAAGCATTGGTCTACTTTATCTGGCAAGCTAGAAATTGGAAGATTTTCAGAGGGTGGTCCTTTAGGTTTGCTTCTGCTTTGTTTTTTCGTTGTACTGGAACGTTGTTTTGTTTGTGGTAATAATATTTTACAGTTTATTGCCAAAAAAAATAAGGATTCTTACAAGTCAGAACACCACTAAAAGGAAGATAAAGGGATTGGAATTTGATAATCCAGCAAAGAATGAACAAAAGTAGCCAGCCACCCCCACCCCAATCCCAGTATATTCTTTTTCTATTTACTTTTTTTAAAGTATATATTTAAACACAGATTCAGTTAAATATTTGACATCCGTCAACTTAAAGGAGCAAAATCACACATTTAGGTTAACTGAAGGTTTAATGTACTAAGCCAAATAACACAAGGATCAAAATCAGAATAAGGTAATAACTTGGGGATCAAAAACGTTATTTCCACTTCATAAAAAAGAACTTGATCAAGACTCAGTCATTTCCAACACATTGCCTATAGCTTTCTATGAGAAACAAGTCTCCAACTTACTTTCAGAACCAAACAGACTGAAAAAATAAGTTTTTTTTGATAGGTGAAATTTGTGACAAGAAATTACCACAATTATATTCTGAAAGGCAATTAGTGCAACTCCAAGGATATAGAAAACTAATTTTTAATCTTTACATATCCAAGTATGAACACTAACTTTTCACATAATCAAATTATGTACTCACTTGAGTCCTTGAGCAACCAATGCATCCCTAGCCCGGTTTCCAGCAACAACTACACGTTTTAATGTTTCAAGAGCTAGAATACTTCCACCTTGCCATCCGATAGCTTTCATCAAAAGCGGAACAACCTGAGCGAGCCACCAAAGGCACAAATGATAGTTAAAGCATGACTTTGCAGCAAAGTATTTTCTTTTAAGTATTTTAAACAACAGAAACTGAGAAACAAAAATCAATTCAACTTATTCTAAGTTATGCATTGGTAAAGCACATACCTGGGGTGTCCCAACACTAGTAGCTGCCATAGCTTCAGCGCACGTTGTACTTGCTGCAAGTTGATGCAGAACACGCAAACAACTAAGACGCACACGCTCTTGTAGCGTTGGTGAAGGAGGATGCATTGAGCTACTATCAGCTTCATATGCTTCCTTGGAGTAGTCAACATTTTTCACTTCCCCAATGGCCATTGTTTCTCTTCTCCCTTCATACGCCACTGCAGACACAAGTTTTGGCACATATCCTAAAAATCCAACATGATCTGCAAGAGCAGGGTGCACGCGTAATAATGACACCAGAGCAGCAGATAGAAGAAGAGGAAGTTCGGGATCAACAGATTGGACATCATAATGTGTCGCAGCAATTGATGAAAGATACTGATCCAATAATCCTTCCAAAAACCGCTTCGGGTTTCTAAGAGGAAACTTTGGATCTTTTAAGAATAATCTCACATAGATTCCTCCAACCTACATCACAATAAAAATTCTCCATTAAAACCAAGAAAAAGGTGTTACAGAAAATGGTGTCAAATGTTGCATGTATCAATCAATACCTGAGGTTCATCTCTCATTTCCTGTTGGCCGGTTGCCTGCTCAGGTACATCCCAATCAACAACACTGCCTTTCATCTGTTCACGATATAGTTCTGATGCCATGGTCGCAATTTGAGCAGACAAAGAAGCAGCCATTGCTGGAGTCCACACAAGTTCTGGAGTCTCTGTCGTTTGTTCAAGAATGCTCACAACAGCTTCACCAGGACCATCCCTGATGATAGATACCAAGCCATCAGGAAGAAACCTAGCCAGAGTTATAGCAACTCTAGGTCCATGCATTGGCTGCCCAGCAAGTTTTCCCAACAATGACGCAGCTGCTGCTCTTTGCTGCAGAGGAACTTCTGCACAACATTAATCAATATTTGTAAACTGTCTAGGATATTGATCTAGAAGAGAATGCCAGGAAAACAAATTACCTTGCAAAGACTGGAGAAGTTCAAGAATGTAGACCACTCCACCATGTTTAGCAGCTGCCCATGCAAGCTCTGGTGTGCTAGCTAAAGCATACAGAACATGGAGAGCTCCTTCACGACAGTTAGGAGAGGAGTGAAGCATTTGCAATAGAAGGAGCAGACTGGATCCATCGGACACGATTGCCTCCAAACAAGGAGCATATGTTGTCAAGCGTGAAAGGACACTCAGACACAGTTGAGGGACATTGGTTGTTGAAGCAACAGGAACAGCAAAGCATTCAAAAATTGGTAATAATTTTTCTTTTGCAGAAAAAACTGATGCCAAATCTGGGGTACTTGTCAGGAGATTCTGAAGAAAGAATAGCATATGTAAACATCAAATCAACATATTCAACAGGACAAATGATTCCCATGTTTACCTGGAGTGCAGTTAGAGCAAAGCGGAGTTTCTTAACCAATTCATTTTCCTCTTTCTTCATCTGCTTCACATCTGAAGGAGTTGAATCATCATTAGACAGCTGCTCTACATTATGTGGTTCATTAGTCATATCATTTTGGAACTCTGATGTCTCAGTGGTTGAAGGAGTATCTGGTCCTACTGCAGCATCACTCCGTACCAGACATGATATAAAATCAACAAGAGCAACACAAAAGACCTCAGGTTCACTAGTTTCATAATCCGGTTGGTCATTGTAGACTCTCAAGTAGACATTTCCAACAAAAAGTTCCTTCGACAATGCTTCATATGTGAAGGAATGCGAATCTTTCAGGTCATAAGAACCATCGGGACCCTGGCTAGCACGCTGCTTGTCAACAAACTTTAACAGTTCTGCCCGGGTTGAAGTGTTCCAAATTATCTGCATTCGGAAGCAATGGCAAATTGAGATGGACCAATAAATCAGAATGAACAGTTTGAGTCTCAAAAAAATAAAATAGAGGGAGAACGAGGAAAAAAAACAATCTATCAACAATAAAGTTTATGAATGCAATATGGAAAACAACATTTCAAGTCCATCTAAATGATGTCATTCATTAAAATGGCCAATTTTCACATGCACAGAGATAGCTTCTCAAGAAAAGTCTTGTCAAACAAAAAATAAATAAAAAAACTTTCAAGAGCAGGTAGAGAATACTCTTCTACAAATTAGGACCAACTCTCACGAGTTGCCTGTTAATATAGAGTATTGGGTGAATTTTGTGGAGAACCATGTTTTTTGCAGGGTGTCAACTTTCTGTGTACCACTTCTATGCAAGAGAGTTTCCCCATATCACTCCCTCCGTTTCAAAATAAGTGTCCACTTAGCCTATTTATTTTGGTTCAAAATAAGTGTTCACTTACATAATCAAGGAGTTAACTTTATTTTTCCACATTTGATCCTATTTACTCAAGACAATAAACAGGCAAGAGTCATATTAATTAAGGGTAGTTTAGTCAAAATACCTATTTTTTCCGGGAGTTAGTGTTTTCTTGTAGGAGTGTTTTCTTAAGGGGTGTGAAAATGGCCAAGTGGACATTTATTTTGAACTGAAGGGAGTAATTTTTGAGCTTTTTCTTTACAATAAGAAAAAGAAACGAAACAAGAGTAAACAGTTTTTGAGTATGAATCTTTAACAAAACATGCTGAACCAATAGCAGAATTGTCTATTGTTTGTGCCTTCTTTTTGTTACTCCCTGCAGTAGAAATTGAATCTCCTGCAGCTCTAGACAAATGAGAAATAAAAATAAACGGAGGCAACCCCCATTTAAAAAAGTTAACCTTTATCATACTCAAGAAAGCTGTAAAAGTAAAAAAAAAAAACTCAGTTCTGCATATGCAACAGAAAGATCCACCAAGTGAACTTAAAAGATCTGCAGCAGTCACCTCTGGGATCTCCAAGTTCGAATTTAATTTGGATAACAAGTCTTTGAGAGATTGATCTTTAAGCATACTGGCAAGCTTTGGTGTCAGCAGAGCTCTAAGTGCATCAGCTGCAGCCATATTATATGGTGTCTGATTCTCATCAGTACCCAAGCCACTAACTCTTGCCAAAGCCTGAGCTGACCTTACAGCAAGCATATTCTTTGCAATTTGAACACTAACACCAACACAATGAGCTTCAGATTTGTCCGTCTCTTCTGCAGTAGAATCATACTGAAACAACAGTGGCAGTAGGTACCTAAAGCAGACAAGTATAAGAAAACGAATACCATGCATTCCTGAAACCATGACTTAATAAGAAAAGTATAATGAATTCAACATCAAGGGACTGGGCATTAGATTCTACTACATCCATCCTATGTGACAAGTTGGACCTTAGAGGTCAAATTTCATGGTTTATTTTAAGGGGTGGAGAGGACCCTTGAAAAGTAGGAGAGGAAGATAGAAGGAGAGGCTTTTGATAGATTGGAATCCTGCAACTGTTGGAGGGTAGAGTCGCAACCTCTGTTGCAACTCCGATCCCCACTTCATGGTTTTGACTATGATTTTTTATTTACTTTTATTTTTATAAATATGATTCTGTGATCTATTAGATAAGTATTTTAAATAAATCTATGCATTGTGATAGACAGACTTTTAAATTTAAATAATTCATATTTGGTTTTTCCAGGCAACTAATCCAATTTAAATGTATAATAACAGCAATACCTCACCAGTCAACCCATCCACATAAAAAGGGATTGGAGGAGTAATATATTTTAGATAAGTAGAAATTCAATGAGTACAAAATAGTTGCTATTGATGGTCAGTTGGAAGAACGGAAGGAGGAGAAGACGAAGGGCTTGGAACGTGGTTCCGCTTGCATTGATGTGGGTAGTATGGAGAGAGAGAGAAACAAGAGAGCTTTTGAAGGAGTAGAGTCAAGTTTCTCTCAGTTGAGGAGTAGCCTCCGCTCCCTTATTTTCTTTTGGTGTGAACAGAAAGTTCCTTGTTGTATAGACGATTGGGCAGAGTTTGTAGAGAACCATATTTTGTAGATTCTCTACCTTTTGGTATATTCCTTGTATACGGCGTGGCCATGATTATGAATGAAAATACTTACTTGATCAAAAAAAAACTAAAATGATCCTAAAGCAAAGAATACCAGCTACTTTAAATTTGATAACTGGTGGCTTGAACAAGAGGGATTTGTGGATATGGTGGAGAGAGTTGGTGGTCCTTTATTGTGGAAGGTAGGCCGGACTTCATTCTTGCTAAAAAGCTGAAGCTGTTGAAGTGGAAAGAGTGACCTAAAGAGGCTGCTGAGAATTATGAAACCAGGAGAAAGGATCTACATACTGGGAAATATTGAAAACATGGATAGAATTGTGGAGGACAGGGAGTTGACTGAAGAAGAAATGTTAGAAAAAGCTAGCATTCTAATGGAAATGGGGGACATATCCAAAGCGGAGGAGACATCTTGGAGACAGAAATCCAGAGTTTTATGGCTGAGGCAAGGGGACAAAAACACCAAATTCTTTCAGAAAATGGCCAATGCTCATAGAAGATACAATCATATTTATAAGATAGTAGTGGAAGGGACAAACTTGGAGGAACCAGAGAGATAAGAAATGAAAATGTGGATTTCTATGAGAAACTATACACTGAACTATAGGTTTTGGAAACAATCACTTAATACGAGTAATTCAACAGAGATTTCTCACGAGAAAAATGCATGACTTCAAAGACCTTTCGGAGAGGAAGAGGTACTACAAATAATAAAACAATATGCTTGAGTTAAAGCTCTGAAGCCTGATGGATACACTATGGGTTTCTTCCAGAAGTGTTGGACTAGTGTGAAAGAAGCCTTAATGAAGCTATTGATCATTTCCACCAACAGGAGAATTTGAAAAAAGCTTCAACGCTACATATATACTTTGATTCCCAAAAAGAAGGAAACTAGAGAGTTGAAGAACTTTAGACCTATTGGTCTAATTGGAAGTTTTTACCAGATAGTGGCCAAACCAAACTACTTACAGAGAGACTGAAGAAGATAATGCCCAAGCTAGTTTAACAACAATAGAAGTGGCATTATTAAAAGAGAGATAAAGTATGGATACGGCTCTCAAGGCAAATGAGTGTATTGATTCCAGGAAAAGGGAGACAAAACCGAGATTAATGTGGAAGCTTGACATAAAAAAGCATATGATCATGTAAATATCGGTTTTCTACTTAATTTCCTCAGGGATATGGGCTTTGGAAGTAAGTGGCAAAGTGGATATGGTATTGCATAAGTACAGTCAGGTTCTCGGTTCTCATCAATGGCTCTCCATAGGGCTTCTTCCCTACTCAAAGAGGCCTTATCATAAGGACATCCCATATCTCCATTCTTATTTTTGCTGGTAAGGTAAGTCTTCATCTTTCTTTGAGCCAAGGGTCTATCGGAAACAACCTATCTACTATCTCGAAGGTAGGGGTAAGATTTGCATACACACTACCTTCCCCAGACCCCACTTATGGATTAGACTGGGTTTGTTGTTGTTGTTGTTGTTGGTCATGGTAAGTCTAAGCAAGCTCCTTAAATATGTTGCAACTAAAAGCTGGATTAAGGGGTTCAAAGTGAAGAATGGACATCAAAGTAACCCCTTGATCTTGTTAGAATAGGAATAGGAATAGGATTTGTATATAGTATTCTACGCGGAAAAAATTGTAATGTAGTGTCTATAAATAGGGCTCAGTGTAACAATGTAGATGCACAATTCAATAATATTTTTCTCCTTTATTTGCAATGGAAGAAGGATGGCTTTCTGGCAAGATATCTGGATTGGGCACTCCCCTCTTAAAGAGCAGTTCCCCTACCTGTTTAATCTAGCAGTCGACATCAATCTCAGTGTAGCACAAAGTAAAGAAGGCAACTTTTGGAACTTCACCTTCAGAAGAAACCTAAACAACTGGAATGGGCAGAATTACTGATTCCTTTGGTCTTCTTTCCTCAGTTCTAGATGTAAACAACAGTGAAGGTAATTTAATTTGGAACGGCAGAGAGATGGTTCCTAGTCAATGAAGTCATGTTACTGCATGTTAGTAAAAGAACCAGGAAACTTATGGCTCATGGGAGAATGTTTGGCGCTCTAAGGCACCAGCGTAAGTGATGTGCTTTACATGACTGGTTATCAGAGAAGCTTGTCTAACTCAAGACAACTTACAATTTACAAAATAGAGGCATACAACTAGTCACCAAATGTTTTCCATGTGGAGGAGAATCTGAATCAAACAAACATCAATTTTGCATTATCCTTTCACTTCTCAGATTTGGCATTTGTTGTTCAATGTTTTGAACCTCAAAGGGGCCATGTCTAATTAACCTGCTGATAAGTTTTTATGCTGGTACAAAGGGGCTTATCTAAGAAACTGATGAAGGCTTGGAACTATATACCTGCGCATTAGGAGGGAAAGGAAGAGAAAATGTTTTGAAGCAAAAAACAGCAGCTATATAATGAAGATCAAATCTGAATGTATATGTTTGATTTCTTTTTGGTGCAATAGGGATAGATGATGTCAAACCCCTATTGCAGTTCATAGAATCTTTTGTATAGCTTAGTTTTTCAGGGGTTTCGATCGTTTATTTTTTTCTTCTCTGTGTTTGTATGTAATCACAGCACTTTCATAGTGTAGTTTTGACATTAATAACCCTTGCCATTTCACAAACAAAAAAAAAGAATCCTAAAGCAAAGAATTAATTGCATAAGGTATTAGCAAATTAATTAGGAAGGGGCAGCCCGGTGCACTAAGCTCCCGGGGAAGGGCCGGACCACAAGGGTCTATTGTACGCAGTCTTACATCACATTTCTGCAAGAGACTGTTTTCACGGATTGAACCCATGACCTCCTGCAAATTAATATTTAGGAAAGCATATAAATGTACTATGTGATAAGATGTGTCATTAAAGCTTAAAAGTAAGTTCTACAAAGTGGTGGTTAAGCCTACTCTATGTATGAGGCAGAGTGTTGGACAGTCAAGAACGTATATGTTCAATGAAGGTGGCGAAGATGAGTATGCTCAGATGGATGTGTGGGTATACTAGGATGGATGTATTAGGAATTAAGTTATACAGGACAAGGTGGGAGCGGCCTCTGTGGTAGACAAGAGGAGGGAAGCAGCTATTACGAAGCCTCCTGGTTGTCTCTGCACCCCTACCTTCTTTATAACTGAGCGGTCATTTAGGGGCCTTAGCTGGTGATCCGGGTGTTTCCCACTCGACGATGAAGCTTATCCCCATCATCTCACTAGCCGACCTTGACCCCTGTTATTTTGAGGTCATATCTAGTATTCAGAGTTTGCCTCGATTTGGTACCGCTCTCGCCCGAGATGAGTTATTGACATTTCATTTTTACGGAGGAAACGAACAAACTTTAGTTCTCGATCAAGTCGATTAGCAAGTCGACAACTCGTTCACGTTCATTCGACCTACTCTTAAGATAAGAGTGTTCCCCTTTAGCTTCTTTAGTCAATTCTAATTGCTCACTCTTAGTTGACCGTTCCGCTGGGGCTTCCACTCAAAGAGGAAGCCCTGCGCTGCACTCCAGTGTTGAATTTCTTGATTGACGAAACACATACAACCTTGGCAGGAACGGCGTTCCGCGGAATATATGACTCATGCTCCTTTAGGTTCTTTAAATTTCGTAGGTGGTGTAGCTACCGAGATCAATGCAGTCAATTATGTCTCTCCTAGAAGTTCGTTAGCTACCTCTCATTTGTTCTAGGATTCTTCTTCTTCATAGGTCATTTGTGGCACGCGGGAAGGGCTCGTGCAGCTGCAGCAGGATTTGAAAAAGGAATTGATCGTGACTTTGAACCTGTTTGAGACTGATCTGGTTTGGGCATGTGAAGAAGAGTGGTGCGGATGCACCAGTGAGGTGTAAGAGGTTGGCTATAGCAGGTTTTAGTAAAGGTAGAGGTAGGCCGGAAAAGAACTAGGGGGAGGTGATTAGACAGGACATGGCCCATCTTCAGCTTGCTAAGGACATGACCCTACATAGGAAGGTATAGAGGTCGAGAATTAGGGTAGAAGGTAGTAGCTAGTTGACTGGTGTCGTAATCTTAGTAGTATTTTCCTAGTCTTACCTACTTATCTTCTCCTTATTTAGTAGCCCCTCCGTCCCATTTTATATGACATTCTTCCTTTTTAGTCAGTCCCAAAAAGAATGACACATTTCTATATTTAGAAACAATTTATGAGTTAATTAACAGCCACAAAAATATTTGAGGCTTGTTTTGGACCACAAATTTCAAAAGTCTTCCTTTCTTTCTTAAACTCCGTGCCCAGTCAAACACCCTCGTATAAAAGACGGAGGGAGTAGTATTTTTTTAAGTATTCACATAGTATCATACGTATTCTCCATTTCTTACTACTATTGTTGCTTTATTTGTTTTGTTTATCTTGCCTTTTGCTATCGCTATTTTCCTTTCATTACCACTTGGGGACTACTTTCTTTTAGCCAAGGGTCAATCGGAAACCGCCTCTATACCCACAAAGGTAGGAGTAAGGTCTTCGTACATCATACCCTCCCCAGAACCCACTTGTGGGATTACAGTGGGCTTCTTGTTGTTGTTGTTGTTGAAAGCATATCAATAAAGCAAAGTGCTATTTCAGAAAATGGACATGTACTACATGAAACTGATAGGATATGAGCAAGCATGATTGTTAACCTGTCATTAACTCACAAAGCTAAAGATAAAGCAGTAGCTGATAGTTTCCTGTTCCGTAAATGGCAAGAAACCATCACAGAAATCACTCATTGTCAAATATACTTTTAGCTTGAGTACTATATGACATCTATAAATAAGTGATTCGTAAAACAAACTTTCGAAGTCCTTTTTCAGTTCAACAGACACTAACTTATACAACAAAAGTAAAATCAAAAGCAGATCCAGTTGCATCACCTGTTTAGCACATCCTGAAAGTGGAAACAAAAAGCTACAATAGAGGTAGGATTAAGCAAAAAGTAATGTCCCTAAGAAACAACAGCTTTGACACTATCCAGTGGTTCTGGTAATCTATGCAGTTCATCAGGAAAGGGTGAAAATCAAAAAGTATCACGTACCACAAAACACCAGCCTTAAGTAAGGTATCTTGAAATTCGGAGGACACAGAAACATGAGCAATTGTCTGAAGGGAAGAATCAACAGCAGCTGGTACAAGCTCAAGTTCAGTACAATGCACAATATCATCAACTAGGCCAGAAAACTCAAGCATGTCAGCTCTGGCACTCTCAAACTGACTCAAAACTGAAAAGGTTCTCATCACATTTGTGACAATGACCGTAGATGGTTCACTTGCAGGAGTAGTTGGTTGAACTACACACATACAACGGGTCAGAATATTTGCAAGAAGTTGTATTCCTCCGTCCCTTACAAGTTCTTCACCATTCCGTGAAGAAGATGCACACCTGAGACATTAAAAAGCATGGAAATAGTTCATATAGCCGAAAGGGGGTAGCATAGAAAACAAAAATTCAATTATATCCAGAAAACACACGTTAGCCATATCAATTCGGATGCGGCAACAAGAAGAGATGCTCGATCAGAGGAAAGGAAGTTGTTGTCGTCCTTATCCACGGTGATTGCATTTAACAACATTGGATAACCAGCATATTTAAATGGCTCCAGTACATCTCCATATCGTCTGTACAAAATGCATTGTCCTTTCAATAGAAGCAATAGTCTCCAAAGCTGTGGACCTTGCAGTCCTTGCATTGTAGCCTGACCAAAGTGTTTATGAGAGAAGAAAAGAAAGGAGATAGAAGTAAATATACATGTGGATTTAAAGGACATCATAAGAACAAAAATAGTCAAAACTAGAAGCAAAAAACAACCAAGTCATCAAGGCAGTAAACTCATCTACAAGCTATAATTTTACCCCTCCAAACTTAGAATATCTGCACATACCTTCTCTGGGTTTCCTCAAGAGTGTTCCGCCTTTCTTTACAGGAAAAGTTAAATTTTGCAGCATTCCTATCTTCAAAATTTACAGAGCGAAATAAATGAAAAATCAAGCTCCTATATTTGAATTATCTATTATTCTTGCCTTTTTCCACATACTCTGTTGCAAGGAAGTGGCCATAAAGCTAATAGGTGGAACAGAAATTCATAGATATATCACTTAAAGTAGAATTGTCACTGAAAAGACTTGATTAGACACTTGGTACGCCATGAGATGGTTTACAACAACAACATACCCAGTGTAATCCCACATACGCAGACCTTATCCCTACCTTGGGAGGTAGAGAGGTTGTTTCCAATAGACCATCGGCTCAAGAGAAAGCATATCAAAGTAGGTCAAAAAGGAAATAACGGAAGTGAAATCATGGCAAGATACTATAAAAATCATGGTTTACAACTCACGGCATGAGATGGTTTATTGACTATTTCCATGCTTTTTAATGGAAATACTATAAAAATCATGGCAAGATACTATAAAAATCATGGTTTACTGGGTGGCCCGTGGAAGCTCCGATGGGATTTTGCTCACACTGGGTTCTGATCCTCGTAGTGGTGTTAGTTTATGCACAATGCTCACATAAAATAAGGAAAACTCAGACAAATTAAACTGTCAAAATATTGCTCTTGGACAGTGCTTTTTTCTTTTGAACGTTCCTGGTGACAGCACTCACGGAAGCATAGCGGGCCCATAACCCGCATGTCCCAAGATTGGAACCTGACTTTAAAACCATGTAAAGTAAATGGTTAGCTCATGAGGTGAGGATTGACAAAGATCATATAAGAAGACAACTCATTACCTCAACTGATGTGAGATAATCAAACACCCAGGAATAGGTGATTTAGACTGATTTCCTTGAGGGCAAGATCCTCTCCCTCAATTTTTGCTACAAGAATCCTTTGTTATTTGTTTGGCTGGCCGCAACAGAGGTCTCCGTGACGCAGTGCTTTTTCTGACGGCACACGTAGTTTTCAGGTATCAACAACCTCCAGGTTAGGCTTATCCAAAATTGGTCTTTAAAGAGGTTGAGAGAAACAGACTGCCGACGCGTCAGGAATGATTATCTATGGTGAAGGACATGAATAAGCTAATTGTTTCCTTACCTTTCTAGTACGTCTCATATGAGTGGACACGTCAACGTTTCCTTGGTTGAGCCCCAAAATCTCATCAACAACCTTGTAGTATCTCCGGATATCTCATGTGTACAATGTATTTGTTCTGTTTCAAACTACAACATGGCTTGTGTCTTTGAAGAGTATCAAACACTATGGTACTAGCATCTATAACAAACAACACTAGTGGTATCTTCTTCTATTGGATACTCTTATCGCTGGCATTCTCATACCCCTTTATGGTAGATGATGTTCATATTCTTGACTGATGAATAAAGCTCCACAAAGCCCGTCCATGGAGACTAACCGGCACCCCAATATTTTCAAGGTAATTGTTTAAAGATTGATAGTGGGGAAAAAAGAAACTGATAGTGGAAAAAATTGAGTTCTTGTGATCCATTGTTGTGTAGGATTGAATTTGACAAAGCTGACTGCAAATTAGAACCAGGAAATTGAAGAACCAACTAACAACATGTCTAGAGGGAGAAGCTCCTACTTCTCACTAGAATCCAGGAAGGTGCAGTGTTGTCAAAGGCGCGCTTAACCCCTGAAGCGAGGCCCAAAACATGTTGAGCGTTCTCGCTTAATGTGCACTTCAATGTCGCCATCAAGGGTATAAATCATACTTTTCCTTGCTAAGGAGCGTCTCTTGAAGAGGAGACACTAAACAATTGATACTTCACTTTATCGTAAAAAGAATTCAATTTCTTTATCCATATATTTGTTTTGCATGCTTGTTATTACTAGTCTTGGACTAATATACATATTTGTATTTTTTCTCCATTTGCGCCTTTTTTCATTAAAGCCCACAAGTTATTTGCATTTTGTGCTTAAAGTCCCAATGGACTTTAGAGTTTTCTTGCGCTTCTTTGCTTTTGATATCACTGGGAAGGTGAAGAACATATCTTTAAAGGAAGCATTAGCCTGGACAGCATCTGCTAAGAGGTAGATGCCGAAAAGAGTCAATGAGAGAGTCCAGCTTCTCGTTGTCAGAAGAACACATTCTGAAAAGGAAAAGTTTAACAAATCTTGCTTGGTTGGATCCTTCATAAAATGGGTGAGTTCGTTGGCGGTGGTTAGAAAGTGGGATGCCGAGGAATGGAATGGGGATTCGCAGATGGTTTGAAGATCATGCAACTGAGCGACACCTAATTCTTGTTTCGCTTTGTAAATGAACAGCTTAACTATTAAGATACTTCAGGGAGGAAGAAGATGGTTTGATGGTAATTTCATCAAGGTGGATGATTGCTGGAGCAGAATGATTGAGTGGATGCACGTTTTTCTGGTAGTACGGTGATAAACTTGGTGGGCCTCCCGGTTAATCTATAGTGTGTTGACTTATTAAGAAGGTGGAGGATCTTTGTGGGCGGCATTGTGAATGTCATTTAAGGCCTACACAACATATCTAGAGTGAGAATTATGGTGAGGAAAAGGGGGAAGGTTCCTGTCTCTATAATGGTGGATGATGGTGAAATGGGTAAATAGAATTTGGTTATCCATTGAATTTCACCTAGAGTGGATGAAGGTGAAATGGGGTATAGAATCTGGTTGTCCATTGAATTTCTCCCAGAGATGCTGCCACTGAAGGGGGAGACAAATGAGGGTTTAATTAGGAGGGGAGGAGAAATAGGTGATGGGAAGGGGAGGAAGGGTCGTTGAGAAGGGTGGATCCTTGTCGGAAGTTATGGAAGGGGCAGCTATGAAGGTAAGAAAGAAGGGAAGTGATGATAATTTTACAATTTTAGAGAGGGAGAAGAAACCCTAAGAAGGGGAATAGACCTTCTTACCCTTGGGTTAGTAAATACTAAACAGGGCTGAAAGAGCAGATTGAGCCGGTTTAATAATCAAAGAAGACCAAACTGCCAGGAAACAAAAGAGTTGACCGATTCTATTGATAGCGTGAATTTGCAGAAGACACTAAAAGAGCGAACAGTCAGAACACTACTGATCCGGCGCCGGAAATTGAGCTAGACTCGACGGAAACATATCTCCGAGGCTCGGTTTTAGTTCGCGAGCCACATGCAAGGCCTGGATTTTCATTTTTAGGGGTGGGAGATGTGCAAAAAGCTGATTCCATAACTCCAATTGAGCCCGTCAATCAAATCACTATTCTGGCAACGTTAAAAGAAACAATACAGTGATGGGTGAGAGTTGTTTGGGCTCTGCGAAGGAGTCTGAACCCACTTTGTTATTGGGCAACGCAAGCTGCAGTGACTCTAGGGCTGGTTCGGCGACAGAAAAAGTTACTGGTCATGCCGGAAGTGCAAAACTGGTACTATTTACTCCAAGAAATGGGAATGAAATGGGAAATGGCCAGGGGACTTGTATTTACTCCAATCCTAATTTTCTTGGGGGAGAGAAGCTAATTTTCCAAAATTAGACAACTTCCAATTGAGCTTTGGAACTGGCAATGGTGGGAAAGAGGTACACGAAGATGATGAGCAGTCTTTAATTAGTTTGAGGGAGGATGAAACTTCATTAGTTGTGTGGGAGAGAAATACCTGAATTTTGGAGAATTTTTTAAAGTGTCTTTTGAGGAAAAGGAGGATAGGGTGTTAGAATTAAAAGAGGTTAAAGAGACGGAGGAAGGTGACTGCAGGGAGACAAATTCACTTGTTTATGCCTCATAACAAACCTTCTTTTCTTATACACTACACCTGGGAGGTAAAGGAGATTGGGGAAGGAAAATAATGGAGAACGAAAAATATGGTTTATTCAAGGAGATTTAGAAGTAGGGAAACGAGTGATGTTATGGAGGAGAAAGGAATGGATTGAGGGTAAAGATATTGTCCATAGAAGTTAAAATAAGGGGATGAACGACCCAAATAAAAGGGCCATCATCAAAGTGGGGGTTACGGAATGGGGACTGGGTCTTTTTTTTTGAAACTGGTAAAGTTAATGGGGACTTGATCTTTTGTCTCTAAGAGATTAAAATGGAAGTTATAACAGATGAAGTTGTCAGAGTTGTACGGAGGGTGGTGGGTAAAGTATGATTGGGTGAAAGCATTAGGGAATGCAGGGGTATCATAATATTATGGGATGAAAGAAATCAAGACTTCACATGGTCCAGAGGAGAAGATTCCACATCAAAATCAAGACTTGAAAGATTCCTCGTGCCTACTGATTGGGAAGAGATGGGGCCAAATGTGTTGCAAGTTCTATTGTGTATATTGACCTCAGATCACTGGCCCATTATGCTAGATGGTAGTAGTAGAAGTTTGTGTATTCCATTCAGGTTTGAGAATATGTGGCTTAAGGAAACAAACTTCAATGATGGAGTAAATGTTTGGTGGAATGGTTATGATATTACTGGGGCAGCATCTTTTCGACTTGCAAGTAAGTTGAAAATGCTAAAAGGGGATATAAGGAAGTGGAATACGGAGGTGTTTGGGAGGGTAGAAGTTAAGACGAGTAAGCTAATCAATAAGGTAGGGGGTCGAGCAGATGGAAGGGTTGAGGGCGTTAGAAGAGAAGAGAGAATTAGGAAGGAGGTGAAAAGGGAGGAAGCTGCCTTCGCGGTTGCTTAAGAGACTGGTTGGAGGCAAAAATCGAGGGTGATATGGTTGAAGGAGGGAGATTCCAATACAAAGTTCTTTCATAGGGTGGCGATAATGAATAGGAGGAGGAACTTTATTGAATCCTTAGAAGTGACTGGTGTGGTGTTGGAGGGAGAGGAGGAAGTTAAGGGGGGGCTATGGTGGGGTATTATGAATGTTTGTTTAACGAAGATGTTAGTTTGAAACCAAAGTTGGGAATGGTAGTATTTAGTCAAATAAGGAGGGGGGGATGAGCGAGTGGTTGGAAAGTGCTATGGAAGAAGAGGAGTTGAGTGACGCGATAGTAAGTTGTGTAAGAGATAAGGCCCCAGGACCAGATGGGTTCACTTTAGCATTTACTTTGAGAGAAGCCTTAAT
Organism: Anisodus tanguticus; assembly: GCA_034509755.1. Taxonomy (NCBI): domain Eukaryota; kingdom Viridiplantae; phylum Streptophyta; class Magnoliopsida; order Solanales; family Solanaceae; genus Anisodus; species Anisodus tanguticus. Next base: position 21,017,181 of record CM067557.1, read on the forward strand.
GCTTCGTTTGTGACCATTGTGTCGAAGAAGGAAGGAGCAGCAAGCATCAAGGATTATAGGCCTATTAGTCTTGTGGGAAGCATCTATAAAATAATTTCTGAAGTGCTTTCTAAGAGGCTCGAAAAGGTATTGGATGAGACGGTGTCCACTTTTCAAAAAAGCATTCGTGGAAGGAAGACAGATTATGGATGCAGCTTTAGTGGCGAATGAAGTGGTTGACTCTAGAAAGAAGAAAGGAGAGCTAGGAGTTTTATGTAAGCTGGACCTTGAGAAAGCTTATGATCATGTGAATTGGAATTACCTTGATTTCATTATGTTGGAGATGGGTTTTGGAGATAAGTGGGGGAAATGGATCAAACTTTGCATTACTACTGCCAGATTCTTTGTTTCGGTGAATGGGAGTTCAAGGGAGTTGAGGCACAATGATCCACTATCTACGATACTATTCATTTTGGTTATGGAAGCGGTGAGCAAAATGATGGATAGGACAGTCAATGGTGGTATGTTGAAGGGTTTCCCTGCTTTGTTTAGAGGGCTTAGTAACATTATACAGCAGAAGGGAGGAGAAAGTTTCACTTAGTGAACTGAAGAGTCGTCAGTTCTCCGAATGGGGAGGACTCAAGGTGAAAGATCTTAAGGTCTTCAACAAAACTTTGCTAGGGAAATGGATATAGAGGTTTGGGGTGGAGGAGAATGTACTATGGAGGGTGGTAGCGGAAAATATGGTATTATGGAAGGAGATGGAGGGCAGAAACATCACAGCACCGTATGGAATTATGGAGTATTATGAAGGGGCGGGAAGACTCCAATGGACACATTTCTTTCAAGGCTGGCAATGGAAGCAGGGTTGGTTTTGGGGGCATAAGTGGTATACGAAGAACGAGTTGAGAGAGTTTTTTCTAACATATATAAATATCTTGCCAAAGAAAGATGACAGTCCAACAGATTCATAGGTCATACATAAGTTCTTTGGGATTTGAAATTTAGGAGGAACCTACAGGATTGGGAGTTTGGAGAATTTCATAACTTGGTTGAGATATTGTATGGGCAGGATACACCGAACAATATATCGAATGTATGGAGAAGGGAGAGAATAGTGATTACATGTTCATGGTCAAATCATTCTACCGGAGTTTACTAGGGAGAGAGGAAGGTATTTTCCCTCATAGATCTATTTGGGTTCCCAGTGCACTGAGGAAGGTGTGTTTCTTTGCGTGGTTGTCAACAAGGGTTGTGATTTTGCCAGCGAAAATTTTGAAAAAGAGGATAATCACCTCTGTTAGTCGGTGTTTCATGTGCGAACATTCAGGTGAAGATGTAGATATCTTCTATTGCATTATCAAAAGTGTCTTAAGCGTCTGTGGAGACTGGGCCTAAATTGGTTTAGTTACAATAGGCAATGACGGGTACAATAAAAGAGGTGTTGCATAGCTTGGCTTTCACGAGGAGAAATGGAAGTACAAGGGTATTGGATATTGCCCCGTTTGCAATTCCGTGGGTTATTTGGAAGGAGAGAAATAAGAGAGAATTTGAAGTGGTAGAACAAGTTTTCGTAAAATTGCAAAATAGTCTTTGGTTTCTAGTTTCTTTTTGGTGTACTCCTGAGGTCCCCACAATTAGAGAAAACCCCATGTACAAGTCGTATAGCAAAAAGTTGAGAAGCTACACCAGAATATTAATGAAAGAGACCCAATCTTCTATACAAACGATCTTTGCACCATAATCCTTGCATGATTAGACCAAAAACCAAACGACCCTATAATATCTATGTTCTAAGTAACAACTGTGTGTAAAAAGACGTGGGGGATTTTTACAAGGGATTTCCTTTAGGATGGAGAAATTAAATGAAATTTCATTTGGCTAATTGGGATAGGGTCATTTTGGGGAAAAGATGGGATAGGGTCATGATCCCAAACATGGTTGGGCGTGGAGTACACATAAATTGGATATGTTTAATCAATCATGGCTAGGATAGGGCTATAGAGATTTGCATAAGAAGAAAATGCAACGTGGAGAGAAGTGAGCGATAAAAAGAATGGTTGTTGGCAATATAGGTGGTTTTTGAAGAGATTATCCTATTGTATGAGACAAACATCGGAAAGAGATAATGAAACAAAAGGTAGTCACTTAAGAATTCTTTTGTTTTTGTCCCCCAAGCTTTCAACATCAGTTAATGAAATCATTCTACATCCCTAACAAATATTAGCAAAAACAGAGATTTTAGGCGTAACAGAAAGGAATATGTTGTAACTGGGGTGGTTGAGGGAACTCTGTTATCTTAGGGTAGGGGTAGTCCCAGATGCTTTCTTGCTTGTGTAGTTGGACTGCCTACTCAGTGTGGGAGTGCGTAAAGTAGGCTCATTCTATAATGAAAGTTAGGGTTGATCGGAGGAGGTCATACATGTTAGATTACCCAAGCAAGTCATAAGTTATTGGATGATCCTCTTAACTTTAGTTACTTAAGGTCGACTAGTAGACGGGTGACGCCTACAGTTCTAATACGTTTCCACTTGACCTTTCTGCAGCAAAGCAAGGCTACAAGCCACTGCAGTGACGTTATAGGTCTGATTTCTTTCTCATATTGAGAGCTTATATACAGAGTCCCCCCCTGCAAGGTTACAATAGATAATGGTCTTCTTTGAAAAAGATTGGCATGTCCGTAAGGAGTTGGCCAGACACAAAACAATCACAAGTCATGAACAAATCCACAGAAGACCACTCCCCTAGGATTCACATCTCCTGCTATAGCACAGTAAGCACAAATCTAGTGACTAATCCACAAAACACCACCCACTCCCACAGGATTCCCCATTTCCAGCTGTAGAAATAACATCAATTAGGATTAGTTCCTAGTTGATATTTTTCTCAAATGTCTCCTCCATCTTATAAGAGAGGACTTGATCTAGTCATGCATGTTGGGAGACAAGGTGTCTAATAAAACCAGTGCATAAGGTGGGCAAGGAAGTAGGATAAGAGAACAGAACATAAAGCACAATGATCATCAATGACAGACCGGATTAATTAAATAGATCCAATTTATGTTCGAGCAGTTCATAAAATAAAATAGATTAACCACAATTAAAGCAGTGTGCTTTACCAGATTTACACACTGTCTAGGAAGTCCGTTTATGGAAGCCAAATCTGCTAAAGTGATCAAAATATAGTTTTAATGTTATTTAAGATATTTAAGGCCTTATCACCTCTAAATTTCACATAACCAGCCATCTTTGGGGGTAAGGGTAGTAAAGGCCTCACTGTTTCTACTAATTGTATGCACATTCACTGTTAACACTTCATGATTGCACATGACATCAGAATATTAGAAGGCAAAAGTCACAAGGCTTCAGCTCCTAGCTCTAGCTTACAAGTGACAAACCCTACTCACAATTGCATTAACACACTGAGCTTATTTAAAATGTGGAACCGATCGGGAAACAAAAAAGGAACACAGCAACAACAACAAACAACAACATACCCAGTGTAATCTCACAAAGTCGGGTCTGGAGAGGGTAGGATGTACGCAGACCTTACCTCGACCTTTCTGGGGTAGAGAGGTTGTTTCCGACAGACCCTCAGCTCAAAAGGAAAAAAAAAAATAACACACAGCTTATAGAAAAATGGAACTGGAGATTGAAACTATAAAATATCGAACAATGCCTGGCCTAGAGTCCGACGACATTTCACTCTCCTGATTTCAAACTTAGAGGTTTCAGAAAGAAAATTTGGTAAAACAGAAAATCATTAGTCTAAATGCTAAACTAGGAGCAAGCAATTACCTGCAGCCGTTCATAAGCTTTCTGCACTGCCAGAAACTTTTCCCTCCCCTCAGGATTTTTGTCTGGATGATACTTCATCGCAAGTTTTCGATATTGGCGCTTGAGCTTTTCTTCATCAATGTTCTCAATCAGAATAGAAATATTAACTGTCTCATGTGATTGTCTTTTGGGAGCATCATCTCTTGATACCTCGTCCAAGGAAATCTCCAATATTTTGCAAGCCTCTTCTTCAGAAAGATCCATGGGTCTCCGAGTTAACTCTTCTCGCCACATAACCAGCAGCGATTGCAAAAATTCAATGTGTTCAACAATTGGCCAATTAGGAAAGCGAACTTCATCACATAAATTACGAAGGTAATAACGGTGGCACCACATCTCATCCCTCAGCTCTGGATATGTCACAGGTGGCATAGGAGCATATTCATACAAAGAATGGCAATGTTGTGACAACTTCTGGGTAAAATCACCAAAATGCTGAAGGACCTGCAGAGATAGAGGTAAAGTTTAGCAGCAACTCACAATCTTGGAAAGGTACAAAGAAGGTACCGCAAAATCCTGTTGGTCTGAACAACCTGACGGATAAGATTTTCAGCTCTCATCTTGTGTGTCCAAATAATCTCAGGAGTGTCAGAATCAGAAACCATTGCTGCTGCAAATGCAGCAGAACCGCTACGTTCCAGAACATAGAGCAAGGACTCAGGTAAAAGCCCACCCAAAACACTGCGCTTTGCCAAAGGCAAAGAAGAGGAGACGGCGGCTTCTTCCCCTCCATGAAATGCTTGATGAACATGAGTCACTGAGAACAGCTGTGCAATTGAGAGGAGATTGGATCCAGGATAAGCTAGAGCAAAATAAAAGGCTCCAGTGCTATATAATTTTATCATTGCCTTGGGGTTCCTAGTTACAATGGCCTTCAACAAAGCAGCAGCACCTTCTACAACACTCGGTTCTCCAGAGAGCATAGCCTATAAATCACCATTATAAAGAAGAATCAAATGAGAGGAAGGTAGAGAACATACCCATGTCACTCTATAAAAGTGTAATCCGAACTTGAGACTTGGGAAAACTATCAGAAATGAATATGAAATAAGAGAAATTCCATCCGGTACAGCATAAGTGAAGCTTAAAGCCCTTATAAGTAATATCCATTATAAAAAGGATAATTTTTACATTGAATAGTAGTTCAGGTACTAAATGCTTTAAATTAGTTAATCATGCTGACTTTCCTAACTTAGACTGCCTATTCTGCACGAACCACCACTTTCATTGAGGGTGAAATTAAAGAACTTTGCATTTTCCAAATATTGCTTGATCCAATAAAAATATCAGGACCAGTCAGGAGTCATAGTTCTAGAAGGATCATTTCCTCCACCTTGTTCCTGAAAGTGCCAGAAACTTCCGGAAGTCTGACAGCCACAGCTTGCCCATCTCTCTCCGAGCATTTTCATGCATCAAGCTTCTCGACTAGAATCCAACATTTAAAAAAAAAAAAAAACTAATTCTCAATTGGATTTCTTTCCCCACTCCCATTTGAAGCACTTTTTTCAAGTGATTTGAGGAGCATTAAATCCAGAGCCTCGACTGTTAAATCTTATGGGTCAACCCTTATTCTGAAAACGCAAGCCCCAGTCAGTTATTTCATTGTGGTATTCCAACTTGGATAGAAGAATATGATTAAATAGTACACGTCTCTACAAAAAAAATTACATGGATCATAGCGGAGGAAGAAAGAACAATTCAACAGAGCAGCATGGGGTATCAAGAGGGCATTAAGGAACTTTGAATGCTAGTGTCATAGCTGTTATGTAAACATAGATAGAGCTGTTCAAATTGTTTGTTTCAACCTTCACATTGACAGTTGAGCATTCCGATGGATATTCGGAATCTGCAACCTAAGTTTCTTTAGTTCAATATAAAATTAAATTTTCATGTTCTTATCTATCAAGGAGAAAAATCTTAAATAAATCGTATTACCTGTATCTAAAACAAACCTTCTCCACAAAAACTTTTTTCATACTTCCCCTAGAAGAAATCGTGTTTAAGCAGAATAATAGAATCAAGACGCTTAAATAAATACCAATACACATACACTAACTAATATTGCAGAAAAAAGAGAAGGGAAAGATAGATGAAAGAAGTAGAAAAGCAACAGCTACGCCATCAATGCTTTCAGAATATATTTTAGAGGCCAGTTGGACCTAATACAACTTGTTTAGGATGAGGCATAGTTGTAGTTGTTGTTCCAAATCCACACAATAAGATGAAACTTCAAACTCTGGTCAAATATAACCGCTATGATAACCAAGGACTCCTTTACTATAGAAAAGTACACCAAAACAAGTCAAATATATTAACCTGAGCAATATGTGGAAGGCAACGTGGACTTGATAAGATTCGCTTGACCCTGGGTGTTGGTGTAACTATCTCTCCAGCATCATCTATATCCGAGTGTGCCGCAACCATGCAGTGTAATATGCTCAATGCTACTTCTCCTACCTGGAATGCCATTGTCATTTTGAGCGATCACATAGGTAGTAGAATTAGAAGCATGTAACAAACTGTTGCTATATTCACAAACCCCAAGAGGCTTTGACTGTTTCCTCTGTGATTAGGCATAAATCAAACAAGTCAAGTCCAAGAAGATCATAGTACTCCCTCCGTCCCAAAATAAGTGTCTTTTTAGCAAAAAAATATATTGTCCTAAATAAAAGTCGCTTTAGGAATAAAGGGCAGCCCGGTGCACTAAGCTCCCGCTATGCGCGGAGTCCGGGGAAGGGCCAGACCACAAGGGTCTATTGTACACAGCCTTACCTCACATTTCTGCAAGTTGTTTCCACGGCTTGAACCCATGACCTCCTGGTCACATGGCAGCAACTTTACCGGTCGCTTTAGGAATTCAAGACGAAAATACTGAAGAACTACTTCAGTATTAATAATGCTCAATTCTCAAGAAACATTTAATAGTCAAAATATTAGAATTATAACAATTAGTGGAGATCCAACACCATTCACACTATATTGTATCATCCGGAATTCCTACTACTCATATCAAAATGATATTGAAAAGCCACATAGTAATTTGGTATTGTTGGAATTTGTGAAGAACGTTTTCCAATGTCAAAATGATTAATAAGATGCATAATATTCAAGAGGGAAAATTAATTTATTTTTATTAAATAGGAGCAATTGAGTAAACTATACATTGTATTTATTGATTTCTTAATGAGCGTGAAATGAGCTAAAGCGACACTTATTTTGGGGGTGGAGTACATCATTTGAATAAAAACAACATAGCCAACAGAATATACACCTTAGCTTTTTTTACTGAAAATCTAGCACAAATTCGAGCGAAGAATTAATTCTCCTAGCACCAAACTGATATTACTCATTCATTTTCAGTCGGAAAAGGGTCAGTTTTGCGCTTGTACTCTCACAAATAAGATAAGCTATATTTTCCCTTCACTATACTTTTTCAACATACTTGTATTCAAACTTTAGGGTCATATTTGCCCTTGTCCATTAAAAAAGCCATATTTACCCCTACTTTGTTAAATCTCCATGCCCCACCTTAATTTTCCTACGTGGCATATTTTTTCTAAATTATCTGGTCACCATTTAATTACTTTCACCCGTCCACCCAACTAAACCCGACCCACCAACCAAAATAAATCCAACTCCCCGCCGTTCACTCCCTACTCACAATATTTTCAGTGGAAGCGCACTAACAAAAATCTGCATCTACATGATTCAGGACAACTTTAACGAAGTACCTAGACTCAAGAATCAAAATGATAGAGTATATGAGAGGATGGGAAAAATATTTAGATAGTCCACAGAGTGTTCAGAGGGCAACTGTCAAAGCTATAAATCAGATTGAAAACAGTACCCCTTGGCCCTTGCATTATGGACACCCCATGGTAATCATAGAATTCCAGCTAAATTTCACCTCTGGGACTAGGCTCCAAATACCTGATTATGTTCAACACCAAACCTGTGTCCCATATTCATAACCAATTCGTCCAGTAATGCGAACAGATTTCTTACTGAATGAAATCATCCACATTGAACCAACACAATCTCTCCAGTAGCCACAAAATATGGAATCAGGAATAATAAATTAGGGAGTGAATGGTGGGGAGTTGGATTTATTTTGGTTGGTGAATCGGGTTTAATTGGGTGGGCGGGTTAAAATAATTAAAATGGTGACCAGTTTTAATTTGGGAAAAAAATATGCCAGGTAGGCACCATGTAGGAAAATTAAGGGGACATGAGGATTTAACGGATTAGGGGTAAATATGACTTTTTTTAGAGTACAAGGGCATATGACCCTAAAGTTGGATAGCAAGGGCAAATCTGACCCTTTTCGTAAAAGTATTCAGTCCTCAGAGAGAAAAATTTCCAAACCCAAAGTTCCCTCCATTTTCAGGCCATCCCTCCTACATCTTCAGGCCATCACCAAATGTCGCCATTTTGTCAGTAACATTCCGCTAAAGTATTCATCACAATCGTCATATTACAGTAAGAAGTTAACACCTACTAACATAAAAAGGGCAGCCCGGTGCACTAAACTCCCGCTATGCGTGGGGTCCAGGTTAGGGCGGACCACAAGGGTCTATTGTACCCAGCCTTACCTCACATTTCTGCAAGAGGCTGTTTCCATGGCTTGAACCCATGACCTACTGGTCACATCACTACAACAAAAATATATAATTAAAAAAGAATCTGTTATCAACTTCACGACTACTCACTTCAAGTGTTACAAAATTTCGAAGTTCTTTTCAACTCTATTCATTGTTAAAATGGGACGAGGGAAATCAAAAAAAAAGTTTGTAACTGTATCAAAATGAAAGTATCGTGATACCTGGGTTGGAGTAAGAACAGGAACTCGGACAGCCAAAGCCCACCTAAGCTCACGAATATCTCGCAACTTCTTCCAGTCTTGCATCCCAGTAGCCCAACATCTTGTGGTCCAATCTATTTCCTTTTTTGACCAGAGTCTCCTGATAGCATCCTTCTCCACTGGTCCAGCTTGCACACCATCCATGTCAAGAAACATCCACTCCTTTAATGGTTCCATAAAGGCAGTAGCAGCAATCAAATTCGACTGCAGAGGTATAGTTGTTCTTTCTGAAGCTTCATGAACTACTGTTAGTAGATCAACAGCAAGTACACAGCCTCCAACCAAGACACATGCCTCTACATTAGTCAAAACCTTCATCAAAACCTGCGCAAGTTTGATGGGTCATTTTGGGATCAACCTGTTGGGTCAACTCAACAAACATGTCATGACCCAACCCGTAGAAACACCAGACGGGTTGGGCGGGTTTGGGTTGGTTTTTCCACCCCTAGTTTTTATGCATTCTCCCTTTTGGATTATATGAGATTGATAGTGCCAATAAAAAGGGCAGCCCGGTGCACTAAGCTCCCGCTATGGGCGGGGTTTGATAGTGTCAATACTTATGTTTTATTGATGAGATTTGTATTACAAATATCAGTGCATATATGGGTTATTATCAAGTATTGTACGTTAGATGGCCTGCTCGATGGGAGTGTAAAGTATTGGGCGCCGGTCACGCACTTACTCGTTTTTGGGGCGTGTCAAATTGTATTCCCAAAAAATGAAAAAGGAACATGATTGGTGTGAGACTTCGATTTTTAGATTCCTCAACTCCATTGGTTGAGAAGTATATGCACCAAAGGCAAAGTTATCAAAGGGAAAAAAGCGCAAAGAAGTTTCAAGTGTCTTAGGGACAAACAGTGTTGTCAAAGACTAATTTGAGGGCACACTCCCTGAATCTCAGAGAAGCTTCGGGTAAACACTTAACCTCACTTAGGTTGTGCTTCAGTGTAAGCAAGGCCCAGACTAGATTTCAGGTTTGACTAAGTCAAATGCTTCATGAAATTCACTATTTGCACCTCATCTTATCTACAATGCAGAACACAGCCTATGGCGACCACCAATATGAGAAAGCACCAAAAGAAAGCAAAAACTAGAATAACTTCTTTCCAGACGCTAAATATCTTAAACCTAAGATATCTACGAATAGAGATCAGAACCAAAACTGAAATTTAGGATGCCATCATAACGAATCTAATGGGAATTTTTACAAGCAAGCTTCTCATTCTGAGATATAAGCCATGCTTTAGCAGGACAGTTACTAGAACATTAAAGTGAAAAGGAATGGTTACACGACGAAAATGTCTATTTTCAAAAAAAAGCATCAAAAGCATGGGAAATGCCAAAGCATATAGGAACTGCAGATGAGAGATTCCTAACTGAGGCAGATAGGAAGCAAAAGGCATCATGCAGTAGCGAGACAGATCACATATATATTTTTTATTTGCAAATCAATGGTTCTTTATAATTTTGTCCATTATTTGAACTCCAACTTGAAATAGAGAATTTGAAATTGACTAACTTGCTTGAGGAGTGTTTCAAGTGAAATAATGGTTTTCACTCACAAAACTTCAACTCCTTTTTCAAGTGAAATTCATGTCCAGACAAAATATTAGCTTCCAAATGCACTTTTTCAACTTCAAATACTCTTTTTTTTTCAACTTTACCAAATTTTTCCAAAAAAAAACACTAAATTTTGCAACAAGAATGTAAATCTTCATCATTCAAGTGAACAGAAGTTTTCCTATTAATAAATGGGGGCTCCTGAAGGTTCTTTATATCTTTTGTTACTAGGATCCATAATTAGCCCAACAAACTCCTTATACTTAGAAGAAGCAACTTCTTTCTTTTCCATGTATAGGTGGTGTTATTTAAAGACCAACAAACAGCATTTGCTGTTTTTCTTTGTACACCTCACACTTGGAAGAACCAATAGTCTTTACCTTTTCCGGACGTGTGGTGTTATTTAAAGGCAATCATTAAATAGAAATACAATAGTAAAATAAATGAGATGAACCTTTAGAAGAAGAAGAAGACGGTGCCGTAAAGCTCTATCATCAGTCCGGTCCAAGAGAACTGTAATGTGTGCTGTGCCTTCAAATGAACCAACTGTGTCGTAGTGTTGTTCGTAAACAATTGCCATGGCCCGTGCACAGAGCTCCCTGACGGAGGAGCCTCCTCCTCCTCCAAAACCTTCTAATCTTCCCATATCACACCAATCATCAGAAGCACCCAATTCATCAGGAATAGCACCATCCACAGTAAGCCCAATGTCAGCATCACATAGAAACCGGTGATACAGTGCTCTGAAAAAAGCAACAGGGTCACGCAGGGGAAAAACTTGTGCCCTCCCACTTGTGCCACTCTCAAGAAGTAAACGCAAATAGTATTGACCGACGCAGACTTCTTTTGATAAGCTAGGATATCTAACAGAAAACTCGCTGTAGTTCCACGATATTTGAGGCGCACAATCTTGTTCTTTTATTGAGTCTCTATTTGCACCTCCAGAGACAATATCTTCAGAGCGTTCTTTTTCAACATCTAGATTATGAACCTCAGCCTGCAATGACTCTCTCAATTCCTGCCTGGTCCGCTCATTCCAAATTAAGTCAGCGCGGTTATGGTCAAGACTGAAAGCTCGCCAAAATTCTGGCCAATTTAGTAACAATCTTCCACATCCCACAGGTGCATCTTCGACCACTACCTGTGCAGGAGCTGGAAGGCCTGTATCCTGGGAAATTGCACTAACATCTGAATCCATAGCATTTGCAACATTTGATTCAACCAAGTAATGTGTACTGGTCGAAGGTCCGTCAGGAGCAGGAATGGTTGATGACTGATCCGTTTGAGGAACAGCAGCAGCAGACAGCTCACCTTGGAAGTATTCACCTGCATTCCCAGCTGAAGATTGCATGGCTGGCACCTGTCCAGATATTGAATCAACTGCAGCGCTTTGATAACCATCAGAAGTTCTGAAAGGGACAGCACTTACAGGAGCTTGCTCACTAACTTCATAGGTAGTAGCAGAAGGCAAAGAATGCCCTTGAGATGTGACCCCTTTCCCAGGATGAATCCTCCTTTGCTGAAGTAACCGTCTGCGTCTCCTACTCAGCAATGAATTTTCCTGGTCAGATACATCTTCAACTGGAACCCCATTGGATCTAGTGTGCAAATAAGCAACAAGTCCTGGAGGCAGAACTCTAGATAACAGATCAAGAGCAGGTTGATGAGAGTCGGCCCAAAGAGCCACAAGTTGCCTGCTAACTTCACGTCGCTCACCAACAGGAAGGTATAGTGCATGCAACAAATGCCGCAGAAGTGCACCATCTCGCAAAGCAGCATCACGCATTGATTCTGCTGCAACTGCATCTTCTTCAGCAATTGTTCGCATAATAACAGCTACTGTTTCTCGCACACTTTCGGCAGGATGTCCAAATAATGCAAACAACTGGCGGCGCAAGCCAGCTACTAGACGTAGTAGCTCCACAAACACTGTATACTGGGTTGTTTCTCCATGTGGTTCACAGACCATTGCCTCAAGAACCTCAACAACAGACATTGACAATAGTGGTGACACTGATACAGGCGTTAACCGATTTACAAGAATTATAAGATTACTTTGTTGAGAAAACAGCACAGACTTGGTATGCATTATTGTTGCATGCCATTCCCCTTTTGTATCTGTATGCATATTAGTTTCCCCTGGACCACCACCAACAAGTACCGCCACAAGGCCTGCAGTTTCACCAGCTACTCCTTCAGACCCATTTCTAAGTAGACCCATTAAACGACCAACAGCAGCAGGAAAAGACATCACATGAGAAGCAGCACTTCTCGATGAAAGCAACCTACGCAAACAAGCAATGAAACCCATCACTGTAGCAGCGGCTTTAGGAGAGGGTGAAGGCAGTGATGGTGACTCTGGTGGGAGATTGGGAGCAGCCGGAAGCATTGTAATCAAAGCCATTAGCGTCACCTCAGGTACTTCAATACCAGAAGGTACTCCACCATATGGAATACATGCATTAAATTCTCGTATCCTGCGCCATAGTTTTGCTCTTGATCCAGGAATAGATCCTCCCTCGGCCACAGCATCTTTAGCGGCTGCTGCCAAATGCTTTAAATGCATAGTTGCAGTTTCCAAGTCAGCAACAGGTTGTTGTGAAGCAGAAAATTTTAAGTGGAATCTGCCACATGGAGGATCAATTCGATGACCAGGCATTGTTAGCCTTGGTAGCACCGGTACGGGACACTGGCGCTACACAAAACAAACCTCCGTATAAACAAGATTTCTAAAGTGATACGACTTAAGCAAATCCATGTATTCAATGATGTCTAAACGTGTACCGAGTGGAGAATGCATTCAATCCGACCCCTTGGAAAGGGGAAAAACTATTAATGACCAAGAAGAGCATGTCCACTTACTTCTGTTTGCAAAACATCACGAACTGATGCAAGTAAGTTATCACGAGACGTGCTAGCATATACCTGGGAAAAAAGAACATAAAACTAAAGGTCTAACCAACACAAGTAAATAAAAGAAATTGACATCTGGCAAAGCCAGAAAGACACACATGAATTGAGCATCCATCATTAAATTCAATAGCAAACATTTGGGGCTCCTCAGCAAATCGAACAAGGGCACCAACGGCAGATAGAGGATGCACAACAACTGCCTGCAAGCATTTGTTAGAAAGTATTAATAACCTCTTTTATAAAATCAAACAAAAAGAGCATCATTAGAGATTCCTAAAGTAGGAGATCAAGCAGGACATAGATTTGTCCCCTCTACCTAGTGCTAGGTTGGGGAACAAGGTAAATGTAACTAAGTGACAAGTCTGCAGTAATAGCTCGAAAGCTATTGCCCATATTGCTCAGTATTTAGGTCATCATGTCCATGGACAACACCTCGTAGATACGCCACAAAATTATAGATAATTCGTCAATGCAAATTATGAAAACACCTAGTGTATATGTACTGCTAATGCTGAACTTCTAAAAATTATTGTTTTTTTTCTTATGATGAGAAAGGTAATGGTTTTATTAACGAGTAGCAAAAAATACACGAGAGAAAGAAATTTCCATCTAAAGGTTAAAGGAGTACAGGAGATCAAACATAGTGTCAAGATCCGATAAAAATGCTCGTTCTACGCCATAAATAAAGGCTCTTCGATCTCATTAATTGTTACTCCCTCCGTCCCAATTTATGTGACACTCTTTCCTTATCAGGCAGTCCTAAAAAAAGGATGACATCTTTCTATATTCAGTAACAATAAAACTTTAAAATGCCTATTTTACCCTTAATGAGATGATTTATAGCCAAACAAATATCTATAGCTAATTTAGACCACAAGTTTCAAAAGTCTTCCATACTATCATAAACTCCGTGTCCAGTCAAACACCATCACATAAATTCGGACAGAGGGAGTATTTGATTAGGCATTTTTTGTTAAATTTGGACTCGTGCATATCTTTATATGTTTTATCTATGCAATGGTTATATGTTGTACTTGAGGTTAAATGTTATTTCATGCATATTATTATCGTCGAATATAATACATGCACAGGATATATTTTCAGAGAGTACTTCTCATATCGACTCACGCTACTACTTCATGGGGGCGATCAATAATACTTATTGAGTACTCCATGTACTCACCCCCTTTCTTTCCTGCCAGATTTGGATCCGATCACCAGTAGAGCTCATGAGTGAGAGCTTGACGCTATTCCAGGAATTAGGTACCAACCTTGTTTCGCGGTAGCTTAGGGTTTTTTATTCTGTTTTCTCATACTCAGAATTTCATGCATCGGCTTTGATATAGTTGATGTACTTTTTTATTCCTATTAGCTCATAACTAATCTACACCAGGTCCTTTGGGTTGTTTTATGGATTTCTGCACTTGTATCAGATTATGAATTTTATTATCTATTTAATTTCCCTGATAGACTCTTATTAACTTTAATTGGCAATGTGAACGTTGTTTTAACGGTTTGGTTCGCCTAAAGGGGGTGTTGGGTGCCAATCACACTTCAGCAAATTGGATCGTCACACAAATAGAAAAATGGTTTAGCTATGCCCTACATAGACGTTCAAATACACCGATTCATAGGTGCATCAATGTAATACTGAAGATGAAAAAGGGGGACAAGGAAAACTTAGATCAGGTGGATAAAAGTTGTCGATAAAACACTAGTCTCTTAAAATCAATGCAAATTTAGTTAAAAACATAATACACTGATAGCAAAGGATTCATATAGATGACACCAACTAACTGAGATTAAAACTTATTTGTTTTTTTCAGCAGTCTTTTATTCTACTAAGTGACTCGTATATCCTGTGTTGGAATAAGTTTACATTTTGAGAAGAACCTCTAACTTTAGAAAACTCCAAACGCTACCTTAAAAGACATTATTTAATACTGAAATAAAATGGACCAGAACAAAGTGAAATAGGTACAGAGGATTAATATAGCTAAAACAAATTATACGGGATTGAGGAGTAGTTTTTTTCTAAGTATGCTACTGGACCACGCAAGACGCAAACTTTTTTGTATAAACTTTTTTTCTACTGCTAGGAGGGGACGAGCTGAGGGGACTAAGAATAAAGATTGTATGAGAAAAGCCTCAAACATAAAATTCCTGGAAAAAGAAAGAAACAAAAGAATATCCAGCTTACTTCATAGTTCTCAGGTCGTCTTTCCACAAGTGAGACCTTTGTCAGAATGAGTTGACGAGATACTGCATCACCATGTTCTCCTAGGCCCCCTTTTGGACCAATAGACAAACTTACTCCTGGAGTATTCAGAGTCCCCCGAGCAGCAGAGCGCAATCTTGTTACTAACCAAGCTCCACAAGGAGTTTCATCTGCCCCAACAGCCTCTTTAGCTGGATTTGACATCAATGTATTCAAAACAAATAGGATAACATTCTGTGAGTACATGGATTTCACAAGAAGAAAGTGACAATAAATGTATAATTATTCTCTCAAGAGATACCTCTCCTATTTATGTACTCCGATACAGCCAGAGCATGAGAACTGTCAACAGTTAATCCCACGCCCACCATGGATGTCGCAGTTTTAGTCTGATCAAAAGATTTAGCAACATCATAAAAGTATGATTAGAGCATGAAAATGACTCATGCTTCATAAAGTAGAGTTTCATTGGATGAGATTCAACCCGATCCTGAGCCAAAAGTTAATGACTTGGAGAGCAATGCAAGGCTTTATTACCAGATTTGATATGATGGCAGCATTTGTAGTTCCCGAACCAGCTTGGAAAGCTTTAGATTTTCTTCCATAGAGCGAGCAAAGAACAAAACCTCCATGATCTGTATTTTTCTTACCATAAGGGTCAGATAGTAAGATAATTGCAGGAGAGCCCATATCTCTGAAGTCCAAGCACCAACGAAGTTCTCCAGATTTTAGTTCAATAAGCTCAACTCCTATATAAGTAATTTTCAACTTCTGCACCCCCAAAGATGAAAAGGAATATTATCATTGTCTACTTTCTGTACCGGAGCAGGGGGTTTGGAAGGAAAAGAGGAGAAGGGAGACAACCAGTACAGTCTCTATCATACAAATACTCCAGTATTAGTGTATACATCATTTAACTCATCAAGTTGACATAGAGAAAGCAAATAGACAATAGTAAAGCAGATCATCACAATCAATAACTCCAAAGCATAACGAGAATTAAGCAGCAATGATCGAAAAACCCTATTCCTCTCTGTAGATTTATATATCAAGATTAGGCTATTAGCAGCAGAGAGCAGAGATAAAGACTTGAAATACTGTTGAAAATGGAAGCACATAAGCACCTGCCACCAATTCCTTACAGCATGGTGAAAGAGAAAGTTTAAAGCATATATTCTGCCACTAATGCCACAAGCATGGATGTTTGGCAGATGAGCCAACTCTTGAAACATCAAAACAAAAAAGAAAATTAAAGATTATTTTACAATTCGTCAATGGACAAGCCTTTGGAATTGTAGGCAATTCACAAAAAAAAATCGTCAAGTACAACTTCAAAGCATTCTGTAATTCAACTAATGAACATTATAACATAAGCCAACAGTGGTAGTAAGCAGAGGACTAAGTCCCCTGCTCATTAGAAGATATAAATGTGTCACACATTCAGGTACCAGACACCTGAGACCCCAAGTAAATCCAGAATAACTGCCTAGAATGTATCAGCAACTGGGATATCGACATAAAATAATTTCACTAGCAGATGTATTATATGCTCAAAAATAAGTGTTCCAAAATCAGTGGATCTTGCAATAACCAAAAGAAACGAAAAAAGAGAAGGAAAAGAGACGTATAGAGCAAATTTTTGAGGACTAGAATCAATTATAGAAAGTGACAATGTCCTATAGGTTAATGGGCTTGATCTGTAAGCTTGAAGCAAGATATCTTCTTTATATACAAAAGCAGATTGGTGCTTGCATCCTAGGATATTTTGGAACTTAGCCCGTCCCATCATAAGCCAAACAGTTACCCACTTAAATCCCCATTACAGTAAAAGTAATAATTCTTTTTGAAACCAGGGTGTCTGGGCCGGCCGGTGAGCATCTCGACTAATCCACGAGTACCTGCTATATCGCACCGGCACAAGTACAAGGTAATTCTGTCCACCAAGGCTTGGATAGATGAGGTGAAATCACCTACTGTTTTTTGCCTCCGCTGGGAATTGAACTTGAGACCTCATGGTTCTCAACCCACTTCATTGACCACTAGGCCACACCCTTGGGTTCTAGTAATAATTGTCCAAGTTGATAGATGGTAGTGGATTGAAATAAGCCTATATGAAGATAGATTTACAATTTCTTAAGCTCAACTATGCATCATAATCATTTCAAGCCAGTGTTGTTCTCAACTAAACCCAAGTACCTTAGTCTACTTTCCTGGTTCAGTCCAACATATAAGCACTATTAAAGACACATCATTTCATCAGATATTATGGCAAAAACAGTAAAATCAATTATCTGTTGCAAACCTTTAAAGAAATATACTAGAACTAATCAATTTACCCTGAAGGCAAATAAGTTGTCCACATGCACTTCCCAGGACTTCCCATCTTAATAATATACACTAGCAGCAACAACAACAACAACATACCCAGTGAAATCCCACAAAGTGGGGTCTGGGGAGGGTAGAGTGTATGTAGTTCTTACCCTACCTTGGGAGGTAGAGAGACTGTTTTTGGTAGACCCTCGGCATAAGGACAAGCAATTCAAAGCAGTATGAAAGAAAAGAAATAACAAAAATGAATAAATCATGGCAATAACACTTGCAGCCAAATATTATAAAAGACACGCTCAATGGAAAGGTCAAAAACAACTTAAATAGCCAATAGCTAGGATAATCAGTAATGAGCACTAAAGATATAGGGGGTAGTGAAAGATCCTAGAGAAGCATGGAATCATCATTTCCTCACTTAACAAATCTCATTGTTCCTCTATCAACTCAAAATTGGTGTTTTAACAACATTCCACTACCTTTTTTTCTGGGTAACTATATTCTGATAGGGAACACTTTGTTTTAACTAATCTTATTGTTTCCTGTATGAATTTTCACTGTAAGATGTAATATCTGTACCAAGCACCAATAGGAACAATTATATACAAGCATGCTAGGTATTAAAATCACACAAGGAGGGGAAAACACTTACAAAAGGAACCCACTCAGAAGTCCTTCTCTTTAGATGCAAAACGGGGAACTCTGCCACCACTCCAAGCTTATTCCACCGTATTCTATGCAACTCCGTCAAAATGCTGGCTCTATACTTGGAAGAAAACTTCATAGCCTTGAACTTGCCACGGCCATCAGTCCTCACACTTATGGTAAACTCATTCGAATTGTCATCCCTGCCAATAATAGGGGCGGCACCATCATAATCACTCCCCACATCGTAGGAGTTAGTGACTGATAATGTAGCAGGATCGAGTGTAATCAAAGTGAAATTTGATATGCAAAAAATTCTTCTGTATCGACCTCGCCACGAGTGTTTGACAACCATGTAACGGGCCAAGTACTCAGGCTCTTCATGAGAGGGTGGGGCAGAATAGGAGGAAGATGTGGATTCAGAAGGGCGGGTTACAGTATCCATTTGAGGAAGATATTGAAGAGAGTAAGGTTGTGGTGGACTAGGGCGCAGGAAAAACCATATTCCCGAACCACCGGCCGGCCCAGCCGATGACGGTCTTTGCCGAGACTGATTGGCACCCAGCCTTCAAACTTTCACACTTTTTAATTATTTATTTATTTATTGTCAAACCCCAGCAATCGAAATCCAAACATACCCTACAATTCAAGACCACCTTACTCTCTGCTTCAAAACCCTATCACTCGTCAATTACAATTAGCAAATTCCGAGAGATCGGAAAACTTGGCAAATAAATAATGTGAAATCACTGTTGACCCAGCTAATTCCGATGAACAACTTGAATATTCATGGGAACATATATATATATATATATATATATATAGATAGATAGATAGATAGATATTAATAATCCACAACTTTTTTTCTCATCTGACTGATATATTTTGGAAAAATACAGAAGATCATAGAAGAGAGAAACCTTGTCTAAAGCCGGTGGTATTGATAATAGGCTCATTCGTCATTGACAGCCTTGATTAATTATGCCTAAGCAGTAAGCACTTCTTTTCGCACCAAAACATTTCTTTCTTTCTTATTTTTGCGCACTGCTCCCTCCTATTTCAGAAATTTCACTATTCTCCTCTACACTGCAATTCGCTGGCAAGCTAAGTACATTGACGAAAAGGAATTTAGGATATGATCTTGTTGTAAATTTAATCAAAATAAAATAGACACACTTTGCATGTAAGTATAAATGTTTTCTTCAATTGTTTCTTAAACTATTAATATCATCAATTTTATTATATATTCATTCAGGACCTAGCAGCAGATGGGCGGGTCGTGCCTAAATTCAAACCGGACCAAACTCTTCTTTGTTTGAGCTGCTCGAGTAACAGTGCGTCCGGATCTGATCTATTTACTCGGCAATTCATCCGGTGACTTCACGATCGCCAAAGGGGGACTTGATTCTGAAATGGAATGATTGATAGAATCGACTTCTTTCACTCACTTGAGTTTTGTTTTGGAGAGAGCATTGTGGAGCAGCAAAAGGCATAAAGGGAGTCGGAATGGAATGAAGAAAGTAGTCTCACCCGCCTTTCTCCGATTTGAGAAAGGGTATGGGGCACGAACGGTATAAAAAGAAGGCAGGCTTAGTTCGACGTGGTCAGCAGTCCTATCTTCTAGAATAGAAGGACATCGGTGGAAAGGTCGAGAAGGCACCTAAAAATAGCTTTAGAAGCCAGATTAGGAAAGTGTTTCACGAGTTCGAGCAAATGCAATGCGATAAGAAAGGACTGACGAATCGGATGCGCTCGCCCAGCGAGAAAGGCCCTGACCCTGCCAACCAAGTATCAAAAAGAAAGGAGAAGAGAACTTCGTATTTTGGTAACTCTCTAGGAGTCATCTTTAACCTTGAATGCTATTAATAGATTCTACAGCAATAGTCCCTCTGACTCATAAAGTAATAACGAAAATAGCTAACCC
Organism: Anisodus tanguticus; assembly: GCA_034509755.1. NCBI lineage: Eukaryota > Viridiplantae > Streptophyta > Magnoliopsida > Solanales > Solanaceae > Anisodus > Anisodus tanguticus. Next base: position 21,037,442 of record CM067557.1, read on the forward strand.
AATAGCAGATTCCGCAGCTGCCACCGTTGGAACCAATGAAGCAAATGATTGACTCATCATATCATCCGAAGAAACAAAAAATACCAAAAAGTTCGAATTCACAGCTAATAACATTGATTCAATCGGCATTGACATAATAGGTATATTTTGTCTATTAAGGAGGATTCCCCGAATACCTGAAATAGAGATAATCATAGAAAATGTGAAATATTTGATAGGATCCACGGGAAGGGTCGTCTTTCTTCCGATATGGAAGAGGTATCAACACTCCTCTTTAATATGGGAGCGTAGACATTCCGGTGTAATTTGATCATCTGGTAGATCTAGGGCGATTTGCCATTCATCAGGCTTGGGAGAGGAGGTAGACGCTCCCCCACCCGAATCCTTTCATGCGCGGTAGACCGTTTCTAACAAGAAGTCAAAAACGAAAAAAGCGAAGGAAAGAAAAAGAGGCACTTCACTCATTTCCAAAACAAATTGAAAAAATATAACAGAATAGACTTCAAACGAAAAAAGAACCAAACTCAATTTCCTTAAATCTTTGAAATAGAAATATGATTACGAAAAGGCTAAAGACATGTCGAAGATCGGCATCATAAAGCTTGACCTCAATTTCTTCTAGAGGAAATTTTTTATATATGCCCATAAAGGAATTAGTCTCGATATTACATCCCTATCCAAATCCAATTGTTATTTAAAATTCCATTGGACTCCTCTTAACCTTTAATGAAAATATTATTAACTTTCATAAACTCTCTACGAGATTTGGTTAAATACAATGCAAATACATAGCTCGTGTTTTGAGCATTTGTACTTTATTTTTTATTGTGATACTTCAGATAGCTTAGTATCATGTTTTTCGGACTTAGTGGGATGGTCCCAGTTAAGGGCTCGGGAAGGTTCTTTAATGCAATCTTGTTTTGGAAGGCTTAAAAGCAAATTTAGGAACTCAACCTCTCTTTTTTAGTATTAGCGTGTTCGGGGGTGATTTGAGACTTCGCATGGGTCTTTAATATGTTTTTGGACTTGTTGGCATGCTCAGAACGTCAAATATGTTGTAGATTTTTATTATGTCTTGTGCCTTCTTCACAACCGCCAGGGTACCAACCGCAATCGCGAGGCGTTGGTGGCAACATACCGCGATCGCGAGGCATAGGCATGCAACCGCGAAGGGTCTCAAGATAGACTCCCGGTCAACGTTTGTGCACGATCGCGAAGAACTAGGCCACGATCACAAAGGCTTGGCTGACCTAGATCTGTGAACGTGATGACAATGTCATGATCGTGATGAAGAAACGGTAGCTATATATATTAGAATTTCGAACATCAGGGAAGAGTACGCACACTTGATGTGACGATAAAGCATGATAACCATCAAACAATTATCATACAAGATATACATGTTGAAAAATGAATAAACGACATGTCAAGTCAAACATTTAACAAGATCATATCATGATTTCTACAACCTATGAATACTGAAAGAACGATATATATAAAGCATGCTAAACAGCTAAGCAAAAATTACATCATAACGTTGAACCTGTTACGAGTATCTAATCACGTGAAAGTACACTTTAAGTCTCTCACGGTCAACTATTAGACACTTGAAACTAGCCAATCTAGCTTATGTTGTCCACTTGCACGAATTAGATGGTTTAAATGCACACAAGTTGCACATATAACATGTTTTTTTATATAGAAAAGCAAGCAAACTAAGAGTTAAAGCCCCACTTGCCTGCAATTTGGTTGCCAAACCTTACTTAAATCACCATAGTTAACCCAAACAAGCTATAATGGCTTTCATCTATTCAAATTCATCAATATGGGCTCAAATTAATTTAGGATAACCATTCCTATAATTTAAGACACCTATTGTCAAAGTAAACCCTTGATCAACTCAATCAGCACTCGAGTCAATTATCTGAAACCTAAAATTGAATATGTGGATGTGCTACCCATAAGAGTCCAACACAATAATCAAAATACTATTTTGATATCAAATTCTAGGTCAGATTAATGATTTGCCTATTTTAGGATTATGGCATTATTATCCAATTCAAGCCTTATGATCTACATGATTTCATCATTCAAATCGTATAAACTCAAAGGATAATTACTAGATTAGTATTAGGAATCGTTATACCTTCAAACTAAGTCATGTTTATGATTCAAGAGTTTAGGAAATCAAGGCGGGGAGTTTGAAGTTGAAAAACCAATTTTAGTTATGCAGATCCAGTTTTACGCCTGAATTAGACGGATCATATAATTTATTACAGGTCATTGAATTGAACAATAAATATTATCGTTGAAAATGATGGAACACATTTATTTTTCGGATCGTATAAAATTATACGACCCATCCTTTCTAATCGTAAGATTCCCCTTAGCTTTTGGAAGTCACTAGAAATTGACTCTTAGGTGACGGTCTGATTATACGGATCGTACAAAATTATACGGTCCATAATCGAACCGTATAAAAAGTTACGGACCGTCGATTCTGGACGTAAAAGTCCTGATGAACTGAATAATATAAATAGGTGGGATCAATTTTTAATTCTAATTTTCATACTCTCAAGCCCTAGAACGAAGTTCCTCTCTTCTCAACCTTCTCCTACACCAAGGTAAGACTTTATCATGCAATTCTAAGTGATTCTAACATCATCCTTATAAAATCTAAGTAAAAAATTGTTGTTCTTAACCTAATATTTTCAAGATAAGCCCACTTCAAGGCTCAAAGTTCAATCTTTGGGGTTCTTCTTTCAAGTTCAGATTTTTATTACAAGTTTTGGAGAGATTAATGAATGTAGAGTTTTGATCCATGTGTGGAAACATCCTTGTTCTTCCCCATGCCACATGTAATCCATGAAACATTAATTGCTCATACCTAGGGTTTTATTTCAAGTTCATGATAACCCTAAACTACATATATCATGATATACCATGTTTGTATTATTAATTCATTATTTGTATTCTTGATATTCCAATATGGTTATTGAGAATTTATCTGTAATCCATGAATACCCATGTCTTGCATTCCATGGGTCCTTAAACACGAGTCATGAACCATTATGAAATTCCATGAATTTTACATGTTTTCCATGTTTTATGCAAAGTATATTAAGTAATTATGTTCATCATATATCTTATACTTATCAACTATGTTTACAAGTCATGATTTCACAAACTGTGGCCTTTCTAGCTGATTATATTTCATATTCATGTGTTTGAGAGCTGCACAGATTACCGAGAAGGCTCAGATAGACTAAAACTATGTAGGATAAGGATCGCTCCGCCCAGAGGAAGATACCTTCATGTTACCCCTTGTGGGATTATTGGATTCATCATGTTAAGTTCATGTCTTGTACCCCAAAAATGTGCGAGATGGCTTAGCTGATCGGGCAGAGATCAGACGGCACGTTCACACGTGGTGGTTATATGTCAGTTTTGTTAATGCACTCCTACAGATATTCAGATGTACAGTTTTACAGATTTTATATATGTCATTATATTCATGTCGGATCATGTGTAATGTTCATTGTTAAATTTCAGTTTCATGTTCCTATTATTTCATGTGCCTATTTATTCTTTTAGTTGCTTTACATACGGTACAATTCAAATGTACTAACATCGCTTTGCCCCGGGCCTGCACTTCACGATGAATGTCTTGAGTTTTCGGACGAAGGATCAATTCGCTAGGATCTCTACCATCTCATCTTGTTGTGAGCCCCATCTCATTCGGGGTGTTGATTTATTTATATTACTTATGAAATTATGCAGTAGAGGTATGTCAGGGCCTTGTTCTGGTAAACAGTTTTGCAGTTAGACTCATATTTGAGAGATTTCATAGACTAGACTAGTTTAGCCTTTCATGTCAGATCCAGTGTTCAGACTTATAATAATTTCAGATATATCCGCAATATATTTTAGACTATATTTTTGGTAAATATGTTTACATGTTTTATTATCATTATTTTTTCATGCTTTTGATGCCTATGTTGATTCAACAATCATGTGGTTTGCTCGATCACATGCAGTCAGGCACCGAGTGTCGTATTTCACCCAGACCATAGTTTAGGGAGTTATGAAACTTGGTATGAGAACACTAGGTTCAAGTGTCTTAGGACGTCTATGAAACCGTGTCCAGTGGGGTCACTTTTATGTGTGTGAGGTGCCCACACATATAAACAGTTGACCACCAAGATATCTAAGATTGTCTCACTTATTTCATACTATATATCATGCAGTTACGGCTTTACCTTCAGGACATTCTTCTAACTCGTGCGTAATGTGTATTTCAGAAAATTCCTGCTAAAAGGAAGTCAACTACAAGCAAAGGGGCCACTACCAGTGATGCTCAGGAGAAGAGCACTAGGCTCCGACACAGCACCCCCACCTGACACTAAAGGGCTTGATTAGGTTCATACTCCAGTTTTGCCGCCAAATCCACTAACCAGATGTTAGGTTAGTTATTCAGCTGCTCACCCGGATTGTGGCAGCACAAGCCCAACGTCAAGGGACGATTGCAACTACAGGGGCTAGCGGAGAGTCATACAGCTTCAGGACTAGGGAATTTCTATGTATGGACCCTCTAGTGTTCACGGGGTCTAGCAAGACAGTGGATCCGCAGAATTTCATTGACGAACTTTAGAAAGTCTTTCATGTTATGCATGTTACTGAGTTAGAGGCAACAGAGTTGGGAGCTTATCAGTTACATGGTGTTGCCAATATTTGGTATGAGTTATGGGAATAGACCTGAGGGAAAGTCGTGTCTCCTTCAACTTGGGATGAGTTTGCAGATGCCTTCATTGAATATTTTCTGCCAATTGAGCTTAGGGAGGCAAAGGCCATTGAATTTGAAAAACCTAAACAGAACGATAGGAGTGTACATGAGTACTATCTCCATTTTGTTTCTTTGGAAAAGTATGCCCCACATATGGTTCTAGACATGAGGGTCAAAGTTAGATGTTTTATGTATGGTATTGATCCCCAGTTGTTTGATGTTGCTAATATTTTTGCTCAGATCAAGGAAATTACTATTACCAAGATGGTAGTGTTTGTACAAGGTAATGAGAGCATAATAAAGAAATAGGAATCATTACATAAAGAGAAAGACAAAGAGTTTAATAAGAGGGCTAAATCTTTAGGTCACTTCAATCATGATAGAGGTGGATGCAGCCAGTGCCATAACCCCAAAGTTCAGGAATGATCAGAAGAAATAAAACATCAGAGCATCAGGCTCTCAGTCACAGACCAGTCTGGGCCAAAGTATCTTCAGCAATCCAGTTTGTGGTAAGTGTTGTAAGAGGCACCCAATGGAGTGTCACTTGGGTATGAATGTATGTTGTGTGTGTGGTCAATGAGGTCACTTTCAAAAAGACTATCTATCAACGAGGTAGGGTACAAGAGGTAATGTGGCTTAGTCTACAAATTCACCAATTCCTCATAATTCCCAGGCCCAATTAGGGGTGGTCCAGCTAAGTCTGGTAACACAAGCGGAGGTCCATACCGCTTGTATGCACTATCAGGTCATCAAGATATAGAGACTCGTGCAAATGTGGTCACATGTATATTAGTTGTTTCCACTTTTGACGTTTATGTCCTTATGGATCATGGATTAATTATATCATATGTAACCCCATTTATTGCTAAGAAATTTGGGATCGAGCCAGAAAAATTGCATGAACACTTTGAAGTATCCATTCCAGTTGGTGAGTCAGTTATAGCTAGACGAGTGTACATGGGTTGTCCAGTTAAAGTCTATCACTGCATTACAGTAGCTGACTTTGTAGAGTTAAAAATGGTAGACTTTGATGTAATCATGAGAATGGATTAGTTGTCTTCATGTTATGCGACAGTAGGCTGTAGAACCAAAACTGTCAGTTTCGAATTTCCCGATGAACCAGTCATAGAATGGAATGGTGATGTAGTAGCACCCATAGGAAGGTTTATTTCCAATCTTAAAGCAAGAAAGATAATATACAAGGGGTATATTTACTATCTAATTTTGGTTAGGGATGCATATGCCCAGACCCCAACTCTTCAGTTTGTACCAGTTGTCAACGAGTTTCTAGAAGTCTTTCCAGAAGATCTTCATGGAGTCCCTCCCGATAGGGAGATTGACTTTGGAATTAATTTACTTGACGGCACTAAGCCGATATAAATTTAGTCATACATAATGACTTCATCAGAGTTAAAAGAATTAATAACCTAGTTGAAATATCTCATTTATAAGGAATTTATCAGACCAAATGTCTCACCTTATGGTGCACCAGTCATGTTTGTTCGGAAGAAAGATGGATCTTTGCATATGTGCATTGACTACCGATAGTTGAACAAGGTCACCATTAAGAACAAATATCATTTTCCCAGAATTGATGACTTACTCGATTAACTTCAGGGTGCTCAGTGTTATTCCAAGATTGACCTCAGATCAGGGTACCATCAGCTTAATGTTAAGGAAGTTGACATTTCAAAAATCGCCTTCAGAATGTGCTATGGTCATTTCAAATTTTGTGTCATGTCATTTGGATTGACGAATGCAACAACTGCCTTTATGGATCTTATAAATAGGGTTTTCAAGCCTTATCATGACCTTTTCATCATTGTCTTCATCGATGATATTCTAGTCTATTCCAGTAGTGAGGTTGATCATGCAGAATATCTCAGAATAGTGCTGCATACACTCCAAGATCGCGAGCTTTATGCGAATTTTCCCAAGTGTGAATTTTGGCTAAAGTAGGTAGCATTCTTATGCCATATGATTTCATGCGAAGGCGTCCAGGTTGATTTTCAGAAAATAGATGCTGTAAAGAATTGGCCCAGACCCACCTCAGTCTCTGAGATAAGAAATTTCTTGGGTCTGGTAGGCTATTATAGATGCTTCGTAGAGGGTTTTTCCTTCCATCACAGCTCCATTGACCAGATTGACTCAACAGAAAGTCAAATTTCAGTGGTGAGATGCCTGTGAGTGTAGTTTGAAGTATTGAAAATGAGTCTGACTTGTGCTCTAGTGTTAACCATAGGGAACCGAGAGCTTCGTAGTATATTGTGATGCATCAGGAATTGGTCTCAGATGTGTTTTAATGCAGCATGGTTAAGTTATAGCTTATGCATCTAGACAGCTTAAGCCTCATAAAAAGAACTATCAGACTCATGATTTAGAATTAGCGGCCGCGATTTTTGCGCTCAAGATATGCGTCACTATTTGTATGGAGTTCACATTGATATTTTCATATATTACAAGAGCCTTCAGTATATTTTCAAGCATCGGGAGCTAAATCTTAGACAGAGAAGATGGCTTGAGTTGGTAAATGATTATGATGTGGATGTTCTCTCTATCATCTGGGGAAAGCGGATGTGGTAGTTGATGCTCTTAGTCGGCGATCCATGGGGAGTTTAGCTCATGTTGAAGAAGAAATGTGGACTATGACGAAGAAAATTCACCGATTATCTAGTATAGGAGTTCGACTCATGGACTCCGAAGATGGTAGAGTTATTGTCCAGAACAAGTCTGAATCCTCCTTAGTAGCCGAGGTGAAAGAGAAGCAGTTTAATGATCCATATTTGTTGTAACTGAGAGAGGGAATTCACAAGCACAAGACTATGACTTTTGAACAAGGGGGAGATGACAGTACTTTGACATACCGAGGCAGGTTATGTGTTTCAAATGTGAATGGACTCAGAGAGCAAATTATGGAAGAAGCGCATAATTTCAGGTATTCTATCCACCTAGGTTCTACAAATATGTATCATGATCTTAAAGAGATTTATTGGTGGAACGACATGAAGAGGAATGTAGCAGACTTTATAGCCAAGTGTCTAAATTGTCAGCAAGTGAAAGCCGAGCACCAAAGGCATGGTGGGTTGGCTCAGAATATTGATATTCCCGTTTGAAAATGGCTTATGATAAACATAGACTTCATAACATGTTTACCTCGCTCATCCCGAAGGCATAATTCGATTTGGGTACTCAGGGATTGACTTACTACTTCAGCCCACTTCTTGCCAGTCAAAACCACATATTCAGCAGAAGATTATGTCAAGTTATATATCCGAGAAATTGTCCAACTTCATGGGACCCCAGTACCTATTATTTCAGATCATGGTGTTCAGTTTACAACACACTTTTAGAAGTCTTTCCAGAAAGGATTGGGTACCAAGGTAAATCTCAGTATAACTTTTCATCCTCAGATAGACGGTCAAGCAGAACGTACTATTCAGACCCTTGAGGATATGTTGAGGGCATGTGTTCTTGATTTTAAGGGTAATTGGGATGATCATTTGCCTCTTATTGAATTTGCTTATAATAGCAGTTACTATGCTAGTATCCAGATGGCACCGTTTAAAGCTCTGTATGAGTGAATATGTAGATCAACAATTGGTTGGTTTGAAGTTGGTCAAGCAGAATTGAGGACCAAACTTGGTCCATCGGGCTATTGAAAAAGTCAAATTGATTCAGGAGCATTTAAAAGCATCATAGAGTCGTCAGAATTCCTATTAGGATGTGAGGCGTAGAGACCTGGTTTATTTATATTACTTATAATATTATGCAGTAGAGGTATGCCAAGACCTTGTTTTGGTAAACAGTTTTGCAGTTAGACTCATGTTTGAGAGATTTCATAGACTAGATTAGTTTAGCCTTTCATGTCAGATCCAGTGTTCAGACTTATAATGATTTCAGATATTTTTGCAATATATTTTAGACTATATTTTCGGGAAATATGTTTTACATGTTTTATTATCATTATTTTTTCATGCTTTTGATGCCCATGTTGATTCAACAACTATGTGGTTCGCTTGGTCACACGCAGTCAGGCACCGAGTGCCATGTTTCACTCAGGCCATGATTCAGGGCATTACACGTTACCTAGAATGAAGATGCATTTCCACATTTCCTTGCTAAATATGACAGGTAAATCCTCCAAAATCCTAAAAATTGGCCTTTCATGTTCTGAAATTTGAACTTAACTATTATAGGGTACAATGCCTCAACCTCCAACCAGGATCTAACCACGTTCCAACTTCATTGTCGCGCCTGACCCTCTCAGAGTTGTGATGCATGTCCCACCTGCACAACACGATCACGATCAATACCCTTGCAATCACAAAAAATATTTTGTCTGATCTGTTACGGTTTACTTTTACGTGAGGCATAAAAGCTACCTCATAATCGTGGATTCTTTTGAATTTATTATTTTTTAGAGTCGCTACCTAATTTATACGGGAAATTAGAAAAACCAAGTTAAAAGGGTTTCAAAAAAAAAAAGAAAAATCCTTTTAAAACCAGAGTTCGAGGTAAGGGTTCTGGTGATTCCTCGGGGAAGGCGTGAGACACCCCGATATTAAGAATTCCTAGAATACGGTTGACCTTCGAATTTCATAATATGATTTTTTTTGTTTATTTGCTTAGGAAAGTGTTCAATTTCTTGTACTTAAAATTCATGCCATATTATTTGAAATCTTTCGGCAAAAGTCCTTTTATTTGAAAAGAGTTGGATATTTGCTTGAAAGGTTGATATAGGGCTAAAATAGTCATTACATTTTCCAGACCAAGCCATACCCAAGGTTTCCCTTTGAATAGAGTCCCACCTAATTTGGTCCAAATGTTATGTCCGGTTTGTTATCCTTATAAATTTGAAATATTTTCAAAATGTATCTTTTGTAAAAATATGCCACAAGATCATACAAATGTCCTTTTAAAATTGTCTTTCCATTTTTATTTTTAAAGGTCAACTATATCTTTTTAAACCCATCCCCAAATTTGGGCTTAAGTAAGATTCCTTTTGTTTAAATTTAAGTAGGTGGGCTTGGCCCAAAGCTATTCTAGAATTTTCTTAAAACTTTGAGATTTGTCAAAAATATCCCTTTCAAAACCATCTTTTATTTCAATTTCAAGAGTTCCAATTGAAAGAATGTTTTTTTATTCCTTGTTGCTAAAACAGTCATTTTCCTTTTTTCTCAAAATTTCTAACGTTGGACTTTAAAAAACATGTTATAATATTCTACTGATTCCCCCCCCCCCCCCCCCCTATTAGATTTTGCATAAAAGAAACCATTTTCTTGCTTTGCTATTTCAAAATAAGAGTTGATCATTTATCTTTTGGTCCGGTTTAAAAACGTGTTTGGATTCCTATTCGTTCTAAATGACATACGCATCGTTTTGTCTAATTCCTAAGTTCCAATCATATGGATTTTAATATAACATACTTGTTCAAATAAAAAGGGAATCACAAAATGAAATAAAAGACATGAAAGGATTGGTGGGCCTACCAAGTCTATCAATTAACCATTTTCACCCATAGTTGGGCCTTCATGCATTTTTCTGGATTCGAACTCAATGAAGAAAATGTGTTGGTTCTGGAAGACCAAATAGGAGTACGAATAGAGATGACAGTGGATCTTGGACCTGATCCGAATTCGGTGGATCCAGATCCGTTTTTATAGGATATGAATCTTCAAAATTTGGACCTGACGGATTCGGATCGGACCCGGATCCGTTTCTGACGGGTCGGATCTGGATCTTGTATTTGAGATTCGTTTCCGGTCCATATCCGATTCGTGGATCCGTTTTTTATTAAATATATCCATAACCTAAAATGTAATTTTATAAGTATTTTCTTAAGTTTTTTTTCTATAATTTATGTATTGGGTAAAGGGTTGAACCAGGATAAGGCACAAGTCACACAACCATGTAATTTGTCTTTGAAGTTTCATTTCTTTTACCTATATGCTCTCTGCAGTTTCCCATATTTTCATTTCTATAAAAAGAAAAAATTATCACTCTTTTTTAAATTTTCCTTTCTTGAATCTACTAGCCGTAAGCTTTAAGTATCTTTCTCTCGTTTGTTTGATCAGCAAAAAAAAACTGGGACTTTTGATATATAACTGACATTGTTTTATGTTGTTAAATGAAGTCAATCGGTAGAACTACAAGTGGAGCATCACTAAAGCCTCCAAAAATTAGCTCAAAGTCGCAACCTGTTCAGCATCACTAATGAAGTCAATCGTCTTTATTTTCTTGTGATGCTAAAATTTTGTTCAATATTTTGGAAGAATGGTGTCATGTTTGTGTAGGTTGATTGAATGAACTCAATCATTTTTTTCAATCAGATTGCGTTTCATTTTTGTTATAAAAATTTCAACATGTGGGAATATTATTCAAGCCAAAACAATTTACATGTAGATCCAGATCCGATCCGTTGACCCGGTGAATCCGATGGATCCGGATTTGGATATGATTTTTATGGAACCGATGGATCCGGATCCGGATATGGATCCAGATATGAAAAATGGATCTGGATCTAGATCTAGTAGGATCCGAATCTAGTAGGATCCGGTTCAGATCCGATCCGTTGCCATTCCTAAGTACGAAAGGCTAGTCCAAGCTCAATTGGGCCCATGCGAAGGAGGTCCATGCAACAAGAAAGGGGAAAAGGAGACATAGGTTAGAGAGTATCTAAACTTGCAATTTAATTAAAATTTCATGTAAATATACTACCGAAGTGCAATTGTATATTCAACACCATACATCATATATCAGCTAAGGTGTAGATACGCCTCGCAGATTGTTTGATTAAAGTAAAAGAAAACAAGGCCCAAATGAAAGAAAACACTAAGCAACCCCTTGCAAATGAGGTCCAAAATGAATGAACCATACGAATAATCCAGGTTCATTGGACATATTTCATTTCAGAGTCTAGATGTTGTAGGACTCTTGGAATAAAGTGATTTCAAGATAAGGACTTGGCGGACAAGATTTAGGAATCTATGCAAGAATTATCTCAGATAAACTTGAGACCCTCATGAAGCACATTAAGCAACGTTGTAACAAGAAATTGCTTCCATCTCAAACACAATCTCTTCTCATGGTTCTTATACAATAAAGTGTTGTGACTTACTGGAATGCTACTCATATGCTGCTATAAATTTGCAAGTCTTCTACAGAAAAAAGATTACATACTCACATAGAGAGAAAAGCAAAATTCCAGCAAATAAGCAAAATCAAATTTTGAGAGACTTCTCATTAACTATTAAAGTGCGGTCTGTTACGAAGGACCAGATTGAAGAACTTATTTTATTGTGTAATATTTTACAGTCTTCAAGTCTAGTTTTTTATGTTAGGATTGTTTATCGAGTTGTATCTTTCTAGCTTTCTTAGAAGCATTGTAATAGGTATAAAAAATAGTCAAATTCATCTCCAAGTTGAGAGTAACTCGGAGAGGGCTCAATAGTGTAGGTAGATTGTTGAGATAGGAATTAGAGTTAGTTCCTAGGTTGCAAGCTTTGTAATATGAATTTGTTGAGGCTCATAGTTGTAGTGGAGTTTTGCGATAAATCCTAAAATGTGTAGGTCGTGGTTTTTTCACCCTTATGAGCCGGGTGGTTTCTACGTAAAAATACTGTTTTGCTACTTTTCTGTTTGTTATTATTTAGCAAGCTGCACTTGAAACAAATATAGTAACCTGGTCCATCCTCTAGGCAAAAATCGGGCATAATCTAAATTAGATATTTGATCGTGCCACATATCATTTCTCCTTCTTCACCATGACTTTTTTTTTTCAATCTTTTCCCATCTCTTTATTTTCACAAATGTTACCAAATCTAAAAATAACATAAGATATACTCTAGTAAATAAAATTAATTAAAGTATTTAATAGAAAATAATTAACACCATATTTTATTTTTAGACAATATTAATTGTAAAGTAATAATAAATAATTAAATTATTTTTCCTTTTTAGATAAAATTTATGTAAATTAAATTCGTACATGTCTTTTTTGTAATTTATTACTTAAAGCACTTTTTAAGAAGATTGGTCTAACACAATATGCTTATTAAATATTAAAAAGATATTTCTCAAATGAATTGGTCAAACACAAACTAGTACTCATAAATATTACTTCTCTGAAAGCTATTTTGATAAAAATATTTTTAAAAGCTTGATCAAATATATTTTTAGTCAAAAGTTGAAGCATAAAAAATAGTCATGATAATGGTCGTGGTATCCCATTAAAGCTCACAATATAAGAATGGGGAAATAACTCATATATACAACTCATACATTTAGTTTGTAGCCGTTGTAGCGCACTGTATCATCAGTGTATGGATAATGAATATATTATGTATAACTATATGTCCCACACATCTAGTTTGCAATCGATGTATAGATAATGTATCTATTCTGCATAGCTATATATAAACACTGTATATACTCTCTTTATATAATGTATATGCTTCGTGTATCTGCACTATTTCTACAAACATCAGATATTGAGACTGCACAAAAGGAGATAATTCATTCAAGAAAGAGTTACAAAATGAATAGCTCGTGTGCTGACATTCTTCTTACGTTCCTTTGTAGTTAGTTTCTTATACAGATGCCTGTTATTAATTCGTTTCTATTTTAATTTGGAGAACATTTGAATAGCTTTATCTCTTCGGTTAAATTAGACTCAACGGTGACGCTAAGAAATGGAATAAATTTAATATGGAAAATTCCAGACCTAGGAGATTTGAACTTCTTGCGGTATCTAATGCTGGGAGATGTTAGGAGGTGTAGAGGAAAAAATATTATCTAATGGTGACTTGTGAAACAAAAGCTTCAAAGCCTAGCAAAAACATGGTGAAGTTGGTGGTCTGCTGCATCGATTGAGAAAAAGGAAAAAAGGGAATAGGCTTTGGTGACTAGGGTTTTACAAAAAAAGTGATAAAATGGTAATTAAGGAGTAGTTCAACTATATTTGGAAAAGTAAATGACTGAATGGATACGGGACTTAATATTTCCTTAAAAAATCACATTCATAGAAGCAAATAATGGAATTTGGTTACTGTAAAGAAAACGGAAGAATTAAACCAAAAAACAAATTGAAGAAAAAAGGGGAAAAGAATGTGGAACCATTGCTTTTACATAAAATTAAGGAGGACTTTTAGTTTTTTTATTCTTAAAATATTTATTAAAGAAGGTATTCATAAAATCATTAATTAAATAGCAAAAAAGAGTAAAATAGTCAAACTGCAATTTTTTTTACACTAATAATAAGTATGTTAAAAGAATTATTATAAAGTATTAAAAATAGTGGGATTAAGCATAATATGGTGAACTACAAAAGAGTGAAGTTTCTAAAATTCTCCCCTTTATTTTTTAATAACTTGCCTAAACAGACTATACTCTAAAAGGTGAAGAAGTTTGACTAGAACTATAATTTACAAATTTTAATGTATTAAATAGTAAAGAGCAACTTAGGGATCAATTGATTGGTGGGATAAGAGATTATAATCTCGGAATAAATTATGATATTATGTTATTTATAGTATAATTTTTTAATATGGAATGAGCAATCTCAGAATTGTTATTGCATAATTGTGGTAATTAATATTTTAATACCACATTTTATGTAGGGTAACCATCATGTTGCCTTTGGGGGAGTTGCTTGACAATGTTTCCGGAAAATAATAGCTTTGTGAAACGTAGAACTTAAAAGTTCGAACAACAATGATGTGAAATAATAACTTTTGTGATGAAGAATCGAACAGGGAGCCGCGAGGAGGAGACTTCCAGAGCTCGATTTACGGTTGTGTCTCATGCTTTGGTAGAATAGACACCTTTAAGGATAATTTACAGGGATACAAATGAAGAAAAGGGGTATTTTATAGCCTAACACTAGATAACGTTGTTTGCATATGTGTCACCTCTTTAATAGCCATTATCTGCACGTTTTGGTTGTTACACAGTGGTTGAGATTCTATAAAAAAAATAAAAGGCGTAATGGTGCACTTGATTAAAAATTTAGATATTTGTCAGGAGAAATAAGGATCAATTCTCACTTAAACAAAATTTACCTTGGGGTTCCAAATTCAAATCTCAGATATTATATTTTTTGTACTCTTTCTTTTTTGTCAACATTAATTAATAAAATGCCCTTTAAGGGCCATAATCATAATTATTTTTTAAAAAGAGATTCTATAGAAATGATTAATGATTTATTTGGGAACGGTTACTAAATGGACTTATCCTGATTGACTTTGGTCGTATTCACGGTGTCGCTTTCTGGAGCTAGGCGGGCTTATGCCGAGATTTTGGATCCTCAATGGATAAGATTGACCACCTCAGACATACTTATATGTCAGGACCTGAGCTAATGATGCCGAACCCTGCCTACCATGCCACTACTCCATACGTGTCATCTCCTGATTTGTCCACGTGTCAAGACTGAATTTTATTCTATACACATGTGATTACTCTAAGGGGAGTCTTGGAGTAACTGGTAAATTTGTTGTCATGTCACCAGAAGGTCACATGTTCAAGCCGTGAAAATAGCCTCTTGTAGAAATGCAGGGTAAGACTGATATAATAGACCCTTGTGGTCCGGTCCTTCCCCGGACCCGGTGCATAGTGTGAGCTTAGTACATCGGGCTGCCCTTTTTATCCACTTTAAACCAAAAACATGCTTATATTATAACTTATATATTCCATTTTAATATAATGAACCAAAAATAAATCAATAAAAATGTATCGACTAATAATCCTGTCATTATCCAATCTCTGTTATGAGATAATAATAAAATACAAGGCAATAAGAAAATATAACCAAAGAAATCCTGGGAGAGATATTTTATTGCTCTTCAAACTGATATACAAGTGAACTGAATTGACTTCCTATTTATAGAGGAACTGAAGCTGCTCTGTAAGTTACTTCAAGCTGCTATGTAAGCTACTTACAAGCTGCTTGCTTGATTGTAAGGTTATTCATAAGAAGTTGTGTATTTGAACGGACATTCACAATACAATATATTTATAATAATCTCATTATAATCTTGAAATAACTTATTTTCAAACCAATTAATCCCTTAATATTTCAATCATTGGCACAAATGTCCTTATCTTGGGGTGGTCACTAACTTTTGCCCCTCATATATGATTGTTTTAAGTTTTATCTTTCAGCACTTTAAGATAATAATAAGAGGAAGAAACTACCCCTCACATCCCCATGGCTTAGGTTTCGTCTCTAATTCATTTTCTTTTCCAGCTTCAATTTCAAACCCAGAAGCTCCAAATACCAATAATGGTGGATTTCGAATTTCACCATCAACTTCTCTCTAAGAAAAGTTGAAAAACAAGAAGAAAAATAAGGTGAAATTATTGAAAATTGATGAATTTTGGTGTGGATTTTTGTGATATCAGTGGATTGGAGGCTATAGAATCAAGAATTGGGAAATGGGGTTTGTTTGAAGAATCTGTGAAGAGAGACAACGCTGGAATTGGAGAGTTCTATGAGAAAAATTCAACATTGTATGTCCTAAGTTGCCTAGCAAATGACGGACTTTTCTACCATTTTTATCTTTTTTATTTCTTTATTTTGAATAAATGATGTGTAATAACTATTTCTCAAGGCAAGGTTTCATAGAAACTGTACCTATTTGGGCAAAGTTACATAGAACATATGCCTTGTTCGATATAGTTTTGTAGAAGTTAAGTTAACAAGCATAAATTATGTAGTAACTATTTCGCAAGGCAGCGTTTCATAAAAACTATTCCTATTCGGATAAAGTTGCATAGAACTTATGCCTTGTCCGGCATAGTTCTGTAGAAATTAAGTTAACAGGCATAAATTGTGTAAAACTTAATTTGCAAGACAAGATTTTATAGAAATTATGCCTATTCGGGCAAAGTTTCATAGAACCTACGCTTTGTCCGGCATAGTTTTGTAGAAATTAAGTTTAACAAGCATAAGTTGTGTAGTAACTATTTTGCAAGACAATAGTTCATAGAAACTATGTCTATTTGGGCAAAGTTACATAAAACCTATGCATTGTCCGACATAGTTTTGTAGAAATTAAGTTAACATGTATAAGTTGTGTAGTAGTTATGTCGCAAGACAAAGTTTCATAAAAACTATGTATATTCAGACAAAGTTACATAGAACACATGCCTAGATTGTCCGGCATAGTTCTGTAGAAATTAAGTTAACAGACATAAGTTGTGTAATACTGTAGGGTTTTGTTGGGTTCAAACACACATAAGTAAGGCACAACGGAAGTTTAAAATTTTGTTCTTACTTACCCCAACAATTACTTATGGTATGGTTATATGACAATCAAAAACCTATAACATAAAACATGAATACTTACAGATTGTATTATCTGGAATCTTTATCAACTGTGGGTTCGCACGCGAAAGCCCTTTCTATTGCAAGCTCCAAGCTTCAATGTATTTCTCCTTTGAAAAGCTAGGAAATCCGGCAGAGGTTCAAGAGAGTGTTTTGATTCTATGTCTCTAAGACTTAGAATAATAATATGAAATTTAGTGTATTGAATAATGAAGTGAATGTCTGTATTTATAGGTGAAAAATTAGGTCAAACCGGATTAGGGTTTGACCTTGGGTCTGGCCCAAAAATCGAGACAGATTAGGTCATCAGCATCGCGACCCTATGGCGTGGGCGCCGCGGCGCTTGACATGGCCCTATACTGTCTCAAATTATTTTCCGCACATTCTTAATTAAATCCAAAATCCAATTTTGACTTAATTAAAACAATCATTATTCATTCAAATATCTCGATTCTAAATCGAATATTTAATACTTTCTCAATACATTCTTAGATCGAAAAGACAATCGACATAGTGTGACCCTACAGGCCTTCACATATCGACATTAATCAAATTAAGGTCTACGCGGAACTCCTAGACGGCGCCGCAAGACGAACTCAATATGTGAAGTACGTTTACACGAATCCAGTAAACTTAACCTCTATGTGGTAAGATAAAATCCTTTCATTTACGACACACCCGATCAAGCTTAGGATTTGTCAAGTGTCTATCCAAATGACTTAATCATTGTATCTCATCTATATTAGTTGACAACTAGACCACATTCTAAATATGTCTATTGCGTTGGCCAACGACTTAGTCAACCTAATATCACTGAGAATATGAGTGTTCTCTCGAATATACATTCGAGGAATGAATCTTAATCTTGGCTCAACTACCACCTTTAATCCACACCGTAATGTACCAAATACAAGCCGTATCTCAACCTATACAACATTTGATCTTAGGACATGATCAAAGTATATTACTTTGCAGACAAGGTGCGTATTGACCTCAAGTCTAAGGACTTCTATCTCCCACACGCTGAACATACTTTAGACAAGTATAACAAACAGTATATCAGCAGGGTATATCAATACTTCCAAAGTATCCATGTGTCCATCACGAGTAGCCATTACTCGTAGTAGGTGAGACATACTACATCCTCTAAGGATGTGATGCAGACCACATGTCGACTTATCATATATCATCGATATCCCATTCTCGATGATCATTAGTCGAGGCTATTTTAAGAGTTACATTATAATATTAATATCTCACATTATTAATAACAACGTAAACTCCAGGGATGCATATTATAGAATATTATAAACAATCAATTAATAATTCAATAATTGCAAATGCCAAAATATTAATCTCCATTAATAATAATAAATGTGTGTAAAATACATTTGTCCTAATACAAATTGTCTCTAAGACATAAATATACTTTCAAATACTCCCTCCATTTAAAAAAGATTGTCTGGTTTTGACTTGGCACAAATTTTAAGAAAGTTGAGAAGACTTTTGAATCTTGTGGTCTTAAACTAAAGATGTGTTGAATGTACAAAAATGATATTTAATCTTGTGGTCTTAAACATGCCATGTGAAAAGTTGGAATGAAATAGTTTCCAAAAGGAAATAGGCATTCTTTTTTAAACAGACTAAAAAGGAAAGTAAGTCAAACATTTTAAAACGGAGGGAGTAACTATTTTTCAAGGCAATGTTTCATAGAAACTATGCCTATTCGGGCAAAGTTATATAGAACATATGCCTTGTCCGGCATAGTTCTATAGAAGTTAAGTTAACATGCATAAGTTGTGTAGTAACTATTTCGCAAGGCAAAGTTTCATAGAAACTATATCTATTCGGACAAAGTTGCATAAGATTTATGCCTTGTCCGGCTTAGTTCTGTAAAAATTAAGTTAACATGCATAAGTTGTGTAATAACTATTTTGCAAGGCGAGGTTTCATAGAAACTATGTGTATTCGGACAAAGTTACATAGAATTTATGCCTTGTCTCGCATAGTTCTGTAGAAATTAAATTAACAAGCATAAGTTGTGTAGTAACTATTTTGCAAGACAATGGTTTATAAAAACTATGCATATTCGAGCAAAATTACATAGAACCTATGTATTGTCCGACATAGTTCTGTAGAAATTAAGTTAACAAGCATAAATTGTGTAGTAGCTATTTCGCAAGACAAAGTTTCATAGAAACTATGCCTATTCAGGAAAAGTTACATAGAACATATGCCTTATCCAACATAGTTATGTAGAAATTAAGTTAACATGCATAAGTTGTGTAATAACTATTTTGTAAGGCAATGTTTCATAGAAACTATGCTTATTCGGCCAAAGTTCCATAGAACCTATGCCTTGTTCGGCTGAGTTATGTAGAAATTAAGTTAACATGCATAAGATGTATAGTAAACTATTTTGCAAGGCAAAGTTTCATAAAAACTATGACTATTTGGACAAAGTTACATAGAACTTATGTCTTGTCTGACATAATTATGTAGAAATTAAGATAATAAGCATAAGTTAGGTAGTAACTAAACTTTCATGATCTACTAGAGAGCTTCTTCTATCTGCATTCAACTAATTCTTCATATTTCAAAGAATAAAAATCAACTAGAAAAATGAGCTTCTCCTATAGATGTAATTAATTCAGATAACATATAACATAGAGGAAATTGAGAAGACGAAATAATCATCAAAACCAGTTCCAGATATTTGATTGCACTTGGAAATGAATGTGCACGACAACCATGTTCTCAAACAGCTTGGTGCAGTTTAGTTAGGCCCAATCTAGCTTGTCCACCATGTTAAATCCTTGAAAATAACATACGAAAAAAGAGGACGAAGAGGATTTCGAACTCATCGAATCAGATAACTGAGTCGACAGCTTGAATCAAAATCAACGGCGACGACAAACCATCCCTTCTTCCACATCTGACTAACCTCTTCACCATTGTAATTTCCTACTTTACCACAAAGAAACTCTCCTTTGTTCCACTCTGAGAAGACTTTGTATAATTCATCATTAGATAGCTTACCAACAAATTTTAGTACATCATAAGCCTCTGCAATCAACTGCATATCACCATATTCAATTCCGTTATGAATCATCTTACCGAAATTTCCAGAACCACCTTTACCAATATACATAACACAAGGGCCACTATCAGGAACTTGAGTTGCAACTTTTAGAAAGATGTCCTCTATGTACTTGTAGGCTTCAAAAGAGCCTCTGGACATCAACAAGGGTCCATTACGAGTGCCCTCTTTGACGCCTGAAACTCCTATTCCTAGATAAAGAAGATCGAGCTAAACCATTTCTTTCTCTCTCCTCTCAGTGTTCTCTTACCATTAATTGCCACCATCGATGATACTGTCTCATTTCTCCAAAGGACTATGGATCATGAAAACCAAAAACAGGAAGATGTCCTTCATCTTTAGCTCCTCGTCAACTGTTGCAGTGGATCGGTTGCAAATAGATATAGAAAATCCTTTCTCGGTAATATTAAGAGCAAGATTTTGTCCCATAACAACAATGCTAGCAAGACCAGTTCTTGACGGTGTAGCCATATCATTTACCTGTTATATGAGGATGTGAGAATTTCTTTTTCCTTAAAAAGAAATGAAAACATAAAAGATTCAACAGAGAATTAGAGAGCAGCAAGAGTACATTTCTCAACATAGTCTAGAGCAGATAAAATATGCTTAAGATAGAGAATAACTTAATTATTCAAAGTCCAGTAAAAGCATGAAGACTCACAAAGGTCCATTGTCAGAAATAAATTGAATTTCACTTTTATTATCTTTTTGCTCAACAAATGAAAAACAAAAACAGAGAAATGGCAGATATCTTAGTGGATGTTAAGAAATGGCCACAAAGCAATAATGATGCCGGAGAAATGACAAAATGAAGACACAATCGATACGTAGACAACTCTTAGAGTGACATGAAAATAAGTTAAATAGAATAGACAGTTCACCACTATTGTGGTTGGAAATTTAATAATGTGGAATTAAGTATATCCCATTATTTATGACTCAAACAATTGGGGTCCGCACGTCGAAAACGTCGTTTCCACACATGTGCACACGTAGTGCCAAGTATCGCAAATTTCATTAGTGAAAGAGATATTGGTACGTATGTAATACGTTTGAGACATAAAATTATGGACGGTTATTGGCCAAATGACAAAGTATTCCACGTTGGTAAACGAATGAAGAAGTGTAAGATTAAACGTGTCGAAAATCGCCGCGGAGCCGCGGCGCAGCCCCGTTGGAGCCGAGGCGCTAATTGGGTCTTCAGTTACTGGAGCCGTGGCGCCGCGGCACCGCGGCGCTAATTCACAGAGCCGCGGTGCTTCGGAGGCAAAATGCTGCAACAGAAAGTTGAAAAGTTCTGACCTGTGGGCTGGTTTTGGAGCATTGATTCTCCATTACTTGGCACATGAATTCAACCATTATTTGGCTGAATGTAACATCTCAATTAAGTGTCATTACATGGCTATTGAAGGTCATTAGTTGGCTAGTTGAGGGGTCCTTTCCTTACACTATAAATTGAGGCCTTTGGCTCAATTGAAGAACACTACACAACACTTGGAAAATACTCCAGAATTTTCTGAATTCATCTTCTTCCTCTCTAGCAAAGTTACTATACTCAAAGTTCTTCACGAGTAACATTTGAGTTTCCTTTGCTCAATTGTTAAGTTGTTGTTGTATCTTGAGAGACTATTGCCCGACAACATAAAAGGAGATATACGGGGCAATCTTGTCTTAAAGACAGAGTGTCATCACTCGACTCAGCAAATCACACAAGCAGTTTGTTAAGTTCTTGAATTACAGTTTATTATAATATTTGGTTTATCTTTTCTTACCATTGTAATAGTTACTTACTTCCCGTTCCCTACAACAATTGTATCCCAAACAATTTTAAGACAAGATTGTGTTGTAAGTACCTAGAAAGATGAGTGGAAGAGAACAAACTGCTTCTGATTCTACCGCTGCCGCTACTCAAGGCAATCCCTCTGCCTTCCCACTGCTCAAGGCACACCTAATGGCTCTCTGGTTGCTCAAGGCTCATCCAACGCCTTTACTGCTGCTCAAGGGAACGTTGCCGTTCCTCCACCCGCTGGACTCCACCATGAACGCCCTGAAAAGTTTATGGGCTCCAACTTCAAGAGATGGCAACAGAAGATGCTATTCTATCTGACTATTATGGGAATGACTCATTTCCTAGCAGAAGATCCTCCACAATCTGGACATGAAATGGACCCTTCGCCTACTGAAACAGCTGAAGGGGGCCTAGGTATCCATGTCATTAATGGCATGATGATGGTTCTTGATGCATGGAGTCATAGTGATTTCATGTGTAAGAACTATCTATTGAACTGCTTGTCAGACCCTCTCTACACGGTGTATTGCACCGTTGGCACCGCCAAAGAGTTGTGGGAGAAGCTGCAAAAAAAGTACAACGCACAAGATGCAGGTACTAAGAAATTCATCGTTGGGAAATTCCTGAAATTTCAAATGGTGGATAGTAAAACAGTGATGTCCCAAGTCCAGGAATTCCAAATGATTCTACATCACCTGGATTTGGAAGGTATGAAACCAAATGAGCAGTTTTTGGTTGCATCGCTGATTGAAAAGTTACCTCCTTCGTGGAATGAGTTTATGAGTTACTTAAAACTAGGGTTGGCCAGTGGGCCGGGTCGGCCCGGTCCCGCCCCGAACCCGAGTAGTAAAAAAAAAATAAAAAAATTCGTTAGCGGGACTCAAACCGGGATGGGACAATGTCTCATCCCGGCCCGTCCCGGCCCGTCCCAGTCCTGACCCGATCCCGAGCCCGCCCAGATCCCGCCCGTAATCCCCTCTTTTGCAAAAATAACCGTTGCACCAACGACCATTTTACATTTTGGTTGTTGTGCAACGACCATTTTTGGCCTCCCCCTACCCCTTAATATTTATTTTAACCCATAAGTTATTATATTTACACTTTAATCTAATTTTCCAACTATAAATAACTCATTTTCTCTTCATATTTCTCACAAATCTTCCTACAATCTCTCTAATCTCTCAATCTATCTCTCTACAAGTCTACATTGTTTACTAAATATTCAATTTTATTTATTCATTTGGGAATTGGGAGTGAAGTTGACAACTAGCTTGAGGATCTTCCATCGAGCAAAGTTTCAATTTTCAACCTCTCGATTACACGTCGGCGTTTGGTACATTCGTTCATTCATTAAATTATTATTGTCTGTTTATTTTATTTAGCGCACTTAATTTCATTTACTTTAATTATTTATTAGTATAATTATAAATTTATAATGGAAGGATTTAAATGTATGCTTACGAGTAGGGGTCATGCTTTTTCTAGTAGGGGCAACAAGGGCAAGGGTACTTCTTCTAGTCATCCTATTCCTACACAGGATGATTTTGTTACTACTGAACATTTTCCTATAATACCATTAGATTTAGGTGAGGAGCTATTTTCTGGAACTCAAGAAGACTTTAATTTAGACGATGATCTAGATGATACACCCACTAATGTTGATGACAACACACCCACTAGTGCACCTTCAACTGAAATGCCTCATATTCCCCTCCTAGTATGAGACGAGGTCCTGCAAAACGAACATTAAAATCAGATTCATGGATATTTTTTGATAAGGACGTAGAGAATCAAGTAGCTAGATGTAAAATTTGTAAATATGTTTTAAAATTTAAAATTGGAAAAGGTCACGGTGGGACGGGGGGTTTAATGAGACACGTAGTAAGGGCTCATCCAGCTAGGTATGCCCAATACCAGGCTTCAAAATCGGGTGCGCAAACGCCCGCTCCATCGGGACAAGGTTCACATACTGATACTATCTCGGACCAAGTACATGGTAAAATTAACCCTATGACGGGGGGAATTGTAGGCCCTAAATACAATAAACATAGAGATAGGGAAGCAATATCAAAATTAGTTGTTGTGGAGGGTTTGTCTTTTTCATTTCCTTCATCTCCCGGTTTTATTCATTACATTAGAGATATATATAATCTCGCTTTTAACGATTTTCCTAGATCAACTGTTAAGAGAGATGTATTTAAATTCGCACATGAATATCAACAATATTTACGTTATTCATTATATCATTTTAATGGCAAAGTATCTATCACGTCTGATATAGGTCGTAGTACTAACGACCATGATTATTTAACGATAACTTGTCATTGGATAGATTATAAATGTCTATGAAAAAATGTATCTTAGCGTATAGATATAGATGATAGGCACACTGATACTTTTATTGCCGAAAATATTTATCAAGTGTGCGATTATTATGGAATAACTGATAAAATTATGACTATTACATTAGATAACGCTTCTTCTAACAATTACGCTATTACAATTTTAAAAAATAGTTTAACTCCATCTTTTCCAGATCAATTTCATATAAAATGTGCGTGCCATATATATAACTTAATTGTAAAGGATGGTCTATCACTTTTTGAAGACATTCTTAGTAATATACAATTTGCTATAAACTTAGGGGGGCAAAATGTTCATGTAGGACCCACCAATGGAATAGTCGCGTTATTAGTATTGGTGGATAAAGATGAAATATTTGGTCTAATAGGGCTTTATACATGTACAATTTTTGTACACTCATAGAAGAGCATTTATTCCCAATTATCTTTTAATGTAATTAAGGGGGGTGTAGGTGTCCTTGGTATATGATTGTTTATGAAACAAACAACATTTTCATTTGGGATAAATTCATTTTGAGAAAAAGGAGAGCAACAACCTTTGTCAAGAAACTTGTGAACAATTCATCTTTGGAGAGGACAAAAAACGTAGCAACAACTTAATTCACTTTCAATATTCATTGGAGTTCTTCTTGGCAGCTCAAGAACTTATCTCCTTCTATAGTTATCCCTCATCTACTTCTCTCAAAGACTAAGGTAAGTTTCAACTAAATTCCCTTTTAGATTCTCCTCCGAAATCCTCAACTTCTCATCATTCTCTATGTTTTAGTTGTAGTAGTCACTTGTTTCTTGAAAACTCGGTGGCAGAGCGGGCTGAGTTCAGGTTGTTTTAGGTATGTAACCTCTTCCTAACTTCATAAATAAGGTTTCTAAGGATCGTTATTAGTATGTTTATTATCTAGGACTCACGGGAGGGTGATAGGAAGCCGTGAGTCCGAGTTGTTGAACTTGCAGCAGGTTGTTTGAATTGTTTATTAGGCTGCCGAGTATGTTATAGAATTTGGAAGGATAAGGACATTGAGAAACATCACATAGTTATATTATAGGGGCTGGTCGCTCATCGTATTGTTGTTATGTCATCTTGGTGGTTTGCGCTTTTTGATACTTTGGTTAATACTAGTATTACTATCATTATCTTGTAGATAAGGTTTTAAAGAGTGGTTGATTTTCCATGAATGTTTTGAGGGTAGTAAACCAAGGTATGTAAGGCTTTTCCCTTCTTTGACATGATCTTGTTTTAGACCAAAAGTGAAATGAAATATCGTCTAACGATTCCATTATTGGTAGCTTGGTTATCTTGCGTTTCTTTTTCGCTATTGCTTATGATTCTAGTATGTTCCTTGTCGGAACTCTCATTCACATCTCATGATATTCTTTGAGATATGATTGAATAAGAGAACTATGACTGGATTGTAACATTCGCTGTATATGGTTCCATAACGTTAGTCAGGGGATAACGACCATAGGTCACTCCGACTCTGTTCATGATGTCCCTTGAGGTCTGTCTTGCATTGCACTTATATATATGTATCTATTTTCTTACTGCGCTGCACTATAGTCGGTCGGGAAGTCACTTATATATGTATACCACTAATCAGTTGGGCAAATATTATCGCATCCTATATGGTCGGGCAGTTTATGATGAGATGGCCCCATAGAGAGGTTTGATACAATATTATATAGCCCCATAGAGAGGCTCAATTTTACTTTTACGCATATATTCATGGTTATATCAGTTATATGCCCTCAAAGGCCTTTTAATGAGTTTCAGGTTGATTCATACACCATTCTCTTGTATTACATTCTTATACATGTTTACATGCCTTACATATTCTGTACATTTTTCATACTGACGTCCCTTTTGTCGGGGGAGCGCTGTATTTCTGTAATATTTTATAAATCTGGATTAGGTGTGAATGTGTTAAATGAGTGTTAATATGACACTTTAGACATGTGAAGTCCTATCAAGATGTGTTCGGGTGAAAATAGTTGTTTTAAGATGAAGACGAATAGTGGGGTGCGCAAGATTCGATAGAATCAACTAAGTTTTTGGTAGTCTTGACGTTCATCCTTTTTACGTGAGGATCCGTTATGAATTTGGGGAAACTTAAAGCATGAAAGTTGTAGATCTTTGAAACACCTATTCATTCATATAGAGTAGAGCGCAAACAAACATCTATATGGAGAGTTATGACTGATTTACTGAAGGGATGCAGAGTAGTTCACAGACCGATATGCTTCGCAGATGGCATATGCGATGCATTTTTGGACGCATTTCAGCCCAAAAATTGTCAGACATTCTGTTTTGATATGTATTGTAAATTCTCTAGCATATGGGGATATGCAACACAAAACCTAGGGCGGAATAACCCCACCTATAAAATCCCTCAGAACGTGAAATTTCCTTAGATTTTTTATCCCACTTCGTTTTGGCTAATATGTTTGAGAGAAAACAACCCTAGGGCTTCCCCAAAACATCTAAGTTAAGTTCTTTATCAATCCTCATCAATATTACATCAATCTATCATTAAATTAACACTAGTTCATTCTTCTAAACCATAGATTCTTGTAAATCGATGAAAGAGGAATTGAAGAAGACTTTGGGAAATCTCTTATAGGTATGTTCTTTGAAATTTACTAAGGTTATTTAGAGAATTTATACTAGTGTAAAGTATTAGAAACAACAAAAATTCATGGGTGATTCATGGGAATTCAAGAACACGTTTCGACATAAAAAGCCTAGTTTTTCGCTAGAGGGGGTAAGATGGGTGGAAATAGATTGTTGAACTTGGAGGAATATGTTTGAGCGGAAATTGAAGTATGTCTAGATTTCAAAAATCTTCTTTGATTGTTTATACACGTGAAACCCTTGTTTGGTGGTTGTTCTTCGTTGAACTTATTCTTGGTTTTGAAGATGATTTTTAGACAAGGTCAGGCGTGTGTAGGGTCAAGCCCGCATAAAAACTTTTACATAACATACTACTTTAATTGAACTTGTATTTGCCCCATTTTGGGACGATTAAAGTTATTTTCTCAAAGTTAAGAGTTTAAACATGTTTTGCCCGTTGAATGAGCTTTCGTGAATTTTAAATTTAATTAGTTCTCTGAACAAGGTTTCTAAAATGACTTCTGACTTGAAACACCTCTATTATTGAGAAGATGACTTGAGAAGTGAATTCGGCTAATATGCCGTGACTAGTACTTATTTGTGTTTGGGCTTGATGGGCAAGTTGTGCTAGTCTAGAGGATGATTAGCCGTTATGGATCCTAATGTATCACTTGTGAGTATTGATGTGTCAGTTCAGAGGATGAGTAACCTTCGAGGCGCGTAGCCCGTTGCATCTATTGTTGTGCTAGTCTAGAGGACGATTAGCCTCCGTGGAACAAATCCCTGGTGTATCAAATGGTTGTTCGCCGTGAGTTAGCATGTGTTAATTCTTTGGTTGCCTATAAGTTGGCTTGTTGATAATGTCGGGTTCGTAAGTGAAAGACTTAATATGGTAGACGTTAAATAAGTTGAAGTTGATGTGTTTTTCGCTATTGGTTGCTTTTGTTGAATTTTACTAAGCTTGATGTCATACTCTACCTTTGGATTTCGAATTTTTTTCATTGATATTGTTTTTACTGATTTTCTCTCTTAATTTAGTTTTGCTAACTATTGCCCCTTAGACACTCACTAAGTACCCAGGCATACCATTGTTGTTTTTGATGGTGTGTCAGGTAACGCAGAAGAGCAGGTTCGTGATATGCATACTAGATAGGAGAACTTGCTGCTTTCCAGACTTATTAGTGAGCCCACACCCTTGTTCGTGGGACACTCCTATCTTAGTTATTGTATTTTTTTTAGTTTTGGGCTGCGTCCCGATGTCAAACTATTCTTTATTCATTATCTTAGAGGCTCCATAGATATACATTGGTATTATGGGTAGTTGTTGAAGTCATTATTTGACTTGTTGGGTCTTGCTACATGTTTATGATGACTTATTAATATTAGAATTCCGTGGACATTATTTCATAATTGTGACCATAATTTCATTTAATTGTTTATACATGCTGGTGTAA
The DNA here is from genome assembly GCA_034509755.1 of Anisodus tanguticus. Lineage (NCBI taxonomy): Eukaryota > Viridiplantae > Streptophyta > Magnoliopsida > Solanales > Solanaceae > Anisodus > Anisodus tanguticus. Next base: position 21,065,861 of record CM067557.1, read on the forward strand.
TTATTGAATGGTTATTAAAAAGAAATTTGAATGATTTTATAAGGTTCTTTTGGTGTTATTCATAGCATCAGATGCTTGTTACGTCCAGGGTTGGGTTTGGGGTGTGATAGTTTCATGCCCGCAGGTGCAGATAGATAATTTGACGAGCCTCCTTTGTAGGGTCATTGTTCAGCTTGAGTTGGAGCATTCCTCTTCTTCTGGAGTTGATGTCTAAGTTTTGTGTATGCATTTATGTACATATTATGGGTATGGCGGGGCCCCGTCCCGACATGGTTGTTTGTTATATGACTTTTAGAGGCTTGTAGACTAGCGGGTTATATATTGTCATTTTGTATGGCCTTATCGGCCTTCTTGTCAGTTTGCTAGTACTATTACTATAGCCTTGCCGACTTTCTAATGTTAGCAGTAGTCTTGTCAGCCTTACGGTATATATACACATGTTGGTTTTGCGGTCACTTGTTCATGTTATTTCCACGTTATCTTATAATTGTCATTATGAGGCCTTGTCAGTCCAGACAATTATATTTATTCATGCTATGATATACAGGTGGCACACTCAGGCCATTCAGGCTCCGGGTGCAAGCCACCCTTATGAAGCTGGGGTGTGACAAATATGGCATCAGAGCAGGTCATGTCCTAGGGAGTCTACAAGCCATGTCTTGTAAATTCTTGTTTATGGGTGTGTTGTGACCACACTTATAATCAGGAGGCTACCAGGCATTTAGGAATGGTTATCCTTCTTTCATTTTCTAGATCGTGCAATAGAGCTGAGTCATAAAAACTTAATTCTAATTCGTGCTTGCGGTAAGTATATGCAAAGTCTTTACCAGATCATGTGGACACCAGATGTGCAAGTATTATGTTAGAGCTTTAGGACATAAATGTTAATCTTACCTATGTGGAAGAATGTTGTAAGAGTATCAGCTCGTGATGTACAAGATTTGAACAAGAAAAAGGTAAAAGTTAAGGAAATGCGAGGCATTTAGGGAAATAAGATTATAGGGTAGCATGAAACCAAAAACAAAAGTGTAAGTGTTATGATCATACTCTCATAGGTAAGATGGTAGAAGCGTTATGATTCGATTCTAAAGTCTGGTAATAGTATCATTAGTAATACCTTTCCTAGCCTATAATTCACAAGCACCGACATACCTAGTTACAGAGAGGGGTAATTGTTTTAAAACCTAGCAAGGATCAAGTATATTATTAGGAAGCGATATCACAGTGCAATAGCAACAATATACATCATTGTGGTCATAAGAATTGTTCTTTTCTTATGTATTGTATACGGGATTTACCCTGAAGATGTAATGTCTGATATGACTTATTGGCATTTCGAAGATTTGGTGTTAGGAATTTGGATCTCTTTATATAGGATAATTTACCTTAGTATGACCTATGCTTTTAATTACGAAGAAGTACTAAACAACTAGTGAGTAGGGTTCGATGAAAAGAGGGAGTTAAAAGTAGAGGAATATTCCGCTTGAGTTTTCCAGAAGGTATAAGAGATTGTGATATTAGGTGTTACACCTCGTAGTTTTGTGCATGAGTGAGAGCATAGTTACTTGTCTTGAACCCGGAGGACTCTAGGTCCATTCTAAGGGTCTCGTATGGCTTACAAGGGTGTTAAGAAGATTTACGGAAGGTTAGAAGTCATTCGGATTGAGGGAATCATATATTGGCCAAGATTGACGAAGATAGGATGATATGCTAAGCGTCTCGCGTCACGAATATGTGTTGCGGATCAGGCCACGGATCAGGGCCACTATTCTATCACTTTTCTACCAACATCTGTGGTGGGAAATGCAGTCGCAGATGGTGATCTGTGGTGCAGATCCTCCTGTAGATTGGAGGCAGTGGGTTGGCTATATATATGTTAATCTCGAAGCTTCACTTGTCTCATTTCATTTTCGACCCTCACTCACCCTAGAAGACTCCAAATATTCTCCAAGTGATTGCATATCATCTAAGATCGAGTTTGGAATTTCTTAAAGATTGGAAGGCTTGGTGTGGAGGAATTTTTGGCTGATTAAAGGTAAGTTTTGCTACTCCTAAGTGTTCTTAATCTTCTCCTAATCTAGATGGATCAGTTGGTAAAAATAATAACACATGAGAATTGAGCTAAGTTTTTAATATAGAAATCATGTTGGTTGTTGAGTTGGTTTAGTGGAATTTTTTAGAAAATTAAGGACTAGATCTTATAGAACATGGGAGTTATGATCTTGGTGTTGTTGTGGTTGTTAAAGAAGACTTGAGGGTAGCTTTAATTTCCATGAAAACAATGTATGAAAGTTGTGCACGTTAGGTGTTCATTAGAATATGGTAAAGAAGTAATTGTGAAACCATCGACTTGATTTTGATCCAACTTGCCTCTACTACTAGGTTGATGACTATAGAACAAATGAGACAACATCAGAGTAATATTGGTCAACAATAAGGTATGTTAAGGAACTTTCATTCATTCGTTTGGCATGATCCTTGCCGCAATAATCGATACAATATGTCCTAGAAAAGATTCTATTATTAATTGATTAAGAAGACACTTGAGGTTATTCTATTCATTAATTGTATACGTATATGTCGTTCGTTAGGTTTATGTTTCGTCATTGATATTGTTCCCTTCCATGGATAAAGCAAGAGTTAGAACTTCGTGATTAAGAAACTAAGTTGAGAAGTCTTATTTATTATTGATCATAACAAGATAAAAGGGTATATGAGTCCACATAATGGTAGTCGGGGTGCAACGACCTTACGTCATCCTGACTAGTTGATAAGTCTTTCATAGGCTTGGTATGACCCTTATATGTATGTATTATGTATTTATATTGCCCACAGAGGTCTATGACATTATATGCACAGTTTATACAGATATAATATTGATTATATTGTTCACAGAGGCTTATGGCATTATATACACATCTTACACAGATATGATATTGATTATATTACCCACAGAGACTTATGACGTTATATGCGCAACTCATACAGATATGATATTGAGTACATTGCCCACAGAGGCCTATGGCATTATATATGTGGTTTATACAGATGCAATACTGATGATATTTCCCTCAGAGGCCTACAATGTTATATATACGCGATTATATTCCATTTATGTACAGTATGGTCCTCAATGATACTTCTGAGCTAGTAGTTGTTACTTTCAGTTTCCTTTATTCATTGGTGCTCTTACTCACATTTACTTATGCCTTACATATTCAGTACATTCTTTCGTACTGACGTCCCCTTTTGGGGCGCTGTGTTTCATGCCCACAGGTACAGATAGAGAAACGGAGGATCCCTCATGGTACGTGTCTCGACTCAGCTGCAGAGTGTCTCACTTCTTTTTTCCGGAGCTGTGTAGTGAGCTTATAGGTATGGTAGTTATATATATGTACATAGTTGGGTATGGAGATGCCCTATCCGGACCAGATGTTGTTAACGTACTCCTTAGAGGCTTGTAGACAGTCGTCTTGTTTATAGTAGTCTTGTGTGGCCTTGTCGACCTTGTTGTATATATGTATATTGGACCTTTTCTGCATGTTGGTGGTTGTATTGTTTAGTCAGGTAATCATTTATCAGAGGCCTTGTCGGCCTATGTATTATTGAGTATGCTACAATTATCATGAGCGGTACGCTCGGGCCTTAGGGTATCAATGCCGGCTATACCCCTAAGGTTGGGGTATGACAAACTTGGTATCAGAGCAGGTCTGTCCTAGGGATATCTACAAGTCGTGTCTAGTAGTCTTATTTATGGGTGTTTAGCACGCCACACTTATAAATATGACGCTACAAGACATTTAGGATGGTTATCTTCTTTTCATAATCTAGATCATGTGATAGAGCTGAGCCGTAGGAAATCAAGTCTAATATATGTGTTAACATAGGTCGTGCGGAAATATATGTATATAGAAGGACTGTAGCTGGTTGAAATGTTATGAAAGAGTTAGGAGGAGGTCGCATAATACGTACCCCTTATCAAAGATTGACCCACCCAAGGCCGCAATCAATGCTAGGAGAACCGAGGAAAGCTATAGCATCGTCAAAATCACCAGATTCACCACCTTCAACTGATTTGGGATACTAGCAAATGGCGTAAGTGTTGACGCAATTAGTTTCTTCACATGATTGATATTGTCAAAGGCTCTGATACGTGGTAAAAGGTCTTGGAGGGTTAAGGAATTTGTATCTTAATGAGTCTAAGGGACTACAACTGTTTACATGCGAGGGAATGATGTAGGTAAAGTTATGAGAGAGACTAAGAAGGCTAGATCAGTTAAGGATTATAGAAGACTGGTGGGTGGTAGTAGGCTATAGCAGACTAGGATGGTGCAGTGACTTGAGCGTGATCAGAAGTATCCAGGTAAGACCCAGGCTAAACCGCTGGCGTAAGTATGTCAAAGTAGTGCTAGTATGGAAAGGTGAAGTTGCCCTGAGCATGACGCCATAAATGTGGTTAGGCGTATGCCGACAAACGTTGGGTGAGAAGGGAATTTGTAATTGGTCTGACAAGGAGGACCCCAAGATGTGGGTGTGTATGATATTTAGACATAAAGATCAATATAGTAAAGGGGGATGATGTGTCGAGCCCTGGTATAATGTGAACTTTCTTCTAAACAAAGATGTCGGGGTCCCAGAATTTAAATATTGGGTCATGTTGATGAGAATTTAAAGCATTTCAATGTATTTAGGACACAAGTATAAAGTAAGGAATCAAGGTGAAGCTCGTATGTTCTGAGTATGATCAAGATTACACTACAATCTCATTGGATCGATGTGATATAGATATGTACTAACGTCGTAACGGATGTAGGGCCTAGTTTCTCTACTATGATGCTTATGGTAGCGGATAAATTATCGGTCAAAGATGTGAAAAAGGTTTAAGTGGACAGTCCCCGATTCTTTTAAGTAGGTTGCAGCACATGCTCAGGTATGGAAGGTAAGTAATGAGGTTAGAATATGGAAGATATCACCAAGAAAGGCTTATGATTGTGGGACTGGTGCACAGAGGAATCTCAAATGTTTGAGGATTAAGAATAATTAGAGTAATGGGAGTTTGGAAGCTAGGGAGTATTCTGCAAAGAGACTCTGAGCAAGGCAAAAGGCGAAGAATAGTTAAGGGGTTGGTATACTATTCACGACTATGAATATAAATTGGAGAAGTCTCTGGAAGATACAAGTTAACATATCGAGATACAATAAGATTTATCACAGGGGGGAGGAGCGATCTTTAAAAGTTATGTCAATAGTAGGGTCATATTTTGACAAAAGTAAATTAATAGTAGTGAATGAACGATGTTGAAAGGCTAATTTATCCACATAATTGAGAAAGGAAGATAACATGAGATACACCGGAATGAACTGGTGTCAAGACACTGACTGGAGGGCCACAAGATTATCATGTTAGTAGTGTTATAGCAAATAAGTAAATGAGTGAGTGTGAAGAAAAGAAAGGGTTGACGAAAGCAACTAATAGAAAACTTCTTAACGGATTGAGTGAACCAAGGTGAAGTTGGCTAAGAGAGGACACGATGGCAAGAGTGTATGAGGCTCTATAAATGTAAGTTTCCTAAAATCCTCTCGGGTGAGGTGTGGTTACTTACAGACCAACCATAAGTTGTTAGAATATGGACCAGAAGGGATAGAAGGACAAACGGATAAAAGTTTAACCATAAAAGAACTGAGTTGGTTCCCTAAAGGGGGAAGATGGGGGTAAAGTACCAAGTGAATAATGCATTAACTAATGAAAGTGATAGGAGAATGGTGGTATTAAGAAGAAGAAGCAGTTTCAAAATAGCTTATGGATGTAGTTGTTGTGGCAAGGGGATTAAAATCTTTAATCGGGAAAGGCTAATATAGTTAGATGCTTCATACATGAGTATGTTAATCCAAAAGAGGAGTTAAAGGTGAAAGTCTGACATCAAAAGGATTTGGCAAAAGCTGAAATATAAAGACAAAATGGTCGAGCGAGCAAGGGGAATTGGAGCTAGATCTAAGTACGGCGACAAGTTGACCTTAAGATAGATATGGAAGAAATTTCTATGGTGTTATCGTTATAGCCAAGATGTTAGTGATGGAAAAAAAATTTAGTATGTGATATTCTGTTAGCCAAGATGGTATTCTGTTAGCATGAAAACGATAAGAGTTGACATGGAAGATAAAACTTAAGGATTGACGTAAGGAAGGAAATATGAGAAAAAGATCGTAGGACGCGTTATGTGATATTTTAGCTGCAAACAAGATGAGATAAATGTCAGAGGCCCAATGAGTTGATACACCATATGGTAGGCACGATATGGAAACTAGGAAGAAGAGTATTATGGAAGTTGTTGTTAGCGTGACGTATCTGGTACCCTTTGGGGCACCGACGGATAACTCGATGGTAACTGGCCTACTCTCTAGTAACTTGGATATATAAATAACCTCCCAGTATTACTGTAGAAAGGAGCGATCAAGTGAGGTTTTGAGGATGGCAAAAGTCCTTAAGGCACCAGATTGTGAATGACTCAGAATTAGTAGGAGACTTTATCCTTACGTATAACAAAGGACTTGGAATTTAACAGTTAAGAAAGGACAACTTTTGAGAACCCGTTTAGCAAAAGCAAATGAGATTTCGAAAGAAAAAGATAATCCAACCCCTAGCATATGGGGCCATATCGCTGTCACGACCCAAACCGGAGGGCCGCGACGGGCACCCGGACCTCACCCGCCGGGTACTGCCAATCGTACAACCAACACCTAATCATAATTAAATACGGACTAAGCTGAAAAACATTATAGAAAATCTTAATCAGAAATCCAATTTTCATACATACATACCCAGACCAAGGCCGTCAAGACCACACATGACAACTAACCACATGACACCTGTCTACAAGCCTCTAAGGGTAGCAACACCAAAGGTCGGGACAAGGCCTCGCCATACCCATATATATAAGCAAAAGTACCGTACCAAAATTAGACCAACACTCCGAACAAGGAAAGTGCTCCAAAAAAATTTGTTGGATCCGCAATCAACTAACGTTAACCGTCACCCTGCCTATGTGAACCTGCAGGCATGAAACGCAGACGTCAGTACGACTGATGTACTGAGTATGTCAGGCATGAATAATAGCATAACATGGATATACCAATAACTGAAACAGGAACAACCGACCAATAGTAAATATCTCTGTGAGTCCTAATACATATGCCTAAATGTCATGCACAATGCGGTATACATATACATTGGCCCCATCGGACATCTTCTTTACCATAACAGCCTCTGTGGGCATCATTTCATGTCAACCTCTGTGGCCATGCCATGTAATGATTAATAAATGTATGCATAATGCAAATGCGATATACTAATGTCCACACAAGAATCCTCCCATAACCGCCTTTGTGGGCATCAGGTTATATCGCCACACAAGGGCATCACATATCACATCATATTGGCCTCTTCGGGCTCTTTCGTGATAGTCTGTACCAGCTGCAAGTGGTGTGCGTATATAACACCTTTCCCTTTTCCCATTCCCCGTACACACACACACATATATATATATATATATATATATATAATATTTACCATATAGTAGTGTGCATAGCACAAGTGGTCCAAGGTAATATATGAATGCAATGCAAATAATACTGCATGAATGATAACACAATATTCCAATCTCAACGGATGACATAATACCTTTATACCTTTGGCTAACATTGGGAACATCAACATCCTTTCTGTATGTCTTAATAAGAACTTAGAAATATATTTAGACATGCTTTTAGCATAGGAATCAATAACATGAATATTCTTAACTACTAGGAGTAGAATAAATTATGGAGCAATATCACGGTTCTATTTTGTTACATAACATGCCAAAAAAAGGAAATAATTTGCCTTAACATACCTCGATTAATAACGGAACCAGTCCCTCTTGCAATGGTATCTCTCCGTACACCATATTTGAAATACTAAATGAAACCACAAAATTACTCACTGACGACCCAACCAATGAAATGCTCCAAGTACAAACGCTGAAAATTCCATATTAGACAACAGAGGGTAAATTCCAGTAGGATGCTAAGATGCTATTGAAAAGGGAAAAAAGGGTTGGTCCTCTCCTCTAATCTCAATTCTCCAAAGCCACTGCCTCGCTAATTGCTCCCCAATATACAATATAAACTCTCAACGTGAAGAGGCAATGATTCCTAATCATCATGTCCTCCACTTAACCAATATTGGCGGTGGAGGACTTAATTTGACGCCACCTTGATTCCCATGCACGATCACTTAATTTAATTAAGTGATCTGCCTCCGCATAATTTATCAATCACACACATAATTAATTCCGTGATTCCAATTCACTTAAATATTAATAACTCATAAAACCTTCATATTCTCAATGTCATAATTTCCTAATATGCCACTCTTTATGTACGTACCAAATTTATTCCCGATCCCCCTCGTCACACTTGTTGTGTCCAAAATTATTTCGGGGTCTAATTCTTTTTATATTCTAGTCTCTTTATTAGCATACATGATATCACATAAAATCCCTGAGGCCCAAGTCTACTTATTACGCTTAGGTGCTCAAATCATTGTCCCAAAATTCTGGGATGTTACATCTTTCCCCTCTTAGAAACATTCATCCTCGAATGTTGGGGTGACATATATGATCCTTGTCGCGTAACCAGTGAATACAACTACCTTCATACATCACTACATCAGATCTCTCATACTTCCTTCGTGAACGCCCGAGAATCGCCACCTTTGACCGATGAGTTCCTTATGTCCCTCCTCCACCATTGATCCTTACATCGTTCTAGAATAATCATACCTTTGTGAGATCTGCATAATCTCATTCACTTTTTTTTCTTCTTATTGTAATTCTTTAGCAAGTTTGTCACTAAGCGGAAAATATTTCTACCTTGATACTTAATCATATCATTCCATTACCTGTTTTCATATTCCCTACCACCGTACTTTGATTGTGCCATACTTCTCGTCCTCAATGGTCAGCATATCACTCGTATTTACACTCGATCCAACTTCAATCTCCCTGCTAATCATAATCCTTCTGGAAGAAGGTACTGCTGTAATCATAAATATGATAAGGTCTACAAAGAAAAATCCTTACAATCTCCTGCGTTCCGATGCTTAGTACTTCATTTACCTTACTAAACAGTTCGCTTTCCAGGCTAGCTTTATTTATTCCATCTTCCGTATATGAATGATACAACTTCTCATAATCTCGAGTTTTAACAGTAATACTGCCCCTTCTGGCGTATCCATCTTCTTGGTAGAAATCACTTATTTACTGGTTATGAGTATAAACTAACCGAAGTCCTTTTTGTTTTTTTGGTAACCGACATTACTGAAATTGTAACAGGCACGAATTAAACTCGAATTCTTAAAACTCAGCTCTACTGCACGATTTATTAGATGAAAGAATAGAAACCATCCCTAAATGCCTTACAGCCTTCTGTTTATAAGTGTGACGCGTAACACACCCATAAACAAGACTCTACTAGACACGGCTTGTAGACTCCCTAGGACAGACATGCTCTGATACCAAGTTTGTCACGACCTAAACCGGAGGGCCGCAATGGGCACTCGGACCCCACCCACCGGGTACCGCCAATCGTACACCAACACCTAATCATAATTAAATACGGACTAAGCCAAAAAACATTATAGAGGGAATGGGTAGGGCTTACGAGTTGGACCTACCTACGTAGTCAAGGAGTATCAGTTTTCAACACCGAACTATATAGGGAATACTACTTGGATCATACCTGATGATGATATACAAGTTAAGACGTACCTACCCTATGAAGAGACTTCTACGACTATTGGCTGATAAATTCATAGACATGTCTTATAGAAAGACTAGAAGGGGAAAGGGGGCAAGAAAGCACTGACGATCATTTTAAGCTAAAGGGCCCCGTATGATTACGATTTAAGGTGTAGTGACATTTCTTGTTATGACGACAGATCTGACGTTAAGGTTCCGTAAAGCAATAATCAACCAATACTCTGACTAATCATATAAGAAAGATCATATTAAAGTTTATTGCAAGCCTTAAGAGGTAATTCCATACTTAGATATGTTTGTAAGAGAAGATGATGAATCCCAAAATATGCCCCGAATGCAGGTACGATTGCGGGAGACTGATATCGTGATCATATTATATTGTATAACCTTTATTAAGATCCTATGGAGGAATAATAATGTTGAAGACATGACTTGAGAAGCGGAATGAGATATGAAGGCCAGATATCCTTACCCCTTTTCAAACCATAAGTGGTAATTATAATCAAGGCCCGACTCAAACATCCAGATCTGGTAAACAAGGTTGAGATGGTCCTACTTACAAAGGAAACACTGCTGAGATTTTCAGAGAATTTGAGAGTTAAAGCCTTTTCTGCATGCAGGTGGTCGTATTATTTAGTCAGGTAATCATTTGTCAGAGGCCTTGTCAGCTTATATATTATTAAGTATGCTAAAGGTATCATAAGTGGTATGCTCAGGACATAGGGTACCGGGTGCCAACCACACCCCTAAAGGTTGGGGTGTGACATTAGCAAGCGATTAGTAGCAAGATAAGTCAAGTGTCATATATAGATATGCAAGATAATTAAAGGTCATGAGCTGAGTAGGATGGTGCAACAAGACCCCTAATTAGGTATGACTATAAGCAGAAATAGGTGAGTAGAGAATGTAAGGATTTTACCGTCCAAAATCCTACCTAATTAGAAAATAGTAAATTAAACGAAGAACAAATAACACACACAGATTTATAGTGGTTCACCCTCAATACGAGAGCTAGTCCACTTACTGCTACATATTTTACTATAATGGAGTTTTTTTGAGTTTATAATTCTCTCTTTCTCTCTTTGTCGACTACACCGTCGACTACGCTCAAGAGACCTCTAAAAAAACCTCTCTAGAAAGCCACACAAAAAAGACGGTGCCCTAGACTATATATAGTGAAAACTAGGGCGGATATTATACAAGCCTAAAATTCACAAAGTACTCTCCACTAATAACATTATACCGACTGATGCCAACCCCCAATGATTGGCTAATTCCAATCGGCTGATTTCAACTATCTGCGTAGGATCTTCATAGTGTCGGTAAATGAATTAGGCTCCACAACTCAACAATCTCCCACTTGGAGACTAATTTCAATCATATGTCTCCATCTATAACAGCGACTCCGATTCTCATCCAAGAAGTCCAACTGAAGTATCATTCGACACGGCCTTCGTCAGCATGTCGGCTGGATTCTGACTCTCTGGAATCTTTTCAAGCACTAACACTTCATCTTCCAAAGTTGATCGGGTAAAGTGATACCGAAGCTGTATGTGCTTCGTGCGAGCATGGTAAACAGGGTTCTTTGCCAAATGAATGACACTCTGACTATCACAGTATAGCACACTCCCCTCGTGGTCCTGATCCAATTCCCACAAAAAAGATTGTAGCCACATCATCTTCTTCGTGGTCTCCGTCACGGCAACGTACTCAACCTCACAGCTAGAGAGATCTACTATCTTCTGCAACGTTGAAACCCAGCAAATCGCAGTACCTCCGAAAGTGTAAACATATCCGGATGTGCTCCTTCTACTATCAACATCACCACCATTGTCAGCATCAACATATCCTTGTAACCATGTCTCTGACTTTCAGAAACACAAAGCTAAACTCGAGATGCCCTTCAGATATCTAAAAATCCACTTCACATCCTTCAGTGTTGCTTTCCCGGATTGCTCATAAACTTGCTAACTACTCCCACTGCATGTGCAATGTCTGGCCTCGTACATATCATCGCATACATAAGACTGCCGATAGCAGAGGCATATGATACCTTGTCCATATGCTTTATCTCGTTCCTGGTCACCGGCGACTGATCTTTTGACAAATGAAAGTGTCCAGCCGATGGAGTATTGACTGGCTTGGCATCATCCATGTTGAACCTCTTGAGAACCTTCTTCACCCATTCTTCTTGTGAGAGCTTGAGGTCTTCCTTACTTCTGATGATTCTCGTCCCAAGAATTTGCTTTGTGGCTCCCAGATCCTTCATTGCAAATTCTTCTGACAACTTCTTTTTCAGCCGATCAATCTCATATAGGTCTGCTCCTACGATCAACATGTCGTCAACATAAAGAAGCAGTATCATGTAGGAGTCTTCAAATCTCTTGAAGTAACAACAGTGATCTGCTTCGCACCTTATGAAATAGACTTTCTTCATAAAGCTATCAAACTTCTTATACCACTGTCTTGGAGCCTGTTTCAGTTCGTACATGCTCTTTTGAAGCTTGCATACCAGATTCTCTTTCTCTTTGACCTCAAATCCCTCAGGTTATTTCATGTAGATTTCCTCATCTAAATCACCGTAAAGGAAAGCAATTTTCACGTCCATCTGTTGAAGATGTAGATCTTACTTTGCTACTAGCCCAAGAGCAGTTCTGATTGTCACCAACTTGACTACGGGAGAGAAGATCTCTGTGGAGTCGATGCCTTCTTTCTGTTGAAATCCATTCACAATCAGCCTTGGTTTATGGCGCTTACTTCCATCGTGTTCTTCCTTTATCCGATAGACTCATTTGTTCTAGAATGCCTTTTTCTCCTCTGGTAACTTAACTACCTCCCAAATATGATTTGACAACAGTGAGTCCATCTCATCTTTCATTGCCAGCTCCCACTTGATCGATTCATCAACTTGTATTGCTTCTTCGTAATATTCCGGCTTCCTTCTGTCAGTGAGCAGAATGTAGTAGAGGGATGGAGAGAACCTGTGAACCGGCTTACTGATTCTGGATGATCTGCGTAATTCTGTGATCGGTGTCTGCTGATTTATTTCAGGATCAACATTTTCATCAATCCCGCCATCACTCACTTGTTCATCTGCCTCAATAGTACCTGGCTGTACCTCGGCTGCCAAAAAGTCTCTCAAATAAGTTGTTTCTGATTCTTTGTTCCTATATTCTGAACTCTCCCACAACTTGCCTTGTACAACACATGTTCATTGAAGATGACATCCCTGCTTATGATGATCTTTCGATTTTGGTCATCCCAGAATTGGTAACCGAACTCGATGTCACCATAGCCGATAAAATAGCACTTCTTAGATTTCAGATCAAGTTTACTTCTGGCAGCAACATCAATATGAACATAGGATAAACAACCAAACACTTTCAGAAATGAAAGATTTACCTTTTTTCCACTCCAAGCCTCTTCTGGAATTCTGAAACCCAAAGAAACATACGGTCCTCTGTTAATTAAGAAGACTGCGGTATTGATTGCATCTACCCAGAATGACTTGAGCAATCCAACGTGTATTCTCATGTTTCGTGCACACTCGTTCAATGTTCGATTCATCCTTTTCGTTATTCCATTTTGTTGGGGCGTTCCAGGAATAGTCTTCACCATATTGAATCCATTATCAGCATAATACCGTTTGAAGTCACCATCAATGTATTCTCCACTGTTGTCGGACCTCAAGTTCCTCAACTTGAGGTTTCTCTCATTCTCAACCATGACTTTTCACCTTTTGAAGACAATGAACACGTCAGATTTATTTTTCATAAAATAGACCCATAACTTTCTGGTTGACTTATCAATGAAGGTCACGTAGTAATGTGATCCCCCGAGTGAGGGGACAGTGGCAGGTCCCCACACGTCAGTGTGCACCAATTTAAGCTTTTCGGCCTTCAATTCCCTACCTGCATTTGAAAAACTTACTCGTTTCTGTTTTCCGAGAATGCAACTTTCACACATATGATGTTTAATTGACTTCAGCTCCGGAATCAAGCCGGTAGTCACCAAAAGCTTTATTCCTTTTTGGCTCATATGCCCTAGCCTGCAGTGTCACAACTCTCTCTTCTTTGTGTTGTCAACGATATCGACCATATCACGACAACTCATCGTCATATAAAGAGTACCCGTTTTCTTACCTCGACCAACCACCATAGCGCCATTCGTCACCTTCTAAGACCCGTTACTAAAGTTAACATTATGTCCCTCATTATCAAGTTGACCCACTGAAATCAAGTTACACATCAGCTTCGGCACATGTCTGACCTTTGTGATATTCCAAACGTGTCCATTTGACATCTTCAAATTAATATCTCCAGTATCAACAACGTCTAAAGGCTAACCATCTGCCAAATAAACTTTGCCGAGATTTCCAACAACGTAATTCGTCATTATATCACGATGTGGGGTGGTATGAGAAGACGCTCATGAGTCAAGCACCCAAGAGTTGATCGAGCTGTCAACCCGACAATAATCCATTGATAATGTCTTCAATGGCAACATTGATTCCACTACCCTTGATATCCTCCTTCTTCGGTGCCCTACAATTCTTCTTGATGTGATCCGGTTTCCCACAGTTCTAACACTCAAGTGGTCGCCCGGATCTGGATTGACCCCTGTCATTCCTTGACTTCGACTTGCCGTTATTTTGGCTGTGGTTTCTGTCATGATTTCTGCCTCTGTTCTCTACATTCAAAGCAGAACTTGTCGATGCTTCTCCATAATCTATCCTGCGAACCTCCTCAGCAAGGATACGATCTCTAACATCATTGAATTTCAGTTTATCATTGCCGACAGAATTACTAACCGATGCTCTCATCGGCTCCCAACTGTTTGGTAGAGACTCCAACAAAATTAGGGCTTGCACTTCATCGTCAAACTCGATTGCAACTGATGACAATTGATTAACAATCGTGTTGAATTAATTCATGTGCATTGCAACAGGAACACATTCTTCCATCTTTAGATGAAAGAGTTTCTTCATGAGAAATACTTTATTGTTAGCCGAAGTTTTCTCATACATGTCGGACAAAACCTTCATCATACCAGCAATGGTCTTCTCATTTGCCACGTTGTGAGCAACATTCTTCGACAACGTCAATCGGATTACTCTCAAAACCTATCTGTCAAGGAGATTCCAATCTGCATCATTCATCTCCTCTGGCTCTGGGCTCAGTGGTTGATGAAGCTTTCAGTCGTACAAATAATCTTCAATCTGCATTCTCCCGAACGCAAAATCTGTACCATCGAATTTACTGATGTCGTGTGCCGAACCATCTTCGCCTCCCATTATTTTCTGAATCACAACATAACCCTGTCGCTCTGATACCATTTGTTAGGATTTTACCGTTCAAAATCATACCTAATTAGAAAATAGTAAATTAAACGAAGAGCAAATAACACACAGATTTATAGTGGTTCACCCTCAATGCTAGAGCTAGTCCACTTCCCACTGCAGATTTTACTATAATGGAATGTTTTTGAGTTTACAATTTTTTCTTTCTCTCTTTGTCGACTACATTGTTGACTGCGCTCAAGAGACCTCTCAAAAAATCTCTCTAGAAAACCACACAAAGAAAGACGACGCCCTAGATTATATATAGTGAAAACTAGGGCGAATATTAAATAAGCCTAAAATTCTCAAAGTACCCTCCACTAATAACATTACATCGACTGATGCCAACCCCCCACGATCGGCTAATTCAAATCGGCTGATTCCAACCCTCTGCGTAGGATCTTCATAGTGTCGGTAAATGAATTAGGCTCTACAACTCAACAGAGAAGTGATAAGAATGAGTAGACCATAAAACTAAGTTCCTACTACGAAAGGTGAGTTGATGATTTTTGTAAGTTATGAAGAGGCCAACTTAGCCTTCTCAGTTAAAAGATATCAATTATGGTTAGGAATAGTTAGATATTACGATCATAGTTGATAAGAGACCGAGGAATAACTTTTGAGGGTGTAGATATGTTATCTATTTCCTTATAGGTTGTAGGCAGTAATAGATCGAAACAGAGCTCCGAAGTAGAACATTATATTTAATATATGATTATATCATTCTATTTAAGATGGGTCATATGTAAGTCAAATATGAGATATGTTATGTTTTTCCGATTAGGTATTCCATACTGTTGTCCCCATGCCATAGTCGAGTTTCAAGGATATTGTTAAAGGGTTATGAATAGTCTCAACTTTGTTATCATTATAAATAGTAAAGGCCTCAGTTTGAACTTGCTTATCATTTCTCTGGTATGGCTGCTTCTGATTCTGTACCCTTGTTTGCATTGACCATAGATTAGTTCTCTCAGCTCCCTTAGAAAGCATAGAAATATGTGACTGTGGTACTCTATTCCTACCATCAATCTCACTATGCTCAGTAGGGTGAGAAGAGTCCACCCCTGCATCAACAGTATGAGCATAAGGTTGTTGAACACATTTAGATTGCTATTCCTGTCTAACAATCCTCCTCTTTCTAGTTTTCCTCTTTTCTTCTTAGGGACATGCTCATCTTCCTTAGGGATTACAACTTGTACCTCATCTTATCTATAGTTCCAACATTCAGATGCATTATATCCAAACCTAATGCATTCATTACAAAACTTAGGCTTCCAATCGCAAGCAATAGGTTGATGCCATGGTCCTGATGGGGTTTCAACATTAACAAAGTCTGGTAAGGGTTGGGATACATCAGCTTCCACAAGAATTCGAGCATATGATATCTTCTCAGCATTAGCAATGAATTCATCATTGTACAGTGGCTTACACACTGCACTAGTAACTTTGCTCAAAGCTTCTGGTGACCAATACCCTACAAGCAATCCTGGAAATTTCACCCATATTGGAATCACACTCAACACATTTTGATGGAAGTTGAAATCAAGTTCCCAAGGTTTGAGTATAAGAGGTTTGTTATTAAAAAAGTATTGGCCTGCTTTTAACACCTTATCCTTGTCTTGAATCGATTGAAATTTGAAAATAAAGTACCCTTCATCATGCATTAGCACCATCGGTTTCGTAACAACATTTCAAACTCGAGTAACATACCTATCTATTTGATTCACATAAGGTGTATCCCCTAATACGTATCATATAAGAGCAGATTGACATTGTTCCTTTTGGTTTTTAATATCCTCCTCCTCAATTGTTATAGTTATAGATCCATCTTTCACACTAAGAGATACATAGGTTAATGACATATTGTCGCTTCGATTTCCTCGTACAATATCAACAGTCGTCGGTGTAGTGTGAGCAGTGGTACCAGCATAGGAGAATTGCAACTTGTGTGCCGCCGGTTCCTTGCTCTCCACCTTCGCGGAACAGAGTTGCACCTCCTCCTCAAGGCTACTGGTTTCATGCTCCTCAGGTATAGCTTGGAATTCCACCGGTAAAAAACTCCCAAATGTTATCGGTGAGAGACGCCTTCGAATTCCACTCGCCGGTGTAATAAGAGTATATGATGATTGGACTGGCTGCGTTGTCCGTCGTCGGCCCATTTTCCAGTCACAATTGCTACCTTGCTATTGTACGCCGAGAGAATTAACCTAAGAGCTACCCTTATATCTGAATTTGTACTCCAACATCCAAGATGGAAACATACACCTAAGTACCACTCTCTAATCCTGATGATGATAACCCTGCAGCTCTAAGACTATCTTCAAGCAAGCCTTTTGACATGGCAAATTCTTCGTTCTGCGTTAAGACTGTAGCAAGCATACCCAAAATATATTCATGTGGAAATTGAAGTCAACATACTACCAAAAGATAAAACAAATAACCATTCTTCAAGATTATAAATCATATATCATCAGGTTCCGTCTAACTAGGAGGAGTTTCTTACTAAAAAAACAATGTAATCTAATAGAGAAAGGGGAATGAACTATGCAGTGTTAGTGGAATGGAGGATTTGACCCACTGCATATCAAACACGTCCTTAAACAAAAGGTGAGAGCTCCACTTTTGATGTTCAGTGAAGGAAGCCACCTATATGAAAAGGCCACGAACTAGATCGTAACAGAAGATCTTGACACTATAGCAGTTCCACATATTTCAGTAGGATCCATCAGGACAATCACAAACTTCCTTTAAACCAGTGGTGAGAAGCTTTTTTCATTTTGATAATTGTGGTGTCCAGACCAGCTTGCGCGCACCTCAACTAGTAACATCAAGACTAGACAGAGTCTTACCTATATCAATTCTAATTCTTTACCCCAAGCTTAATTGACTAAAAATTTGTAAGACGGAAACAACTCCAAAAAGAAGCAAGATTTCTTCTAGACCAATAAAAGAGTCGCATGCAACATAATTTTATTGCAGAATGTAGATTCCAGGCGCACTTGACACATTCATTCTAGAACTACTAGCATGTGAGAAAGAAAAGCACCATAAAGTAAAAGCTTCTTCTCAAAAATTCTTGACAGGTGGATCACTGCAATCAAATATTACCATGACTTGTAATCTACTCAAATAATTCGAGAATTTATGTGGTACTTGAACTATTAATGACTACGAAAATGTATTCCCCTGGGGCTGTCGTTCTGAACAATGATCTAAAACCAAGCATGAATACTGGTGATTAAACTAAAGCAGGCATAATAGGCATAAAGGAAACATCTCAATAGATAAAAGGGCCGCATACATCCTTTGCCACCAAATCTTCTGGACTAACAAAAGTTTTACTGTCAAGATAAACCATTTGGAATTTTAAGCAGCAATAATCTCGCAAGATAAAGGTGCACGCATAAAATGAAGTTTTTCTAAGTTATAACAGAAATAAAGAACTTACTTGACAATAGCATAAGCTTGGCTCCTTTTCAATGGATTTGTATATGACTTAAATAAAAATGGTAGGTTAGCAATGACTTGACAATAGCATAATTTTATGTCTAGTAAAAGATGCAGTTAAAGTCAGTCTTTAAAAGTGCACATGCCCATATTTACTACTGCATTTCTGATTTCTTAAGCATAATAAGATGGACGAATGTCAGTAAGGGTTTAGGCAAAGAAAACACTTGACATTGTGTCATAGCGACCATTATATTTGCATTTAACATGATGCTAATGCTAAGATAACGGAACTTATAAATAAATAAATAAAGCCAAAACAACGGGAACTAACACTGACCTATGAAAAAAGTCGACCACATTATGTTACCTTTCTCAAAGAAAAAAAAAAGTCGACCACATCCATGGTTTTTGCATCAAAGAGAAGTACTGAAAACTCAAGAATCTCAACTTTACACTCTAAATCAAGCACCAAAAAGTAGTCTAACTCCTGCAGCCGCAAACTTTTTGGCCCCAGCAACATTTTGCATAAGCTCGAGGGAGCAAATGTGATTGAACTTGTCAATATGCATAGGAGCATCCATCTAAACAATTGGAAGTAAGAAACATATTAAATGTCGAAATCAATAATTATACTATAAGAGTGAACGATATGTATATAAAAAAGACAGATGAAAAGTAAAATTAAGCTTGAGTGTCTACACTATAACTCCATAGCAATTTAGCCAGCAAATAATAGATTCTTATGAGATATGAAGCTGCTTCTGCTATGTAAGAAGCGTATTCTACCCATTCACTGTATTTCAATGGACAAAATGTACTTCAATACCTTGTAGAGTTCTATGTAAGTCATGCCGCACAAGACATAACTTCACGAAAACAGGACAATTACTCCCTAAAGTCCCAACCGGCAAAACTTCTTTACAGTTAAAAAAAATTGAACTTTCTCTCAAGAAATTCGTGATTTCTCCGGTCACGTAAGAAATCTGCAATTCAAAATTCAAAATCTAAATCTCATTTGATTTTCGAGTTTTTAACTCTTATTGTACAAATTTGATAACCAAAGCGGGTGAAGAAAGAATGGAGTTGTGCTTTTAGGTTGAAGGGTATTTTGGTAAAAAAAAGATTTTCATTAAATGGAATGAAGGTCAAAAAAAATAAAGACCAGAACCGTGTAATATTTTGATATTTCAATAATCGTTAGATTCCATAAACAAAGTCCAACTTCCAACCCGACGTGTATTTAGTTGTTGGTGAAATATTATCCTTTGTCCTTTTTGGGCGGATTCATCTTCAAATTCAAATTCAGTCCTTATTCCGTAAATAACTCCCGATCCATGGCCATCTTCCTAACATTCAATTAAACTTTTTATGTGTGTATATAAATAAAAGCCTCCCTTTCAAATCAAAATCAAAACCCTTCCGCCATACCCCTTGGTATATACACAATTATAATATCTACTACACACACTCTCTCTTTGCTAGGTTTTTTTACTTTGATTCATCGAGGATGTCGTTGAGGCCGAACGCGAGAACCGAGGTTCGCCGGAACCGGTACAAAGTTGCCGTCGATGCGGAGGAAGGCCGCCGGAGAAGAGAGGATAATATGGTTGAGATTCGTAAGAATAAGAGAGAGGAGAACTTGCAGAAGAAACGACGTGAAGGCCTTCAATCTAATCAGCAATTTACTGTTCCTCTTCAGACCACCAACGAAAAGAAGGTTAAGCTGCCTATCTTCATTTTATTGCACTCTTTATTGTTGCTTAGCAGTAAATTTAGATCGTATTACTTTTCTCCTTTTTATTGCCTAATTTGGGTTCTTATTGGCTGAATAATGTTTTCCATTAGGGTTAGAGTTTGAAGCTAAAAAAATCTTTGGCTAGATTGTGAGATTTTGAATTTCAACCTTCGAGATTCTGCAATGATTTTGGATTAGTATTTGAAGTCTATTGTTTTTTTTTTTTTAAAAAAAAAATTAATTATAATCGTATTTAATTCTCCCGCAAAAGTGAAGGTAAGGCTTTGTATAATAAACCTAGTCTGGTCCTTCCCCATAGATCTTAGTGCTCCGGGCTGCCCTTTTTTGTTTTAATTTTAATCATATTTAATTGATTTATTATTAAATATTGGAAGAAAGTGAGCAGTATGGAGCTAATTATATATTGATGATTCATATAGTTGACCATCACTAGTGATGGTTTAAGTGTTTGGATAGATGTGGCTTTTCTTTCATGTCAGATGGAGTCTTTTTTCTAACTAGTTTCCTTTTACTGTGTTGACTTATTGGAACTATTCTTTTCTGCATTTGGGCAGTGTTGTCCCCTTTAAATAGGGAAATGGAGAAGCAGGTATTGAGTTTATTTGAAATGTTTTTGTTTACAGCTGGAGAATTTACCAGCAATGGTTGTGGGTGTTTGGACGGAAGATGGCAATCTACAGCTTGAAGCTACTACTCAGTTTCGGAAGCTGCTTTCGATAGGTAATTTGGGTTTGTGATATTCTTTTCTTTCTCCTCTCTCGTGGTTACTTGAACTTTCAGTTAATCTCTAATCATATTTTTTTACAGAAAGGAGTCCCCCAATTGAAGAAGTAATTCAAGCAGGTGTTGTTCCTCGTTTTGTTCAATTTCTTATGAGGGACGACTTTCCACAG
Organism: Anisodus tanguticus; assembly: GCA_034509755.1. NCBI lineage: Eukaryota > Viridiplantae > Streptophyta > Magnoliopsida > Solanales > Solanaceae > Anisodus > Anisodus tanguticus. The sequence continues at coordinate 21,087,095 of CM067557.1, forward strand.
CTTCAGGTTTTTACTGCCTTGCATTCTTATTCTTGAAGTTGTCTACGTGGATGAAAAGTAGTGTTAAGCGCCTTACCCTTTTTACTTTCAATGATTTTAGTTTGAGGCAGCATGGGCTCTCACAAATATTGCTTCGGGGACATCTGAGCATACCAAGGTGGTGATTGAATCTGGTGCAGTCCCGATTTTTGTGAAACTTCTTGGTTCTCCAAGTGATGATGTGCGAGAGCAGGTATACACTAGTAGAAGCAAATTGAGACTTTGATAAGTTATCTATGGTTGTTTGTCTCTGTGAACTGTTGTCAGCTATTCAATACTATTGTTTGACTTATGGCATTGAGAACATGTCCCCTTTCCTCATTTAGGCTGTGTGGGCTCTTGGAAATGTTGCTGGTGATTCCCCAAAATGCCGCGATCTCGTTCTTAGCTGTGGAGCTTTGGGTCCCTTGCTAGCTCAGCTGAATCCAAATGCCAAGCTCTCTATGTTGAGAAATGCAACGTGGACACTTTCAAATTTCTGCAGAGGCAAACCACAGCCTGCTTTTGATCAGGTGGCTCCTTCAGGCTTGATTAGCTATTATGTCTCCTAAATTTAAAAAATGAAGTGGTGATCACTGTTAAGCACTCTTTCACTTATAAAGTTCTAGTGTAACAGGTTTTACACTTGAACAGGGTTCATTATTAGTCACATTCTCCATTAATGATTCTGAGAAATAATTAATTTTATTTGCCCATCCAAGGTGATACTTGGTAGTTTGTTCCTTCCCATATTTCTCAAAAGCTGATAGGCAGTTCATGCTTTTGCATTGAGCTCAATCCTTGATATTTTTTTGGGTTTTGTACCCAGTGAGGGTTTAAAATAAGGATCTTGAACATAATCAGCACGGATGTCTAGATATATGTCTTTTTACTGGAAGCAAGTTAAGCAATTTTTATTTCTCGTTAGTAGTTGATCCAGAACAAATTACGAGAGCAATTTTTATTTCTCGTTAGTAGTTGTTTCAGAACAAATTATGAGTGCAAGCTTCTTTGTCATTTATATGTGATTTTCTTGTTGATATTGTTGAACAAATTATTAAAACTATCATTAAAAAAATGCATTGTTAAGGTACTGTCATTACTGTAGCTAAAGCATGTCGTGCATGTCCGTATTCTTGCAGTTTATACCCTTGTCCTTCTTAGGTGCGTTAATTTCATAGTAATAACACAGGAGAGAAGTATGATGATGTGATGATTCTATACATATCTAAACATGTGAACTCAATTGTGCAGACAAGGCCTGCACTTCCAGCTCTTAAACAACTTATTCATTCGACCGATGAAGAAGTTTTGACTGATGCTTGCTGGGCACTTTCATATCTCTCTGATGGTACAGATGATAAAATTCAGGCTGTTATTGATTCTGGAGTATGCCCGCGTTTAGTTGAGTTATTACTGTAAGTACTTTGTGTTGTTTTAGTTTATTTGTGGATTATGAAGATCTTAAAATTTCCTTTTTTATATACGGGTTAGTTTTTGTATGTCTTGATTCTGAATGACTGATTTAAATATTTCAGTCACCCATCTCCATCGGTTTTGATCCCTGCTCTTCGGACTGTTGGAAATATTGTGACTGGAGATGATATGCAAACTCAGGTTAAGTGTTAATGGATGTTACAGTTTTTCCAAATTATCAACTTGCCGATGATACACCAGCTGTTTGTTTGCTGCATTTGATACAATTATCAATGCATTTTTAATGGTGAAAGGAACTGGTAATATTTTTAGGTTCAGTCAAAGCTTATGGCAAGTGGGAGCTACAACACCCTGTCTATATTTTATGATGCTTTGTTTTAAGTGATCTATGTTAACACATTGCATTTTTAGTTGTTGTGAGGAAGTGATATAACTTCCATTTGCCTGCATCATACCCCTCGTCCTGTCTTTGAAATGCAAAAAACGAAAAAGTATAAGGGAACAAGTCATTTTAGTCTCGTGTCTAAGAATAAGAGACTAAATTAGTCCCTAGTTGAGGTGGGAATAAGATCAAGATATGAGCTATATATAAAAAACTATTTTTTGCCTTCACCTAAATTTTAATTTATGGTCAATAAAAAAACTCTTTTATTCCTTCGCTTGAACTTTGTATTATCTAAACTACTATTGTTATATGCTTTATTTGTCAGACATCTTAGGTTTTGGGGGCTTTATTGTGCATCATTATTAGTTGGATTTTCTTAGTGTATTTTCTACTCAAGTTGTTAAATTACTATTGTTATATTCTTTATTCATGTATGTTATTATTTACTTAAGTTTTCAGTGTTCTTGATTGTACTATACATGTTCTTAATATACATTCTTCAAAGGCTAATAAATACAAATTTGGTTCACCTTTCAGTTTCAAACAAATTTGGTTCACCTTTATAATATAGGGTATTTTTTGTAAATTATGTCTATCTTAGTTTATACCCAGCACTACAGAAATATGCTAAGATAATTTAGAAGATGATGTCTTCTTCTGAATTTTTATCTGTCTTAACCTAACCTTGGGTGGAATTTGTCAGAGAATGATTCACATTCTAAATTGCAATTTCTTGTCAAGGTTGCTAGTTTTGTGTCTTCCTTTTAGTTCTGTTTCGTTTCTTTTGGGGTTGAAACTATGTTTATATGTGGTTTTGTTGTATAATGTCAGATAGTGAAGCTTATTTTTCTAACTGATTAAATCCTTCTTTTACTATCTTGTTGTTTGATAGCTTAAGAAATATTTTGTTGTCTGATGTCAAATGCTGAGGCTAACTTTTTTACTAATAAAATCTCTTTTCAGTGTATCATCAACCATCAGGCTTTGCCCTGTCTTTTGAACTTGTTGAATGGTAGTCACAAGAAGAGTATTAAGAAGGAAGCTTGCTGGACAATTTCAAACATCACAGCTGGCAACAGGGAACAAATTCAGGTAGTGCTGGGCATGTAATTCTGGTTTCATGGCAAGTTTTTATTAATATTGTTCCCCCACTGTCAACCCGAAGGGGAGCCTTGGAGTAACTGGTAAATTTGCTGCCATGTGACCTCCACGGGCCTCTTGCAGAAATGCAAGGTAAAGGTGCGTACAATAGACCCATGTGGTCCGGCCCTTCCCCGGACCCCGCACATAGCGGGAGCTTAGTGCACCGGGTTGCCCTTTTTTTTTTTACTGTCAACCCCCTCCTTCACAAAGGAAAAGAAAGAAAAGAAGAAAAAAAAAGAACTAGACTAGAAAAAGAATTCACCTTTCTCATGATCCTTCTTTCTTGAGCATGTATATTTATTGTTCACTTGTGCGCGGGAGCTTAGTGCACCGGGTTGCCCTTTTTTTACTGTCAACCCCCTCCTTCACAAAGGAAAAGAAAGAAAAGAAGAAAGAAAAAGAACTGGACTAGAAAAAGAATTCACCTTTCTCATGATCCTTCTTTCTTGAGCATGTATATTTATTGTTCACTTGTGCTTTATGGTCATGTTTATTTTTTTATGCTGCAGTGTGTGGTTGAGGCTGATATTTTTGGTCCCCTTATTAATTTGCTACAAAATGCGGAGTTTGATATAAAAAAGGAGGCTGCATGGGCAATCTCAAATGCGACATCTGGTGGTTCACATGAGCAGATAAAGTAAGATTTTGATATTCTGGTTTGTGTGCACCATGAGCTATCGGCATACACTGAGACATATGCTCTGTTTATGTTTTCTTACCTGCAGGTACCTTGTTAGTCAAGGTTGTATCAAACCATTGTGTGATCTCCTCATTTGTCCTGACCTAAGGATTGTCACAGTTTGTCTTGAAGGGCTTGAAAATATTTTGAAGGTTGGGGAAGCTGAGAAGAATTTGGGCCGGACAGCAGATGTAAATCTTTATGCTCAGCTGATTGATGATGCTGAAGGTTTAGAAAAAATTGAGAATCTTCAAAGCCATGACAATCAAGAGATTTATGAAAAGGCAGTTAAGATTCTTGAGACGTACTGGTTGGAAGAAGATGACGAGACGATGCCACCTGGTGATGCACCCCAACAGGGTTTTCAGTTTGGAGGTGGCGAAGTCTCTGTGCCCTCCGGGGGTTTCAGCTTCAACTAAAGGTCTGCTTTTTTGTTGTCCACATGTTTCGACAAAACTTTTTGCCAAGTGGTTTCTTGAGACATGAATATTTATGAACCGTAGCTGCTTTATCAAATTTCGATTGCAGATTTGCTTGGTGATGCAGTATGTGATGGAAAACTGGCTTCTTTTGTTCCAATTTAAAGTTGTAAAAGTTGCAAGGTTGAGCTTTTGTGATGGTGGGAAGTAATGCCAGTGAGAATTGTGTTTTATCTTTTCACTTGTTGCTCGGGAGATTTTTAGTTCTATTCTTATTCCTGTCTGTTTCCCCCCTTTGCTTTAGCTGGTCGTAGTTTGTTATTGTTTCACTTTTAGATCTTTTGCTGGGAATTGTGATGTTCCTAGGAACCTCTTTGTGCGCGGCTTAAAATGATGATTAAAGCAATTCACCTTTTCTTGGTGCTGAAATATTGATGTCCTGAATCTTTGGCATTCTTTCCATGTCACCTGGGAGTGATTGTATTTGAATATAATCTACAGACGATCCTGTTTTATAATAATTCTGCTCTCTTGTTCCCCATGAAAGTTTGTTGAATTTACTTGAGGAAGTTGCTTTCCTCTTGATGTTCCTTTCTCCCATAGTCTACCCGATAACCTAATGATTTCTGGTTGCATGGGTTTTATTTTATATGGATATCGTTATTTTTATATGAATACCAGACTCAATTCGATGAAAAGCTTCCTTTGGCAGATTGTACTCGTTCCTAATCTCAGTTCATACGAAGCTCACTGGCAGTTATTGTTTAGATTCATCTTTAATACATTGCAATGTATATTTCAAAAAAGTTAGGGATCTGATTCCAACTTTAGCTGATGTAGTAGACAATTTATCATAAAAAGCATAAGAGCATTTTTTTGAATAATCTTATAATATTTTAAAATACATCCTTGAATTCTCAATTACTTTTTGCATCATAATTGAACCGGAATTGTCAAACTGGTCATGCAACTGAAATGTATTACCGTAGCAAGTAATTACATCACCATGCTTAACTTGTATAGTACAAACAGGAGGAAAGCCGGATAGCCTTTCACAATTTAAATGTCTTACCGTTATAATTGATGTTATATTGAGATATTCTATCTCCCCATTATTTATAGTCTTAATATGAACAATTACTTTGGCGAAACTCTTTAAAACTCAACAAGTTTATCCGAGACTTATTATAATATAATCCTTTATTGACAATCAATTTTATTCCTCGGAAATGGTAATAGCACTTCCAGAGCTTTCAATTAATTGTGTACTACCACACATTTCATGATACCATTCATACAGTGAATATCTCTTTTAGGAAAAAATATTTAGCATTATTGTGATCATTGGCAAAATCATATAAGACAAGATCCATTTTTACTTTTGCCATTTAATTATATTTTTTAAGGCATGACAAACTTTTTTTTTTGACGTAGAATAGGTAGGGGAGGTCCGACATATTCACACAGCCACATAATGATATTTATTTCTCTCAAACCTTCCATGGATGTGAGGCGTGCTACTTATCTAGTCATGCATGATCACGTCTTTATTTATAATTTCAATCAAATATTACCTCATTCACTTTGAGGAATGCATATGTATCACGATCCAAAATTCCAAAGTGGCCGTAAGGGTACCTACCATAACCCGTAGGCAAACCCAAGTGGAAGTTAAGTTTTTCAACAATCATAAAGTGGAAAAATAAGTAAGAACAATCTATAAGTCAATAAAAAGGTCTCATAACTCATAAAAATGTGAATATCTAAGTCATATACCTCTCAAAACCTGGAAGTCATAAATACAAGAGCCTTCAAATACGGAGTACAAGTCTCAAATGTCTACAATATTGTTTGAAAGGTAAAAGACAGAAAGTAAGATAGACACAAAGTCTAGTGCCGCAGAGCAGCCAACAATTCACCCTGCAAACTGTTGGATATAATTGCAGTACGGGAAGTAAATAATTATTACAAGTGTTCGAAAGGATGAACAAACAACCAATATTCAGAACTGCCGCAAGCTTGTTGAGTCTTGAATCTTGATACCTGAAATCAAGAAACACTAAATCTCGATTGTTACAATTGTGGCTGAGTCGAGAGATGACTCTTTGTCTTTAAGACAAGATTGCCCCGTATATATGCTTTTACGTTAGCGGAAAATAGTCTCCCAAGATAAAACAACAACTAATCAACACTACAAAGCAAATAGGTTGATTCTGACGAAGAAAATGAACACGAAACGACTTGCTGATTTAGAGGAAAAATGAAGGAAGAGTTTTCTGTTTCTGTTGCTCACTTTTAGACTGATTTCTCTTGTTTTCGTCCTCTCTCTATTTACCTCAAATATATTTCAGAAGTTTATATAGTGTTTTTGGAGGAGGAGAGGTGATTAAGACAAGTGTAATCATGGGTATTCATGGCCAGAAATGTTTTGTAGTAAGTGCAAAATGTTTCAGAATTTTAATGCCATAAACTGTTGGCTTTCTGGCTGCTTCCTGAAACTCCAGGGTTACAGTTTGGGGTCCAAAAAATAATGTCAGAAGAAGCCCAGAAGCCCACGACCCGTGACCCGATCCCGGACGGGGCGGGTGGGCGACGACGACGCGCGTGTGGGGCTAGCCTCGAACCCAAGCATACCTAGGTCCTCCCTCCTTCAAACACATGGGTTGCCCCTTGAGGTCCTTGCCCTTATCCATTTTTAGGCTTATAAAGAGAATAATTCTTCCTTTTCCCACCGATGTGATAGATTTGTCCCACACCATATTTCCATGTCTCAAATACCTTACTTCATGGACCAATATCTCTTTCATTTCTTAACGAAATTTGACGATCCTTGGCCATACGGTCATCTACTCACTTAGTAGATTATGCACGTGTGAAGAGACAAAGCCTCTAACATGCGGAACCCTATTGTTTAAGTCATTAAATATGGGTGGACGCAACCTCCCCACCAAAGGCAAATTTCCAACAATTCCCTCTTGAAAGAGATTTTAGTGCATACACAAGGTGCTTACATTCAACAATCTTTCAGCGAAAAGATATTGCATCAGGAGAGGTAGCTTCTGCTTTGAACCTTCCCTAGTTGAATACCACCGGACTTACTTACTGCGCGGTGAACATGATGTCTTGAACCGTCAGTGTTTAGTGTAAGCCAAGATAATGATACCAACACAATAACTCCCCTCATTCGTTATCATTCTTATTGTTCTGTCTGTTGTGGCCATGGACACACTTTGATTCTTAAGTGCGTTCATTTGAGGCGGGTTGTCCTCGCACTTTAAAAAGTGATCTCCTACAGGGTATCCTGCTATACCCCACTTCACAAGTGTTAAGAATCATTAAAAGTTTTCCTAACCTTAACCTCAACCTCAACCGTTTGATGATCGTTAAAGGTTTGGAAGCTTAACCTTTACCCACCATGCAGGTAGCACTTTAATGTCTATCGCGGGAACAACTTTGGATTCATGTTTCCTGACATAAATCCTTATCCGAAGTGCTCTTGCTTCCACTGAAGCGCTCAACTGAACCTTTTTATAGCTTAGTTTTCCCATTGAACCAAATTCTTGGGATCTCCAGTCAGTATGGTTGGGTTACCACCACAAAGGTTCATATTGTTTGGGTTTTAAGCCCATTCCCCTAGACAGACATAATTCTTGATCTTCGGGTAGTCCCTTAGTTAAAGGGTCCGCTATATCCTTTGATTAGTAATCAAGGAAGTGACACCCGTGATGATCAACTGCCATACGGTCTTATGTCTCCGACAGATATGTCCAGACACCGTCATCTGTGCCCTTCCTGAAGTCGACCGACTAGCCGCAGTGTATAACTATCGAAGGCATGGGTTTCTCCCAATAAGGGATGACCTTTAAGAAGTCGTGATGTTACTCAACTTCTTCTCATGCTTTGTTTAAAGCGATAAACTCTGATTCCATCATGAATCGACCGATGCGAGTTTGCTTAGAGGATTTTCCAAGACCCACCATACACGTTTACTTATGGCATTAGTGTTATTCCAGTCTGATGTCCAGTTTGCATCACTATGTTCTCCCAGAACCGCTATACATCCAAAATACCTTAATTCATAGATAAGCGAATATTTCAGATATCGTCATATCTGACTTAACGCCTTCTACTGATCATTTTTAGAATCACGAGTGAACCTTAGTTCAAATGATCTTCTTTGTAAGCCGATACTAGGTCGGTTGTAGTGTGTAACATACATTGAACCACATGTGACCTGCGTATATCGCTCCTTGTATATGAGTGCACCATGATTCCAATCGGTTCTATGATTCATATACATTGGTGGCTTCGACGAGACTGTCAACTATCTCACAACTGAGTTTAGAGTTAGACTAGTCCGTTAGATGTCTTAGAAATCCAATTCCTAAGATGTCATCTATGATACCCATATCTTTCATATCGAGACTTTTATTTCAATATGACTTCCACTTTCAGACTGTTGGTTTTCCAACTGTTGGCTTTCTAACTTCAGAGTCAATGTTTCTGTTGTCAGATTCATTATTTCTGTTTTACCTGAAACTTCCAGGACCAAAATGTAAATATTTCAGGGACCAAAATGAAAGTTCAGGAAGAAGTCCAACAGTCCAACAAACCAACTCTGATCCTCCCCTTCTAACTCTCCGGTTAGGAAGGTTATTTCAACATCCATGTCATGCAAGACTGTAATGGCCCTGAATGTTAAGCTATTCACAGGGGAGCACATGTACAAGTAGCCGAGGCCTTATACTCGTCAGTAGATTCATCTACTTTGTACTCACTTTTGAGTATCCACTTTCACAGCCCAAATGTTCTTTTCCCGGAGAAAGGTCCACCATTACACAAGTATGGTTCTATATGATGGAATCTATTTCTCTCTGTAGCTTCTTTCCAAAGCAGCGCTTCTGGAGATGACAATTCTTTGTTAATTGTCCATGGTTAATTCTCAACCATACAAGCTAGAAAGCCTGGAATAAGTCTTTGTCCCCTCTTTGCTCCTTCTCGGTTCAACATCTAGAATCCCTGAGTTCTGTAGATCTGGAATATTAAGTTTCGGATAGTCAGCAACTTCTGAGTCCTGTAGATACAGAACGTCTAGTTCCGAACAGTCAGGCACTCGCGGGTTCTTGTTAGCCTCGAGCAATTACTTCTTTTTTCTTCTCAAGGAAAGTTATCTTCAAAGAATTCAGCATTCTTTGACACCAAGAGGCGATAAGCACTACTGTTATTTGCAGATCTAGTGGATATGCAATCTACAGTCTTAGGTCTAACTTGACCTATTTTGGTATTCCAACCTCTACCAAGACACCCCATAACACAACATTTGTATATGGAATACTTTCCATGTTTCACACGGAGGGTCATCCTTATCCTTATGCGTAGTTCTGTTGAGAATCGCATTAGCGGTAAGGATTGCCTTGCCCCACAGCTTTTTTGGGCGTACGGCTCTGCGTTTGGCTAACACCGTTAGACTGAGGTGAGTAAGGAGCAGTCATTTGATAAACGATGCTTCATATTCTCCCTCTCTATCACTACGAATTCCTCAATTCGTAGGCTTAGTTGATTTTCAACTTCTGCTTTGTAGCGCTTATCCGCTTCAACAACTTCATATTTGCTTTTCAACAAACAAATGATGCAATGCGTTATGCTATCATCGATGAAGGTCACAAAGTACTTGTCTCCCCTCCCTATTTTGTATAAACTTTAAATCACTCATGTAGGTGTGACTAAGTTCTAGAGGAGCGGTGTTTCTTTCGCTATTCCTTTGATGGAACTTGGAAATTTGATTTTGCCCCTTCGCCTACCTCACATTCATTTGAGGGTTTATGTCGACAGAAGGCGACAATCTCAACTTCGTTAGCTTTTGAATGACTTTCTATTTAACGTGTCTTAATCTATGATGGCATAGATGCACGGATTACAAATATATCATTCATTTAGCTATAGACATATTGTACCATTCTTAGTTATTACAGACCTGTTGGACTAGTCTCAAACCAGCTTAACTAACATCGTCCCTTAAACCAAGTTTGAGACATGTATCACCTCCCTTTTTGAGTGATCCCATTCCCTAAAGTCCTATTGAGGACAACCTCTCCAACCCCTTCTACTTTAGAGGTGGCGTTGCTTCACATAGCAACCTCTTGCCCGTGGCTAGGGCGTAACCGGATCATATGTGATTTGAATACTCTGGCCAACTCCAGTTGCTTTGGCAGACTGAGTATCCAATTTCTTTCATGCCTTTCTTTTGGCCTTCAGATCATTTAAGACCTGGAAACTTTGGCCCACCTCACTAGGTGTCCATTACTTTTTTGCCTTTCTTTTGGCCTTCAGATAATTTAAGACTCTGGAAATTCATGCCCACTCCAGTCGCCCGTAGGCTTTGTACGACTGAGTATCCAATAACATCCTGTCAAATGAACGATCTTCTGTCAAATAGTGTGACATGTTCAACGTCTTAAGATAAGTCATTATCTTTTAGTCTTCTTCCCTTGAGATTGGTGCCTAGACAATACTTGGCGCTTGCTTAAGAGTGGTAACAATTTTCGCACAGTCAGTGGATCTATTTCCTTCGTATGTGCGAACATACTTTACACACTTTTAATTATTACACTCAAAAGAACGGATCTTTTAAGTTTTATTTACAATAGTCTAATCTTTAATCGGGAAGGAAGGTGAGATTAAACTTTTGATTTTAAAGCGTAAGGAATATAATTTATTTCGGGAAAATATTTTCATATTCCTCCTTACTTTAAGCCCTTTTTAATCAGACATCATTTAATCTTATTTTTTTATAAGGAAGAAAAATTACTTATCCCAACTTCGGATTCTGGCCCACTTCGTCGGACTGAGTGTCCGTTTCCTCCTTACCATAATTCGGATCCTTTGTCTGGGACAGATATAGGCATTCTGCTACATGATAGAACAACATCTTCGGCCTTTCCTCTTGTCCCAGTTGACATCCTCAGCCTCTCGTGAGCGCTTGTTCCCACCACTCTCGGGAGCGGTGACACCATGAACACCTTGACCTTCAAAGAAGATAATCGAATCGTGTCTTCCACCAGAAAACCACAGCCACATCCAGATTTGGTCACACAACTGTTGACCGACATCTTTCGAACACTAATACAATCTTGTCTTAACATTATTGGATATAATTGCAGTACGGGAAGTAAATAAATATTACAAGTGTTCGAAAGGATAAACAAACAACCAATATTCAGAATTGACACAAGCTTGTTGGGTCTTGAATCTTGATAACCTGAAATCAAGAAACACTAAATTTGGATTGTTACAACTGTGGCTGAGTCGAGAGATTGCTCTCTGTATTTAAGATAAGATTGCCCCGTATATATGCTTTTACGTTAGCGGGCAATAGTCTCCCAAGATAAAACAACAACTAATCAACACTACAAAGCAAATAGGTTGATTCTGACGAAGAAAACGAACACGAAACGACTTGCTGATTTAGAGGAAAAAGGAAGGAAGAGTTTTCTGTTTCTGTTGCTCACTTTTAGACTGATTTTCTCTTGTTTTCGTCCTCTCTATTTACCTCAAATATGTTTCAGAAGTTTATATAGTATTTTTGGAGGAGGAGAGGTGATTAAGACAAGTGTAATCATGGGTATTCATGGCCAGAAATGTTTTGTAGTAAGTGCAAAACGTTTCAGAATTTTAATGCCATAAACTGTTGGCTTTCTGGCTGGTTCCTGAAACTCCAGGGACTAAACTGTAAATACTAAACAGTTTGGGGTCCAAAGATAATGTTAGAAGAAGCCCACGACCCGTGACCCGATCCCCTACGGGACGAAGGGCGGCGACGATGCGCGTGTGGGGCTAGCCTCGAACCCAAGCACACCAAGGTCCTCCCTCATTCAAACACATGGGTTACCCTTTGGGGTCCCAAATCCTTATCCATTTTTAGGCTTATAAAGCGAACACTTCTTCTTTTTCCACCGATGTGGTAGATTTGTCCCACACCACATTTTCATGTCTTAAACACCTTACTTCGTAGACCAATATCTCATTCATTTCTTAATGAAATTTGACGATCCTTGGCCCTACAATCATCTACTCACCTAGTAGATTATGCACGTATGAAGAGACAAAGCCTCTAATATGCGGAACCCTAGTGTTTAAGTCATTAAATATGGGTGGACGCAACCTCCCCACCAAAAGGCAAATTTCCAACAGATACTCCGAAAGATATGCCTCAACGATCAACGATGACTTGTCCACTACTAGAACTCAAAACAGAACCTGCACACACAAAAAGTGCAGCAAGTATAGAGTGAGTACGAAAAAACACATATACTCAGCAGCATTGTTGACCGACCCTAAACTGAAGCGATGGCAAGGGTTGGTCTTTCCGATACTTACCTCCGTTAGTAATCAATCCAACAAGTTATAATCACTTAAGAAAATAATATTAGAAAGTCTACAACCAAGTAAACTACCAAAATACGGTTCTTTCCATAAAATCATGTACAAGTCAAGTAATGAGAATCCAAGCAAGTATGAATGGTATGCAATTCAGATGCATGACCAATATGCACCAGTATACACAGGCTCCTGCAGTAGATTTTACGTGACATAGGAGAGACTTACGAGGTCCATACACTAACCCGAAATTTCAAATCTCCCATATCACATCAGGTATCCAGCCGATAGGCTATATTGTTGTTATGTAGATTTTAGTATTGTTTTAGGAAGTCTTTTGTTTGTCTTTTAGTTGTTTTGTGCAGTATTATGCGTGTGTTTTGTGTTTTCAGGTTTTAAGCGACTCAGAAATGAATAAGGCTAACTCAAAGGAAATAGGCGGTCATTGAGGATACAAATGCATAGCTGGTCACAAGAAATAAGTCAAAGATGCCCTGGGAAGCTCTGAAAGTAATTTAAACGAACACCGGACGAAGAAGGCCGAAGAGCCGCGACGCGACAGCACCGCGACGCCAAACACTAGCACTGCGGCGCCCCTCAGGCAGTGAGCATACGATTTTCAGAAGCGAATTAGCACCGCGACGCTCTAATAGCTGAGCCACGGCGCCGACGACGTTAGGGCAGCGAAAAACCTAAATTTAACAAAGGCAAAAAGGTCCATTTTGGGGGGTTTTCATGATATATATTTGAGGAGACGTTTTTCTGAGGAGGGGGACACTTTGGAGACAAGCAACAAGAGAACAATGAGCCATTAGAGACATCTATTGTTCAAGTTCTTTTCCTTTTCTTTATTTAAATTCAGTTTATGTTGGATATTAAATTGATGAGTTCTTAGCATGTCTATGAGCTAATTACATTTATTAGGGTTTTCCGTTGAATCACTTGAAACTCTATGATTTAATACATTGTTAATGTTCTTCTTCATCTATTAAAATCTATTCAATTTGCGGTTATTGAATGAGAATTAATTGGCCTTTAGTTTTTATTATCTATATGAGTTCAAATCAAGATCTGAAAAGGGGGATTTGAATATGCTATAGTTGGTTAGACATACGTTTAATCTTGAATGAAAGTATCACGACTGCCTGTGTAGCGTTTTAGGTTATTGATCTTAATCCTCCTATGTGGTAGAACTTATCATTGAAATATAGAAAGTTCCCACTTAGGTTGAGTTTTTATATATCCTAACCGTATTATAGAACATCTCAGCTAACATGCTATCTTAATAAGAAGAAGAATCATTAGTCTTGCATTAATAGAGTGGAAAGTCGAGGAGATTGAAAACCCTAATTCCTTCATTACTGAATTAAACTTCGTGTGTTTTCATTGCTATTTTATTCTAGAAATTCATGTTAGTTTGTTAATTCTTTAGTTAGAAATCATCACTTATATTCGTTAACCAAATAGAAACTAAGGATTAGTTAATTGATACTTGATAAATCAGTCTATGTGGATGATACTCGGTCTTACCAAAATTTATTACAAATTGTGATACGTACACTTGCGTAGCATCTAGAAATAACGCAACAATTGTCATCATCACTCCATACATTACCATATTCAAACGAGACACCTCAGATTATACCATATGATTCATAAAATAGGTATGCCAATGATATCATATGAAATATGAAATAAATATGCGCACAACAGGTAATTACACAGTACCAAATACTTGCTAAAGATAGCTTTTTTCCATGATTTAAATGAGAATTGGAGTGATGAATGCACAATCAATCAATAACACAAAGGTTTATCAAGTATGGCTATCATAAGCCTATTTCACCGAATACTCAAGTCAATCAAGTAGATTTACAACTACCAGCTAATACCCACATGCTTTGGCATTCTCTACTACATTAAATTTATTTTTATTTTATTAATTTACATATAACATGACACCAGTACCCGCTCAAGTGCTCGTCACCTCACTAGTACGGAACCCTCATTCATCATTACTCCCCTTAATTACATTAAACCAACATAAATACTTCATAAAGAGTCTAGTAAATCTCAACTTGCCTTAATTACATTAAACCAACATAAACACTTCATAAAGAGTCTAGTATGTCTCAACTTTTCTTACTTCTAAAGCTCCAACGATCAATCGATGGCCTTGCCCTTCCTTTGAGCTTCTGAACGATCCAAATCTATTCAAATATGCAATCTACATAAGTATACAAGTCCGTCAACACTCATAGTGCTATACTAATATTTTAGGTCCAAAAAGTCACCCCAAAAACCAATCTTTAGGATTTCCAAGGTAAATCCTTCCCTAGAACTCAATGCAAGGATTTTGGTGTTCTTCGTCAGAAAACCAGTTTCACTCGATTATTTGGAGTGATTAAAGGTATGTAAGGATAACTCTCTACGTGTGGGAACATCTATTGTACATTCCTACGCCATGATTGTGCCTGTTCCAATTATTGTCCTCAATAGAAGGATTATGCCTTAAATTATGAATAGTCTTATTGTTCTTATGCTTCTAATTATGAAACGTCATATTCGTTCATGTTATATCATTTCGAATGTCAGGAACTCTCCACGTAATATATGTATACTCATAACCTCAATTCCATGAGATTTATTATTGTACAAATATAATATGATGCATTGTAAAGTCATGAATTTCTTACTTAGTATTTTTGGAGACTTTAATATTCAGGCTATAATTTCATTAATAGCCTTACTATTCAACTGCCCCTGTTGATTTTACACCCTAGTTTTATTTGCAATCTATTGTACAATCTTGTGAGGGAAGAGGAAGATGGTCTAGTCGACCGGGCGATGATCAGACGTCATGATGTACACATAGTGACTATTATGTATTATGATATTCTGTTAGTAACTAGGATCTCACACATAAACTTCTTTATATGTTCTATGCTAAGGTATGACTACAAACAAATTTACACGAGTTTAATTGATGATTTTTAAATGAGTTATTTCTATTGCATGTTCTAAGCCTTAGGATGTTTACTCATAATAATTTTTATCAACACCTACGTTTAATGATATTTTTGTTCAGTTATATATCACTTCATGTCTTATGTTTATTGATTCGTTAAATTTCCGATGAGGTCTTCCATGATCATAATATTCAGGTCTTTGATTTTCATAATGGTGTTGACTTTGCTTTTCATGAGTCAGGTAAAATATCGAGCAGTTTCTCAATCATTTTTAATTGAGGAATGTCCATACCCAGGGTCTAGTTCATTGGTTATATTGAACATGTTGAACGTCTCTTTGATGGATTTCCCTTCATTCATCTTAAATAACTCATACTTCTTATTTAATATAGAGATCTTGGATTTCTTTACTGGATTAGTTCCTTTATGTGTGATCTATAAGATGTCCAACACTTCTTTGACCATTTTTCAAGAGAAGATTTTGTGATATTCCTTAGGTTCGATGCTGCAAATAAGTTTTTTCTTGGCCTTTGCATTCTTTTGGATAATCTGAAAGCCCTTTGTATAGTCCTTCTTTTCTTTGTATAGAAACGTTGATCCTTTATCATATGTGGCCATGAGAATAACTAGGCCCTTCTGAATAGTTTCTCATAGTTCTGAATCTTCACCGGTTATGTAGTCTTCTATTCTTGCTTTTCACCAGCCATAATAATTTTGGTTGAAGCATGGTGGTCTTGTGGTTGATTGCACTTCTTGTACTGTAGGAGTTGCTGCCATCTTTCAAGGTACTAACCTTTGTATAAAGTTCTAGCTATGATACCACTTATTAGAATCGAGTTAGTCCTATGTACTCTAAGAATCTATTTTTTAGAGTATTTGCCTAAGAAGGTAATGGCAGTGTAATATAAAATATCAACAAAAGAATTTCACGTGGAAAACTCATTGCTCAAGGGAGTCCAAAATTGCGACCTATCTTATATAGGATTTACTAAATTCCTTTTACTACAATCCGGAACTCTTTAAATAGGTTACAATAACCTAATGACATGTTACTTGAACAGTCCACCTAAATCATAATTGTAACTAATTAAACCAATGAACCCCTATTATGCAATACTTGCAAAGGTTAATAGATAGAATCACAACATAACCTAACCTAGACAAATTAAAGAACTGAATGATAAATCTTGATAAACTCTGATCTTTATCGTCGTGCAGTTCGCTCTTGTAAGACTAAGTGTTGACTATGCTCACTTAAGCATCCCGTTGGAATATTGAGATTTGTGGTTGAGGTTAAGCTCCAAAAAAAATTCGTGTTGTTGTTTATATAAAAGTAGTTACTACCTCTTGAATGTAGAACCGAACCAAGTTTTGGTTTCATAATTGTACCCGAAAAACAAAACTTTATTTGATTTGGATACTCTTTATTTCCTTGTATGCGCGTCGGCTTTCTTGTCTTACTTCAATGCTAATTCCATGTTGATCAACTTATGATACTTATGAAAATATTACCATAACTGGAAGTTCAACTCTTCATCGAATATGAATCACTCAACAATTTGTTTTCTCCAACGTCGGCATGAAACAACTTCCAGTATCTAATTGCATGAGTTAGAATCAGTTCATTAATTATGCTTGATTAATTATCCCATACTTCCTCTTTGTTTTATGTGACGTTATTTGATTAGAATGAAATTTAAATATGATACTATTAAAGTGAATGTTAAAAATATAATGTAAGTGAGAAGAGTATTATTAGCAACTACGTCAGTTCTACAGGATATTCAATATTCCATTTAGGCATGCAACACTGGTGTAACGACCCGTTTGATTGTTTTAAGTTTTTAAGCTTATTTCCCCTAAAATACCGTTCACGTAGTTTCATCTCAGAGTTTTGACTTTCTTGCAAAATTTGAAGTCAAATGGATGTCATTTGATTACTTTGGGAGAAGGTTTCACTTTGGAAATTTCGGTATTTAATTATTTGGATAAATTATTTATTTTAAAAAAATGTGCTTTGATTGGCGATCTGAAGATTTCATTAGATTTGAAATATTATCTATGATTTGTTGAAATTGACGGGGCTAATGTTGGAGTTCGTTTGGTTGGTTTTTGACAATTAAGTCGGTTTTAGCATTTAATATGCCTATTTATGGTGAAAAGATGGTCACGGGAAGAAATAAGACTCAGATTCAGAATATGTGCGATTCTCGAGACTTTCAAAGGAGTTTTGAATAGGGAAAATGATATTTTGGAAATCCTTAAGTTAAGAAATGAAAAAGTTTGACCAAAGTCAACACCTTGGGTAAATGAGTCTTTTTTGAAGTTTCGTCGGTTTCATTAGGTCTGGAATGTGATTTATGACTTAGTTGTATCGTTGCTTCGGTTCTCAAGAATTTTAGGTGTGATTTAGGTGGTTGGTTGAGAAACTAACTTTTTAGAGTTCGAGCAGCTTCGTATGATCATTTGTGACTTGTAAGAACTTTTGAAAATGGATTTGAACTTCGTTTGGTCAAGTTTAGGTGTTTGAGTCGTTGGCATAAGTCGCTCGCCTTCGATGCTTTTATATACCATTATATCCATAATTGAATTGAGTTTTGATTGTTGGAATAGATGCGTATCAAAATTTTTGAGCCGTAGCAACTTGAGTCGTCGAATTTAGACATCGTATGATGGAGTTATGGTCATTTTAGTATCGTAGATTATTGCTTGTTTCTGGTGTGGTCGTACATGTGGAAATCTGGTCGCTAATGCGTAGTCGCAGATGCGGAAATCAGGTCGCTAAAGCGAATATCTCTGTGTTAAAAATCAAACTTCGTCCATTTGGTATTTTCATCATATCTTGAGTTATAGAGCTTCGATTGAGGTGATTTTTGCAGTGTTGTTCTCTCCTCAACAAGGGGGTGAGTATCCAATCTTTATTTTAAAGTTTCTTCAAGATTATTTCTGTTGATTATCGATTTGATCCGTGTTTGGTTAGGAAAAATTGGGGGTTTTAAATCCTAAGTTGAAATTTGAGTTTTCTTCAATTAATTATTATTGGATTTGAGTAAATTCTAGATTTTTGGCTTTGCTTAAACCTTGAGTAAACTATTTCTAACATAAGTTTTGATTTCAATCTGGATTTTTCAAACATTCGATTTATGTGTTTTGACACAAAGTGGGTTTGGACAAAGTTACGAAATTGGAGGCTCAGTTGAGGTTAGAATTCTATGAAACCTAGGATTATGACTATTTAGATTATGGGTAACGTGTTTCTAAATTAAATTTTCGATTTTACCCTTGTGGGCCCGGGTTAGTTTTTGGGTTTCGGATTAAAGTATAGCAATATGAGTGTTGTTAGACTCGTGTAAACTCGTAGAACACTATTTTGATAGTATTGAATGCGATTTCTTAATAAAATTATCATTTTGACCCTCAGGATCTGGGATGAGGTTTTAGACTTACTTTTGACCCTGAATTCCTTACAAGACATGTTTGGTATTATTAGAACAATATGTTAATGTAGAATTGATAATTGTTAGACGTTTCTCATTCGAAGACTATACGAAAAGGAATGACGCACGTCGGATAGTTCATGGCACCCACTCGACATTGAGGTAGGCTACGGTTTCTTATTTCTAGACTCTGATAGAAGTACATAATTGTTATAAGTATTGAGGGGTATTAGGCGTGTTTGGAGGTCCCACCTTAGTGGCTGTGATGAGTGCTTGGATGGGTACCAGTGTTGAACTGTCTTGATGGGTGATTTGGGAAATCAGCCTTAGGGTTGATTCTGACTACTGTTATGTGGGCTTATCGTCATAGATTGATAATTATTGTGTTTACTCATCACATATGTTTCTGATATAAAAGACTGATTATGTGAAATTATGTGCTATTGAAATCTGAAGCATGTGTTATTCATCTCTTATATTTGATTGCATCTCATTCACCATGATTACTTGCCTTATTATTGTTGCATTCATACACTCATGGTTATTGTGATATTGAAAGTGGAGTGGTATGGAAATGTTGTGGGTCCAATAAAATCGAAAAGGTAAGGATATTCTTATGAGATGGTTGGAAACAATTGAGATGATGATAATGATTTAATATGGCTCGACAAATGAATCTTAGACTCTAGTCAGATTCGTGTGTTGAATTCCGGTTGATTAAGTCATATCTATAAGGCAAAGCCTATAGAGTATGTATATTGTTTGATGGAAAGGTACCTTGCATTGCATTGCATTCATATCATTCATTCATACATATTGATCACTTGAGATTTGTACTTGATTTGGAATGATCATCATGATAAGGTGGATTTGTTCAATTGAACTTCATGATTTCTGAGTTGTCTAAGTGTTGAACTCTTTATGTGATTGAAGGTGACCGATGTGAATAGTTTCCTTACTTGATAGGGAGTCTGGAAGACTAATGAGTTGTTGTGTTATCGTCGCAACTATCACCTCATGTGTTTATAAATAGGTCCAACCGTAATCATCGGTTCGAACATAATAAGGTTATATATGAGATTACATGTACCGTTGTCCTCAATGTACGGTTATCAATAAGGCGTATGAGGTGGAAAAAAATAAGAACAATAAGACTAATATGAGTCTAATACATGCTTATGTGAAAGGTTGTGACGTGTGAGATGATTTAAGTATTCAACTGTCCATATTAGGAAAACCTATGATGTTTATGTGACTAGGTTAAGTGTGACTCAGATTGTTGAATAAAGAACAGTGAATTTAATTCTATGAGGATAATGTATTTCTATGTGTTGAGATGACTTAGGTGTTGAACCATTTTTGTTGTATGATGTGACTTATGTGTTTAATCTGACTGAATAGATTAAGGTTATCTGTGTGTGAACTTAATATTTATGTCAGTTACATGTCTTCCGTTGTTGTCGGCCTATGATGCCTACGGGGGTACATTGTGTACTTGTGCTACACTTGTTGCATGTTTTACGTGGATGCATATACAATAATTGATCCAAGTTACAACTTTCGGAGTGTGTTGAGGCTTCGGACATGCCACTCATCCCATCGGCGGCCCTGATCTTCATCTTTGGTCGTGTTTTCCTTATTAGTTCAAGGCAGACAATTGATTTACTTTCCTATTTCATTGTACTCATAGCAGCTCTTGTACGAGTCAGACCGGGTTCTAGGAAAGGATATGTTGTAAAAGATATTTGATATTTATAAGTTTCAAATGAAGTATTGTTTTATCTCTAATTTTTTTTATTATTCTGAGTTGTTCAATATTTGTTAAAAGGATTTTGGGGATGGTTTGCCAACAGAGGGATAGATTGGGTCGTGACAGCTGGTCACCTTTACAAGTTGCAGGACCACCCTACATACCCAACCAGAAATGCTCAAGAACCGAAAGCCATCCAGAGACGGCCCTTTTGATAGAGTGTTGGTACTTAAAATAAGGTGTCAAAATTTCTTCTAATAAAAAATATTTCAACACAAAATTTGTCACAAAAATTATCTTACTCCATAAACATTATGAACAAAAATAGTATGATTAAATGAGTTAGATTATTATTTTGTTGGCCCGATTAAAAAAATCTGATTACGTTTAAATTTTTTTATGAAATTTTTTAATCAGATCATTTTTAATGGATTTAAGATATGGGTTAAATGGTTATGATAGGTATGGGTTAATTGGGTCTACATTAAAAAAAAAGAGGTTTTAATATGATATGACATGTAACTATGAGAAAGTGAGATTTTTATAAAAGAATTTATTTTTTGAGAAAAAGAATAATAGTTGAATGATTTTGTGGTCCTAAAAGAAATAAAACTATTTCTAGTAGATAATTCTTATTACCTGAATGACCATACGAGAAATTAACTCTCTTAAAAGAATAATAGTTGAATGATTTTGTTCCTAAAAGAAATAAAACTATTTCTAGTAGATAATTCTCATTACCTAGATGACCATACAAGAAATTAACTCTCTTTGTCCCATATAGCCCTAATTTTTCTTTATTTTATATAAATTATAATTTTATCCCATATCTCATATAACCCCATTTTTTCTTTATTTATTTAAACTATATCTCGGCTTCCTCTTTTCTTGCTCTCGTCTCTAAATTATAAATATCTGAATGCCAATTTAACACCTTTTCCTTTTCTCTCTATATTGTTCTTTCTGTTGATTATTTTCAACATTCTTTGGAGCACCGATATTAATAATACATAGTATTCTAAGTATATCTAAATTGGTTAGCAAAATTTAATTATTGTTAATTAGTCAAATTTTAGCAAGATTGACATGGTTTATATATAAATAAAAAATCTTGTAAACTAAAATCAAATTGAATAGATTGAATCTATCGCAATGGAGACTTCAATTCAATTTTCGTCCCTAGTCACAAGAAGATAACCTTTAAAATATGAATCTGCATCTGTGTGTACTAACCAAAGCCATTGTATAGATCAATTTTACACGTTTGACTGAAGGAAATCACATCTCCATATGTGTGTTCAAGATGTTGACAAAAGGTGAACTTTTGTTAGTGACACTATTTCTTGGTCAACTGTTTTTCCTTTCCTTATTGGGCCTCTGTTACACGTGCATTCCCCTCTAGGACGCATACATTGATGGAGGGGGCCGAATCATCTCTAGGAAGTAATTCTTTTCTAACCAAATTATTACTATGCAAAACCCAATTAAGAGACAAAAATAGTACTTAAAACAGAATTGCATATGGTCAAAGCAGCTTCAAACTATAGTGTAGAGAAATTTAAGATAATCAAATAATATTGGATCTTTTTCTTTCCACTTTTGCTATTTGCTAAGTGCTAAGTGGGGCCTTTACAGAAGTTGCTCCCACCGCCATGGGATTCTTTAATTTGATATTTTGACGGTTAATTGAATTCTTTAGCTTCCTTCCTCGGATCAAAAACAGGTTAAAAACATACTTCACACTAGAAAGGCCAATACAAATGCTCGTATTTTTGGAAGTGTTTTTCTATTTTCAGGCATCCATCATTTCAAATACCTCTATAGGAGTTGAACAAAAATCCTAAAAGGAAAACAAAAACCTTGTAGGTGAGACATGAGCATTGGCAGCAACTGCAAAATTTTATTTCTACATTAATGTGTTAAACAAGGTAATATACCCGTGATATACACTTGATATACATAGTGTATACCACGGGTACCGAATGAAGAAGCCCAGCATCGGCAGTAGCTGAAGGCCCATCACGGGCATTGTCTATCCAGCCCATCACGGGCAGTGGCAGTCAAGTGTATATTAGGAAAGTATATTTGTAGTATATTGTAGTGTATTTGTTATCTAAATTAGGATTATACACTTACCATAATTGTATAGTTAGAATCATGGTAGAATAAGGTTTTAGGAGTAGAATAGGAATAGGATTCTCCTATTTTGTAACTTGTATATATACCTTTCAATTAATGAAAATAATCAAGTGGATTATTTCTTTCATGATATCAAGAGACTAGGTCTAACAAAATTTTTCTCTCCCAAATTTTGTACCCTTTCTCTGCCGAACCCCCCCCTCGGGTTTCTTGTCCAAATTTCGTCTTCTGCTCTAAAAAATCTCTCTTACTATTCCCAAATTTCCCCTCCTTCTTTGTTCCTTCAATATGTCTAAGAACAATTTTCATCATGCCCTCATGGTTTCTAACGTCAAGAACAGTATCCCTATTGTGTTTGAGATGGAAAACGTTCCAATATGCGATGTGGGAAGAATTGTTTAAAATTCACGCTATCTCCCATCAAGTTATCCATAACATAATTCCTCCCGCTATACCTCTTCCCGCGGAGGATCCTCAGTTATGGATTACTCTTGATGCTACCGTTCTCCAGTGGATTTATTCCACTATTTCGGTTGACCTCTCACAGACGATTATTGAGCTGGATACCACGGCTATGGCTACCTGGAATAGATTGCGTGACATATTCCAAGATAACCAACATTCACGTGTTGTACCACTCAAGCAGGAATTCTCTCCAGTTCGCATGGAAGAATTTCCAAACTTCTCTTGCATATTGCAAGAAACTCAAGGAGTTGGCGGACCAACTCCGTAACGTTGGCGCACCTGTGACAAATAATTGTCTGGTTCTACAACTGGTTGCCTTGTCTTTCTGAGGCCTATAATGGCGTTGGGACTCTCCTTCGTCAAAGCAACCCACTTCCCGCTTTTTATCAAGCCCGCTCCATGCTTACTTTGGAAGAAGCCGGTTTGGCTAAAAAGGCGGCTACCGGAGCAAGCCCCGTCGTCCTAATGACGTCCTCCATAAATTCTTCGGGTTTTGTTGATAATTCGGGCCAAAATGGACTCATGGTGGCGGCAAAAATAATCGTAAGAATAATAACAAAAACCGCATGGGCAAACGCGGCGGTTCTGATGGGTAACAAGCAGACAGTGGGCCCCGTCCAGTGAACAGTGACCCTCCACCCTACTGGTCCCAGCAGTGGGGCTGGGGCAATGGGTCGTGGGCCAGCAGCCCCTACTTTCCAGCAGCTCCCGACGGCCCGGTGGGCTGGCCGCCGGCCTTTCGTGCCCAACAATCGCCGAGCGCGGCCCACCGGCCACCGGCCCAAGAACACCGGGCCCGGTAGCTACGGCCCGTTTGGCCCAGTCCTGGAATACTTAGGCCCCAACCTCCGCAAGCTCACCACGTAGCAGGCCCCACTCAGATCGATATCGAGGCCGCAATGCACACATTGGGTTTGACTCAAACGGACCCAAATTAGTATATGGACACAAAAGCCACTACCCACATGACTTCTGATTCAGGTACTCTCTCATCTTATTCCAATTTGAACAACTCTCAGGGTATAATTATTGGTAATGGCAACTCTATTCCAATTCAGGGTTATGGTCAGAAACGTTGTCTCCCCTCAATCCACCCCTTATCTTGAAAAATACTTTACATGCCCCCAAATTGATTAAAAACTTAGTGTATGTCCGAAAGTTCACTACTGACAATTCCGTTTCTATTGAATTTGATCCTTTTAGTTTCTCTCTGAATGATTTCAAGACAGGGAGTCATCTCATGAGGTGTGATAGTAGGGGGGATCTTTATCCTATCACGCCCGGTTTCAATCCATCGAGTCAAGCTTTGCCATCAGCTTTGCAACCATTTCTCCTTCCTTGTGGCATGCTCGCCTTGGTCATCCGGGATCCTCTATTTTATCAGGTTTAGATAAAAATAGTTTTATTTCTTGTAAGGGTACGATTCGTACTCCAATTTGTTAATCTTGTTCTTTAGGGAAAATTGTTAAGTTACCATTTGTAGACTCAAATTCTCATACTTCAATGCCATTTGATATTAGTCATAGCGACCTATGGACGTCTATTATTCTAAGTTCGTTGGGTCATCAATATTATGTTCTTATTTTGGATGATTATTCTTAATATTTTTGGACGTTTCCAATTGCAAATAAATCTCAAGTATTTTCCGTCTTCATAAAATTTAGAGCATTCATTAGAACACAATTCGAAAGAGAAATAAAAAATATTCAGTGTGATAATGGAAAAGAGTATGACAATAGGGAGTTTCGGGAGTTCTGTGCCAATAATGGGATCAATTTTCATTTTTCGTGTCCTCATACATCTTCACAAAATGGGAAAGTCGAACGCAAAATTCGTTCCATAAATAAAATTGTCCGAACTCTCTTAATTCATGCTTCCGTACCCCCATATTTTTGGCATCATGCTCTTCAAATGGCAACATATCTCCTTAACATAATTCCTTCCAAAGGTCTGACATATTCTTCCCCCCTCCATATTTTATATAATAAAATTCGTCTTATTCTCATCTTCGGGTTTTTGAGTGCTTATGTTATCCGTTATTCCCTTCCACCACAATTAACAAACTTCAGGCTCGGTCTACTCCGTGTGTGTTTTTGGGTTATCCGTCTAATCATCGTGGTTACAAATGCTTTGATTTATCCTCCAATAAAATCATAATTAATCGCCATGTAATTTTTGATGAACCCAATTTCCATTTACTAAAGTTCATACTCCCGAGCCTAGTTCGTATAATTTTTTGGATGATGGTATATCTCCGTATATTACTGACCATTTTTCGGACATATCCCGCACCCAAAATTCTCCAGCGGGCCCACTGCCCGCTGGCCCCACTGCCCGCTGGCCCCACTATCCCGTCACGCTTTCCGATTCTTGGATCGGTCCCGCGATTGGGTCGGTCCAAACCAATTCGGAACCGGTCCAGGTCGCTCCAGATTGCCGATTTGGGCCAGCAGGCCCACTGCCTGTTGGCCAGTCCGTCCCGAGCCCAGATAATTCCCAAAATTCACTCAATTCTTTCTCGAGTCATAGACCGATCACTCGTAGTCAGCGGGGTATTTTTACACCTGAAAGACATTTTAATTTACATTCTAATGTATCTAAATCCCCCTTGCCCTGTAATCTTGTGTCGACCTTAAACGACCCGAATTGGAAAATTGCTATGACTGATGAATATAATGCTCTTATTGATAATAAGACGTGGGAGTTGGTGCTCCGTCCATCTGGTATTAATGTTATCAGGTCTATGTGGATTTTTGCTCATAAGGAGAATTCAGATGGGTCATTTGCTCGACATAAGACGCGACTTGTGGGTGATGGTAAGACTCGGCAGGTTGGGATAGATTGTGGTGAGACGTTTAGTCTGGTGGTCAAGCCGGCTACCATTCGCACCGTGCTTAGCTTGGCTCTTTCAAAGGCATGGCCTATTCATCAGTTGGATGTCAAGAATGCTTTCATACATGGTGATCTCAAGGAAACAGTCTATATGCATCTGCCGTTGGGATTCAGGGATCCCAACCGTCCTCATCATGTCTGTTTATTGAAGAAGTCCTTATATGGGCTTAAGCAGTCTCCACGGGCCTGGTATACGAGGTTTGCTGACTTTGTTTTGACTATTGGGTTCACTCACAGCATGTCAAATAAATCCTTGTTCATCTACCGTCGTGGTTCGTCCTTGGCCTACATTCTATTGTATGTGGATGATATCATTTTGACTGCCTCTTCTGATGCCTTACGCCAGTTTATGATGGTCATGCTGAACTCTAAGTTTGTTATGAAAGACTTAGGGCCCTTGAGTTACTTTTTGGGGATTGTCGTCAAGCGTCATTCATATGGTTTGTTTTTGTCTTAAAGAAAGTATGCGACTGAGATCATCGAGAGGGCTGGGATGTCATCTTGTAATTTCACTTCCACTCCAGTTGATACAAAGCCTAAGCTTAGTGCAGCGGCAGGCGCACCATACGAGGACCCGACCCGCTATCGCAGTCTTGCAGGGGCCCTTCAGTATCTTACTTTTACAAGACCGGATATTACGTATGCCGTCCAGCAGGTGTGTTTATTCATGCATGATCCCCGAATTGAGCACATGAATGCAATCAAACGCATCATTAGGTATATTCAGGGTACACTGGACTATGGTTTACATTTATATCCTTCCTCGCCATCCACACTTGTTTCATACACAGATGCTAATTGGGGTGGTTGTCCAGACACCAACCGATTGACGTCTGGCTACTGTATGTTCCTTGGAAACAACTTGGTCTCCTGGTCTGCGAAGCGTCAGGCAACTCTATCCCGCTCAAGTGTCGAGGCCGAATATCGAGGGGTAGCTAATGTGGTCTCAGAATCATGTTGGTTACGTAATCTATTTTTGGAGCTTCATTGTCCCATTCAAAAGGCAACCTTGGTATATTGCGATAATATTAGTGCCATCTACCTTTCAGGTAACCCGATTCAGCACCAACGTACGAAGCATATTGAAATGGACATTCACTTTGTCCGTGAAAAGGTTGCTCGGGGTCACGTTCGTGTATGCCATGTCCCATCCCGATATCAAGTTGCAGACATCTTTACAAAGGGTCTACCCGCGGTCCTTTTTGAAGATTTTAGGGACAATCTCAGCATTTGAAGACCGCCCGCTATGACTGCGGGTGTGTGTTAAACAAGATAATATACCCGTGATATACACTTGTTATACATAGTGTATACCACAGGTACTGAATGAAGAAGCCCAGCATCGGCGGTAGCTGAAGGCCCATCACAGTCATTGTCTATCCAGCCTATCACGGGTAGTGGCTGTCAAGTGTATATTAGGAAAGTATATTTGTAGTGTATTTGTTACCTAAATTAGGATTATACACTTACCATAATTGTATAGTTAGAATTATGGTAGAATGAGGTTTTAGGAGTAGAATAGGAATAAGATTATCCTATTTTGTAACTTGTATATATATCTTTCAATTAATGAAAATAATCAAGGGGATTATTTCTTTCAATATGGTTCCTATGAAAGACAAACAATCTATTCAGGTAATCATCAGTTGTCGCTTGTCAGCAACAATTGGCTTTATCCCAGATGATGAAGGATGAATCTTGCACCTAATTAATGAAGGTATCAAGCTAATGAACGTCTAAAGTGCAATGGGTAACAACAACAACAACATACTCAGTGTAATCTACGAGTGGAGTCTGGGAAGGATGGATAAACGCAAACCTTAGACTTTTGTGGGGTAAAGAGGTTGTTTCTAATAGACCCTCGGCCTAAAGTACAATGGGTAGCAGACTAAAATCAAGCGCGTGAAGAAAAGATGAATGGCCATCGCCGGTGTCGCTTGGCTGCCTCTGGAGATGTCGTTGGAGCTACGGACGTAGGTGGAGCTACTAGAGAAGATGGTACTGGAGCAATATCATCAGAAGTGAAATGATAAGAAGACTTGTCTTTATTTATTCTTTCTAAATCTTGGGTTTCTATGGGGTCCTCAGGGAACAGAAGCATCTTCTTTTGGTGGTGGAAAGAAAAGATCAGAGGAATAAGGGATGCCTGTAGATGGTATCCATGAATCACCATCAATGAATTTGGAGGATGTAAATCGTTCAATTCGACTAGCTGGAAGTTCCTTAACACCTTCCCATTTTACCCGTTGTGTTTTGGAGGAAGCAGGGCCTCTATTATTGAATTCAACATAGAAGAGAGTGTTTAAGGCAAATGTACCATTCCACGGTAATCATCCTTCTGGCTCGATAGTATCTTTAATCGTAGATTCCATTATGATTGTTCTAGAGTATTTAGGGTCGTTTCTATACTTTTAAGGGTCCGGTGTGAGAAACAAAATGATATATTTTTTTATTCACATGAAAAAAAATTAAAATTAACTAATTAATCAATATTTTAAAAAATTATTGATCAAAACATCAAATAAATGTATAGTAAACACTATATTCGATTCAATGTTTTCAATTTCAGTGCAATAATGCTACGAAAGAGATACCTTAATGTCATTACATGAAAGATTTAAAAGAAAAACTATCATTAGACATAGAAAATTGATATCCTTGCATTTTTATCTGCAAAGTCAATGTCATCAAGCAATCTTTAATAATCAAGAATGTCTAAAAATTCACTCTCAATTGAAAAAAAATCTTTCGCTGCTCATTGGATTCGAACACACGACCTCTCACTGGGGAAGGACTTTCGAAGAGAACCCTCAACCGCTAGACTACAACTCTCACTAATAAGATTGGAGATATTTTTAATACATATCTTAATATTTGAAACCAATAAAAGAAAAATAAAAATTCTGGGGCTGAGTCCCCACCGGTAGGGGCCCCTGTGCGGCGCCGCCGTGTCACGACCCAAATCGGAGGGCCGCGACGGGCACCCGGACCATACCTGTCGGGCACCACTAACCATACAATCCACACCTAATCATATTTAAATACGGACTAATCCGAAAAAGACTATATAAAGTTTTAACCAGAAAGCTTCAACTTATATATACATACCAAGGCCGACGAGGCCATACATGACAACTATACATATGACATCTGTTTACAAGCCTTTAAAGAATACATAACATCACAAGGTCGGGACAGGGTCCTGCCATACCCAAGTGCATATGCAAAATAACATACCACGACCTGATTGCAACTCTGAAAGAAGTAGAGTGCTCCAATACCAGCTGAACCAGCAACCTAGTAGCGCGAACTGTCACCCTCTTTAACCGAACCTACGGGCATAAAACGCAGTGTCCCTCGACAAAAGGGACGTCAGTATGACTGATGTACTGAGTATGTCAGGCATAAGAAATAACACAACAGAGATACATAACCATAAACCGAAACAGAAACAGCCGACCAATAGTAAATGCCTCTGAGGGCCCTAATACATATGCCTAAATGTTATGCATAATGCAAATGCGGTATACATATAAATATTGGCCACACAAGGGCATCTTCATGTCCATAACCGCCTCTGTGGGCATCATGTTATATCGTATTGGCCACACACAGGCATCAATATTGGCCTCTTCGGGCTCTTTCGTGATAGTTTGTACCAGCTGCAGGTAGTGTGTGTATATAACGCCTTTCACTTTCCCCATATCCCCTACATATCATATCATATTTACCATATAGTTGTGTGCTTATCAAATGGGTCCAGGGTAATATATGAATATAATGTAAATGAAAATGCATGAGTGACAATAAAACATTCTGAACTCATCGGATGACATAATACCTTTGTATCTTCGGCTAACCCTGTGATTATCAACATTTTTTCTGTATGCCTCAATAAGGACTTTGAGAACATATTTAGACAGACTTTTAACATAAGAATTAATAATATGATCATTCTTAACTACTAAGAGTAGAGTAATTTATGGAATAATATTTCGGTTATGTTTTGTACATAGAATATGCCAAAAGAAAGAAAGAGCCTTGCATACCTTGTTATCGAAGTTATCTAAGTTCCACGGGTCCTTGTAAGCTCTATGAATGATTATCTACATCATACAGATGATTTAAATCATAATTGGATCAATATACTATTAGTAAATTCATTGAGACATTTTATCGAACACCTTTTACACGTAGAATCTATGTTTCTTCTATATGGAAACCTATACATGCAACACATAATCAACCTTCCTAATCCTCCTCCTCCACTGCTACAGTATCTATAATCATCCAACAACTTCACATGCAACCTCCAATTCCATACCGACAGCCCCCAACCATATCCAATCAAACTTAGCATTTCCGATAATCACCTTAGAAACTAGTGGCAAGAATCATGCTCTATAACTTGTATAAACTTATTAACAACCTTATCGGAAATGCAACACATTACCTCTTTTAGGCTGCGACGAGCATCGTAGGACAACCTTTCACCCAAACCGGATTCCGACAAGCAGAAATAGGACCCAAAAATCGACTAGGACTTCCTCGAACTCAAGGTCTTTGCTTGATTTCTGAGTATTCATGCTTGTTCAAGGATTCGATTTCGCTGGAGCTAGGGTCCAAAAACACCATAAATGTTCCCCTTTTGGCGAGCAAAAGCTTACTGAACATCTCCTAATTTGGTCGAGAATTTTCAGAGCACAATACGGGACCAAAGAAATGAAAGAAGCAATTTTCTTCTCCAAGTGAACGAACTGCTACTTCGTGGGTTCTGTTTTCTCAAAATCAGAATGTGAGGTTTGCTGATTGTTTTTGGTCTACAAAAATGAACTCACAAAGCAAGATATAAATCTCCCAATTGAAAGCAAAATGCACCCTTATCGTGATGTCTCCCATTTAGCCTAATCTTGGCGGTGGAGAGCATCAGTTAACGCCACATACCTCTACAATGTGCCACCTTGCTCCATTAATTAAGTGACTTGCCTCCGTATAATTTATCAATCACACATAATTAAATTCTTGATCCCAATTCACTTAAATTTTGATGATTTATAAAACCTTCTTATACTCAATGTCATAATTTTTGTAATATGACACTTGGTACATCGCCTCTTTATGCACGCACCAAATTTATTTCCGATCCCCGTTGTCACACTTGTTACGTCCAAAATTATTTCATGGTTTTATTTTTTTATATGTTAAACTCTTTATTAGCATACGTAAGTATGACATAAACTTCCTGGTGCCCGGGTCTACTTGCCTACGTTTACACGCTCAAACCATTACCCGGGAGTACATGGTGTTACACACCGCCTCGACCGCCCCAGGGACGGCTCTGAGAGTATTCTTTCAAGGGTCTTCCTAGGTATGATTTGATATCCGTGTCCTCTCTATCAGCTACAAATTTGCAGTTTTGAAGGACAAATTCTGTTGGCTGCTGAGGGTCCTTCCAACCTTGTGCTGTCACAATACACTGCTGGTTCTCCATAGGCTTTCGGACTACGAGGGTACAATTCTGGAACACTGCAGCGCTATCACCAAAAATGAAGTCAATGGTGCCTGAGATCACACAATCACCATAAAATTGTCGATATGTATGTGCATACTGAGTGTCTTGGTACCCATCCATATGGCAATTGTAAAAGATTGGTTTATCAGCTCCAACCCGCAAAGCAACAGCTTGGTGTTTTTCTGGACCAGCCCTGTTCTCGAATCCAATGTCCTTAGCCATGAAATAATCTCCTTTCACAGCTGAAATAGTTGCATCATTATACTCTTATTCAAAGGGAATTTAATAGACATGAAAGATAAGCATCTACAAGAATGGATTGTTAATAGAGTGAACTATGTTTTACGTCTTACCACAAGGAGCATCATGTATCCGTCATCCGTCGCTGTAATTTTACAGATAATCATCCAGCTTCCCACTTATTATATACCAAAGTTTTAAATTTAACTTTTGTAACAGAACAGCAACTCAATTAAGAAATGCTAGGAAATGGTAAGCTAATCCGGTTAAAAAATATGCAAGTTGACTGCCACATTATAAATTTGCTATGTAAGTATAGTCATGCCAGTGATTAATGTAACATAATATTCTCATGGCGCCACTTATAAAACAAAAAAAGAAATTCTATTAACCAAACCTAGTAACCGGCGTGACAGCTAATTTGTGTTTCCAGGATGGATTTAATTACATTTGTGGCATTTTTAATTTTATGTGGTATATATAAGCATAGTTGATTTTTTTTCTCGTTACCCGTTTAGATTATTTATTACCAGACATAACTATATATATTAAACTGCTAATAGTAATTAAGTACTTGTTGCGCTGCAGCTTACCAACAGTTGCAGTATGATATGTGGGAACACCATCGATGGAATTAAGTTTCCCCGTGATTCTTGTCTTTGTTGGTCATCCCCGATAACCATTAAATGAACCAAAGATTGATTAAACTGAACTTGCTCATCATAACACCTCCTTTTATATATAGCATAAAAGTCTGGTTACTATTCTTAGGGATATCTTTGAGAGCCTCCATAATAGTCTTGTACTTCCCTGTGCCATCCTTTGCCACTGTGAGATCGGGGTTAATTTCGTTTGCCTTAGAAGAAAGAAGCATATGCCTTCCAGCATCAATCCAATCAGGTAATAACTCATTTCCATGACCTAAAAGGCTAAAACACGCGCATCATTATATAGCAGATGACGATGATTAATATTGAAGGCTTCAAAATTCAGACTTGGGAAGAGAGATGAGAGCTTGGTGATCATGGCAAGGGCATTGCTAGTTAGCTTCATGGAAGCATTCAATGCCATTCTCATTCTGTTGCCAGCATCTCCAGAGGTATCTTCAAAGCCATCCAAGCAAGTTTCTTGATAAGTAACTGCACCACTTAGCCAAATCTGCATGTCAGTAATCCAATGACCCATATGGTGCATGTCAAAAACACCAAACTTCTTGTAGCTTCTGTTAAGATCATATATGGCGCAGTCCGCTAGCTCCTCACAGTTCTCAAGAGCCATTCTTGTTCTTGGATCTTTCTCAAGAGTTTGCCAGGCTGATGTTTTCATTGCTGCTTCCTTGATATGCTTAATTGTTGCCTGAAATTAGAGGTGACAAAATCAACCCACACTAGTTTATCCATTAACCTTTTTGACAGGAAACCACGGGTTCCATCAAATTATTGGGTCAATCAAAATAGTCTAACCCAACAGGTAAAATGCAATCAAAACCTGAACATCCAAAATCAAGACATGAGATCAACAGTCATGCAAACAACAACAACATACCCAGTGAAATTACACAACGTGGGGTCTGGGAGGGTAGAGTGTACGCAAACTTTACTTCTACCTTGGTAGGTAGAGCGGCTGTTTCCGAGAGACCCTCGGCTCAAGACAAGGCATAAGCACAAGCAAAGCAGGAGAAACAGTCAGACTCGGTTAAGAAATTTAAAGTAGTATGAAAATGCTGGTATCAAAAGCGAATACGACATGATAGAGCATCATGAAAAAGAAGCCGTAACTAACGTAGGTAAATAAAATAAGCAAAGTAAACTAAAGAACACATAGCAACAGAAGTCAAACTACAGGGAACTATAAAGCAATACTGCGGCTATTCGTATGATATGCTAAGCGGGCCTACAGTAATAACACTACAACTACCAGTTTGTAAGCGTAAGTAGGACTACGCTCGACTACCTACTATCCTTCTACCCTAATCTGTGTCCTCCACAACCCCCTGTCTAAGGTCATGTCCTCAATAAGTTGCGCTTGCGCCAGATCCCGTCTAATCACATCTCCGGCCTACCTCTACCCCTCTTGAATCCGTCCATAGCCAACCTCTCACACCTCCGCACTGGGGCATTCGTGTCTCTCCTCTGCACATGCCCAAACCATCTCAACCTCTCTTCTCGCATCTTATCCTTCACCGAGGCCACTCCTACTCTGTCCCGGATATCATCATTTCTAATCTTATCCCTCCTTGTATGCCCACACATCTATTTCAGCATCCTCATCTCTTCCACTCTCATCTTTTGGATGTGCAACATCTTGACTGGCCAACACTCCGCCCCATACAACATAGTCAGTCTAACCACCACCCTATAAAAATTGCCTTTAAGTTTTGGTGGAACCTTTTTGTCGTACAAGACTCCAAATGCGTGCCTCCATTTCATCTACCCTGCCCAAATATGATGTGGGACATCGTCATCAATCTCTCCATTCCCTTAGATAATAGACCTGAGGTACTTCAAACTTCCTTTCTTCAGAATGACCTGAGTACCAAGCCTCACCTCCGCGCATGTCTCAAAGTTGCTCTCGTCGCTGAACTTGCACTCCAAGTATTCTGTCTTGGTCTTACTCAGTCTGAACCCTTTAGACTCCAGAGTCTATTTCCAACCCTCCGGCTTAGCATTCACTCTGCTGCGAGTCTCATAAATTAGGACTATGTCGTCTGCGAATAACATACACTATGGCACCTCCCTTTGGATTTGTCGCGTCAATCCATCCATCAATAAGGCAAATAAGAATGGGCTCAGAGCTGATCCCTGGTGCAGTCCCATCATCATTTGGAAGTGCTCCGAGTCTCCTCCCACTATCCGTACCCTGGTCTTGGATCCATTATACATATCCTTGATAGCCCTAGTGTACGCCATAGGTACACTTAGGAATGGCAACGGATCAGATCTGGACCGAATCCTACTAGATCCAGATCCAGATTCGTTTTTCATTCCTGAATCCAAATCCGAATCCAGATTCATCGGGTCTATAAAAATCATATCCAAATCCGGATCCACGGATCGGATCTGGATCCACATGTAAAAAAAATGCCTTGCTAAGAATGTAACCTTGCTAACAATTTTTTTTTGAACTGACAAACGATTTTTACTTAGCTAACAGTTTACTGTGTTTCAATTTTGAAATGTTTATATGAGATATTTTGTTCTTTGTTTCATTTTGATTGTGAGCTACTAATTGAAAATGTTGGAACAATGACAATAGTTGTGAAAAATGTTGACTAGTATTTCCACAATGCAGAACTTGCATGTGCTTGAAATCTTCACAAATGAAGTGAATATAA
The DNA here is from genome assembly GCA_034509755.1 of Anisodus tanguticus. Taxonomy (NCBI): domain Eukaryota; kingdom Viridiplantae; phylum Streptophyta; class Magnoliopsida; order Solanales; family Solanaceae; genus Anisodus; species Anisodus tanguticus. The sequence goes on from CM067557.1 coordinate 21,122,290, forward strand.
TTTTAACTACTTGTCTATGGAGATGTTAATCATTCACTAATATAACATTGATTTTATTATCGAAGTTACCTCTTTATTTTTTGGTTTTTGAGTTAACGCGGGGATAAATTAAACTTGTTTTGAGAATTAAACTTGCAAGGATGTGCTTAGCAATTTTAAGAAAATAGTTATAAAATTACATTCTAGGTTATGAATATATTTAATAAAAAATGGATCCACGGGTCGGATCTGTATCGGATACGGATCTCAAATACAAGATCCAGATCCGATCCGTCAGAAACGGATCTGGGTCCGATCCAGATCCGTCGTGTCCAAATTTTGAAAATCCATATCTTATAAAACGGATCCATCCACCGGATCCAGGATCCACTGCCATCTCTAGGCACACCTCTAGCCTCCAAACATCTTCATAGAACCTCCGTAGGGACTTTGTCATATGCCTTCTCGAGGTCGATGAAAACCATATGTAAGTCTCTTTTCCTCTCCCTATACTGCTCTACCAACCTCCTAATAAAAGTCGAACGCCCCGACATGAATCCAAACTGGTTCTCAGAAATAGACACGCCTCTTCTCACCCTCATCTCCACAACCCATTCCCAAACTTTCATAGTGTGGCTCAGTAGCTTGATACCCCTATAATTGTTGCAACTCTGGATATCACATTTGTTCTTGTACAAAGGAATCATTATACTCCACTTCCATTCTTCGAGCATTCTCGTCGTCTTAAAATGACGTTAAACAACTCAGTTAGCCATTCCAAACCTTCCCTGCCTACGCTCTTCAAAAATTCAACTGGATCTCATCAGGCCCGGTCGCTCGTCCCTTGCGCATCTTGCAAACAACACCCTTAACCTTCTCAACCTTAATGTTTCTACAATATCCAAAATCCCGGTACCTACCAGATTGCTCTAGATCTCCCAACACAATGTCTCTATCTCATTTTTCGTTCAAGAGTTTATGGAAGTAAGACTACCACCTCGGCCTAATATGCGCGTTGTCCACCGGTACTTTTTCGTCCTCATCTTTGATGCACCTCACATGATCCAAGTCACGGGCCCTCCTCTCCCTAGCCTTAGCTAGTCTGTACAACTTTTTATCCCCACTTTTTTCCCTTTAATTCCACATATAGGCGTTCAAAAGCCGTCATTTTCACCGATGTGACCGCTATCTTTGCCTCATTCCTTGCCATCTTATACAGTTCCCTATTCGTCCACTTCTCCACCTCATCTTTGCTATCTACCAATTTCGCATACGCCACTTTCTTCGCGTCCACCTTCTCTTGAACTTTACCATTCCACCACTAGTCCCTTCGATGCCCGCCACGGATACCCCGCGAGACCCATAACACTTCTTTAGCTACCTCTCGAATGTAACTAGCTGTCATGTCCCACATATTGGTCGAGTCCCCACCACTCCCCCAAGCCCTCTTGGACATTAACCTCTCCCCCATCTCTTTTGCACTAGTCATGGTCAAACTCCCTCATTTGATTCACAACATGTCATCCACAACCCTTCTCTTCTTCTCCATCTTGATCTATAAATCCATCACCAAAAGCTTATGTCAGGTTGTAAGACACTCCTTCAGAATAACCTTGCAGTCTTTACAAAGACTGTTGTCAACCTTCCTAAAGAGTAAAAAGTTTATCTGAGTCTTAGCCACCAAACTACGAAAAGTCACCAAATGTTCATCCTTCTTCAGGAACCTCGAATTGTCTATCACCAACTCAAAAGCTCTAGCGAAATCCAAAAGTGAGACGCCTCTCCCGTTCCTGTCCCAGAGGGCAAAGCCTCTATGTATGTCGTTGTAGCCCCTCGGAAATGACCCGATATGTCCATTAAAATCCCCTCCTACAAATAACTTCTCAATGGGTGGTACACCTCCCACACCTCGTCCAAATCCTCCCAAAAACGTCTCTTCTCCTCCTCGTCCAAGCCCCCTGCGGCGCGTACGCACTAATAATGTTCATAGTGGACCCTCCAACTACCAATTTAATCTCCATCATACTATTGTTGACCCTCCTAACCTCTACCACCTGATCCTTTAGCTAGCATCTTCCTTACCCCACTTACCCCCATACCCTCATCCCCGTCCCCAACCGAGAACATGACCCTAGTCTACCATCAGTCGCCAAAGCGACTAAAGCGGTTATAGACTAATCGACTATTTACCCTACAACAAGCAGAAATCAATGTGAAAACAAAAAACTCAATGCTAAGAATCCAGATGCAAGTGGAGTAAACAGAATTCCATACTCGATCTCATAGATACATAAGAATTCTGCGGAAAGCCGTATTTGATGAAAGTCGGATTTTTCGAATGGTAATGAAGCTTGCCATTCTGTTTATTTGGCTTAGGCTTCCAACTGAACAACATGGCCTTGCCGTCCCGCCACTAGCAGAAGCTTTCCGATGTGATTGACAAGCAGCGGGGCATGGAACGGAGTTTAATTCATTGCCACTACGACAAGAATGATATAGCTAAGGAGAAGACTAGTAACGGCAAGAATGTAAAGTTAATATACAATACAGCAAAGTAAGCAAAATTTAACTACGAAGGTAAGGACAAAGAATGAATACGGGCACCTGGAGGTACCAACTACATGTGAATCTAACCTGCTCGCCACCAAAACTCGTTGTTTAGCTGTGCAAATGACTGTTTTCTGTCGAAAAATTCTTGTTCACCGCCGTAAGTTACTGTTCACCGCCGGAACTTGCCAAAAACTTGCGTAACTATGTAAACCTGCCCGAAACCCACTAGAGGATTTTTGTTTTTGAGCTTGTAAATCAAAAGAAACCTGGTCTTCTTTGTTGTCAGCGGCCGCCGGAGGTGGTGGTGGTCTCTGAAGGTTCTTACTGACCAGATCTGTTTGACGGTGGTACCGAGTGATGGGTTACGGTTGATAGTCACCGACGACGATACAACTTCAGCTGCCGGTGGTGGCGAAAAGATAGAGAAAGAGTATCAAGGGGGAAGAAAGAGTATCATGGACGGCGCAGCGTGGCGGTCAGTTGTCGGTGGTAGTGATGGCGGTGTGTCGATGTGGGTGGGGGATGGGGGCAGGGGATGTTATCATTGGTGAGTTGTATTATCGTTGGTGAGAGATAAGAGAGAGAGCAACGTGAAGTGAAAATTTAATAATTTAAGAAAAATATATCAAATTTCATTTTTCTTCCAAAAAGAGGAAAGAAAGGCCGGATTATATCGGGCGAGTTAGATTATGATGAGTTAATTGGACCAATCTTAGCTGAAGCAAACTTTGACCTGAAATGTTGCACGGATGAGGTCTTTGGCGCCATGCGAGGACTTCTCCGCCAAAGAGGTAAGGCTATCGATGCATGTTTCTTGATAACTAGTAATTTGGCATACGCTTGTGATGGCTTTTGTAGAAAATGATGTCACCTCACGATGACTTACAATCTCGGCTGCAGGAGCGTTGTCACTACTGATGGATAGAGCAACTACCATAGCCACCACCAATAAAGAACACACACACAAGTGCAATATTTCTCTAACGCTTCTCCCCCATCTTCAATAATTTCATCTTTTGATCATATAGCTATAATGAGAAACTATCTTAAAAAAATGTGCTGCTTAGTGGCCGATCAGTAATAAAATGCTAATGGAGCAAGGCCTCAAGTACTGGTTGTCCCTCATCTTAGAATTGCTAAAAAAGAATGACGGATAAAGAAAAAATTAATGCAGCTGGAGATTTTGGAAGGTTGTTCTACCGTATAACAAGAGGCTTAGAGGAAAACAAGTAGAACAAGGGTCAAGCGATGATCGATATTGCATGAAAGTTGGTTTCTATTTGAAGTTTCCCAAAAGTAAGGAGATTCCTGCCACCAATTTGTCTTTTGACTCAGTAATTCCAACCAAATTCTACAGTAGTGTTATTAACTTAATTAAGATATAACACAAATATTTTTCTAGCATTACGAGTGTCGTTAAAATGCACATCATATTATATTTAAAGTGCGAACACCTCAAATGAAGAGTTGAAATACTAAATGTGCTTAAAATTTGAAAATGTTATAAAATAATTAGAAAAGAAGTAATAATACAAAGAGAATTAACAAGAATATATAAACAAGAAAAGATAAAACTTTCTTATTTCTTCCAAGTATTTCCAAGTGTGTACAACATGAGAAATTTAATTATGTAAGGCATACATGCAACACTACTTAAGCGAATAAATACTACTATAAGAGGTATGACTTTTAGATTATGTATTTCTAATTATAATTTTGATAAGTGTATTCTCTATAATTATGATATTAGTATTGGTTGAAGGTTATAAACTTTTAAATAAAATGATTTTTTATCCAATGATAATTGTTTCCGTGCTACCTGCTTATTATGTGATTAATATTGAATAATTAATATTGAAATAATTATTGTTGAAATACCGACGGAGTATTGGTATCAGAGACTGGAATAGGAATTTTACTGAAAATAATATAGAACAATTTGATGAAAAATATTGGTATTCAGAATGAAAACTCATCCTTCTTTTGATAATATAAGATATGCTCATACTACATATTGGATATGCTAAAAAATAAAGAGATTTTATAAAATAACAAACCAAGTATTAAAGGAGATAGATGAAATTTTAGAACCTTCTGAAACATTACACAATATTATTACTAAAAGAAATGTTAAACAAGAAACTTTGGATAAAATAATACTCTTATATCATAAATTACTTAATATTAATTCTAATATATATATATATATATATATATATATATATATATATATATATATATATACAACAACACCAAATTGATGAGGCTTTAACAACCTTACATATATATTAACTTCACAACTATAAAATGAAGAGACATCCATTATTTGAACAAATAAATAGATTAAATAGAACAAAGTGGATATGCAAAGAATTGAGACATTTGTTAACACAAAGATGGGATCAAAGTGTATTATTAATATAATATCATAATAAAATAAGAGCATTAGCAAATCTAGAAAATAGAATAAATAATCTAACACAAGGAGAAATAGATACGGGAGAAATAACAAGAATATATATAGAATTAATAAATCTACGTACAGAAATAAATCTACAAAATCAAGTTATAGCAGACATAAATAAGGACTTAAATATGACTTCAAGTTCTTATGGATAATCAGAACTTAGGAGAATAGCTGAAAAACCATTAATATATAGAAGAGATATTAATCACCACATTGCAAGTTGTAGGATAAGTTTAAACATTATAAATGAAAAGGAACAACTTTTGAAAGAATGTTATCAACAGATAAAAGAGCAAGAAAATACTATTAAAATCTTAAGAAATATGATAGCACTAAAAGACGAAAGATTGAGACAATACGAAACTAAGAGAAGAAAAATTAAGAGAAATAATTAGAAAGGATAATGAAATAAAAACCAAAATAACATCATAAGAGAACAGTATGAATACATTAACAAATTAATTAATGGATAAAGGAAAAGAAATAGTAGAAGATTCAAATGAAACATATTACCAAATGAATACATATGAAGGAGGTATAACACAAGAAGAGTTGACAAAATTATGGAATGTATCAGAAGTACCAACATTTAAATTAATATCAGAACAATTGAATATATTAGTAGCACACATAAACAAAGGAAAACAAGCAGTTGAATTAGAAGAAGAACCTGAAACAAGTAATACAAATCAAGAAGAAACAGTTACTATTATAAATCCTAATAAACCAGAATTAATATCAATTGATGCATGGAGACGAAACAAAGAACACATAATGATAGATATTAGTAAAATAAAGCCTAAATTACCAAAAGAGGTCGACAAAACATTAGATAATTTAGCCTTATTACATTAAAAATGACAATTTTAATGGATACACACGAACATAGTGTAATCACATTTCTTAAAAATCATGGAACGGATATAATTGAAAAAGAAAGATATAAATATGAACCTATGAAAATCAAAGACTTTAAAAATATATATAATAAAAATAGTAATTCTTTGAAAGGTTGAAATATTGTAGACTTAAAAGAAACCGGAAAAAGTAAAAAAATTGAATATTTACAATTAAAATTAGACAAACAAGAACAACAGATATCAGAATTAAAAAATGAAAATATAAAATTAAGATCACATGGTAATGAAGAATGGGTAAATAAGTATAAAAAATACAAAAACAAGTATGAAGAATGGGTAAATAAGTATAAAAAATACAAAAATAAGTATAGAGATACTAAGAAAGAATTAAAATAAACTAAGAGAGAATTAAAACAAGTAAGAAATGAACTAAGTCAAGTAAAACAAGATATGGAAGAATTAAAAGAAGAACTAAATATTCTGAGAGAACAAATGAAAAATATTAAAAGGAAAAAAATATAAAACAAGTGATGATAGCTCGTATAGTTCTGATAATACTAATAGTATAACTGAACAAGAATTTACTAACCCTATAAAAGAAAATACCATAGAAAACCAAGGAATAAAAACAGTAGATTTTATAGAAGAAATGGAAAGTGAAGAAAATTATGAAATTGAAAAAGAAAATAATCAAAAGCTTTAGGAAAAATGAAAAATGTTAATGCAATTATAGAAGAAGAACAAGAAAGTGATATAGAAGATGAATTTAATAGACCGATAGAAACAGAAATAGAAACAGATGATCTAATAAATGAAGATGATAATAACTACCCTGAAGAAGAATTGGTAGACCCTAATTTAGAAACAATACGCATAAGACATACTAAAATACCAGACCATATACCGGTAGGACAACAAGATGAATATAAATAATTTATAGGATCAATGTCACAAGGTGTAAGTTTTAATAGATATTTCTTAGACTTAGACAATGTTTATGATGAACAAGGCATAAGTAGACGAATAAATTACTGGAATATTGGAATGTACATATCATTAATAAACTCCACACATACTGATAACTTAGATTATATTTATGACTTAATATCTAAAACATTATTAGGAAAAGTAGCATTTTGGATAGAATGCATAGCACATCAATTAAGACCACAAGTATTTAGTCATGCAAAAGATTGAAAATCTATGTTAATGTTATTTGATATAGTATTAAAAAGAGAATTCTTAGGAGAAAGATGGTTAGTAGCAAGAGAGAATGTACTGGCAGAAAGAAAAATGGAAATCATAATGAACTTAAATAATATGAAATGTTGTAAAATTAATAAATTACCAGAATATACAATAAGTTTTAGTAAATTCTTTTATGAAGCAAGATTCTTACCAGATAAAGGTATAATATACCAACTACTTTATTACGACCATTTACCATCACCGTACAATACTGAGGTATCTAAAGAATATAACCAATTAGAACCAAAAGAAAATACATTAGGTGAAAGAATAAGAGTATTAAGAGCACACTTAATGAGAAAATGTGAACAATACAGAATACAACAAAAGATTTAAAAAGATTAAAAAATAAGGATTAAAAGAAATGTGTGGATTCACGGAAAGGAGATTAGTATTTGGATGCAATGATAAAAGAAAAGAAAGAAGACATAAAAAACATAAAAACAGTATCATAAAAGATATAAAATATATAATAAATATAAAAAACATTAATATAACAAATATAGAAAGAAAAGATTTAAACGGTACAGAAATATCCCTGAAACTAGAAGAAAATTTAAACATAAAAGAAAATTTAGAAAAAGGAAATATATGAAACCTTTAGAAGAAGATATTAAAGAGTGTAAATGCTGAAATTGCAATGAAAAGAGACATTATGCTAACAAGTGTCCAAAATTAAAAAAAAATGTAAAATATACTAATATGACACAGTTTATCATGAATTTACAACAAATAAAAGAAAATAATAAATGGTATGAATATGAAGATTTTTATGTTAGCCAAACAAAAAATGAAAGTGAAATAGAATCAGAAAGTATTAACTTTATTAATACATATTCAGCTAGTGAAAGCAGTGATATGTAATAAATAAATAATGGTAGCAATTTATATAAAAGCTCATATAGAGTACAAGCCTAATAAAATGATAAAGCAAAAAATATTCATAGATAGTGGAGCAGATGTATGTTTAGCAAAGAAACATGTATTAGTATCACACAAATGGAAAAAATCTAAAGGACATAGGATAAGAGTAACATGATTTAATGATCAAATGAAATAATTAGATATAATAGCAGAAAATATGAGAATAATAAAATACTATGAAACAACCAGTATTATTAGGAAATAAATTCCTAGACTCCTTTAAGACACAAGTAATAAACAATAGTACTTTGATTTTACAAACAGCTTGTAATAAATGGATAATATTAAAAAGAGTAATATTAATAAAAACACTGAAATTGTATAATTTAAGATCAGACGGAAATAATAACTTAGAACTATTAAAAGAAAATTATCTCAACATACTAAAAATAAATTTTGGAGAAAATCCTATACAATTATGGGATAAAGAAAAAATATATGCTGAAATAAAATTAATACATCCTAATGATACAATAAGATGTAAACCTATTAGGTATAGCCCAACCAATCAAAACGAATTTGAAACCCAAATTAAAGAAATACTAGACATAAGAATAATACAAGAAGTAAAAAGTCCACATAGCAGTCCAGCCTTTTTAGTTAGAAAATATAGTGAACAAAACCTACCACGGAAAAACCAAATCTCTCTACTACAAACCTAACAACCTTTTCATCCAAACTTGCAGCCATGTCATCATCTTCCCAATTACCAGTAGTCTATGAGTGATAAATTGGAATTTTCACCAGATTATATTAGTGCATATGAACAGATAAATAAGTTTTATGATTATAAATTTAACCCCTGTATTTTGAGAAGTGCCAAATTAAGTAAATACCCTAGATTTTTATGCAATGAAAATGCTAACCCAATATAATTTTAAAATTATTTACTTATGATTTTATTGATAAAATAATAGTAGATGACATTTTTTATAACATTTCCAAACTATCTAGTGTTATTATTGACTCTGTTAGAGCCATGATGGACTCCTTTGGAAGAGGCATATATGGCATACAACTTTTTGATGCATCAACCGATTTAACTGATAAACCTATTGTTATTTGTCAATTATTTAAAACTAGAAAAAATAGCAATATAAGTGGAGACAATGAAAATTTAAAAATGAAAATTCCTTGTACTATTGATAAATTTCAAGAATGACTAAGTTCTAAAAGAGTCATTGAACTATTAATATTAAAATAAAAAATAGAAAACATGTTAAAGGCCAGAAAAACCTGTATTATTGGAACCTCCAAAGGTGAAGAAGTGGAAGAACTTATTACCATATACTACAACAATGATCTCATATCACATGATACTATGGAACTGACAAATTTGCATGATAATATTATAAATATGAAACATCGACATGCAAAGGAGACTATGGAACAATATCACATGATAACATGTCAAAGAAATCTCATGTAATCCATACTAAACATACTACTAATGCTACTAATACTACTAATGTGATAAAATGAGAAGGATCTTCTAATCCTTTTGCCTAAAAATGTAACCTCATATGATACTCTGATATGGATCATGTAATCCTACTACATGAAGCCCAATATGATACTATGTTATGGCCCAATGTAGTTTTACTACAGTAAGCCATATAATACCCATATTACAATTCATATTACTCTATGCAACAAGCAAAATGGAGACATTCAAGAAACGTGACAAGATAAGCGGATAAAGACGGATAAAGATAGTTGACACCAATGAAAAAAGAAGACAGCTGCAAAACTATTTATGGAAAAATATGGCAGCCGGTCCTAGCAATCATAAAAGCCACCGGATCCATGAAAAAATATGATAGCTAACATCTTTGACAAAGTCATAGCAAAATAAACATCATGTCAGAAAGATGCACTATTCAACTTTGGACAAAATCACAAGAAGACAAGCAACTATCACGATCAAGTTAGATAAGTTTATGACTCTTGAAAAAATGGTAGACAATGCATTGTAACCTTTACGAGACTTTTAGGAAGAGTCTGTTGAATCTCCTAACACCTAGGCCATTTATCCCATAAATTATTCAGTGGAAGAAAAATGGAGTTAGTGCAAGGGTGGATGGGCATTCTGGTGACCTAAAATTCTATAAGAGGTATGATTTTTAGACTATGTGTTTTTAATTATAATCTTGATAAGTGTATTCTCTATAATTATGATACTAGTATTGGTTGAAGGTTATAAACTTTTAAATAAAAATGAATATCCAATGATAATTGTTTCCATGTTACCTGTTTATTATGTAATTAATATTAAAATAATAACTATTGAAATATTATCTATATTACTTCTTTTTTTAGGATTATTAGATGATGAAGAGATCCGTCGGTAACTTTTAAATTTTGACAAGCGGATTATTGAATCCCACTGTATTAATTTCGTAAAACTATACCAAATTTAGATCTTCTTCCTTGTGCGTCCCATTTCTCTCAGACTCATACGAAACCCAAATATACCTAGGGCTGGCCAGTGGGCCGGGACGGCCCGACCCCGTCCCGAGCCAGCCCCGACCCCGCTTTAAAAAAAAATAAAAATTAACGGGGGCGGGACTCGAACTCGGGACGGGACGATGTCTCATCCCGCCAGACCCGAGCCCGCCCCGACCCCGACCCCGAGCCCGCCCTTTTCCCCCCATTGCAAAAATGGTCGTTGCACCAACGACCATTTTAGATTATGGCCGTTGGCCAACGGCCATTTTAGGCCCCCCTCCCCCAACCCCCTACCCCTTAATATTTATTTTTAACCCACAAGTTATTATATTTACACTTTAACCCAATTTTTCAACTATAAATAACTCATTTTCTCTTCATCTTTCTCACAAATCTTCCTACAATCTCTCTAATTTCTCAATATATCTCTCTACATTGTTTGCTAAATATTCAATTTTATTAATTCATTTGGGAATTGGGAGTGAAGTTGGCAACTAGCTTGAGGAACTTCCATCGAGCAAAGTTTCAATTTTCAACCTCTCGATTACACGTCGACGTTACGTCGGCGTTTGGTACATTCGTTCCTTCATTAAATTATTATTGTCTGTTTATTTTATATTTTTATTTAGCGCACTTAATTTCATTGTCTTTAATTATTTATTATCATAATTAAAATGGAAGGATTAAAAGGTATGTTTAAGGGTAAGGGTAAGAGTGCTTCTTCTAGTAGGGGCAACCAGGGCAAGGGTACTTCTTCTAGTCATCTTATTCCTACACAGATGATTTTGTTGATACTCAACATTTTCCTACAATACCATTAGATTTAGACCAAGAGCTATTTTCGGAACTCAAGAAGACTTTAATTTAGACGATGATCTAGATGATATACCCACTAATGTTGATGACAACACACCCACTAGTGCACCTTCAACCGAAATACCTCATATTCCCCCTAGTATGAGACGAGGTCCAAAGAAAAACGACCATTAAAATCGGATGCATGGACATTTTTTGATAGGGACGTAGAGAATCAAGTAGCCATATGTAAAATTTGTAAAAATATTTTAAAATTTAAAACTGGAAAAGGTCACGGTGGGACGAGGGTTTAATTAGACACGTAGTAAGTGCTCATCCAACTAGGTATGCCCAATACCGTGCTTCAAAATCGGGTGCGCAAACGCCCGCTCCATCGGGACAAGGTTCACATACGATATTGTCCCGACCAAGTACGAGGTCAAATCAACCCTATGACGGGGGGAATTGTAGGCTCTAAATACAATAAACATAGAGATAGGGAAGCAATATCAAAATTAGTTCTTTGTGGAGGGTTTGCCTTTATCATTTCCTTCATCTCCCGATTTTATTCATTACATTAGAGATATGTATAATCCTGCTTTTAACGATTTTCCTAGATCAACTGTTAAGAGAGATGTATTTAAATTCGCGCATGAATATCAACAATATTTACGTTTTTCATTATATCATTTTAATGGCAAAGTATCTATCACGTCGATATAGGTCGTAGTACTAACGGCCATGATTATTTAACTCGTAACTTGTCATTGGATAGATTATAAATGGTCTATGCAAAAACGTATTTTAGCGTATAGATATATAGATGATAGGCACACTGGTATTTTTATTGCAGAAAATATTTATCAAGTGTGCGATTATTACGGAATTACCGATAAAATTATGACTATTACATTAGATAACGCTTCTAATAACAATTACGCAATTACAGTGTTAAAAAATAGTTTAACTCCATCTTTTCCAGACCATTTTCATATAAAATGTGCGTGCCATATATATAACTTAATTGTAAAGGATGGTCTATCACTTTTTGAAGACATTCTAAGTAAAATACAATTTGCTATAAACTTTATTTTTAAAAGTAATAAAGTACAACGTAGAAAAGAATATAAAAAAACTTGTCACGATTGTGGACTACCTTATAGAAGAATTCCACAAGAAGTATCCACTAGGTGGAATTCTTTATACGAGCAACTACTTGTTGCTTATGACTATAAATTACCTATAACTTTATTTTTTAACTCTCATAATAAAAAGCCAGCTGATATGATTTTAGATAGTGATTGGGTAAAAATTTTCCGAACTTATTGTATTTTTAGAGAAATTTTTTCAAGCAACAAAAGAATTTTCCGGTATATATTATCCTACTATTTCAACTATGTTATTTTATATAACTCTAATATTTTTATTACTTAGTGAATATATGGAAAAACCAAATTATAAGGCGACTATTAAAAAAATGTTTGGCAAAATTAAAAAATATTTTATTCCTATTCCCTCTATTTATATTATTGGTTATGTATTAAATCCTACTATTAAAATAGACGGTCTAAATCACTAATTGAAACTATTTACGATTGTATAGAAGTACTACCAACTCCAAGTCCCAAAAATCTAAATCACCCACCACCTATTGAACAAACTAAAGAAGAAGCGGTGTCTAGCGTAGAACACCAATGCAAAAATATATATAGATTTTATCAACAAGAAAATGCTAGTAACTTACCTAGCTTCCATACCATCTTCTTCATCTTCAACACAACCTCACAAAAGACATCTTGTTTGCGACTAGTATTGAAAGCCTCGAAATAGAATGTGCGGCCGTACCTCTACTACTAACCAAATTAGCGAGTTGGATATTTTTGTTTTGCGGGGTTCTGTACCGTATCAAGAAGTTATCAATGAAGATGGACAAGAAGACTTGTTTGAAATACTTGGAGGGGAATGAGAAGACCTTTCCGACACTTTCATTGATGGCTCGAGATGTTTTGAACATTCAAGCGTCATCAATCTGCGTCGGAAAGCGCTTTTTCTCGAGCAGATATCAAATAGGAGACCACAGACACTCATTGGCGGAGACGGCTTGGAAATTGCGGTATTATTCGAGAGATTGGATACGAGCGGAGCGGAGAAGGTGCGGTCAACCGGAGATCAACGAAGAAGATGATGAAAACTACAACGAAATCTTAACTGAATGTAGTGGAAGCGACGTGGATCAATTTGACCAACAAATATCAATTCCAACCGAAGAACCACATGAAATCATCAAGCAATTAGAACAGGTTTTTTTGAAAATGTAATTTTTTTAATTGCAATTTTATTATGTAATTTGCAACTTTTGGACAACACCACAAAGTTGCAATTTAGATTTTAGACAATTGTATTTGTATTACAAAAAAATCATGTCTATTAAATAATATAAGGCACAAAAACAGCCTTGGGATGTTTTTATTACACTATCTTCTTTTGTTTATTGAGTTTTTTTTATACATATGTTATTTAAAAATAAAAAAAAAAGGAAAATCCGACCGTACCCCGCCCCGAGCCCGAGCCCGCCCCGACCCCGCCCCGCCCCGCCCCCGATACCGACGGGATCGGGATCGGGACGGGACTGGACTGGAGCAGGTCCCGCCCAGACCCGACCCCATTGGATACGAGCGGAGCGGAGAAGGTGCGGTCAACCGGAGATCAACGAAGAAGATGATGAAAACTACAACGAAATCTTAACTGAATGTAGTGGAAGCGACGTGGATCAATTTGACCAACAAATACCAATTCCAACCGAAGAACCACATGAAATCATCAAGCAATTAGAACAGGTTTTTTTGAAAATGTAATTTTTTTAATTGCAATTTTATTATGTAATTTGCAACTTTTGGACAACACCACAAAGTTGCAATTTAGATTTTAGACAATTGTATTTGTATTACAAAAAAATCATGTCTATTAAATAATATAAGAGGCACAAAAACAGCCTTGGGATGTTTTTATTACACTATCTTCTTTTGCTTATTGAGTTTTTTTTATACATATGTTATTTAAAAATAAAAAAAAAGGAAAATCCGACCGTACCCCGCCCCGAGCCCGAGCCCGCCCCGCCCCCGCCCCGCCCCGCCCCCGATACCGACGGGATCGGGATCGGGACGGGACTGGACTGGAGCAGGTCCCGCCCAGACCCGACCCCATTAGATACGAGCGGAGCGGAGAAGGTGCGGTCAACCGGAGATCAACGAAGAAGATGATGAAAACTACAACGATATCTTAACTGAATGTAGTGGAAGCGACGTGGATCAATTTGACCAACAAATACCAATTCCAACCGAAGAACCACATGAAATCATCAAGCAATTAGAACAGGTTTTTTTGAAAATGTAATTTTTTTAATTGCAATTTTATTATGTAATTTGCAACTTTTGGACAACACCACAAAGTTGCAATTTAGATTTTAGACAATTGTATTTGTATTACAAAAAAATCATGTCTATTAAATAATATAAGAGGCACAAAAACAGCCTTGGGATGTTTTTATTACACTATCTTGTTTTGTTTATTGAGTGTTTTTTATACATATGTTATTTTTTTAAAAAAAAAAAAGAAGGAAAATCCGACCGTACCCCGCCCCGAGCCCGCCCCGACCCGCCCCGCCCCCGATACCGACGGGATCGGGATCGGGACGGGTCTGGACTGGCGAGTCCCGCCCAGACCCGACCCCGCTAGGCCCGCTAGACCCGACCCCGACCCCCTGGCTCGTCCCGCCCCGACCCCGCCAGACCCGAGCCCGGCCCACTGGCCACCCCTAAATATACCATGTTCACCAAGCTCAATCCCCAACAGACCCCAAGTACTAAATTCCTAAATTTCTTTCCTCTCACCGATCTTGACTTTAATTTTAGTGAATTCTTTGAATATCCTATATTTAAACTTACTTTGTGGTACATCCCCTCGGTGGGCGGTATTAATGGTGACGGCAGTGATGAGGTTTGAGAATGGAGAATTTGCTGAGAAATTGATGACGGTGGTGATGATAGAATTCATATTCAGATTATTCACGTCTTGGAATAACTTTTCAGTTGGAGAGCGGGACAAGGGAGGAGGATAATTATTGAGGAAGATCAAGAGTTGGTAATGGTATAGTTTTAAATTAATACAGTGGGGCCAAATAATCCACTTGTCAAAATTTAAAAGGATCTCATATAAGTAGTGTGGCTTTGTGACTTGCATGCCATCCGCTCCTGTGCACCAAATGGTTACAACTTTGTACTAGGTTTAATCCGTCAAATAATATCTGCATATATTTCTTCATGACTATTAATATTGGAACATAACCAACTATATATAACCGATCAAACATTACAAGTCTAGTATGCCTTACTCCCAAGCTAACTAAGGTTAGCTGAAGGGATTCTCCTTATAATTACTGCTAAAACAATAAAGAATTACTTTTAAAATGTAAAGATCTTCAGATGAGTAGAAAATGAAAGAATGAGTGAACAAGTAAATTTTTCTTCAATAAAGGGAGCTTTGGTTCACCACAAATTTTAGATGACAACTAGTTTATATTTACCCGTGTTTGAAAAAGATAGGCACAAAATGTAAAAAAAAAAGAGGGTAAAGATAGAAGAAATAATCAACTCCGCCATAAACACTCATTTCTACCTTGAAACCGGACAAAACTGCAAAAGATATGATTCAGGACATAAAAGTGTAAATTATGTCCTCACACAGAGAAATATCAGGTGAGGGTCTTTCGGAAACAGCTGTTCTAACTACTAAGGTAGAGATAAGGTCTGACTACACTCTACCCTCTTCCAGACACACATTGTGAGATTTCACTGGGTATGTTGTTGTACATGGAAATATCAGACAAAAAGAGAAGTACAACTACTGACTCAATCTTCCTCCTCAGCCTCATTCTCAGCAATGTTGAAGTACCTCAACTCATAGACATTACGATCCTTGTTTGAAGAAATAACTCGAAGCCAATCACGGACATTATTCTTCTTGTTGGAAATTTGCCTTTGGCGGAGAGATGCGTCCACCCATCTTTGATGAATTAAATACTAGTGTTCCGCATGTTGGAGACCTTGTCTCTTCGCACATGCATGATCAATGAAGTGAGTAGATGACCGTAGGGCCAAGAATCATAAAATTTTGTTGAGAAATGAAAGAGATATTGGTCCACGAAGTAAGGTGTTTAAGGCATGGAAATGTGGTGTGGACAAATCTACCACATCGGTGGGAATAGGAAGAATTGCTCTCTCTATATGTCTCAAATTGGTAAAAGGGTTCGGGACCCCAAGGGGTATCCCATGTGTTTAAAGGAGGGAAGACCTAGATGTGCTTCGGTTCAAGGCTAAGCCCACACGCGCGCCGCCGCCGCCCGCCCGCCCGGTCCGATTCCGGGTTCCGAGTTCACGGGTCACGGGCCACGAGCTGTGGGGACTTTCTGATATTATCTTTTTGGACCAGAGAACTCTGCCAGATGTACAGTTTGATCCCTGAAGTTTCATATGTACAATTTGGACCAGAATTCTTTCATATGTACAGTTTGGTCCCTGAAGTTTCAATATTTACAGTTTGATCCCTAGAGTTTCTGGGAAGGTGACGGAAGGCAGAAAGCTTACCGTTGGGACTGTTTTTTGAGGCATTAATCAGCCATTACTTGGCTAATTAACTCCTCTATTAACAGCCCATTAGTTGGGCAATTGAGCAACCTCCTTCATGACCTTATTCACCTCTTTCATGGCATTAAAACCTGCCATTACAGCCCTCCTTTAAGGGCCATTACAGCCTTGTTTATGGTTGTTGGACAGCTCCTCCTCATGCTATATATTGAGCTTCATTTGGCTCAAAACAGGAGCTGAAAACAGACGGGAATAACACTGAAAAACAGTCACGAAAATAGCACAAATCAGTGAGCAAAAAACTGCTCAAAACAAAGTGGCTGAAAATTAGTCAAAAACGTGACCAAACCCTCACGTATACACAAGATATACACTACGAGAGACACACTATATACACGAGAGACAAAAGAGAAGAGTATTGACAAACTCTTCATTCCTATTCCATATCTTCAGCAAGTCGAGTCATATTTGTTTTATTCGGCAGGCTCAACTTATTGGCTTTGTAGTGTTGAGATTAAAGTGTTGTTTTATCTTGGGAGACTATTGCCCGCTAACGTAAAAGCATATATACGGGGCAATCTTGTCTTAAGGATAGAGGGCTATCCTCGACTCAACACACAACGTTGTAACCATTCAGATTTAGTTATTTCTTGATTTTAGGATATCAAGATTCAAGACATAACAAACTTGCGGCAGTTCTCAACATTGGCTTTGCAAGGTGATCAAGATTCAAGACACAACACACTTGCGGCAGTTTTGAAGATTGACCATTTATTTATCCTTTCGAACATTTGTAATAGTTATTACTTCCCGTACTGCTTTATAAAGTACAATAGAGAATACCAACAACTTAAGACAAGATTGTATTGTATTACTATTAGTGTTCGAAAGATGTCGGTCAAAAGTTGTGTGACCAAATCTGGATATGGCTGTGGTTTTCTACTTGAAGACAGTGATGATGAACGTGTTCAGGGTGTCACTGCTACCAAGACTGGTGGGAACAAGTGCTCTCGAGAGCCTGAGGATGTCAACTGGGACAAGAGGAAAAGGCTGAAGATGTGGTTCTATCTTGAAGCAAAAGCCTTATATCTGTCCCAGACAAAGAATCCAAAATTGGGATAAGTATTTTTCTTACTTGTCAAGAATAAGATTAAATGATTTCTGATTAAAAATGAATTAAAGTAAGGAGGAATATAAAAATTACGCTTTAAAAATCAGAAGGTTAATATCTTCCTCTTTCCCGTTTAAAGATTGGTTTTCGTAAACGACTTAAAAAGATCCGTTCTTTTAAGTGCAATGATTAAAAGTGTGTAAAGTATGTTCGCACATACGATGGAGAGAGATCCACTAACTGTGCAAAAACTGTTACCACTCTTAAGTAAGCGCCAAGAATTATCTGGGCACCAATCATAACGGAAGAAGTCTAAAAGTTAAAGACGTTGAGCCTGTCACACTATTTGGCAGAAGATCCTTCATAGGATGATCTTGGACACTCGGTCATATAAAGCCTCCGGGCGACTGGAGTGGGCCAAAATTCCTTTGATATAATGATATTGGACACTCAGTCATATAAAGCCTCCGGGCGACTGGAGTGGGGCAGAATTCATTTCATAGGAAAAGTAATGGACACCTAGTAGGGTGGGCCAGAGTTTTCAGGTCTTAAATGATCTGAAGGCCTAAAGAAAGGCAGAAAATAAATTGGACACTCAGTCTGCCAAAGCAACTGGAGTGGGCCAGAGTATCTAGATCACATATGATCCGGTTACGCCCTAACCACGGGCAAGAGGTTGTTCATGTGAAGTAACGTCACCTCTAAAGTAGAAGGGGTTGGAGAGGTTGTCCTCAATAGGACTTCAGGGAATGAGATCACTCTAAGATGAGGTGATACATATCCCAAACTTGGTTTAAGGGACGTTGTTGGTCAAGCTGGTTTGAGACTAGTCCAACAGATCTGTAATAACTAAGAATGGTACAGTACGTCTGTAGCTAAATGAATGATATATTTGTAATCCGTGCATCTATGACATCATAGATTAAGACACGTTAAATAGCAAGTCATTCAAAAGCTAACGATGTTGAGATTGTTGCCTTCTGTCGACATAAACCCTCAAAATAAATGAGGTAGGCGAAGAGTCAAAATCACCTTTCCAAATTCCGTCAAAGGGAATAGCGAAAGAAGCACCGCTCCTCTAGACCTTAGTCACACCTACTTGGGTGATTTGAAGTTTATACAAAATAGAGAGGGGAGACAAGTACGTTGTGATCTTCATTGATGATGGTACAACGTATGAAATCCTTTGTTTGTTGAAAAGCAAAGATGAAGTTGTTGAAGCGGATAAGCGCTACAAAGCTGAAGTTGAAAATCAACTATGCCTATGGATTGTAAAATTCGTAGCAATAGAGGGGGAGAATGTGAAGCATCGTTCATTAAACGACTGTTCATTTCCCACTTCAATCCAACGATGTTAGCCAAGCGCAAAGTCGTACGCCCAAATTATATGGGGCGGCTTGGTAAAAATTGGAATACTGAAACAGGTCAAGTTGTACCTAAGACTGTAGATTGCATATCCACTGGATCTGCAAATAACAGTAGTGCTGATCGCCTCTTGGTATCAAAGAATGTTGAATTCTTTGAAGATAGCTTTCCTTGAAAAGGGAAAAAGGAGTAATTGCTCAAGGTTAACAAGAACCTGCGAGGGCCTGACTGTCCGGAACTAGACGTTCTGCATCTACAGGACTCGAAAGTTGCTGGCTATCCGGAACTTAATATTCTAGATCTGCAGAACTCAGGGATTCTAGATGTTGAACCGAGAAGGAGCAAAGAGGGGACAAAGACTTGTTCCAGTCCTTCTAGCTTGTATGGTTGAGAACGAACCATGGACAATTGACAAATAATTGTCTTCTCCAGAAGCGCTTCTTTGGAAAGAAGCTAAACGAGAGAAATTGATTCCATCATATAGAATCATACTTCTGTAATGGTTTATCTTCCTCCGGGTAAAGAACCTTTGGATTGTAAAATGTGCTCCCCTGTGAGTAGCTTAGCATCCAGGGCCATTGCAGTCTTGCGTGGCATGGATGTTGAAACAACCTTCCCAACCGGAGAGTTGGAAGAAGAGGATCAGAATTGGTTTGCTGAACTGTTGGGCTTCTTCCTGAACTTTCATTTTGGTCCCCGAAATGTTTACATTTTAATCCTGAAAGTTTCAGATAAAACAGGAACAATGAATCTGACCACAGAAACATTGACTCTGAAGTTAGAAAGCCAACAGTTGGAGAATCAACAGTCTGAAAGTAAAAGTCATATTGAAACAAAGTCTCGATATGAAAGATATGGGTATCACATATGACATCTTAGGAATTGGATTTCTAAGACATCTAACGGACGATCGATAGTTGACGGTCTCGTTGAAGCCACCAATGGATATGAATCATAGAACCGATTGGAATCATGGTGCACCCATAGACAAGGAGCGATATGCACGGGTCATGTGTAGTTTAATGTATTGTACACACTACAACCGACCACGGTATCGTCCTACAAACGCATCGATTGAACTAAGGTTCACCGATGATCTTAATACATGATCAATAGAAGGAGTTAAGTCGGATATGACGATATCGAATTATTCGCTTATCTACGGATTATAGTATTCGGATGTCCGGCGGTTCGGGAGAACACGGTGATGCAAATCGGACATCGGATCCGAAGAACACCAAAGCCACAAGTAAATATGTATGGTGGGTCTTGAAAAAACCTCTAAGCAAACTTGCATCGGCCGATTCATGATGGAATCGGAGTTTATCACTTTATACAAAGCATGAAAGAAGTTGAGTAACTTCACGACTCCTTAGAGGACGTCCCTTATTGGGAGAAACCCGTGCCTTCGAGCAGCTATACAATGTGGCTAGCCGTCGGCTTCGGAAGGACACGGATGACGGCGTCTGGACATATCTGTCGGGATCTGTCGGAGACATAAGACCGTATGGCAGTTGATCATCACGGGTGTCACTTCCTTGTTTACTAACTAAGGGACTACCCAAAGATCAAGTGTTCTGTCTGTCTAGGGGAATGGGCTTAAAACCCAAACAATACGAACCTTTGCGGTGGAAATCCAATCATACTGATTGGAGATCCCAAGAATGTGGTTCAATGGGAAAACTAAGCAGCAAAAGGTTCAGTTGAGCGCTTCGGTGGAAGCAAGAAGCACTTCGGATGATGATTTCTGTACGTAAACATGAATCCAAAGTTGTTCCCGCGATAGACATTAAAGTGCTACTTGCATGGTAGGTAAAGGTTAAGCTTCCAAACCTTTAATGATCCTCAAACTGTTGAGGTTAAGGTTGGAAAAACTTTTAATGATTCCTAACACTTGTGAAGTGGGGTATAGCAGGATACCTTGTAGGAGATCACCTATTTAAGTGCGAGGATGGTCGTCTCAAATGAACGCACTTAAGAATCCAAGTGTGTCCAAGGCCACAACGGACAAAAACGTAAGAATGAAAACGAATAAGAAGAGTTATTGTGTTGTTATCATTGTCTTGGCTTACACTAAACACTGACAGTTCAAGACATCACGTTCACCGCGCAGTAAGTCCGATGGTTTCAACTAGGGAAGGTTCAAAGCGAAATCTACCTCTCCTGATGCAATATCTTTTCGATGAAAGATTGCTGAAATGTAGGCACTTTGTGCGTGCTCCACAATCTCTCTTTCATAGAGGGGATTGTTGGAAATTTGTCTTTGGCGTGAAGATGCGTCCACCCATCTTTGATGAATTAAACACTAGTGTTCCGCATGTTGGAGACCTTGTCTCTTCGCACATGCATGATCTACGAAGTGAGTAGATGACCGTAGGGCCAAGAATCGTCAAATTTCGTTGAGAAATGAAAGAGATATTGGTCCACGAAATAAGGTGTTTAAGGCATGGAAATGTGGTGTGGGACAAATCTACCACATCGGTGGGAATAGGAAGAATTGTTCTCTATATATGTCTCAAATTGGTAAAGGGTTTGGGACCCCAAGGGGTATCACATGTGTTTAAAGGAGGAAAGACCTAGATGTGCTTCGGTTCAAGGCTAAGCCCACACGCGCGCCGCCGCTGCCTGCCCTTCCGGTCCGATTCCGGGTTCTCGGGTCTAGAGTCACGGGTCACGGGTCACGGGCTGTGGGGACTTTCTGATATTATCTTTTTGGACCAGAGAACTCTGTCAGATGTACAGTTTGATCCCTGAAGTTTCATATGTACAATTTAGATCATAATTCTTTTATATGTACAGTTTTATCCCTGAAGTTTCAATATTTACAGTTTGATCCCCAGAGTTTCTGGGAAGGTGACGGAAGGCAGAAAGACTACCGTTGGAACTATTTTTTGAGGCATTAATCAGCCATTACTTGGCTGATTAACTCCTCTATTAACAGCCCATTAGTTGGGCAATTGAGCAACCTCCTTCATGACCTTATTCACCTCTTTCATGGCATTAAAACCTCGCCATTATTACAGCCCTCATTTAAGGGCCATTACAGCCTTGTTTGTGGGTGTTGGACAGCCCCCTCCTCATGCTATATATTGAGCTTCATTTGGCTCAAAACAGAGAGCTAAAAACAGACGGGAATAACATCGAAAAACAGATCGAAAAAACAGTCACGAAAATAGCACAAATCGGTGAGCAAAAACGCTCGAAACAAAGTGGCTGAAAATCGGTCAAAAACAAAGTGACCAAACCCTCATGTATACACAAGATATACACTACGAGACACTATATACACAGAGACAAAAAAGAAGAGTATTGACAAATTCTTCCTTCCTATTCCATATCTTCAGCAAGTCAAGTCATATTTGTTTTATTCGGCAGGCTCAACCTATTGGCTTTGTAGTGTTGAGATTAAAGTGTTGTTTTATCTTGGGAGACCATTGCCCGCTAACGTAAAAGCATATATACGGGGCAATCTTGTTTTAAGGATAAAGGGTTATCCTCGACTCAACACACAACGTTGTAACCATCCAGATTTAGTTGTTTCTTGATTTTAGGATATCAAGATTCAAGACATAACAAACTTGCGGCAGTTCTCAACATTGGCTTTGCAAGGTGATCAAGATTCAAGACACAACACACTTGCGGCAGTTTTGAGGATTGACCATTTATTTATCCTTTCGAACATTTGTAATAGTTATTACTTCTCGTACTGCTTTATAAAGTACAATAGAGAATACAAACACTTCTTTAGATATTTCTTTGTCAAGTATTTCAAATACCTGGTCAAACAACATTACCATCATTACATAGAACATATTGGTTGAGAATATCTTAAGAAGAAATGCATCAGCCAGCTCCCATATTAAAAAAAAAAAGAACAATAAATCAAGGTTGTAGAGAACAGAGTGTAGGTTAGAGTCCTCATGGGTCTACAAACTAAAACCTCACCAAGCAGCACCTAAACTTCATTATAACAACCATAGAGGTCATGTTTAGAGCACACATCATGTGTGACACATGATACTTTGGAATAGAATGGCAAAGTCAGAATTGCCTTAGATTCAAAAGAAACACATTTAGCTCATAAAACATACCACCTAGGCCTACTAATTAAATGTCCACATTTAAGGCAAATTTACCATGAAGTAAACAATAGATACTTGGGGTGTGTTTGGTATGACGTTTTCCTGGAAAAATGTTAATGTTTTCCTAGAAAATGTTTTCTAGGAAAAAAGGACATTTGTACATAATCTAGCAAAACACTATAGGGGTGGGATGGAGTGGGGAGTGGGGGTTTGGGGGTGGCGAGGGTGGGGGTTTGGGGGTGGCGAGGGTGGGGGTTTGGGGGTGGCGAGGAGACAATGAACTTGAAATGTCACTTATATAACGTGTTTTCTTAGAGAAAATATTTTTCAAAAATTTTGGCCAATCAAACATTGGAATTGGCTCAATACCAAACACACCATTAATCCCAAAAGGCATGTAGTTTTCTACAAAATCACATTTTTCTTCAGTAGTGTTGACCCTGATGTTACTTAACCAGGTAACTTGTATGCTACTAATATAACACAATACTCATATCTACCAATTCAACAAGCAGGAGACTGCTAATATTAAACAAATTAGGGGTCTTTACCGCTTGGAGAAAGTGGTGTCGGAGGTGACAGTAATCTTGGTCTTGTCACGGGTGATAGTGACAGTGTCGCCGAGAGCACCGGCTTTTCCTCCAACTTTGATGCGTTCCTGCAGAAATTTCTCCAGTAAGGCAATCTCCATGATTTTATCCTCCACCGGCTTTGAACAATCAATCACGAATGTCGCTCCCTTTTTCTTTCCACCCTTGGTGGCTCTACTACTTCCTTTGCTCATCTTCAATATTCACCTGCATTTCAACCTACCAATATCATCAAAAGAACACATTGTTTGTAGTAATAATATGTAAAGAGGAAGAGTGATACTGACTGACCTGAGTAGATGTGTTAGGAGTCAGCTGCGGCTATGACGAGTTTAGGGTTTAGTGAAGTGGGTTCATATAATACATCAAAATTCAGGTCCATTAACATTTGGGCCATGGATCCTTCCACTCCAGGCCCCTGAGGTCGCACCTGTTATAACAAGGTGTATTACTATTTACTACGATATGCATATGGGTAATTCGCACGATTGTCCTATTTGAAGGATATTTAATTTTTATCATTTGCCTTAAAAAGTGATCGAAAATATTTTTGAGATTGTGGATTCGAATTCGAACAAAGTTAAAAAGAAAAAAAATCAAGACAAGATTTCATAGAAATTATGCATATTCGACCAAAGTTGTATAGAAATTATGCATATTCGACCAAAGTTGTATAGAAATTATGTCTTAAGGGGCATAGTTTCTATGTAATTATGCCTTCGAAAATATCTCTGAGGTTGTGGGTTCGAATCCAAACAAAGTTAAAAAGAAAAAAAATGGCAAGGCAGGATTTTATAGAAATTATGCATATTCGATCAAAGTTGTATAGAGATTATGCCTTAAGGGGCATAGTTTCTATGTAATTATGTCTGAAGGCAAAAGTTTCGTTGAAAAATTAAGATTATGCCTTGTACGACTAGTAACATAGAAACTATGCTCCAAGGGGCGGGCATATTGTATATGTAACTTTGGCCGAATAGGCATACTTTTTATGAAAATTTTGCTTTGCAGATTATTTTTCCTTTTTTGCCTCTACTAGAATTCGAACCCAGAGTTTTTGAATTAGTAGACCCGTGAATAAAGGGTACTTTGGCCCACAAATTTTCATTAAATGAGAAGTAGGGGCAAAAATTAAAGATAAGCCCGTATGAATGGAAATCCACACAAATTTTTGTATGTATATAGAGGGTGTTTGGATTGACTTATTTTAAGTACTTTTTGGCTTTTAAGCTCTTTTCCAATTTGTTTGAAGGTTGACCGGGAGTCAAACAACTTTTTCTTTGATTTCCGATTTTCTCAAACTTTTTTCATATATTGTGAATTATTAATTATTATAAAATAGTCAAAGAATTTATGTTTAAGATTAAGTCAAAGAAAAAGTTATTTTGACTCTCAAAACTGGTCAACCTTCAAACAAATTAGGACGGAGGGAATATTACTTTGTATATCTATGTGACTATGTATTTTATTTGTATATTCATATATAATCATGTATAATTATGAATATACTGATAATTATACAGGATTATATACCGGTATAGATGAATATACACAATTATACGCTGTATATAATGGTAGCAACTTGGACTGTTTGGCTTCATGCGGTGTATATTCGCTCTAACAGTGTATATTAATGTACATATAACAATGTCTAATCAGTGTGTGCGCGCGCATAGTGTAATTTGAGTCTTTCAAGTGAGATAAAAATTTCCACAAAAAAATTGTTAAATATGATTAAAAAAATCACGTAAAATTACTTATCGTCTTATGTTTGCAAAGCGAATATATAAAAGTAATTTATGTAATCTAAGTTGAGTCTATTTAGAGATTATTTAATTTAATATATATATTCCTAAATGATTTCATTTTTAATTATTCAACCATATTATTTAACCATACTATTTTACCGAGTTTTATGTTCCCATACCAGTTAAAGGAAAAAGGTAACTAATTTTTGCACGGATTGACTTTCAAATGCACTGGTCTTTAATTTTTATCCCTCACATATGTGGTCTTTAATTTTTGCTCATGCTACTTATTTAATGAAAATATTCAATTTTGGTTTACAAGACATAATTTCTATAACATTTTTATTTTCAGAAACTGAACTTTTGTCTTGCTCAGCATAAATTCTATAGGAATTAAGTTATGCATCATAGTTTTGTAATATTTTTCAGATTATGTTGATTGTTGAAAATTATGCCTTGTCCGGCATAATTCACGTGGATGTTATGATACATATGCCGAAGCTAAACGTAAATTATGTGTTGAGAAATATCAAATTATGTTGTGTCCATATTATGTTGAATGTTGAAAGTTTTGCCTTGTCCGACATAATTGTGTAGATGTTATGATACATATGCTGAAGTTAAACGTAAACTATGCCTTGCAAAATCTAAATTATGTCACGCCAAAAAATATGAAGGGCATAATTAAATACCACAAATTTAAGAGGCGGAAATTAAAGACCACCCCAAAATAGGGGTAATTGTGCGAAGGGCAATTCATACTATTGCCCCTGTTTCAGGGTGGTCTTTAATTTTTCCCCTCAAATTGGTGGTCTTTAATTTCTGCCCTTCACCTTAAAAAATGACAAAATATCCCTATGGTTGTGGATTCGAATCCCAACAGAGTCAAAAGAAAAAAAATTCACAAGACAAGATTTCATTAGAAATTATGCCTATTCGGCCAAAGTTGTATAGAAACTATGCCTTAAGAGGCATAATTTCTACGTGACTGTGCCTGAAGGCTAAAAATATTCTCAAGGCAAGATTTCATTAGAAATTATGCATATTCCCCAAAGTTGTATAGAAACTATGCCTGAAGGCAAAGTTTTGTTGAAAATTAAGATTATGCCTTACCGGCTAGTTATATAGAAACTATGCAACTTTGGCCGAATAGGCAGAATTTTTATGAAAATCTTGTCTTGTGATTTTTTTCTTTTCTGACTCTGCTTTGGGTTCGAAATCAGAATCTTGAATATTGTATACTAGCGAGTAAAGGATACTTTGGCCTACAAATTTTCATTAAATGCGAATTAGGGGAAAAAATTAAAGACCAATAATTTGAGGGGTAAAAATTAAAGACTAGCTCAAAGGAAGGACAATTCTTCGTACAAAAAAAGTTATGCGAATGACCCAAAATGTAAAGACTACCATTAAAGCAACCCAAAATATGTGTGTATAGGCTTAGAAAATACAACAACAATAATAACAATAACATAGCCAGTGAAATCCTACAACGTGGGGTCTGTGAAGGGTAGAGTGTACGCAGACCTTACCTCTTACCTTGGTAGGTAGAGCAGTTGTTTCCGGGAGACCCTCGGCTCAAGACAAAATATAACCACAAGCAAAGCAAAGCAAGAGAAACGGTCAGACTCAGAAAAGAAATTAAAGTAGTATGAACATGTTGATAACAAAATCGAATACGCCATGGTAGCGCATTCTAACAAAAGGAAGCAGTAGCTAACACGACTAAATAAGATAAACAAAGTACACTAAAGAACACATAACAGTAGAAATCAAAATACAGGGGATTATAAAGCAATATTGTGCCTATAAGTGTGATAGGCTAATCGAGCTTACAGTAATAACACTACAACTATCATTTTGTAAGCGTAAGTGGGACTACGCTCGACTACCTACTACCATTCTACCCTAATTCGTGTCCTCCACAACCCACTATTTAAGGTCATGTTCTCAGTAAGTTGCACATGCACCATATCCAGTATAATCACCTTTCCCCAATACTTCTTCGGCCTACCTCTCTACCCCTCATGAACCCGTCCATAGCCAACCTCTCACACATCCGTACTGGGGCATCTGTGTCTCTTTTGCACATGCCCGAACTATCTCAACCTCGCTTTCCGCATCTTATCCTCCACCGAGGCCACTCCCACTTTGTCCCAGATATCATCATTTCTAATACTATCTCTCCTTGTATGCCTACATATCCATCTCAGTATTTTCATCTCCTCAACTTTCATATTTTATATGTGCGAAGTCTTGACTTGCCAACACTCCGCCCCATACAACATAGTCGATCTAACCACCACCCTATAGAACTTGCCTTTAAGTTTTTGTGGCACCTTTTTGTTGCACAAAACTCCAGATGTGAGCCTCCATTTCATCCACCATGCCCCAATACGATGTGTGAAATCGTCATCTATCTCTCGAAAGAGACAACACATATTTTAGATTTTTGGTTATTCTAGATGAAAAAAATTATTGGGCTATGCTAGCTGTAAACTGTTTGTTTGACCTGTACATTTGCATAAGAACCTCTTATAAGAAATGTGAAATATTACAGTTTGGGGCGGTCTGGTTCACATACTAATTTCGGAGATTATAATGCAAATATTAGTTACGTGCAAATGCAGTAAAAAAATTATGATGTGATGATAATAATGAATGGATTGTTATGCGGATTACTAACTTTAAGCGACACTTTTATCTTTAAATAAATCAATCAAGGTGTTGCTAGTATACATATTCTTATGTCGTGTTATATATATTTGTTAGGTCCGGGGCTACGGATAAGCAAGAATATGTAAGAATAAAACAGTAACAGCTAGAACAATTAAAACAGTTTCTGGATGTTGCCTTCAATGTTGTGTCAACATCTGAGGCAACATTGTGATAAAACAGTTATAAACCATTATAGAGTAATTGCAACGGAAAAGTAAAGAGACACAATGTTTATATTTTCAAGGATATATATTAATATATCCCTTGACGGTCAATGACCAAAGAATTGTATAAATTATATACAATTACAAATGAATTTCTTTTTACAAGATTGAACAATTAATGCGAAAAAGAAATTACAAACAAAAGTGAAGTCGCAGATGACTTCAGCCTAAAGTTAAAAGATCTAAAAAGACAAATACAACATCTTCATTACAATTGCTTGAAATATAATCTTGATCTAGAATCTGGGCAGCAATAGTAATGTGGGACTAGATGTTGTTATACTACTTTAGGTAAGTGTGTTGATCCAGTTTCTAAGGTGAATATGCGAGAGCTCTCTTAGGAATTCTTCTCGTTCAATTCTGGATATCGATACTCTGAAGCTCCCCTCTATTTATAGTGTGGAACTTCCCTTGAAATCCTCACTGATTGGTTGCGGAGGTTGAGTAAAAGAAGGCTTCAGCTTGGACCGGTTCTTGCTCCTTAAAAAGCTCAACGTTCTGGACTTGGTCTTCACGCTACTTTCTCTCCAAGCTTTGATTGTTTCTTTTACCACATTTTAAACACAACATCATTGTAAGCTTGTCTAGGTCATTTTTTACTCACAGTAACACAACCTGTTTTAGCAGGAAGATTAGGCAAAATCGTTACAGAGATGTTGTCAGGAATGTTGTCACAACATCCAGGCAACATTCTTATTTTCATAAGATGTTGTCCTGAGCATTTACATATGTTGTCACAACATCCATCCAACATCAACAATATCCCCCTTTTTGCCTTTCTACACAAAACTCCATACGAAGTGAAAATGACTAGGATACTAATTCCCGATGTAGTCCTTACATTCCAAGAATCAGTAGGATCAGTGATATGCTCCCCCTTAAACCTGTAGTAGTAAATTTCAAGCAGTGTTGTATCGATGATTTGATTAGATAGGAGTTATGTTCTGTTAATCGTGACTTACTTACAGCAACTGCGTAATCAGTCTACAGTAACCATTCATAACAATCCACATCAGGCAAACATATATAAACAGCTTTAGAAAGTAGTCACAATGTCTGCAGGAACAGACCAAATATCCCAAAGTAAAATATTACAAACCAAAAAATATATTTCAAATGTCAGTATATCCAATATTCAAATAAATAAAGATTATCAGCACTCCATGCATCATTGAATCAACACTTCATTCCATCAACATGATCATCCTTGACTAGAGTAATCGAGTCACAGTAGCTTCCAACCGCTTTCTGTGATCGATCACTCTGTGTAGCACCATTTTCATCTCCATAGCATCAGAAGTAGTCAGCAATCATCATCTCAACTCCTCTCCCCCTACATCATAGCTTGGCCTGCATCATCATCAGTAGCAGCTCCCACTGTCTGTCTACTTCCAGCAGCAACATCATCAGCATCATCCTCTCCCCCTTTTTGTGAAGAAAGTAAGCCCACATAATATTTTCTGGCTCGAACTAGGTCTTGAATTTGCCTGTCAAGTTCAGCAATGTGCTGTCTAAGCCAGTCTTTGGACATTGAGACCTTTTCTTGACCAATGTTGCCAAGAGTGTCGGCAACATCCTTTGATGTGTCAGTGTCCCATTCATCTTTCTTCCAGGGCAGGTCAATAACATTATCCCTGATGTTCACAACTACTCGTTGTACTGAGTAAACCTCTAAGGCTGGACTCAGATTTTCTCCTTTTGAGTCTTAAAACCTTGGTTGAGCAGGATTTGAAAAATCAAGGAGGGTATGGAAGGGCAGAGTTGCTTTGTCTTTCTACCAAGTTGGCAATATGGTTGAATATGAGGGTTCCTAAGTCAACTTTCTGATTTCTTCCAATCTTGAAAATAATGATGCTTGATCAGGGGTCACTATTGTCTCGTTGAGGGAGGGTAGCCAGTTGTATATAGCAAGTTTGTGTAAAGTGGCAAATAAAGCAGTGAGTTTTGACACAGGACTGTTAGGAGCCCAAACAATGATCAAATTTCCCGTAAGGTACTTGATCATCGAATTGAGTTCCTCTATAATGGGGTTTGGTTGAGGTTCTCTTTCACTAACAATTATTCCAAGAGTGGAGTTTATGATATTAGGTGTAAAATTGTATACCTTGTTGTATAGGTACACTCTCCCAAATTTCTTCGAGGTTGTGTCCCTAACAACAAGCGTCAGATTAGCATAGGACACCCTAATCACCTTCTCACAATAAGGATTCTTACCAGATACAGAGCTTAAGATCTTTCGCTACTTAAGAACTCAACTAAACCATTTTTGGAGAATGAAGTTAGGTCAATCACTTTCTCCCCTCTAACTCCTCTATTTTTAAACCAATTCCAGTTATTGGAGCATGATTTTGTTTGAAACATGGAAGAGTAGGGAATTACCTCAGAATTTGTTTCAGATTTTGTGTTTTCTTGTTCGGATGAGGTGGCTGCAGGTGTTGCCTCGAATGTTGGGGCAACATAGTCTGGGTCAATTTTCTCGTCTGTTGTCTTTGATGTTGAGGCAACATTTTTATCAAAACTACGGTATGTTCTGCGGACCCCTTTAGGAATGAAGTTCCGTAGAGGTATGTCATCTGACATCTCTTATTCTTCTTTTTCCTTCTCACTTCTGCTTGTGGAGTAGAAGTTGATGGAGTTCTGAAAGAACTAGGCACACTGAAATCGGTGTCAGTGCCGCTACTGGTGGTAGTATCAACAGGGAAAGTCGACTCTTCCCTGGATCTTTTGGCAGACTGGTTGTCACCGAATTGGTTTTCGAAAACCCTTTTTGACCTTTGCGTCGAAAATGTCAATTTTGACTATCTTGAGGCAAGGTTTGAGAAATCAAATGTTGCATCAACATTGATTGGGTTTTCATTATCG
This sequence comes from Anisodus tanguticus, assembly GCA_034509755.1. Taxonomy (NCBI): domain Eukaryota; kingdom Viridiplantae; phylum Streptophyta; class Magnoliopsida; order Solanales; family Solanaceae; genus Anisodus; species Anisodus tanguticus. Next base: position 21,153,903 of record CM067557.1, read on the forward strand.
CCTGGGTAGCTCACCTGTAATGGCTTATCTGAACCAAGCAGGATCATAGCCTGTGTGCAGTCCTCCTCGACCGGTTTCAAGTCATTGATGGAAGTATAATACTTGTAAACCTTGTTGCTATTTGCTGGACTAGTTGACATTGGGGAATAATCTTTGGTGTTTGTGAATTTTGGAGAAATGGACATGGGAGAGGGTTTTGACGATTTGGGCGTGTTAGAGAAGCTTTGGATTTTGAAAAATGACGGTGGTGTTTGGGCTGCCATGATTTGATGGATTGGCTGATATGACAATTCCAAGACAAAAATGGGAGGTTTCATTATGGCAAAATATACTTACACTCAAACTTCTTTTCCTTAAATTTAGATTGTATAGAAGAATAAAAACTCTTTACATACCTAAAATAAAGGATTTACACAGCACATAACATCATTTAAAATTTAAATAAAAACGATCCTCCAGAATTTTTGGATTTTCCGTTAAAGACAGAGACATGTTAAATACCAAAAACAAGAATAAAATAAGATAAACCAGATTGATCAATGTACTGGAACACAATGTTGTTGATGATATTGGCAACATTTCAAAGTTAAACAAGCATTATGAGACTCCAAGGATTTTCTGATTTGGCAGATGATATTTCCGTATATGTTCCCTGTGAGACTGCTCGCTGGACTAATGTAACATTTTACCATTGTCCTTAATCAGCTTAGTTGAACACATACAGATTAAAGAAAATATTGAGGAATTTTCAACCTTTTTTAACCACGTGATACTCCTATAGAATATGAACTATACCAATCTTGAAGCTTTGCTCTTTTTGTATACATCCAAATCTTTTAGTAGAGGCTTCGCCTTCTTATGTTACTCCATGTCCTTTTAGAGTTATGCTTGAATCTTTTGAAAAATAGTGCAACATCACTACAACACTTGTCCTGTATATTGACTTAACAGTAAATGTTACCCAGAATGTTAGGACAACATTTCAGACAACATCTACCTAGCTTGTCTTATTTTCAAAGAAAACAGAGACCAAGAGATTTTTTCAAGCTAGAAAATCTCTCATGATCTAAAGGTTTGGTAAAAATGTCAGCCAGTTGAAAAAGAGTATCAACATGTTCGATTTGAACTAGTTGTTTTTCCACTAAGTCTCTTAAAAAATGATGTATTATGTCTATGTGCTTTGTACGTGAATGTTGAACAAGATTTTTAGAAATATTAATAGCACTTAGATTATCACAGTATAAAATCATGGAGTTATTAGATATGTCATAGTCATCTAGCATATGTCGTAACCAAATCAGTTGAGCACAACAACTTTCGGCTACCACATATTCAGATTCGACAGTCGAGAGTGATACATAATTTTGTTTACGACCATGAGACTAGATTATTGCCAAGATAGAAACACCCACCACTAGTGCTTTTCCTATCGTCTACATCACCGGCCCAATCCGAGTCACTATATCCTATTAGATTAGGATTAGTGCCTTTAGAGTACCAAATTCCCAAGTCATTTGTACTGGCAACATATCGAATGATACGTTTCACAGCATTAAGATGAGATACCTTGGGACTGGCTTGAAACTTGGCGCAAACACATACGCTAAATATGATATCGGGGCAACTGGCGGTAAGGTATAAAAGGCAACCTATCATATATCGGTACAATATTGGGTCAACATCTTGTCCAACATCGTCCTTACATACCTGTTGCGTATAGCCCATTGGAGTCTTCATGTGTTTAGCATTTTCCAGACCAAATCTCTTAACAAGATTCTTGGCGTACTTGCTTTGAGATACAAAGATCACATCTTCATCCTGTTTAATCTGCAAGCCTAAGAAAAATGTTAGTTCTCCAATCATGCTCATCTCAAATGTTGTCGACATTGCTTCGACAAATGACTTCAAGAATGATTCTGTAGTCAAACCAAAAACAATATCATCAATATAGATTTGAGCTATTATTATATCTACATCGTGTCTTTTAATGAATAATGTTCTATCAGCTTCTCCACGAGTAAAACCAAACTCAACAAGGAAGTTAGTTAGATGATCATACCATGCACGTGGTGCTTGTTTTAGTCCATACAAAGCTTTCTTAAGCTTGTACACATGATGTAGATGGTGAGGATCCTCAAATTCCTTTGGTTATTCAACATATACTTCTTTGTCCAAGTATCCATTGAGGAATGCACCTTTAACGTCCATTTGGTGCAAGGTAATCTTTAGATAGCAAGCAATAGCAAAAAGCAATCTTATTGACTCAATTCTAGCCACATGAGCGAAGGTCTCGTCATAGTCGATACCTTCTACGTGTGTATATCCTTGGGCAACAAGTCGAGCTTTGTTCCTAACAATCTTCCCTAACTCATCTGATTTGTTTTTTAATATCCACTTGGTCCTAATAACATTTGTATTGTTGGGTCGTGGTACCAAGTCCCAAACCTCATTTCGGGCAAATTGTTCAAGCTCCTCTTGCATGGCTTGAATCCAAAAATTATCTTTTAATGCTTCCCTAATATTTTTAGGTTCCAAAGTAGATGTAAGACAAGAAAGACTTACATGTTGGTATATGGTGGACATGCACACATACCTTACCATTTCTCGGTAATTCACTGGCTCTTTCCATCTTGTACGCCTCTTCTCAAAAACCCCCCCTATCACCTGGTCGGATGGATGGTTCCTTCTAATCCTCGATGGAGGGTCTCTTCTCACTTGATCATTCACTTCAGTAGCAGACTCCTCCTCGACTTCGTCCCCTGTGCTCTCTTTGAGGTTCAGATGTTTCTTCTGATGTCGGGACAACATCTGTTTCTTCAGTGGGTTGCTCCTCTTCAATTACAACCATAATTAAGATCTACCAGATATATCCAGTAGGTCATCAAAAATAACATTGACTGACTCATGTATGGTCTTTGTCCGAAGATTGTATATTCGGTAAGCATGGCTATTATGTGAGTAACCAACGAATATTCCCTTGTCACTCTTAGAGTCAAATTTAGCCAGTTGATCCATGTCATTAAGAATATAGCACACACACCCAAAGATATGAAAGTACCGCAATGTAGGTTTCTTTCCATTTAACAGTTCATAGGGTGTCATCTTGGTCCCTGGCCTTAAATAGATTCTATTAGTTATGTGACAAGCCGTGTTCAAGGCTTCTTCCCAAAACCTCTTTGTCAATTACTTAGAACTTAACATAACGCTAGCCAATTCTTGTAAAGTTCTGTTCTTTCTCTCGGCAACCCCATTTTGTTGTGGTGTTTTTTGTGCCGAAAATTCATGAAATGTCTTTCTTTTCACAAAAATTTGCAAAGGTTTGATTTTCAAACTCCTTTCCATGATCAGATCTAATTCTGAAAATCGAAGAACAAAACAGATTTTTAATCCTAGAGTAAAGTGTTCTAAACATATCAAAGGTTTGTGATTTTTTCCTTTAAAAAATAGATCCAAGTGAATCTGGAAAAATCATCTACTATCACATAAGAATATCTCATTCCTCCTAGGCTATCTACCTCGATTGGACCCATAAGATCCATATGCAATAATTGGAAATAATGAGACGTACCTGAATGTTGTCCGTCATGTTGGACAACATTATGAGAGACTCGGGTCTGCTTTTCTTTAAACAATCTTCGCACAGTGTTTTATCTTTTGGATCCAGTCTGGGAATGCCTCTGACAGCTTCAAATGAGATCAGCTTCTCCAAAGTGCCGTAGTTGACATGTCCCAACTTTTGATGCCAAAGTGTCAAGTCACCTACCTTTGCGAAGTTGGAAAACTATTGTCTACCGACTAGATAGCAATTATCTCTAGTTCGGGTTCCTGACATGACACATTTATCTGCAGAATCTGTAACCTTGCATCCAAGCTTGTTGAATTTCACCTCGAGATCATCATCACATAGTTGGCTTATGCTAAGAAGATTAGCAACCAAACCTTCTACATGAAGAACATTTTTCAAGGGTGGTACATCCAAATCATTAAGAGTTCTTTTACCAATTATCTTACTCTTACTTCCTCCTCCAAAGGTCACGTATCCTCCATTGAATGCTCCATACTCATTAAATAGACGTTTGGTACCTGTCATATGACGTGAGCAGCCACTATCGAAGTACCAAGAACCTGTAATGTTAGTACGCAAAGCAGTTATGCACACATTACATTTCAGATTCAGTTTGGGTACCCATTCGTTTTTCTTCCTTCTCGCTTTTAGGCTGGTTGCTTTGAATGTTGTCAGTGATCTTGGGCAACATTGCGACGACATTTTAGGCAATATTCGAGTGCGTAGTTTTGAAGTTTGTAGCAGTAGGGTATAAGATGTCCTGACTTTTTACGTGCTACATACAAACTTCGATCCAATCTTAGTGATCTGAGAATTACTCGGATTTTCTTTGACAAATTTATCCTCTCAGTTTGACTATGGATTCTGGAAGTATTTGTTTTGCTAGGAGATTGGTACCCAAGCTCAGCCCTTGTAGGTTTATTGAAGTTTAATATTTCATCCAGTTTGGAGGTTCCCATGTTGAGCCTTTGAAAGGTGGTCTCAGCTACGTTCAATCGTGCACGAATCTTACCAAGCTCTAGGTCCTTCTTAGTAAGTGCCACCTTTAATCGGTTGATTGTGCCTTTCAGATTGCTATTCTCAAGAGTCAATAATTTTGCTTTTGAGTCTAGTTGCTCAGATTCAGTGATTAAGACTTTACAAAGATTTTGTAATTCCTTTATTACATCGTCTTTGGAGTCAACTAGATCCAAATTTACAGCCTCAGATGAAGAATTAAATCCACTAAAACAATTTACATCAGAGTAGTCAAAGTATACATACCCCTCTGATGTTGAAGACATTTCAGATGTTGAGTCTGATGTTGTTCCTGATGTTTTCACAACATTGTCAATAACATCTTCATCGTCGGACAGCGAGTGTTCGAACATGGCTGCCAGCATTGCCTGTGGTTCTTCTTCTTGATCTCCTTCCTCCTCTTCATTTTCATCATCACTGAGAGTTACCCACATAACCTTACCAATTTTTCTAAGGGTGTTTGCACACTCATTAACGTATTGTCCCCAACCCGAGCATGCATGACACTGCACTCCCTCGAGTTGTTTGGGATTAAAATTGGTATTGTCGGAGTTAGATTTCCTCAGTGAATTGTGATTTCTTTGCTCAGAAGGTGACCTATTCAGCTGTTTATTGAAGAGTGGGTTTTTATGCTATTTGTATTTGGCTTTATTGCGATCATTATTGATCTTTCTCACCATCGAATTGAATCGACGAGTAAGTAAGGCAATAGTTGCACCATTTCCCAGTTCCTCCAAGTTTTCTTCCTCGTTTTTCAATTCAGTTTCTGAGGTTTGTCCTTAGAGTGCCAAAGTCTTGTCTTTATACAGATCTCTTTGCCTCTTCATGTTCATCTCATATGTTTGAAAGATGCTCATCAAGGCATGTAAATCCATAGTAGTAAGATTATGGGCCTCTTTAATAGCACAAATCTTAGTATTAAATCTTTCAGGAAGAGATCTGAGAGCTTTATCCACAAGTTGTGTGTTGGTTAAAGGAGAACCAAGCACTTGACATTGATTAGCAATATCAATTAACTTTTCAAAATAGGATTTTATGTCTTCAGATTCTTTCATCCTTAAGCGTTCGTATTGACTCAAAATCATGCGAAGCTTTGTACGTCGTACACTCGAGGTACTTTCACAATGAGTTTGGAAGGTCTCCCAAGCATCCTTGGCCGTAGTATAATTCTGGATGAGTTTAACCATATATAGATCTACCCATCCAAATATCACATTTAGGGCCTTTTCATTGAAGCTTGCACTGTTGATATCTTCCGCGGTCCATTCAGATTCGGATTTGGTAAGTACATCACCATCCTCGTCTGTTGGGTACTTGGGAATCACATAGCCTTCGGAAACTGATCTCCAAGCTCGAACATCATTGGATTTGATATGCGAACGTAGTCGAATTTTCCAATAGGCATAGTTAGTTCCGTCAAGAATTGGAAGTCTACCAATGTTTTGTATAGCTGAGTCCATAGCCGTAATATTCAGAATCAAACACTTATTGTATCAAGTGTTGGCTCTGATACCACTTGTTAGGTCCGGGGCTACGAATAAGCAAGAATATATAAGAATAAAATCGTAACAGCTAGAACAATTAAAATAATTTCTGAATATTGCCTTCAATGTTGTGTCAACATCTGAGGCAACATTGTGATAAAACAATTATAAACCTTTATAGAGTAAATGCAGCAGAAAAATAAAGAGACACAAGGTTTATATTTTCAAGGGTATATATTAATATATCCCTTGATGGTCAATGACCAAAGAATTGTATAAATTATATACAATTACAAATGAATTTCTTTTTACAAGATTGAACAATTAATGCGAAAAAGAAATTACAAACAAAAGTGAAGTCACAGATGACTTCAGCCTAAAGTTAAAAGATCTAAAAAGACAAATACAACATCTTCATTACAATTGCTTGAAATATAAGCTTGATCTAGAATCTGGGCAGCAATAGTAATGTGGGACTAGATGTTGTTATACTACTTTAGGCTAAGTGTGTTGATTCAGTTTCTAAGGTGAATATGCGAGAGCTCTCTTGGGAATTCTTCTCATTCAATTCTGGATATCGATACTCTGAAGCTCCCCTCTATTTATAGTATGGACCTTCCCTTGAAATCCTCACTGATTGGTTGCGGAGGTTGAGTAAAAGAAGGCTTCAGCTTGGATCGGTTCTTGCTCCTTAAAAAGCTCAACATTCTGGACTTGGTCTTCACGTTGCTTCCTATCCAAGCTTTGACTGTTTCTTTTACCATGTTTTAAACACAACATCATTGTAAGCTTGCCTAGGTCATTTTTTACTCACAGTAACACAACCTGTTTTGGCCGGAAGAATAGACAAAATCGTTACAGAGATGTTGTCAGGAATGTTGTCACAACATCGCAGGCAACATTCTTATTTTCATAAGATGTTGTCCTGAGCATTTACAAATGTTGTCACAACATCCATCCAACATCAACATATATAATTATTGCTCCACTTTAAATTTTCCTTATTACACATTTATCTCTTCGTTTTATTTTCCCATCTTATTGAAGGTAGTATGAATTCAACAAAATGCTAGAAGCTTTAGACACTAGATTGTGGCATCTCACCCGATACGATTAGTGAATTTTTTTCTTTATGTTCGATCAGGTAATTTTAAATTTCTTATATTTTACCATCTTTTATTGGACAATCTTTAACAAATAATGTTTACATGCATCAAATTTGTTTTCCAAGACAGGGAATGTGATGTTCAATCAAAAATACATATATTTATTTATTATTTATCTCATATTTTAGTATTCTTATCGTTGTTTGAGTATAAATTATCTTACTTTGTATTTAATATTGTATTTTTAATGTGTAGGCATAAAGCAGTGCGATGTTGGAGATTTGGAGTAGAATTGATCCGTCTTGACTGCGACTTGTGCCATGTATAGTGAAGATTTCTTGCATATATTCCATGTTTTGCATCTTAGTATATAATTGTCTTACATGTTATTGAAGCGAAATAAAAGTGTTGTGTCTGTTGAGAAGATGATGATAAGCTTTCTTTGATATGTCTTGTAAATTTTAGCCTTTTCAGATATCGTACCACTAGTTAGTTCTTTGAGTCTGTAGCTTTTCGTTTATTAGCTATATTTTTTCTTTGATCCATTTGTTGAATGTCTAGTTTTTTCACCCTGCTTCCTTGAGCATTGTAGTTTAGACTGTGATAATATTGTTAAATCTGAAGAAAAGGGATGATTGAGTGTAAAAAGTGATCAATGATAACTGCAAAGTGATGAAAAGATCATCTTAGAAAGAACATGACATAAAGAAATTGAGAATAAAAAATATTATTAAAACATTCTTGATAAGAGGAATAATTGTGAAATAATTGATGAAGAGAGGGATGAAAATAAAGAGGAGAGAGTAATGGACAATGAAGTCTGAAAGGGCAAAGTGCTTAGGGAAGTGCAAGTTATTATTATATATTTGTCCTACATGTCCCTTATCCATCATTACCACCGCGTTAAAGTCCTATTTGATTCTATTAAAGCATACTTACATCAGTAAAGATGTATATAATCGGCAAGTCTATGATACTTTGTGCATATATGTGAATTATTTTGTGAGTGTGAGAGTTGTTCTTTGATGTAAAGTCCTTAAATTATGTTCAATTCTTCGATTTGAGAGTGTGGACTATTTCTTCTTGTGAAGGTACTTGTTTTATGAAGATAGGTGATGTTATTAGATTTCTTTGATAGAATAGGTGGCGAACTTAAATTTGATGAGTCTGAATCCATCTATGAGGTTAGGAGGTGAGAAGGTTATTACTTATTTGTTTGCTTGTATATCTTGCATGATGATCAGAAAGTATATATTTTATGGTTTGAGTTGTGATAGAGCCTAATTATTGGTATTAATCAAAGTGGTGGTGTTCTTAAAATAGATTTATTTAGAGTGGTTTCAATGCTTGTTCGAGAACGAACAAAGGTTTAAGTGTGGGGTGGTGATGTTAGGTGTATTTACACATCTTTCCGCCTTACTTTACTCATGTTTCTATCTTATTTTAGAGTTAAATACATTAAATACACCTAACAAATATTGACTTTGCGATATAGAGCTAATATGTGCATTATTATGGAATCAAAGTACTTTATATTGAACACGCTCCATTTCAAAGAAGAAGAGATCAAGGCCGGATAAGTATTTTTTTAATTCAATTATGCCAGTTTGGGCTTTTTATTTATTCAACAAAATAAAAAGGTCCAGGAACAAATGAGTTAGGCCCATAATCAGGCCCAACCCCAAATAGAAAATAAGAAAACAAACAAATATAACAAATATACATTTTGTCTTAATTTTACAATTAGAGAAATATAGTGCATCACCTATCTGCATTTGTTGTTTCTCTCTTCTCGATGCTTCCCCTCCAACGACGACGTCGGTGTGGAAATGATGAGCTCGCCATTTTGTTGTCATCTCTACTTTTTGATCCACCCCTCCATTTCATGTATTTTGTAGATCCTAGCTTCTTGAAGAACTGATGGTAAGTTGCTTCTTTGTACAGATCTTTAGCTCCCTTCACTCTTTTATGTTTTGACTGTAATTTCTACCATTTCCTTGTGTTGCATGTGTGGAAAAACCCTTCCTTGAGCTTCTTTATCAAACCTTAAGGTCCGATTCTTCATTTGGGATTTTCTCGATTTTTGAGCTGTCCACTGATATGTCTTCTCTGCGAACTCTTTGTGATGTTGTTGTTATTGTTTGATGCTTGTCCTACTACTATTTTGTTGATTTGATGTTATTGTTGTGTGTCGATGTTGCTGGTTTTTGCTCTCCCATTTTCGTACACCCTTCCTTACTTGTTTATCCATTCCCATGTATAGATCTGATTCTTAAGTAAGGAACTTGTGTTTTATCACTAGTTATAATCTTTCTTGTGTTTATTTTCAGCTTGAAAATTATGACATAAAAATGAACCTTTGTCGAGTGCTTGATTTGCAAGGGCATCTGCCAATTGATTTTCTTCCCTCATAATATGAATAAACCTTACCTTTATGTTGTTGACAATATCTTGTATCTCCTCCACCCATGTAGCTATGGATCATGGATGTTTCCATCCTTCAGCCAAAATCCTTTGAATCATCTGAGAATCTGTCTATACTAGTATTTGATCCAACCGATTTGATTTGTAATATTTCAAAGCCTCCAGCATAGCCTTTATTTTTACTTCAGTGTTGGTAGTGATTCCTATGTCAGGGATGTCTTCTACTTGAGCATATATCAGATTCCCATATGAATTCCTTAAGAAAAAACCATTAGAACAACTACAAGGGTTTCCTCTTGAAGCTCCATCTGTGTTACACATCAACCAACCTATTGAAGGAAATTCCCAAATTACTTTTGTAATTCTGAGATAAGGAGTTCCTCCTTCCAACATCTGAGTCATGTGATCCCACCTATGAGGAACCTATTTAATTGATGGGTTTCTAGTCATAACCAGTCTTTAGATTGTAGCATAAATCTGATAAATGACTCTTATAGATCTTTTCTCCCCATGTTTTATGGCATTTCTCCTCTTTCAAAAGTCCCAAATAATGATAACTGGGACTGCTTGGAAGATTCATTTCAGTCTTCCTGTTATTGGAGCAGTCCACCACTTCACTATTCTTTGCTGTAATGGCAATCCTTCTATGCTCTTACCTGCAAAAGAAGAAAAATAGGACAAAGTATTGTTAGCTGAAAAAAGATGTGGAAAATAAATATTGAGTTGTCTCCTCCAAAGGATTTGAACAACACCAACATTTTTATGCCATGTTGTATTGCATTTTCCTCAAAACATTATCTATTGTGATCCTAAATTTCAACATCTCCATAAAAAAAGAGATCTTAAAAGGTAATCCCTTTATACACATTCTTATAAGCTTTCATCTGATGACCCCTCAATCTAATATGATCACATACTGATTTGACAGTAAACTCCCCTTTTGTATCCAATATCCACCAAGGTTTATCCATTTCTTTTCTATGCTTGGGTGTTTCATAGTATTGATGACATGCTCAACCACCTCATTTGGTAATAATGTTATCAGTTTCACCATATCCCATTGTCCTCCCACCACTATATCTGAAACATTTTAGACAGTCTCATCATATCCATCTACTGCATAGTATAATGCTCCCATCCCTGTCCAATTATCAAACCAGAACTATGAGTTGGCCATTCCTAATTGTCACCATATTTGGTGCTCCACCGAATATTTAGCTTGTAGTAATTTCTTCCAAGTCTGTGATCCATATTTCCATTGGAGCACCACAACATTTTCTTTTTTTTACAGTACTTATTGCTCATAAAGGCACTCCACAGAGAGGGTTTTATGCTAAAGTTCCACCATAGCTTATAGAACAGATGGAAACATCATGCGATGAAATAAAACCCAGACCACCTTCTTTCTCAGGAATACATACATGAGTCTATTACACCCAATGTCTACTCTTTCCCCCCAATTGTATTGCTTCAAAAAAATTGAGCAAACATTTTATGTATTTGTATGATGACATCCAAATGTGGATTTACTGCAGACAAAAGATGAATTGGCATACTTTGTAACACATGCTTAATAAGAATAACTCTACCTCCAAAAGATAACAGTTTCCTTTTCCAGCTCTGAAGCCTATTCATTATCTTTACCAAAATAATATTGAAGAACTCTTTCTTTCTCATGCTATGATATATTGGACATCCTAAATAAGTGAAAGAAAATTATTTCCTACCAATTCCTGTAGCAATTCCAACTGTGATACTTACATCTCCTGGTACATTCTTGTACATATATACTGCATTTTTCTCCCTATTAATTTTCTGGCCTAATGTCTTCTCATATTTCTCTAATATCTCCATGATCAGTTGCAGAGATAACACATCTACTGATGAGAAGATGATCATATCATCTGCATAGGATAGATGAATCACCTTAGGACTCTATTTAGGCAAGCCAAAACCCCTGAATTGTGGAACCTAATGTAAAGCATTAAGGTTTCTTGTCAATACTTCAACAATTAATATAAATAGTGTAGAGGATAAATGATCCCTTGCTTAAATCCTCTAGAAGCTTGAAAGAATCTATGTTGTTGCCCATTAACTAATATTAAGTACCAATTTTTACTGATAATTCTGAAAACCATGTCTATCAACCTTTCTGAAAAATCCATCTTCATCAACACCTTAGTCATAAACAGCCAACAGACCCTGTCATATGCCTTAGCCATAAGAAGCTTCATCACTACATTGACAGTTTTAGTTCTCAGCCTGATATCTAACACGATCTCTTGGTGAGTAATACATTCTCCACAATACTACTACCTTTTACAAATTCAGCTTGGTTTAAAGATAATATCCCCGACAATGTATCCACCATTCTTTCATGAATTAACCTTGAAAAAATCTTATTGACAAAATTACTTAGACTAATTGGTATCATGTTTGAAAATGTATTAATATATCCTTCTTAGGAAATAAAACCAAATTAATATGAGTAATAAATCTAGGCAATTCAGCTCCACAAACAAAGGCCAAAACCATATTAGTAATATCATCTCTTATGATTTTCCAACATGTTTGGTAAAAAACACCAGTAAAGCCATCTGGCCCACTAGCACTTTCTCCATTCAAGCTGAAAACTACATTTTTCACTTCATCCTCAGATGGAAAAGCTTCAATTTGATCATTTGAATATCCATTTATCATTTTTGGAACATGATCCAGAATCTCAAAGTTATTAGGATCTTCCTCCTTAGTAAATTGCTCCCTGTAGAATCTGATGGCTTCTATAATTTCCTCATTTGTTTCTCTCCATAAGCCATTCTGACCCTGTATTCTCTTCAGCTGTAATCTTTTTCTCCTTCCCTGTACATATGCATGAAAAAATTGGTATTTCTATCTCCGTCCTGAAATCATTGCATCCTTGCTTTTTGTTTCTAGAATTCCTCTTCTAAATGCAAATACTTGTTCAAATCCGCATGTACTCTATGCAACCTCTCCCCATTTCTTGGTGTAGGTTGTAGTTCAAATTATATTTCATGGACTTTAACCACATCTTCCAAAGTCTCTAACTCCTGAAAAATGTTACCAAAGGTGCTTCTACTCCACTGGGTCAATGCAACTTTCATTTTCTTCATTTTATGATGAAACGTGATAAATGGGTTGGACGTAAAATTTGCTGACCAATGTGCTCTAACAATATCCACAAATTTTTCATGCTTAGCCTTAAAATTAAGAAATTTAAAAGGCTTTTTGATTTGTTTCTCTTTCCGTGAATAAGATATCAACAAATTAGCATGATCAGAACCAGTTCTGATTAAATGAGTAATCTCCAATGCATGATACTTATTCTGTAACTCTTGATTCCCTAAATATATATCTAGTCTTTCAAATACACAGTCATCACCACTTTGTCCATTCCACCAAGTGTATTTGATTTCTTTAAAGCCCAATTCTCCTACTCCACAATTTTGTATCCAATCTTTAAAATCATGTACTTCATTCACTGTCACTGGTAGGCCACCATATTTCTCCTCTTCAGATGTAATTACATTCAAATCCCCCAAGGATCATTAATATAGTTAGCAATATCTTCCAATGATTCCCATAGATCCAACCTTTATGCCTGAGTGAAATTTGCATATACTAATGAAATCACCATTTCATCAGTACCTTGTATTTTTAACCTCAATGTCAAATGTTGAGGATGATCCACCATTGTCTGCACTTTAAAGATATCATCTATAAATTCCCATATCTTCCTTGAATGATTCACCATGGTAGTCTGCAACCCAATTCTTCTTCTGTATATCTCAATTGTATCTGCATACTGAAAAGGATCTAACAAATCTATATAACCAAACTTATATCTCTGATGCATCTTTATTAATCCTGTAAAAGCTTCCATTGTATTAATAGATAATATTACATATGATTGCATTCATCATAGAACATTAGACTTATTACCATTTCTTCTAGTTTAAACTAGAGCTGGCCAGTGGGTCGGGCTCGGGTTAGGCAGTTCGGGTTTGGCGGGGTCGGGTCGGGGTAGGGCGGGCGAAGGGGGGCGGGGTCGGGTCTGGCAGGGTCTGGCGGGATCGGGTTTGGTGGGACTTGATCAAGTCCCGTCCCGATCCCGATCCCATCGGAATCGGGTCGGGGCGGGATCGAGTCGGGGGCGGGATCGGTATAGGGTTCCGGCGGGTTTTCCTTTTTTTTTTTAATAACATATGTATAAAAAAAACTCAATAATTAAACAAGTTAAGATAGTGTAATAAAAACATCCCAAGACTGTTTTTGTGCCTCTTATATTATTTAATAGACATATGATTTTTTTGTAATACAAATACAATTGTCGAAATTGCAACTTTGTGGTGTTGTCTAAAAGTTGCAAATTACATAATAAAATTGCAATTAAAAAAATTACATTATGAAAAAAATCTGTTCTAATTTTTTGATAATTTCATGTGGTTCTTCGGTTGGAATTGATATTTGTTGGTCAAATTGATCCACGTCGCTTCCACCACATTCAGATAAGATTTTATTGTAGTTTTCGTCGTCTTCTTCGTTGATCTCCAGTTGACCGCACCTTCTCCGCTCCGCTCATATCCAATCTCTGAATAATATTGCAATTTCCAAGCTGTCTCCGGCTAATGAGTATCTGTGGTCTCCTATTTGATATCTTCCGGCAGAAAAAGCGCTTTCAGACGCAGTTGATGACGCTTGAATGTTCAAAACATCTCGGGCCATCATTTAAAGTGTCGAAAAGGTCTTCTCATTCTCCCTCCAGTATTTCAGCAAGTCTTCATGTCCATCTTCTCGCTAATTTGGTTAGAGGCGGTACGGCCGCACATTTTATTTCTGAGGCTTTCAATACTAGCCGCAGAAACAACATGTCTTTTGTGAGGTTGTGTTGAAGATGAAGAAGATGGTATGGAAGCCGGTAGGTTACTAGCACTATCTTGTTGGTAAAACCTTTTTTTTTTTTTGCATTGGTCTTCTACGCTCTAGTTTGTTCAATAGGTGGTGGGTGATTTAGATTTTTTGGACTTGGAGGTGGTAGTACTTCTATACAATTGTAAATACTTTCAATAAGTGATTTAGTACCGTCTATTTTAATAGTCGGATTTAATACAACACCAATAATATAAATAGTGGGAATAGGAATTAAATATTTTTTTATTTTGATAAATATTTTTTTAATAGCTGCAATATAAGCTGGTTTTTCCATATATTCACTAAGTAATAAAAATATTAGAGTTATATAAAACAACATAGTTGAAATAGTAGGATAATATATACCGGAAATTTCTTTTGTTGCTTGAAAAAATTTCTCTAAAAATACAATAAGTTCAGAAATTTTTACCCAATCATTATCTATAACCATATCAACTGGATTTTGATTATGAGAGTTAAAAAATAAAGTTATAGGTTTTCTATAGTCATAAGCAACAAGTAGTTGCTCGTATAAAGAATTTCACCTAGTGGATACTTCTTCTGAAATTTTTCTATAAGGTAGTCCACAATCGTGACAAGTTTTTTAATATTCTTTTCTTCGTTGTACTCTATTACTTTTAAAAATAAAGTTTATAGCAAATTGTATTTTACTAAGAATGTCTTCAAAAAGTGATAGACCATCCTTTACAATTAAGTTATATATATGACACGCGTATTTTATATGAAAATGATCTGGAAAAGATGGAGTTAAACTATTTTTTAAAATCGCAGTTAAACTATTTTTTAAAATTGTAATAGCGTAATTGTTAGAAGAAGCGTTATCTAATGTAATAGTCATAGTTTTATCAGTTATTCCGTAATAATGACACACTTGATAAATATTTTCTGCAATAAAACTATCAGTGTGCCTATCATCTATATATCTATACGCTAAGATACATTTTTGCATAGACCATTTATAATCTATCCAATGACAAGTTACCATTAAATAATCATGGCCGTTAGTATTACGACCTATATCAGATGTGATAGATACTTTGACATTAAAATGATATATTGAATAACGTAAATATTATTGATATTCATGTGCGAATTTAAATACATCTCTCTTAACAGTTGATCTAGGAAAATCGTTAAAAGCAGGATTATATATATGTCTAATGTAATGAATAAAATCGGGAGATGAAGGAAATGAAAAAGGAAAACCCTCCACAACAACTAATTCTGATATTGCTTCCCTATCTCTATGTTTATTGTATTTAGGGCCTACAATTTCCCCTGTCATAGGGTTAATTTGACCCTGTACTTGGTCCGGGACAGTATCAGTATGTGAACCTTGTTCCGATGGAGCGGGCGTTTGCGCACCCGGTTTTGAAGCCTGGTATTAGGCATACCTAGCTGGATGAGCACTTACTACATGTCTAATTAAACCCCCTCCCCCCCGTCCCACCGTGACCTTTTTCAGTTTTAAATTCTAAAACATTTTTACAAATTTTACATCTAGCTACTTGATTCTCTACGTCCCTATCAAAAAATATCCATGCATCTGATTTTAATGGTCGGTTTGCTGGACCTCGTCTCATACTAGGGGGAATAGGAGGCATTTCAGTTGAAGGTGCACTACTGGGTGTGTTGTCATCAACATTAGTGGGTGTATCATCTAGATCATCATCTAAATTAAAGTCTTCTTGAGTTTCAGAAAATAGCTCTTCGTTTAAATCTAATGGTATTGTAGGAAAATGTTGAGTATCAACAAAATCATCCTGTGTAGGAATATGATGACTAGAAGAAGTACCATTGCCCTTGTTGCCCCTACTAGAAGAAGCACCCTTACCCTTAAACATACCTCTTAATCCTTCCATTTTAATTATGATAATAAATAATTAAAGATAATAAAATTAAGTGAGCTAAATAAAATAAACAGACAATAATAATTTAATGAAGGAACGAATGTACCAAACGCCGACGTAACGTCGACGTGTAATCAAGAGGTTGAAAATTAAAACTTTGCTCGATGGAAGATCCTCAAGCTAGTTGCCAACTTCACTCCCAATTCCCAAATGAATAAATAAAATTGAATATTTAGTACACAATGTAGACTTGTAGAGAGATAGATTGAGAGATTGTAGGAAGATTTATGAGAATGATGATGAGAAAATAAGTTATTTATAGTTGAAAAAATGGGTTAAAGTGTAAATATAATAACTTATGGGTTAAAAATAAATATTAAGGGGTAGGGGGAGGCCAAAAATGGCCATTGCACAATGGCCAAAATCTAAAATGGTCGTTGGTGCAACAGTTGTTTTTGCAAATGGGGGGTTACGGGCGGGATTGGGGCGGGCTCGTGACGGGATTGGTGGGACTGGGGCGGGCCGGGATGGGTCATTGTCCCATCCCGGTTCGAGTCCCGCTACCGATTTTTTTTTTAACTAATCTGCGAGTCGCAGAGCACAACTCGCGACTTGCAGGAAGTGTCTATGAGACACAGAGAGACTGCACAACTTGACAGAGATTTTGAGAGTTTGGGGCATATCATGTGACATGGCTTGTGAGACACAAGCAGTTCCTTCAAGTCGCAGGTTGTGCCGCAGGATAAGCCGGTGCAAAATTTTCTAATTTTCAATATAAGGATCCAACAAGACCTTCATCTCATTTCTTACCATTTTTATATCTATAAAGATCCAAATCCCTCTCTAAAGGTTCTCATATAATCCTAGGCCAAATTCAAAGGTACACCAAGTGATTTCAACGTAATGAATCCCGTGGCAATCATTAGATTGTTCTTCCCCTCGTTGTGCTGAATTTAGAGAATTTACTGAAGTGAAGTAATCTTTGATTTGGAGTAATTCTTGTGGTTTGAGGTGAGTTTCATCTTCTTCTTCATGCTCTTGAGCTTATACAAGTCATAGAGAATGATCTTACTACGAAATTGCTAAGCAATTATTGGAATTGTTGAATCTTGTTTGTTGTGTTGTTGGGCTATTTTACGTGGATTAAGAGAGCGGTATGAAGTTGTTGGGTTATTTATTGCGCTATTGATATGGATGAGAGTTTTTGAAGGAGTTTGTTGTGTTGGAATATAGACAGAATTGAATATAGAAGATAACATGAATTCTATGCACGCTAGATGCTCGGTGAAATGTCAAAGTAAGTTTTCTTGTGAGTTATGAATCCATCATTGATACAAATTGTTCATATACTGTAGATAATCATTCACAGAGCATACGAGGACTCATGGGATCTATATAGCTAAGGCGACAAGGTACGTGTGGCTTATTCCTTCTTTTCTTGGCATGATCTTGCTAGAACATAAAAAATGAAATGAAACATATTTCAAATGACTCCATTCTTGATAAGTTTGAGCTTCCATGTCTCCCTATTCTATTGAAGCAGTGACTCTTGTTTGTCCCTTGTCGGAAGTACTTTTAGCACTCTATTGTATCTCTTGTTGATTGACGAAAGCTGACGTATGTAGTTACATAATGATAGTCATAGGATACTGACCTTTAGTCACACCGACCATATTTTATGATATCCCTTAAGTTACTTCATGCACCGTATATGTATATGTATTTATTTTCTACCGAGCCGCGGTATAGTCAGTCAAGTACGGCACTTATATGTGCATGCCACTACAGTTGGGTACATTATGATGATTTGCCCCATAGAGAGGCTTGATATAATATTACATGGCCCCATTGAGTGGCCCAATTTTACTATTATGCATATGATCATGAGTCGATTTGTTATATGCCTCAATGGCAGTTTAGAGTTTCAGGTTGACTTCTGTATCTTTCACTTGTATTACATTCTTATATAAATGTTTTACATGCCTTACATATTTAGTACATTCTTTCATACTGACTTTCCTTTGCTGGGCATTGTGTTTCTTGCCCGTAGATGCATGTAGACAGACAAACAGACGCACCTCCATAGTAGGTTTCCTGGTTTAGTAGTTGGTCGTCGCACTCCTCTTCTTCCAGAGTTGTTGTATAGAAAGTGGTAGGCTATGCTACATATCTTTATATCTATTTTGGGTATGGTGGGGCCCTGTCCCAACCCGATGACATATTGTATTACTCCTTGAGGCTTGCCAACTAGTGGTTGATGTATACTTATTTGTGTGGCCTTGTTAACCCTTTTGTTGTTGTTGATTGTGGCCTTATTATATATATGTTGGTTAGTTGTCTATTGTTACAGGTCATTCTATTTTAGATCTCTTTTGGGATTGTCATTTTGAGGCCTTGTCGGCCCAGAGGGCTATAGATTCAATTTATGATACACAGGTGGTACGCTTGGGCCGTAAGGGCGCCAGGTGTCGGCCACACCCTCCAAGGGTAGGGTATGATAAAATTGATATTAGAGCAGGTCTATCCTAGGGAGTCTGCAAGCTGTGTTTAGTAGTATTATTTATGGGCGTGTTGTGCACCACACTTATAAACAGAAGGCAATAAGGCATTTAGGATAGTTACATTCCTTCTCGATCTAGATCGTGCAATAGAGTTAAGTCATAAGTGTTAAACTCCTAACTCCTATCTTGTTTATACTTTCAGCAATTCCTACGACTAGACAGCAAGAGACTAGCAGGAGGTTGGATGTTGATACATGAGAGGGTATCAGTCAGGTGTCGCCCGCTAATGTGGGAAAACATGAGCCTCAGAACGAGGCCTTATCTCAGACCTCCAGGACACTACCACCTCCAGAGGACCTCCAGTTCCTCCTCAAGATGCTCCCCACCGGGATCTTGATATGCGAAGTGCAGTCCAGTTGCTGACTCGGTTAGTGGCCGATCATGCCCAACAATAAGTTTCTAGTTCTTTTAATAGCGTTGTTAGTGCGAGGGTTTGAGATTTCATTAATTTTGACACTCCGTTATTCATGGATAAGACTCGAATAAGGACCCACAAAACTTTCTAGATCAGATGCAGTAGACTTTGTGGGTAATGTATGCCACTGATACAAAGTCAATAGAGTTGGCCTCGTATAATTACGGGCTGCAGTCGTGGTATGGTATAAGTTGTAGGAGCAGTCTAGAGGATCACGTGCTCCACTAGCACTATGGAGAGAGTTTTCTGAGGCATTCTTACAACATTATTTGCCGGTAGAGCTCCGACATGATAGGCAAGATTGGTTTCTACATTTTTAATAGGGTAACATGAGTGTGCAAGAATATAGTCTTCAGTTTAACTCTTTTATGCCCTTGCGATTGTAGCTGAGATGATTGATCGGGTGCATCGATTCATGAATGGTTTGGGACCATATTTGGTGAATGAGTATACTACAAGTTCTTTGAAGTTCGGCATGGATATTTCTCGCATTTAGGCTTATACACAAAATTCGAAGGATCATAACAGATAGCAGCGGGCTGATCGAGAGCAGGATATGGGACAGCATAAGAGGGCACGGTCTGCAAGTGATTCAGGAGAGTTCATAGGTAGGTTTAGGAAACAGTTTCCTAGGCGCCCATCCTATCCGACAACCAATGGACCACTATAGTTTCAAGGCCCGCGTCTTAATCGGTTACTTATTTCCGGGCAGATTAGAGTTCACGGGCATTAAGCCCGTAGCATAAAGGATATTCTAGCCAGATGAGACCTTTTTTACCTTATTGTGATTGATGTGGTAGAGCCCATTTTGGGCAATGCCATCAGGGTTCAGACTTGTGTTATTCTTATGGACAACCCAACTATATTATGCAGAACTGTCTGATGAGATGTGGAGGTGGTATGACACAATCGACTGGATATGTAGCTTCTTCTTCTTCATTTGTGTGCCCTTCTAGGAAGGGTACTCAGACATCGGCTGGTAGAGGCAGATGTAAAGGTAGAGCGTCTAGCTCCGGTGGTTGTCAAAACCATATCTATACGTTGATGGGTCGACAGGACCAAGAGTAGTCTCCTGATGTTGTTACAGGTAGATTATCCATATTTTCTCTTGATGTGTATACATTGATAGACTAAGGATCCACTTTATCGTACATTACTCCTTTTGTTGCTAGCAAGTTTGGTAGAGAACCCGAGTAATTAAGTAAGCCATTTGTGGTATCTACGCTAGTTGGAAAGTCAGTGATAGTTAGATGGGTGTATCGGGGTTGTGAGGAGGTGATTTGTAATCGTCATACTCTAGCTGACTTAAATGAATTGGAAATGGTTGATTTTGATGTCATTATGTGCATGGACTGTTAGCCTCTTGTTATGCTAGTGTGGATTATCGGACGAAGGTTGTTTCTTTTTAATTTTCTAGGTGAACCCGTTATAGAATGTAAGGGTAATTCAGCAATACCTAAGGAGAGGTTTATTTCCTAACTCAAGGCACAAAAGATGATTTCAAAAGGTTATATCTATCATTTGGTGCGAGTACAAGATTCGAAGACAAAACCTCCAACCCTTTAGTCTGTTCCTGTTGTTAATGAGTTCCCATATATTTTCCCTAATGATCTTCTAGGTATTTCTCCCGAAAAGGAAATTAACTTCACTATCAGTGTGCTTCTAGGCACTCAGCCGATATCTATTCCTCTTTATAGAATTCCCCCTCCCGAGCTAAAAAAGTTGAAAGCGCATTTGAAGGATTTGTTAGAGAATGGCTTCATTAGGCCCAGTACTTTGCCATGGGTCGCACTTGTATTGTTTATTCGTAAGAAAGTTGGCTCGTTGAGAATGTGTATTGATTATCGTCAGCTGAATAATGTTACTACCAAGAATAAATATCAACTTCCAAGGATCGATTACTTGTTTGATCAGTTGCATGGTGCTAAATATTTCTCAAAGTTCGATCTTAGGTCGGGATACCATCAATTGAGGGTTAAGGAGAAAGATATTCCGAAGATCAATTTTAGGAACAAATATGGTCACTTTGAGTTCCTTATTATGTCATTTCGTCTCACTAATGCCCCAGCGGATGAATCGAATGTTCATACCATTTCTGGATATCTTCGTGATTGTGTTTAGAGATGACATTTGGGTGTATTCTCGATCAAAGGTAAAGTATGCAGAACATTTGCGAGTGGTGTTACGGACGCTCCAGAGTCTTGAGTTAGATGTAAGGTTTTCTAAATGTGAGTTCTAGATGAATTCAGTGACCTTCCTCGGTCATATAATTTCAGACTAGGGCATTAAAGCTGATAGCTTGAAAATTGAAGCCGAGAAGAAATGGTCGAGGCCCACGACTCCTATGGAGGTATGTAGTTTGTTGGGCTTGGCAGATTATTATCGAAGATTCGTAGAGGGTTTTTCTTCTATTGCTACCCCATTGATGAAGCTAACTCATAAGAAAGTTGAGTTCTAATGGTCAGATGCTTGTGTAATGAGTTTCCAAGAATTGAAAGATAGGTTGATGCCGGCACATGTCCTGACACGTCTAGAAGGTTTAGAGGGCTATGTTGTTTACTGTGATGCCTCCAGAGTTGGCCTAGGTTATGTTCTGGTGCAACACGTAAAGGTTATTGCCTATGCTTTGAGACAATTGAGGAAACACGAGCAAAATTACCCGACTCACGATCTTGAATTGGCAGTTGTTATATTTTTCTTGAAGATATGGCTTCATTATCTATATAGGGTTTATGTTGACTTGTTCACTGATAATAAGAGCTTATAATATATATTCAAGCAGAAAGAGTTGAACCTAAGGCAGAGGAGATGGCTTGAGTTGTTGAAGGACTATGATGTTGATATTTTGTACCATCCTGGCAAAGCTAATGTTGTAGCCGATGCATTGAGCTGTAAGTCTATGGGTAGCCTGAGTCATGTAGAGGCTAAGCTGTAAGTCTGTGGGTAGCCTGAGTCATGTAGAGGCTGATAAATTGGACATGACCAAATAATTGTGTCGGTTAGCTAGCTTGAGTGTATGATTGCTTGATATGAATGACGGAGGTGTCGTAGTTCGGAATACTGCAGAATAATCTTTGGTAGCAGAAGTAAAAGTAAGGCAGTTTGATGATTCAGAGTTGATCAGAATAAAAGAAGAGATTCCCTTTCAAAAGAAGCAGATGTTTGAGCTGTCAGATGACAAGGTTCTTAGATACAAATGTCGGTTGTGTATGCTTGATGTTGGAGGATTCTGAGGGCAGATTATGGAAGTGATTCACTAATCCATGTATTCTATTCATCCTGGTTCTACTAAGATGTACCATGATCTTCAATAACTTTATAGGTGGAACAATTTGAAGAGAAATATTACAGAGTTTGTAGCCAATGTCCAAATTGCCAGCAGGTCAATGTTGAGCATCAGAAGCCTGGGGTTTGCTTTAGAGCATAGAGATTCCGACGTGGAAATGGGAGATAGTCAATATAGATTTCATTATAGGTTTACCTCATTCTTATAGAAAGTTTGACTCCATCTGGGTT
Organism: Anisodus tanguticus; assembly: GCA_034509755.1. Classification (NCBI taxonomy): domain Eukaryota; kingdom Viridiplantae; phylum Streptophyta; class Magnoliopsida; order Solanales; family Solanaceae; genus Anisodus; species Anisodus tanguticus. Next base: position 21,176,791 of record CM067557.1, read on the forward strand.
ATTGTTGATATACATACAAATTCAGCCCATTTTCTACCTATTAGAACTACTTATTCGCCTGAAGATTATGCCAAGTTGTATATCAAGGAGATAATTTGGCTTCATGGGGTTCCAATTTCCATTATATACGACAGAGGTGCCCAGTTTACAGCTAACTTCTAGAGATCCTTCCAGAAAGGTTTAGGTACTCAAGTTAATCTCAGTACAACTTTCCATCCGCAGACAGACGGACATGTCGAGTGCACTATCCAATCACTCGATAATATTCTACGAGCTTGTGTTTTGGACTTTAAAGAGAGTTGGGAAGATCACTTGTCGCTCATTTAATTTGCTTATAATAACAGTTATCATTCCAACATTAAGATGGCTCCATATAAAGCCTTGTATGGACAAAAGTGTAGGTCTCCTATCGGTTGATTTGAAGTGGGTGAAGCAAAGTTATTGGGACCTAACTTGGTGCAAGAAGCAGTAGAAAAGGTAAAGTTAATACAGGAGCAATTGTTGACTGTGCAGAGTCGGTAGAAGTCCTATTCAGATGTTCGACGCCGAGATTTAGAGTTTGTTGTTGGTGATTGGGTGTTCCTGAAAGTATCGCCTATGAAAGGCGTGATGAGATTTGGCAAGAAGGGAAAGCTTATCCCTAGGTACGTCAGACTGTATAAGATTGTTCATAGGGTCGACCAGGTGGCCTATAGGCTTGAACTACCCCCAGAGATGAAAGCAGTCCATCTAGTGTTTCATGTATCAATGCTTCAGAAGTGCATATGAGATCCCTCCCATAATACTCTTGTAGAGGATGTTCAGATTATAAATGACTTATCGTATGAGGAGATTCCAGTTTCTATCTTATATCGTCATATCTGAAAGTTACGGACCAAGAAGTGGCATTTGTTAAAGTGTTGTGGAGAAATAATAATATGAAAGAAATGACGTGGGAAGCTGAGGAGGACATGAAGTCCAAATATCCACACTTGTTTCAGACTATAGGTTTATATTGATACTCGCGTGATACGATTTTCCTACTCCTATCTTATATATGAATCTTACCTTATTGCCTTGTAAATGCAATGTTGTTGATACAAATGTGATGGATGCAACCCAGACTACGACACTTGATAATTGAGGTGACTTATGGTTAACCTTCTTGATTTCTGGATAAATAGACAGTCGTGTGAGGCCAATATTATGGTATTATGTTATTGTATTGTGGTCCGGTTCTTTCTCGGACCCCGCGCATAGCGAGAGCTTAGTGCACCGGGCTACCCTTTTATGTTATTATATGGCCTTGTATGGCATTGAATATGTTTTCCGAATGCTTGACAGGTTTTGGATAGTCCTGTTTATAGAGGAAACTTTCCCAAAATTCTTAAGAATCCTAAGAGTTAGAAGTTTTAAGTTATGCTTCATCTACATTCGAGGACAAATATTCTTAAGGGGTAAGGATGCTACACCATGTATTTCATACATCGTTGTTATCGTATCAATAGCCGACATAAGTTCAGAGATGGTAAGATCCTCAAAGGGACGAATAAAATATTTATGGAAGTGCTGAGTAAGTTTCCAGAAGGTTTAAGACTAATCGGAGTAACGAAAGTAAGTTTTGACAAGATGCCAACGTTTGAGGTACTCCACGAATTGCAAAGCACAACATGCGACTTGCAGGAAGTGTCTGCAGGATGCAGCGAGACCGCACAACTTGACAGAGATTTTAGGAGTTTGGGGCATGTCCTGCGAGACGCAGGCAGTTCCTTCGAGTCGCATGTTGTGCCGCATGATGAGTCAATGCAAATTTTTCTAATTTTCTATATAAGGACCCAACTTGATCTTCATTTCATTTCTTACCATTTTTAGATCTAGACTGCTCCAAAACCCTCTCTAAAAGTTCTCATATAATCCTAGGCCAAATTTAAAGGTACACCAATGATTTCAATGTAAAGAATCCCCTGACAATCATTAGATTAATCTTCTCCTCATTGTGCTGAATTTGTAGAATTCTTTGAAGTGAAGTAATCTTTTGATTTGGAGCAATTCTTGTGGTTTGAGGTGAGTTTCCTCTTCTTCTTCTTGCTCTTGAGATTATACAAGTCATAGAGAATGATCTCGCGATGAAATTGCTAAGCAATTATCGGAATTGTTGAATCTTGTTTGTTGTGTTATTGGGCTTTTTTTGTGGGCTAAGAGGTAGTATGAAGTTGTTGGGTTATTTATTGTGCTATGGAGATGGAGGGTAATGCTTGAAGGAGCTTGTTGTGTTGGAATATGGATAGAATTGAATATAGAAGATAACATTAATTCTATGCACTATAGGTGCTCGGTGAAATGTCTAAGTAACTTTTCTTGTGTTATGAATCCATCATTGATACAAATCGTTCATATACTATAGATAATCATTCGCAGAGCATTCGAGGACTCGTGTGATCCGTATAGCTAAGGCCACACCCCCCAAGGTTGGGGTGTGACATCACCCATCTCATTAACCACCGATGTGCTACTTTTTTTATTTTTCAACAAAAACTTTATATATTTTGGAGAGCGAGGAGTCGTCCTGAAAGACAGAGATTATTGGGTTTTACCTTTACTTTTTCATACTACTCGTTTTTATATTTTCTTTGGATCATTTGTTATTTTTTTCTTTCATGTCTATGTGGAGCTAAACTTCACGTTCTAGTGTTGTGGTTCTTTCATGAACATTGTTATCCGGATATTGATTTTAATTAATTAGTTTTTTGTATTGATTTATTTATTTAATCATGAGAATAAGTACTTAGTTGAATCACCAATCTAATAATATCTACGAATTTAGCCTGAACTCGAGAGAGGAATTCTAAGATATTGATAGGGTTAAATAGAGCATGATCTCAACTAGGGATGGCAACGGATCAAATCTGGACCGGATCCTACTAGATCCAGATCTAGATCCATTTTTCATACTTGGATCCAAATTCAGATCCAGATCCAAATCCATCGGGTCTATAAAAATCAGATCCAAATCCGGGTCCACGGATAGGATCTAGATCCACATGTAATTTTTTTTGCCTTGAATAATATTCCACCTGTTGAAACTTTTTTGACAAAATGAAACCCAGTCGGCTTGAAAAAAATGATTGAGTTCATTCAATCAACCTACACAAAGATGACACCATTCTTCCAAAATACTGAATGAAGTTTTAGCATCACAAGAAAATAAAGACGATGAAGCAAAGGAAGTAAATAACAACATCATGGAAAACACTGCAATTACAAAGGTCTTGAAATTAAATTCTACAACAATGTTCTTTAAAATGCCAGCAACATCTTCTATAACCTTCTGCCAAACTTGATAAACTAGTCTTAGAAGTCACTAGTTTCAATGTCATCAACATCCTAAAATAACAAAGAAACAATTATATTAAAAAGAGATAACTAAAAAAATTCATCTCAATACATATTTATGATTAAACATATCATTTACCATATCAATACATTCAACTACTTCCCCTTCTTCTTCAGAATATTCAGTAACTGTCGAACAAGCATGTGTGCCCTCAAAAGTACCTTTATTTGAAAGAAATTGAAAAATAAATAGAAGGTTCATGTTAGAAAAAAATTGATATTAACGTATATGAGAAAATAATCAATACATAAATAATAGATACCTTTAATGTCTTCGATTATCCAATTTTGCAAGCACATTAATGCCTCCACCATTTTAGAGTGAAGCCTAGAACGATGAGAATTAATCACCCTTACACCCATGCTAAAGGCACTTTCCGAAGCCAGGAATAGATGGGAATTGCAAGGATGTCCTTAGCAATTTTCTATAAAGTATGATACATAAATAATAGACTGGAATTCCTCATTTTCCAACATTTCTTGAAAAAAGTTCTTGCCTTTTATTTCCCTCACTTCTCATTTGATATTCAACCACAAGTTTATCAAGATTTTCCTAACTTTTGCCACTTCATTATCAACATCATCTTTATACAATCTCTGAAAATTGTACTCCACACAATCCATTTTATTTCTTGGATCTAAAATTGAAGCAACCGCCAACATCTCAATAAAAATGCATTCATGTAGTTCATGGCCATAGAGATATTGACATGAAAGTAATATGAATAGGCGACTAAGGACTCGAGAATCTTATTTGTAATAGCAACCCTGTTAATCAGTAAACTATATAAATTAAGAAATTAATTCAATTGAAGAATACAACGTGATTGTTAGATAGCCCATAGCCCTAGATCGATTTCATCTCATTGAAAATATAAAAACTCGTTCTTTCTTGGTTGAAGTTCATTATTTTTTTTAAAAAGAAATTAGAATCACTAGTTTTGGGTTTAACCCTTTTATACATAATTAGGAATAGTTAATCACAAGTCTTTGTGGGTTTGACATTCAATTTTTAAAATTACTATATTACTTGTACGATCACGTACGCTTGTGTGTGCATTTGGAAGCGACGATCACCAAGGAGTAAAATAAGAGGAGCTCCTGGGAAGGGGTAAAAAAAATTACTCCTTATGTCCCATTTTATATGAAGGTATTTAACTTGGAACAAAGTTTAAGAAATAAAGAAAAATCTTTGAAACTTGTGGCTTAAAACAACCAATAGAAATTTGTGTGGGTAGAAATCATTTCATTAAGAGTATAAAGGTAAATATAAAGTTGATTGTCACTAAATATAAAAAAGTATCATTCTTTTTAGGACCGACTAAAAAGAAAAGAGTGTCACATAAATGATGACGGAGGAAGTATATACTAAGTAAAAGAAAAAAGGAAGAGAAATACCTTAATGAAAAGAGTCTACGAAAGGGATAGTCGAGTCAAAACAAGGTGATAAGCCTAAAACGGCCGAACAGGTCGTTACATATGTTTACCCTCCTCCTTTTCTCCCTAAATAGAATATTAATAATGGATACTAACTTGTGATCCAATTTAAAATTGGAGAATCACGTCTAAGTCCATACAAGGGCTCTCGGCAGTCATGCCATTCCAACTAGGAGTTGGATTCTAAAGAAAAAATCTGTAAAATTTATTTTTGGAATTAAATTATCACATTAATCAAACAGGAAAAGAGTTTATATGTGATGTTATATAAATGGTGATGAAAAGTGTATAAAAATAATATTGAGAAAACACTTTGTTAGAAGGGTGTGAGTACAACACAAAGCCAAGAGAGAGAAAATACTATTGACAGAAAAAAAGTTTCATGTTCTTTTTTTTTTTTGTGTTTTCAGCATAATTATTTAACTCAATTTTTTTTCGTAAGTTCCGTTAACCAAAATGTTGACAGCAAAAATCGATTTCAGTGTGGATACACATAGAGTCTTCGTACTATAGAAAAAAATTTGAAATACTATTCTCTTTACCATGTTTGAATTGGAACCAATCTTTGAGATGTAAATAAGTTTTAAAGACAAATAAATCTACCAAAATTGTTTGTTATATTTTGCCGCGTGTTATGAATACCTATGCGATCCTTTACTTGCGCCGTATTAACAAAGTAGAGTTTAATTCAAGATCATTTTTTCTTATGCATCAAATCAAAACAAGTGATTTACTATTGTTGCAACAAAAAACTTGGGAATATATAAGTACATGAAAATGAAGGACTTCAGCAAAACTGAATATTGCCTCCCAATCTTCTTCTTTTTAATTGTTGAAACAAATACATCAGAAAAGAGTTTGCATCAAAATATTCAAGAGAGCAGATGGAGAAAAATGCTTTTGAGAATACAAACGCATGCAACAGGGCACAAAACAATGTAAGATTATCGACAAAATTGTTAGGTGCATTTGGTCATTCTTCAATCAATAATTGAATAATTAATGATCATGTGTTTGCAGTACAAACTATAACTTTAGATGTATTAAAAACAAGGAGAGAAGCGTAAAATTCCTTTAACATTTGACCTCCTTTAGGTCATAAGGGAGGTACAAAAAGGTTGGATCAGTGGCACCTTCCTTGTAATATGCAAAGACCATTGCAGCATCGTCTGCCATGCTCTCTCCAACAAAGAATTAAGGTCACTAAGCTTTGAAAGAAGGAACTTGGTTGCGGTTTCAATGTGCTTCTTTAACAATTCTTGCTTGTGGGGTTCCAACGTGGGTGTCAGATTCTGAAGGGTTTTGTTGGGTACAAAGCACATAAGTAAGGCACAACGGAAGTTTAAAAGTTTTGTTTCTTACTTACCCCAACAACATTTCTGGTATGGTTATACAACAATTAAACTCGTAATATAAAGCATATACTTACAAGTTAGAATTATCTGGAATCTTTATCAACTGTGAGGTGCACACGCGGTTGCCCTTCCGATTGCAAGCTCCAAGCTTCAATATATTTCTCTTTCGGAAAGCTAGGAAATCGGGCAGAGGTTCGAGAGAGTATTTGATTCTAAGTCTCTAAGGCTTAGAATGATTTTCAGAAATTGGTGTATGAATAATGAAATGAATGCCACTATTTATAATTGAAAAATAGGTCAAAACTGGATTAGGGTTTGACCTTGGGCCTGACCCAAAATTCAAGGCAGAGGCGCCGCGACCCTACGGTATGGGCGTCCGGCGCTGGACGTGCTCCTGCACTGTCTCGATTTATTTTTCGTGCATTCTTAATTAAATCTAAAATCCAATTTTGACTTAATTAAAATAATCATTATTTATTTAAATATCTCGATTCCAAATCGAACATTTAATTACTTTCTCAATACATCCTTAGATCAAAAAGGACAATCGACATAGTGTGACCCTACATACCTTCTCATGTCGACATTAATCAAATTAAGGTCTACACGGAACTCCTAGACGGCGCCGGAAGACGAACTCAATATTTGAAGTACGTTTACGCGAATCCAGTAAATTTAACCTTTATGTGGTAAGATAAAATCATTTCATTCACGACACACCCGATCAAGCTTAGGATTTGTCAAGTGTCTATCCAAATGACTTAATTATTGTATCTCATCTATATTAGTTGACGGCTAGACCATATTCTAAATATGTCTATTGCGTTGGCCAACGACTTAGTCAACCTAACTGAGAATCCTAGTGTTATCTCGAATATACATTCGAGGAATGAATCCTAATCTTGGCTCAACTACCACCTTCAATCCACATTGTAATGTACCCAATACAAGTCGTATCTCAACCTATAAGGCATTTGAGCTTAGGATGGGATCAAAGTGCATTACTTTGTAGACAAGACGCGTATTGACCTCAAGTCTAAGGACTTCTATCTCCCACACGCTGATCATACTTTAGACAAGTATAACAAACAGTATATCAGCAGGGTATACCAATACTTTCAAAGTATCCATGTGTCCATCATGAGTAGCCATTACTCGTAGCAGGTGAGACATACTACGTCCTCTAAGGATGTGATGCAGACCACATGTCGACTTATCACATATCATCGATATCCCATTCTCGATGATCATTAGTCGAGGCTATTTTAAGAGTTACGCTCTATCATGAATATCTCACTCTATTAATGACAACGTAAGCTCAAGGGATGCACATTAATGAATAATTGCAAACAATCAAATAATAATTCAATAATTGCAAATGTCAAAATATTAATCTCCATTAATAATAATATGAATGTGTATAAAGTACATTTGTCCTAATACAGATTGTCTCTAGGACATAAATATACTTTCAATCTCCCACTTGGCCTAGAGCCAATCTCCAACATATCTAATGCCCATATTCTCAAAAGGACCATTATGATTGACTAAGCTTAATGGTTTAGTGAATGGGTCAGTTAGATTATCGTTTGTGGAAACATAGTCTAATCTAATCTCTTCAGTCTCCACCATCTCCCTGAGTATGTGGTACTTCCTTAGTATATGCTTGTTTCTGTTGGTTGATCTTGGTTCCTTAGCTTGCGCAATCGCACCAGTGTTGTCACAATAAACCGTTATTGGACAAGTGGCACTTGGAACAACCCCTAGTTCCTTCAGGAACTCAGATATCGCGACAACTTCTTTACCAGCTTCCGATCCAGCAATGTACTCAGCTTCTGTTGTCGAATCAATAGTTGTAGCTTGTTTAGAACTTTTCCAGCTTACTGCTCCACCATTTAAAATGAATGTGTACCCTGATAGAGATTTGTAGTCATCAACATCTGTCTGGAAGCTAGCATCAGTGTACCCAGTACATACCAGCTTCTCTTGTCCACCATAGACTAAGAAATATTCTTTAGTTCATCTAAGATGCTTAAGAATACTCTTGACTGCTTTCCAGTGTTCTTCCCCAAGGTTCTGGTGGAACTTGCAAGTCATACTAAGTGCAAAGGCCACATCTAGCCTAGTACAGGTCATGACATACATGATCGATCCTATAGCCGAAGCATATGGGATCCTTTTCATGCGTTCAAGTTCCATAGTATTAGAAGGACTATCCTTATTAGATAACTTGATGCCTTATCCCATAGGTAGACCGCCTTTCTTGGAATTTTCCATAGAAAAACGTCTAAGCACTTTGTCTATGTAGACTGACTGTGACAGCCAAGTGGGAGAGGTAGGATTCGAACCTACATAGAAAAACTTCAACAAATTTACAGTCCCAATAATCTGTTAGGTCTATCTCTATAGATCCTATTCCCCAGAATGTAGCAGGCTTCACCTAAATCCTTCATCATAAACGTACTGGACAATCACTCTTTGACTGACTGTAGGAGAGTCTTATTGTCTCCCATTACTAATAGTCACATTCTTGCATTTACTATAAACACATGGATCTTCTTTGCTTCTGACGAAATCAAATGACTTGATAGCCTTGTCAAAGCAAATGTTCAACTCCTCGAGGCTTGCTTAAGCCCATAAATGGACTTTTGTAGCATGCATACAGCATTTGGTTTGGACTCAATTGAAAAACCCTCAGGTTGTTTCATATACACCTCCTCAACTAGATTACCATTGAGGAAAGCAGTTTTGACGTCCATCTGCCAAATGGCATAGTCATAATATGCAACTATTGCAAGCAAAATCCGAATGGACTTAATCTTAGCAACAGGTGAAAAGGTTTCATCATAATCTACCCCATACCGTTGATTATAACCTTTAGCCACCAATCTTGCTTTATAAGTCTGTACCTTTCCATATGCATCAATCTTCTTCTTGTAGACCCATTTGCATCCTATTGGGTCTAACCCCTATTGACAAATCAACCAAGTTCCAAACTTGATTTATGTACATCGAGTCCATCTCAGATTTCATGGCTTCTTGCCATCTCTGCGAATCAATGTCTAACATAGCTTCGCTGTAGGTTGTAGGTTCATCGTCATCAGGAATATCTATCTTATTGTGTGTTTCAACAAGGAGATTAAGTCTTTCAGGCGGACGGTGAGTCCTAGTGGTCCTACGGAGTTGAATATTCTGCGTTTATGTATTTGTTGCATTCTGATTGTGAGAAGGTCTTTGTGTGTTGGACAATCCATCACCTTGAGAGCTTTCAGGAATGTTATTTTCATGTATTTCCTAAATGGGATGATGTACAACTATTGTATTATCTTCTATTGGTTGTGTATGAGAGTCTTGCATTTCTGCACTATCTCTTACAGCACTCCCATTGGCTGAAGGGCGTACTCTAAGTACCCAATCTTCACCAGATACTCCCACCGAATCCTTGTTTAGGTCATTCGACAAGGGTTCATTTTCTGTGTTATCTTGTGGTTCTTGAATTTCTTCAAGTTCTATCTCTCATACTTGCCTATGTTCCTTGTAGACATATTCTTCTTCAAGGAAAGTTGCATTCCTGGAAACAATGACCTTATGTTCTCCAGAAAGATAGAAGTAGTATCCCTTAGTTTCCTTTGGATACCCCACAAAGTAACATTTCTCACTTTTAAATTCCAACTTGTCAGTGAGCATCTTTTTAACATATGCAGGGCACCCCCAGGGTCTCATATGTTTAAGAGCTGGCTTCTTGCCACATCATATCTCATAGGGTTTCTTTTCTACTGACTTGGAATGAACCCTATTCAGAATATATATAGAGTTTTGTATAGCATGTCCCCAAAGGTATGTCGGTAGAGCTGAGGAGCTCATAATGGATCGAACCATATCCAATAAGGTTCAGTTTCTCCTCTTGGCAACACCATTCATCTGTGGTGTTCCTGGAGGTGTCCATTCTGATTGGACTCCATGTAGCTTTAAGTAATCTAGAAAATCCTTGCTCAAGTATTCACCTTCCCAATCCGATCGAAGGGTCTTGATACTTGTTGCAAGTTGCTTCTCTACTTCCGACTTGTACTCCTTGAACTTCTCAAAGGCCTCAGATTTATGTCTCATAAGATACACATATTCATACCTTGTGAAGTCGTCAGTAAAAGTGATGAAGTATGGGAAGCCTCCTTTAGCTTGAGTCGAGAATGACCCACATACATCATTATAGACCAACTCAAGCACCTTCTTGGCTCGCACACCCTTCCCAGGAAGTGGTTTATTGGTCATCTTTTCTCTCAAGAAAGATTCGCAGTTACCATAAGACTCTAAGTAAAATGGTTCGAGGTAGTCTAACTTCCTCAATCTTGCTATCCTTGATTCATTGATATGACCAAGTCTAGTCTGCAGTGTCATAGGTAGGTAGAGTTTCTAGTACTTGTCTTGGCTCATTTATTTTGTACATTGAATATCTCTCGACTATAGTTCAGTGTATATAATCCATCCACAAGAGGAGCAGTTCCATATATAACATTATCAAAATACAGGAAAACCCTCCATGTTCAACACTGAGATAGAAATAATATTCCTCGTTAATGAGGGTACATAAAAGCAATCATTCAACACTAAACAGTAGCTGGAAGGTAAATTTAATCTATAAGTCCCTACGCGCTCAGCATCTACTTGTGCTCCATTTCCAACGCGTAGGTCTACCTCTCTCGGTTCAACCTTCCTGCTATCCGTTAGCCCCTGCACATTTGTACAAATGTATGAGCCACAAGCGGTATCCAATACCCAGGAATGAGAGTTATTTATACACATATTTATTTCAATGACATACATACCTTGTCCACCAAAGGCAGGAGCACCTGGTGTTTTTCCTCCTCCTAGTGTCTGCAATCCTTTTTCAAATGCCCCTTCCTATGGTAGTTGAGGCATTCATCCTTATCCGCATTCACTTTCTTCTTCACACCTCCCTTGGGCTTCATAGCTAAGGACGCAGCGATTACTTTGCCCTTCTTCTTCTGCCATTCCTTGCCTTTTGGATTGGGTCGGCTAGAAGAGCTCACCATGAGCACAACTTTGCCTTTGAAAGTGGAGGACTCAAATGTCTTGAGCATGTTGTGTAGCTCCGACAGAGTCACCTTCGTTCCATTCATGTTGAAATTCACTATGAAGTTCTCAAAGGAACGAGGGAGAGAGTTCAGGATGAGTGTGGTAGTGACATTCTTTTCAAGCTTCGTTCTAATTGAAGCAAGCCTCTCTATCAGCCCTATCATCTTCAACACATGCTGTGAGACCTGGGCCCCTTCATTGAGCTTACACTTGAAGAGTTCTATTAGCAACTCATATTCCATCGTTTGGGATTGAGAGTCATAGAGACTCTTCAAGTGTTCGAGCATCTCATTGGGCCCCATGTTCTCATGTTGTCTCTGAAATTCCATAGACATGGAAGACAGCATTACGCTGAAGTGGCATCATCTAGATGTTTCTGGTAAGCATTTTTATCAAAAGAGGCATATTCGTCAGAATCTGTCGCAGGGACTGTTGGGAACACTGTGTCCAACACGTATTCTATTTTCTCTTGTCTCAAACTATTCGTAAATTCCTTAGCTAGTCAAGGTAGTTTGGTCCGGTAAGTTTATTCATCTCAATCAACATTTTCAACGACAAGCTCGACATCTTATATAATCTGAAGAATTAGATAGATCGAAAATCAAACTCAAAATCTATTTCCTATTATACACATTCATTTAGGCTAATCAACAAGGTCTTTTGTTTAATTAGCTCCCACTATTTTAACATACTTCTACAACCCCATAGTAGAATACGTATACCTATATTAATTGTGGTCATAATGGGCCTAGATCCAAGCCTATGCTATCTCCGCGTTTGCTTTGGCTGATAAATTCAACAACATATATTGGTAGGTTCTAAACCAATTGCAAAACTTATTCGCAACTCATGGTTGATCAAATTATTACATTTAATCTTGCATCCTTAGATTAGTCCGACACTTTGGCGCCAAGATTTGTCTAAGCAAGTCAACCCCATTACACGACTGCGTTTATGTATATAAGCAAATTTGGCCTTTGTGAGTAAACACTTTGGTGTAAATACCCACAAAATTTTATCATTTACCTTTACATTAAAACACATCTATGAAAGAGTCTGGGTCCTCGTAGACTTAGAGCAAATGCTTTGGCATAAATACTCGTATCACCGAAAAGGATTTTGCACTCTAACAATTATAATGGACGATGCGTTTTAATTTAGACTTGTATTTAAAGTTTTGGGAAACATTTTAATTCGGGGTTTTAACCAAGATCAACTCTTTTATGTCATATCCAATATGACATCTTAACATCATGCAAAACAAATAACACATAGTTTGGGAACCGTCAACCCAATATGCATGATAGAAGATTGTTTAATCAAACACTGGGCGCCGCCTGCCTAGACAGTTATAGCGGACACTATTCTAGAAATGTAAATGACAAACATTTTGACATTTAGCACATAAATAGTATACTTATCAAATAATATATTGTATAATAATAATCTTGGGTTAAACATTCTGAACTCTGATGTTTTTTTGTTTCTGGACAGGTGGGGCCGCGATGCTAACCATTAGCGCTGCGGCGCCACTGAGGCGGTAGCCTTTCAGCTTCTGGAAAAATGCATTAGCGTCGCGGCGCTCCACCATGGAGTAGTGGCGCTGCAGAGGCAGAAACATTTCTGCTTCTGCAAATGCATTAGCGCCGCGGCGCCTGTTGTCCAATGAGTTCATGTTTTGAAATGAAGCATTAGCGCCGCGGCTCCACCTTGAAACCCTAGCAAGCGTCGCGACACCCTACCATAGGGTCGCGACGCTCATGTCCTGACAAACGTTTCTTTGTTGATTCTCAGAATCGTTCGACCCCTAAATCCAATTTAGGGATCAAATCACAGGTCCTTTATCATCACCCACCATTATCAGTAACGCCCATATCGACCATCATCCGTTCTTAGCCGTGCACCGTCTAATGAGCCAGACAACGCACTTTGGCTTAGTTCGAGTTAGAGCGAAATGACTTCCTCGAGTTAGCGTAGGAGAAAATTTAGGGTGAAATCAAAAGGTCAACATTGGTTCAAAACATTTAGGATTTCAAGAAACCTCGTTTTAATCCAATTTTATGTTTAACCCATATTATTATTCTATTCAATTGTTATATAACCATTGAACCAGCCTGAGCTCCTGATACCACTGAAATGTTTTGTTGGGTACAAAGCACATAAGTAAAGCACAACGGAAGTTTAAAAGTTTTGTTTCTTACTTACCCCAACAACATTTCTGGTATGGTTATACAACAATTAAACTCGTAACATAAAGCATATACTTACAAGTTAGAATTATCTGAAATCTTTATCAACTGTGAGGTGCACACGCGGTTGCCCTTCCGATTGCAAGCTCCAAGCTTCAATGTATTTCTCTTTCGGAAAGCTAGGAAATCGGGCAGAGGTTCGAGAGAGTATTTGATTCTAAGTCTCTAAGGCTTAGAATGATTTTCAGAAATTAGTGTATGAATAATGAAATGAATGCCACTATTTATAGTTGAAAAATAGGTCAAAACCGGATTATGGTTTGACTTTGGGCCTATTTATAGTTGAAAAATATGTCAAAACCGAATTATGGTTTGACTTTGGGCCTGGCCCAAAATTCGAGGCAGAGGCGTCGCGGCCCTAGGGTATGGGCGTCGCGGTGCTCGACATGCTCCTGCACTCTCTCGATTTATTTTCTGTGCATTCTTAATTAAATCCAAAATCCAATTTTGTCTTAATTAAAATAATCATTATTCATTTAAATATCTCGATTCCAAATCGAACATTTAATTACTCTCTCAATACATTCTTAGATCGAAATGGACAATCGACATAGTGTGACCCTACAGACCTTCTCATATCGACATTAATCAAATTAAGGTCTACACGGAACTCCTAGACGGCGCCGGAAGACGAACTCGATATGTGAAGTACATTTACGCAAATCCAGTAAACTTAACCTTTATGTGGTCAGATAAAATCATTTCATTCATGACACACCCGATCAAGCTTAGGATTTGTCAAGTGTCTATCCAAATGGCTTAATTATTGTATCTCATCTATATTAGTTGACGACTAGACCATATTCTAAATATGTCTATTGCGTTGGCCAACGACATAGTCAACCTAACTGAGAATCCTAGTGTTATCTCGAATATACATTCGAGGAATGAATCATAATCTTGGCTCAACTACCACCTTCAATCCACATTGTAATGTACCCAATACAAGTCGTATCTCAACCTATAAGGTGTTTGAGCTTAGGACGAGATCAAAGTACATTACTTTGTAGACAAGGCGCGTATTGACCTCAAGTCTAAGGACTTCTATCTCCCACACGCTGATCATACTTTAGACAAGTATAACAAACAGTATATCAGCAGGGTATACCAATACTTTCAAAGTATCCATGTGTCCATCACGAGTAGTCATTACTCATAGCAGGTGAGACATACTACGTTCTCTAAGGATGTGATGCAGACCACATGTCGACTTATCACATATCATCGATATCCCATTCTCGATGATCTTTAGTTGAGGCTATTTTAAGAGGTACGATATATCATGAATATCTCACTCTATTAATGACAACGTAAGCTCAAGGGATGCACATTAATGAATAATTATAAACAATCAAATAATAATTCAATAATTGCAAATGCCAAAATATTAATCTTCATTAATAATAATATGAATGTGTATAAAGTACATTTGTCCTAATACATATTTTCTCTAAGACATAAATATACTTTCAGGTTCTTGATGTATTTCTTCATGAAGGCAACAAACTGCTTCTTGTCAAAACTAGGTTGCTCTTGAAGCCTAAAAGTGTCCACGATGTCGACAACCTTGATAGCTTGATCATCAACACCTTCATTTTCATCCCCACCTTCAGCAGAAGGATTCTCCCCAGTGTCTACATCAATTGCCCCTTGAACAACCCACTGCAATATAATCTCATAAATTATACTCCCTCTATTTCAATTTATATGATATAATTCGAATTTCGAGAGTCAAATTTCTTTATTTTGATCGTAAATTCGGACATATAACCTTTAAATTTTTTTCTTGAAAAATAATTTACATAGTTAGAAACTACATAAAAAGTACTATTAGTCACAATAATTAACAAGTTACAATATTTAAAGAGCATATGAATCAATTGCGATCAAAGATTTTCTTGTTTGACTTTTAAAATATAAATTGTATCACATAAATTCAACATAGAAAATACTTTTCTAGTAGAAATTAGAGTAGTATTTTGGTGATTCCAAGAAATTACAAAAGAAAAATATTAAATTTGGGATGAAAAGAGTGCAACATGCGGTCCTAACTTTCCTTGTACTCCCCAAAGCATTCCATTCTCAACTTCTTGGTAAGGAAATGAATCTGACGGAGTTCATCCCCTGACATTATATTGAAATATTTCTTCAAACACTAAAATGAAAACTCCATTGGAAACCGTTTTACGAAGATATTCATTCAAAATTCACGAGGAGATCCGAACATAGTGTCTACAAAATTCATGATCCGAGGCACCGATTTTCATGATCGTATGAAACATGTCCTTAGAGATGGTGCCAAAAATACACTGCTTGACAATGGCGTCAAGACGGCGCCATGTCGTGTCATCAACTTCGATAGGGCGAGGAAAAGAGTCGTCAATATGGTTAAGCACATTATAGGCACATGCGTGGATGCAAAAGAGTTCAACCCATGAAGAATATTGACCGTCTTCTTGATCAATAACAAGAGGAATGAAGTTCTTGATGTTGGTGACGGCAAAAGCCGGGTGGAAAGAAGAAGTGGATGAGGGAGTGGGTGGGTTGATTGTGACGACCGGGGATGACGAGGAGGCCGTGGGAGAAGTGGGAGTAGCCATGGAAGTCATTAGAGGGGATGATTTTTGGTTAGGAGGAGAAAGAGAATTAGGGTTTATGGGGTAGCCGCCGGGCGACCGAGTAGGGGGGCGGCGGATTTTGGAAGAAGATTTTTAAGTTTTGGCTCATGATACCATGTAAGATTGTACTAATCTCCCTTGGAGAGTGTTTCTTATTAATACAACTAAATATAGTGTGTACAATGTTGAATCCTAATTGAATAAGGATACTATGTTTATCATAATTATACACTACTATTAATCACAAAATATATTGCGAATATATGATAATATTCGCTAATATTGACAAATATCTTTCTTCTTATAGTGCACATAAAATGAAATAACTTTTATGCCTTGTGTAAAAGTGAACCGTAATAGTCCACTCACAAACCCATAATCCAAATATCTAAATTTAAGGTGCAAAACCCAAACAAACAGATACAAGAAGGACGGAAGAATTACCGCTGAGAATATCTTGATAAGGAATTTGATCAAACTAGTCTCATTTCGAGATTGCAAAATTCAATAAACTCACACTTAACTCATCCCTACTCTCTCCATTCTTTTTTACTTACTCCTTGCTGACTTGGCATTATTCTAAAGAAATTATTTGTAAGGAGTAATTTTATTAAATTATCCTTATAATTATATTTTGGAAATCTAATTTTTTAAATTTGACTACTACTAGTACTTTATGCAGTTACTTAATGATAAGAGTAATTTCAAAAGAAAATAATAAATTTCGATGTTTATGACTTGCGGGGATGGATGACATGTGTCTCAAGGTAAAACCTCATAGGTTTCGAAAGGGAAATACAAATTTACAAGTTTTTTAAGTTTTGAAATGGAAAGAGTTGATCGAAAGTTGAATTTTGGGTAAACATATCTATTTCCAAGTCTTGTTGCTTCCGTTAGGTTCAGAACGTCATTTATAACTTAATCGAGTCTTTAGTTCGGATCCCGAGGCATTTCGTTGCATTTTTGGCATTTGTTTGTCTAAGAGTGAAAGTTGAGAATGTTAAGAGTGTTTTGTGGAAAAACATGTCGCGGCGATATTGGATCAGTGTTTTGAGTGCGCGATCAAGTTCACAACGTCGATTATAGTCTAGTACTCTAGTAGCATATTTAGTTTGTGTATAGGAGGCCTCGGGTGAGTTTCCGGTGTTGAATCGAAGTTTGAGAGTTTTTGGGATTTTCTAGTTTCTGGTGTCTCAGATCGGCGAGCATAGGGCCGCTTCTGCGAAGGAAGGACCACAGGTGCGAGATTCGTCTAGTTCGTCTTTGGTCGCTTCTGCGAGAAATTGTTCACATAAGCGAGACTGCTCCTACAAAGGAATGATTGCTTCTGCGGTCTCGAATATTTTAATGAAGCGAGGTATTGTCGAGGATGCGATCCCGCTGAAGCGGAAATCACTGAATCAGAATGCATAAACTCTCCATTTCGACTTAGACTTTTTATTTCACAACCTTGGGGTTTGGGGAGCTCGGTATAGTGCAATTTGAGGAGTTTTTCAAGAATCATCGATTGGGTAAGTTTCTTATCATCCTACTATGATTATATCTTCGATTAACTAAAGATTTCATGTTAGAAACCATATTTTAGGTTGAAATTTTTGTGGGTTGTGAACCCTAAGTTGAAAATGGAGTTTTCTTTAATTAATTTTAGTTTGTTTGAGTCAATTTTATAATTTTAGCTTGTTTAAGCTTTGGGTAAACTATTTCTAACATGAATTTCAAATTCATTCCGGACTTTCAAATGATTTTATTTATGGGTTTTGGCACAAATTGGATTTTTGGAAAATTCCTGAATTGAAGGCCTAATTGATATTAGTTTCCCATCAAACTTAAGGATATGACTTTCTAGACGATGGGTAGCATGTCTAACCTAAAGTTTCGATTTTGCCCTAGTGGGCCTGAGGTCACTTTTGAGTCGCTTTTTGGGGTCTTTGAAAAGTATGTCTTTATGGTTATCTCTAGATTGTATGTTAATATATAATTGATAATTGTTAGACATTGCTTATTCGGAGACGATACGAAAGGAATGACGCGAGTTCAGCTAGTTTGTGGAACCCGCTCGGTATTGAGGTAGGCTATGACTTATTCCTTTTAGACTCTGATGGATGCATGTATAGCATATAATCATTGAGGGATATTGAGCGTGATAAGAGTCGCACTTTAGTGACTGTGATGAGCATTTAGATAGGTACCAGTGTATTGTGTTGGGGATGATCATAGTTAGATTGGTTCCATCAGCTGTTATGTGGGCCATGATAGCGGTGTTTGAACTCCTATTGGTGCATGCATTCATTTATCTCATCACTCCATGCCTCGTAATATGAAAAGATTGATGTTTTAAATTGTTGTGGAATTGATGATATTGAGGCATGTGATTATTCATCTCATAAATATATGGCTTCCATATCATACTACCATGATTATTTTTCTTATTTAGGCTTGCATTCATACTACCATTGATATTGAGATGGATTTGATATGGAATGTTGTTTGGTCTGATGAGATCGGAGAATAATGTGAGTTTGATATGAGATGATACTGATTTTGAGATGATATGATATGAAATGACTCGACAAATGAGTTCGTGATTTGATGCTCTACCGACCTGATTGATCATGTCGACTGGTTGTGAAAGGTATATCGACTCGCGGAGTCCCCCACTATGTGGCAACGTTTAGTAGCATGTGTATACTAGGTTTGAAAATGGCCAGTTCATTTCATTCTTATTGTTTATGTCTACATGACTTAATTGCAATTGAATTGATGAAAGGACTTTTGTTGTGGTTGTGTTTAAGAAAAGGTTAAGGAATTGCCCATTAAATTGATAAGAAGTAAGTCTAGGGTGATTTAGAGTCGGATGGACTTAATCTAAACTTATAAGGAACGATATAAGATTGAATTGTGTTGAATTCATACATGACTAAACGGTGACGTAATTGATCTTTCTTGATTGTGTGTTTCATTAATATCCATGTTCTGAAGAGATTTATGTGTTAGACAAGAAGTAGATTGATTTGAGAGTTATTTGTGAATTAGACTCAATCTTTATATGTGTTAAATATTTTTTGTCGTTGTCGGCCTATGATGCCTACGAAGTACATTGTGTATTCATATTGTTCTTGCTGCACTTTTTGTGTGTACAAAATTGATCCGAGTTCCTATCGAGGCGTAGTGTTTGATCCCGAGGCGATCCAGCAGAGATGATACGGTGAGCTACTACTTGGACTGCAGCCCTGAAATCTCTTCCTTATGTTTCTGTCTATTTTTCCATATCTTTCGGACAATATTTACCTAGTAGCTTAAGACTTGTAATTTGTAAATCACTTTTCCAGTTCTCAAGTCTAGAATATTATATTAGGTTGTTTATCAAGTTTTACCTTTATCCGCTTTCATAGAAGAAATTATAATAGGTATAAACGTTATCAAATTCAACTTTAAGTTGGAGATCAACTTGAAGGTTGTTTGCTACTCTGTGTAGATTCCTGAGATAGGAATTAGAGTGGAGTTCCTAGGTTACAGAGTTTGTAACTTGAATTTGCAAGTTGTAGTGGAGTTGAAGATAATACTACAAAGGTGTAGGTCGTGGTTTTTACTGCCCTTGTGAGCCGGATGGTTTCCACGTAAAAATACCATGTCCTTGCTTTTCTATTCTTTATTATTCCGTAAATGCTTCACATAGAACATGTAGAGTCACATGTTTTATCCTATAGGCGAAAATTAGGTATCACATAAGTTAAACAACTAAGTGTGCAGAATATGATTACCCATACTCACCGTCTTCCGATTCAAGGCATCCGCCACTACATTGGCCTTGCCCGGGTGATACAGGATAGTCATGTCATAATCCTTAAGCAACTCTAACCACCTACACTATCTCAAATTAAGATTCTTCTAGTTGAACATACTACAGATTGCGATGGTCCATAAATACCTCAAAATGCACCACATAGAGATAATGCATCCAAATCTTCAAAGCGAACACAATCGCCGCTAACTCCAAATCATGAGTGGAGTAGTTCTTCTCATGTACCTTCAATTGCCTCAAAGCATAGGCTATCACCTTCCCCTTCTGCAGTAACACACACCCAAGACCTATCCTAGAAGCATCACAATAGACTGCAAAGCTCTCTCCCTCAACTGATAAGGCCAAAATTGGAGCGATAGTTAACAAAGTCTTGAACTTTTGTAAGCTCGCCTCATACTCTTCGGACCACTGAAATGCTACCTCCTTCTGAGTCAACCTAGTCAACGGGTCTGCAATGGATGAAAACCCCTTTACAAAACGCCGATAATAACTCACAGACCAACAAAACTCTAAACTTCGATGACCGAAAGATGCCTAATCCTATCCCGAACTGCCTCAATCTTCTTGAGATCTACCATGATACCATTATTACCTATAAGACATGATTCACAAGTTGTATAAGGCTTGTAAACAAAGGGGTATTAATAACTCTCCTTATGCAACTCAATAATTATTGTCTCATTAACATAACCCAAGCGGCAATGCCAAAGATAACATTATCTCTTCTTCGTTTAGTACTAATATGATTAATATTTTCAACATTACTCTTTGCATCCAAGAATAAAAGACCATCTTTTATAAAATTATTGTCATGAAATAAATCAGAATGATACAATGAGCAACTATTGCTTTTTAATATCCAAATCATAACCTTGTTCAAGTAACAAGAAAACTGATACAATATTTTGCACATATTCTGATACATAATAACAATTATTCGGTTCTACAAACTTGCCAGAAAGCAACAAAAGACAGAAATTTCTTACGACTAAGGCAGAAGCTTATGCACCATTGGCAGCTCGAAGCTCCACTTGACCTTTAGCCAATTTTCTAATTTTGCTCAACATCTGTAAAGAATTACATATATGAGCAGCACATGCGATGTCCAATACCCATGAAAAGGTGGAATGATGTATAGAGAAATTTAATTTAATCATACAAATATCTGAAGAAGAAGAAGTATCATTTGCATCCTTCTTCTTGCTTGCAAGATTGGCTTTGTAGTTCCTCTTTCAATGACCTTTCTTCCCACAGTAGTGACAAGCTCCTTTAGCTTTCACACAATTGGTCCCGACCAACTTATTCAAATTCATTAAATCATGAAGTGATACGGGGGATGTCATTTTGTAGTAAATCTACATAAATTTGGAACAACATATAAACGAATATTCATTGATGATAACATTTATATAGATAGGACTTTATTTAATATAGTTCTCCCACTATTTTTTCATTTCTCATTACCCTCTTATGAGAACAGAAAGCCATGTTGGAAGGCTTCCCAGCAGGCATCAATATCCCATTGGTTTCACTAAGACATTGGCTTTGGCACAACAAATCTTAATGAACAATAGGTAAAGAACTCTTTTTCAATTATTTTATATATAACTCTTGATGATCTCTTGTGTCTCTTAGTCTCATAGTCTTGAATTTGGTACAACAAACTATAAGGCTAATAAGTAGGGCTGGGCTGGTTTTTTGATAGGGAAAGAGACAGGGGAGGGGGAAATGGAAGTCAAGTCCACCATTTCATAATATAGGAATGCAATAACGCACAAAGAAAGTTTTCAGGAAAGATTGAAGGGGTCACATATAGTCCCACTTAAAATCCAGATTCCTTGGGCAATGTAGTAGCCTTGTTGACAAAACTTTCGAAGATGTGTTAATGCATTTCTATTTTATGAAATTTGAAGTACCCACCCTGGGCTTTGGCACAAAAACTTAGTCATTCAAAATTCCATATTAACATCTCATGTTTTAAAGAGATGGGTCACATTTTCGCACGACATGGACCTTGACTTTGGCACAACAAACTCATATCCTGAGTCTAGTACGTTACTATCCCTATATGGTGGGAGGCACGAGTGATATACTTAATATTTATAGCCATTTTAACTTAATTTTTTATGCGAGGGACGTTTTTATTTGACTAGGTCTCACTTATGTTATATTAGTCATTACGTCACAAGCAATACTATAGTTTGTAAGCATCCATTCAAGATGAATAAACACATTCATTCATACATCCATATATCTTTATGAATTGATATCATAAACAAGCTAATCAAAATTCATGTTAGTTTTGCAATACCGATCAAGATATATGTTGTGTTCTTGATCATAAACCTGATAAATCACTTTTATCAATAAGATTTTTGGTGAAAATTAGATAAAACGAATTTGATGCATCAACCTGAAATAAAAATACAGTTTTGCGCCACTTTAGTAAACAAGATTATATCTTCTAATTGGAGTGTCAAATCATGCACCATTTATTTTGTTGGAAACTAGATTCAAAGAGCTATGTCTCAGGCTATGATTCAATGGTGGAATGCAGCTTGTGCACCTAAACTTAAATCATTGTATCTGGCAGCATCTGTTGCAATTCTATAGCAAAATTGGAAGAGGAGAAATACAATAGTTCATGGAGGGACAATGACAAAAAGTAGAGACATATGTGAGATTAACCTCAACCTATATCACTTGGCTAAGGTGCGATATCCGTGGTTGAAGAACATTCTTGCTACTTGGCCACATATGATACAATTCTTAGAGGGATACAGACCTCAGGTAGTGTGCGAATCTCTACAGTGGAGGTGTCCTCCTCAGAAGTGATATAAATGCAACACAGATGAAGCTTGAAAGAGCAATCCTGATCTAAGTTCTATAGGTTTCTGTATTAGAAACAGTAGGGGCAATTTCATATATGCTTGTGCAAGCAGAATCTACTAATATTTATGTTGAAGTAAAAGCTATCTGGGATGGAATTGAACATTGTGTGGATGATCAATTTATGCCTCTGATTCTTACTATGAAGAAGGTGTTGAATGGTGAATGAGATGTGCCATGGAATATATATATATATATATATATGTGTGTGTGTGTGTGTGGAGGTACAAGATGCTTGGAGAAGAAGGGGGAAATACAGATACAGATTGTGTCCATGTGCTAGGGAAAGGAAACCAGCTGGCAGATTATCTTACTAACCTAGTTTTTTATTTTACGAGTACAATACAGTTCCATTCTTTTCAGAAATTATCATCAAATGAAGAAGACTAGCCAATGTTGATAAAATGCAAATGTCAAGCTTGACATTCAAGACACTAAACAAGTGAACCGCATGAATGCCTTAGCAGATACCAAATAAATAGTAGGCTACTAACTAAAGAAGTCTGCTCAACAAGTTCCAAATTACAGCATACAAGATACACTCGGAATGACCAACTATTCTCAAGTTTTATATTGCAAAACCTGATAATGCAGACATACTTGTTGATATTTCATCTACTAAAGTTCTATCCAATGTGTGATATTAACTTTTAGTTCATTCTATTAGAAGAATCTCAATAAAAGTAATTTTCAATGGAGAACAATTTCATTCCGGTTCACTCAACACATGTTTTAAACTTCTGCTAGACACATGCTACTTCATTGATATTTGTAGAGTCAGCACCATTCTAAGCCTGAATGATCCTTGACCTAGTGAGATCTTTGAGGTGACCAGAAATGACGTCAAACCAGGGCTTTTGCATACTGCTGCAGTTCACTGTCATTTCAGAAGTTTTAGCATGTTTCATCTGTTTTAAGTTACTTTTGACCTTTTAGTTTGTTTTAGCATAGTTTAGTCTTTGCTTTTACCTTCTTTGTTTCTGCTTTTATTGTTTCCAGACTTTTGCATGCTTTGATTTATTTGTTCCATCCCCATTTAGCCTAGTGGTAGATGGTTTTGCTAAAAAAAGAAATCTTGGTTGAGCTGGTTTGCATAATGTGAAAATCTTCAATTAACATATCCTACTCTCCTTTAAAATTAATAAATACCCTAATAGCTGATATCTCTTTTAGGCTTTTGTAGGCCATCGAGTCAGACAACAATAAACTATTAAGGAAAACAAATTTAAGAAAATATCAGAATAATACCATGCACCATTTGTTAGACGAGCAAATTAACAGCCAAGAGTCTAGCACTAAAAAAGGCCAATGTCCAATGGATGGGGGAAGGGGAGGGCATTACAGTGCCAATCTTAACTTTAAAAAGATAAAAGGTGCTCCGTATGCACATCTAGTTGATTTAAGCATAGTAGTTTAAGCTGGCTTTCTTCTTAGCCTGAACCTGAATAATACCTTCATTGAAATCTTCATGGGTAACCTGCAAAATATTAAACATAAAATTAACGCTTACAGCATGCAAATCATAAAAAAGCAGGGAATGTGTTCCATCCATTGTTGATTAGCTTCAATTCTTGCTTCACAGGACCAACCACTATCAAACCCCACTAGTTGAAACCGTCTCACATTAAGGGCCTATTTGATTTATTATAAAAAAAAATCATTTGGACTAGTAAAATATGAATTTCTAATTACCGCTTGAAGGTCCTAACTAGTTTGTCATGAACTAAATAATTTACAAGTGTGCTACATCTGAAATATTGAACTTGTGGGAAGAAGAATTTGACATCTGAAATAAAATATTACTCTTTAAGCCAAAAAACAGTTCTTTGCGTCTTTGTGACTTTTCAAATAGCTTTCACATGTACAGTGAGACCTCTCCATAACAGTCGTCCTCTACAACATTTCACTATAACCAAGTTTTTTTTGGAACCGATTTTTAATCTTAAAGTTGTATTAAATGTTCTCTATAATATCATTTCACTATAGCAGTCAAACACTATTTGCGGCTGTAATAGAATAAACAGATCACATTTCACGAAAAAAATTGTAATATACTTATCAGTACTTAAAACATTTGCGATGTTCAGGTTATTCAGATTTTAAGCTTCTGACGTGTTCAATTAATCCAAACATCCTAAACTTTTTAGGTCACAACTAGCATGATCAGATGCAAGAGACATGGCTATCTTCTTCTCTTTTTTTCCTGATTTTAGGCCAACTAACATGATCATATGCAAGAAACATTTCGGCTATCTGTTTTTTGTGTTTTTGTTAGGTCCATTTTGTCCTCAATTAAATTAGAGAAATTACGCCAAACAGATGAAGATCATAGCCAGAATATCAGCAGTGCATTCATGTACACGTGGAGCAGCCACAAATACTAGAGAAATCAAGGAGAAAGAAAAGGACCTCAGTGGCATCACGGCGGAGCGCTAACATGCCAGCCTCAACGCATACAGCTTTTAATTGAGCCCCGTTAAAATCATCTGTGGATCGAGCCAACTCCTCGAAATTGACATCGGGGTTGACATTCATCTTTCTAGAGTGAATCTGCAATTCCAATAAAGAGTCAAAAGACACTAAAACCAAAAACACTGGAGAACTTATTTCCTATACTAGGGAAAGGAGACAGCATTTATAGGCACTTTATTTTGTAATTCCTTTTTATAAGCAAGCAAGGGCTATAGAAAAGAAATAAGAAAAGTTTAGAGGAAGACCTACCTGCAAGATTCGAGCCCTAGCTTCCTCTGTAGGATGGGGAAACTCAATCTTACGATCCAATCGACCAGACCGCATCAAAGCAGGATCCAAAATATCAGCTCGGTTCGTTGCTGCTATCACCTGAAAGTAAAGGAAAGAGACCAACACAATTCACTCAAAACGTAGGAGAACCAGAATAGTTAAAATCACCATGTATAGTAGAAATTACCATGTCAACCTTTTTGCACTGATGTGCAGCTAAATTTTACAATCCCAACAACAAATACCACAAAAATTGGGAAGGGAAAATTGTTCTCAATGTCCAAACTAGTTTAAGGTGCGCAAAAGTAGAAATATATTATTACAGGCAAGAAAAAAAACCTTTATTCGATCATCATTGCTGAAACCATCAAGCTGATTAAGTAACTCCAACATAGTTCTTTGTACCTCTCGATCCCCACTAACTTCACTGCGATCAAACAACATAATTTAGTAAGTGAAGATACAGTAGTACCGCATCTATAGAGGTTTAGAGTGAAAACTTCTTTCAGTAAGTACAAAGTGATCATTTTTCTCAGTCAACATATATCAAGAGTCTGCATATTGTGTGTGTGTGTGTAAGATTCAAACATTTGTACGCGAGAAGAACATCAGCAAGAGGCTGCCTATTATATAAGGAGGTTTAGAGTGAAATTTCACTTCCCAAAAAATGAGATCATTTTTTCAGTCATAAATATAGCATGAGTGCATATTATGTGTGTCTCTGTAAGATTCAAACATTTGTAAGTGAAAAGAACATCAGCAACATGGTTACCTATCAAAACGCTTTGTGCCTATAGCATCAATCTCATCAATAAAAATGATGCAGGGTGATTTCTCCTTTGCCAGCTGAAAAGCATCACGAACAAGTTTTGCCCCATCTCCAATGAACATCTATATTTAGTACAGGGTTTCTTTAATAAGCAGTATAAATGAGGCACAGTTGTTTTATGCACTAATTGGGTGGTTAACTTCAGAATGCCAAACAATTAAATCATAAACTTCTAAATGCAAATTATATGTCATGATATGAAGTTCTCTTTCAGAAACAATTTGCTCTAGTAAATCAATTAATGGAAATCAGCTTGACACATTCAATCATGATAGCTAGTTAAGCCTATTCCATGTTGTGAAAGTCTGTAGCATATAATGTTACTGATGAAACTAACTAGCAACAACATAACGAGTATTTCCACTCCGGACACATGGATAACTGGTAGATGATTTTCTCTTTAAAAAAAAAACAAAAAAAAAGCTGGGAGATGGTTGCTTGACATCAAAATCATGACGTTAACAAATAACCTAGAGAGAAATATGAAAGTTTGAGAACGCATGCGAGAGTGACCTCTCACCCTTGCGTAGTTATAGATACACTACTTCCTTGATATACTTTAGTTCCTAATCTCATAGATGTTACTATACCATCTATGGAAAATGCATAATTCATGTTCCACCACCTAAGTAGCTATCTTTTACTAATTAACATGTTGCCTAATGACCTAGACATATTCTAAGTTGGCGCTTGTTTTTGAGTTTGCAAACTAACTTTCTGAGTTTTGGGGAAAGTGTTCGTTTGAGCTGTTTGCACAGTAGCATCTTTTTTTGAAGATTCCAAAATCAAACTATCAAATCTTTTCAAAGCTCCAAAAACTAGATATATCAAACCCATAGGCTTTAACTGATATTTACGAATGTGAACTAAATGCAAGTGAAATCGAACGCATCAACCTTTTGATAAGATCATCAGTAAGTTCGATATGAGAAGCATCTAGCATCTTTTTTTTTTGAGAAGGTAACAGTGAGAAGCATCTAGCATCTTACTAAATATAATTGCAATAAATGCATTCGAGAGCAACTATTTGTCCCAATTGCAAGGAAAGAAGAAAAGAGGGGATACATTACTTGCGGAAAAAAATAATAATTAAGAGAAGGGGATACGAGGTACAAGAATAACTTGCACATGCAGAGTATCTCGTATGAATTAAAGCAAGTAAACACAAAAAACACCGGAAGTAGAAGAAAATTCACCTGCACGAGTTGTGGTCCTGCTAGCTTAAGAAAAGTGGCATTTGTCTGTGCAGCACAGGCTCGGGCCATGAGAGTTTTCCCAGTCCCAGGAGGCCCATACAAAAGAACTCCTTTTGGAGGACGAACTCCTAATTTCTGGAACCGCTCTTTGTGCGTCATAGGTAAAACAATTGCCTCTACGAGTTCTTGAATCTGTTTCTCCAGGCCTCCAATATCATTGTAGTCTTCAGTTGGTTTTTCATCAACTTCCATTGCCTTCACCCGTGAATCGTATTCAGATGGCAATGTGTCCAATATCAAATAACTGTCTTTGTTTACTCCGACCAGATCACCAGGCTTTAACTTGTCCGGATCTACAAGGCCAACAACAGGCAGGAAAATTGTCTGCAATTGGCATGAAGAAAGGACTTCAATTAGCAAAATATCTTTGCTAAAACCAAATGGCTATCATATGGAGCACTTACCTAGTTATGAAGTTCAACCAGAAAAAGGACATAAATGCAAAAGAATCTTTGGGAGGATAAATTAAAAGAACACTACTTTGAAGAAGAAAATTTCGGCAGCTACGCATCCCAAAAAAAATAGTTACACAATTTTTTGAGCATAACGACTCACCTGGCGCGTGGATGTTTTCAGCACAACACATTTGCCCTTCCTTTGTGAGTCAAGATCAATATTTGCACCATCCTCCTCATCCTCTTCCTCTGGATTCATTTCCAAAATCTGAAAAGACAAGGATCAATGAGTGCCTCAAAAATAAACTGCCCTATACTCCCTCTTTTCATAAACCCCCTTCCTAAAAAAAAGATTAAGAAAAAGAGAAAGGAGACATAATACTATGTGCAAATACATTTTCTTCCCCAAGGTCTTCTAGGCAATTTGATTTCTTAAAATCACATGTCACAAATGTCAAAATATGCCTTCTTATACACGCATATACCCTTAAGAAATGGAACAAAATCACGTTGAATAACAAGGAATAGTACACATTGCAAGGGAAACCTCCTATGCTTTGCAAAACATACTGCCAGCCCTCTCCTATCTCCCCTGGCACCAATCAGTGTCGCTCTTTTTTTGGGAATAGCAAGTGATATTTCATTGATGATAAAACAGCACTCAATGTGTGCAGGGATATTTGTAACAGTTAAACAGCACAAGTAAACAGTTAGCAAAAAGCAGAGCAAAAGGCAAAAAAAATAGGCAATAGAATGATTTGGCTGGTGGCTGAAGCCTCATCTATACATGTGGCACAAGTTTTAATATTTCCACAATAGCACAAGTATCCATAAATTGGATAAGATATCACGCGGAGTTGGTCCTTTGAGTCTTTTAGATCTCCCTCTCTTTTGTTACTTCTTAAGCTATTGTATTTGAACCCTACCTTTCCCACAAGAATTGGGTTGAATGGAAAATAAGTATAGTGAATTTTTTGTGATTGAAGTTTGCTTCTCCAGAGCTAGAATCAAAAAGATTTACTGGCCACCCACTAGCTCCCTTTTGGCCTCGGATGTTTAGTATGGCAGATGGCTATCCTTCACATTAATGAAATGGTCATAAATATTTTGCCAATACTTCTCTTCCTACACTTCTGCTGCAATCAAATATCATCGGCTAAGAGTACTCCCTGGCTGTGCACCCATTCTACTGCTCAAATAACACTATTGACATTTTTTATAACCGTCGTGTCCGGGTTGTTAGGATTTACGTCCCAAATACTACCTAATCAGAAAAACCGTAAATAAGCGAAGAACAAATAACACACAGATTTATAGTGGTTCACCCTCAATGCGAGAGCTACGTCCACTATGCCGCGGCAGATTTTACTATAATGGAGTTTTGAGTTTAAAATTTTCACTCTCTTTTTCGACCACTCTTCTAAAAGAAAAACGGCGCCCTAGTTTATATATAGTGAAAACTAGGGCGAACATAATACAAGCCTAAAATTTCCAAAATACCCTCCACTAAATAACATAGTGTCTTCATAGTGTCGGCGGTGAATTAAACTCCACAACTCAACAATCTCCTACTTGGAGAGTAATTTCAATCAGTTTCCATCTACAGCGGCATCTCCGATCCTCATCCAAGAAGTCCAACTGAAGTTATGTGCAACTTCAGTTTATCATTCGGCACGGCCTTCGTCAGCATGTTTGCTAGATTCTGACTCCCTAGGATCTTCTCAAGTATTAATACTCCATCTTCCAAAGCTGATCTGATGAAATGGTACCGGAGTTGTATGTGCTTCGTTCGAGCATGGTAGACCGGGTTCTTTGCCAAATGAATGGCACTTTGGCTATCACACTATAGCACACTCCCCTCGTGGTCCTGATCCAATTCCCACAGAAAAGATTGTAGCCACATCATCTCCTTCGTGGCCTCCGTCACGGCAACGTACTCAACCTCACAACTAGAGAGAGCTACTATCTTCTGCAACTTTGAAACCCAACAAATCGTAGTACCTCCGAATGTGTAAACATACCCGGACATGCTCTTTCTACTATCAACATCACCACCATTGTCCGCATCAACATATCCCTGCAATCTTGTCTCCGACTTTCAGAAACACAAAGCTGAACTTGAGCTGCCCTTCAGATATTTGAAAATCCACTTCACATCCTCCCAGTGTTGCTTTCCCGAATTGCTCATAAACCTGCTAACAACTCCCACTGCATGTGTAATGTCTGGCCTCGTACATACCATCGCATACATAAGACTGTCAATAGCAAAGGCATAAGGTACCTTGTCCATATGTTTCATCTCGTCCTCGGTCACCGGCGACTAATCTTTTGACAAATGAAAGTGTCAAGCCAAGGGAGTACTGACTAGCTTGGCATCATCCATGTTGAACCTTCTTCACGTATTCTTCTTGTGAGAGCTTAAGGCCCTTCTTACTTCTAATGATTCTCAACCCAAGGATTTGCTTTGCGGCTCCCAGATCCTTCATTGCAAATTCTTCTGACAACTTCCTTTTCAGCTTATCAATCTCATGTAGGTCTGTTCCTACGATCAGCATGTCGTCAACATAAAAAAGCAGTATCATGTAGGAGTCTTCAAATTTCTTGAAGTAACAACAGTGATTTGCTTCGCACCTTACGAATTTGACTTTCTTCATAAAGTTGTCAACTTCTTATACCACTGTCTTGGAGCCTGTTTCAGTCCGTACATGCTCTTTTGAAGCTTGCACACCAGATTCTCTTTCCCTTTGACCTCAAATCCCTCAGGTTGTTTCATGTAGATTTCCTCATCTAAATCACTGTAAAGAAAAGCTGTTTTCACGTCTATCTGTTGAAGATGCATATCTTCCTTTGCTACTAGTCCAAGAACAGTTCTGATTGTCACCAACTTGACTGCGGGAGAGAAGATCTCCGTGTAGTCAATGCCTTCTTTCTGTTGAAATCCCTTTACAACCAGCCTTGCTTTATAGCGCTTACATCGTGTTCTTCATTTATCCGGTAGACCCATTTGTTCTGCAATGCCTTCTTCTCCTCTGGTAACTCAGCTCCCACTTAATCGATTCATCAACTTGCATTGCTTCTTCGTAACATTCTGGCTCCCCTCTGTCAGTGAGCAGAATGTAGTTGAGGGACGGAGAGAACCTGGGAACCGACCTACTGATCCTGGATGATCTGCGTAATTTTGTGATCGGCGTCCGCTGATTTATTTCAGAATCAACATTTTCATCAACCCGTCATCACTAGCTTGTTCCTCTGCCTCAGGTCGAACAACGTTCCACACTCTGCATAGGGTCTTCATAGTGTCGGCGGTGAATTAGGCTCCACAACTCAACACGGGCCAGCTTGAGCGTACCTCAACTAATTCCACGGGATACATGTCACCTCCTACTAGCAATAGGTACCAGGTAACTCTGTCCACCATGGCTTGAACAGATATGAAAAAATCACCTAGTGTTTTTTCCTCCGTTAGGATTTGAACCTGAGACCTCATTGTTCTCAACCCACTTTATTGACCACTAGGCCACACTCTTGGGTAACACATTGACATTATTCATTACCCCCTCCAAAGATCAGGTCTAGCCCATTTCTCCGGGACAAGTCATACTTTATCTAATTGATGTTCAGTACATGATGTGCAAACTATCCAGTCATCCAACAGGTTAAATTGGAAATCATCCTAATCTTTGTTTTGAAACTTTCTAAATGTTGTTAACTTAATCATCAAAACATCTTTCATTCCTCTCCCTCCAAATTGTCCACCAGATGCATGATGGAATTAATCTCCATTTCTTTTGACTCTTACTGCCCCCCTCTCCTAATCCAACAGCTTAAGAGGTCGGATGTATGCTAATTGGCAATCATCCTAATTAGGTACTAATGTGTATGTTTTTGCAAATAATATTGTACTTATTAAGGAAATTAGCGAGGGGTGTCAGCCAAAACCTTAAACTATGGAGAAGCATAGAAAGTCATGGTTTAGAATAAGCAAAAGTATGACTGACTACAAGTTTAGTCAAGCATAAAAAGAAAAGTGAAGTTGAGGTGAGATTAGACGGTATTGAGGTGCCTAAATGAAAACAATTCGGAAAGTTAGGCTTGTTGTTCCAAGAGAATGGAATGACAGATGAAGATGTTACACAGAATTAAAACCGAACAGTTGAAACGGAGAAGTTCTATGGGATAGCCATTTTTATCGGTAAAAGGCTACATGGTGTTATGTGATAAAAGGATGTTTACAAAGTGAAGGTAAATTTTATAAAACAGTTATAAAAACAGCAATGTTATAAGGAAGCAAATGTAAACCGCTAAGAATCAACACATACACAAGATGAGTGTCGCGAAGATGAGGATACTAAGATGGATGTGTGGTCATATAAGACTCAACAATATCAAATGCGCCTATCTGCCAGAAGGAACAACTAGCACACATTAAGGATAAACAATTAATAGGTTGGTTGAGATAGTTTAATCATGTCCCACGTTGACCTCTAGATGCACCAGTCTGTAGGTATGAAACTATGGTGAGTGGAGGTGCTAAAAAGGGACAAGGTATACCTAAAATCACATCGAAGGAAGTTATCAGGACCTACAATCTTTTGGGACCCATGCAGACTCGGCAAAAAATAGGATGCAATGGAAGAAAAATATTTATATATGCGATACCAATTAGTAGGGAATATGTTTGAGTCATGTTGACGTCTACTTTAGTTCCTATACTTTTAGGAGTGTCTTGGCCCCATTAGAAAATTTTAAACCATAAGAAATATAGATAATTTTTAATACTTTTTATTTCTATTTTATATAATGCTGGCCTGAGATGAATTTAATTGGAGAAACACGCTTAGTCAGAATTCATATAATCGATCCCTTGTTTGAGATTGAGGCATTGTTGTTTCTTCCTTTGTTGTATTCTCTTATACTAGAGGATTTCTCATTGGCTCAATTGCGGTTCATAGCCTCATCGCGAAATATTTTTTCCTTTCTTCAGATATTCAACTATTTTTTATGATATCTTATCAATAGAGATTCAATCTCTATACTGAAGGATGATTACGGTTCCAAATATTTTACTGAGGGTCTTTAAGCCCTAATTTCATAAATTCCGGAATATACAGGCCTAGAAGTAGTTATCAAACAATAGGCACGCGGAGGATGTCAATTATCTCAAAGTAAAACGATGAAAACTAATAATAACATACCTCAACAATGTTGCCGACCAAGTAAGGAAGTTGCTTGTTCAGCTTAATTTTCTCCTGATTCTCCTTTATCTTTTCCTTGAATGAATCCAATTCTAGATTCGTTCTCTGCAGCTCTTCCTAAAATCCAACACTCAAATTAACTAAATTAAACTCCACAGTTTACAAAAACATTTGAATAAAGATAAGAAGTTCATCTTCACCTTTAAAATTCGGATTTCGTTGTCAAGTAAACGCGCAGCCCTAATAATATCATCAGTGGACATCGCATACAGGTCATCTTCGAAGTTGGTGTCCTCCGCCATCGGTGTTGCCATCCCAAAATAGACAAGTCTCGGAGTCGGAGAAGAGCACAACAGGAGTGAGGGACTCGATCCGTGTAGCTTGTAGAATCAGAAATGTCGATACAGTCACGAGTGGGGCAAAATAGACTAATTCTCTGATTATTGCATTTCAATGCCTCCTTTGTCATTTACTTTCATTTGAACCCTTGTAGTTAGTAGTAAGGGTGGCCAGTGGGCCGGGACGGCCCGACCCCAACCCGACCCCGTCCCGAGCCCGCCCTGACCCGAGTAAAAAAAAAAAAAAAAAAAAAACGGTAGTGGGACTCGAACTCGGGATGGGACAATGTCTCGTCCCGCCAGACCCGAGCCCGCCCCATGCCCGCCAAACCCGACCCCGCCCCAGGCCCGCCAAACCTGACCCCGCCCCGAGCCCGCCCCCCGATCCCCTTTGCAAATATAACCGTTGCACCAACGACCATTTTAGATTTTGCCCGTTGGGCAACGGCCATTTTAGGCCTCCCCCCTCCCCCAACCCCCTACCCCTTAATATTTATTTTTAATCCATAAGTTATTATATTTACACTTTAACCCAATTTTTCAACTATAAATAACTCATTTTTTCTTCATCTTTCTCACAAATCTTCCTACAATCTCTCTAATCTCTCAATATATCTCTACAAGTCTATATTGTTTATTAAATATTCAATTTTATTTATTCATTTGGGAATTGGGAATGAAGTTGGCAACTAGCTTGAGGATTTTCCATCGAACAAAGTTTCAATTTTCAACCTCTCGATTACACGTCGACGTTACGTCGGCGTTTGGTACATTCGTTCATTCATTAAATTATTATTGTTTGTTTATTTTATTTAGTGCACTTAATTTTATTGTCTTTAATTATTTATTATCATAATTAAAATGAAAGGATTAAGAGGTGTGTTTAAAGGTAAGGGTGCTTCTTCTAGTAGGGGCGGCAACCAGGGCAAGGGTACTTCTTCTAGTCATCTTATTCCTACACAGGATGATTTTGTTGATACTCAACATTTTCCTACAATATCATTAGATTTAGACGAGGAGCTATTTTCTGGAACTCAAGAAGACTTTAATTTAGACGATGATCTAGATGATACACCCACTAATGTTGATGACAACACACCCACTAATGTTGATGACAACACACCCACTAGTGCACCTTCAACTGAAATGCCTCCTATTCCCCCTAGTATGAGACGAGGTCCAGCGAAAACGACCATTAAAATCGATGCATGGACATTTTTTGATAGGGACGTAAAGAATCAAGTAGCTATATGTAAAATTTGTAAAAATGTTTTAAAATTTAAAACTGGAAAAGGTCACGGTGGGACGGGGGGTTTAATTAGACACGTAGTAAGTGCTCATCCAGCTAGGTATGCCCAATACCAGGCTTCAAAATCGGGTGCGCAAACGTCCGCTCCATCGGGACAAGGTTCACATACTGATACTGTCCCGGACCAAGTACAGGGTCAAATTAACCCTATGACAGGGGGAATTGTAGGCTCTAAATACAATAAACATAGAGATAGGGAAGCAATATCAAAATTAGTTGTTGTGGAGGGTTTGCCTTTTTCATTTCCTTCATCTCCCGGTTTTATTCATTACATTAGAGATATATATAATCTTGCTTTTAACGGTTTTCCTAGATCAACTGTTAAAAGAGATGTATTTAAATTCGCGCATGAATATCAACAATATTTACGTTATTCATTATATCATTTTAATGGCAAAGTATCTATCACGTCTGATATAGGTCGTAGTACTAACGGCCATGATTATTTAACTGTAACTTGTCATTGGATAGATTATAAATGGTCTATGCAAAAACGTATTTTAGCGTATAGATATATAGATGATAGGCACACTGGTACTTTTATTGCAGATAATATTTATCAAGTATGCCATTATTACGGAATAACCGATAAAATTATGACTATTACATTAGATAACGCTTCTTCTAACAATTACGCAATTACAATTTTAAAAAATAGTTTAACTCCATCTTTTTCAGATCATTTTCATATAAAATGCGCGTGCCATATATATAACTTAATTATAAAGGATGATCTATCACTTTTTGAACTCATTCTTAGTAAAATACAATTTGCTATAAACTTTATTTTTAAAAGTAATAAAGTACAACGTAGAAAAGAATATAAAAAAACTTGTCACGATTGTGGACTATCTTATAGAAAAATTCCACAAGAAGTATCCACTAGGTGGAATTCTTTATACGAGCAACTACTTGTTGCTTATGACTATAGAAAACCTATAACTTTATTTTTTAACTCTCATAATAAAAATCCAGCTGATATGATTTTAGATAGTGATTGGGTAAAAATTTCCGAACTTATTGTATTTTTAGAGAAATTTTTCAAACAACAAAAGAATTTTCCGGTATATATTATCCTACTATTTCAACTATATTGTTTTATATAACTCTAATATTTTTATTACTTAGTGAATATATGGAAAAACCAGCTTATAAGGCAGCTATTAAAAAATGTTTGTCAAAATAAAAAAATATTTTAATCCTATTCCCACTATTTATATTATTGGTTATGTTTTAAATCCTACTATTAAAATAGATGGTACTAAATCACTAATTGAAACTATCTACGATTGTATAGAAGTACTACCACCTCCAAGTCCCAAAAATCTAAATCACCCACCACTTGTTGAACAAACTAAAGAAGAAGTGTTGTCTAGCGTAGAACACCAATGCAAAAAAATATATAGATTTTATCAACAAGAAAATGCTAGTAACTTACCGGCTTCCATACCATCTTCTTCATCTTCATCACAACCTCACAAAAGACATGCTGTTTCTGCGGCTAGTATTGAAAGCCTTAGAAATAGAATGTGCGGCCGTACCTCTACTACTAACCAAATTAGCGAGTTGGATATTTTTGTTTTGCAGGGTTATGTACCGTACCAAGAAGTTATCAATGAAGATGGACATGAAGACTTGCTGAAATACTTGAGGGGGAATGAGAAGACCTTTCCGACACTTTCATTGATGGCCCGAGATGTTTTGAACATTCAAGCATCATCAACTGCGTCTGAAGCGCTTTTTCTGCTACGGCAGATATCAAATAGGAGACCACAGACACTCATTAGCCGGAGACAGCTTGGAAATTGCAGTATTAGTCAGAGATTGGATACGAGTGGAGCGGAGAAGGTGCGGTCAACCGGAGATCAACGAAGAAGAAGACGAAAACTACAACGAAATCTTATCCGAAGGTGGTGGAAGCGACGTAGATCAATTTGACCAACAAATACCAATTCCAACCGAAGAACCACAGGAAATCATCAAGCAATTAGAACAGGTTTTTTTGAGAATGTAATTTTTTTAATTGCAATTTTATTATGTAATTTGCAACTTTTAGACAACACCACAAAGTTGCAATTTAGATTTTACTTTTTAGACAATTGTATTTGTATTACAAAAAAATCATATGTCTATTAAATAATATAAGAGGCACAAAATCAGCATTGGAATGTTTTTATTACACTATCTTGTCTTGTTTATTGAGTTTTTTTTTATACATATGTTATTTTTTTTTAAAAAAAAGGAAAACCCGCCGGACCCCGCCCCAACCCCGACCCCGCCCCGACCCCATTCCGACGGGATCGGGATCGGGACGGGACTGGAGCAAGTCCCGCCAGACCCGACCCCGCCAGACCCCGCTAGACCCGGCCCCGACCCCGACCCTTTCGCCCGTCCCGCCCCGACCCGACCCCGCCAGACCCGGCCCGCCAGACCCGAGCCCGGCCCACTGTCCAGGCCTAGTTAGTAGTAATAACAATCTAACTCCTACTCATAGAGAGTTCGGAACTTAAATGATTCAACAAAAAAGATTGTAACCAATACCCCATAAGAAAAAAATTATAAAATTACCTTTAAGACAAAAAATTGTTGCATGAAAGTAGTTAACGGTAACGGCGCAAAAAATTATTGCGTTAAAGCGGGTAGTCAAGGTCCGATTAGTCCCCTTCCCCATCGGTCCCCCACTTCATTTTTTTTAAGTAAAACATCATTAAAGGACGAGAACCCCTAGTCCAACCTTCCAAAAATCACCTTTTCGTTTAAAATTTCATCCCAAAAGTCAAGATTCTCGATATATTCGAGTTAGGTAACAAGATTCGAGGCTCGAATTACGAAAAACATTCGATCCAAATCAACTCCAAAAAAACTTTCAATTGAGGTATTTATTTTTGAAATTTTCTTGTTCAATGGTTAATATATGTTACTCTAAAGCATGAATATTTGTTTATTACTCCCGATATTCGAAATTGTTGTCATTTTCCGTCTTTTTAAAAATATGTCCGAATTTATTTTTCCTAAAACCCACTGGTCGTCGAACTACAAGTCTTTTTAAAAAAAAAAATTATTTTCAAGTTTGTTTTCTTAATCAATTAATTATTATTTTTTAACTAGTTCGCTAATATCATTTTTTAATGTGTTTATTATGTAGTGCATTTAGTTGTTAATGTGTTTTTAGTTTTTTATTATTTTTATTTAGATAATTTATTAATTTGTTAATTAGCTTAATTTCATAATATTATACTTTTTAATTAGTTAGCTAATATCAAATCTTAATGTGTTAACTATGTAGTGCATTTAATTTTTAATGTGTTTTTAGTTATTTATTGTTTATTTAGATAATTTATTAATTTGTTAAGTAGCTTAATTTCATAGTGTTATACTTTTTAAAATTAGTTAGCTAATATCAAATTTTAATGAGTTAATTATTCTCATAATTTTTAATGTGTTAATTATTTCCATAATTAGTTAGCTAATATCAATTTTTAATGTCTTCAAATTTCAAACTTACCGAAAAAGTGGGAATCATTTATCGTGCTAACAAAAAAGACTTGACAATAAGTTTTGTAAGTTCAAGATATATCACGAACCAATTTACCGAGATGTGATGGCACGAACCACAAGGGTCAGTAAGTCAACTACAATCATTTAATAGAAATTAATTAGAGAAATAAAGTGCGGAACTAGTTAAAGCAACTCTATTTAAATCTTAATAAGATCTCATAATATAAATAATACGAACACACTGAAAATCAAGATTGATGTCACTAGTACAAGAACTAACTAGAAAGAAATACAAGTCTGGGAATACATCCTGAAAATCATAAACATTCCGAATATGTAAAAGACGGAAAATAAAGGATAGATAGGAGGATCCGGTGCCATGAATCGCATAGATGACTCACCCCAAATCGTCATGAATAGCCTCCTCAAAGGCCGACAATGTCTCGAGCTCCGCTTGTGCTAAGTATAGAGTCTGCACAAAAAGGACTGCAAAAGTGTAGAGTGAGTATAAAAACAACGGGTACTCAGCACCATTGTCGATCGATCTTAGATAAAATGGAGACGAGGGTTGGCTGTACGAATATCACTTCTACACTAAACCGCTATTAGTCTGAAATATCAACAAAGTCAAACAATCCAAGATTCAAACCTAAGTGTAAGAAACCTTTAACTGATTAAATTTATCTCAAATAGTCAAGTAGCAAAATAAAGTGGGACATTACACAACTTAGACAAGTAAAGCAATAAGGAATAGTAAAATGAATGATATGCAAATGCTATGCAATGCAAGGGTTTTCCATCACCGGTACACTCACGTTCATACATTAACGAATCGTGACCCATGAGGGACTCGCAGGGTCCATATACCACCTGGAATCATTTCCCTCGGGTTCCTTAGCCATTTCTAGGCTCACAATACATGTGTTTAGCCACTCGAACTCATAATCAATGCATCACTCCATCCGAAACTATGTTTCCTCAGACCCATATATGTATCCTCAAATACATAATGCATGAGATACCATATGAAGTATGAATATGATATGCGCAACAACAGGAAGCTAAGATATGCAATGAAGACTTAATCTTTCATCAACAAAATCCATAAAGATCTGATTTTTAATCAATTTCATAGTAAAATGACCATCTTTAGCTTATTTTTCACCTTTTAACGAGTATTTAGGAGTGATGAGTAACACAATATCAAATAAGACATGTATACGCACACCAAGACAGAAACTCAATGGCGCCATGGTGAAAATTTTCACCTGAAAATGAAGCTGCCAACAACAAAGAGTAATTTTAGGGCAACAATGAGTGTATTGCCTATTTTAGGCAACACAAATGTATTTTTTTTCTTGGACACCCTTTTATTTTGATTTGTGCATTTTGAACCTTTTGATTTTCTGATTATTAATAAAATGCCCGATCAAGCACAATTTAATTTTGAAAAAAAAAATACAAAGACTGAAAAGTACGAGCTTCATACCACAATCACAAATCCATAGGATCATACTATCTATCAGCTAGTGCCAAAGAATGGCATTCACTACATAATTTAAAAGGCGCCAATACCCATAATATGTCATCGATATCCGATACAAGTGATCGTCCCCTCATGTAACGCCCCGAACCTGAGCCTGGAAGTAACATGACACTCGGTGCCTGACTACATGTGACCGAGCAAACCAATTGGTTGACTGAATCAATATGTGATATCATAACATACTGAATGTGGAAAATAAACTAACACATGCTAATATACTATAAGTATGAATGATATAAATTAAAGTGCGGAATAATTCTGAAGTATCTGAATGTAGCCGATATGGCTAACACACAAGCCTGCTAAGTACTGACTGACTGTTGTTCTAGTCTATGAAGCCTCTAAGAATAATGAAGTACTGACTGTTGCCGGGACAAGGCCCCCGGAATAATAGCTAATGACTGTAAATAAGATAACACCTTGAAAGACTGGGGCTCACCAAATCAGCTGATACTGGAACCTAGCGAGATGAGTTATCAACTTGTAAATCGTGACCTGCATCGCGAGATGCAAGCCTCGAAAAAAGGGATGTTAGTACATTTGAATTGCACTAGTATGTAAAACAAACTGAAAGAATAAATAGTTGTGGGGTGCTCGGGATAGGGGCAACCCAAAATAATAAACAAGAATAAATACGAAATTGAAAAACTATAACTGAAACTAAAACTGAAACATAATTACTACTTATCCTGAATGAAGAACCACATGTTTAACTGAATAAATAAGTTACGACCTCCATCCCAATATAAGTGCACAAGATACGGCCTTGGGCCCAAGTATACGTATACATAACTACGGCCTTAGGCCTAAAGATGCATAAAACATAAACTACGGCCTTGGGCCCAAATACAGGTGTTCAACATTTAGGAATATAAAATAAGAAAATGAGAATCCACTGTAATACATGATTCTGATGTTACGGTTCACTTTTACGCGGGTGAATTCATAAAAGCTACTAAGAGTTTGGATGGTGCTCTAAGTCGGATAATATTTTTTAGAGTCGTCACCTAATTTATAGGTAAATTAGGAAAACCAGTGCGAAAGGGTTTATTCAAAAGTTTAAAAAATCTTATCTAAACCAGAGTCAAGGTAAGGGTTCTAGTGATCCCCCGAGGAAGGTGTTAGCACCCCGGTATTAAGTATCCGTAGATTATGGTTGACCTACGGGTTCTATAGCATGCTTAAAATCATTTAAATTGCTCAAAGTGTTTAAATTTCTGCAAAATACTTGTCATTTCATTCATTCAAAACTCAAAGTTATATTTAATATGAAAGAGTTAGGCTTCCACAAAAAATTGTATGCATAGGGGTAGTTCATTCAATTTTATTTTCGGACTAAGAATAGTCAGATGCGAATTTGAGTAGAATTCCATATTTAGTCCAACCATATTGACTAATTCAAACTTGCATCTTTTGAAATCCTTTCCAAGTTTTGAAAATGGTATAGTTCATTTAAAATGAAAATTTTGATTTTGAAAAGAGATAGTATAAAAAATGATTTCTTTTGTTTCCTTTGCATGCTATACTTTCCCAAAGTCAAATCATATTCCACTATTCCAAAACTCTTACTTCAAATTAAGTCCAAGATGAGTTTTTAAATTTAAAAATCAATTGATTGGCTTAGTCTGTAAGATGACATAGACAATGCCAATTTTAGTCCAAGTGAATTCAGAGAAATGTGTTTCAACAGTCCGTTTGTCTAAATTATGTCACTCATGCCCAAAACCTGGGTCCTTTTAACAGCCCATTTGTCACTCAAGCCCAATTGGGTCCTTCAAATATCAACAATTATTCACACCTCAATTTATCCTTTAAAATCCAAGTTCAATTTAAACATATTTCAAAATCAGAAATCAATCTCAATTTTAGTTCCTCAAAGTCGATCTTTTGCTTTCCAGTTTTTATATAAAAAATCAGTTCCTTTTTAAACTCGAAACAATCCTTTTTATTCAGATTTCATATTTTAAAACAAGTTTTGAAATCCACTTTTTGGCGATCTAAACTAAACAACTTACGTATCGTTTGCCTACCCTAAGCCGTAACCATAATAAAGGTTCCAATACTATTAAAGTATATTTTTATTACAAGCAATATAATATATACATATAATATTAAATAAAAAATAGAAATGTGGGAGTTCAGGCTGGTGGACCTACCGAAGTCCACCAGTTGACTATTTTCACCCATAGCTGGGACTTCATGCAAATATTAGCTTCCCTTTCATTTAATTTGGTTAAAATATCATTTGAGTTGGGCCATAGCCAAACTTGGCTGAAGTAAGTCGATGGGCCCATTAGAGGCCCATCTCGACGTAATACAGTGGGAAGGAGAAGAGAAGGCACAAACGAAAGCCCAAATTAGATGTACCCAAGACTTATCAAATTAATTACATGTATTCTAAAATCAACACACAATGTCATGTATAGGCAAAAAGAGGCAATGTATATCCAAATCCATATCTGGATAGATTCGCAAACAAGAGGAAAGAACACATGCATTGGGCTTGGCCCATATACTATAATTCAAAGAAAAGCAAAGACAACGATGCAAATGGGCTAGGCCCAGCAGACTTCAAAGCGTGGTTGACATGAATGATATACATAGAAGATATACATACTTATACAATCTAATATACTGAGTATACCAGATGTATATATGCAGTATATCCTATGTATATCAATACAAATAGCAGGTAAACATGAATCAAGAAAAAGCCAATTCCCAAAAAAGGAAAAAGAAGAGGGCTATTATTTGGACTTTAGCAACGTACCAAGGCACACATGACTTCATGAATTGATTCTTACACTATCACGCTAGAAATTGACCTAACTTTACTATATTTTGAAACTGTTAATGACATGTTGTCGCGCCCGATTTTGACCTGCGGGCTTCGCGACGCGATGGCGTCGATTCCCTCCGGATGGATTAAAAAATGCTTGCTTGAGGAGTCGCCACCTAATTATTCTAAGGTGAATTAGGGCACCTGAATGTTAACTAAAAGCTGCAAAATAACTCCAATTTTGTAGTCTGCGAAACTAATGAGATTCTAGGTAAGGGTTCTTTATTATCCTAAAGGGAAGGGGTTAGGCATCCTTTAAGATCCGCTAACTTGCGTTATCCGATCAAATTCGTTTAATTGTTATGCTAATAAAAATACATGTTTTTATACATATAAAAAATAATATTACAAGGTGTTAATAAAATGATGCATTTTGTACAAGTATGCATTTGTATGGCATTAATATACATGTAAAGCTGAAAAAAAGTATAAGTATGCATTTGTATGAAAATTGATAAAATGTATGCAAGGTGATTATTATGGGCGACGGGCCTAAAATTAGATAAACTAGCGATGGGTTTCCAGGTTTAGACTACCCTATTAATTAATTCTATGCCTACCTATTCTAAATATTTCAATAATTTCACGAGTACAATAATATTACATGCAGAATGAAAATAAAGCCGAATTAAAGAAAGTAAAAGACAACATCAAAAATAAATAATCTCCGAGGGGTATTTGCCTTCTTTGACTTTATCTTTGCAAGCTGTCAAGAATAAACGGTTAGAAACAATTGAATATACATAACTTTGGATTCGTATCCAAAACAA
This sequence comes from Anisodus tanguticus, assembly GCA_034509755.1. Taxonomy (NCBI): domain Eukaryota; kingdom Viridiplantae; phylum Streptophyta; class Magnoliopsida; order Solanales; family Solanaceae; genus Anisodus; species Anisodus tanguticus. The sequence continues at coordinate 21,220,324 of CM067557.1, forward strand.
TAAATGTTTTGATTACGGAGGGCTCAGACTCAAATTTTGAAAAGATCATTCCAATCACGTCGTGGCTGCGAACGTATGACTCGTTGGTCATTTTAGTTGCCTTGCCTACCGAACATGTTGGTCTCTTGGGTGAAAAAGATTTAAGTTTCATCCTTGCCCAGAAGTTTTATTTTTCGTCTTTACAAATGTGGAGGCCTCAAAAATTGACGGATATTTTTTCATCGGCCAATGTAGTATTTGGTTTAAAACAGTAAAATAATAAAACAGAGAAACAACAAAAAAAAGCGCGGCCTCGAATTCAATTTCATCGGCCTAAATGTAGTATTTAATTCAAAACAGTAAAACAGTAAGACAATCCATGCACGGATGTTTAAAACAGTAAATAAAAAACAGAGAAACGACAAAGAAAAGCGCGGCCTCGAATTTAATTTCATCGGCCTAAATGCAATATTAGATAAAATGATAAAACAGCAAAATACAGGATATCCGTGTATGAATATTTAAATGCCAAAATAAACCAATAGTTTGAAATTAAAACGTCCGACCCGAATTCTGAAATTTGACCCGACTCGGATGAACGACGAAACAGTAAAGAAGAAGAAAGAAAAAAAAAAGGGTGTTCATACCCAGTGCTGAAAACAGACCCGGAATCAAACATTTTTTGGAATTTTAAGATAACCAACAACAAAATATTAAACACAAAAATATGAAATTATTACCAGACCCGGGCTGACCCGACCCGAATCAGCAAGCCTCGACCCGAAACAGAAATTCGACCTGAAATCATTTTTTTTAATTTTATTTTCAGATAGCCAACAACAGAATATAAACACAAAAATCTGAAAATTTACTCGAATCGGGTCGATCCGATCCGGATCAGTGACCCGACCCGAATCGGATGTTTCAATCCGAATCGATTTCTTTCCAAATTTCAGATAACCAACACCACAATATAAACATACAAAATGCTGGAAATTAACCGAATCGGTGACCCGACCCGATTTTCCTCCAAATTTCAGGTACACCAACAATAAAATAAAAACATAAACCTGGAGATTTTTGTCCCACAAGGGGTGACCCGACCCGGATTGTGACCCAACTAGAACAGTGACCCGACCCAGAAACGTTGATTTTTTGCTTTCCGGTCTGCTGGTTTTCTGATATTTAGCCTCTGAATTCTGACCCGACCCGAAAACAAAACAGCCTCCAAACGACCAAAAATGTGAAGAATGAAATATGATTTTCGGATTGAAAATTATGAAACAAATAGGAGTATTTTTGGATTAAAGTTAAGAAACAAAAGGGGGTATTTATAGATGGGTTTCGGATTTTGGGGGTATGGGGTTGACGGGTTGGTTGGTGGTGTCGGCGAGGTGTGGAGGGTGTAAGGTGACCGGCGATGTGAGGGGGTAGGTGGTGGTGTGTGCGGCGGCTGGGGTTAGGGGGTAAGGGGGCGTGCGGCTGATGGGTTGAGAGAGAGAGAGAGTGAGATGAAAAATCTTTTTTAGGGTTTGAGTTGGGGGAATAAAAAGGGGGGAAATGGGATTGGGCCGGTTCGGGTGGGCTTGCGGGTTGGTTTCGGTTGGGCCTTGGGATGGGGTCCGAAAAAATGGGTAAAATTGTTTTGGGTTAAGATATAAAATGGGTTATGGGTTTAAAAATATAAAAAATGGGTTTTATTATATAAAAAGAAAGCTTTGCAAAATTTATAAATTGTAAAGATGATAATATGATAAAAATATAATATTTGTGAAATGCTTGATGCTTAAAATAAAAAAAATATATAAAATGCAATGCCGTTTTGCGAAAATAAAATAACTTATAATATTAGGATAAAAGTATGCTTGTGATATAAAAATGCAAATGACAAATAAAAATGCAAATAATAAATGATAATAATGATATATATACATAAATATGCCGATATTTTAAAATTGTTTTAATGTGTCAAAAATATTAAAAATTGTAAATAAAATACGAAAAGATTGGACAAAATTGGGTGTCAACAGATGCCCCTCTTTGGTCGGAGACGATGAAAGAGTTTTCGGCCAAAGAAGTTGACTGAGTAGCCAATTTTGTCCTAATTATTGAGGGAAGGTTAAGGATGCATGGTAAGAAATAGAATCCCGAGGGGGGAGAGAAGTTGTAAAAGATGGTGCAGATTCAAGAAACAATGCCCCAGTGTCGACTTATGATGATCCTGGTTGCAGATGTGGCGAGATACTGGGGAAGGGCGGAACAACGTTCGAAGTACTTCCCCAATGCAGATGACGTTGTTGTATAGGCGTGATTGAAATTAAAATACCCGCATTAGGAGGTGGGCGCCTGACAGAAATTAAAATACCCGCATTAGGAGGTGGGTGCCTGGATTGAAAATGAATACCGCATTATGAGGTGGGCGCCTGACTGAAATTTAAATACCCGCATTAGGAGGTGGGCGCCTGACTGAAATTTAAATACCCGCATTAGGAGGTGGGCACCTGACTGAAAATTATATACCCGCATTAGGAGGTGGGCGCCTGACTGAAATTTAAATACCCGCTTTAGGAGGTGGGCGCCTGACATAAATTGAAATACGCGCATTAGGAGGTGGGTGCCTGACTGAAATTGAAATACCCGCATTAGGAGGTGGGCGCCTGAATGAAATTTAAATACCCGCATTAGGAGGTGGGCGCCTGACTGAAATGAAATACCCGCATTAGGAGGTGGGCGCCTAACTGAAATTGAAATACCCGCATTAGGAGGTGGGTGCCTGACTGAAATTAAATACCCGCATTAGGAGGTGGGCGCCTGACAGAAATTGAAATACCTGCATTAGGAGGTGGGTGCTCGATCGAAATTGAAATACCCGCATTAGGAGGTGGGCGCCGATCGAAAATAAAATACCCGCATTAGGAGGTGGGTGCCTCGACCGAAATTAAAATACCCGCATTAGGAGGTGGGCGCCTGACTGAAATTAAATACCCGCATTAGAAGGTGGGCGCCTGACAGAAATTGAAATACCCGCATTAGGAGGTGTGTGCCTGACTGAAATTGAAATACCCGCATTAGGAGGTGGGTGCTCGATGGAATTAAAATACCCGCATTAGGAGGTGGGCGCCTGACTGAAAATGAAATACCTGCATTAGGAGGTGGGTGCCTGACTGAAATGAAATACCCGCATTAGGAGGTGGGCGCCTGGCTGAAAATAAAATACCCGCATTAGGAGGTGGGCGCCTGACCGAAATTGAAATACCCGCATTAGGAGGTGGGCGCCTGATTGAAATTGAAATACCCGCATTAGGAGGTGGGCGCCTGACTGAAATTGAAATACCCGCATTAGAAGGTGGGCCCCTGACTGAAATTGAAATACCCGCATTAGGAGGTGGGCGCCTGATTGAAATTGAAATACCCGCATTAGGAGGTGGGCGCCTGAATGCAATTGAAATACCCGCATTAGGAGGTGGGTGCCTGACTGGAATTGAAATACCCGCATTAGGAGGTGGGTGCCTCGATCGGAATTGAAATACCCGCATTAGGAGGTGGGCGCCTGATAGAAATTAAATACCCGCATTATGAGGTGGGCGCCTGACTGAAGATAAAATACCCGCATTATGAGGTGGGCGCCTGACAGAAATTTAAATACCCGCATTAGGAGGTGGGTGCCTGACTGAAATTGAAATGCCCGCATTAGGAGGTGGGTGCCTGACTGAAATTTAAATACCCGCATTAGGAGGTGGGTGCCTGACTGGAATTGAAATACCCGCATTAGGAGGTGGGTGCCTGACTGGAATTGAAATACCCGCATTAGGAGGTGGGTGCCTGACTGGAATTGAAATACCCGCATTAGGAGGTGGGCGCGTGATAGAAATTAAATACCCGCATTATGAGGTGGGCGCCTGACTGAAAATAAATACCCGCATTATAAGGTGGGCGCCTGACTGAAATTTAAATACCCGCATTACGAGGTGGGCGCCTGACTGAAATTTAAATACCCGCATTATGAGGTGGGCGCCTGACAGAAATTAAATACCCGAATTATGAGGTGGGTGCCTGACAGAAATTTAAATATCCGCATTAGGAGGTGGGCGCCTGACAGAAATTGAAATACCCGCATTAGGAGGTGGGCGCCTGACTGAAAATGAAATACCCGCATTAGGAGGTGGGCGCCTGACTGAAATTGAAATACCCGCATTAGGAGGTGGGCGCCTGACAGAAATATAAATACCCGCATTAGGAGGTGGGCGCCTGACTGAAATTGAAATACCCGCATTAGGAGGTGGGCGCCTGACAGAAATATAAATACCCGCATTAGGAGGTGGGCGCCTGACAGAAATTAAAATACCCGCATTAGGAGGTGGGCGCCTGAAATGACGTCGTTGCTTAGACGTGATGCAGATGTCGTCGTTGCATAGACGAGATGAAATGACGTCGTTGTTTAGACGTGATGCAAAGTGTGACCCTAAGGTCGAATTGCTATGTCATCAATCTAGATTGAAAGTTAATGCGCAGACATAAGCGATGTAAAAGAAATGGATAAGGATGAGCAATATGACCCTGTGAGTCGAAATATCGTCCTTGTACGGACATAGCAGCTGGGACCCTGTAGGTCAAGATGATTTTTTTTGTACAAACGTCCAATTGGAACGTGATCCTTGTGGAGAGCGGCGATGCGGGAATTCTTTGCGAAATTAAGCCTCATGTCGCGGCTTCCCGCCTTTGTCAACCTGAAGACCTGCACTCAAAGAAATTTGTGAGTTTGGGGGCGGCGGGGCGGTTGATTCGCATTGACTTTGTAGTTTTTGCCCTTGACGCTTGCAAGCTTAGACTGGTTTAGATTGAAGACTTAGTTGTCTGGCATTTTCCAGGTCTATTGGCATATGTTTGCAGTGAACCCTTTAAAAAATGCCCCGCTTTACGGTATATATGAAGATGATGAACTTCCAACCGGATAAAGCCGAGTTTGTGCGGGCCACTTGCTTGTCCTGTGAAGGCAATCATGTAAGCACATTGCGTTGTCTGCAAGATAATGGAAGAAAAATTCCAATGGTGTGACCGAAGCCGATATAGGCCGCCTACGTATTCCGACAAAGGAAATCAGGTCATAACGTAGTTCGTTGTAAGCAAAAGGGATTGTGAAGAATTTTTTTTTTTCAAAAATGGGGCCGAAGCCGATGTGGCTGCCTACGTATCCCGCCGTGGGAATCAGGTCATAGCGTAGTTCATGTGGCAAAAGAGATTGTAAGGATTTTCTGAAAATGGGACCGAAGCCGATGTGGCCGCCTACGTATCCCGCCAAGGGAATCAGGTCATAACGTAGTTCATGAGGCGAAAAAGATTGTGAACTTTTCCAAAATGGGACTGAAGCCGATGTGGCCGCCTACGTATTCCGTCGGGGAATCAGGTCATAACGTAGTTCGCTGCAAGCAAAAAGGGATTGTAAGGATTTTCTGAAAATGGGACCGAAGCCGATGTGGCCGCCTACGTATCCCGCCAAGGGAATCAGGTCATAACGTAGTTCATGCCAGTAAAAGATTGTGAGGATTTTCCAAAAATGGGACCGAAGCCGATGTGGCCGCCTACGTATCCCGCCAAGGGAATCAGGTCATAACGTAGTTCATGACAAAAGGATTTGTAAGTTTTTAGAATGTTTTTTTTTTTTGTAAAAACAAAAATAAAAAGTGACTAGAGTTTGAAAATGATGCAGTATTTTTGCTAGTTTTTTTTTTTTTTTTTTTTTTTTTGAAATTATGAAAAAGACGAATCCTATTTTGACTTCAGCTTGGTACCAACAATTAGTAATGTGCTTAGGGTTCCCAATATCGCTCTCTCGTATAATCGAGGCTGACTTCAGGGTAATTTCTACAGCTTCAGATGCTACCTCAGACATACCTGAGTATCGACACTTACTTCAAGCCAAGGTTTTGACATATGCAACCTCATGTTTCAAATGCCCTCACTGAAAGAAAGTCCATTTCTCAAATGTATTTCAGTATTTTGAACTTTGGGACGTCTAGAGAAGTACACTCACCCTCGTAAAGATGTTCAATGCATTTAATTGTGATACCATAGGCTTGGCCGTCATGTGAGTATCCACTAATGTGAGAACCCTCTGTATAGGATCATGTAGGGCTTGTTATGGGTTTGTAATGTAGGCTTGGGGAAAGGAAAGGATATCATTTGGGTAAGGAGTGACTAATCCTTCCTTGAGCGTTGGAATATGTCCGCGCTTTGTATTTGTGTGCCTTGATGCCGATTTGCTTCTTTTTGCCCCCTTTATTTTGTACCGACTTCTTTTGAATATTTCGTTTGGAGTTTTTTCCCCTTTTTCGGAGTTTTTTTTTTTGATTTTGATATTGTCGGGGCTTTTTACTTCATTTTTTGTGAAGTCGTCCCTTTGTTTTGTTTCATTTCCTCTTTTGGGAACATTTCAACTTCAACTCGGATCATTTTCAGCAATTTGCACATTTCTGATGCGTTCAAGGAAGTCGGGCCAAGAGAGGGATAGTGCGTGCACGCACTCAGAAAGGGTATAGGCATAATATGTGGTTGTTAAAAAAAAATAGGCTTCATGCTCAAAGGGGGAGTACTATGGATAATGTTATTTGGTAAGCTGAAAAGGCTCAAACGGATCAAAGAAAGCCTACGATCCTTTCCTATACCAAGTGTTACTCAGGATTTCGCCTCAACAAACATTCGAGCCAAGTTCTAGATCACAATGCAATGCAATTGAACTTATTCTAAAACTCACCACACAATGCATATGAAACGATGAGGTTGGCTTCGTTCATACCTTGGAAGCATGCAAAACAATTTTTAAGCGTCAACACAGGCGTGAATAAGAGGTACCAGAAGAATCTATGGTTTACCACGAAGTCGCCTCTTCTCTCCACTTGTTCTTTCCTATGCACACTCTTAACCGTGTTGGTATCAACCAAGTCCATCAATGATTCTTAGAAAATATATATATATATATATATATATATATATTTTATTTTTATTTTTGAATAAAGGGTACCGAACCCCTAATAGGGCTGCCTACGTATCTCATCTTTGACGAGAATCAGGTGTGCGTAGTTCGTGCAGATAGGTTATAAAAAATGTATGATTGAAAAATGATTTATCCACGATAGGATAGTAAGTAAAAACTGCATAAAACAAATGATTGTCCACTATGGGACGAATGCAAAGTAAAATGACTGTCCATGATATAATGAATGTAATGAAAAAAAATGATTGTCCACATTAGGATGAATGCAATGGAAAAATAATTATCACAATAGGATGTAATGAAAAAAGATTATCCATCAGGATATAATGAGAAAAAAAAAGATTGATAAACCATAATCATTTTTTTTTATTTGATTTTTTTTTAGGGGTGTCGCACCCGAGAAGGGTTACCTACGTATCACACCGTATGGTGAGAATCAGACACTCGTAGTTCGTAAGGATATGTTAAAAAATGCATGATATAAAAAAAATTATGTAACGAAAATTAAGCATCTCAACTGAATTTGCAAAATATATATAAAACAAGTATAGACAACTAAAGTGACGCCTCGTTGACTCTGGTGTTGGCTGACTTTTTCCAGTCAAAACATCTTCCGGTCATCTTTGTGAAAGCTTTTGGCTTTGTTCTTTCCTGGAGTATATCCAGGAATAATGTTTTAAAACGACCGCCCCCGACTGTTCGCGGGGACGATCTTCCTGCAAAAATAAGAGCACCGGGTGAAAGGAGGAAAGTCACTAAAAGAATAATAAAATGTAGGAGTGTGAAAGTATGGTCAAAAACTCCCCTGATTGATGCACGAGGTCCGACTCTTGATGTTCAAGAACGCTTTATCCTAGGGCAGTGACACAATTTATGTCCCAGAATTGCAAGCAACATGGTATGATATGTAAAGAATTGAAGCATGTATTTATTGCATTAAATAATATGTACAGAGTTAAAAGAAGAAAAATAGCAAACAAATTGTGCGGGAATTAAATGTGCGACCTAACATGCATGGAGCCTCTCTTATGCCAGAGGTGAGCCTAAACGCCAAATATGAAAGATTATGACAAAATAATCCAAGTTGTCACTGCAATGCTTTTGTTGGAAATGAAGACAAAACGTATGTACATTTTCCAATATCGGCATGTCATGATTAGGCTTGGATTAGTCTATCATTATCAGGCTACAAATAATATGCTGATGGTCGTTGGGAGAGCGAGACCCGTCGACAATTTTGGTGAATTTCTTAATTGTGGAGTCGATGCCAAGGATCGACCCACCTATGGTGTATGCATGCATGACTTAAAATAAAGGTGGTATAGCTCTATCCTAAATTTTCTAAGATTTGGCTTACTAGACTCCAGGTTCCCGAGCGGACTACTCGAGTGAGAAGGCTACGCGGCCACCGGATGGTCCGGTCACTCCGCGCATACGCCAACTCTCCTAAAATTTGGTAATTTGAAAGAATTTGCGGGTGCGCAAAACACACCTCGCGTGTAATGTGTAATAGTGTCAACTTTCCATAATGGAAGAAATATGAGCGGAATGCCAATTTAAGGAAAGCGGTAAAAGAATATAGCAATTAAAGCAGTTAAACATACAAAATTTCAAAAAGGAAACAATTAAAAACAATAAATCAAATAAGGAGCAATATAAAGCATAATAATAATTAACCCGAATTTGCTATGGTTAAGAACCCGAAAGTATCCCCGGTGGAGTCGCCATGCTTTGTCGCGCCGATTTTGACTGCGCGGCTTCGCGACGCGATGGCGTCGATTCCCTCCGGATGGATTAAAAAATGCTTGCTTGAGGAGTCGCCACCTAATTATTCTAAGGTGAATTAGGGCACCTGAATGTTAACTAAAAGCTGCAAAATAACTCCAATTTTGTAGTCTGCGAAACTAATGAGATTCTAGGTAAGGGTTCTTTATTATCCTAAAGGGAAGGGGTTAGGCATCCTTTAAGATCCGCTAACTTGCGGTTATCCGATCAAATTCAGGTTAATTGTTATGCTAATAAAAATACATGTTTTTATACATATAAAAAATAATATTACAAGGTGTTAATAAAATGATGCATTTTGTACAAGTATGCATTTGTATGGCATTAATATACATGTAAAGCTGAAAAAAAGTATAAGTATGCATTCGAATGAAAATTGATAAAATGTATGCAAGGTGATTATTATGGGCGACGGGCCTAAAATTAGATAAACTAGCGATGGGTTTCCAGGTTTAGACTACCCTATTAATTAATTCTATGCCTACCTATTCTAAATATTTCAATAATTTCACGAGTACAATAATATTACAATGCAGAATGAAAATAAAGCCGAATTAAAGAAAGTAAAAGACAACATCAAAAATAAATAATCTCCGAGGGGTATTTGCCTTCTTTGACTTTATCTTTGCAAGCTGTCAAGAATAAACGGTTAGAAACAATTGAATATACATAACTTTGGATTCGAAAACAAAACAGCCTCCAAACGACCAAAAATGTGAAGAATGAAATATGATTTTCGGATTGAAAATTATGAAACAAATAGGAGTATTTTTGGATTAAAGTTAAGAAACAAAAGGGGGTATTTATAGATGGGTTTCGGATTTTGGGGGTATGGGGTTGACGGGTTGGTTGGTGGTGTCGGCGAGGTGTGGAGGGTGTAAGGTGACCGGCGATGTGAGGGGGTAGGTGGTGGTGTGTGCGGCGGCTGGGGTTAGGGGGTATGGGGGGCGTGCGGCTGATGGGTTGAGAGAGAGAGAGAGAGAGAGATGAAAAATCTTTTTTAGGGTTTGAGTTGGGGGAATAAAAAGGGGGGAAATGGGATTGGGCCGGTTCGGGTGGGCTTGCGGGTTGGTTTCGGTTGGGCCTTGGGATGGGGTCCGAAAAATGGGTAAAATTGTTTTGGGTTAAGATATAAAATGGGTTATGGGTTTAAAAATATAAAAAATGGGTTTTATTATATAAAAAGAAAGCTTTGCAAAATTTATAAATTGTAAAGATGATAATATGATAAAAATATAATATTTGTGAAATGTTTGATGCTTAAAAAAAATATATATATAAAATGCAATGCCGTTTTGCGAAAATAAAATAACTTATAATATTAGGATAAAAGTATGCTTGTGATATAAAAATGCAAATGACAAATAAAAATGCAAATAATAAATGATAATAATGATATATATACATATATATGCCTATATTTTAAAATTGTTTTAAAGTGTCAAAAATATTAAAAATTGTAAATAAAATCCGAAAAGATTGGACAAAATTGGGTGTCAACACATGTAACAACTAGCATATTGATTCTAAGCTTTATTCTTAACCTAAACATGCATTGAACTAGGTGTATGTATTTATTGGATAAGCACTAACATGGCACACATGAGAGAATGCAAGCAAGCTTTTCTAGAATAGAAAATGACTTAGTATTCACCTTTCACTGGGCATAGATGTGGTAACAAGATCAAGTGTGGCATGTAAAACCAAGTTAGTAAATATGATTAACAAGGCATACAACTAGGCTAGACCACACTTAATCACACAAAGGCACATTCTTTCATGAGACAAAGAGAAAGGTCCTTAAGATGGGAATACACATATCCAAAACAAGTTATTCAACTTAGATTTTTAGCTTAACACATGTTCAACTAAACCTTAGTTAAGATGGAAGAATAAACAAGCAGCAACATTCAAAGCACACATGTGTAATTCACTTAGATTAGAGAGGTTAAGCTTACATTTATGACAAATGAGGCAAGATATAAAAACACACACTTAATGCTAGGTTAAGACATATAGTTTTTAGCTTATCCAAACTTCATTTATCTTAACAGACTTCAAATGGTCCTCTAAGGGCACTACGTCAGTTAAGAATTAGTGAGCTTAAACAAGTGAAACAGATTTGAGCTTATGCATAATATATGGCTTTAAACAAAAAGGGGAATATGGTCATGCAAAGGCTAAGCAGGGCAGTGTCATGATGTGCAATAAACTATTCTGGACATGAAGCATTCATATTTAAACACATGTCACATATTTCACCACAACATATTACATGACTTGAGACCCTAAAATGGATAAAGTTAATATGCGAACACTTTATGATTCAAGTCCGACAACACATAATCCATAGGGTCCAAGTAATCATCAACTAGATTGACTTTAAGAGTTACATCATACCCAAACCAAACTTCAGTTAGCCGAAATAGGCACAAACAACATTTTTAAACCATTAAGTTATCATAGAGCCTCTATTTCTTCTCCTAATGCATATTAGAGTTACAACTGCTTATTTCATCTAATTGTAGCATATTTCAGGCCCTATAATTCATGATTTTCACTTATAGCTACTCTGATCAACACTCTACACATGTTCAGACTTGTTAATTCACATTACATGACTATACTAGTGTCATTCTAACATTTTTGAACACAACATGACTCTAACAATTTGTATTTGACCTAAACAGGTTTGAGTCAACACATAAATTAAACCAAAACCATCTAAACAGGCCACATATAGCTGATTAAACTTTGAGCTAATAATACTAAAACATTAAGTTAAAACTGAATCATTAAGTACCTTTTGTTAATTAATTGTGCTAGTAATCTCCTTAATGTATATAAACAATGATTAATCTTAGATAAACATATTTAATAGTGACATAACACATAATAACATATCACATAATCTAAATTAAATAGAAAATTAAAAGGAAGTGAGTTTACCTTGTTTGAAGGCAGCTAAAGGTCGACTTGAGAGCTTGTTTTTCACTTTGGGACCTCAAGAGCTCGCAATCTCATGAAAACAGGGAGGATTTTAGTAGTAGAAGACTAATTAACTATGTATGGGTTCCGTCAAAAGGCTGGATCCCAACTTAAGCTTAATTAATCAAGATTTAAACTTGATCAAGGCTCTCAATCAATGTGAATGCCTAATAATCGATTTTCGAACCATCAAAATATAGCAAAAGGGCCGATTTTTATAGGGTAAGAAAATCCTACCAGACCCAAATCAATCAATGTGGGAGAACTCAAAAATGGGGGGAAATTTCCCTTTAATCGATTCTCAACCAATAAGAATGACCAATTCAAAATGTAAATCAGACAAATATCATTAAATGCTGGCAGAAAAAACAACAAGAGGGGTGACCTCACCTGGGTTTAGATGGTGGGTCTGGTGGCATGCAAGGTGAGGAGGATGAGCATTTAATGCGTCTTCCACTTTCGTCTAAGTAGAGACGCAGTAAGACAACTTACAAATCCGAGCCTTTGCCATTTTTGGCAATCGAAGAAGACAAATCAATAGTGGCTAGGGTTTCTTTCATCCCTTAATAGTAAAAGGGATGAAACGAGGAAGTTTTGCCCTTTCTTAGCACTTGACTAATAGACCTGGCCCGAGTCCTAGGCTAAATTGCCTTAGGCTTAGCCAAATTGAATGGCATAAGGCCAAACGTCTTTTTAAAGCCACCTTAATCAATGTGTGGCCACATTTTGCAAATGTGGTCACGTTTTAAATTAGGAAATTCACGACCACTTTTTGGGAATTGTGGTGGCACCTACACATTTCCACCGGTAGGCGAACCACTTTCCATATAAACAAAACAATATGAAATAAATTGGGAAATATAATCAAATCACCAATACACCCCTAAAATCTGGACTGTAATACAAGAGTACTAATGCGGAATACAAGTCTGAATGAAGGCAACAAAGGCCAAAACTGAATAGCATAATCAAAATGTCTAACTACGTCTTTTGAATCCAAATGTAAAGACATAGTAAGAGAATAAGCATCCAAGCATGCTGGAAGAAGCATCAAGCCCTGGAACGCCAAAATCCACCTGCCCAGACTCACACTCGAGCTTGCAAACTAGTAGATGGACCTGTATTTGTATCAGAAAAGATGCAGCAAGTGTAGCATGAGTACATAATGTACCCCCATAAACATCATAGGCCGACAATGATGGAAGTTACATAACAGAGATAAATATTAAGTTGACACCAGATAAGCCTATACTAGACAGTTTAATAGCTTATATAAGTCACGTTGTACACATATCAATTCACATATTCATCAAGTCACATTATTCATATAAGGTTCCAATCACAGTCAAGTACAATCAATCCATTCACATATATAGAGACCTTACTATCATAGTACCCATCGACTAGTACTCTCTCTTGTCCAAGTCATATTCAAGCTTAACCCCACTTACCCAACTTATCACATTAAATAAACAAGTAAACACTTACATCACAACAACCATTTTAGAACGCTTCCAAGAGTGTTACACCTAAGCTAAACATGGTGACGTTAACTTCTTTATTGACATTAGCCTTTACACTTAGTTAAGTCTCTATACAGTTATAGTCTGACACACATATATCTACTAGTGACACTTATCATAGGGTCCTTACTAGACTCGTTACCTAGTCACACGATCAATTACTAGACAACACATAAATTCACATAATTCATTGGACCTAAACAATAGTGATGTCATAATTGACATTTTCATCCACAGTAGAAGTTGACATCAAACACTTAGACTTACAATTATTAAACCCATAAAAAACCATACACGAGGAAGCAAGCCACACACGACAACCAAATCAATTCAAAAACCTCAACCATTTGATCCAAGCGTTCATAGAGACCAGTCTAATCATCATTTCCAAGTATTCACGGAGACAAGCTCAATCATAGCGACCATTCCGGTCCAATACAATCGATTCAATCCAAGTAAATCAAGATTTAACCCAAGTTCCAATAACCAACCATATCATATTACCAAATCGCAATTAATCAATGTGTATATATATATATAATATGATTTCAACCTGGTATACAATATACCAAGGTTTTATTATGAACCATACACCTATGGGGACCTGCGAAGTCCATATACCGCTCCTAGCTAGCCGGAACTCCACATACGAATCTGGCTAGAGCCTAAGACTCATTTGTCTGAGTAATATTATGTTGCATGCGTGCAACTCTATTCCCCGCGTATCAATATTCGTTGCGGCGTGCAACCGGAGCCATCCATATCATTATCATCTCAATGTTGCCATAATCTCATAAGCGTTCTTACCTTTTCAGCCTCTTAGGCCCACAACATATCCATACCACTTTCATATCAATATCATAGAACCATGAGTGTATGAATGCAAATGACAATATAAGATGAGATATCATGATATAATGAGATACAACCAAGTAAATAGATGAAATGTCACATATTTTCAAGAATTCAGCAGCTCATAAAAAAAATCTAAGTCAATATCAGGATAACATATCGAAAGCATGTGTGATGAGTAAACAAACAATGGCAAACATAGCGACAAGCCCACATATGGCGACAAGCCCAAATAAGTAGCAGTCGAAACCAGCACAAGGCTGATTCCCTAAATCCCATCATCACAGTTCAACACAGGTACCCACTCAACCGGTCATCACAGCCATTTGAGTGGGACTCCTAAACACGCCCAATACCCCTAAACATTTATAACTACTAAGTACTTCTATCAAAGTCTCGAAAAACTAAACTGTAGCCTACCTCAAAGATGAGCAGGAGCTATGAACTCTTAATTCACAAGTCCTCCTGAGCGAATATCGGATGGTCGTAGTTCAAACAAGTGCATGAAGTTCCTATGTACCACGCATATTTAATCAACACATAACGACCAATTCTATGTTACACATGATTCTAATGATACCAAACTTGTCTTGTAAGGAACTGGGGGTCAAAAGTAAATCTAAAACCTCATCCTAAACCCCAAGGATCAAAATGGTAATTTTATTGAGAAAATGAGTTCAATATTATCAAAATAGTGTTCTACAGGTTCATACGAATCTAACAATACCCATATTGCTATACTTTAGTCTGAAACCCCAAAAGGTGACCCTAGACAAGGGAAAAATCAAAAATTTAAGTTAGAAACACGTTAACCATAATCGAAATAGTCATAATCCAAAGTTTCATGAAATTCTAACCCTAATTGAGTCTCTAATTTTATGACTTTGTCAGAACCCTCTTTGTGTCAAAATTCATAAATCGAATGTTTGCAAAATCATGATTGAAATCAAAATTTATGTTAGAAATAGTTTACCCAGTGTTTAAACAAGCCTAAAATCTAGAATTTACTCAAATCCAACCATAATTAATTGAAGAAAACTCAAATTTTAACTTAGGGTTTAAAACCTCTAATTTTCCACAACCAAACAGGAATAAAATCGATGAAAAACGGTAGTAATATTAAAGAATCATCAAAACAAAGGTTGGATACTTACCACCTAATTAAGATGAGAACAACACTATGAAAATCACCTCAATCAGAGCTCTAGAACTCAAGTTATGTGCAAAATACTAAATGGACGCAGTGTGATTTAAATACACAGTCGTTTATGCTCCGACGGACCAATTTCCGCCTCAGCGGATCCGCTCGGCGGACCCCAGAAACCAACAATTTTTCTTCAAACTAAAATGGGCATAAATCTCTCATACGGTGTCAGAATTCGACGATACAAGTTGCTACGGATCACAAAATTTGATATGCATCTATTCCAACAATCAAAACTCAATTCTAGCATAAAATGAATATAATAGTATATTGAAGCGTCGAAAGCGAGCGACTTATGCAATGACTCAAACACCTAAAATTGACCAAATGAAGTCCAATCTAATTCCGAAAATTCCTACAATTCACAAATGATCATACAAAGCTGCTCGAACTATCAAAACATCCATCTTGACCCGATGTTGACTGTGGTCAACTCCAAATCATCTCAAAAGCTAGTTTCTCAACCAACCACCTTAATCATATATGAACCCCTCGGGAACCGAACCAACGACTTGACTAAGTCATAAATCACAATCCAGAGCTAATGAAATCGACAAATTTTTGAAAATGATGCATTTGTCCCCGATGTTGACTTTGGTCAAACTTCTTCATTTCTTAACTTAAGGATTTCCAAAACATTCCTTTCCTTATCCAAAACTCCTCGAAAAGTCTCGGGAATCACTTCACCTATCCCCGCAAGTCGAATACACTCTAAAGATGCTAGGAGAATGGTCGACAGGGGTAAAAGGGTAAAATGCCTAAATGACCAAACGAGTCGTTACATCAGATACCAATTAAACAAACGTTCATCCTCGAACGGAAAAAGGAATGTACGAAAGCCCACAAGTAATCAAGGATAGCAAGAAATATACTGACAGTACTGCTTGTTCATTATATCATTCAAACTGCTGTTAACTTAGCTCAACTACTCAAGTCTTCATTCCTTCATAACTAATTTTTCTTTTACAACTGATTCTCGAATGTAAGAACCGACTAAGCTTAAATTCCCTGATTTGATCACCACTATACCTCTTTACGCGTCCAATTGAATCCGCAATTATCACCATAATCACCATCATCCTTTAGTTATATCTACAACCAAAATCCAATATGTACCTGATAACATAGTCTGATTCTACTAGCATTCCTTCTCAACTATCAAGGTTGTTATCGCACAAAATCCCTTAGAAACACATACACACATGTCACAAGTCCAATTTCCCTTGAATCTCTAAATCACCATGCTATAAGCATACCTACTGATTTCCTTACTATGCCAGATCCGTGGAAAATAAAATGATCACTCTATAGACTTCCCATAACCATTTGTACCTCCTCAATACATCGCTAAGTACCCATGTAAACAATCAAACTGTTCGAATCATTGCTATCCGGAAAATATCATGAATCCTACTTGCAAACTTCAATAAGTACCGGTAACACAGTCATACCTCCATTTCGAATTGAAATTCATCGAACCCCTATCGGTGGTTTACTAGAATACTATAAGTCCTTCAAGCAACATAAACACGAGCCAATTGAACAAATCTGACGTAGAATAAAATGTTTGAATCTCTAAATAATCGATAGTCATCCGAACTGATTCCATACATAACTGATAGGCTTCCCATAAGCATGAGGTGACCTATTCCGTCCCTTTTCTCATGAGTAATCAATCATGTGCCATCACCCAAGTCATCAACTTAGTACCGAAGATCTCTACATTTGATTGTAACCTTCATATTTCTCAACTTTCACCCGATACTCAAGTCTGATAGGACCCCATTAACTCTAAATACATCAAATTCTCTTTGTACTTTCTCTTAACTCACCCACACTCTGGGCACCTTGTCGAACCTCTATCTGTCATACCTCGTTAATTACCAACCTTACCAATTTCTAACGTATCGGCCTTACCTTATATTTTCCCAATTTCTTCCAAGTCCTTTATTACCTGAAATACCTATTCAAGCTGATAATCAACAATGTCTCAACACCAGGGAACTTCATTGTAATACTTAGTTAATTACCATAGACCTACTCCTCTGAACATACTAACAATTTCATCCAATATGAAAGATGCGAAACAAGCCACCATAATCCACACCTAACCCAAGAATTCCCGTTTCTAGAATCCAAAATCTTCCCTTTCTCGAAGAGGTACCTTACTCATTCCAAATTATCTTAATTTCTCAATGTACACATTTCATTCAAATCGTAATCACAACTAATGACCGATCACTACTCAAACCTGCTAACATTCTCATATCATTTCGTCGAAGTACCCTTGCCAAAAATCCCTAACCAAAATAATCATTCTTCTATATTGGTTTATAATTTCACTAACCCGATCATCGACACTCGAAGCCTTTCACAACTAGAATTAGATCAAACCGTCGTCAATCTATTACCGTAAATAATCCCATTGACCAACACCTTATTCGATAGCCCTTAAATGATGCTTACCCACGAAGAACCAACCCTTACCTTATTTTGCCGAACTATACACATCCAACTAACCGTGCAATTTTTCCCTTTCCTTCGGTCGACTCCCAAGTCATTATACCAGTAATTATAGAACTTCTCAAGTATTGACCTTTACATAACAATGCCCACAAATCTCATCCAAAAACTAGATGCAACACTTGATAATCTTTCAAATATACCTCCACACTTGTCCAACACAAGAGTTATTCCTATTAGTCGATCACTGGCTCTCATTAGCCTACGACGAGTTCAACATACCATCGCATATATGAATTTTATACTTACTCAATACTAAACAACTGCGAAATAACTCATAAATCAACAATCTCGTGGTTTCAACAATCATCTATCATCACTAATCTTAAAAATGCCAAGTGAACCCACAAACACACTTTTTAGGTAAAGAAACATGACTGTCTATTCCACTAAGCTTTACTTATCACAAGTAACATTGCCACCTGATTTTGATCAAAAAGCCATTCCTTGAAAGAACTTACAACCACTAATTCTACTCTGCTATCACAATACCGTCAGATCAAAGCCAACTCAACATTTCATAGCCTATACGACATCCTCCCTCGTATACCTTGCAATTTATCCCAGCAAACACGCTAGTTACCAATTTTCCCTTCATACAACGGAGATTGATCCATCCAAATTCTTTCTCTTGCATCTCTGAATTGTCATTCCCACTTTCCAAAGATAAAACCGAACTGAAGAGTCACAAACATAACCCCAATTAACCATACCCTCAAATCATCGCTGAAGACTAGACTTGGTCACACGTCCCTTCATGGTGCACAACTCACCGCCTGACATCATATCAAACCACTCACGCACAAATTTAAGAGCGTATTACCACCATCGATGATAGAATATGAAGAAGAAATTCAGATACCAATTTGATTCAACTTAGCACAAAAGAAATGAAGAAAGCAAAGTTTCCTAAATGTCCCATAGCCTCTCAAAGATATGTATGGACATCTCCGTACCGATCCGCAAGACTCTACTAGACATTGCTCTTGTATTTAAGATAGCTCAACCTAAAGCTATGATACCAACTTTGTCACGACCCCTTTTTGGGAATCGTGAAGTCACAACACATGATCGGTACACCCGATCTACCAGTACGTAATCCCCAATAGGAGTAAAAACACTAACATGAAAGTCAAGTGACCCATACATCATACCTAGACTTGAAGCAAAATAAGTAGACAAATAAGATTATGTAGAGCCTGGATCAAATAATGCTATAGCCAGCCGACGACAAACTGAAATAGTACATGTGATGACTGCACCAGAAGCCTCTACCTCTAGTCTACATGGAAAAGCATAACACTGAGCATGACCACCCTCCACCTGAGAACCTCCGTGACTACTGCCACAACCTGAATGAGAACAACTTCTACTCGAGGAAAAACCACCTCTACCACTATATGCACCGCTTCTAGCCAACTACACTACTACGCTCAATCCAAAACCATAAGAATCGGAGTGCTGACTACTCTACCTAAGTCTAGGGCAGTCCCTCGAAAAGTGTCCCATGTCACCACACTCATAGCATACATGACGAGACATAAGCTGCTGAAAAGAGCTATCATGGCCAGAATTGACACCTCGACCTCTAGGATGGGAATACGAACTCTAGAAACCCTATCCCAAACTATAACCACCACAACCCGAAGAACCATTGGTCGAAGTTTGTATCGCTGTCTGAACTAGCCTAATGTACTTGGGGGGTGATAACCCTTACTATAATAACATCTACCTCCAGATGAGCCACCTCCATAATTGCCCGAGTTGTAGGACGTTTTGCCCGGTCTATCCCCAAACTCATGACGCTTAATAGCCTCAACTCTTCTAGCGATAGCATCACTACCTGAAAGGTACCTCTCGAAGCTGCCACATGCGTCACTTTAACTCGAAGGTGATACGACATACCCCTCAAAATAACCCACTCACCAACCATGAACTCTAAGTCACGAACCTTCCGAACCACATAACTCTTAAGCTGACTCTAAGCCGTGAGAAGTCTCTCCTGAATCAACTTGACTTTGTCTTTCTCAACAAGTCTGTACCCAAAGGTCTCACCTCAAATGTATCGAACCAACCAACAGGAGAACGACACCTCCTACCATACAATGCCTCAAACGGTGCCATCTTAATGCTCGAATAATAACTGTTGTTGTAAGAAAACTTAGCCAAAGGTAGAATTTGATCCCAATGACCACCAGAATCAATCACGTAGGCCCATAATGGCATACTCAAACTATGGTCTAGGCATAACACGACGCTCAGTGCTTGACTACATATGACTGAGCGAACCACATGGCAGGATGAATTAACATGGGACACATACTGATATAAAATATAATATATAAACATAATGAGCTACTGTCTAACTGAATAATCATAAATGCGGAATAAGTCTAAAGGCTAAGAACGTAGCTCACATGGCTAACATAAAAGCCCGCTACACACTAACTGACTGCCACTCTAGTCTATGAAGTCTCTAATGAATACTGAAATATTGACTATTTATCGGGCAAGGCCCCCGACATACCCGACTATTTAATCTAACTGAAAAACTGTGAATAAGATAATGGCCCAAGGGAAACTAAGGCCCACTAAGCAGCTGATACGAGAATCCTAGCGAGCAGATCCATTGTCCTATAATTTCATACCTGCATCGTGAAGTGCAGGTCTCAGGAAAAAGGAACGTAAGTATATTTGAATTGTACTTGTATGTAAAACCAGTTGAAAGAAATAATAGTTGTGTGGTGCTCGGGAAAAGGGCAACCCAAATCAATATCATGTATAGATCCTGAAATTGAAACTTAAATATACTAATAACTGAACTGAACAAGAGAAGTATAGTCATAAGTACTCCTTGTACTGAATGTGAAATCACTTGTTTTAACTAAGTTAATAATATGTGGCCTCTAACACAAGTATACGTATATATAAATTGTGGCCTCGGGCATCAATACATGTGTTCAACATTCAATAATTTATATTAAGAAACTGAGAATCATAATGCATAACATGAAATACTGAACCCTACTACTATTCTGAGACATAGATTCATGAACTAATTATATAGTTTAAAGTGTCAACTGTTCATAAACATATAGAGTTTTCATGATTGAGACTCATGGGATATCAAACACGAGTCTATACTGAGTTCACGACATTCGAAATGGCAATCATGAATGAATTATGAAACTGTATCATTTAGAGATTAAAAGTTCCACAACTCTTCACGACCTAACTATATTTCTGAGGCAATTCATAATAGTCGTAAAAGAAATGTGGAGTAGGTAGAATCAGTAACATTCTCACACGTAGAGAGTTAGTTTTACATACCTCAATTTTGGCGTTTAAGCATACTACAATATTCTTCACCCCTTTCGACTCTGATCAATAGTAATATAGGTCAAAGAGAATCAATATTAGTAACAATACTCATGTTTCAGGTATCTAAACATTTTATCAAACACTTGGTGGACATGAAGCTCCAAGATCTCGTAAATGGTGTTTCTATACCTAAAAATCTATTCTCTTGCTTCTAGATGATTCTACAATCTCATATTGCTACAGTCAACATCATTCTTCATCACCCATAAGATAAACAATACCCTTAATCAATAATCAACAAACCACCCTATAACCGTTCATGCTTCTATCAAACCCATCAACTCATGTACCATGAATTTATAGTCTATAAGCATCAATACAAAGTTGTAATCAATTAAAGGATGAAGGTATTACCTTTTTGACATTCAATTCTCTTGAATTCAGATTCTAGGTTTCTTTCATCCAAAACAAGTTTCAATCGCTTATCTATAGATTTGAAGGGTTTAATCATATTAATAAGGCGTTGGGGAATTTAAATCAACTTATAATCATCAACAAAACTTACCTTAAAGTGTTCTTGAGGCTTGAAATGAGTTCTATATATTTTTAGGTCATTTTTCATATTTAGGGAAGTTGGGCAATTAAATCCTGACCTTAAATTATATATAAAAATGCAAAACTGAAAAATCTCAACACACGCGACACCTCTACATTGTGTGGGTGCCGCACAAGTCCAAAAAAACTTCAGAAGGGTTGCCTGCACGCACCACCAACGCGACGCGTGGGTGTCGCGCTTTACAGCCTATGCGTAGCCTTTCATAAAATACACATAACTTTTTTTACCATTATCTATTTGGCTCGGTCCTTAAATGGATGAAAATATTTCGAAGCTATACAACTTTCATGTTTTGAGTGTCTACAATTCTCAATGGACTTTCACATATTCAAGCTGCAAGGCAAACCTATTGTAAACTTAGTTGATTCTATCGGATCTTATGCATCTCACTATTCATCTTGATTTCAAAATAACTATTTCCACCCAAACTCATGCTAATAGGACTTCTGTTGACACCTAATTTTTACCCTTTAATATTTTATTTAATTATTTAGATTTTCTGATTCACGAATGGAGTAAAATATGCATTTTTCAAAGCGAAAATGATTTTATGAAATTATTTCGGTAACATTTTGCCATTATCAAATATATTGTTGTATATCATTTGCCTCTTTTTTTTTTTTTTTTACATATTTTGAAGAAATATCTATCAATTTCTACAAATTAAACATGACGATTATCTAATTAATTGTCTAAATTAATTATTATAAATTGATAAATATTTTACTCCGTGAGATTAAGAAAATTCGATTAATTAAATAAGGTGTCAAATAGCATCTTATTTTACCTCTCAATTGTTTTTAGTTATGAAAGATTTTATGCTTTATTTGATTTTTATTTCAATTATAACCTCAAATCGATTTCTAATTGGTCAATTCAGCCATAATTGAAATCAAGTTAGTCATTTTTTAAATTGCTTCATGGAAAGATTTGTAAAATCTAGCCCCAAACACTAAATCCTTTATTAAATTGCAAATTTGGGCTTATTTGTCCTTTAAATTCAGGCCAGGCCCATTCCAAAAGGAACTTGACCATCTCTTTTCATTTGGCACAACGGCTAAGAGTATTAAAACCTTAAGCCGCCGCCTCATCCTCTCGACCCTCTCTTTGCCTTCGCCATTTTTGGCAAAGCTCAGTACGCTCCAGACTTTTCTCAGCTATTTCAGGAGAGAGTATTAACGGACTCTTGTCTCTTATCCCCTCTTTCTGCCAGCATGCCACCGTCAACAGTAAGCCTTTCTCTCTTTCTTTCTTTTCTGCGAAAGCAAGGACATCTCTTAATGAGATTTGTCCATTTGCTATTTCAAATACTAGTTTTTTATTGGTTCGTTCGATTTGAAGTGTGATTTCTCCCCAAAACACCTCTTCATCCTCATTGGATCCGAATAAATCTTCAAGTCCTGACACTTGTCATATTTTGGTCAATTTTTTATCATATTTTCGAGAAAATAGTCCCAAGACCTTCAACACTTAGGGTTTCAAAGTCTTTGCCAAAACCCTAGACCTCGATAATTTTAGGAAAGTAAAAATTTAAACCCTTTTTCTTTCGTCTGTGTGTGGCTTGAGTTCGTGGGGATTGGATAAGAAGCTGTCCACTATGGATTCTCGACTACGGTTACGCATCAAAAAGGTAAACTTGATTTCCTTTAAATTCTAGTCTACTTCTATGTTTTAGTAGATGTTTATGTGTTTTTATTGTTTAATTTAGTTATGCATTTAGTGGTGTTTATCTTGGATTATTGTGTTTTCCATATTAAGACATGAGTAGTTTATTTTGTATTACCTCAAATGTGTATCTGGACTAATGAATCATGGATTGGGTTGTAATAGAAGCTATAGGTTGAATATGACACTGTTTAATAGTTTATGTTTGAGTGATTTCCAATACCTAATATGTCATAAGTGAGCTCATTCTAGCATTATGCGATTTGTATGTGGCTATTTAGTATCTGTTTGTATCAAGAGGTTAACTGATAAGAATGTATGGCCCTGGTTTGAGCTAGTTTAAGGCCTGGGTGCACACTTGCTTTGGTTATTTGATAATAATGAAAAGGATAAAGGTTTTGGGGTCATATTTATGTAACTTAGGAGCAGAAAGTATTATCCGAGTTCTATTTTTGCTATAAATGATAGGTTGGTTTGATTTTGAATGACCCTTTTAATGTGTTATAGACATGTAAGCATGAATATGGAAAATAAGAATAGGGGGAAGACTTGTACTTATCCATATTAGCCTCTGGCCCCTGTATGAGTCTGTTGGGACACAAAGCATTATAGTGTGATTGTTTTGCTAAAGTCCAGTGATCAGTGTACTTGGTATAGGTATTTAGAAACCATGGCATGTTGATTTTTAACCTAGGGAGACTGTTTGATCATCATTTTGGCCTTGTTGTATGCCTTGGTTTAAGTGGTCCTGCATGTTTGAAATGTCCTCCCCGATTAACCTTTTAGTTCAGATCTGTTTATATTGAATGCTTACATGAGTTGGTTACAAATCTGCATTATCTGTTTAAGTGGCAAAAATGCTTCTGCCTTGGCATATAGAACTCTCTTTAAGCCATCTTGTTGCCATTGTCTTGTATATTAGGTTCATTTAATCCATAACTGTTAGCATGAAACAACCTATAAATTGATCAACCTTGAATATATATGCATACATGCTTTATTTCATACCCACAATTGCTTATTGATTTTTATGGATAATTTTGGATTTTTTCTACCTATTATCGTTGCTTTTCCCTCTCCTTTGAATGACCTACAGCCCATACCCTTCGGTTTCTTGGGCCTAAGGGCCCAATAAAATATTTTTCATTGAGTCCGGTAGAAATGAAGGCCCCACTATGGATAAAAATGGTAGAACGCCCAGTCATGATTGAAAATGGCTTAGAATTATAAGACATTATTTCTTTTACACGGTAATTGGTGGGCCAGTATACCCATCAACCCGTTGCTTTATTTCCTTTTTTATTTGTATTTGCTAATTGTAAACACTTTAAATGTTATTGGAACCCTCAAGTAAAATCTAATTACGTAGAGTCGCTACTTTTACGTCTTTTAAAAATAAATGAAATGTCCAATTTTGGATAATTAAGATGAAATCGGTTTTCCGACTATTTGTTCATATATTTCCAAGTCTTTTAAAATAAGTTTTGCAAATTAACAAGATTAACTTGTTTTAAAAATTTGCAAAAAGAAAGGATGTGATTTTCCTTCAATTTGGCACAAGATTTTAATCAAATCTTAAATTAATGTATTTCTAAACTAAGTTTGTAATTACTTTCAATAACTCAGAAAAATCGATTATGAACTATAGTTTGGGCAAAGGGAACAAATCCCCTTAATGGTCGACTTCTTTTAAAATAAAAGATATATCTTGAACACTTTTTTTTTCAATATTTGGAAAGACAAACCATTTTTGCTCCAAAAAAGGTGGAATCTCCCATCCCAGGAGCCCCCACACCCTGGTCCGACAGGTCTGTGAAGGAGGTAAATCATGGTGACTCAATTGATTTCAAAGGTTAGACCGATGCGCCGCGCACAAGGGGCCCTCCTTTATTTCAAGAAGAAACCCCACACTGCCGCTGACGGGATTCGATCCTTGGTCTTTGCTCCAAATATCACCCTTGAAACCAATTGAGCTGCCCATGCGGACAAAGACAAACCATTTTTTATCTCCTTCCTGAAAACAAAAAAGACTTTGCTTTTCAAAAAGATTTTTAATTTGTTTCATTTTTGTTAAGTGTGTGAAAAGCTATTTTGGCGGAATATTTGAATGACAATATATATTTTTTGTAATCTTTTAAATACCAAGCATTTTAAAAGCAATCTTTTATTATATAAGATTCGAAATCAATCGTGTTTTACGGATCTTAATATCGGGTGCCTAACACTTTCTACGAAGGATCATTTGAACCTTTATCCGAACTCTGATTAATTTAGAATTTTTCTTTTAAATATGATTTTTCTAGTTTTCCATATAAATTAGGTGGCAAGTCTAAAAAATAAAGTCTAAGAGTCCCAAGTTATCTAGTGGCTTTTATGCTTTTGCATAAAAGTGAATCGTAACAACTTCATATAGTTAAAATGTCACATTAATACTCATTTAACATATTCACATCTCACATGTATTTACGGAGTGTTATTTTATCTCCCCCATATGATCATTCGTTCTCCAATGATTGTTCTGATCGTAAATATTGCTAACTCTGGATCATAAATGTGATTGATGGAAACATGGGACACTGAACTAATATGACCACATGAATCCTAAATTGAATGACTACTGAACTGACTGAATAAGAACTAAATTGAATAGCTACTGAACTGACTGAATAAGAACTAAATGATAATATGACCACATGAATCCTAAATTGAATGACTACTGAACTGACTGAATAAGAACTAAATTGAATAGCTACTGAACTGACTGAATAAGAACTAAATGACTACTGGACTGCATGAATACCGAGAACATAGAGATTATAGCAATGAGGTTTGAGTGTAAAAGTTAGTTACCTTCAACATTTTTTTCTTGCTCTTCGAAATGATATGGATACTTGAACTTCATGTCCCCTTCGACTTCCCACGTAGCCTCTTTTCAACTTTTTGATTTCTCCATAGCACCCTTACTGAAGCAATTTCCTTAGTTCTCAACTTGCGAACTTGAAGGTTAACAATAGCTACAGGAATCTCTTCGTAAGACAAGCTATCTTTAACCCCTGTGATCCATGTAGGGACAACAAGAGATGGATCCCCCATAAATTTCTTCAACATAGACACATGAAACATTGGATGTACAATCCAATTTTTGTGGCAACTCTTAACTAATAAATTACTTGCCCGATCCTTCGTAGGATCCTGTATGGACCAATATAATGGGGACTAAGCTTTTCCTTATTTGTAGTAATTATCTTGCTAAAGTTCAGTGATCAGTGTACTTGGTACAAATATTTAGAAACCATGTCATGATGATTTTTAACCTAGGGAGACTGTTTGATCACCATTTAGCCTTGTATGCCTTTGTTTAAGTGGCCATGCATGTTTGAAATGTCCTCCCCGATTAATCATTTAGTTCAGCTATGTTTATCTTGAATGCTTACATGAGTTGGTTACAGATTTGCATTATCTGTTTAAGTGGCAAAAATGCTTCTGCCTTGGCATATAGAACTCTCTCTTAAGTCATCTTGTTGTCATTATCTTGTATATTAGGTTCATTTAGGCCATAACTGTTAGCATGAAACAACCTATAAATTGATCAACTTTGAATATATATGCATACATGCTTGATTTCATATCCACACTTGCTTATTGATTTTTATGAATAATTTTGGATTTTTTTCTAACTATTATCATTGCTTTACCCTCTCCTTTGCATGATCATGGGCCTACGAGGCCCATACCCTTCGATTTCTGCGTAATACTAGAGCCATTGGGCTTAAGGGCCCAACAAAATATTTCTCATCGAGTCCTGCAGAAATCAAGGCCCAACCTTGGGTAAAAATGGTAGAAGACCCAACCATAGGTGAAAATGAGTTGGAATTATACGACTTTATTGCTTTTACATAGTAATTGGTGGGCCGATATACCCACCAACCCATTGCTTTATTTCCTTTTTTATTTGTATTTGCTAATTGTAAACACTTTAAATGTTATTGGAACCGTTAAGTCGAATCTAATTACGTTGAGTCGCTACTTTTACATCTTTTAAAATAAATGAAATGTCCAATTTCGGATAATTAATATGAAATCGTTTTTTCCCGACTATTTGTTCATATATTTCCAAGCCCTTTAAAATAAGCTTTGCAAATAAACAAGACTAACTTGGTTTAAGATTTTGTAAAAAGAAAGGATGTGATTTTCCTTTAATTTGGCACAAGCTTTTAATCAAATCTTAAATTAATGTGTTTCTAAACTAAGTTTGTAATGACTTTCAATAACTCGAAAAAATCCTTTATGAATTATAGTTTGGGCAAAAGAAACAAACCCCCTCAATGGTTGACCCCTTTTAAAACAAAAGATATACTAGAACCATTTTTTCCAATATTTGGAAAGACATAAGCCATTTTTCTATCTCCTTCATGAAAAAAAAAGACTTTGCATTTCAAAAGGATTTTTAAATTGTTTCATTTTTGCCAAGTGTGTGAAAAGCTATTTTGGCGGAAGATTTGAATGATAATATATATTTTTAGAATATTTTAAACACTAAGCATTTTAAAAGCAATCTTTTATTATATAAACCTGAGGTCAATCATATTTTACGGATACTTAATATCGGGGTGCCTAATATCTTCCTCGGAGGATCATTTGAACCCTTACCCGAACTCTGGTTAATGTAGGATTTTTCTTTTGAAAAACTCTTTTAAATACGGGTTTTCAACTTTTTCATATAAATTAGATGACGACTCTAAAAAAATAAATTTCAAGAGTCCACAAGTTATCTAGTAACTTTTATTCCTCCACATAAAAGTCAACCATAACAGATGACGACTTTTATGGTGATATTAGGTTCTAATCATAAGGGTTCCAATAATATAAAATTTCTTTTAAATTTCTTATGTGTTTATTTTGTTGCAAATATAAATTGTCATTCATGGATTCATCTTCCACCAAATGACAAATCATATACACACTTGCATCAATGCACAAAGACTATTATGCAGATCCGCAATCGTCCTCAAGTAAAAAACCAAAAATACTTCTTTGAAACCTGTTGAAGATTTAGTTGGTTCGTTGTCGTCCAACAGTCAACAACGGTTCACCTCGGGCAGTCTCCCAGGTACCCAAGTCATTTGATTAAGCTCACTCTAGTCAACCTAGGTTAGAGCTAAGCCAAATCTTGCTTAATTCTAGCATATTGACATAGGAAGAGCTTTGAACATTTGATACATGTTTGAAGCCCAATAGAAGACTACCTTCCGTATATGCGCAGTCATCGACCCGAGGATTATGTGCTATGTGTGAACATGACTTGCGCCATATGGGTTAAACCATTGTCCAATGGGTGGGGCCTAACTGTGTGTTATTTGTGTAGATATATACCAACCTGCATTTCGACATGGTCCTGGAAGCCCCAGCTATGTTGAGAATGTGGTGGTTCGACTTATACAACAGACACCGTAGAGAGGTTACAAGCTGCCTAGACCATTTACCCTCCCTCATGACTATGTCGGGTTGTAAAACACTCATCGAGGTCTTAACCGAATACTGGGACAACGATATGATGGTGTTTAGGTTCGGGCTTATAGAGATAGACCCCGACCTTGGAAGAAAATCTGGGACTGCATAAACAGTAATGGAACCTGTCTAAGAAGGAGAAAGAAACCCGATCACAACCTCTTAGCTCCAAACTAGCCCACTCCAGCCGAAATTATGAAAATGCTATCCTTAGCCCAAGCCTCTTAGATCTCTGGGGAAATAGTAGCTTTTCAAGATTTGTACCAGAGTTTCGGGAGTAAAGAGAGGTTCATAAATCATTCCCTAGAGTTCCACACTTTCAGAGATTGAGACGCTACCCAACCCTTAGCCTTTGCCATCTATTTGTTGGGTACCATGGTATTCTCCCAAAACCCCTACCTTGCCATAAATACTCGAGTTATTTCAGTCTCCCATGCCATCTTCTACGGCATAGCCAACAATGGAGAAGCCAAATACTTTGATATAATCCAGTCATCCTCGATGATATATACCGAAACTTAGGTAGATACAGAAACCAGCTTAGGTACTTTCAGGGGTGTAACTTATTGCTACAGTGGTGGATCCTCAAACATCTCCGAAAAGATGTAGGACCCCCAGTCTTACCTATTGATAACAAAAAAATTGACCTCAAAAACCATCTACCGGATTTCCCTAATCGGCCAAAAGAGAGTGGTCCTCTTCTTCGCGAGTCT
This sequence comes from Anisodus tanguticus, assembly GCA_034509755.1. Lineage (NCBI taxonomy): Eukaryota > Viridiplantae > Streptophyta > Magnoliopsida > Solanales > Solanaceae > Anisodus > Anisodus tanguticus. Next base: position 21,249,992 of record CM067557.1, read on the forward strand.
AAAAAAAAGGATATACAATGGAGGTTCGCCGACTTCATCACAAAATCGGTTGTAGTCCGGGGTAGGAAATGTCAATTTTTGCCACTTATGGGTATCCAAAGGGTCCGCCCTTATGCACCGGCATGTGTTCTGAGACAATTTAGAAGAAGGCAAGAGGTGTCTCAGGTTGGAAGTATGGGAGATTTGGTGACTGACTATGAAGAAGACAAGATCAGAAATGTCGGAGAGTACATTTGAGAGTGGAACAGTCGTCTCATATATGAGGTAAGGGAAATTACTAAGGATTGTGATGAGGATTACGAGGAATGGTTGAAAGTAGATTTGCTTGGACTTGCCGTGCTGGGGATCAACCAGTATCATCGTATCAGTGACAGAGAGTCCAAAGCCGAGATCAAAGTCAGACGGATTCAGAGGCAAGCCGATGACCGAGATGCTAAGTGCCGGGAGAAAAATAGAAGCTGACAGACAGACCATAACAAGTTGAAGGAAGATTTAGGGTTTGCATATAGGTGTTTAAAAGACTTGGGAGATCAGATAAAAAAGGGTTCTGAATGATACCCACTCGATGACCCTTTAGGAGAAGGGGGGTACATGGAAGATGCTTTGATGATGGAGACATATCAGCAAATCCAGATTGCTCTTCGACAGGCCAAGAAGGCCCGAACAGATGGGGGTCATCATCGACCATTAGAGGACAACCCTTCTGATTTTTCATCATGCTTTATTTATGATGTAACCCTTCAGGGAGATTATTATTAATGAAATTATTATAAAGACAATGGTTTGATTTTACAAATTGACGTAATTCATGTTCAAACACTAGAAAGGTCTCGGTTCAACGTGGTCTAGAATCACGTTTTATAATTCAATTATGTGATTATGTGCAAATATCTACTTATGTGCTTATTTCACGCATTTATATTGGATATGATTGATTCAATGTTTCGGGTATCACCCCGAAAAGAAAAACACAAAAACGTGCCTTAAAGATGCCAAAACTCTACTTCCAGAATAATGAAACCTACTAACCTAATCTATTTACATCTCATAGAAAGATTAACTTGCTGAGATGGACTCCTGACATAGTTTGAGCGCCGATGTGCCCACTACCAGTGTGAAGAGCAGAGAAGAGAGTGAAGCTTCGCTCAGGAGAAAGACCGCCGAGATCGATGAAAGGATCGCCTTGGTTAAGGCAAAGTTGAAAGAAGTTGATCACCTGCTGAACCTCTTGAAGGAAGTGAGAGGAATGATGTAAGACTATGTACCCTGTCATGGTCTCGTAGACATCTAGAACACCAAATGTTGAATATGAAAGTCAACCACTTAAGGAAGCTACCACTACTGCATCTGTTACCGCTCATGAGAGCAATGAGGTCATACTATCATTAAGAAAGATACCTACACCAACCTGGTGGGTTGTTACTCTTAAGGCCTACGCTTATCCTTATCGAGTGACACTAGTACCCATGCTGAGTTTAGAGGTCTACGAGACTATGAGAGCAATGGGGACTGCACACCCCAGTGATATAAGACAACCATCGTGCGCTCCAGGATCCGCGCACAAGATATGTGCATACCATATGAACCAATCGGGACATACCACTGATAAATGTGTGCCCCTCAGAAAGAAGATAGTGCAACTGATCGACAACAGGACCATTCATCTCATCTAGGGACCCTACTCTCTGTTGTCACATGACCTAATCACTGGTACGAGAGGCATTGATGCAGAGAATCGCCTGTGGAGGTATGATTTCACTATCTTCGAAGACTCCTACACCGACATCTTCAAGAAATTGGTTATAGCTGAAAAGATTCATCCCATCAGGACCACGTGGAAACCCTCATCCTCTAGAGTTAGCGAAGGAAGAGGTTATTTGTACCACTCTAGAGCACTAGGTCATAACATCGAGGAATGCGAGGCATTCAAGTTTGAGTTGGAGCACCTTATCGGCAATGGGGAGGCTTGGGTAGTTCTCCCTTCCCGTTATGAGTTAATGTAGGCCAAGAGTTGAATGTGTGGTTGTAAGGGTGACAACCGTCCATGACTTCAAAAGAAAAGCCATCTTTTGGGTAGATTTAGGCACTCCTAACGAATCAAATGTTATCCCCTCTCCTTTTATTTGTAAAAGAATTGCGCTAGACCTGATGTTCCCTAGGTGGGATACGTAGGAAACCCATATCGGGCCCAGTCTTGGGATTTGGGTAGGAAAAACTGGTGGAGGAAGGGATTATCTTCAATAAACTGAACTACGAACATACCTGACTTCCCCTGGCGAGATACGTAGGCAGTCTATTTAGAACTCGGTACTTAATATATATAAATATTTACTCCCCCCTCCCTTTCCCTTTTTATAGAAGTAGTTGATTTAGTTGGCGGACCAATCGTTGGGAGCTATCGTATGAAGCAAGTCAACCTACCTCCAAAATTACCAAAAATCCCTCGCAAACCCTAAAATACCCGAAATGGAGAATCAATCGAATATTCACATATAAATGTGTGAACTTATGTGTTTACTTGCAAAACTATGTGCTTATTCTTGCATTTGATTTACATGACTAACGTACTAACGTCATCTACCTTTGAGTGATTCTTCTATTATAGAGAATGTTAGTTCGTGTCGTAACACTAGCGTATTACACTAGGTTAAAAGCAGCAACATCCTTGTCCGACCAAAATCAAGAAGAAATGGCTGGTAGTTCAGACGATGAGGGAAACATCGGGAACTTAAGGTCTCTTGTACGACATGAGGCGACTCATACCAAAGATATGGTCAAAATGCTAAAAGACATTCAGAAAAAAACCGCAAGGCTGGAAAAAGCCCAGATTGCACGAGAAAAGCAGACTAAAGAGAAAAGTCCTCCACCGCCCTTCCCATCTCTATCCTCTCCAATTCAGGAGCACTTTCCAAACTACCCCACGAGGACCGGCCCGCATCACGTAGGTATTTCGTACCAAACTTCTCCACCCACATATACCACCTAGATACCCGGAACCACTCACTTTGTTCATGTCCCCTTAACCACCAATCCCACCACACCCAAATATCACTACTCACATTCCTGAAATAACCCAACACGCCAAAACGTCTCTTTCCAAACCCAGTCACTCAAAGTCATCTCTCACCGGAGTGTGTAGATTTGAAGTATTATGAAGATATGAAAAGGACCTGGAGGGCCGACTAAGAGAAATTGGCCGAGAATATGAAAATAGAGGTGGCTAAGGGCATAGAGCAAAGTTAAAAGAAATCGCTTGGGCTACTCGAAAGACTTCCAGATTAAGTTATAATGACCTGTGCATACATCCAGGTTTAGGATTGTTATGATAGGATTCTTTCCATGTCCGGACGATCGTTTTTAGAATTGGTTGAGATGGGAGAGGCCATAGAAGATAGTCTCAAATCTGGGAAAATCACCGGCGTGACTAGTAGAAGCTCCCAGTCAAACACTATTGGAGGTGTATGAAAGAAGAAAGAGGACGTGAAAAACATAACCCGATCATCCAGTTCCAGAATAAAGAAGCGGGAAGAACCCCGTTCGCCCATAGAGGTATATCAATTACCACCCCTAAGCGGCTACCTGACTCCACCATACAACCTAGTGCCTGTTTACTACACTTAGCCCGACTACCAAACCTCTCCAAGCTACCAAAGCCCTCCACCGAATTCGCAAATGGTTTCACCAATTTTCCAAACCATGGTACTAGCCACCCAAGCTTCGCTAAATTACCAAACTCCCCAAAATTACCAAACTTCACAAAATTACTAAGACACTTAGAACTATCAAGCTCCACAAAATTACCAAGCCCCTCAGAACTACCAAGCTCCACAAAATAACCAAACCCAGAATTACTAAAACCAACCACCCCCGGCAAACTATAATGTGCCACATCCCATAGTTGAGAAGAAACCTGACTCAAGTATTCACTCCATTGTTGAAAAATGTACACGACTGGTCGAGGAGTTACTTGCTGCTAGCATGATCTAAATTATACCTCTAAAGCAGGTCGATCCCAGAAATAGTTTTTATCGGCTCGATCAAACATGTGCTTATCATTTCGCTGGATCCAGACACAACACTGAATATTGCATCAACTTGAAGCATAAGATTTAAGATTTGATAGACAAAAGAGAGATCATATGACAGACAACCGCTCCTAATATGACTACCAATCCACTGCCTAATCATGGCAATGCCACCATTCACATGATTGAGAGAGAGGAAGATTGAGCGGTCTGTAAGCCTTTGAGTTTAGCACCTATGAAAACTCTTGAACATACCGTGGCATCGCTAATTATACAGGAGTGACCTAGGTTTGATTTGCTGATTCCTGCTCCAATAATAGGACAAATGGCTCAGGGTGGCATCAAGCCACCTAGAAAAGAGTTCATTGTTGAAATCATTGTTACACACGGCATGACCAGATCAGGGCGATGCTATACGCCTGAAGAGCTAGCCCAAGGGGGCATAAGAAAGGAAATAATCAAAGGAGGCCAATCATGGAAGGTGAAGCCGAAGACTTCTGGCGTAGAATGTAGCCCAAGGAGTATTCCATTGTTGAGCATTTGAAGAAGACCCCGACACAGATATCAATGCTGACACTATTGTTAAGTTCTTCTCAGCACCGTTTGACACTGATGAAAGTTCTGCATGAAGCACATGTTCCTACCGGCACAAGCGTCGAAAGTCTACCTACCATAGTAGCCCATATCATGGGATATCACTATATATCATTCAAGAAAGACGAGTTTCCCAAGGAAGGGCTAATGCATAATAAAGTGTTGTACATCGCTGTTGAGTGCAAAAGCAAAATTGTAGAGCGAGTCCCCGTAGACAGCGGGGTTGGACTGAATATTTGTCCAAGAACCACGCTAGAGCAGTTGGGGTATGATATGGGTAAGATAAGAAAGAGCCATATGAATGTTAGGGGGTTTAATGGAGCTCGGCGCGACCCGATCAGACTTGTGTATTCTAGTAGGACCCGCTGAGTTCATCATATTGTTCCAGGTTATGTCGATCTCCACCAACTATAATCTGCTATTAGGAAGGCCTTGGATCCATGCGGTCGGGGCCGTACCCTCTTCTCCACACCACGGTGTGAAATTCGTATGGGAAGGGCACAAAGTGGTGATATATAGGGAAAGAAGTATCAGCAACTACCCCAACAACTATGTTCCTATGATCGAGGGAGTTTCCAAGGGAACATATTTCCATATGGTCGAGTTGATAGAGGCCACATATGGAGAGGACGCAATACAAGTCCCAATGCCGGTCGCATACAGAATGATTGCCTCCACAATGTTGCAAAATGGTTTTGATCCGGGGAAGGGTCTTGGAAGAAATTTGCACGGCATCACGAAGCTAACTGAGATCCCCAAAAATCATTTCTGATATGGTCTCAAATACATCCCAGCTTTAAAGAAGTCTTTAATGAGATACCGGCGCCGGATGCAGATGATGCTGAGAAAGGGATAGGGATGGTGTTTTCAGAAGAAGACTGCCTGACAATCCTGGAGGAGCACAATGAAGCACCCACAATTCGCGACGCGAATCCTGGCGAACGGCTCACCAACTGGACTTCCATTCAACTCCTAGTTCTTTGGTAGCCATGATGAGATTTTATAGCTTTCAAAAATTAATGTAGCATGGTAGAGGCCCGACTAATCACCATTTACTTACTTTTATCGTAATGTTTGTCAAAAATGGAAATAACTCGATGTTGATCCGAGTCAGGACCGCAATTTGTATTGAACCTTCGCAAATCAATGAAAAGCCTAATTTTATCAAATTATGCTTATTTATTTTACTTTGCTTTTATAATGGTAATCATGCTTTGCCTTACAGTAATAAAAATAAATCAATCCCTAATGTCATGACATGTTACGAAGTGGGCGAGTCAAAAGTTGAGATTGAAGATGACCAATATGAGAACATGCATAATCCTACCTTGGATGAGACAGAAGCTATGGACCTAGGGTACGAGGGGATAGTCAAAGCAACACGGATCAGTGCACACTTACGGTCGCCACAGAAAGAAGAGCTAATCACTTGCTGAAGGAATACATGGATGTATTTGTGTGGTCTTATGCTGATATGCCCGACTTGAGTACATATATAGTATCTCACAAGTTACCAATCAACCCTGGGTTTGCACTAGTGAAGCAGAAGATCAGACAGTGCAAGCCCAACTTAAGTGTGAGAACAAAAATAGAGGTCAAAAAGCAGATTGAATCGGGAGTGGTAGAGGTAACCTCATACCATACGTGGTTAGGTAACATTGTACCAGTACAAAAAAAAGGATGGAAAGATTCAGATTTGTGCGGACTATCGGGATCCTAAGAGAGCCTGTCCAAAAGACAACTTTCTATTCCCCAATATCCACATTCTCATCGACAACTGCGCCAAGCATGAGCTACAGTCTTTTGTCGACTGTTTCATCGGATACATCAGATTCTGGTGAAAAAAATATGTAATAAAGACAGCTTTCATCATACCGTAGGGAGTGTATCACTATCGGGTAATGCCATTCGGTCTCAAAAATGTCGGCGCCACATATATGAGAGCCATGACGATTATTTTTTCATGACATAATCCATAAGGAAATTGAAGTGTACGTGGATGATGTCATCATCAAGTCAAGCGAAAGCGCTGATCATGTCATTCACTTGTGTAAATTCTTCTAAAGGCTCTAGAAATTCAGACTAAAACTAAACCCGACCAAATGTGCATTTGGGGTACCCATCGAAAAACTGCTTGGGTTTATAGTCTGTCGAAGGGACATAGGGCTGGACCCGTCAAAGATCAAAGCCATACAAGATTTGCCTCATCCGAAGACCAAGAAGGAGCTGATGAGTTTTTTGGGCCGATTGAATTATATCGGCCATTTCATAGCTCGGTCCACGATGATCGTGGAACCCATACTCAAACTTTTGAAGAAGGACGCACCGACAAAGTGGAATGATGAATGTCAGAAGGCATTCAACACCATCAAGAAGTATCTTTCAAATCCTCATGTTCTGGTATCGCCAAGACCAGGAAGTCCTCTATTGTTGTATCTATCAATATCAGACAATGCCTTTGGGTGCATGTTAGGATAACACAACGAGGCCGGGAAGAAGGAACACGCTATCTACTACTTGAGCAAGAAGTTCACTACTTGTGAAACACGATATACGTTGGTGGAAAAGATGTGTTGTGCATTGACATGGATAGTCCAGAAGCTAAGACATTATCTAGCGTCGTACACTACCCATCTCATTTCCAAGATGGACCCATTAAAGTACATGTTTTGCCAACCAATGCCCGTAGGAAAGATGGCTAAATGACAAATGCTATTGAGTGAGTTTGACATCGTGTATGTGGTTCAAAAAGTTGTGAAAACTTTCTCGTTGAAAGCCCAATAGATGATGATGCAGAACCACTCCAAACATACTTTCTAAATGAAGAGATACTAGTAGCAGACAAAAGAAAAGAAGAGCCTTATTCAGGGTAGAGAATGTTCTTCGATGAAGCTGTTAATTACCAGGGGTTAGGGATCGGAGCAATATTGATATCAGAATCAGGACAACACTTCCCAGTGTCCGCTAAGCTCACTTTTCGTTGTACCAATAACATGTCTGAATATAAAGCTTGTATCTTAGGTCTCCAAATGGCGCTCCACATAGATATCGATGAATTGTTGGTAATCGGTGATTCAGATGTGTTGATCCACCATTTACAAGGAGAATGGACGACAAAGAACGTTAAGATCCTACCGTACGTCCACTTCATCCAAAGTCTGAGCAAGAGATTAGAAAGATTATGTTCAGACATATGCCCAGGGCACATAACGAGTTTGTAGATGCTCTCACTACTATAGCCTCTATGATACAACATCTCGAAAGTAGTCATATCAACTCAATTGAGATAAGCTAGAAGGATGAACACGCTTACTGTTCTCATGTGGAAGCTGAGCCCGATGGCAAACCATGGTACATCGATCTAAAAGTCTACTTGGACAAAAGAAGAGTACCTTGAATGTACAATGAGTACTCAGAGGAAAACCCTCCGAAGGATGGAAAATGGTTTCTTTCTGAGCAAAGATGTGCTCTATCGAATAACACCAAATTTGGGATGGCTTAAATGTGTAGATGCTACAAAAGCCACCAAGTTACTGGAAGAAGTGCATGCGGGTCCTGTGGACCCTATATGAATAGTTTTGTACTAGCCGAGAAGATCTTGCAAACCAGATATTACTGGATGACTATGGAAGCTGATTGTGCTAGATTTATGTAGAGATGTCACCAATGCCAGATACATAGAGATTTGATCAGAGTTCTACCTAACAGGTTCAACGCCATGAGTTCCCTTTGGTCGTTCGTTGCTTGGGGAATATATGTCATTGGACCAATTGAACCAACAACATCCAACGGGCATCGCTTCATCTTGGTAGCCATAGACTATTTCACAAAATGGGTCGAGGCTACCTCTCACAAGTCAGTAATCAAGAATGTAATGATTAATTTTGTAAAGAATAATATTATCTGCCGATTCGACATCCAAGAGTCTATCATCACAGATAATAGAGCAAACTTGAACAATCACTTGATGAAGGATATTTATGACCAATTTCACATAATCCATCAGAACTCAACAACATACATACCGCAGATGAGCGAAGATGTAGAAGTCGTTAACAAGAATATCAAGAGGATATTGCGGAAAATGACAGACAACTACAAGTGTAGGCACGAGCAACTTCCTTACAGTTTGCTTGGGTACAGAACCACAACCAGGACTTTGACAGGAGTTACGCCGTATTTGTTAGTTTATGGCACAAAAGTAGTCATCCAGTCGAGGTCGAGATACCGTCACTCCAGATTATCCAAAAAATAGAGTTGGATAATGCAGAATATGCCCAAAAGAGGTACGAGCAACTTGCCTTAATTGATGAAAAGCGAATGATCGTTGTGTCATAGTCAACTGTACCAACAAAGGATGGCCCGCTCCTTCAATAAACGGGTTAGAGCTCGAATATTCCAAATTGGACAACTAGTACTCAAGAGACTATTCCCTCATCAAGATGAGTACAATGGGAAATTTGCGCCAAATTGGCAAGACCCTTACGTAGTCCGCAAAGTGCTTTTAGAAGGGGTACTGGTCTTAGCAGAAATGAATGGCCAAGAGTTGCCCAAGGCAATCAACTCAGATGCAATCAAAATATATTACGCGTGAATGAACACTTTTCTATGTAATCATATTTGCTTTACTTGTAATCACTAGATCAAGACCTATCTCTTGTAGTGGAGATACATAGAGGGACCCGTGAAGTTTTTCAGTCATTTTTTGTAATCAAATGAAAACCAAAATGGTTCCTTTATGTATTATGAACTACGCAATGACTTGATTTCCCACAAGGCGGAAACGTAGGCAGTCCATTTTGGACCTCGTCATATCAATAGAAAAACTAAATTATATTATTCTAAAGTACATTCGATCTAATTCCTGCTACGATATGATACGTAGGCGCTCTCTGAGCTCGATCACACGAATAGAAAAAACCAAAGGAACCCACAAGGGCAGATTTTTTGAGAAGATCTCAAAGATTCCCGAAGACAGAATTGACAAAGGATGTTCATCGTCATAGCTTTAACTCAGGCAGAATTTTTGAGAGGATCTCAAAAACTCATTCCGAGGAGAGTCAAAGAGCATCAACCGACAGAAAGCTCGTAACTAGGGCAGAATTTTTGAGGGGGTCTCAAAAATTCCTTCACCATTAGGTCACTGCAAGAGTTAGACGGTACAAGCTTCAGACAAGTAGAATTTTTGAAGAGAATTCAAAAACATTCCGCGAAAAGAAAAACCAAAGAGGAAGTCTCGCTTCGAAAGCGCATGCCATGACATTATTAAACAAGAGATTTTGAAAACAATTACTTATATTTTCAAAATCAGTACATTTTAAATATTCAAAATGTTTTCTTATGAAACTTAAATATCTCATACTACCGAGTCTAGAATCAGAATGACCCAATAGAGGAAGAAGAGAAGAACTAAGGACACGAGCTAACCTCGATCAAAACTAACAATTTTTCTATGGATGCAGGTTCAGTCTATCACCAGAAAGTGACAACATATTTTCACTAACCCACTTGTTCATGTTTTCAGAACAGCATAAGACGAACAACCAAGAAACCTTCAAAGATGACAGAAACTAGCCAATAGGGCTACAAAGGGAAAAATGCCACAACTGGCATAGGTAAGACAGAGAGGGTCACAGTCAGCAACTGAATTAAAGGAAAACATATCGAGAGGTCACAACCGACAAATGAACAAAAGGGTAATTCGACTGAGAGGCTCACAATCTACAAAAAGAATGGAGAAAAAAGCAATTCGGCCATAAGAGCCATACATGAGTTCAAAATAATGTCAATCCGGTCAGGGAGACCAAAATATTCACTTAAATGAGTCCATGTGATGTAAATCTGGTTAGGAGGCTGCAGTATTCACTGCAACAGTCAAGATATTTCACATTAGTGGTAGAAAATTTTGTAAGGAGTCTACAAAAATTCGTCCGTGACAATTATAGAATATACATCAACGGGATTTTCATAGTGAAGAAGGGTGGAAGAAGAGGAGTTCTTGGTAAAGAAGATTGAGGTACTATACGGGCTGCGTGGGATGGGTTGTACCAAGAATTGGTTCAGGTATGTTAAGGCAAATCCTTTCTTTTTTTGGCATGTTTTAAGTACGAAACGTAAACGTAATTTTGTCTCATAAATGATTCTACTCTTAGTTGTTAAGGATGTTCATGTTATTCATTCATATTTTCAAATAATGTCTAAATATGTTCCTAAATTCTTATTGATGTATATGGAAAATATGTTAATATTCATAATGTTAATCAGAGGTGAAGTGACATTACGTCACTCCAATAAACTCAGAGTGTCTTAGTATCATTCATGCATTATATTCATGTATATACCTTGACCTCAGAGGCGTTATATACGCTACTATATGTATGGGGATGGAAAAAGGGATACGACATTATATACGCACCACCATCTATCAGCTGGTATATGATGATGATTATGCCCACAAAGGCATGTATGATATGATGGGATGCCCACAGAGGTTTGATGGCGTTATATACGCATATGTATGTGTATGACCGCATTGTGCTTGTCACTTAGGCATATTATGGCCCTCAGAGGCATTCTGCACATGTATGACACTTAGGCATATTATGGCCCTCAGAGGCATTCTCTACTGGTTAGTTGTTTCTTGTCTCATGTTACTTTCAGGTCTCTATTATGCTATTCTTCATGCCTGACATACTCGGTATATCAATCGTACTGACGTCCCTTTTGTCGGAGGATGCTACGTTTTATGCCCGCAGGTCCAGGTAGATGGGGTGACAATTTGCACTAGTAGGTTGCCAGTTCAGCATATAACAGATCACTCCACTTGTCTCGGAGTTTCAGTCTAATCTTAGTACGATATTTTTGCATGTGCATATAGGTATGGCGAGGCTTTGTCCCGACCTTAAGATATCACGTACTCTTTAGAGGCTTGTAGACAGTTGTCTTATGTATAGTAGTCGTGTATGGTCTTGTCGGCCTTAGTATGTATATATACATATGTTGGGTTCCTCTGATTGCAGGATTTTACGTAGCACATTTCCAGTTTATTATTTTTATGTGTCAGTAGGTTACCTTGTAATGACCCTCATGACCCATACTTAATTAAAGTTAGGTGTTAAATACATGATTAGTGGTACTCGGCAAGTAAGGCCCGAGTGTCGGTCATGGCCCTCCAGTTTGGATCGTGACAAACATGGTATCAGAGCAAGGTTTGTTCTAAGGAGTCTACAAGCCGTGTCTAGTAGAGTCTTGTTTATGGGTGTGTTGTGCACCACACTTATAAACATGAGGCTACAGGGCATTTAGAATGATGGTTACCGCTCTTTCTTGTTCTAGATCATGCATTAGAGTTGAGTTATAAGCATTCCATTTCTAATCCGTCTCGTGTTTATGATTCCAGCAATGCATATAGTAAGGAAGAAGTTCCAGAGTATGAAGGCATTGAATACGGCTGCGAACGAAGGTACCAGCCGAGCGCCACCCGCTAGCGAGGGCCAGAGTGAGACCCACAGTGCGACTTATTCATATAATTCCACGACTCTACCACCTGTAGAGGAGCGTAGTGGGGTTGCAGTACCCCTAGTTTATCCACCTGATACTCCAGATGAGGATTTTGATATGCGAAGTGGTGTACAATTATTGACCCGATTGGTGGCCGCTCAGGCCCAACCGCAGAATTCCAGTCCTTCTGATAGAGCCGTTAGCGCGAGAGCTCGAGATTTCATCAATCTAGTCCCTCCGGTATTCACAGGATTAGACATGAACGCGGACTCACAGAATTTTCCGAATCAGATGCATCGTACCTTACGGGTGATGGATGCCATCGGTACTGAGTCGGTGAATTTTGCTTCTTATAGATTGCGGGATGTCGCGATGACTTGGTATAAGACATAAGAGCATTCTAGGGGACCTCGTGCTCCACCAGCCGGATGAAGAGAGTTTTCAGAGGCTTTCTTATAGCATTTTCTGCCCATCGATCTTCAGCGGGCCAGGTTGGATAGCTTTTTCTGACTTGAGCAGGGTAATATGAGCGTGCGGGAATATAGCCTGCAATTTAATTCGTTGGTCTGATATGCTCCTACGATTATAGTTGAGATGAGTGATCGGGTACATATGTTTGTTACTAGCTTGGGGCCTCACTTGGTCAATGAGTGTACTACGGCTTCTCCGAATCCGAATATGGATATTGCTCGCATTCAGGCTTATGGATAGAATCTAGAGGATCATAAGAGACAACAACGGGTAGATCGAGAGCATGATAGGGACCAGCATAAGAGGGCCAGATTCGTAGGTGACATAGGAGAGTTCAGAGGTAGACCTAGGCCACAATTTTATAGGCGCCCATCCTACTCGGCAGTTAGTGCACCATTACTATTTTTGAGGTCGAGGTTCGATCGGTTTTCTCAATCTGAACCAGGTCAGAGTTCACGAGCATCAAGGTCCTATTATAGAGGGTATTTTATTCAGACGAGGTCCTTGTTGACTCGGTGCGAGCAGTGTGGTGCCCATTAGGAGCCATACCGATAAGGATCAGATGTGTGATATTCTTGTGGTGATCCTGGCTATATTATGCGAGAATATCCGACAAGAGGCGGAGGTGTTAGGGCCCAGCCGATCGGATCTGCAACAACTTCATCATCTTCAGTACGCCCGTCAGGGCAAAGTGATCAGACATTAGCCGGTCGAGGCAATGGTAGGGGTGGAGCAACTAGCTATGATGGTAGCCAGAACTGCATCTACGCATTGATGGGTCGACAAGATCAGGAGTCTTCAGCAGATGTTATTACATGTATATTATCAGTTTGTTCACATAATGTATATGCGTTGTTAGATCCAGGATCCAATCTATCATATGTCACCCCTTTCATTGCCTGTAAATTTGGTATGAAGCCTGAGTTAATAAGAGAACTATTTGTGGTATCTACGCTAGTGGGTGAGTCTATAGTTGCTAGACGGGTCTATCAGAATTGTTTAGTGCTAATTTGTAACCATCAGACCTTAGCAGATCTGGTAGAGTTAGAAATGATTGATTTTTATATTATTATGGGCATGGATTGGATGGCATCGTGTTATGCTAATGTTGATTGCCGAACAAAGATTGTTAGATTGCAGTTTCCAGGCGAGCCAGTCCTTGAGTGGAAGGGTAATATTGCGACGCCAAAAGGCAGGTTTATCTCATACCTTAAGACAAGAAAGATGATTTCCATAGGTTGTATATACCATCTTGTTCGGGCCAGAGATGCCGATGCTGAACTACCTACTTCTCAATCAATTCCGGTGGTTAATGAGTTTCTTGATGTATTTCCATACGAACTCCCAAGCCTTCCTCCCGAGAGGGAGATAGAGTTCGGTATAGATGTGTTGCCAGACACTCAACTGATATCTATCCTTCCTTATAGAATGGCTCCAGCTAAACTGAAAGAATTAAATGAGCAATTAAAGGACCTACTAAAAAAAATCTTCATTAGGCCCAACTTATCCCATTAGGGTGCACCAGTATTGTTTGTACGAAAGAAAGATGGCTCGTTACGAATGTGTATAGACTATCGACAACTGAATAAAGTCACTATTAAGAACAAGTACCTTCTTCCCAGAATTGATGACTTGTTTGACCAGTTACAAGGTGGAAAATGTTTCTCAAAGATTGACCTAAGGTCAAGGTACCATTAGCGAAGGGTAAAAAAGAAGAACATTTTGAAAACGGCTTTCAGAACAAGGTATGGGCACTTCGAGTTCTTAGTAATGTCATTCGAGCTCACAAATGCACCGACAACATTTATGGATCTAATGAGCAGTGTGTTTCACCCATTTCTGGATGTATTTGTGGTAGTATTTATAGATGATATTCTGGTTTATTCTCACTCGGAGGCAGAGCATGCAGATAGTACTCCAGACGTTGCGAGATCATAAGTTGTATGGCAAGCTCTCCAAGTGTGATTTTTGGTTGAATTTAGTGGCTTTCCTTGGTCATATAGTGTCAGATGAAAGTATAAGAGTTGACACTCAGAAGATTGAAGCGGTAAACAATTGGCCGAGGCCTACGACTCCATCGGAGGTTCGTAGTTTTTTAGGCTTAGCCAGCTATTATGTGAGGTTTGTAGAAGGATTTTCTACCATATCAGCACTATTGACACAAAAGGCCATAAAGTTCCAGTGGTCCGATGCCTGTGAACAGAGTTTCCAGGAGTTAAAAGACAAACTAACATCGACACCAATCCTTACTCTCCCAGAGGGCCCAGAAGGTTACGTTGTGTATTGTGATACCTCGGAAGCAGGTTTAGGATGCGTGTTAATGCAACATGGTAAGGTGATTGCCTATGCTTCAAGGCAATTGAGGAAACATGAGAAAAACTATCTGACGCACGATTTAGAATTGGCCGCGGTGGTCTATGCATTGAAAATTTGGCGGCACTACTTGTATGGTGTTCATGTAGACATTTTCATGGATCATAAAAGTCTGCAATACATATTTAACCAGAAAGAGTTGAGCTTGAGGCAAATGAGGTGGCTTGAATTGTTGAAGGATTATGATGTGGACATCTTATACCATCCCGGTAAAGCTAATGTTGTAGCAGACGCGCTCAGTCACAAGTCTATGGTCAGCTCGATGATGGTGTAGGCTGAGAGGAAAGAGTTAGTAAGAGAGCTCCATCAATTAGCTAGGTTGGGAGTCCAATTAATGGGTTCGGAGGATGATGGCTTTGTGATTCGGGATATATCAAAGTCGTCGCTTATATTGGAAGTTAAGGAACGTCAGTGGGAAGACCCTATTTTAGAAAAAACCAGAGAGGGCATCCAACAAAAGAAGACCATAACATTTGAGATTGACAAAAATGGGGTTCTCAAGCACCAGGGCTGTTTATGTGTTCCAAATGTAGCGGGATTACGAGACAAAATTTTGATGGAGGTCTATTGCTCACGATATCCCATCTACCCGGGATCTACTAAGATGTATCATGATCTCAAGGGTATCTATTGGTGGAACGACATGAAGAAGAGCATTGTGGAGTTTGTTGCTCAGTGTCCTAATTGTCAGCAAGTAAAAATAGAGCACCAAAAGCCCGACGGCTTGACTCAGAACATTGAGATTCTGATGTGGAAATGAAAAATGATTAATATGAAATTTATTACTGGTTTACCTCGCTCTTATCGTAAGTTTGATTCTATTTGGGTGACTGTTGATAGACTGACCAAATCAGCTCATTTCTGGCAGTCAAAACTACCTACGCAACTGAGTACTACGCGAAGTTGTACATTAAAGAGATTGTTTGCCTTCATGGTGTGCCTATTTCTATTATATCTGACCGAGGTCCACAGTTCACAACTAATTTTTGGAAATCATTTTAAAAAGATTTGGGCACCCAAGTTAATCTTGGTACAACTTTCCACCCTCAGACAGACGGGCATGCTGAGCGTACGATTCAAATGCTCGAAGACATGCTACGAGCTTGTGTATTAGACTTTAAGGGATGTTGGGATGATTATTTATCCCTTATCGAATTTGCGTACAGTAACATTTATCATGATAATATCAAAATGGCTCCATATGAAGCTTTGTATGGACGGAAATGTAGATCTCCTATTGGATGGTTCGAAAAAGGTGAATCGGAATTATTTGGGCCTGACCTAATGCACCAAGCCATAGAGAAAGTGAAGCTTATTCAGGAACGGTTGTTAACAGCTCAGAGTCGTCAGAAGTCATATTCAGATATGCGACGACGGGACATAGAGTTCCAAGTAAATGATTGGGTCTTCTTGAAGATTTTTCCTATGAAGGGTGTAATGAGATTTGGGAAAAAGGGAAAGCTCAGCCCAAGGTATATTGGGCCATATCGCATAATTCGAAGAATCAGCCAAGTGGCTTACGAATTGGACTTGCCTTCGGAGTTAGAGTTTGTTCATCCGATTTTCCATGTTTTTATGTTAAGAGCGTGTGTTGGGGACTATTCCCAGATTGTACCGATTGACGATGTGATAATTACAACGGAATAAGAATGTAGAAGAAATGACATAGGAGGCGGAAGAGGAGATGAAACGCAAATATCTTTATTTATTTCAGACCAACGTGAGGAACCAAGAGAAGCATAAGGTGAGTTCTATTTCAGATTATTATAATTAATGCTTGAGGACCATGTGAGGTCTGATATAATGATGTATGTTATATTACATGGCCCCGTGAAATGGTGGTTGTGTTTTCTAGCTACGTGACGGGGATCCAGATAGTCCTATTTGTTGAGGATTAGAATCCTTAGATATGTCACCCCAACATTCGAGGACAAATGTTTCTAAGGGGGGAAGGATGTAACATCTCGTACTTTCGGTTGATGGTTTGAACAGCTAGACGTATGCAATTAGACCTGAGTCCTGGGGAAATTTTGTTATAATTAGGTATTCACATCAAGAGCTTAGTATAGAAATGGATGCGGTCCTGAAACAATTTAGGATTTAACAAATGTGACGACGGAGATTAGTAATAATAGTTGTATGTCCCAAAAGAGGTTATGGACTAGTGCTATATGGCATGATTATGACATTGAGTATATGAAATATGTTAAAGGTGATTATTATTTAAGTGAATTGAGATCAAGAAATTAATGGTGCGTGTAATTGGCTAAATGTCAATTTGTAGTGGAAGATAATACGGATTAACAATGACTATTTGGTTAAGTATGTTGCAGATATTTTGTTCCACATGTCTCATGGGCAAAGAGGTAGCTAAATGAGTCATACAATAGCTAATTACGTGGATGACATGCGTACGATATATGTTAAAGTGGTGAACCCCACGCTTTAAAAAGAAAGGGAAAGACATATTCATATTACACGTTAGGAAGTAGCTATTTCTCTTAAGAACTTATCTGCAACATTAATATATATAGAAGCTATATGTATTTATAGATCTCTTATCATCTTAATTAAGTATTTCACATTAGTGGTAGGAAATTTCATAAGGAGTGCAAAAATTCATCCGTGACAATTATAGAATATATATCAACGTGATTTTCATAGTGAAGAAGGGTGGAAAAAGAGGAGTTCTTGGTAAATAAGATTGAGGTAATATACGGGCTGCGTGGGATGGGTTGCGCCGAGAATTGGTCCAGGTATGTTAAGGCAAATCCTTCCTTATTTTGGCATGTTCTAAGTACGAAACGTAAACGTAATATTATTCCATAAATGATTATACCCTTAGTAGTTAAGGATGCTCATGTTATTCATTCCTATTTTCAAAGCATGTCTAAATATGTTCCTAAATCCCTATTGAGGTATATGAGAAAGATGTTAATATTCATAATGTTAATCAGAGGTAAAGTGACATTAGGTGACTCCTATAAACTCAGAGTGTCTTAGTATCATTCATGCATTATATTCATGTATATACCTTGTCCTCAAAGGCGTTATATACGCTACTATATGTATGCATTATATATGTATGGGGATGGAAAAAGGGATACGACATTATATACGCACCACCACCTATTAGCTGGTATATGATGATGATTATGCCCACAAAGGCCTGTATGATATGATGGGATGCCCACAGAGGCTTGATGGCGTTATATACACATATGTATATGGATGATCGCATTGTGCATGACACTTAGACATATTATGGCCCTCAGAGGCATTCTGCACAGGTATGACACTTAGACATATTATGGCCCTCAGAGGCATTCTCTATTGGTTAGTTGTTTCTTGTCTCATGTTACTTTCAGGTCTCTATTATGCTATTCTTCATGCCTGACATACTCGGTACATCAGTCGTACTGACGTCCCTTTTGTCGGGGGATTCTGCGTTTCATGCTCGCAGGTCCAGGTAAATAGGGTGACGATCTGCACTAGTAGGTTACCAGTTCAGCTGATAACATAGCACTCACTTGTCCCGGAGTTTCAGTCGAATCTCGGTACGGTATTTTCACATGTGCATATGGGTATGGCGGGGCCCTGTCCCAACCTTAAGATGACACATACTCTTTAGAGGCTTGTAGACAATGGTCATGTGTATAATAGTCGCGTATGGCCTTGTCAGCCTTAGTATGTATATATGCATAGGTTGGGTTCTTCAGTTTGCAGGATTTTACGTAGCACATTTTCAGTTTATTATTTCTATGTGTCATCAGGTTACTTCGTAACGGCCCTCGTGGCCTATACTTAATTACGGTTAGGTGATAGATACATGATTAGTGGTACTTGACAAGTAAGGCCCGGGTGCCGGTCATGGCCCTCTGATTTGGGTCGTGACATTTCTTCTGAGTCAATCTAGTCAACGGGACTTAGATAGAGAAAAAAACTCAAACTATTCAATAAACAACCTTGAAGATAAACCAATGTTCTTATTTTTTCAAAATCATCATTTTCAGTGATTAATTTCAAAACACTAACTATTCAACTCAAGTGAAAGAGAAAAAGAAAAGGAAATTTACCTGAGAACTTTGCAGCAGAAGCAGAGAGAGAAGATCGACAACAATGGAGAAGAGATCCGCAACAATGGCTCAACAGAAGCAGCAACAATGACGCATCAAAAGAAGAGAGATGAGGAAAAGTCAAAGTTAGAAGAGATTTCAAAATGAGGTTTCTATTTGATTTTTGAACTAAATGGGTTGAGGGTAAAGGTGTTTTTTTGTATTTTTTGAAAGTTAACAAGTTTTAAATCTTATATTTGGGCCTCCTTTTTAATTTAATTAAATTTTAAGTGGGTTTTGACCCATCCAAGTCAAACTTGTCACCTCTTCTAAATTCAATACTTGAAAGGAGCGTATATGGAGTTCATTTTGCTCTAAATGTTGGTCTCTAATGAGCGTAGATGGAGAAAAACAATCAGTGAAGATTAATATAATTGACTCTAATTTATTTGAAATTGAAGTGTGATTATTATTATTATTATAATAAACTGTTGAAATATTTACTTATATATATATATATATATATATATATATACATATTGTAATATACATACTGGTTGATCTTAACATCCATATCCACTCATATCTACATTGTCAAATCCTAAAAATTAGGTCATGACAAATCCGACTTCTGAAACAGCGCCCAAGTCAGATTGGCCGTTATCCAAGCAACATAGACTATATATAAGTTTGGGCTAACTATCCAAAAAGTACAAAACGGATAAGAAGTTTGATCTCAATTAGCCATTTTAATCACTTGAACATTTTTAGCCATAAAAGGTTACAAATTATATACAAGATTTAAAAAACAAAGAAAAAGAGGATTTTTTTCCCAAAGGATATGTTTGAAATTCCTCGATAATACATAGATGAGGCGGTACGTCGAATTTAAAGATTTCTCCACGACACATATAACTCACATTGGTATACATTGGTATATAGGGGATACACATCTCATATTCTTCTATGTTCATCTTCTACTTCGGAGTTGGCTGAATCTTCAATTCAAATCACCTCAAATCTCCCTCAGATCATCCCACAATTGAGATTCATACTCCTTGAGTATACCCAATCTATTCCAACGAAGTCCACTCGAGACAAATTCCAATTTTGAAAACTCAAAATTTTCAAATTTAAGCTTAAGCGAACTCCAATGGAGTCTTAGATATCTTCTTCACTTTTCAAGCAATTAAGTAGTGTTCTATGCCCGAAAAATTCTAATAAAATCACTAATGCATAAATATTAATAAGGTTGACGGTGAAGAAAGCGATCCGATCAAGAAGAAGTCAGAAGAAGATAAACAAGAATGAAATTCAAGCCAAAACGTCTGTATATATATTATTTGTTCTTTTGGTGTCTGACAACATATGAGTATATGACACTTGAATTTACCTTTCGTTGTTCCATCTGGTCAAGAAAATTTAAAAAATTATGGCTAATATTGGTAGCATTTTGAGTATTGGCTAATATTGGTAGTATTTTTTACGAATTGGCTAATATTGGTAGCATTTTTCCTCTAGAAGACCAGACTGGGTAGTTTTTTTATTTTTCTTAGGTCCAACTAGATACAAGAGGGAAAAATGATGACCAATCTGCCCCGACACTATTTTATTTGCTCGAAGTGCACAGCTAGTACAGCTAGAATGTTGTTACAAATGCTGACGAATTGTCATTGGATCTATTTACAGTTAACTACTCAGTCCCCTTGTAAATCTATAGATATCAACATCAACAGAAACTACACCTGCACAAGAATAAACAGTAGAATAGAGGATTTGTAGAATTGTACCAAACTTGCCCTCAAAATTCTGACATCAAAAGTTCTCCTCAGGCTTCAAGAAATTATGATGTTCCAACTGGATCATCTCCCCATCGGCTTCTCGATCAAACTGGCATATGTAGAAACCGCATTTCCAGTTGAAAAAGTATAAGCTGAATTTTAAAGCTATAATTTTTATACAATAAAATGCTAAGAGATGCAATACACTTCACAAATATATTACGCTGGTGCAAAAGCACGGAAAAAGAACATTACCTGCCATCCATGCCAAGAATCACAACTGTGTTCTTTTGGTGGCCAAAGGAAACAATGTGTCGGACACCTTCTTGCAAACAGAACTGGGCCACTGACCACTCCGATCTGAAGTACTTTGGTAGCACACCTGCACGGAAAAACAACCAATAGTTTAGTTTATAAAACCCTTGTATAATAGCAGCAAAGAAGAAGATAGAAAAAGATGAAGGAAGAAAGAGGAGGATTGCCTGAAATTTGAAGTTGCATGACGCTATCCAGACAACAAACGAGCAAACAACGAGACCTTTTTTTCTTCTGAAACTACAACTTCTTAACAGAAAAATAAGAAAGCGAACGCTTCAGGGCTTCGTCCGTTCGCGCTTCTCGGACTGAAGCGTCACTTTCTCATCCACACCTCATTTCACACCAGAGAACCCCTATACCCTCGCTTCATTTTATCACTTTAAGAAACGAAGCACTCGCTTTCACAACACTGGTATATAGTATTTTTCATATCAATTAATTCATATTTTTGTGACTTAAATTAGGTAAATATTAATTAGTTGATTCGAAGGGGAGCCTTGGAGTACCTGGTAAAGTTGTTGGCATGTGACCAGGAGGTCACGGGTTCAAGCCGTGGAAACAACCTCTTGTAGAAATGCAAGGTAAGATTGCGTATAATAGACCCTTGTGGTCCGGTCCTTACCAGGACCCCGCGCATAATGGGAGCTTAGTGCACCGGACTGCCTTTTTTATTTAGTTTATTCAGGGTATCCAACAATGTCGGGCTACTTTGGACCATATGAGGGTGAATGTTATCATCTTCCTGATTTTGGACGTAACTCAAGTTTCAGAAATCCAAATGAAGTTTTAAGTTTTTTCACTCTAGTCTGAGATGTACAATTGAAAGAACATTTGGGGTCTACAAAATAGGTTTTCTAATTTACCCTCAATGTCATCTTTCAAGTTTGAAACTCTGGTTCATCTTGTTACAACACAGATTTAATACAAAGACATTTTCCATTGAAGTTGAGTTCAACCATTATGCAAATGAAGACATTATGCCAGTGCTTGAGGAAGAAGATGTGCATTGAGGAATTCCTTGAGAAATGCAAGGCACGTCTTCTAATGTTATGTAGTTGCTACGTGATAGAATTAGGGATGACATTATTGGGAACTATCCTCATGTATTTCTTCGTACTTTTAGGGTGGATTTCTAATATATAGTGATTTTTGGGGTGAACTTTTTATATTTGTAAATGATGTTTTGATGTATTTAAATCATCTAGAAAGAATAAAGTACTTTTCAATTTTATTTTTTTATATTTTAATAGACAACTTAGTTATTATCTTTCATAATAAAATTTAAAATTATTTATCTACTTAGATAATATTAACTATAAACTGAATCTTTACATATCCTTATTTCTAGTTGACAATCACAAGCACTTTTGAAAGCTTGGTCAAACACAAAATTGTTGCTATAATATTGACAAAACTACTTCTAAAATTGATTAGTCAAACACAAAATCCTGCTCTCCAAAAGTATGTTTTTTGAAAAGGACTTTCTGGTAGCTTGACCAAACACGCTATGACTATATGTTGATACCAAAACCTCTACCAGACCTCTTGGTTCACTGAAATCTTGGACCCAAATATGCTGCACATGAATCTGCATACAAGATCTTGGCTATTGCTGATAAACATAGAGTAAGTTATCTTAAAAATAACTCAAAATTAGAAGGATCATTAGATTAGTTTGAGAATAATCGAATTTGTGGGATGTAGTGAATATAAAGAGATTCAAGACAACGTGATGTTAGTACGGAGGGATTTGAGTTAGTAAGTGGTTCGGGTCTTGGTGAGATTCGGGTTGACCCAAAATTAGGCAAGGAAGATGGGGTTTCTCGGGTTCTCGGTAAGCCGAGATGTGGGGTGTTTGACGACGGTGTCGGGTAAATGGAGAAAGAGTCGGGTAAATGAGCTTTGTATGGTGGTCACGGGTGGTATGAGGGTTGGAATAGTGGTCTGGGTTCGGTAGTTTAGTGGTTAAAGGATCGCGGCACAAATCCAAAATAGTGAGGTTCTTGATTTCTCGGGTGGGATGGACAATGGGATGGTTGAAGGCCGATTCGGGTGGAACGGCTTGAAGGCGTGTTAAGGGAATTTGGGGATGTGTCTCGGGGGTCTTGCGGGACATGATGGTGGTGGTGGTTTGTTGTTTTGGTGGTGCTAAGGTTGCAAAAACAACCTGAGACAGTGAGAGGCCGAGGGGTGGGCTTGGTAGGGACGTTGGTTTGTTTGATAGTGTCTGTGTGGAGTTATAGTTGGTTTCACATGTGGGCCTTTTGAGAGGATATTAATGAGATGTTATGGGAGATAGTAGAGTGGAGAAACAAGTAATTGGAACAAGGAATTATACGGATTGTTTCCAACAATCCGAGACACAACCAAGTCTCAATTCGGTAGATATATGGTTCTTGGATAGTAACACGAGGAGTTAATTGCTCGTGTGGTCTCCAAGGATGTTGTGGTCAATTGCACAAGGATTAGGTTGAGGTATGCTGACCGCGAGTCTCAACACTAACCAAGCAAGGGTGACCGAGATCTTATAAAAGATGCGTGGTTCTCCCGAAAAACCGAGCGACCCTCTCGGAGGATCAACTAAGAAGTTCAATCCAGGATTGAAAGACTTAACAAAATGAGTAAACATTCAAGTTTTACATTAAACAACTCTGAATTTTACAGCCTAAGGCCTCTATTTATAGTACAAAATAGACTATTCTAGAAGAAGACAAAATGACACAAATTGCTTAGGGGTTCGACCTAGTGTGAACGGATTTGGAGTGACTTGGAGACCAAGGTGTTTCGGCCACCTCTTCCTCATCTCTAGGCTGAGATTGAGGTTTCCTATGTAACCATATTCATGAATTTGTTAGCTCATAAATTTTTCCAACAACCTCATCTTCTTGAAATGTATTGGAAATTGCTATTCTTGTTATTTGTTTTGATGATCATTTCGGCCACTCCTCTCCCCTTGGACGACTTGAAGTCTTCAGTATAGCTAACTTCATGAACTTGTTAGTTCATAAAGTTTCTCCTTGAATTCCCCATCTTCTAGATGTCCCTTGTCCTTACCATCTTGTCCTCCAACTCACGACCTAGTCATCCCTTTGGAAGACGTTTTGTTCTAGTCAACCTATTGGAAGGCTCTCGGCCTTGTCACCCTTTACATGACTTATTAATTGTGTCCTAAGGTAGTTATTATGTGGCATACTATATCCTAAGCTAGTAAGTAAAAGATAAGCTAAAAGAAAAGCATCGTCTCGGCCAAGAGCAAACAAGAAGGCCGAAAATACAAGACTTTTAAAATCTTCATGTCACAACTCCAACTCCATTCCATTTTCCATGCCATGTTAGACATATTAGTGTAGAATGATGTGCCATTGTTGGCACTTTTATCAAAGCTCTTCTTGACTTATGTTGGGAGCTTAAGTTCGCGCGCTAATTTCCATCAATCTCCCCTTCTTTGGAAGAATTTACCCTCAAATTTGCGCCATTCAAATGTGGTAAAAAAATTTCCACCACAAGTGTTGATCTAATACGTCCATCATTCAGAATTTTTATCTTGTGGATGTCTTCCTCGAAATTTGCCAAATAAGGATCCAAATATATGCCAAACGGTTTGGACTTCAAATGTTGCCTGTGTTGTGCTACGAATCCCCTAGAGTATAATCCCTTGACATGGTACAGTACATCATTCATTTTTTTGCTAGAGCAAATGATGGTACCTACTCTAGTTTCATGTTTGATGTCCCATGTCCTTTCACGGCTTGGCACGGTTAGAACATGGGCTTCACAAATCTTCCTTCTTAAGGCTTCAAAGACTCTTGTTCCTCCTTGGAACCATTTTATAGGGGCAGCACGGGCACAATAATTTTGTATGACATGATGAGGATAATAAGCCGAATCTAAGTAACCATTCACCGCAACGACATCCCTAGGTTGGGAACAACTTAGGATGCATTCCACCTCGGATTGGATAGCACTTACGTCCTTGGAAGATGTCAAATATCCGAAGGATGGACGTGATACCTCATGTAAAGGCGAGTTTGAGATGTCACACCATCCAAACGCCATCACAAACCATCCATCACACCAAACTCGATCTCTCGGGTCATATTACATGCGTCTCCTTCTCAGGTTTCCATTCGAAGGTAGACACCTTTCAATTCTATCTTGGTGAACAATTTGACTCCACTCAACTTATTAAAAAGGTATCTCAACCTTGGTATAGGAATTTTGTTCCCTATGATGAAGTTGTTGACCTCTCGGTTTTCAACACACGTGTGCCAAGTTTCACCTTCTCTTGACTCCATCAAGCTCGTGACCTCATCCGAATTGCGTTCGTAGGCTTGAGGGTTAGGTAATGAACTTCTTAGGAATAAACCAAGAGATTGTTCACTAATTTCCATCGGTGATGGCTTAGTTGCAAGAACATCCGCACATACATTTTCAAGAGGTTCCTTCACGGATTCCCTTGGATTTGCATCTCCCCTCGTGTCTACTTAGAGACTTTCCTCGCATACCAATGAGTCCATATGTTCGCGGCACACACGACGGTTATTGGCGAGAAGCGTGAAGCTGCTGAAGTGGGGCGATGTGCCCCTGAGTTATGCTTAATGTTTCCGCTGGCATGTTCCAAGCACACCCATGTTCCCCCTTGTTACTGCCACTGGCAGATTCCCCTATTTATGTTGTATTTCGGCTAATACATTAGGCCATCCAGAAATAGTGAGAGACCAATGAGCAAGTGTTGGTCATATCATCTAGAAAGTGTTGGTCAGTTTTGTAGTCTCCCAAATACGTGAGTCCTTTGTATTATCGAGAATAATAAAGGTTGGGCATTGTTGCCTGTAAACGTGTGTGTAATTCTTTCCATATTATCCCAAAAATATCTTGAGTGTTGGAAACAAGTTAGTGTGGAACGACTGAAGTTGGTTGTGTTTGTTGACTGTCGTGCAGTGGTGAACTCGAAAAAAATCACCCCTGTCTCAAGTCCCCTTCTTTGATTCCTCATCTATCCTCCGTGCATCAAGTGACAAAGCTTCAGCTTTGCATTTCATCGCACTTCGGATTCTCATGTCCTTCACCTCACTTGGTGACATTGGCAACAACCGAATTTTCTTGTCATTACTCCGAAGAGAATAACTATTTCTCTCTCTATCATGTTGTACCTTTCGATCAAGTTGCCATGGTTGACCCAATAAAATATGACACTCATCCATGGGGAGGATGTAACACCATATTTTATCTTCATATGTTCCAATCCGAAAGCTAACAAGAGTTTGTCTTATGATTATTAGCTTTTCATCTTGGTTCACCCATTGGAGAGTGTACGAGTTAGGATGCTTGCGGGTGGGTAGTTCTAACTTATCCACCATTTCCACGGAGGTCAAGTTGACACCACTTCTTCCATCAATAATCATGTTCATGTTATACACTCTATCTTTTACTTTACATCATGTGTAAAAGAGTTGAACCCTTTGAGTCTCCCCATGTGTTTCAAGTTGATCCTCCAACATATATTGGAGTACTAAATCTTCATGCCTTGGGCTATTTTTCACAACCCCATATTTAACATTATTTATCACGGCATGATCCACAAGTTCCTTTCTTATGGCTTGAGCACGTTCGGCCAAAACGTCACATGCAATCCTCCAATACTCTTGTTTTGAGTAAGCTATAACGTTGATGCGTGGGATGGGAATGCTAGGCTCTAATACCAATTTAATGCAAGTACGAAGGGCTTTGAGTTGGTAAGTGGTTCGGGTCTTGGTGAGATTCGGGTTGACCCAAAATTAGGCAAGGAAGATGGGGTTTCTCGGGTTCTTGGTAAGCCGAGATGTGGGGTGTTTGGCGACAGTGTCGGGTAAATGGAGAAGAAGTTGGGTCAAGGCGCTTTGTGTGGTGGTCACGGGTGGTATGAGGGTTGGGATAGTGGTCGGGGTTCGGTAGTTTAGTGGTGGATGTATCGCGGCACAAAGCCGAAACAGTGAGGTTCTTGATTTCTCGGGTGGGATGGACAATGGGATGGTTGAAGGCCGATTCAGGTGGAACGACTTGAAGGAGTGTTAAGGCGATTTTGGGATGTGTATCGGGGGTCTTGCGGGACAGGATGATGGTTGTGGTTTGTTGTTTTGGTGGTGCTAAGGTTGCGGAAACAACCTGAGACAGTGAGGGGCCGAGGGGTGAGCTCGGTAGGGACGTTGGTGTGTTTGATGGTGTTTGCCTGGAGTTACGGTTGGTTTGTATGAGGGTCTTTTGAGAGGATGTTAATGAGGTGTTATGGGAGATAGTAGAGTGGAGAAATAAGTAATTGGAACAAGGAATGTATACGGATTGTTGGAAACAATCCGAGACACAACCAAGTCTCAATTCGGTCGATATATGGTTCTTGGATGGTAACACAAGGAGTTAATTGCTCGTGTGGTCTCCAAGGATGTTGTGGTCAATTGCACAAGGACTAGGTTGAGGTTTGCTGACCGCGAGGATCAACACTAACCAAGCAAGGGTGACTGAAACCTTATAAAAGATGGGTGGTTCTCCCGAAAAACCGAGCGACCCTCCCGGAGGATCAACTAAGAAGTTCAATCCCGGATTGAAAGACTTAACAAAATGAGTAAACACTCAAGTTTTACATCAAACAACTCTGAATTTTACAATGGCCTAAGGCCTATATTTATAGTACAAAATGGACTATTCTAGAAGAAGACAAAATGACAAAAATTGCTTGGGGGTTCAGCCTAGTGTGAACAGATTTGGAGTGACTTGGAGACCAAGGTGTTTCGGCGACCTCTTCCTCATCTCTAGGCTGAGATTGAGGTTTCCTATGTAACCATATTCATGAATTTGTTAGCTCATAAATTCTTCCAACAACCTCATCTTCTTGAAATGTGTTGGAAGCTTCCAACAACCCGAAACTCTAATCTCTTCAACTCTAAACATGATCTTTCTTTCTTTGAAGAGGCCTATAGCAGAGCTATAGAATTTAACTAAATGAACTATCAACCAAATCCTCCTAGCAAAGTCATTATTAACATCAAGTGGGAACCTCTTAATAGAGGTGTTTACAAGCTGAATACTGATGACTCTAGTTTGGGCGATCTAGGAATATAAGGGATAGGAGGGGTCATTAGAAATAGCTTGGGTGATTGGCTTCATGCAGGGCCTCTCAAGGTCTACAAATAACTTAACTGAATTACTAACTATTTTGCAGGGACTGAAAATAGCCTGGGAAAGAAGGCTAATACGTCTGGAAATTAATACCGACTCCAAAGAGGTAATTGATATGCTAAAAAATGGACATAATCCTTATAGTAGTTTCATCTCTCAAGGCAGGTTGTTGTTGCAAAAGTTCTGAAACACAGCTACAGAGAGCAGAACAGGGTAGCGGACTTCCTAGCTAAAGAAGGGGCGAAGAAGCAGCGTTTTGAAAATGTCAAAATTTATGTAGTTTCTTCTATGTTTATTAGTGAAGCTTTTTGGATAGACATGTTAGGAATTACATTTCAATTTCTATTCCTGTTTGTAGTATCTCACATGATAGGAAATTTCGGGAAAACTAGGGAATATTTTTGCCCCTCTATCTTGTAATAGTTATTTTTATTTATAAAATTAGCTATCAAGTTAACAAAAAAAAGTTATATCTACACCAAAAGAATAAATATTACCCTCTATACATAGTGCCTCTAAGAGTACTGAAAAATTCCATAACGTACTCATGAGGCAGTCCGACAATAAAAGAGAATTAGAAATACATAATAGGCCACCACTGGAACATAAGTGGCGCTCACCACTGAAAATGCAAAGAAAAGGTAAGGATGTTCAAGTAAAATCGCATCGAACTGATAAAACTCATTTTTTGTTTGGTTTTGAGAAAAAATTGGCAAATTTGATTTGATTTGACATTAACCAAGAAAAAATCAACTAAAACCCACCAAACTTCAAATATATATATTCCTTTGGGAGAAGGCATAAAAGACTTGTATCGGATTATCAATTACACACTTAATGTTTCAAAGTAAGTATCTTCACTCTCTCAACGAGAGTGAGAAGCACAAAAATATTAAAAATTCTTTTTAAGCATCTTTTATCAAGTTTTTAATATTTCATTTCTTTTCATTTTCTTTCTCTTCCATTTCTTTATTTTTGGTATCTATCTTAAAATTTCTACCCTCGTTGAAAATCACTAGCCAGTCTGCCATTCACCATCCACCATCAATCACAACAAAACAATTGTCGAACACCTTACTTCATCAATTCCTCTCTTACAAAACTATTGATTGTAAAAGCCTTCGTCAAATTCGTCCCAAAAATCAACATCCTCATCAAAGAGAATGAAGAGGAAATTAGAGGAAAAGTGAAATAAAATAAGAAAAGAAAAAATGAATATATGATGACCCAGAAAAAGGAAAAACATTGAAACAATTATGAAAAAAATGAAAAATATATACGTGGCAGTGTGTGGAAAACATGTTGCGCTAGAAATTTGACTGTCCAGTTATAGGGTAGTGTTTATTCATTTTGAAAAATAACTTATGACCCCCGCAAAGTAGAAGTGTATAACTGATATTTGGAGACATATTTGAGGGTGTTTTTATACATTTTTCCTAAAACTTTTGATAGACATTTCAAGAAGTTTGTATATATTATAGAGAACTTCTCATATTTTTTTGCTTCTTGGCATGTGTTTCATGTTGAGAAGAAGTTATATAGCTATCATACGAATAAAATGGAACAACGAAAAAAACTTATTGAAGAGGAACGACATTAATTTATTCAAGAAAACCATTAAAATAGTTGTTGTAGATTTTTTTTTGTTGGGAGTTTTGCTCTATATGGTACTTTATAAAGCAGTACGGGAAGTATTTAACTATTACAAGTATTCGAAAGGATAAACAAAGATTTCAATAATATTTTCGACTAGAAATCTGAAAATTACAATATAACAACAAAACTGAAATTACGATTTTGTTGAAGACTGAAAAATGTAAATTGTTTTTGCTGAGTCGAGTGTAGCACTCTGTCCTTAAGACAATATTGCCCCGTATGTATCCTTTATACGTCCCGGGACAATTTGTCTCCCAAGATAAAACAAAGCAATGGAACCCTTGAGCAAAGGAAACTCAAGAGCTACCGTGAAGAATATTGAGTAACGAAATGATGCTTGGAAGTTGTAGGAAGAAAACTATTTCGGTTGTGTATTTTCGTGCCTTTTTTTTACTGCTTCTGTTTATGTATTTTCGTGCATATGTCTTTGTGCTCAACAATGGTGTAATGGGGTGTTTATATAGGAGAGGGAGGGGCTGTTTATCTGCTGAAAACGCCTCCATAATAGCCAAATAATGGCCATTATGGAGGTAGTAAAGTCACCAACATAAATGGGAGAAAGACCAACTGTTTTGGCCATTATAGGAGGAGTAATTCAGCCAAAATAAATGGCTGAATTGAGTGCTTGGCATTTCTGTTTTTGACCGTCGAAATTCGATTTTCGGAAACTTCGGGGACCAAACTCGTACATCTTGAAACTTCGGGGACCAAACGCACATCCGAAAGAATTCTGGTCCAAATCGTATATCTGAAACTTCTGGGATCAAACTGTACTTCTGGCAAAGTTTTCTGGCCCAAAAAGATAATATCAGAAGACCCACGACCCACGACCCGTGACCCGTGACCTGTGAACCCGAGAACCCGGAACTCGGAACCGGACCGGACCGGACGGCGGCGGCGCGCGTGTGGTCTTTCCTCGAACCGAAGCACATCTAGGTCCTCCCTCCTTTAAACACATGGGATACCCCTTGGGGTCCCAAACCCCAAACCAATTTCGAATCTTATATACACAACAATTCTTTCTTCCTCTACCGATGAGGGAGAATTACACACAATACCACACTTTCCATGCTTCAAACACCTTACTTCGTGAACCAATATCTCTTTCATTTCTCAATGAAATTTGACGATTCTTGGCCCTACGGTTATCTACGTACTTAGTAGATCATGCATGTGTGAAGAACCGGATTCTCCAACATACGTTACACTAGTGTTTAAGCCGTTAAAGTTGGTCGGTCGCAACTCCCGCCAAAGGCAAATTTCCAACAATCCCCTCTTGAAAGAGATTTTGGCGCACTCACATGGTGTCTTTTCATTTCCAAAGCAATATTTCGGCGGACCGATGTTGCATAAGGAGAGGTAGCCTCGGCTTTGAACCTTCCATAGTTGAATACCATCGGACTTACTTACTGCGCGGTGAACGTGATGTCTTGAACCGTCGGTGTTTAGTGTAAGCCAAGACAACGGTACCAACACAACAAATTCCCTTACTCTCTTCTTCGTAATGTTTTGTCCGTTTTGGCCATGGACAACGTCTTGGATTCTTAAGTGCGTTCAATTTGAGGCGGCCCGTCCTCGCACTTAAATAGGTGGTCTCCTACAAGGTATCCTGCTATACCCCACTTCACAAGTGTTAGGAACCATTAAAAGTTTCCCAAAGACCTAACCTCAACCGTTGAGGATCATTACGGGTTTTGAAAACTTAACCTTTACCCATACTTGCGAGATAGCACTTAACGTCTATCGCGGGAACGGCTTTGGATTTGGTGTTTCTTTTCGAAATCACTATCCGAAGTGCTCATGCTTCGACCGAAGCGATCAACCGAACCTTTACAACTTAGTTTTCCCATTGAACCAAATTACGGGATCTCCGGTTCGTAAGGTTGGGTTTCCACCGTATTGGTTCGTATATTTTGGGTTTTAAGCCCATTCCCCTAGACAGCGCGAACACTTGATCTCTCGGGTAGTCCCTTAGTTTGTAAACAAGGAAGTGACACCCGTGATGATCAACGACCATACGGTCTTATGTCTCCGACGGATCCCGACGGATATGTCCGTACGCCGTCATCCGTGTCCTTCCTAAAGCCGACCCGCTAGCCACGGTGTAGAACTGCTGAAGGCACGGGTTTCTCCCAATAAGGGACGTCCTCTAATGAGTCGTGAAGTTACTCAACTTCTTTCATGCTTTGTATAAAGCGATAAACTCCGATACCATCATGAATCGGTCGATGCAAGTTTGCTTAGAGGATTTTCCAAGACCCACCATACACATTTACTTGTGACTTTGGTGTTCTTCGGATCGATGTCCGCTTGGCATCACCGTGTTCTCTCGGAACCGCTGGACATCCGAATACTATAATCCGTAGATAAGCGAATAATTCGGATATCGTCATATCCGACTTAACGCCTTCTATTGATCATGTATTAAGATCATCGGTGAACCTTAGTTCAACGATCATTTGTTGGACGATACCGGGTCGGTTGTAGTGTGTACAATACATTGAACTACATGTGACCCGAGCATATCGCTCCTTGTCTATGGGTGCACCATGATTCCAATCGATTCTATGATTCATATCTATTGGTGGCTTCAACGAGACTCGTCAACTATCGACCGATCCGTTAGATGTCTTAGAAATCCAATTCCTAAGATGTCATCTGTGATACTCATATCTTTCATATCGAGACTTTGTTTCAATATGATTTTCACTCTAAGACCGTTGGTTTTCCAACTGTTGGCTTTCTAACTTCGAGTCAATGTTTCGTGATCGAGATTCATTGTTTCGTTTTTATCCGAGACTTTCGGGACCAAAATGTTAACATTTCGGGGACCAAAATGTTAACATTTCGGGGACCAAAATGAAAGTTCGGAAGAAGCCCAACAGTTCGGCAACCAATTCGATCCTCTTCTTCCAACTCTCCGGTTTGGAAGGCTATTTCAACACCCATGCCATGTAAGATTACAATGGCCCCGGATGTGAAGCTACTCACGGGGGAGCACTTTTTACAACCCAAAGGTTCTTTTCCGGAGGAAGATTAACCATTACACAAGTATGGTTCTATATATAGAATCTATTTCTCCCTTTAGCTTCTTTCCAAAGCAGCGTTTTTGGAGATAACAATTATTTGTTAATTGTTCATGGTTCATTATTAACCATACAAGCTAGAAGGACTGGAACAAGTCTTTGTCCCCTTCTTTGCTCTGTCTCGGTTCAACATCTAGAATCCCCGAGTTCTCGCGATCCGGAATATTAAGTTCCGGACAGCCAGCAACTTTCGAGTCCTGTAGATACGGAACGTCTAGTTCCGGACAGTCAGGCCCTCGTGGGTTCTTGTTAACCTTGAGCAATTACTCCTTTTTCCTTTTCCAAGGAAAGTTATCTCCAAAGAATTCGACATTCTTTGACGCGAAGAGGCGATGAACACTACTTGTTATTTGCGGATCCAAAGTGAATATGCAATCTACGGTCTTAGGTATGAAACCACCCCACATCACAACATTTGTATGTGAGATCCTTTCCATGTATCACACGGAGGGTTACCCTTATCCTTATGCGGAGTTCTATTGAGAATCGCATTAGCGGTAAGGATCGACGTGCCCCACATAATTTGGGCGTACGGCTTAGCGCTTGGCTAACACCGTTAGACTGAGGTGAGAAATGAGCAGTCGTTTAATAAACGATGCTTCACTTTCTCCCCCTCTATCACTACGAATTTCTCAATCCGTAGGCTTAGTTGATTTTCAACTTCTGTTTTGTAGCGCTTATCCGCTTCAACAACTTCATCTTTGCTTTTCAATAAACAAAGGATACAATACGTTGTACCATTATCAATAAAGGTCATAACGTACTTGTCTCCCCCCTCTATTTTGTATAAACTTCAAATCACCCTAATAGGTGTGACTAAGTTCTAGAGGAGCAGTGCTTCTTTCGCTATTCCCTTGACGGAATTTGGAAAGGTGATTTTGCCTCTTCATCTACCTCGCATTTATTTGAGGATTTATGTCGAAGAAGGCAACAATCTCAACATCGTTAGCTTTTGAATGACTTACTATTTAACGTGTCTTAATCTATGATGGCATAGACGCACGGATTACAAATATATCATTCATTTGGCTACAGACATACTGTACCATTCTTAGTTATCACAGACCTGTTGGACTAGTCTCAAACCAGGTTTGACCAACATCGTCCCTTAACCAAGTTTGGAATATGTATCACCTCATCTTAGAGGGATCACAATCCATGAAGTCCTATTGAGGACAACCTCTCCAACCCCTTCTACTTTAGAGGTGGCGTTGCTTCACATGAACAACCTCTTGCCCGTGGTTAGGGCGTAACCGGATCATATGTGATCTAGATACTCTGGCCTACTCCAGTTGCTTTGGCAGACTGAGTGTCCAATTTCTTTACTGCCTTTATTTAGGCCTTCAGATCATTTAGGACCTGGAAACTCTGGCCCACCTTACTAGGTGTCCATTACTTTTCCTATGAAATGAATTCTGGCACCACTCCGGTCCGCCGGGGGCTTTATATGACCGAGTGTCCAATATCATCATATCAAAGGAATTTTGGCCCACTCCGGTCGCCGGAGGCTTTTTATGACCGAGTGTCCAATATCATCCTATGAAGGATCTTCTCGCCAAATAGTATGACGGGCTCAACGTCTTTAGCTTTTAGTCTTCTTCCGTTATGATTGGTGCCCGGATAATTCTTGGCGCTTACTTAAGAGTGGTAAGAGTTTTCGCACAGTTAGTGGATCTTTCTCCATTGTATGTGCGACATACTTTACACACTTTAATAATTACACTTAAAAGAACGGATCTTCTTAAGTTGTTTACAAAATCCAATCTTTAAACGGGAAAGAAGATGAGATTAAACTTCTGATTTGTTAAAGTGTAAGGAATATAAATTATTTTCATATTCCTCCTTACTTTAATCCATTTTTTTTTTAATCAGACATAATTTAATCTTTATTCTTGACAAGTAAGAAAAACTACTTATCCCAATTTCGGATTCTGGCTCACTTCAGTCACTTCATCCGGCCGAGTGTCCATTTCCTTCTCACCATTATTCGGATCCTTTGTCCGGGACGAGATATAGGCCTTCTGCTACAAGATAGAATAACATCTTCACTCTTCTCCTCTTGTCCCGAGTTGACATCCTCGGCTCTCGAGAGCGCTTGTTCCCACCGATCTTGGTAGCGGTGACACCATGAACACGTTCATCATCATCACTCTCTTCTACCAGAAAACCATTTCCATATCCAGATTTGGTCACACAATTTTTGACCGACATCTTTCGAATACTAATAGTAATACAATACAAATATTGTCTTAAGTTGTTGGGAGTTTTGCTCTATATGGTACT
The DNA here is from genome assembly GCA_034509755.1 of Anisodus tanguticus. NCBI lineage: Eukaryota > Viridiplantae > Streptophyta > Magnoliopsida > Solanales > Solanaceae > Anisodus > Anisodus tanguticus. The sequence goes on from CM067557.1 coordinate 21,285,286, forward strand.
TTATAAAGCGATGCGGGAAGTATTTAACTATTACAAGTATTCGAAAGGATAAACAAAGATTTCAATAATATTTTCGACTAGAAATCTGAAAATTACAATATAACAACAAAACTGAAATTACGATTTTGTTGAAGACCGAAAAAATGTAAATTGTTTTTTCTTGAGTCGAGTGTAGCACTCACGTCCTTAAGACAATATTGCCCCGTATGTATCCTTTATACGTCCCGGACAATTTGTCTCCCAAGATAAAACAGCAATGGAACCCTTGAGCAAAGGAAACTCAAGAGCTACCGTGAAGAATATTGAGTAACGAAATGATGCTTGGAAGTTGTAGGAAGAAAACTATTTCGGTTGTGTATTTTCGTGCACGTTTTTTTACTTCGTTTATGTATTTTCGTGCATATGTCTTTGTGCTCAACAATGGTGTAATGGGGTGTTTATATAAGAGAGGGAGGGGCTGTTTACTTGCCTTAAAAGCGCCTCCATAATAGCCAAATAATGGCCATTATGGAGGTAGTAAAGTCACCAACATAAATGGGAGAAAGACCAACTGTTTTGGCCATTATAGGAGGAGTAATTCAGCCAAAATAAATGGCTGAATTGAGTGCTTGGCATTTCTGTTTTTGACCGTCGAAATTCTGATTTTCTGGAAACTTCAGGGACCAAACTGTACATCTTGAAACTTCGGGGACCAAACTCGCACATCGAAAGAATTCTGGTCCAAAGCGTATATCTGAAACTTCGGGATCAAACTGTACTTCTGGCAAAGTTTTCTGGCCCAAAAAGATAATATCAGACGACCCACGACCCACGACCCACGACCCGTGACCCGTGACCTGTGAACCCGAGAACCCGGAACTCGGAACCGGACCGGACCGGACGGCGGCGGCGCGCGTGTGGTCTTTCCTCGAACCGAAGCACATCTAGGTCCTCCCTCCTTTAAACACATGGGATACCCCTTGGGGTCCCAAACCCCAAACCAATTTCGAATCTTATATACACAACAATTCTTTCTTCCTCTACCGATGAGGGAGAATTACACACAATACCACACTTTCCATGCTTCAAACACCTTACTTCGTGAACCAATATCTCTTTCATTTCTCAATGAAATTTGACGATTCTTGGCCCTACGGTTATCTACGTACTTAGTAGATCATGCATGTGTGAAGAACCGGATTCTCCAACATACGTTACACTAGTGTTTAAGCCGTTAAAGTTGGTCGGTCGCTACTCCCGCCAAAGGCAAATTTCCAACATTTTTTTCCAGTTTTGTTCGACTAAATTTACAAATTTTCTTTCATTTTTAGCTTTGTTTTTAATCATAAAAAGGAAAGACACATAGATACACTTTAATTTAAGTTCCTTTATGTAAGTTCCGGTTATTCATTTAAGATTTATAGTTTGTTTGACTAAGTTTATTTTTCTCCAAAAGTATTTTTTTTTCAATAAGTGCTTATTTTGAAAAAGTGAGGAGTTTGACCAAATTTTTGGGATAAAATAAGTGCTTCTGGGGAGTAGCAAAATTAGTTTTTCAGAAGCTAAAAAATAGCGTTTGCCCAAATGCGCCTTTTTGAAAAGTAATTTTGAGAAAAATATACTTAGAAGCACTTTTTAATAGCCTAACCAAACACTAATTGTTGCTCAAAAGTGTTTTTTAGAATTAATTGGCCAAACACAAATTATTTTTCGTCCAAAAAACTTTTTTAAAAACACTTTTCAAAATAAATTTATTTTAGAAGCTTGACCAAACATGCTATTAGTTTATCTCAAATGAACCACTAGTTTGGGATATGCATCTTTCAATTATACAAAAAAGAGAATTTCATAAAGCACTACAGTTTTTAGGCTAATTACAGCACGCAACTACAATTTGTATAATTACCATTAGTAGCTAAAGTTCATTTGTTATCCGCTTGTATCAACTGTATTCGTTCACTCAATTTCGTTGTAGCAACACATACAATCACAATACAATCATGATAGGATGTATGTGTTTGCTTAATTTTATTGTATCAATGCTTACAGTCATGATAGGTTATATGTGCTCCCTCAACAAACTGTATTTTCTCTCTCATACAAAGAATACAATGAAGATACATACAAAGAAGAAGAAGAAAAAGAAGAAGACCCATATCTATACATACATATAATATAAAGTCGTCTGCCATTGAATATACATACAAGATACAGTTGAAGAAGAAGAAAAACAAGACAGACCTCTTATCTATGCTATTCTCCATATATGCATATAAAATAGGTTGGAAATTTGCCTTTGGTGGGGAGGTGCGTCCACCCATATTTAATGAATTAAACACTAGGGTTCTGCATGTTGGAGGCTTTGTCTCTTCACACGTGCATAATCTACTAAGTGAGTAGATGACCGTAGGGCCAAGAATCGTCAAATTTCGTTGACAAATGAAAGTGATATTGGTCCACGAAGTAAGATGTTTGAGGCATGAAAATATGGTGTGGGACAAATCTATCACATCGGTGGGAAAAGAAAGAATTGCTCTCTTTATAAGTCTCAAAATTGGCTAAGGGTTTGGGACCCCAAGGGGTAACCCATGTGTTTAAAGGAGGGAGGATCTAGATGTGCTTGGGTTCAAGGCTAAGCCCACACGCGCCGCCGCCGCCCGTCCGGTCCGGGCTCGGGTCACAGGCTTCTTCTGATATTATCTATTTGGACCCCAAATTGCTTAATATTTACAGTTTGATCCCTGGAATTTTTGGAAAGATGAAATTGGGAACGATGGAAGGCAGAAAGTTTCTGCCTATCGTTGGAGTTGATTTTTGGGGGCGTTATTGTGCATTAACTAGCCATTACTTGGCTGATTAACTCCCTCCTTCAATAACCATAAACAACCATTACTTGGCTGATTTAATGCCTCCTTCAATGGCCATAAACAACCATTTTCTTGGCAATTGGAGTCACTTCCAGTATGCTATATATTGGAGCCTTTTGGCTCAATTGTGGGTGGCCAGAAAAATGAGATAATACACTATATACACAGAGACAAACAGAAAGAGAACACTGTCCAAAAACGTGAGCAGCAGAAACGTGTGCACAAACAAAAAACTCTTCCTTTCTTTTCCATTCTTCAGCAAGTCGTTTCCTGTTTGTTTTCTTCGTCAGAATCAACTTATTTGCTTTGTAGTGTTGATTAGTTGTTGTTTTATCTTGGGAGACTATTGTCCGTTAACGTAAAAACATATATACGGGACAATTTTGTCTTAAAGACAGAGAGCCATCTCTCGACAAAGCCACAGTTGTAACAATCCAGATTTAGTGTTTCTTGATTTCAGATTATGAAGATTCAACATTCAACAAGCTTGCAGCTGCTCTGAATATTGACTATTTGTTTATCCTTTCGAACACTTGTAATATTTATTTACTTCCCGTACTGCTTTACAATATCCAACAAAATATACTTTACGCTTGCATGTCACTGTATTTCAATGTATCACACTTATATTTTAATATAGTCTCACATACAGATATTGTATCACTGTATGAGACTCCATAGCAGTTTTATTCACGTTCTTCAGATTGAACCAGATATTAACATACATACACTTGTATGTCACTGTATTTTATCAATCTTCCTCTACTGCACAAACAATGAAGGAATAAGAAATAAAAAGTTTAATTCCCTTTTTTCCAACTCGTGATGATTGAAATTAGGGTCACATAGTGGGGATTACATGAGAAACCATACCTTAATTTGTCAAAAGTGGAACAGTAATTCCACAATACTTTCCTCTTTAGTATTATAGAAGCTTCACTAAAAATAACGAAATTCAACTCCTCAAAACTCTTTCAGAATCCATAAATAACTCTGATCCTCACAGAGATCCAGATAGCGATCAAAACCCTGATGTTGCTGTCATCATTCTCGTTGGATCCGACAAGCACTTATGTTCCGATATCCACTTTCAAACCCTAGCCGATGGCTTCAAAAATAACTTACACCGGTGATTGAGGCCGCAAGGTGGAGAGGCGCCGAGGGTGCAGAATTTTTTTATTGAATCGCAAATATAAAATAGGTATTAGGTGTATCTGTTATAAAACTCAAACTCTAGCTATGTAATGCAATTTTTTTAAACACTAGCTATTTCGTGTAAATAAAGGGCATATTTTTGCTTCGTCACGTAATTTTTTCTATAAAAATACACAAATGAGCAGCCCATAATATTTACAACAGCCAGATGGCTTTAAAAATTGATTTATAGTAAGTAGCCCTAAATTATTTTTAGAAGAATTAGATAGATACTCTTCAAGGAAAAAGGGCAAAAATTTCGGTGTTTACAATTATCCCATGGAAAATCATTGAACTTTTTGCGTGACCAATATTGTCTGATCTTAATATATTCCACAGGATTTCAATTCAAAATTGACAAAAAAATACCAAAAAGAGGTGCAAGAAGTATTTGCAAATCTACAACGGGGAAAAAGTTATATTCTGAAAAATAATCGGTATATTGGATACTACTAATACAAAATTACAGGTTAATAATTTTGTTATGAAATAGTTTTTTCAACCCAATTTGAAATAAATTTTGAAATTTTTTTTAACAAGAAACACCATGAAACCTGTATAATCTATATATAGTTGTGTATAACTTTTTTATGTATGCTATTGAGTCTTTGCAGTGTGTATAAATGTTTAAAGTTGTGTATAAATAATACTATTATATAATGCGGCTGAAGTTGCAGATTCATTTTATTTATCATTGTATAATGAATATATTGTTGTGTATAAATCTTTATACCTGAAACTAATGTTTTTCGTTTCATGTGCAATGTGTGTATAAGTATGTATAACTCATGTATAAATGCTACTGTTCTATGTCCGATCAAAGTTGCAGATGTATTGTTGATTTATGATAGGTGAATATTAATGCTTGCCAAAAACAAAATGTTCATTGTAATGGATGTTCGTGTTAGTAGATGCTAGTTATCCATTTTATCGATAATTATTCACTTGTTATATACTTGATAGACAATAATTATACATTATGGAAACAAGTAACGATATAATTAAAATATCAGTGCATAGAATATTTAACACCATATAATTCTAAGAAATATAGCATTATGTATATTATTGTTGTGCTCAATTCTGCAATTGCAATAGATAATTATACATATTGAAAGTTGAAATAACTTAAAAGGCTCTATGGACATATTCAATGGAGGATCGGGATTCATAAGAACAATCATGTGAGATGACGAGGGGGTGTTCAGAACAACAAGAACTTAAGAATATACCAAATATACATAAACTATCAAAATAAATAAGAGCAAAGAGAAGGATTTTTATATGAAGTCAGCGACTTGATAAGCAACAACTTAGAACAAATCTTGCTGTCGAGCGAGATGAGATATGAAACAAGAAATGAGTTTTATGCGAAGTTTTGGTTACAACTTTTATGATTTTTTTTCTAATGGATTTCATCGATAGCCCTTTGACGATCATGTATAACATTGTACAACAACAAACAACAACAACATTGTACAACAACAACAAAGAACAACAACAAACTCAGTGTAATCCCACAAAGTGGTTCTGGAAAGGGTATGATGTACGCAAACCTTACATCTACTTTTGTGAGATAGAGAGGTTGTTTCCGATAGAATGTAATATTGTACAACATACGTATAATTTTGTACTTCATCTGTCCCAATTTATATGATGCACTTTCCTTTTTAGTCAATCCAAAAAAGAATGACACATTTTATTATTTGACAACAATTTAACTTTAAATTTTACTTTTTACGTTTAACGAGATGATTTATAACCACACAAATATCTTTGGAATGTTTTAGACCTCAAGATTCAAAAGTTTTCCTTTATTTCTTAAACTCCGTGTCCAGTCAAACTACATATAAATTGGGATGGAGGGAGTAATATTTTCAAGATACTCGCTAGAAAATAAGTTATATAGAAACAAAACTAAATTATACACAACTTGTACACTTCCTCAACACTTCAACTTGATAAAGAAAAGGGAAAATGATTAAAATAGCACCTAAATTATGGCCGGATTTGCAGTAACACACTCATACTTTATGGGGTCCTATTACCCCTAGATATATTTCAAAGGAATTTCTTTGATATTTATCTGGTGAGCTAGATAACAAACCTAACATAAACTGAACAAAAGGCCAAAAGATAAAGGGGTATGGTCATTTCACTCTTCGAACAAAATAAAATATTGAAATCCTCTCCTTCACTCTTAAAGTTTTACATGGGAAAATCAGTTGATTCTTTTGAAATTTAATCTCGTGAATCACTATATTCTTCCATAATCAAGTCTTTGTTTGTGTCGCGTTGAATTTTGATTCGTTTCTTTAAGATAAATGTCAAAAATAGTTTTAAAATATATTAAAAGGGTAATAAACCCCCCGCAAAATATAAGTGTGTTACGGCAAATCTCACCATGGTATAAGCGTCATTTAGTGATTTTCCCTAAAGAAATTTAACAAGTATTGTAAAAAACAATCATTACAGTAAAAAAGAGGGCTACGTATTTTGTATAGAATATTATAGACGAGAGAATGAAAGATATTTTCTTAATTTGGGTAACTGAATAGAAAATCCTTAATTTATAGCCTAATTCACATGACCAACGTATATTATTGTTAGCCGGCTAAAAATGGTAAAATATGAATTCTAATTATTTAACTGGTAATCAAAATAAAGTAGGTTTATTTTGGGTTTATAGCTAACATGGGCTACTAATCCAGTAAATTATTCTTTCGAATACTTATATGGTACTACAATTTCATATAAATTGGAGCCGGCTATATAAATCTCGTTGATCATATTTCTTCATTTAATCTCAACTCTATGTCATTATCAAATGAAACTTTTACGACCCAATTTTCATAAGCCGTGAAGGCACCTCACGACCCACTTTTCATAAGGCGTGAAAGCACCTACCCTCACCCGGTAGGCGGACCATTCACAACCGATTAAACTATTTTTAGAAAAGTAAATTATGTGGAAGGAATAAAGTTAAGCCATTTCAAAGTCATAGCTAAGACTCATAATCATAAAATATGCGGAAAAGGAAATACACCTCAAAATCTGGTGTCACAAGTACAAGAACCACTAGAGTATGAAATACATGTCTATGAAATCATCCTGAATACACTGTTTGAGAATCTAAAGGATTGAAAGTAAAATAAGAAAGGGAGTCAGGTGTTGTGGATCAGCCAGCAGATCACCCCGAATTCTCCAAGACATCGCCTCAATGATCGGTGACTCCACGTGCTCCATTAGTGCTTGAAACAGACTCTGCATACAAAATGTGTAGCAAGTGTATAGTGAGTAAGGGAAAACGACGTATACTCAGTAGCATCGTTGACCTATTCTATACTAAATCAGTGGTGAGGATTGGTCTTCCGGAAGCTCACTTCCACACTTAAGAGCTATTAGCTCAAAAGGGCATAATCGTAATCTGATAAGTAAAGGACAAGCAAGTTCCACTATTTGACAAATTCAGTTAATCAGTTAAATCACAATTAAACCATTCTTCCAATTAATCAATAAACAAAGAATTAGTAAAATGATATGATATGATATGCAAATGCAATGTCATGGAAAATTCACAATCGACATGCGTGACTCATGAAAGACTCGCGAGGTCCATACACCACCCATAATTATTTTTAATCGGGTTCTCAACCAATTCATCTCTCAATGTCAATACTTAACAAATTGGGCTTTCAATCTCTATACTTAGCCCAAATTCGGCTACCATCCGTACCACTCCGCCCGAACCATTCCCATCAGGCATCATCGTATATATTCTCAAGTATAATATGAATGAAATACCATATGAAAATATGAATATGACATGCACACAAAATAAGCAATAACATTATAAAGGTAAAGGCTTAATTTAGCCTTTTTTCATCCTTAAATGAGAATTTCGGAGTGATGAGAACCATAATCTAACAAGTATGAGATCCATATCTCACATAAGCAATCAACTCAACAAAATCAACTACCAGCTAATGCCCATATAATTTGCCGTTCTTGTATTGAAAATAACAATTAAAACATCACAAATACCAAAATATGACACGTATTTATACAAGTGCTCATCACCTCCGATGTATGGGACCCCCTTCTCACCCATTTCCCCTAACATTAATTAATTTACCAACCAAAGACTTTAAACAAAGTCAAGGCCTCAACTTGTGTTAATCCCCGAGTTCAAAACTCACAACAAAGCCATGTCTTTTCTCAAAGCCTATGAATGGTCCCAATCTGGTCAATTATAAAATATATGTAAGAACACGAATCTGTACACCCATATTACTATAGTTATAACCCGAGCCGAAGAATCAAACCGTAATCCCCAAGGAAAAAATTGAAATTTTATCACAAAATTAGTTTACCCAAAGCCTTTAAAAGTCTAAATCCCAAGAATGACTCAAATCCAACTTCAAATCGATCTCCAATTCGTAGAATTACATAATATCAACTTTAGAGCATAAAATCTCAATTTTGTAATTCAAATCATGATTTAAAAGACTAAAATCTGCAAGATCATATGATTAATTAGTAAAAGTGAGGTTAGATTCTTACCTCTATGATGAAACTCAAAAATCCCTTCAAGAATCTCCCAAAACCGAGGTCTCTAGCACAACTTATGAAATGATATGTCAAATCCCATTTTTGAGAAAAATATCACATGCATAGGGGTCCTTATTCTCTATCGCAAAGGACCCCTCACGAACAAGACCAGAGGTCCTTATTCGCTATCGCAAAGGACCCCTCGCGAACAAGACCTGACCCAGATAGACCTATAACAATCACGCTCCCCCCTTTGTGATCGTTGTCCCCTATTCGCGATCACGATGACTGGCATGCGACTTCTTCATGAATGTGAGAGCTAAAATCACACACTAGACTTATCCAGGGCCCCTCAGACACAAACCAAATATGTATTTCAGTCATAAAACATGCTACAAACCTGCTTGCGCACTCAAAACACTAATCTAGGATAGTTTTGACCTAATGTTTTACCGAGGTAACTCTAATTCATTACTTTAATTAGTTTCCCAACCAAGAGTCCAAATCTCACCCGAGCGCCTCGGGATCCATGTAACACCCTGTACTTTCGGGCAATGGTTTGCACATCTAGACTATGCAAATAAAAAGCTTAGTATATAAAGGGATGTGGTTCCAAAAATAATTTAGGACTTAATAAGTGTGACGATGAGGATTAATAATAATAGTTTTATGTCCCCAAAGAGGTTATGAACTAGTGCTATATCACACGATTATGACATTGAGTATATGAAGGTTTTATAATTATTAAGATTTAAGTGAATTGAGATCACGAAATTAATTATGTGTGTGATTGATTAATAATGTGCGTGATTGATTAATAATGTGCGGGACAAGAGTTAGTGGGTGACTAACAAATTAGTTAGGGGATAAATCTTGGGGTGGATATCGTCCGCCCATGTGGCGACAATTAGAGAAGAATAAATGACTAAGCAACATTAGAATTCTAGGTGGCAACTTGACGTTAAGGATTAAGTTAAGTGGGGGACATAGCATTTAAAGTGGTTATCACATCATTCTGCTGGAATATTGATGATAGCCTCTACCATAGTGACCCTTACCTCCAGATGATGTATTGTCATACCTGCAGGAACTACGGGGCTTCTTGATCGACCTCCCCTCAAACTCCTGACTCCTAATGGACTCAATATATCTTGAAACATCCACCACTCTCTGAAAAAAAGTGCCTCTTAAAGATGCTACCTATAATGTCACCGCTCGAAGAGGATAAACCAACCCTTCAACAAACCTCCTCACTTTCTTGGCATCGTCGGGTAGAATTATCAACATATGAGTAGATATGGAATCTCATCTCATCTCATAATCAGTCATCGACATCCCATCTTGTCACAATTTCTCAAATTGGTCCCTTTTCTCCTCCCTCACACTATAAGGTAAAACCTTCTCTAGAAACACTCGAGAAAACTCAGCCCAAGTATACAGTACCCCCTTCACCTTTAATTATTATTCCTCAATTACAACATTTCCTCAATTTGAGTGAATTCGTAACTTACCTCGATCCGAAGCTACAAACTCAAAGAATCGTCTTGCCCTTCCTTAATGCCTCCAAATGCTCTCAATCTATTTAAAATCGAGTTCTATATCATTAAGAGAATATAAGGCTACCCATATTGATGTAAAAATAGCTTGGTCAAAAAGTCAACAAAAATCAATCTCGAGCTCCCGTGGTCAAATCTAGATTTTTTTTCAAAATTGGTTACTTGTCACCTAGGGGTCTTCCATGTGAAATTTCACCCAAATCTAACCCTTAATTCCCCCTCAAATCCTCGATTTAAATTCTTTTATGTTTTAGGATGATCTGTACCCCTGATTCTCTAACTCAAACACACAAATTACAAAGCTAATGGATATATGGATGTAACATCCCGTAATTTTGGGCACCTAAACGTAGGCAAATAGACCCGGGCCTCAGGGAATTTATGTTATATTTATGTATGCTAATAAATAGCTTAGTATATAAAAGGATGTGGTCCCGAAATAATATTTGGATAACAATTTTTGCTCTTAAATAACGAGACCAAGTGTTGGTATCACAAGCTGCCACGTGGAAGTAATAATGAGGAGGATAGCATAATGTGCTAGTAGTAAATTGTAGTGTAAAAAACTCTTAATATGAAAAATTTACATGTGGAGATTTAGAGGCCATATGTTAAGTTGGTGATTCATCTGATTTTGGAAAAGGGACTTATATTTCATAATTCTCTATTCTTATCTATGAAAACACAAGTTGGTGAACGTTTTCTTTCCTTTTGAAGATCAAAAAAAACTTTCAGTAACTAAGTTGGGAAAGATTCTCTCTTGTTCGTTCTTTTTTTATTATTTTAAGGAGACTACGTATAAATCCTCTCACGAAGAATTATAGCGCGTATTGCTCTCTTCGGTCTTGTTGTTCCCTTTTAGTTCGCGTTGTTGAATTCGGGCTTTCTTTAAAATAAAGTAAGGTTGAAAATGAATAGTTCTTATCATACAAGGTGAGGTGCTAGACGAACTGCGTGAATTGTGTTGTTAGGAGACTCGACACATGTATGTTAAGGCAAATTATTCATTCTTTTTGGCATGTTCTAAGTACGAAATGTAAACGGGGTATTGTTTCATAATTTATTATACTCTTAGTAGTTAAGAATGGTCATGTTATTGATTCATATGTTAAAAGCATGTCTAAATATGTTCCTAAATCCTTATTGAGGTACCTGGAAAAGATGTTAATATTTCCAATGTTAGCCGAATGTACATATTAACATTTCCAATGTTAGCCGAAGGTACAAGGATATTATGTCATCCGATAAGTTCAGAATAATTCATTGTCAATCATGCATTTTCATTTGCATTATATTCATGTATTACCCTAGACCCACAAGGGTTATATACACTACTATATGGTATGAATTATATATATGTAGGGGATGGGGAAAAAGGGAATGGCGTTATATACGCAAAACCACCTGCAACTGGTACAAATACCACGAAAAGGAAGATGCCCAATGAGGCAAATATGATAATGATTATTCCTAAAGAGGCCGAAATGAAATGATGCCCACAGAGGCTGTTATGGGAAGAAAGATGCCCTTGTATGGCCAATATTTATATGTATACCGCATTTGCATTGTGCATGATATTTAGGCATATTAGGGCCCTCAACGACATGCCTTACTGGTTAGCTATTCTATCGGTTGTTGCTACCGTCTGTCTATGTCGGTTGTTTATGTTTATGTTTCTGTTTCTATTTATTGTTATATCCCTGTTATGCTATTGTTCATACCTGACATACTCGGTACATCAGTCTTACTGACGTCCCTTTTGTCGGGGAATATTGCGTTTCATGCCCGCAGGTTCACGTAGGCAAGGCGACGATCCACGTTAGTAGGTTGCTGACTCAACGGATTTTGGAGCACTCTCATTATTTGGAATGTCGATCTAATCTCGGTAATGTATAGTTTTGCATATATATATATGGGTATGGTGGGGCCCTGTCCCGACCTTTTTGATGTCATGTACTCTCTTAGAGGCTTGTAAGCAGATACCTTGTGTGTAATAGTCATGTATGGCCTCGTCGGCCTGGGGATGTGTATATATACGTTGTTTTTCTGATTAAGATTTTTACATACTTACTAATTTCATATGTTGGTGAAGTATTAGGGGATGGCCCTTATGGCCGTGATTAATTAATTATGATTAGATGTTAACTGTATAGGTAGTGGTACCCGGTAGGTAAGGACAGGGTGCCTGTTGCGGCCGTCTGGTTTGGGTCATGACAAACTTGATATTAGAGCATGTCTGTCCTAGGGAGTCTACAAGCCGTGTCTAGTAGAGTCCTGTTTATGAGTATGTTGTGCACCATACTTATAAGTGGGAAGCTACCTGACATTTAGTGATGATTTCTATTCTTTCATCTTATAAATCGTGCAATAGAGCTGAGTTATAAGCATTTCATTCCTAATCCGTCTCATGTTTATGATTCCAGCATTGCCTACAACAAGGAAGAAGTTCAAGAGTATAAAGGCATTGGATACGGCTGCAGACGAAGGTACTAGTCAATTGCCACCTGCTAGCGAGGGCCATAGTGAGACCCACGGTGCTACTCCTTCATATGAGTCCCCGACTTCACCACATCCAGAGGAGATTAGTGGGGCTGGAGTACCCCTAGTTCCTCCACCTGATACCCTAGATGAGGATCTTGATATGCGAAAAGTTATGCAGTTATTAACTCGATTAGTGGCCACCCAGGTCCAACGATAGACTCTCAGTCCTTCTGATAGAGCTGCTAGCGCGAGAGCCCAAGATTTTATCAACCTAGACCCTCCGGTATTCACAGGATCAGACTTGAACGGGGACCCGCAAATTTTTTTGTATCAGATTCAGCGCACCTTGCTGGTAATGGATGCTACCGATACTAAGTCAATAAAGAGTGCTTCTTATAGACTTCGGGATGTCGCGGTGACCTGGTATGAGACATGGGAGCAATCTAGGGGACCTCATGTTCCACCAACAGGATGGAGAGAGTTTTCAGAGGCCTTCTTACACTATTTTCTAGCAGTCGAGCTTCGACGAGCCAGGCAGGATATATTTCTACGTCTTGAGCAGTGCAATATGAGTGTTCGAGAATATAGCTTGCAGTTTAATTCATTGGCCAGATATGCTCCTATGATTATAGTTGAGATAAGTGACTGGGTACACAGGTTTGTTACTGGCTTAGGGACGCACTTGGTCAACGAGTGTACTACAGCTTCTCTGAATCCGGAAATGGATATAACTCGCATTCAGGCTTATGCATAAAATTTGGAGGATCGTAAGAGGCAACAACAAGTATATCGAGAACATCATAAGGGTGGCATAAGAGGTATCGATCCGTCAGTGACGTCAGTGAGTTTAGAGATGGGCCCATGCCACAACTTTATAGACGACCATCTTACCCAGTAGCTAGCGCATCATTACTATTTTCAAGGTCAAAGGTTGATCAGTTTGTTCAATCGGGACCAGGTCAGAGTTCACGAGTGTCAAGGTCTTATTATAGAGGGGATTCTATTCAAATGAGGTCATCGTTAGCTCGATGTGATCAGTGTGGTAAGGCTCAAACAGGGCTGTGCCGATAGGGATCAAATGTGTGTTATTTTTGTGGTGAACCTATCCATATTAGGTGAGAATGTCTGACATGGGGCGAAGGTGTTAGGGCTCAGCCGGTCGAATCTACAGCAGCTTCATCATATTCAGTACGCCAGTCAGGGCAAAGTCAATAGGCATTATTCGATCGAGGCAGAGGTAGGGGTCAGAACCTCACTTATACATTGATGGGACGACAGGATCAGGAGTCCTCACCTGATGTTATTACAGGTATATTATCGATATTTTCACATAATGTGTATGTGTTGTTATATCCAGGCTCCAATCTATCATATATTACCATTTTTATTGCCTGTAAATTTGGTATGATCCTGAGTTGATGAGAGATCTATTTGTGGTATCTACACCAGTTGGTGAGTCGGTAGTTTCTAGACGGGTCTATCGAAATTTCGCAGTATTAGTTTGTAGCCATCAGACCCTAGCGGATTTGGTAGAACAACAGATGGTTGATTTTGATGTTATTATGGGAATGGATTGGCTGGCGTCGTGCTACGCTAATGTTGATTGGCGAACAAAGATTGTTAGATTTCAGTTTCCAGGCTAGCTAATCCTTGAATGGAAGGGTAATATGGCGACGCCAAAAGGTAGGTTTATTTCATACCTTATGGCAAAGAAGATGATCTCCAAATATTGTATATACCATCTTGTTCGGGCTAGAGATGTCGATGCCAAACCACCTACTTCTCAATCAATTCCAGTGGTTAATGAGTTCCTTGATTTGTTTCCAGATAAACTTCCAGGCCTTCCTCCCGAGAGGGAAATTGAATTCGGTATAGACGTGTTGCCAGACACTCAGCCAATATCTATTCCTCCTAATAGAATGGCTCTAGCTGAATTGAAAGAATTAAAGGAGAAATTAAAATATTTACTCGAGAAAGGCTTTATTAGGCCTAGCGTTTCTCCTTGGGGTGCGCCGGTATTGTTTGTACGAAAGAAAGATGGCTCGCTGCGGATGTGTATCGACTATCGGCAGCTGAATAAAGTCACTATCAAGAACAAGTACCCTCTTCCCAGAATTGATGATTTGTTTGACCCGTTACAAGGTGCAAGGTGTTTCTCGAAGATCGACCTAAGGTCAGGATACCATCAGCTAAGGGTTAAGGAGAAGGACATTCCGAATATGACTTTCGGGACAAGGTATGGGCACTTCAAGTCCTTAGTATTGTTATTTGGACTCACAAACGCACCGACAACATTTATGGATCTAATGAACAACGTGTTTCACCCATTTTTGGATGTATTTGTGATAGTATTTATAGATGATATTCTGATTTACTCTCACTCTGAAGCAGAGCATATGGATCATTTGCGGATAGTACTACAGACGCTCTGGGACCATAAGTTGTATGCTAAGCTCTCCAAGTGTGAATTTTGGTTGAATTCAGTGGCTTTCCTTGGTCATATAGTGTCAGATGGTGGTGTAAGAGTTGACACTCAAAAGATTGAAGCGGTGAAGAGTTGGCCGAGGCCCACGACTTCATCAAAGGTTCGCAATTTTTTGGGCTTAGCCAGCTATTATAAGAGATTTGTAGAAAGGTTTTCTACCATATCAGAACCATTAACAAAGTTGACACAAAAGGCCATAAAGTTCCAGTGGTCCGATGCTTATGAGCAGAGCTTCCAAAAATTAAAAGACATATCAACATCGGCACCAGTTCTTACTCTTTCAGAGGGTCCAGAAGGCTATGTTGTGTATTGTGATGCCTCGGGAGCAGGTTTAGGATGTGTGCTAATGCAACATGATAAATTAATTGCCTATGCTTCAAGGCAATTAAGGAAACATGAGAAAAACTATCTGACACACGATTTGGAATTGGCCGCAGTGGTCTATGCTTTGAAAATTTGGCGACACTACTTGTATGGTGTTCATGTAGACATTTTCACAGATCATAAAAGTCTGCAATACATATTCAAATAGAAAGAGTTGAATCTGAGGCAGAGGAGGTGGCTTGAATTATTAAAGAACTATGATGTGGACATCTTATACCATCCCGGTAAAGCTAATGTTGTAGCCGACAAGCTTAGTCGTAAGTCGATGGTCAACTCAATGCCGGTGTAGGTCGGAAGAAAGGAGTGAGTGAGGGAGCTCCATCAGTTAGCTAGTTTGGGAGTTCGACTAATGGATGCGGAGGATGGTGGTTTTGTGATTCAGAATATGTCAGAATTGTCCCTCATATCGAAAGTTAAGGAACGTCAATGGGAAGACCCCAGTTTAAGAAAGATCAGAGAGGGAATTCAACAGAAGAAGACCACAACCTTTGAGATTGATGAACATGGGATTCTCTAGTACTAGGGTCGTTTATGTGTTCCGAATGTAGCTGGGTTACGAGATAGAATTATGGCTGAGGTCCATTGCTCACGATGATCCATTCACCTGGGATCTACTAAGATGTATCATGATCTCAAGGGTATCTATTGGTAGAACAACATGAAGAGAAGCATTGCAGAGTTTGTAGCCTAGTATCCTAATTGTCAGCAAGTAAAAATAGAGCACCAAAAGCCCGGCTTGACTCAGAATATTGAGATTCCGATGTGGAAATGGGAAATGATTAATATGGATTTCATTACGTGTTTACCTCACTCTTACTGTAAGTTTTATTCTATTTGGGTAATTGTTGATAGATTGACCAAATCAGCTCATTTCTTGCCGGTCAAAACTACCTACACAGCCAAGGACTATGCGAAGTTGTACGTTAAATAGATTGTTCGTCTTTATAGTGTGCCTATTTCTATTATATCTGACAGAGGTGCTTAGTTTATAGCTAATTTATGGAATTCATTTCAAAAAGGTTTAGGCACCCAAGTTAATCTTAGCACAACTTTCCATCCTCAGACAGATGGACAGGTCGAACATACGATTCAGACACTCAAGGCTATTTTACGAGCTTGTGTATTGGATTTTAAGGGAAGTTGAGATGATCATTTACCCCTTATTAAATTTACATACAATAACAGTTATCATGCTAGCAATAAAATGGCTCTATACGAGGGGTTATATGGACGAAAATGTAGTTCTCCTATCGGATGGTTCGAGGTAGACGAATCAGAGTTATTTGGGCCTGACTTAGTACACCAATTCATAGAGAAGGTGAAACGTATCCAAGAATGGCTGTTAACCACTTAGAGTCGTCAAAAGTCGTATTCAGATGTGCGACATCGAGACTTAGAGTTTCAGGTAGATGATTGGGTCTTCTTGAAGATTTCACCTATGAATGGGGTAATGAGATTCGGTAAGAATGGAAAGCTCAGTCCAAGATATATTGGGCCATATTGCATAATTCGACAAATTGGTCAAGTAGCTTACGAATTGAACTTACCTTCGGAGTTAGAATTCGTTCATCCGGTTTTCCATGTTTCTATGTTGAGAGCATGTATTAGAGATCCTTCCCGAATTGTGCCAATTGATGAGGTGAAGATTATTGAGAATTTATCATATGAAGAGGTACCTATTGCTATCCTAGATTGACAAGTCCGCAAGCAGAGGTTTTAACACCTAAACGTAGGCAAGTAGATCCGGGCCTCGAGGAATTTATGTTATATATACGTATGCTAATAAAGAGCTTAGTATATAAAAGGATGTGGTCCTGAAATAACATTTGGATAACAATTTTTTCTCTTAAATAACGAGACCAAGTGTTGGTATCACAAGCTGCCACGTGGAAGTAATAATTAGCAGGATAGCATAATGTGCTAGTAGTAAATTGTTGAGTCAAAAACTCTTAATATGAAAAATTGACATGTGGAGATTCAGAGGCCATATGTTAAGTTGGTGATTTATCTGATTTTGGAAATGGGTATATTTCATAATTCTCTATTCTTATCTATGAAAACACAAGATGGTGAACATTTTCTTTCCTTTGAAGATAAAAAAAAAACTTTCAGTAGCTAAGTTGGAAAAAATTCTCTTTTTTTCGTTCTTTTTTTTATTTTAAGGAGACTACGTATAAATCCTCTCACGAAGAATTATAGCGGGTTTTGCTCTCTTCAGTCTTGTTGTTCCCTTTTAGTTCGCGTTGTTGAATTCGGGCTTTCTTTAAAATAAAGTAAGGTTGAAAAAGAATAGTTCTTATCATACAAGGTGAGGTGCTAGACGAGTTGCGTGAATTGTGTTGTTAGGAGACTCAACACAGGTATGTTAAGGCAAATTATTTCCTTCTCTTTGGCATGTTCTAAGTACGAAACGTAAACTGGTATTATTTCATAAGTTATTATACTCTTAGTAGTTAAGAATGGTCATGTTATTAATTCATATGTTGAAAGCATGTCTTAATATGTTCCTAAATCCTTATTGAGGTATTTGGGAAAGATGTTAATATTCCCAATGTTAGCAGAATGTACATATTAATATTCTCAATTGTAGCCGAAGGTACAAGGATATTATGCTATCCGATAAGTTCAGAATAATTCATTGTCATTCATGCATTTTCATTTGCATTATATTCATGATTACCCTGGACCCACAAGTGTTATATACACTACTATATGGTATGAATTATATATACGTAGGGGATGGGGGAAAAGGGAATGTCGTTATGTACGCAAAACCACCTACAGCTGGTACATATATCACGAAAAGGAAGATGCCCAATAAGGCCAATATGATAATGATTATTCCCATAGAGGCCGAAATGAAATGATGACCACAAAGGCTTTTATGGGAAGGAAGATCCCCCCTTGTGTGGCTAATATTTATATGTATTCCGCATTTGCATTGTGCATGATATTTAGGCATATTAGGGCCCTCAGCGGCATGCCTTACTGGTTAGCTGTTTCTATCGGCTGTTGCTACCAGCTGACTATGTCGGCTATTTGTGTCGGTTTTTCTGTTTCTGTTTATTGTTATATCCTTGTTATGCTATTGTTCATACCTGACATACTCAGTACATCAGTCGTACTGACGTCCCTTTTGTCGGGGGATGTTGCATTTCATGCCCGCAGGTTCACGTAGGCAAGGCGACGATCCACGTTAGTAGATTGCTGACTTAGCGAATTTTGGAGCACTCCCTTTATTTCGGAGTGTCGGTCTAATCTCGGTATGATATATTTTTGCATATATATATGGGTATGGCGGGGCCCTGTCCCGACCATTTTGATGTCATGTACTCTCTTAGAGGCTTGTAGGCAGATGTCCTGTATGTAATAGTCATGTATGGCCTTGTCGGCCTGGGGATGTATGTATATATAAGTTGGCTTTCTGATTAAGATTTTTACATACTATTTTCATATGTCGGTGAAGTATTGGGGGACGGCCCTTGTGGCCATGATTAATTAATTATGATTAGATGTTGACTGTATCGGTAGTGGTACCCGATAGGTAAGGTCCGGGTGCCCATCGCGGCCCTCCGGTTTGGGTCGTGACAATGGAATCATGAATAATCACAAAAAGAAAGGTTAGAATCTAAACCCATTTGTTGAATCTCCAAAATCTCTCCTATCTATGTTGTAGGGCTCAAAATGTGTTTGTAAATGTCAAATCCCAATTCAATTTTTTTAAAAAATTTTCAAGTCCTTACCTTCGCGATAGTGAGCCCAACCCATACGATCACGATCGTCACTGACGTAACTTTTCGCAATCGCGGCTATGGGCCTCACCATCGCGACCTTGCCTCGGGCTCCTTTTTACTATGCGATCTCACATGACCTCGTGACTGCAATGGTCCCTCACCCAATCCATCTTCTCAATTGCGCACCCAACCCCACGACTGTGATGGTCTAATCACTGGCACTAAAAATATCTAGTGCCTCCAATTGGTTGTTTTAGTGCCTAAAACTCATTCGAACCTCTAAGAATGCACACCAAATATGCAAACCACTCTAAAACATCCTACAAACCTGTTGGAAAACCCAAATAACTAATCTGGGATCGTTTAGGCACATATTTGATTGTAGTCAACTCTTATTCTTTAAATTCTCTAGTTTGCAACTTATGTGTCTGAATCACTTTTGATCCCGTCGGAACTCATCCAAACTATCAATCTAATTCCTAAATCATCATCTAAACACATAGAAATTTTTAAACCTCAATTTTGAGTATATTTACCTTAAATGTTGATTTTGGTCAACTCTTATTTTAATTATTTTTCTCCAAACTTCTAATTTTTGGTGTTCTTAGAAACGCAGCCTCCTCGAGACTCGTGCCACCGCTCTCTGTAAGTAATGATTAGCACTTTAAACTTATGGAAAGTATCATTTAGGAAAAAAGGATTCTAATACTCAAAATGACCGGATGGGTCGTTAAAGATGATATGGGTGTTGAGTTCTTTAACATTCAAATCAAGTGTATCTTTTTGACTTTTAATTTATTTTCACCCAACTTTTGGTATTTGTTTTGGACCGACTAGTTAGAATTTATGTCTGAAAAATCTACCTTGAAAATAAAGCGCTCACTACTAAAGATAACTTAATTTTTAAGACTCGCAACCCGAAAATTATGATTAAGAATTAAGAAATACTTATCATTCCAACGCAACCTTTAATGGTCAAAGTTTCACTAAGAAAATTCACGAATGCAGTGAGTCCGCATATAACAGCATAAATTTTGTTTCTGCAGTACTCCTTTCATTTTATATTATGTGTCTTAATTTTACTAAATGCATAGTTTAAGTACGTAAATAAATTTGACTTGGTTTAAATAGAGAAAGCATCTTTTATCTCCACGACTACAGAAGAGATTTATCTTTTATTCTTCCTATTCCTCTAATTTGTTTATCTTAAAAACGCGGGAAATCACAATGCCAAAACTACTCAAGAAAAAAAAAATGATACAATTAAGATTCTTTAGGGTAAAAATCATATGTTGCTGATTTCTAACTAAAAATTTGAAAACTGAAAAGAATGCTTAATATACACATATATAATACAAAAGAAATGGCAATATATAATCTGTTTGTTTATACCTCTTTTATAGATGAAACAAAATCTCAAGGAACTGGAGAAGACATGCATCATTATGAATTATCCATCTGAAATCGCATGTCCTACCAACGCACCACCCACTAGTCCAGCACCCAAACCCAATCCTACTCCCATCGCTCCAAACTTATTACCCTTATTATTATTTGGTTGTTGTACTTGGTGCTGCATTTGAGGATTATATCCATGTCCTGGTGGAGGTGGATAATATTCATTGTATCCAGCAGGTGGATACCCAGCGGATGGCATTGCGGCTGGGTATCCACCATATGGAGGAGGAGAATATTGATGTTGCTGGCACGTCATTCCAGTGGATGACGTACCACACCAAACAGGTGGCATATGAGTTGGTGGATAGCCAGTGACAGGATGGTGTTGAGTCCCGGCCGGCAATGCAGGATAGCCATTGATATGTTGGTGGGAATGAACAAATTTCTTTCCAAACTTGTAGGAAAACTTTAGTGTACCCTTAGGTTTCCTTGTCCCAGCTGTGAAGACTTGATATTCAACAACTCTCTCAGTACTACCATCGTCGTTAGAAGTAGAATCTGTAAAGAGTTCTTGGATTGGAATAGTGACAATGCCAATATCCTTATCACCGAAAAAATGATTAGATCTAAGGCGAAAGAAGAGGGAAAGATCAGGCTTAGTAAGGGAAGGCTCGTCCAAGGTAAATTTCATGGGGTAATTCCACTTGGGGCTAGTGCCACCTTTTTTGTCTACAAATGTCTTCTTTTTGTTTTTGGCGTAGCCAAAGATGGATACTTCTACGTAGACATCCATAGGGTAATAAAGATTGACATTTTTAATGCCATCGGCAGAGAGTACCGTGATATCAAATGGACGCCATTCCATTATTGAAACTCTTGAGATATATTACTGGATATATCTTAAAGAGGTTCAGGGAGGAATGGTTATTCAAAGAGACAAGTAGTTTATCTCTGCTTCTTTGGATGTTAAAGGGAAAAAGGGTGACCAGAAGCAATTAACTGAACACCACAAAATTGACCGCTCAAGGAGGAGGATAAAGGAAGGTTCTCACTCACAAATATTTTCTCTCTTCCCCTTATTTGTCGGTTTGAGAAAATAATTTTCTTTGTTTCACTACTTCTTTTTTTTTTCCCTTCAGAAGAAAAATACATTTAGTGCTTCAATTTGTTATTACAGTATATATAGCAAGATTGTAGCTGATAATTAATGTTGTACTGATTCTTTTTCCATCTATCCAACATATAATTTTAGGTATATAATGAATATTCTCTCAAGGGGAACGTTTGGCCATTACTCCTATCATATTAAAAGTTGACATGTTCAACTGTTGGTGACAACTTTTAGCCGCTATCTAGATATTTCGCCATGAAACAAATATAATATCATAAGATCACGTATCAATGCAGATATAAAATATTTCATGTAATAATTCTACAAGGCTTCAAGTAGTTTGCAGTATATTTCTTTAGCTATAAAAGAGAGGTCAATACATTACAACATAGTACTAATAAATGCATAATTCTAACTAGCTACCAAACGACTCCTAAAGGTATTTTTCAGCTTATTCATTTCATTATCATTGTTATTGTATTTGTTTTAACTCCAGATATTAAAGATGATCCATTCTTTTTTATCCTAATATCTTCACATTTTGAAGAGATTAACAGTAGTATCAATCAAATTGTGTATTATTAGTAGAATTTATCACGGTTGTTTCTAAGTTAGCATCTAATTATTAATGTCATCATACTGAATTGTTTGGGTTGTTATGTAAAATTTATGAACATCTGAACCAATATTTTTTTTAAAAAATCTGTTAAATATACATAATATACACACGATATACATGTGTATATTATATATATTTAGCATATATTGTTCTCGGTAGTTGCTGCCCATCCGTGGGCAGTGTTGTTCTCGGTAGTTGCTGCCCATCCGTGGGCAATGTCTTTTTCCATGTACAAATGTATACTTAATGTTGTAGTCTAATTAGTATTGTACACTTACTATACTTGTATAGTAAGTCTTCAAATAGAATAAGGTTTTAGAAGTAGAATAGAAATAGAATTCTCCTATTATGAAAATATGTAAAGTGTATATATACTCTTTCAAGTAATGAAAATAATCAAGGGATTATTTCTTTCATCAATAAAAGGGATGTGAGTAAAATATCTCGAATCACAAGGAAGTTATTATAAGGGACTTATTTATTAAAGATATAAGTAACAAAAAAAGATGCTCCGTTCCTCACATAATATAATTACAACAAAGCCTCATGACATAGTGATCTCTCCCTCTCCCAAAGAAATAAAAATTAAAAAAAATAAAAGAGAAAAAATGTGAAAAAGTTACATTTCAAATACGCCCTTGGGATAAAGTGTCATGATGTTAAGCTAAAAGAATCAACTACTACTACAACAACATACCCAGTAAAATCCCACAACATGGGTCTGAGAGGGTAGAGTGTACGCAGACCTTACCTCTACCTTGGCAGGTAGAGCAGTTATTTTCGGGAGACCTTCGGCTCAAGATAGAGCATAAGCACACGCAAAGAAAATGCAAAAGCACAGCCAGATCAAAGCAAGAGAAACGGAAAAGTAAGTAGTAACTAGCGCAAGTAAATAAGCTAAATAAAGTACACTAAAGGACACCTAGCAGCAGGAATCAAACTACAGGGTACTATAATGGAATATTGCGCCTACCAGTATGATAGGCTAAGTGGGCCAACAATAATAGCACTACAACTACCAGTTTGCAAGCGTGAGTAGGACTACGCTCGACTACCTACTACCCTTCTACCCTAATTTGTGCCCTCCACAACCCCCTATCTAAGGTCATGTTCTCAGTAAGTTGCATCTGCGCCATATCCCATCTAATCACCTCTCCCCCAATACTTCTTCGGCCTACCTCTACACCTCCTGAACCCATCCATCGCCAACCTCTCACACATCTGCACTGGGCATATGTGTCTCTCCTCTGCACATGCCCAAACCATCTTAACCTTGCTTCCCACATCTTATTCTCCACCGAGGTCACTCCCTCTCTGTCCCAGATATCGTGATTTCTAATTCTATCCCTCCTTGTATGCCCGCGCATCTATCTCAACATCCTCATTTCCGTAAATTTCATTTTTTGAATGTGCGAAGTCTTGACTGGCCAACACTCTGCCATATACAACACAGTCGGTCTAACCACCGCTCTATAGAACTTGCCTTTGAGTTT
The DNA here is from genome assembly GCA_034509755.1 of Anisodus tanguticus. Taxonomy (NCBI): domain Eukaryota; kingdom Viridiplantae; phylum Streptophyta; class Magnoliopsida; order Solanales; family Solanaceae; genus Anisodus; species Anisodus tanguticus. The sequence goes on from CM067557.1 coordinate 21,309,138, forward strand.
TAGTGGAATATTTTTTATCGCATAAGACTCCAGATGCGAGCCTCTATTTCATCTACTCTACTCCAATATGGTGTGTGACATCGTCATTAATCTCTCCATCCCCTTGGATAATAGACTCGGGGTACTTGAAGCTTCATTTATTTGGAATGACATGAGTCCCAAGCCTCACCTACACGCCTGTATCAAGGTCCATCCTGTTACTGAACTTGCACTCCAAGTATTCGATCTTATTCATACTCAGCCCGAACCATCTAGATTCCAGAATCTGTCTCCAAACCTTCAGTTAAGCGTTCACTCCGCTGCGAGTCTCATCAATCAGGACTATGTCATACGCGAATAACATACACCATGGAACCTCCCCTTAGATTTGTCGTGTCAGTCCATCCATCACCAGGGCAAATAAGAAAGGGATAAGAGCTTTTATAGAAATCTGCTTTCACCATTAGCCAGATTGATCTGGAGCCTGGGAATTCAAAGTGAATAACTTTCCTCGCACAACAAACAACGATATTATGTCTTTGAAATGTGGGGCTCTCAACTTGCAATTCTAATATGTAGTTTTTAGATTCCTCAATGATGAATCTTCTCTTAGATTTGTTTGAATTAATGTCCTCTTCATATCAGGGGTTTGCATGATCCTGTAATAGTATGCATTGTGGTATCTCCTATTTCCTATGGTCCTCCAAATGTCTCTATCCTTCCAAAACTAATACAAAAGTCAACAACAAATTTTTTTCACAAAGTGTAACACGTACGGATTGTATGCAATTTGTCATTTTAACCTAAGATTAGGAAGCTTACAAAAATCAATAGGAACTTGTGTGACAATGACTCTAACATTGAGCTTTCCATTTGTCCCTGGTGGACCAAACACAATAACAGGCTCATTTACACTTTTCCATCTCCGATCCCCATTGCTCAACGGTGGTGGATCCAGTGATCTTCTACTTTCCTGTTGCTTGATAGAATAATGTCTGATCTCCCACCCAATTTGATGAATATAGAAACTCTGTTGTATACGTACAAAAAGAAAATTCATCACTCTTTTGTGGCCTAAAAAATGATATCTTTGGCGATCCTCAATCTTCTTTAGTTATGGTTCATGGTCAGTGGTATCACAATCCAAAATATAGCAGGTCTAGATACGCTATACGCACCAATTTGTAGTCTTCGGATCCGATAGTGACCTTTCAATCGTATAAAATTAGCTTCTTTAGTAGCAGCAGAAGTTCAAGAAGAAGCAGGTATAATTTTGGAATCAAAATTTTGTATACACTCCCTAGTGAGGTCCTTTGAAGATGTTTGGAGTCTAAATGTGTACTTGTGGCTTACATTAGGGAGATTAAGGGCGTGTACGATGGAGCCAGGACTCGGGTTTAAATAGTAGAGGTTGGCTCAGAACACTTCCCGATCATGATGGAGTTACACCAGAGATCAGCCTTTTTAGCCTGTTGTTGTTTGCCTTAGTGATGGATGAATTGACACAACATATTCAAAGAGAGGTGCCGTGGTGTATGCTATTGAAAGATGGTATTGTACTGATTGATGAGTCACGAAATGGAGTTAATGATAGGCTGGAAGTTTGACGATAGACCCTAGAATTTAAAAGTTTCAGGTTAAGCATGACTAAAATAGAATCTCTAGAGTGCAAGTTCAGTGACATCACGAAGGAGGCAGAGGTGGAAGTGAAGATTGATGCACAAGTCCTACCCAAGAAAGATAGTTTCAAGTATGTTGGACTCATAATTCAAAAAAATAGGGAGATTGATGATGATGTCCCACATCATATTGGAGTGGGATGGGTGAAATATAGGTTCGCATTCGGGGTACTATGCGATAAGAATGTGTCGCCTAAACTTAATGGTAAATTCTACAGAGTGGCGGTTAGATCGACTTTGTTATATGGAGTAGAGTGTTGGTCAGTCAAGACTGCCCACGTCCAAAAGATGAGCGTAGCAAGATGAAAATGTTCATATGAATGTGTGGACATACTAGGAGGGATATGATTAGGAACGAATTTATACGGAACAAGGTAGAAGTGGCCCCCATGACGGATAAGACAAGGGAAGCGAGATTGAGCTGGTTCGAGCATATGAAGAGGAGGTGTGTGGATGCGACAGTAAGGAAGTGTGAAAGAATGACTATAACAGGAGTCAGGAGAGGTAGAGGTAGTCCAAAGAAGAATTGAGGGAGGTGAGTAGACAAGACATGACACAACTTCGGCTTACTAATGACAATGGCCCTAGATAGAAAGGTGTGGAGGTCAAGGATTAGAAAAAGTAGAGAAGTATTCTTCTTATTAGTAGCATTAGTTAGTAATCGCGCAGACTATTTTCTTCAAGGTGTATTACTATTGGTTGCTTCATTTGCCTTTTATCTTGCTATTTTATTGTCATATTTTACTTGATACCATGCTTCAAATCTTTTTCTTTTCTGCCAAGTCGGGATCCATTGGAAACAACCTCTCTTCCCCACAAAGGTAAGGTAAGGTCTAAGTACATCATACTCTCCCCAAATCTCACTTTATGGGACTACACTAAAAGTATGTTGTTGTTGCCGCCATTGAGCATTTATTTTGTTGGTCAAAAGAGTTATTTAATGCCTCAATATACATCTTGTCTACACTTAGTATGTTGTTGTTGTAGCCATTGAGCATTTATTTTGTTGGTCAAAAGAGTTATTTAAGGCCTCAGTTGGATATCCATCTTGTCCCTCATCTTTGATTCCTTCCTTGCATTTCATTTTGTTCTCTTTCTAGTTTTGTTCAACTGTGCACCTCAACATCACTAGAAAATCCCCATATCACTCTCCAATTTTTTTCACGCTCAACGATCTCCTAAAACGAAAGAGCTTGGTGAGTATAGACCTGTTGGTACTCTATTGTACTTTATCAAGCAGTACGGGAAGTAAATAACTATTACAAGTGTTCGAAAGGATAAATAAATGGTCAATCTTCAAAATTGCCGCAAGCTTGTTGTGTCTTGAATCTTGATAACCTGAAATCAAGAAATAACTAAATCTGGATGGTTACAACGTTGTGTGTTGAGTCGAGTGATGGCCCTCTGTCCTTAAGACAAGATTGCCCCGTATGTATGTTTTTACGTTAGCGGGCAATAGTCTCCCAAGATAAGACAACACTTTAATCTCAACGGTACAAAGCTAATAGGTTGAGCCTGACGAAGAAAACAAATATGAATCGACTTGCTGAAGAAATGGAAAAGGAAGGAAGAGTTTCTATCTTCTCTTCTGTTTTGTCTCTGTGTATATAGTGTGTTTCTGTGGTGTATATCTAGTATATATCGTCACTATTTTGCAGTGATTTTCGTGACTGTTTTGCTCACTGTTTTGTGCTCGATTTTTGCTATTTTCTGTGTCTGTATATTCTGTTTTTCAATCACGTATGTGTCCTTCATAATTGAGCCAAAACAGCTCAATATATAGCATCACAAGAGGGCAGTTCAACTGCCCAAAACACTGCTGTAAATAGTCATTATGAGGGCTATTAATGGCTGGTTTAAGGCCATTAGTGTGGCATGTTAAAGGCTATGAGGGTGTTTATGGAGGAGTTAATCAACCAAGTAATAGCTGGTTAATGCTCAAAAAAATAGTCCAATGGAAGGCAGAAAGTTTTCTGCCTTCCGTCACACCAAAATCAACTTTCCAGAAACTCTAGGAACCAAACTATAAATATTAAGCAATTTGGGGTCCAAAAAGATAATATCAGAAGGTCCTCACAACCCACAACCCACAGCCCACGACCTGTGACCCGTGACCCAAGACCGAGACCGGACCGGACCGGACGGGCGGGCGGCGCGCGTGTGGGCTTAGCCTTGAACCCAAGCACATCTAGGTCCTCCCTCTTTTAAACACATGGGATACCCCTTGGGGTCCCAAACCCTTTACCACTTTAGAGACTTATATAGAGAGCAATTCTTTCTTTTTCCACCAATGTGGTAGATTTGTCGCACACCATATTTACATGCCTCAAACACCTTACTTCGTGGACCAATATCTCTTTCATTTCTCAATGAAATTTAACAATTCTTGGCCCTACGGTCATCTACTCACTTAGTAGATTATGCATGTGTGAAGAGAGAATGCCTCCAACATGCAGAACAGTAGTGTTTAATTCATCAAAGATGGGTGGACGCATCTCCCCGCCAAAGGAAAATTTCCAACAATCCCTTCTATGAAAGAGAGATTTTGGCGCACTCACAAGGTGCCTACTTTCAGCAATCTTTTAGCGAAAAGATATTGCCTCAGGAGAGGTAGCTTCCGCTTTGAACCTTCCCTAGTTGAATATCATCGGACTTACTTACTGCGCGGTGAACGTGATGTCTTGAACCGTCAGTGTTTAGTGTAAGCCAAGACAATGATACCAACACAATAACTCTCCTTATTCATTTTCCTTCTTACGTTTTTGTCCGTTGTGGTGGTGGACACACTTTGATTCTTAAGTGCGTTCTTTTGAGGCGGTCATCCTCGCACTTAAATAGGTGATCTCCTACAAGGTATCTTGCTATACCCCACTTCACAAGTGTTAGGAATCATTAAAAGTTTCCCCAACCTTACTCTCAACCTTTTGAGGATCGTTTAAAGGTTTGAAAGCTTAACCTTTACACACCATGCAGGTAGCACTTTAATGTCTATCGCGGGAACAACTTTGGATTTATGTTTTCGTACAGAAATCATCATCCGAAGTGCTTCTTGCTTCCACTGAAGTGCTCAACTGAACCTTTTGCAGCTTAGATTTCTCATTGAACCAAATTCTTGGGATCTCCAATCATATGGTTGGGTTACCACCACAAAGGTTCGTATTGTTTGGGTTTTAAGCCCATTCCCCTAGACAGGTAGAACATTTGATCTCCGGGTAGTCCCTTAATTAGTAAACAAGGATGTGACACCCGTAATGATCAATTGTCATACGGTCTTATGTCTCCGACAGATCCTGACAGATATGTCCAAACGCCATCATCTGTGTCCTTCCTAAAGCCGACCGGCTAGCCACAGTGTATAATTGCTGAAGACACGGGTTTCTCCCAATAAGGGACGTCCTCTAAGGAGTCGTGAAGTTACTTAACTTCTTTCATGCTTTGTATAAAGCCATAAACTCCGATTCCATCATGAATCGGCCGATGCAAGTTTGCTTAGAGGATTTTCTAAGACCCACCATACACATTTACTTGTGGCTTTGGTGTTCTTCAGATCCGATGTCCGGTTGCATCACTTGTGTTCTCCCGAGACCGCTGGACATCCAGAATACTATAATCTGTAGATAAGCAAATAATTCAAATATCGTCATATCCGACTTAACGCCTTCTACCGATCATGTATTAAAATCATCAGTGAACCTTAGTTCAACTGATCTGCTTTGTAGGCCGATACCAGGTCGGTTGTAGTGTGTACAATACATTGAACTACACGTGACCTGTGCATATCGCTCCTTATCTATGGGTGCACCATGATTTCAATCAGTTATATGATTCATATCCATTGGTGGCTTCAATGAGACTGTCAACTATCGACCAGTCCGTTAGATGTCTTAGAAATCCAATTCCTAAGATGTCATATGTGATACCCATATCTTTCATATCGAGACTTTGTTTTAATATGACTTTCACTTTCAGTCTGTTGGTTTTCCAACTGTTGGCTTTCTAACTTCATAGTCAATGTTTTTGTGGTCAGATTCATTGTTTCTATTTTATCTGAAACTTCCAAGACCAAAATGTAAACATTTCAGGGACCAAAATGAAAGTTTAGGAAGAAGCCCAACAGTCCAGCAAACCAACTCTGATTCTCCCCTTCCAACTCTGCGGTTAGGAAGACTGTTTCAACATCCATGCCACGTAAGACTACAATGGCCCTGGATGTTAAGCTACTCACAGGGGAGCATATTTTACAACTCAAAGGTTCTTTTTCCGGAGGAAGATCAACTATTACACAAGTATGGTTCTATATGATGGAATCTATTTCTCTCTTTAGCTTCTTTCCAAAGCAGCGCTTTTAGAGTTGACAATTCTTTGTTAATTGTCCATGGTTCGTTCTCAACCATATAAGATAGAAGGACTGAAACAACTCTTTGTCCCCTTCTTTGCTCCGTCTCAGTTCAACATCTAGAATTCCTGAGTTCTGCAGATCTGGAATATTAAGTTTTGGATAGTCAGCAACTTCTGAGTCCTGTAGATACGGAATGTCTAGTTCCGGACAGTCAGGCCCTCGCGGGTTCTTGTTAACCTTGAGCAATTACTCCTTTTTTCCTTTTTCAAGGAAAGCTATCTTCAAAGAATTTAGCATTCTTTGACGCCAAGAGGCGATAAGCACTACTGTTATTTGCAGATTCAGTGGATATGCAATCTACAGTCTTAGGTACGAAATCACCTCACATCACAACATTTGTATGTGAGATCCTTTCCATGTCTCACACGGAGGGTTACCCTTATTCTTATGCGTATTTCTGTTGAGAATCGCATTAGCGGTAAGGACCATCTTGCCCCACATAATTTGGGCGTATGGCTTTGCGCTTGGCTAACACCGTTAGACTGAGGTGAGTAATGAGCAGTCGATTAATGAACGATGCTTCATATTCTCCCCCTCTATCACTACGAATTCCTCAATCCGTAGGCTTAGTTGATTTTCAACTTCTGCTTTGTAGCGCTTATCCGCTTCAACAACTTCATCTTTGCTTTTCAACAAACAAAGGATGCAATACATTGTAACATCATCAATGAAGGTCACAAAGTACTTGTCTCCCCCCTCTATTTTGTATAAACTTTAAATCACCCAAGTAGGTGTGACTAAGTTCTAGAAGAGCGGTACTTCTTTCGCTATTTCCTTGATGGAATTTGGAAAGGTGATTTTGCCTCTTCGCCTACCTCACATTTAATTTGAGGGTTTATGTCGACAGAAGGCAATAATCTCAACATCGTTAGCTTTTGAATGACTTGCTATTTAACGTGTCTTAATCTATGATGGCATAGATGCACTGATTACAAATATATCATTCATTTGGCTACAGACATACTGTACCATTCTTAGTTATTACAGACCTGTTGGACTAGTCTCAAACCTGCTTGACCAACAGCGTCCCTTAAACCAAGTTTGGGACATGTATCACCTCATCTTAGAGTGATCTCATTCCCTGAAGTCCTATTGAAGACAACCTCTCCAACCCCTTCTACTTTAGAGGTGGCGTTGCTTCACATGAACAACATCTTGCCCGTGGTTAGGGCGTAACCGGATCATATGTAATCTAGATACTCTGGTCCACTCCAGATGCTTTGGCAGACTGAGTGTCCAATTTCTTTAGGCCTTCAGATCATTTAAGACCTGAAAACTCTAGCCCACCTTACTAAGTGTCCATTCCTTTTCCTATGAAATAAATCCTTGCCCCACTCCAGTCGCTCGTAGGCTTTGTATGATTGAGTGTCCAATATCATCATATCAAATGAATTTTGGCCCACTCCAGTCGCCCGGAGGCTTTGTATGACTGAGTGTCCAATATCATCCTATCAAATGATCTTCTGCCAAATAGTGTGACAGGCTCAACGTCTTTAGCTTTGAGACTTCTTCCGTTATGATTGGTGCCCAGACAATTCTTGGCGCTTACTTAAGAGTGGTAACAGTTTCGCACAGTTAGTGGATCTTTCTCCATCGTATGTGCGAACATACTTTTAATAATTACACTTAAAAGAATGAATCTTCAATAAAAAAAAAGAACATTTACCAAACAATATGCTTTCTTTTAATTTAGGATTTATTTATAGGCTAGTTAATTTAAATTCACAAAATAACTATTTCTAGCCAAACCTCCACTCATACTCGTCTACTGAATGAATATTAAGATCATTCTCTACTGATATTCCTGCCTTCTTTTCTTCGACTCTCATCCTTGTTGGTACATTACTCCATTTCTTATAAGAACTGGAGGCTTTTTCATTGATTTCTGTCTTCTACGATTGATACTAACCATATTCTTCCATGTCATCTTCATTAAAATAATATTGGCTCTATGATATATATATATATATAAGGAGGGGTGTAAGTGGGTCGGAGTTTGGTTGAACACGGGTTGACATGAAAAAGGACTCAAAGTTGGGGTTCTCGATTTTTGTCGGATAGTGGGGTATTGTGGGACTTGGACGGGTAGTTTAGGGAGGAGTTGGGTTAAGGCATTTTGCGGGGGTGTTCTATACACGTTGAGGGTCATATTGATGGTCGGTTTGGTAGTTGGGTAGTGGTAAGGTGACGGAATAAAACTGAAAAAGTGAGGTCTCGGTAAGGTTTGTTTTATGGACTGTTTGTGGTTGTCGGGTTTGGACATTTGTATACGTGGGGTTTCGGTTGGTGGCCTTTGTGGTGGACGTTAGGGAAGTATTTTGGGATATGTTGGTGGAAGGAAGATAGTGGTTTGGACAAGGAATGAACACGGGATGCTAGGTGCAAACCCAAGTGCAATCCAAGTGTAGGATGATCGATATAGCGAGGATAATGACACGGGGGTTTTAATGCTCGAGTCGACACCAAGATGAGTTTGGCCAATTGGACAAGGACTAGACTGAGGTTGATAAGTACAAGCTCGAGTATTAACCAAGTGAGGGTGGTTGATAACCTTATGATAGGCCCTTGGCTTGGGTTTGGTTGGATCACACAAGTTCCAACTTCCACTTGCATCGAGGGGGTTCCTTAAGCTTGGGTAGGGATGGCAACGGATAGGATCTGGACTAGATCTTACTAGATACAGATCCAGATCCGTTTTTCATACCTGAATCCAGATCCGGATCCATCGGGTTCATAAAAATCAGATCCAAATCCGGATCCACCGGGTCCACGGATCGGATCTGGATCCACATGTAAAAAATTTTGCCTTGCAAAGAATGTTTTTTTGAACTGACAAACGATTTTTATTTAGCTAACAGTTTACTGTATTTCAGTTTTGAAATGTTCATATGAGATATTTTGTTCGTTGTCTCGTTTTGATTGTGAGCTATTAATTGAAAATGTTGGACAATGACAATAGTTGTCGAAAATACTGACTAGTATTTCCACAATGCAGAACTTGCATGTGCTTGGAATCTTCACAAATGAAGTGAATATAATTTTAACTCTTTGTCTATGGAGATGTTAGTCATTCACTAATATAACATTGATTTTATTATCGAAGTTACCTCTTTATTTTTTGGTTTTTGAGTTAACGCGGGGATAAATTAAACTTATTTTGAGAATTAAACTTGCAATGATGTGCTTAGAAATTTTTAAAAATTACTTATAAAATTACATTCCAGGTTATGAATATATTTAATAAAAAACGGATCCACGGGTCAGATCTGGACCAGATACGGATCTCAAATATAAGTTCCAGATCCAGATCCGATCCGTCAGAAATGGATCCGGGTCCGATCCGGATCCGTCGGGTCCAAATTTTGAAGATCCATATCCTATAAAATGGATTTGGATCCACCGGGTCCATGATCCACTGCCATCTCTAAGCTTTGGCTTAGCTAGGTCACACAAGTCCTAACCAAACATACACCGAAGGGACCTTAGCTTGGGTTTAACTAGGTCACACAAGTCCTAGCTTTAACTTACACTAAGGGGTTGGCTCACACAAGAACCGAAGGTCCACACAAGGACCAACTAAGATAAACAACACACAAGTTGAATAACTTAGCAAATGAGTAAAACCCACTAATTTTCATAAATCAACTCTCTCTCTTTACAACATCCTAAGGGTCCTATTTATAGTAGTACATGGACCTTTCTAGAAGGCAAATTAAAGAAACAAACTACTCGGCTATGTGTGGACAAGTGGGAAGGGTCTCAGGTTGCTTTGGGAGCAAGGATGATCTCGGCCAACTTGAACAAATGGGAAAGGTTTCGGCCTTGCTTGGTGAACAAGGATGAATTCAATCTTTTCACACCTCCTTGTGGTTCCCATGTAGAAGAATGCATGAACTTGGCTTCTTATAAATCTCATCTTCTTGGAAATGTTTGGAAGCTTCCATTCCTTGAATATGTCTTTGTCCGAATGAAGATGAGAGAGTATTTCAACCACCTCTTCATATTCTTGGTGTCTTCCATGTAGCCAAATACATGAATGAATCATCTCCTTGGAAGCCTCATCTTCTAGATGATTCTTGTCCTTGCCACGTTGTCCTTCTTACACCCTTCTCAGCCTAATCATCTTGTGGGAAAAAGCTCTCGGCCTTGTCACCTTATTACATGGCTTATTAATTTTGTCCTAATGAGAGCTAAAATCTAAGCTAGGAAATAAAGATAAAAGAAACAAAATGGCCTCGACCAAGACCTACATACAAAGCCGAAAAATAAGCAAGCTTCTCGGATCTTCACGTGACAACTCCAACTCCAACTCCAACTCCAACTCCATTCCATTTTTCATGCCACATTAGGCATATTACCATAGGTCGATCGATAATATTTTTGGAACTTTGAGCATATTACCTTGACGATCAAATTGGAACTTAAAGCTCACAGTCCTTTTTACGCCACTCTGCATATCTTCCTTTGATTCATGTCCCATCCATTTTTCTTCCTTTTTTATTAATTTTCTCCATTATTTGAATATGCATTGTCTACTACTCCATCTTCTCTTTGATGTGAAATATATGTGTTGGTGATACTTTTAACAGGGCTTCTCTCTTGTTCTTTATTTTATTTGACTAGACTGGTAATTTTCTTGTGTTTTGGGCTTTTGTTGTTATCTCCACCTTCGCTTCCATTGTCCTCTTGCTCACTGCTATTTTCTTTGTTTTTTTGGTCTTGTATACCTGATGTGCTCTTTGCTTTCACCTCATCTATTATATTAGTATTCTCCTTTGTATTTGGCTTGACTGCCTCCTCATTATTGTTGGTGTTGTTCTCCCCTTTGTCCTTAATATCATTTCTTATCTCTTCACTACTTGATTGATTGCCTTTATCTTGTGTTTTTGTAGGACTGCTAGCCTCCCCTCTTTTCTCTATTTGTTGCTCTTCCTCACTAAGCACTTGGGATGCATTGTGAGTATCCACCTTAATTTCTATATTTTGATCACTACTTTCTCCACTTTCCCCAATATTATACCGCTCTTGCCTCTGATGTATTTGTTCTTCTTCCTTAACATTCACTCTTGTTTACCCTGATTAATTCCCCTTGTTCTTTTTGTTCCCCTGTCTTCTATGATTAGGATCACTGATGTTCTCCTCTGGTTGCTTCGTGTCGTTACTTTCTTTTCTCAATTTCTCCTTGTATTGCTTGTCTAGTTCTGGATTCAAAGCTCTGTGCTCCTGTTTATTATTCCCTTGTAACTTACAGTGTTTGCAGTATTTTGGCAAGAAATCATAGTTTATGTTTACCCATTTGGACTATATTTTGCATGTTACATCATCTTCTTCTGCAATATGTATTCTTTGGATGTTCTGCTATCAAATCTAACTCCACATTTACTTTTGCATAGCTTGGTCTAGTTCTATTTGTTGTAGCCAATTCCACCCCCGAGGTTTTCCAACAACAGAGGCTAATGAAAATACTGCAGCTTTTGCAAAGAAATTAGGAGGCAATTCAGGAAAGTTTTTCCAAGCAACTGCAATAAATGTTTCTTAAGGTTTAAACCAAGGGCTCTCGAGTGTACTTTGATATAATATACTGATTTAGATAGATTTTTGATGTAATCTTCCATTAGTTCCAGTCTAATTAGCACATGTCTATCATCCATTACTCCAACTGTATAAGGACCTTTAACTGAACATTGATTTGGAATTGCATTCCTTAATTCCTTAATATCTATTATGTCATATGAAAATTTACCAATAATAACATATTGTAAATTTTCCTGAATGACCAATATTTAAACTTCTGAGGATTTCCAAGTCATATAAGGCTCACCATCAATATAAACTGGGGCTTTTGGTGGTATAGTGTATACTTCTTTCTTTTCCATAGGTTTCAACAGACCAACATAATTACCACCTTGTGTTGTGAGAGGGTTAGTAGATGTAGATGGTATGTCTTTTGTTGGCTCAATAGGATTAGGTCTACTAGTTTTAGGGGTTGAAGGTGTTATCAATGGAGGGAAATCGTCTTGAGATAAAGGAGGGATGTCATCAAGAGGTGGAGGCAGTATTGGCCATGCCAGCCACAAAGATACGTTTTTTTGGTAGGTTTAGGGTTTTAGTTTAGAGAGAATTTTTATCATATAGTAACTGTTTTGATGATTAATGAAAAAGCCTCTCCCTTCAAGTCTTCTCTCCACAAAAGAAACTCCCAGTAAACCTTATCCCCCCTTTTCCCACTCCTTCACGTATCCACTCCTCCTAAAAATACTACTCCATACACCACATGCAACTAATTCAAAACCTCCACTCTCTCTTATCCATATACTTATATATACCACACTCAGTAGAAAACGAAGAGGATACAATATACACACTAATCAGCCGCAATAGGAAAAGAGGTAGGAGAAAAACCGAGCAGCTAGACGTAATATCCTAAAGAGCTCTCCCAGTCGTGAAACTCCCTTAACGACCAAGCTTTACTTAAACAAACCATGAAAACGCAACCATAAACTCACCCCGCTAGTAACTCCGAAACACGGCCCAATAGCCGTTAAAATCAGCTACCAAAAACACCATGAAACCACCAAGATCTGGTTTGAGGTATTGTTCGAGGTTTTAGCGTCAAAGCTCCGGTCGACGGCTCTGTTCATGTATTAGTCCGAACTTTCGATGTAATGAAGAAATTTTGACTATAAAAGGTCCATTTCTAATCTTTACTTTGCTGTTCTTCTTTGAATAATTAAGTTCTGGTGATTTTGATTCATGCTTTTTCCTTAAAATAGTCCAAAGTTTGCATCTTTATGTTTAGTTGTGGTTGATCAAGTATGCTGGAAAATATTTGGGTGTTAAAATGGCTCTAGTTTTATTTGTTAAATGAATAAGAGTTTTACATGGGAATTGGAACGAGTATTATTTAAATGCTTGTATATCTTAAACTAGATCTTGTTTTCTCTGAAGTGGGGATACTGAATTTTTAGTTTTAAAGAAAGGGTTTAGTGATCATTTATTAATATGAACATTGCTTATTATTATTAATATTATATGTTCGATAGTTTCATGGCTAGGTTCAAAACAGTGTTATTTAAATGAGCTTTACGTGAAAATTTGAGATAAAGATATAAGCTATGAAGATGGTTGATTTAAATAAGTACACTACGGTGGTAAATTGAAATTGACAGAAAAGTTCGTGTTTGGAACGATTATGCTTTCGGGCATTAGATAAACAGGTCGTGGCCCCATGTCTTGACCTTAACACTTTAATAAAGTAATTTTCTTGTTTTCACAAACGCGAGTAGGCTCAATCCTTAGATGAGATGCGCAAGTCAAGATCGTGTTTACATGTCTTGATCGGTGTATGTCGAAGCTAAGGTCGCAACCTTGCGTCTTAGCCAAGACTAATAAAGGCTAAAAAAATTAATAGATCAATAAGTATAACTATTAAACACGATGTATCCAAGATTAATTTAAGCCGAACACAAGTTCATAAAGCGACCGTGCTAGAACCAAGACATTCAGGGAATGCCTAATACCTTCTCTCCGGTCAATAGAATTCTTTACCCGAACTTTGTTTTCGCTGATCAAATAATAAAAATAGAGTCATTTCCTTTTGATTAGGGATTCATAAGGTGACTTGGAACACCAAAACTCAATTCCAAGTTGCGACTCTGTAATAAATAAATAATTCCTTTTCAAAACGTCACTTTAATTGGAAAACCCCTTTTAACCATAAAACCAAGTATTTTTAGCGGAAAGAAAAAGAGGCGTGACAGATGGCGACTCCGTTAAGGACAACCAAAATTCGAGCTTTGTATATTGACTTATGTTTGGTTTTTGTTAAAAAAAATTCTTGGATATTTTGTAAATGTGGGACTAATGTGTTATTTGCCTGCTTATTTTCTGCTTTGATATTGTTGAACTGCAATATAATTGTCATCTCTCGCACACCCCCTCTGAGTCTTCAATAATACACTTTGCACACAATCACGAAAATTGCGATTACGTACCCCACTTCTTTTGAGATAAAGCCTGTGGATCCTTGGTCCCTGGAGAAGGATTTATAGTCACACGTGTTTAGGATGGGGAGGACCCACAACAAAGTCGGAAAACGCTGCTACTGGCATTGTCCCTCGCACGACTCTAGTTGTCCGTTTGTTTTACAGCCAGTCTAGATATCTTCTTCATTAGGTTTAACCTTAGTAAAACCGAAACACGGACATGGTATTCCTGGTAGGCCACACTTTGTTTGCATCACATACGTTTGATCTAGTGGGCTCAGCACAGGTGTTGAATCCGTCTAAGACATGTACCAGTTTCTTTTGGACCAACATGTGCATCATATGTGCTATTTGTTGACCAGCGGTAAGGATGAGTAGTGAAACAAAAGAAAAGGATTTATTATATACCATTTTCAATAAACAACCAGAAAGAGTCCAATTTCTGCAATTTCACAAAAAAATCCTTAAACAATGAGTCTTTTAAAAATCCTTTCTTGTAGTAGTCTTCACGAATCATGCATACCTGATTCTCATTATCTTGATGAGATACGTAGACAATTCTCCTGGAGTACGGTATTCCTTATAACAGAATTAAAAAAAATAGTTTATTGTTTGCTCTACTTAAAATCGTTACGAACTACGCAGGTCTGATTCTCACCTTGGTGAGATACGTAGGCAGCCCTCGCTGGGTTCGGTATTTGTTATAAAAAATCCAAAAAAATAATAATTCTTTACTTTATCTACAAACTTCACGAACTACGCATACCTAATTCTCATTACCTTTATGAGATACGTAGGCAGCCCTCATAGGTTACAGTGTTCCTTATAAAAAAAAAATTGTTGTTTGCTTTACTTTAAATTTTCACAAACTATGCATACCTGATTTGCATCACTTTGATGAGATACGTAGGCATCCCTCTTGGGTACGGTGTTCCTTATAAGAAAATTTAAAAAATGTTTTTTTTGTTTTACTTTAAATCTTTCTGAACTACGTCTGACCTGATTCTTGTTTCAACAAGATATGTAAGCAATCTTTAGATGGGATGCGCAAGTCAAGGTCGTGTTTACGCGTCTTGATCGGTATATGTCGAAGTTGAGGTCGCAACCTTGCGTCTTAACCAAGACAAATAAAGGCTAAACAATTTTAATAGAACAATAAGTATAACTATTAAACACGATTTATTCAAGATTAATTTAAGCCGAACATAAGTTGATAAAGCGACCGTGCTAGAATCATGAGATTCGGAATTGCCTAATACCTTCTCCCCAGTCAATAGAATTTCTTACCCGAACTTTGTTTTCGCAGACTAAAAAATAAAAATAGTCATTTCCTTTTTATTAGGGATTCATAAAATGACTTGGAACACCAAAAACTCAATTTTAAGTGACGATTCTGTAATAAATAAATAATTTCTTTTCAAAACGTCACTTCAATTGGAACCCTTTAAACCATAAAACTAAGTATTTTTAGTTGGAGGGGGGGGGGGGGGGGGTGACAGTATACATTTATTATATTCTCATTATGCTCTGTTTCTGAGAAGGAATTTCTCATTACAACTCTGCAGTCCATACATAACACACACCATTATTAATTATTAGTTATATTAACATTATCATCATAATCACTTGACTAACGTTGAAGAATACATAATCATCTCTACTGCCGAACTCGAACTGCCACTGCCGCTTATGGCTTATAAGTGGACGAAAATCTTCTTTTCAGTCGATGTGGTAAATGGACTAAATGGTTTCAGCCAACAACAATCATTTTCCTAAAATTTTCTCTTTCACTGAATCTTTTTTTTTTCTTTTTTATGAGGATGCATTAAATAAGATTATCCTAATTCACAACTGATTTATATATTTCAAGTACAAGCAAGTGGACTAAAATATAATTATATTATCTTTATTTTTGGAGAAATACTTAGTTATTTTTCAATAAATTCCATCGATTTGCCTTGAATAAGACCTCAGATTCTTTTCTTATATAAGAAATATCTCAATCAAACACACACTACTAGAAAAACATAAATTACATGAAGAATTTATTTGAGAATGGATCCATTAAATACTTTTTTTACTTATAGTGGAAATGTTTTTTCAAGTATAGCAAGTGGACTAAATTACACAACTACATTATTTTATTTTAATATTACTCTATTCGTTTCAATTTATATGAACATATGTTCTTTTTGAATTAGTTTCAAAAGACTTTCTAAATTTGGAAACAAATTCATTTTATGAGATAATTTTATGATCACACAAATATATATGACTTGTTTTAAGTCACAAATTTCAAAAATCTTTCGTTCTTTCGTTCTTTCTCAACTTTTGTACCCAATAAAATACGTTCACACAAATTGAAATGAATATAGTATCAGTTATTTTTCAACAAATCATGGTTATATACTTTGAATGATGCATTAAATTCTTTATATATATATAAAGTACCTCAGTTGAACAAGACTTGAACATATTGTACATGGGTTAATTGTCTGAAATTCTAACAACGAATACTTGATTAGAGGTTAATCAAGATGATGATTGAAAATAGAATTATAAGATCATTTGATGCTTAAGTCTTAATACTAACAATTTATAAATTAATACTCCTCACTTAAGTAACATAAAATAAATAAATTAGCTTTGAATGATTCATTAAATTCTTTTCTTTTATATAAAAAATGCCTTCATTAAACAAGAACTAAACATACAGTACTGCGGTACATGGTTAAGTAATCAGTTAGAATTGTTCTCCAATTATAGCAATAAATACATTATACAGTTATTTCTGTAAGGTTAAAAGTTAATCAAGATGATAATTGAAAATAGGATCATAAGATCATCTATATTAGTCTTAATACTAATATTTAAAATTAATTTCACTTAAGTAACATATTTAATTATATTAGATTTATGACAATTACATTTTAATTATATTATTACCCGAATAATCATGTTTAATTAGTTATAATATTTCATTCTCATATATTTTTTAGGTAATAAAATGTTGGGATACAATTGTTGTCATAAACTAAATATTACAATAAACTGGAAATCAAAAACTTAACCGATTGCTTGTGTGATTTACTGAGTCGAGTGATGACACTCTTTCTTTAAGACAAGATTGCCCCGTATATCTCATTTTACGTTATCAGGCAATAGTCTCCCAAGATACAACAACAACTTAACAATTGAGCAAAGGAAACTCAAGTGTTACTCTTGAAGAACTTAGAGTATAGTAACTTTGCTAGAGAGGAAGAAGATGAATTCAGAAAATTTGGAGTATTTTCTAAGTGTTGAGTGTTGTGTTCAATTGAGTCAAATGCCTCAATTTATAGTGTACATATAAGACCTCTCAACTAGCCAACTAATGGCCTTCAATAGCCATGTAATGACACTTGATTGAGGGGTTACATTCAGCCAAATAATGGTTGAATTCGTGTGCCAAGTAATGGAGAATCAATACTCCAAAACCAGCCCAAAGGTCAGATTTTTTCAACTTCCCGTTGCAGCTTTCTGCCTCCGAAGCGCCGCGGCTCTGTGAATTAGCGCTGCGGCCCTTCGCGGCGATTTCCGACACGTTTCATCTTACACTTAGTACACTTCTTCCTTCTTTTACCAACGTGGAATACTTTGTCATTTGGCCAATAACCGTCCATAATTTCATGTCTCAAACGTATTACATATCTCTTTCACTAATTTGCGATACTTGGCACTACGTGTGCACGTGTGTGGAAATGACGTTTCCGACGTGCAGACCCAATTTGTTTGAGTCATTAATTAATGGGATATACTTAATTCCACATTTAGTAAATTTCCAACAATCTCCTCTTAAAAGAGATTTTGGCGCACTCACTTGGTGCCTTTTCCAGCAATCTTTTAGCGGACCAATATTGCATCTAGATAGGTAGCATACGCTTTGAACCTTCCATAGTTGAATACCATCGGACTTACTTACTACGCGGTGAACGTGATGTCTTGAACCGTCGGTGTTTAGTGTAAGCCAAGTCAACGGTACCAACACAACAACTTCCTCTACTCAATTCTTCATAATGTTTTATCCGTTGTGGCAGTGGACACTTCTTGGATTCTTAAGTGCGTTCAATTTGAGGCGGCATGTCCTCGCACTTAAATAGGTGGTCTCCTACAAGGTATCCTGCTATACCCCACTTTACAAGTGTTAGGAACCATTAAAAAGTTCCCTAAACCTAACCTCAATCGGTGAGGATCATTAAAGGTTTTGGAAACTTAACCTTCACCCACACTGCAGATAGCACTTATAGTCTATCGCGGGAACGGCTTTAGATTTGGTGTTTCTTTACAGAAATCACTATCTGAAGTGCTCATGCTTCCACCCAAGCGATCAACTGAACCTTTACAGCTTAGTTTTTCCCATTGAACCTAATTCCTGGGATCTCCAGTCAGTAAGGTTGGGTTACCACCGTATTGGTCCTTATACCTTGGGTTTTAATCCCATTCCCCTAAACAGGCAGAACATCTGATCTTTGGGTAAGCCATTTGTCAGCGGGTCTGCTATGTTATCCTTTGACTTTATGTAATCAATGGATATTTATCCATGGTGATCAACTGCCTAACGGTCTTATGCCTCCGTCGAATATGACGAGACTTGTTGTTGTACATAGCATTTTGTGCCCTTCCTAGAGCCGACTGGCTGTCGCAGTGAATCATTACAGAAGGTACGGGTTTGTTCCAGCAAGGAACATCCTCTAAGAAGTCGTGAAGCCACTCAGCTTCTTCTCCTGTTTTGTCTAAAGCGATAAACTCTGATTCCATCATGGATCGGGCGATGCAAGTTTTGCTTAGAGGATTTCCAAGACACAACCCCACCACCAATTGTAAATACATACCCACTGGTGGACTTGGTGTTCTTTATGTTAGATATCCAATTTGCATCACTGTACCCCTCTAGTACAACTGGATATCTCGAATAATGTAACCTGTAAGTTAGCGTGTATTTCAGGTATTGTAGAATTCGATTCAACGCCTTCCAGTGATCATTACTCGGATTACGGGTAAACCTAGCCAACTTATTGACTGCATAAGCAATATCAGGTCGGGTGCAGTTTGTTATGTTCATCAAACTACCAATCACCTGTGAATATTGCTCCTGGCATATGGGTGCACCATAATTTTTATCAAGCTTTTGATTTTTATCCATTGGTGACTTTATAAGCGAACTGTCAAACATCTCGAACTTTCTCAAAACATCCTCGATGTAGTGAGACTGAGATAAGACCAGTCCGTCAGACGTGTTAGAGATTCTTATCCCTAAGATGACATCTGCGATACCCATATCCTTCATGTCGAAGTATTATTTTAACATGTTCTTAGTCTCTAGAATTATGCTAGGACTGCTCCCTGTGATCAACATGTCGTCTACATACATGCATATCATAACGAACGAGTCAGAGTTACCTTTCATGTAGACACATTTATCACTCATTAATGGCGAAACCCTTCGATAGTAGAGTACTATCAAATTTTTTGTGACATTCCTTCGGGGCTTGTTTCATCCCGTACAGAGATTTGACAAGCCGACAGACTTTCTTCTCTTGCCCTGGAACCACATACCACTCGGGTTGGTCCATATAAATTTCTTCTTCCAAATCACCATTTAGGAAGGCTTCCTTGACATCCATTTGATGTATCTCAAGGTCACGCAATGCTGCGATCACAATAAATACTCGTATGGACGTCATCCTAGACACCGGAGAGTATGTGTCAAAATAGTCAAGGCCTTCCTTTTGCCGATAGCCCTTGACTACCAACCTGGCCTTGTACTTATCTATAGACCCATCTGCTTTATACTTCCATTTGAGTATCCATTTACAACCTAACGGTTTATTTCCCGGAGGAATATCAACCAACTCCCAAGTGTGATTATGCAGAATGGAACCTATTTCACTCTCAATATCTTCTTTCCAGAGCAGTGCCTCTGGAGTTGACAATGCTTCAGCAATTATCCTTGGTTCTTTATCAACCATATAAGCTACAAAGTCAGGACCGAAGGATTTTTCCTTCCTGGCCCTTTTACTTCGCCTTAGTTCCATCTCTGGAGTCTCCAAGTTCTGAGAATCTGGAACACTAGATTTCAGATATTCAACCACTTTGAGATCCACTAGATCTGAACCATCTAGATCCGGACCGTCAACGATTCCAGGTTCCTGAGAGATTTGTTCATAACTTCGTTTGCGAGAGGTTGTCTTTTTCCTTTCTCAGAAAGGTATCTTCAAAAAATTGTGCATTCCTTGATTCCATGATTGTACCTCCGTGGATATCTGGAATATCTGACTTAAGCACTAATAAGCGATATGCACTACTGTTATTTGCATATCCATCGGATATGCAATCTACAGTCTTAGGCCCAATCTTGACATGCTTTGGCTTAGGTACTTCGACCTTTGCCAGACAACCCTACACCTTTAAATATTTATAGGTGGGTTTCTTTCCTTTCCATGATTTATATGGAGTTTTGTCCTTACTCTTATGTGGGACTCTGTTAAGAATTATATTAGCGGTAAAGACATCTTCTCCCCACATGTTTTGGGGAAGACCAGAATTGATGAACAAG
The DNA here is from genome assembly GCA_034509755.1 of Anisodus tanguticus. Taxonomy (NCBI): domain Eukaryota; kingdom Viridiplantae; phylum Streptophyta; class Magnoliopsida; order Solanales; family Solanaceae; genus Anisodus; species Anisodus tanguticus. Next base: position 21,329,775 of record CM067557.1, read on the forward strand.
ACATTCATCATTTCCTTCAATATACGGTTCTTACGTTCCGCCACACCATTCGATTGAGGTGATTATGGAGCCGTCATTTGATGAACAATGTCTGATTGGGCACAATATTCCTTAAATGGCACTACGTATTCTCCCCCTCTATCGCTACGAATGGATTTAATCTGCATGCTTAGTTGGTTCTCAACTTCTGCTTTGTAACGTCGGAACGCTTCAAAGGCTCCATCCTTACTTTTCAATAAGTAAAGGTAACAATACCTTGTGCTATCATCAATGAATGTCACAAAGTACTTGTTCCCCCCTCTAGTTTGTACAAACTTCAAATCACATATATCTATGTGAATAAGTTCTAGAGGAGCGGTATTCCTTTCGACGGATCGAAAAGGAAGTTTTGTGAGTTTTGCCTCTATGTACACCTTACACTATGTGGAGGGTTTACGTCGATAGACGACAACAACTCCAATTTTACCAACTTTTCGATGGACTTGTAGTTGACATGTCCTAATCTATGATGCCATAAATTAGAGGACTCAAGTAAGTAAAAAGAAGCTTCAATGTTATTGCTTGTACGTAATACAGATATGGTGTTAACTTTGAAGAGGCCTTCACTGACGAATCCTCTTCCCACAAACGTTCCATTCTTAGTGACTACAAATTTATTAGACTCAAACACTAGCCTAAAACCAGCATTAATCAATAAAGGACCTGAAATTAAATTTCTTCTAATCTTGGAAACATGCATCACTTCCTTCAGAGCGAGCTCTTTTCCAGAAGTCATCTTCAGGACTACCTTTTCTACCTCCAACACGTCAGAGGAAACGTTGTTGCCCATGAACAACTTTTTGTTTGTAACCGGTGTATAAGTAGAGAAGGCATCTCAATTGGAACAGATGTGTCTAGTAGCACTTGTGTCCATCCACCATTGCATAAGATTCTCAACCAGGTTTGCTTCTAGCACCACCGCTGAGAACTCCTCAATCATGTCATCCAGAAACTGGTCTTTGACGACGTTAACCTGTGCATTGCCCTTAAGCTTAGCCTTCTCTTATTGCTCAGTCTTGAGCTTGCGGCAGTCCTTGATCATGTGACCAGGTTTCCCACAGTGGTGACAGTTTCCTTTGAACTTCTCCGCTGCTTGGGTCTTACCGTCTTTCTGGAACTTGCGCTTCTTGCTTGGGTTCCCTTTGGCCTCAGCCAGATTTGCCTTTGCCTCAGCAGGTTGTTTACCCCTAGGCAAGGCCTTCTTATTATCTTCCTGAATTTGGAGTTTGGTAATAAGCTCTTCAAAGGTCATCTCTTTTGTCTTGAGTTTTAAGTAACGCATAAACTCATTCCACGAAGGAGGTAACTTTTCAATCAGTGATGCAACCAAAAACTGCTCATTTGGCTTCATACCTTCCAAATCCAGGTGATGTAGAATTATTTGGAATTCTTGGACTTAGGACATCACTGTCTTACTATCCACCATTTGAAATTTTAGAAATTTCCCAATGATGAATTTCTTACTACCTGCATCTTGTGCGTTGTACTACTTTTGCAGCTTCTCCCACAACTCTTTGGCGGTGCCAACGGTGCAATACACCGTGTAGAGAGGGTCTGACAAGCAGTTCAATAGGTAATTCTTACACATGAAATCACTATGACTCTATACATCAAGAACCATCTTCATGCCATTAATGACATGGATACCTAGGCCTCCTTCAGCCGTTTTAGAAGGCGAATGGTCCATTTCATCTCCAGCTTGTGGAGGATCTTCTGTTAGGAAACGTGTCATTCCCATAACAGTCATATAGAATAGCATCTTCTGTTGCCATCTCTTGCGTTTGACCCCATGAACTTTTTAGGGCGTTCATGGTGGAATCCAGCGGGGGGAAGAATAACAACGTTCCCTTGAGCAGCGGTAAAGGCGTTGGATGAGCCTTGAGCAACCGAAAAGGCATTAGGTGTGCCTCGAGCAGTAGGGAAGGCAGAAGGATTGCCTTGAGTAACATCAGCAGAATCCGAAGCAATTTATTTTATTCTAGTCATCTTTCTAACATACTTACAATGAATCTTGTCTTAAAATTGTTGGGATACAATTGTTGTAGAGAACAGAAAGTAAGTAACTATTACAATAGCAAGAAAGGATAACCTAAATATTACAATAAACTAGAAATCAAGAACTTAACCGATTGCTTGTGTGATTTGTTGAGTCGAGTGATGGCACTCATTTAAGACAAGATTTCCCCGTATATCTCATTTTACGTTATCAGGCAATAGTATCCCAAGATACAACAACAACTTAACAATTGAGCAAAGGAAACTCAAGTGTTACTCTTGAAGAACTTAGAGTATAGTAACTTTGCTAGAGAGGAAGAAGATGAATTCAGAAAATTTGGAGTATTTTCTAAGTGTTAGTGTTGTGTTCAATTGAGCCAAAGGCCTCAATTTATAGTGTGAGTAGAAGACCCCTCAACTAGCCAACTAATGGCCTTCAATAGCCATGTAATGGCACTTGATTGAGGGGTTACATTCAGCCAAATAATGGCTGAATTCATATGTTGAGTAATGGAGAATCAATGCTCCAAAACCAGCCCAAAAGTCAGATTTTTCCAACTTCACGTCGCAACTTTCTGCCTCTGAAGCGCCGCAGCTTTGTGAATTAGCGTCACGGCTCCAGTGACTGCCCAACCAATTAGCGCCGAGGCGTTGCCTGGGAGGCGCCGCGGCTCCGTGGCGATTTCCGACACGTTTCATCTTACACTTCTTCCTTCTTTTACCAACGTGGAATACTTTGTCATTTGGCCAATAACTGTCCATAATTCCATGTCTCAAACGTATTACATACATACCAATATCTATTTCACTAATGAAATTTGCGATACTTGGCACTTCGTGTGCACGTGTGTGGAAACGACGTTTCCGACGTGCGGGCCCAATTTGTTTGAGTCATAAATTAATGGGATATACTTAATTCCACATTTAGTAAATTTCCAACATAAAATTCTCAGGTAAATTCCAAAAAATTATCCTCATGTAAAACTGCAGATACAAAATCCTAAGGTAATTCTCTAGATAATATAATCTTAAGGTAAATCCCCATGAGAAAATATCCAAGTAAAATTACAACAACTAAATTTCCACTAATTCCCCAGGTAATATAATTTTCAGGTAAATTCCCAAGAATTTATCTCCGGGTAAATGTGCAGCAACAAAATCCCTGGGTAATTCTCAAGGTAATATAATTTCTAAGTTACCGTAAAATAATCCCCAGATAAAATCACAGTAACTAAATCCCCAGATAAATTTTTAGGTAATATAATCCCCAAGAAATAATCCCTACGTAAATCAGCAAAGTAGCATTACCCAGGAAATTTCCAATGATTTCACAAAAAAAATTTATATTTTATCCGGTTACTTGCAGAACTACCTACGAAAGTGATACTTGGGGACTATTTTCCTCAAATAAATCCACATGTAAATTCCTGGCGCTAAATGGCGCCAAAATTACCTGCGGATTTACTTGGCGAAATCATATCCGCAAGTAAATATTCTACAATTCAGGAATTTTTAGATTTTCTCATGAAAAAATGTAGGAATTATCTGCGGAAAAAATCCCCAAGTAAAATTCCCATGTAATTTGAGCTTTTCTAGTTGTGAGGGGAGTATTAGGTCGTCCGTAAAGTATGAATGTGTAAATGAGTTTTCGGGTATAGTTCGGGGGGGGGGGGGGGGGGGGGATTTGATGTATTTTTCTATTAAAAAAGACACTTTTCTCGAAAAATATGATACCATTGTCTTATATGTGTATACTGTGATGGTATCATGGAGGACTGCTTCAGTCCTTCAACGAGACACTCCTCAGGACCATTGTAACACCTCGTACCTCTAAACTAAGCCATGTTTATGATATATGGGTTTAGGAAAATCAAAACGGGAAGTTTAAGTTGAAAAACCAGTTTCAGTTCTACAGATATAAATTGACTCCCGGATTGTACGGACCATAGAATTTTTGATGGCCCGTCAAAGTGAACCGTCAATTCTTTTTTGAGAATTGATGGAATAAAGTGAAATGTAAGGACCATATAAGATTTGACAGCCCTCGATTCAAACAGTCTCAAAACCTTAGCTTTCACAACTCTCTAGGACTTTGCAGAAAAACAATATGGTCTGATTATATAGACTGTACAATTAGTGACGAAGCATCAATTTGAACCGTTAAAATATTGACGGCCCAAACTCAGACCGTCAAATTGGTCTGACCGCAAATAGTATAAATACGGAGCTTAGTTTTAAAAAATCAAATTTTTTATATTCTCAAACCCTAAAACGAAGCTCATCTCTTCCCAATCTTTTCCTACATCAATGTAAGCCTTTTTCATGAAATTCTAAGTGATTCTAACATCGTCCGCATGAATTCTAAGTAGAATTCATTGTTCTTAACCTAGGGTTTTTAAGAAAATCTAATTCAAGAGATTAAAGTCCAAGCTTTGGGATTCTTCTTCAAAGTTCAGATTTCAATACAAGTATTGGAACGATTAGGTATGTAGAGCTTGTATCCACGTGTGAGAATATCGTGTTCTTCCCCACACCACATTTTCCATAAAATTCCATAACTTAAGGTTTTATTCTAATTTCATGATAGCCCTAAATTACATGTATAATGATATACCATGTTGTATTATTAATTCGTTATTGTGTTCCTGATATTCCATTACGGTTATTAGGAATTCGTGCGTAATTTATGAATGCCCATAACCTCGAATTCTATGGGTTCTAGAATTACAAGTCATGAACCATTACTATTAGATTTCATGTACTTATATATGTATGTTTTCATAAATTTACACAAGTTATATATTATATTAGTTCACATGATAAATTATGATTTCAAACCATGCTTTACAAGTTGCTTTCATGAAACTATGGGCTTACAAGCCACTATTTTTAAATACATGTTTTTGGGAGTTGCGTAGTTAACCAAGAAGGCTCAGACAGCCTGAAGCTACGTAAGCCACTGTAGGATAAGGGTCGCTCCGCCAGAAGACGTACCTTCAGATTTCAGATTGGATCCTTTCATGCCATGTTCATTTCTCATACCCAACAAGGTATGGGAAAGCTCTGCTGGTAGGACCAGGTACCAGAATCCACATACCCACGTGGTGTTTCATGTTGTCGGTTACGCTACTGTTATGCCCATAGATATACATATATTCAGATTTACAAACATACAGTTTTACAAATTTTACACATGTTTATACTAATTCCAGATCATGCTCATGTTTCACTTTCATGTTCTATTATATCATGTGTCTGCTTATTCATTCAGTTGCTTTACATATGGTACAATTCAAATGTATTAACGTCCTTTTTCCCGGGACCTGCACTTTACAGTGTATGTACTAATTTTCAGGACTACAAATATGCACGTTAGGACTTCACTCGTGTCAACTATTGGTGAGCCCCATTCCATTCGGGGTGTCAGATGATTATTTTCATGATTATAAAGAATAGAGGTATGTCAGGGCCTTTGCCTGGTAAATAGTTTTGCAGTCAAACTCATGTTCAGAGGTTTCATAGACTAGACTAGTTTAGCATGTCAATCGTGTCAGTATTATTTCTTATATTTGTTATATTTTCATATATTTCGCAATAAAATTTTCAGACTATATTTCTATATTCAGTTTGTATATTTTAAATTATTACTATTGTATGCTTTTGATGCCCATATTGATTCAACAAGTCATGTGGTTTACTCTGTCACATGCAATTGGGCAACGAGTGTCGTGTTTCACCCAGACTATGGTTCAAGGCGTTACAAAACTTGGTATCAGAGCCTAAATTCTAGTGTCTTAGGGAGTCTATAAAACTGTATCCAGTAGAGTCTTACTTATGGGTGTGAAGCGCACCATACTTATAATTGGGAGTCTAAAGGGCATTTAGGGAAATTTACCATTCTTTCAACTCTAGATCTTGCAATAGAGCTATGCTGTAAGAAATTACTCGAACTCATGCGTTGTTCCCTTTCTACCGAATATGCCTCGTCTCTAAAGAATGAAGAAGATGTAAAGCTAATTATTATCGATGTGTTGCTTTTAGATGGATTCATCAGTAAAAGATCAAGTCACATAGGAACTCATGGGGAGAATGGACCGAGCGCTTGGTGCATTTGAGACTCTTACTTGGAGGGAGTATGCTCTTATTCCCCCTCCCGATAATGTAACTCTAACCCCGACTCCTAATAGAGTCGCTAGTTCAACAAAAAGATAGAAGAGGACTGCTTATATCAACAGACCGGATTGCCCTACATGTGAGAAACGTCACTTAGGCGAATGTTACATGAGACTCGAGATATGCTACCGTTGTGGTAAGAGGGGCCACAAGCAGACCAAGTGCCACAAGTTAGGCCATGAAAATTACCACTCAGCTTTATGTCACAAGGACTTTTATGAATGCTTTATTTTTAAAATATTGGGATATCTACAAAAAGAATGTCCCCCGTTCATAACCGTATGGGTCCTGAGTTTCAGCAGCATCCTCCTTGCCGAAAATGTAGTAAAAGACATACAAGATAGTGTCGTATGAGTATGAATGTGTGTTATAATTATGGTCTCCGAGGCCACATGCAGAGAGGATGCCCTTCAGTCAGGTATAGTAGTGCCACCATAGGTGGTAGTTCAATTCATTCCACCAAACCAGTCGTAGCCAATTCAGCAACACCTTTCGCAGCCCATAGCACTCGTGCACCAGCAGACCGAGGCACATATAGGGGTGAAGTACTAGGATCAAGTGGGGGTCCAACACGTTATCGTGGTATGGTAGGCCACTAGGACTTAGAGGCATCGTAGCATGTTGTCATAGGTATACCGATAATTTCCCTTCTTGTTATGTATGAGATGGTGTACCCCTAGGTCTATTTTGTCTTATGTGGTTATCGTGCGGTTTCAAGGTAGAGTATTTTAATTTTTCCCTTCTAGGATGTAGACCTATTTTAGTGTGAATGTGTACGTGGCTAAAAGAAGGCAGTGTTCGACCAGACGATATGATCAGATGATGTCGAGTCTCTTGGCATAGCTCTAACTTGTTTAAGTGATTTAGGCCGAATTAGAGGTCATGGTGTTAGTAAGATGCCGTAAGAACATTATTTTGATGTGTACTAGAGGATGTAGGAAAGGAAATAAAAAGAAATATTTTGTGGTGCTAGTCTTAGAGACATAATGAAATTAAGAGAAAAATCAGCAAAGCGATTAGATGACCACTCACCGCTAACCTTAATGGACCACATACTTTAAACATCATCTTTTGAACTAAGGGGGGATTGTACGATAAGGTGCCGATATAGATTATGTTTGTTTATAAAATGATAAGCGTTAAAAAAGATTATGGCAAAGAGTCACAATTTCACGTAAACTATGGTAAGGTGTGGATAATGCGTCTTTTATCATGCCTGTCGAGATCAAGTATTAGAGAAGTCTGGTCCAAAAAGGTAAAGATGTTATGAGAGCAAGTTTCAGAGCAAAAAAAAGGGTTTGAGGTGATATAACATTTCTAATTGCAAAGTAATTCATGCACTATGTGGTACTTATGCCCAAATGTGTTCTACTCATGCCCATGTTAGAGCTTTACACTCCACGTTTAAGATACAAGAATTAAGACTCTGTAGATAGTAGGCTATGCAAAGGAAATATTCTTCCATATTTCGCACATCAGGTTGGTTGTGCTCATGTATAAAGTTAAAAATCACATTCATGACCCACGTATTTGTCGTGCTTTTATACCCATCTCCATGTTCTAGCCTCTAAGTGCTTTCCAAATATGATGTTGATTTTGATAATGATTAAAGAAAAGGTAATGTATGAATTTAAATACTAAGAATCCTATGGAATGCATACCTATTCCTTGGACAAGAGAAGAATGCCTAAGGTAAATGATTATTTCGACTCCAATAGTATGCTATCTACGTTTTCACGTACTCGTGCCCACAATCGACTTCTTCAAGCATCCACTTATAGCAATAACATAACAATGATGTTGATAGGCAATGATGTTGATAGGCAATGATGAAAGTAAGTTAAGATGGATGTCCTACTCACGATTCTATATAAATTCGTGCTTATGTTCCTCTAGCTAATGTTTTACGATCATGATGACAGTAATCAATTATGAGGGTAGGTTATATGAGTACAAGGAGATGTTGGGGATAATGCTGAGTTTCCTCTCCAAGGGAATTTCTTTGAAACTATCTCTTAATTTGTCACAAAGGATGCCCTTTTCTTTCACCTCGTACATATACCCTGTTTATATTTAAAGTGACTTTCCACTCATGTCTTAGGTTTTTGATGAATGAAGTGTTCAGGCGAATGATTCTTTCCTTCATGAACTTTATTTTATGAAGACGGTGTCGACTTACAGTGATAAGAGTAAGCTAGGATAAACCATGTCACATTTTTTCATTATATCTAAGTTCTAAATGTAATGTTTTATTTACGCCCTACGTCCCCGAGTACCCAAGAGTGAAGCCTCTAATCACACTCTATGTCAGTCACACTTACGTCTTATTCTTACTTCAATACTCATGAACTCATGTTCATACGCCAGGATATGTATCATTGATGTACCCATGCAAATGTCATGTTGCTCACGCCCCCATGCCCCATATCATGCTATTCACGTATTCACATTTTAAGCCATATTAATCATGTTTCCATGTATGCATGCTCCAAGTTACGTCATTTATGTTCAATGTACCCATGTCCCGCCTATACTCTAAAATGAAGTGTTTCGTATGATTTGTACCTACGAATTCCTTTCCTCTCAACCCTTTACGATTCGCTCGTGATAATGGAATTGATGAACGAAAAGCAAGATAATCTAAGGTATTCGCGTGTAAGTTTCAGCGCGAACAAGATAAGGTTCAAAATATTGTACGTTCTGATTTATAAGGGGGTCCCTTTCATGTACCCTATGGTACTTATCTCAGAAATATCCTACTCAGATTTGACGTACTCATGTCATGCCTATGCTCGAGTCCCATGCGATACGTTAGGATGCCAATCATGTTCTATGACTTATGTTTGTCTCTTCCGCACCAAGTTGCGCTTTCATTTAAGGCCTAAGTCGTACTCTTATCTCATATGTCTGCCGTGGTGATGTACAAATGTCTATGATCATGTCTCTAATTGTTCAGATCCTATCTCCACTCAGTATTCAGATCACATGTCGTAACATTCATGTTTTCGGCAAGTAAATAGCACGATATGATATCTATATTTACGCGTATTCATATCTCATGTCAGTTTAGCACTCATGTACACATGACAGCCAATCTTCATGCAATTATGTCTCATGTCATACTCATCACGTCCACGTAATCATGTCATGTGCATGCTTATGATACGGTACCAATATTATTCATGCCTACGAACCCTGTTCCAAATTTCAATTAAAAGTGCTTATTGATTTGAGTCAGCTCAATATTCATGCGACCATGTCAGACCGATATTCATTATAGATAGTATTCACATATCCGTGTCAGCTCAATATTCATGTTAGTCACGTCCATGTTTCAATTACCATGTTATGTCATGCTTATTTAGGTGCCCTGAGAGGCTTGTGTTGTGATTTGGTCAGCTGGCAGGTGTTTGAAAAATGTTGGAATAGTCCTATTTACAGAGGAAACCTTGCCAAAATTTTGTAAAATTCCAGAAATTAGTCTCACTTCTAGCCACGACCATCATTTGAGGACAAACATCTCCTAATTCATGTTCATCCCTATGTTCATATTTTTTGTAATCATGTCATTTCAGTCTCCATGATCTATGTCATGTTTTCTCACGTTCAGGTACTCATGTCATGGATAGTCTCATTCTTAACTATAACCCATCAAGGGGAGAGATATTGTAACACATCGTACCTCTAAATTAAGTCATGTTTATGATTAAGGGGTTTAGGAAAACCAAAACGGGGAGTTTAAGTTGAAAAAACTAGTTTCAGTTCTACAGATACAAATTGACGCCCGGATTGTACAGACCATAGAATTTTTTATGGCCCGTCAAATCCAATCGTCTCAAAACCTTAGCTTTCAGAACTCTCTCAAATTTCGCATAAAAATAGTACGGCTCGTATATATGGACCGTACAATTAGTGACGGACCGTCAATTTGAACTGTCAAAATATTGACAGCCCAGACACAGACCGTCAAAAAATTGACGGACTGTTAAATTGTTCCGACAGCAAACAGTATAAATACAAAGCTTAGTTTTAAAAATCAATTTTTCATATTCTCAAACCCTAGAACGAAGCTCCTCTCTTCCCAATCTTTCCCTACATCAAGGTAAGTCTTTTTCATAAATTCTAAGTGATTCTAACATCGTCCTCGTGAATTCTAAGTAGAATTCATTGTTCTTAACCTAGGGTTTGCAAAAAAACCAATTCAAGAGATTAAAGTCCAAGCTTTGAGATTCTTCTTCAAAGTTTAGATTTTCAATACAAGTATTAGAGCGATTAAGATGTGTAGAGCTTCTATCCACGTGTGAGAATATCCATGTTCTTTCCCACACCACATTTTCTATGAAATCCATGAAATTCCATAACTTAGGGTTTTATTCTAATTTCATGATAGCCCTAAATTACATGTATAATGATATACCATGTTGTATTATTAATTCGTTATTGTGTTCCTGATATTCCATTACGGTTATTAGGAATTCGTGTGTAATCCATGAATGCCTATAACCTCGAATTCCATGGGTTCTAGAATTACAAGTCATGAACCACTACTATTAGATTTCATGTACTTATATATGTATGTTTTCATGAATTTACACAAGTTATATGTTATATTAGTTCACATGATAAATTATGATTTCAAACCATGCTTTACAAGTTGCTTTCATGAAACCATGGGCTTATAAGCCACTATTTTTAAATACATGTTTTTGGGAGTTGCGTAGTTCACCGAGAAGGCTCAAACAACCTGAAGCTACGTAAGCCACTATAGGATAAGGGTCGTTCTGACAGAGGACGATACCTTCAGATTGCATATTGGATCCTTTCATGTCGCGTTTATGTCTCATACCCCAGCAAGGTATAGGAAAGCTCTGCTGGTCAAGGTAGGTACCAGACTCCACGTACCCACGTGGTATTTCATGTTGTCGGTTATGCTACTTCTCTCCCTACAGATATATAGATATACAAATATTCAGATTTATAGACATACAATTTTACAGATTTTACACATGTTTTATACTAGTGCCAGATCATGCTCATGCTCATGTTTTAGTTTCAGTTTCATGTCCTATTATATCATGTGTCTGCTTATTCTTTCAGTTGCTTTACATACGGTACAACTCAAATATACTAACGTCCCTTTGCCCGGGGCCTGCACTTCACGGTACATGTACTGAATTTCAAACTACGAATATGCACGCTAGGACTTCACTCGTATCAGCTATTGGTGAGCCCCATTTCATTCGGGTGTCAGTTGATTATTTTTATGATTATATTTTAGAGTGGAGTTAGGCCAATGTCTTGTCCTTGTAAATAGTTTTGTAGTCAGACTCATGTTCAGAGGTTTCATAGACTATGCTAGTTTTGCATGTTAGTCATGTTAGTATTATTTTTCAGACTTGTTAAATTTTCAATTATTTTCGCAATAAAATTTTCAGACTATATTTCAGTATTCAGTTTGCATGTTTTAAATTATTACTATTGTATGTTTTTTATGCCCATGTTGATTCAGCAAGCCATGTGGTTCGCTCGGTCGCATGCAGTTAGGCAATGAGTGTCGTGTTTCACCTAGGCCATGGTTTGAGGCGTTACAACCATGATACCATCGTGGTATATAAATATACTGAGATGGTATCATGGAGGACTGTTTCAGTCCTTCTCTTAGTTTAGAAGGAGCATGGGGCGGGTAATTATTTTATTTTTGGGGGTTATTTCGGTTATTTTTCCAAAAAATATTTGGATCCTTACAAAAGCAAGAAAAAACTCTACACGTCTATAAGTGTGGTCTTTGTACATTATAGGCTACACTTATGAAGCGTGGCTTATGAAGCAACACTTGAAAAGCCTAGCCTTAGGGCAAAGAGCTAATAAGTCCACTCGTGAAAACGCGTTGCCGAAAGTCAAAAAGTATGGCCTTTGATCAAATACCGCACTTTTTGCTAGTTTATTTTTTAGGTGGGCTAAAGGCCTAAAATATTGTAGTGCCTGGAGTTTGAAACTTTTACATATGAAACTCCAATATATGCTGTGTTACAGTTCAAAAACTTTCTTTATGAACTGGAATTTAAATCTTTAACAAGTAAAATTTCAATACATGGTGCTGGAGTTTTAATTTGGATTGGACTTCCCCCTCGTTGTCACCCAGAAGTGCACCAAACCCACTGCAAAATTCTCAATCAAAGTAATCTTTATCTTTTGATTAGTTAGCATTCATTTTTTATTTTGAAAAACATGTAAGTGATGTAAGTTAATATTTCAACTTTTAATTAAGACGGAAACAAATGAAGATCAATAAAGGTTTTAGAACTTTACAGATTAGAAACATGAAGAAGCAAATGGACTTCAAATACATAGATAATCAAGGGCCGCCCAGTTCTCTCACAGTCAAAATAATTAATTAATTTACAATTGAGACCTAAAAAATATAGTAACAAAAATCGTGATTTTACAATTGAAAATTCAATATAGGATCATGAAATTCATGCTTCTGTAGGTAAGAACTCAAAGAAAAAGTCGTTGAGTTCGTGATTTTATAAGTGGGAACTCAAGTATTATATTAATGAATTCGAACTTCAGCATAATACTTGTTAGAGTGAGAACTGAAGAAAGAGTCCTTGAATCCATGGTTCTACATCTAAGAATACAAGAATTTTGTCCTTAAGTGTGAATTCAAGGGAAGACTCCTTGAGTTTATGCTTTGACAATTAATAACACAAAAAAAACGGTCTTTAAGTTCAAATTCCAGCACAGTATGCTGATTTTTTTCCGATTTTTTTAGTTACACACATTTTGTTGGAAATTTGTCTTTGGCGGGGAGATGCGTCCACCCATCTTTGATGAATTAAACACTAGTGTTCGCACATGCATGATCTACTAAGTGAGTAGATGACCGTAGGGCCAAGAATCGTCAAATTTCGTTGAGAAATGAAAGAGATATTGGTCCACGAAGTAAGGTGTTTGAGGCATGGAAATGTGGTGTGGGACAAATCTACCACATCGGTGGGAATAGGAAGAATTGCTCTCTATATAAGTCTCAAATTGGTAAAGGGTTTGGGACCCCAAGGGATATCTCATGTGTTTAAAGGAGGGAAGACCTAGATGTGCTTGGGTTCAAGGCTAAGCCCACACGCGCGCCGCCGCCGCCCGCCCGTCCCGTCCGGGTCACGGGTCACGGGCTCTCGAGTTCTCGAGTCACTGGTCCACGGGTCACGGGCTGTGGGCTGTGGTCACAGAATGTGAAGCATCGTTCATTAAACGACTGCTCATTACTCACCTCAGTCTAACGGTGTTAGCCAAGCGCAAAGTCATACGCCCAAATTATGTGGGGCAAGACGATCCTTACCGCTAATGCGATTCTCAACAGAAATACGCATAAGGATAAGGGTAACCCTCCGTGTGAGACATGGAAAGGATCTCACATACAAATGTTGTGATGTGAGGTGGTTTCGTACCTAAGACTGTAGATTGCATATCCACTGGATCTGCAAATAACAGTAGTGTTTATCACCTCTTGGCGTCAAAGAATGCTGAATTCTTTGAAGATAACTTTCCTTGAAAAGGAAAAAGAAGTAATTGCTTAAGGTTAACAAGAACCCGCGAGGGTCTGAATGTCCAGAACTAGACGTTCCGTATCTACAGGACTCAAAAGTTGCTGGCTATCCGGAACTTAATATTCCAGATCTGCAGAACTCAGGGATTCTAGATGTTGAACTGAGACGGAGCAAAAAAGGGGACAAAGACTTGTTCCTGTCCTTCTAGCTTGTATGGTTGAGAACGAACCATGGACAATTAACAAATAATTGCCATCTCCAAAAGCGTTGCTTTGGAAAGAAGCTAAAGAGAAATATATTCCCTCATATAGAACCATACTTGTGTAATGGTTTATCTTCCTCCAGGAAAATAATCTTTGGGTTGTAAAATGTGGTCCCATGTGAGTAGCTTAACATCCAAGGCCATTGCAGTCTTGCGTGGCATGGATGTTGAAACAGCCTTCCCAACCAGAGTGTTGGAAGAAGAGGATCAGAATTGGTTTGTTGAACTGTTGGGCTTCTTCCTGAACTTTCATTTTGGTCTTGAAAGTCTCAGATAAAACAGAAATAATGAATCTGACCACAGAAACATTGACTCTGAATTTAGAAAGCCAACAGTTGGAAAACCAACAGTCTGAAAGTAAAAGTCATATTGAAACAAAGTCTCGATATGAATGATATGGGTATCACAGATGACATCTTAGGAATTGAATTTCTAAGACATCTAACGGACTGGTCAATAGTTGACAGTCTCGTTGAGGCCACCAATGGATATGAATCATAGAACTGATTGGAATCATGGTGCACCCATATACAAGGAGTGATATGCTCAGGTCACGTGTAGAATAGTACACACTACAACCGGCCTGGTATCGTCCTACAAAGCAGATCAGTTGAACTAAGGTTCACTGATGATTTTAATACATGATCTGTAGAAGGCGTTAAGTCGGATATGACAATATCTGAATTATTCGCTTATCTACAGATTATAGTATTCTGGATGTCCAGCGGTTCTGAGAGAACACAGTGATGCAAACTGGACATCAGATCTGAAGAACACCAAAGCCACAAGTAAATGTGTATGGTGGGTCTTAGAAAAACCTCTAAGGAAACTTGCATCGGTCGATTCATGATGGAATCGGAGTTTATCGCTTTATACAAAGCATGAAAGAAGTTGAGTAACTTCACGACTCCTTAGAGGACGTCCCTTATTGGGAGAAACCCGTGTCTTCAGCAGTTATACACTGTGGCTAGCCGGTCGGCTTCAGGAAAGACACGGATGACGGCGTCTGGACATATCTGTCAGGATCTGTCGGAGACATAAAACCGTATGGCAGTTAATCATCACGGGTGTCACTTCTTTGTTTACTAACTAAAGGACTACCCGGAGATCAAGTGTTCTGCCTATCTAGGGGAATGGGCTTAAAACCCAAACAATACGAACCTTTGCAGTGGTAACCCAACCATACTGATTGGAGATCCCAAGAATTTGGTTCAATGGGAAAACTAAGCTGCAAAAGGTTCAGTTGAGCGCTTCGGTGGAAGCAAGAAGCACTTCGGATGATGATTTCTGTACGGAAACATGAATCCAAAGTTGTTCCCGCGATAGACATTAAATTGCTACCTGCATGGTGGGTAAAGGTTAAGCTTCCAAACCTTTAACGATCCTCAAACTGTTGAGGTTAAGGTTGGGGAAACTTTTAATGATTTCTAACACTTGTAAAGTGGGGTATAGCAGGATATCTTGTAGGAGATCACATATTTAAGTGCGAGAATGGCCGCCTCAAATGAACGCACTTAAGAATCCAAGTGTGTTCATGGCCACAACTGACAGAAACGTAAGAAGAAAAATGAATAAGAAGAGTTATTGTGTTGGTATCATTGTCTTGGCTTACACTAAACACTGGCGGTTCAAGACATCACGTTCACCGCGCAATAAGTAAGTCCGATGGTATTCAACTAGGGAAGGTTCAAAGCGGAAGCTACCTCTCCTGATGCAATATCTTTTCGCTGAAAGATTGCTGAAATGTAGGCACCTTGTGTGTGCGCCACAATCTCTCTTTCATAGAGGGGATTGTTGGAAATTTGCCTTTGGCGGGGAGATGCGTCCACCCATCTTTGATGAATTAAACACTAGTGTTCTGCATGTTGGAGACCTTGTCTCTTCGCACATGCATGATCTACAAAGTGAGTAGATGACCGTAGGGCCAAGAATCGTCAAATTTCATTGAGAAATGAAAGAGATATTGGTCCACGAAGTAAGGTGTTTGAGGCATGGAAATGTGGTGTGGGACAAATCTACCACATCGATGGGAATAGGAAGAATTACTCTCTATATAAGTCTCAAATTGGTAAAGGGTTTGGGACCCCAAGGGGTATCTCATGTGTTTAAAGGAGGGAAGACCTAGATGTGCTTGGGTTCAAGGCTAAGCCCACACGCGCGCGCCGCCGCCGCCCGCCTGTCCCGTCCGATTCTGGTTCCGGGTTCCGGGGTCACGGGTCGTGGGCTGTGGGCTGTAGGGACTTTCTGATATTATCTTTTTGAGAACTCTGCCAGATATACAGTTTGATCCCTGAAGTTTCATATGTACAGTTTGGACCATAATTCTTTTATATGTATAGTTTGGTCCCTGAAGTTTCAATATTTATAGTTTGGTCCCCAGAGTTTCTAGAAAGCTTTCTGCCTACCGTTGGGCTATTTTTTTGGAGCATTAACCAGCCATTATTTGGTTGATTAACTCCTCCATTAACAGCCCATTACTTAGGCAGTTGAGCAGCCTTCTTCAATGGCCTTTAACAGCCATTACTTAGCTGTTTAATGCCCTCTTAATGGCCATTAACAGCCATGTTTTGGGCAGTTGATCGGCCCCTCCTCTTGCTATATATTGAGCCTCCCTTGGCTCAATTCAGTGACGAAAAACAGACAACAATATAGACTGGAAAAACAGCAATATTGCACACAAAACAGTGAGCAGAAACACTGCAAACCAGTCACGAAAATCACTGAGCAAACACCCTCATATACACAAGATATACACTACAAAGACACACTATATACACAGAGACAAAAGAGAAGAGTAAAGAGAAACTATTCCTTCCTATTCCATATCTTCAACAAGTCGAGTCATATTTGTTTTCTTCGTCAGGCTCAACCTATTGGCTTTGTATCGTTGAGATTAAAGTGTTGTTTTATCTTGGGAGACTATTGCCCGCTAACGTAAAAGCATATATACGGGGAAATCTTGTCTTAAGGACAGAGGGAAATCCCTCGACTCAACACACAACGTTGTAACCATCCGGATTTAGTTGTTTCTTGATTTCAGGTTATCAAGATTCAAAACACAACAAGCTTGCGGCAGTTTTGAAGATTCACCTATTTGTTCAACAAAGATTCAATTGCTGAATATTGAATATTTGTTCACCCTTTCGAATACTTGTAATAGTTTTTTACTTTCCGTACTGCTTTATAAAGTACAATAGAGTACCAACACATTTTTATATAGTATTATATATGCCTCAAGAAGGGAGCCTTGGAGTAACTGGCAAAGTTGATGTCATGTAATCAGAAGGTCACGGATTCAAGCCGTGAAAACAACTTCTTGCAAAAATGCAGGACAAGGCTGCATATAATAGACCCTAGTGGTCCGGCCATTCTCTGAACCCCGCGCACAGCGGAAACTTAGTGTATCGGGCTACCTTTTTTTGTTATTATTATATCTGCCTCAAAATTCAAAACTAGCCATTCCACCTAATTTTTCTTATTCTTTGTTGGTAACAAACAAAGAAAGTCGAATTCTTAAGGCCTATTTTGCATTTCCCCGAGAAATTATAGCATCGACTATCAAGAATAAATTCGAAGGATTGAGAGTTGTTTCAATATCCTTTTTCCTTTACATATTTTTCGGGCTTTTAACATATTTGACCGCAGCAAAAATAATTACAACCTCTAACAAAATTTACAAAAAAATATACATTAATTATAGTTATGTCCATATGTAGGCGGCTAATTTATATCATTTCCCTGTTTTTCACTTTTTCTTATATTCTGGTGCATTTGATATGGAAAATGTTCTCAGGTGAAAAATATTGTTCCCTTGAGAATCATTTCTTAAATAATTTCCTATATTTAGTTGGACATAAAAGTTAGTATTACGTAATAATATACAAGGAGCAGAGCGGTATACAATATAAGGATAGTATTTTGGTGATATTATCTAGTACTATTAAATATCGATAATAATTTAAGTGGTTCATTGTAGTAAGAAGTAAATTTTGGGCAATTTGCGGAGGAAATTTGACTTCCATACAAAAATGAACAAAAAGTCATATATCCTCGTTTGATAGAAAATCATTTTCCACATTTTAAGGTATTATGCAAAAAATAATTTCACCAAAAAAAAAACATTTTCAACTTACCAAACACAGATTTCCGTTCTAATCCTTCTACAATAACAATCACATCTCTTTAAGATAATCAATGGCCAACAACAAAAGGATGTCGCAAAAACGCATTTTTAATATGCTATTTTTACCCCTAATATGCTTCTTATTTACGATTTGAATGATATACTTGTATGACTCGACAGTTCTAATACATACAATCTTATATCCATCCTTTAATCTCCTTAATTTAGTTGTTCAATTTGGATAAATATACATTCTCAAATCTATCCATTTTTGTTGTCCACATGTTGGTCAAGTGAAAATATGGTGAAAAGAAATAAATTGCGAGAAAGAAAAACTTAGTGGTGGTCAACAAAATACGCCCATGATGTCAAACTCTGAAGGCAAATAAAGAAAAGAATGAGAATTCAGACAGGATACGGATCAATTCATCTGGTTTCACAAGAATAGGATGTCAGTCACAGGACTCGCTGTATGTGTCGTATGGGGCAAATCTGATTGGAAAGTTACAAATAATACCACCATATCTAGCATATGTTATTAAAGATAAATGTATGGTGCAACTGTAGAGGCTTTTTCGTGGATGAATGAAATGATACCCCAGGCGTCTTTGTGATGATAAAACTTGTCTATCCGTAACCTAGCAGATACCTCAATAGTATAGTTCTAATGAAGCATCAAATATTCACCTACTAATGTGCTGAACATTTATATAGTTTAATAAAGCAAATGGGAGAGAGGGAACTAAAACTTTCAACCAAAATTCAGCACGTTCTGTATACAATTGCTTCCACAAAACCCCATCCATCTTCACTATCTGGTCCAACCCAAAAGCCAGAAATTAGCAAATGAGTACAGCAACTTACATCAAAGTTATGTAAAAGGGTCTGTTCGTGGATATGTATTGCGGTTAACATCCAATGGGAATGACAGCTCCTATTCATGGAAAGCATGCCTCTAATCTTGTAGTAAAGCTTGCTTGCTGTAGAAATTGCCCAAACACTGTTAGCCTGTGAACAAACTTTGACTAGGGTGCTAAATGAATCAGAAAAACTGTGAATTAAGTGACCACATTCCCTTCCAGATGGTTTCGCGTTATGAAAAGCATCTCTGTTTATCGATTCTTGATGAAGCCTTATAGCAACTCTGTCAACTAACAAACCAAGACCTTCCCTTTTTAGCTTCAAAGTCTTCTGGATGCAGTCAGAGGTTCTATAAATTAATTCTTACAAGTTGGATCTCAAATTCTGTCTTGACCTTCCAAAGCTCAAGAAACAATGTTGAATTTGTACAAGAAGCAAACAAATAAAAAGCCTTGTGATTATTATACCAACATGTAGTTATCAGAAGATAAAGGAGTTCCAATGTTAGAAGGTAGAGATTAATATAAAAAGTAAACATTGAACATAAATTTCTCTTGCTTGTGATTTCCACATCTGAGAACTATAGTAAAGAAGGCAAGGCAAAAAAAGACACAGAGGTTTCAGTTGTAGCCGAAGCTTGATAGCTCAGAAAAGAAATTGTAGCTTACTAAAGATGATCTTAAGATACACGATTTTCAGTTACAACAGAAAGGGCAATATCAAGTTCCAAGAGAAAATGAAGGATAACCTGTTGTGTTCTTTACTAGATTCCTACAGCAACTTGATTTTCTGGAGTCCAACCCCTACAGCAAGCCAAGAAGATCATGTACAATCAGGAAAATTGATCCATTTCATGTCACTGAGCCATAACATCAGAGTCAGAACTCTACAAAGATATTTAAGAAACAATGCAAAAGTTTCCATTAAGTTATCTGCAAAGGTAAACTAAGGGCAGAAAGTCATATCTACAAGAACATTTATGATATGTAAATGAACCAGCGATTAATTTCATATAAAACCAATATTGGATGGTGTAATCATTTATAACCCCATAGTTGTGGTTGTCCAAGGCATGTGAAGTTTTAAGTATATTTTGCACTCAAAACTATGTCTATGATTTATACATGGTTTTAAATAGTCAGATATTTCGAAATAGTAGCTTATGAAAGATTATCACACAAGAGGACAAGGAATACTGTTCACACCAGAAATTGATCAGCCGAAGATCAATTCAACAGGGTAAAAGAAGCCACATCAGCTACTCCATTTTGGACCTTCAGTATGATAAGCTAAATCTAAAAGTCTTGAATCAAGTATAACCTAAACCTAAATAGATTTGAATCAAGCATGACTTCGGGCACAAATTACATTCAAGAGTGCACTACATTCAAAAAAAACTAAACACAAATGAGTGGCCAATGCCCAATTTATAATGGTAAGAGTGAATTAATACATTTGGCTGAACAGCCCTAGAAAATAGGGACGCAACTACCTCCACATTATGTGGAATGAAAAGAGAAGTGACAGAAGCTAGTGGATACAGTTAAAGTCGTTGCCACAACCCAAAAACTAATCCCATGTCTATAAATAGGTCAAAATAAACATAATAGCACATACCACACCTATCAAACACATCCAACTTGTCATCTCCCTCTATTCAATTCAATAGGAATTCCTTCCAAAACTAGTTATAAGCTTTTTATTTACAAGCTTCTCTTAAATTCCTTTACTTTTTTCTTTATTTCATGCATTTACACTTCTTTTTTATTTGTGCAATTTCTCAACAGTATATTTTAGCAACAATTGTGACTTTTTGTCAACTAACAACTTTTGAAACTGAGCCTAGGAACCATAACAAAAGAAAAAACATTTTTCAGAAATGTTTTTGATGCGGTAACCATCTTTGGTGAGAGCTGCCCGTTGGCTTCTTCGCTCGACAACCACATAAAAATTTTAACCAACAAATACCCTAAGTCAATTAATATTTAGAGAAACTTAAGTGTCACGGAAAGTTTAGATGGCTAAAACAAAATGGAATATGTTGCGTCATGCAGTGTCTAAGATCGGACACAAAAATCACCAAAACTTTAATTTGATAAAACAACTTTCCAAAACACGAAAAATTCAAATAATGGAACCTTCTAATGTGGAATCCTGGAAACTCCCATTCCACTCCGAAGTAAAGCTTACCACAACTGCTAATCGTATACAGCAAAGTTGAACTAGAAACCCACCAGTCATTGCCTTCTTTTTTTTTTTTCATGATGGTGGTATCTCGGCTAGCGTGCATGTACCTGGACAAATCCATAGGGTAGCTTGCTACAACCCAAAAGCACAAGTTATGTCAGGTAAACATGTCGACCAAGGGAAGAGAAGATAAGGTCATGGGAACTGTATCTAGAATTTGAACATGGGATTTCCATGTCATTACTTCTATGACTCAACCACTTAGTCATCCGCTTTGGAGTTAATTCCTTGGATGGTCATTCAAGTAACTCAGTAAAGTAACTTTTGTATATTCTGTGACAACAAAGTCATCCAACCACGCTTATATCTCCTATAAAATAACCCAAGTAACAACTCCACATGTTGACACCCATTTAACCTGTTTTAAAAATGTATTATACCCAAGACCCAGACCCAAATCAAAATGGGATTTCTACAATAACGTTTTTCTTAAAGCACGCATAGAGAAACATCATACAAACAAATTGTTTACATAATATACATACATGGACACCATCTTACTCCCATGTATAAATGTGCTAGACCAAGGTATGCGTCCAGAGGAAAATAACATCTTTAACATGACCACTAAAACCTCTTCACATATTGGAAGGTGGACCCAGTATCACCATGTAAGAGAGCAATCCTTATGAACATGCTCCCACTGGCTGTCTTAAAATTCTTATGGCTTTTAATGTTGGCAAACCTCAGGTTATGTGGTGGTCCAGTATCGTTTCCTAATCTGCTCGTAATTCCAAAGCCAAGGTTGTCACTATGAAAAAGCTCCATGAGAAGACAACTCAAAATAGAAATTTGATGTAATATACAAAAAGTATTTGCAATCATATCATCTTGGATCTCAAGGAGGATATAAAAAACATTATGCACCACATTATGGACACTAGATTTTAGAAATGATGTAGCTTTAGAAGAATTCTAAAGAGAATTATACAATCACATATGCTATCACCCTAAAAAGAAATGTTCTGGTTTTACCAAGTGCTTATCATTGACCTTAGACCCGATAAGAACCTGAGAGCCTAAGACTTCGATGACATCATCATAAATACATATTCAAAGATGTTTTGATAGGAAACAAACAATTTATGTTTTGACAACCGTGGTGTCCGGGCCGACTTGCGCGCACCTCGATCACGAATTGTTATTCCAGATTCTTACCATTAGTGAAAATTCATTGTTCTTTTTTCTCCCTTCAATAGCATTAGCACATCAAGTTAACATGAATGACAAATTTATTGAATCCATAAATAGGAAACACGAAAAGACGATGAAGTGACTGCTAAGGCTCAATAGCATGTCACAACAAAAAAAATTTTAATACTGAAATATAACTGCAATATATAGCTAATATAACAGGACTAGGCCAGTTATAGAAGTGTTTAAACATAAAAGTCTTTGTAAAACATATTACTGAAATAAACCTCCAAGATAGTCATTAATATGTACATTTTAAGGAGATTTAATCCTCAAGTATGGCATACACCTAACTTCATACCTATTTTATATATTTACCAGATTCAGAATATTTTGTTCTATATCAATGTGGACATGAGACTCATTTTGAAATTCCATATAATTGTACGAAGTTCCTCTATATGTGGTTTAAGAAAAAGTTATTATAGAAAACCCATTTTGATTTGGATATCTTGGGTACATTAACTCATCAAACTGGGTTAAATGGGTCCTCATAAGTGAAGTTTAAGCTTGAGTTATATTATAGGAGATATTAACATACTACCCGCAAGGGTGGCGCAGTTGATTGAGCATGGGCCTTTCATAATGGAGGTCTCATGTTCGAAACTCCTGCCTACAACAGATAGCAGGATTTACCTTCTGGGTCGAGCTCGTTGCACAGGGTTTGCCTGTGTGATTTGCAGGCTATTGCACAGAAGCAAGGTTTTATCATGTGCGCATCTGTAAGGTTAAGGAAGAAAGGATGGTAAGCGTTACCTGAATTAGGGCAAGTGAAGTTTTCCTCTGCAGAGGCTTGTAGAAGCTAATAGAAACTAGAGACGTCATTGACAATTGAATTGGAAGTAAATGGAAGCTACCAGGATTCTAGTATACTGCACGGCGGACCAAACAATGGAGCTGGCTTTTGCAAATTGCAAGGACAAAACAGGGCGGTCAAAAGAACCAAATAGTCCATTATCTTTGTAGCTACACTTAAAATGATCCCTTATAATTACTCAAGAGCATGTTTGGAAAGCCACCTGTTAATTAGAATCAAGTGTAATTATATTTTAGTCTGTTTGTTTGATCAAGTAAATTATAGGAAAATTAAATGTAATTAGAAGGGTGTAATTACATTCTCTAATTCTCAAAGGGATTAAGAATTGGATGTAGTTACACTATATAATTACAGACAACTTTTAATTTCTTTCTTTTTTATTTTCATTTAGATTTTCTTTCTATTCTAAATTTTTTTATTTTTAAAATATATGTTTACATTATTCATATTTTATTTTCTTTCTTCTTATTTTTCAATATTTACTTCTTGTGATTCAATGTAATTGCTCATATTTTCGTATTTCTTATTTATTTTCTTCACTTAGCGTAATTGTGTTATTATAAGTTTTGAAAATGTACCTCCTAATATTAGAAAAATGAATCATTACAAAACTTTCCATATAACAAGTGATGTCATTAAATTATAATTTTGTTGTTGAATGAGGTACAACTTGTGTTTTCGTTTTATGTTGAATTATATTTACTTAAGTTATGTTGGAACTTATTTATGTTACGTTGAAATTTGAGATAAGAGTATATTATGTTAAAAAATATAAAATTTTGAATTTATGTTATATTTTCGGTTTCAATTTATTTGTTTTAGCAGTATTGACTTTTATTTCACATTGCATGCCATTTAATTTTCAAATAGAATTGATAGAGTAATTTTTTGTCAAACATTTGAATAAGGGTATTATAGTTATAAATATTAATCTTTTTACAAACATGCATCCATGATATTCTTACAAAATGTATGTGTTTAGTTTTTATAATTAATTAAATAAAAATATTATTAGCATAAAAATATATATCAACTATTTTTTACAATATTAGTTATAAATATATATTTATTAATTAATATATTTTCAAGAAACATTATGTATCTTAATATTTAATTTAATAGCATTTATAAAGGCACATGTATGTTTGATATTAACTTTTTATTTTTGATAATTAATTTTTAATTTTAAAATATAATCAAACTATATAATTACTTTTGTGCAACTAAACAGTACGCTTGTAATTACAGTGTACATACGTTATGGCAAACAAACAGACCGTCCTAATTACTGTACTGCGTAATTACTAGGATGTGTATTTATTACCCTAGTAATTACACCAATTCCAATTACCATGTGTCTTTCCAAACAGACCCTAAGTTCACTCAAATGGCCATCTATAGTGGTGGCGTTCGGTACTCGGTTTGATATTTTCAAAGTTGAGATTTGATAATTCGATAGTTGGTAATTAAAAATAAATATCAAATACCAAAATTTTAAAATACAATTCGATTCGGTAAATTCTAATACGATATTCGAGATTTACCATTAAGAGATAAATTATTGATAAAATTTTGTAGCAATCGGAATATTACATAAATGAAAAGGTATTGCGGAATTTTGTAAGTCCCTACGCAATTGTCTTCTGAATGAGATTAGGAATAGGTATGCACCCAATCCACATATGTTCCACTTCTTCAACTTTTACCAAGTCTTTGAAATATACTTTGAAGGACTCATGCAAAGTAGCAATACCATGTGTCCATGTCATATCCATTCTCATGGATACGTCTGATAAAAATTTTGCTTCACACAGAAGACTAAAGCTAAGTTGCTTGATATGTTATCCATGTATAGTGATGAGATGATTCTATGCCCTAAGTTGCTATTTTGTTTTGAATCACTCAGATATTGTGAATCATATGGACTTTTTGAGCTTGTATTGAACCTGGTCTAATTCGGCTTAAGAATTTCGAAAATCATACCAAAATCGGAGCGTGAGGACCACCAGATGATTTTCTCACGCCTCAAACCTGGGGAGGCGAGACCAACACCCGGTACCTTACTTGACCGGGCGTAGCAACCTGTAAACATATAACCTGCACAAGATAGAAACATCTAAGGCCGATAAGGCCATAACACATAACGTTCTAGAGATAACATCTACATCATTATAAACAACCCAAAAGGGTATACATATAAGTGCTGACAAGACCACCATGAGTATTATTACATCAACCTACGAGCAACCTAAAAGGTGCATACACATGGGCTGAAAAGGCCACCACATGATCTAATATAACAACATCCAGGCTGATAAGGCCATAATACATACTGTATATATATGACATATATATAAGCCTCTAAGAAACATCAATTGCAATGTGGTCAGGACAAGGCCCTGACCTACCTATCATGTTTGTACATCAACATAACCATAACCTCTAGACCTGGCAACTCTGGATAACATGGAGCTTACCAATCAAGCTGAACGTAAGCAATGCCTCCTAAGGAGGTCTATCCGACTATCTATCTGGACATGCAGCATGAAATGCAGCGCCTCCGTAAAAGCAAAGTCAGTAGAAATAATGTACCGAGTATATAAGGCAACTGAATAACTGTAAAGTGAAACTGAACTGATACGAACGAATATCAAATGTGAGTGAGTACAAGAGACAACCTAAGAATATGATTGCCATCTTCTGATTCACTTCACAATTATCATACAATCAAGGGCCACTGTGGACACACAATAAACAAGCAAACAACGTATCGAGCCACAAAAAAGTGTGTAAAAGAGCCACTGTCAGCATGTAACAGATAACAAATCGAGCCATGAAGAGGTCTCGTGTGTAGATAACGTATTGAGTCATAAAAGAGGTCTCGTGTGTATAATAGTGTACTAAGCCATAAAAGAGGTCTCATGTCTAAAACAAGCAGTAAACACAATAGATAGCACCAAGGCTTAATACTTCTTTTTAAGTTATGAAACAAGAGGCTTAACTATACAAGTGATACTGACAACAACATACACGATGAAACATTCAAGTGTATTGTCCTCATGGACATACTATTACCTCAAGTTTACAAACTACAAAAATGACATAAAGTCGTGACCTTCTAAATACACTTTTGGATGTTACCCAACATATTTTCTTTGCGAAGAAAACAGGGACGTTAACATGATACAGGACATCCATCAATCTAGAAATCATGAACATGTGAAATAGGGAATTCTTATGAATAGAGTTTGTACAATGAAATGTTTCTTTTGAACTCTTTTAATTCAGGACTCGCATTATGAGCGGATTCATGCCAAAAGAGATACAAGAAATAGCCATTACATACCTCTAGTGTCAACTCATTCGACGATAATGACGAACTCAATCAGATCAACACGTTAATCTACAACAATGACAGTAATGTTAATGTTAAGCTAAGGAAAGCTACTACAACAACACGTCGAGCATCAAGCTTGCTTTACAATAATTATACGTCATTTCTCCATGCCTCTCTCCCCTTTTAAAACTTACAACAACAACAATAACCAACACATATACAAGTTCTTCACCATAAACCCAACCATATAACACAATAAGAGCAACTTCAAATACAACCCAACATGACACAATAACTTAAATATGACTTTCGATCACCCTTTCGTAAGTTTTTATCAACCCAACTGTCACGACCCAAATTCAAATGTCGTGAAGTCACTAACTCCCCCCCCCCTCGAGTTAGTAAGCTAAAAACAACCCAAAATAAAATAGTAGAGTAGCGAAGTTAAAATACAAAAGATAACATACAAGCCAATTTCAAGTCTTTAAAGAGTTAACTCATAAAATGCGAAGTAAGAAGTACAACCCCCAAGATTTGTGTCACTAGTACAAGAACTCGCTAAAATAAGGAATTACATACTTTGGGTGAAACACCCAAATAAAGTCTAGAAATGAAAATACTAAGAAGTCAAATGGAAGAGGGAATTTGGTGCTACGGATCAGCTGGTAGCTCACCTCGAATCCTCTCAGATAACTCCTCAACGGGCTAGATAGTCACGCAACTCACTAGTACCTGCAATCGCAACCTGCACATAAAAGGGTTGAGCAAGTGTAGCATGAGTACGAGAAATAACGTGTACTCAACATCATCATTGATCAATCCTATATTAAACAGAGATGAGGGCTAGCCTTCTGATTACTACTATCACCACACTAACCGCAATTAGTTCATAATAACTGAAATTAAAAATGCACCTAAATTATGAGTCCAAGCCTAAGTTATAGAATCTAGTTCCTCAAGTCAGGTCAAGTATCCATGTAATCAAATCAATAGAGTTCAAGCATCAATCAAATAGAATATAGATGGAATGATATGAGATACAAATGAAAATGCAACGTAAGGCCTTTATTTCTCATCACTAGTACACACATGTTCAAATTCTATGAATTGTGACCCATGGAGGACTCTCGAGGTCCATATACCACCCGAAATCATTTTCCTTCGGGTTCCTTGGCCAATCTTAGGCTCTCAATCACATCACTTAGAAAAATATAGGCTCATAATAATTGTCGCTAGCCAATACTAGACTCACAATACCTATCTCTAGCCAAACAGGCTCATAAAGTGCATCACTTCGTCCGTAATCATTTCCCTCAGACCCACATATGTATCAGTAAATGTGCATGCATGAGATACCATATGAAGCATGAATATGACATGCATAATGATAAGAAGCAAGGATATGCAATAAAGATTCAATCTTTAATGAATAAAGTTCATAAATATTCGACCTTTAGTCTATTCACAATAAAGACTCGACCTTTAACTTCTTTTTCACTTTTAAATGAGCATGTAGTGATGGAACACACAATCATAGATAAGCCAGACAAATAATCGTATAACAGAAAGTACGAGCTTCATACCCCAATCACAGATTCATAAGATCATACTATACTATTAGCTAGTGCCTAAAACATGATATTCACTATTCAATTTAAAGCACAAGTACCCATAACATGTCACCGGTATCCGATACAAGTGCTCGTCACCTCACAAGTATCGGGACCCCTTATTATCCCCATTACACCCTCTTAATTAGTTCATTAGACCAACCATAATGCTTAAACTATGTACAAGATCTCAACTTGCCTGGTACAGGAGTCCGACGATCACAACAAAGTTTTTCCCTTTCGCAACACCTCCAAAAGGTCGCACCTATTCAAATATGGATATTACGTTAATACACAATTCTATCGGTACCCATTTTACTATATAATATTTCCGGATCCAAAAGGTCACCCAAAATAGGATCCTGAGCCGCATCTATGGAGTCTAGATACCAAGAATAATCTAATTCTATCAACAATTTCATGCTTAAATTTTATAGCCTAGGGTTCATAAACCCATGAAATCCTATTCTTAAATCATAATTTATATCATAGAATTCTCTACTTATCAATGAAATAATCACAATAGGAAGGTTAGAAGCTTACCCAAAGAATGAATCTTACAACACCCTCAAAAATTAAACTGAGCTCTCAAGTTCCAAATATGAATTATGAAATGACTAGGTCAAAATGGGGGATTAAATCCCAAACTTTTCCAGTGATGTCGCAGGTGCAGCCCCTTTCTCGCACCTACGGGCTCCGCATATGCAGCCCAAACCTAGCAGGTGCAAGGTCTTACTTAAATGGCCAACTTCACAGATGCGAGATCCCCTGCACAGTTGCGCACTTGCTGGTGCGACCTCCATGCCCCAACTCCAACTTTGCACATGCGGTCCACCATGCGCAAGTGCGAGCTATTCCTCGTCCATGCGACGCATCAGACACCAGAAAATCCCCGAAAAGTTCAAACTTTGAATCAACCCTCGAAACTCATCCGAGACCTTCTAGACATAAACCAAGTATGCAAAGCACTCCTAAAATATGAAACAGACTTCCTCGCGCACTCAAAATACTTATACGAGATCGTCTTGACTGAATATTGACCAAAGTCAACTCCAATTTCCTTAAATCACTAAAATTCCAACCAAGCATCCAGAATACACCCGAGTCCCTTGGGAACCAAACCAATGACTTGACTAAATCATAAATGACATTCCAAACCTAATGAAATTGATGAAACTTCAAAAAACTCATATACCATCGATGTTGACTTTAGACAAACAAAATTCATCCGTTCAACTTAAGACTTTCCAAGTTTCACAAACAAACCTGAATCGCACTCAAATCACCCGGGACTCGTTTCAACCATCCACCTAAGTAAAAAATCATGTTCCGGAGCTAATGGAACCATTAAAATTCGATTTCGGGAGTATCTACTCAAAAGTCAACTCCTAATTAAACCTTTTAACTCATAACTTCTAATTTCCAAAACTAGAATTTTCTTCCGATATCTCTAGATGGTTCATGACCTTGTTACCTTACTTTATTACACGACATAGTAATTATGTCCTTAGGAGAGCTAGTAGTTATTACACAACATACTAATTATGTCCTAAGGAGAGCTACTTGTTAAGCTAGGAATAAAAATAAGCTAAAAGAAAGTGGTCTCGGCCTAGACCTACATAAAAGCGGAAAATAAACATGTTCCTTCTTGGATCATCACGTCCAATCTTCAACTCTTCTCCATATTCCATTCCATATTACACATATCACCATATGACGGATGACAATCTTTGTCACTCTTCGCAAGTCACCTTTCGGCTCATGTTGGGAGCTTAAGCTCATGGCCTTTCTTTCATCAATCTCCCTTCATTTTATAGAATTTTCCCTCAAATTCTTGTCATCTATATATGGGGATAAGTCTCCAACATCAAACGTTAAACTAATACCTCCAATATTGAACAAGACCAGAAGTTCTATGTTGTAGGTGCTTTTCCCGAACTCCAAATAATGTCCGTATTGGACCAAGGATCCCATAATATACAATGCCTCGTCATAAGTAGAATAATGGCGTCGTGCATCACTCAATTTTGTGTTGGAGAAAAAGTGGTACCAACACCAATTCCACTAGTTTCACGTTCAACTTCAAATAACTTTTCGCGGTTTGGAAAAACTAGAGATGGTGCTTCACATATCCTTCCATCCAAGGTTTTCGATGTTCTTTGCACTCCTTGGGAACATTCATACTCATCCTTTCTTATTAGTTCATTGATAGGGCATCAAGGGTACAACAATCCCAAATGAAACGATGAGAAAAAGAAGCCAAACCATGGAAACCTCTCACCTTACTTACATTCGTAGTCTCGGGCCAACTTCGGATAGTTTCCATCTTGGATGGATTAACATGAATGCCCTCGGATGATACTATGTATCCCATGAATGGTCGTAGTACAAGTAATTCCCTCATGAAACATTTGGGCACACACACTTTGTTCCCTTTGAAAAGGAAACCTTCCACTATGGAATAAGAACCATGAACTCCACTATTGCATTATACTATTATGTCCTTGAACTCGGGTCTCGTTTATAGAATTCCTTTAGCATTTCAAATCCCACAAGTTATTATTCAAGCACGGTCAACATTACGTACCTCCGGGAAAGTGTATCTGCCACTATATTGGATTGGCCATCTTTGTGCCTTGTAGAGAATGTGAAAGTTTGCAAGTACGCTACCCACTTAGCATGCCTTGGATTCAACCTTCTTTGCCAATGTAAGTACGTCAAGGATTTATGATCTGAATATAAGACAAAAGGTTTTGGCCTCAAGAAAGAGCTTGGAGCATTACACAATCCAAATGGCATCACAAGCCATTCATACAAACCATACTTTGTCTTGAAAGCCATTTTCCATTCATCTCCCTCTCGTATCCTCATTTGATGGTAGCCACTCCTCAAATCTATCTTGGAGAACAACTTATCTCGGCATAGAAAACTTGCACTACATGGTGATGTTATTGATCGTCCGGCTATCAATACATGTGTGCCAAGTTCTATCTTTCTTCGGCACCAACAAGGCGGGTACCGCACATTGACTAAAGCTCTCTCGGACAAAGCCTTTGTCTAGTGATTCTTATACTTGGCCTTGCAACTAATTAGCCTCTTCCGGATTGTGTCTATAGGTTCTTATTGGTGGTAATCTGGATGCAATATCATTCGGTAACACATTTTCGGATTTCTTCAAGAGTTCCTTCGAGCCGGCATCTTCAATCGTATCACCCACAAGACTCTTCTTCTCTTCGCGCACCAATATATCTATAGAACTTCCCTTCTTTAATTCTTCTTCTATCTCCCGTGCATCAAGCAATGAGGTCTCAGATTTGCAGTTCTTGGCAATTTGGATCTTTATTTTCTTCACCTCACTAGGTGACAATAGTATCAGCTAGATCTTTTTATCATCCTTTTGAAAAGAATAGACATTATTTTCTCCATCATGTTGCACTTTCCTATCAAACTACCATGGCCGACCCAATAAAATATGACAAGCATCCATATGTAGGATGTCACACCATATTTCATCTTCATACCTGCTAACCCAAAAACTAACAAGAGCTTGTTGCATTATTTTTAGCCCTTTGTCTTTGTTCAACCATTAGAGAGCATATGGTTTAGGATGGTTGCGGGTAGGCAAGTTCAATTTGCCAACCATTTCCATGGAGGCCATATTGGTACAACTTTCTCCATCAATGATCATATTACATACTTTGTCATTCACCTTACATAGAGCGTAAAAAAATGATTCTCTTTGTGTCTCCTTTTGTGCTTCAAGTTGAACATTCAACACACGTCGGAGCAGTAAAATTTCACCCACACCCGCAAGATCAATATCTTTCTCTAGGTCATTTTTGACTTCGGGTTCCTTACACTCTTGATATTTTTTACTTTCATGTCTTGGGTTGTTTTGTACAACCCTGGACTTGGCATTTCTGCTCACGGCACGCCCCATAAATTCTTTACTCAAGATTTGCGCTTGTTCCGCAAATAGGTCACTTATGATCCTCTAGAGTTATTTTATGTTAGCCATAGCGTTAAGGCGTGGGACGGGAACACCTTGCTCTGATAACAAACTAATGTATATAAGGAGGGGTTTGTGAGGGTATGTTGGTCGAAGTTGGGTTGGACACGGGTTGACACAAAAATGGACTTAAAAGGTGGGGTATCGAGTTCTCGGATTCATCGAACAGTGTGGTATTGTGGGCTTGAACGGGTAGTTTAGGGTGGAAATGGATTAATACATTTTGTAGGGATGTTCTAGACACGTTGAGAGTTATATTGGTGATCGCATTTTAGTGGTTGGATGGTGGTAAGGTGGAGGAAACTGATTGGGACAGTAGGTTGACGATATAGGGACTCGACCGAGATGGTGAGGGAAATGGTTGGGGTGTTCGGATGGTTTTGCGATGTTTCGGTTTAATGCCATTGGGGTGTGAATTGGGGAAGTTTTGTAGGATGTTGTGGTGAAAATAATGAAGCAATTTCGACAAAGATTGGACACGAGGTTGCTAAGGACAATCTCGGGTGTAAACCAAGTGAGGTAAACCGAAAGGCCGGATATAACCTTGGCTTGAACGTAGTTAGATCACAAAAGTTTTAACTAAACTTACACCGAAGGAAACCTTAGCTTGGGTTTAGCTAGATCACAAAAGTTCTAACTAGACTTGCACCAAGGGTTTGACCCACAAAATGATCGAGGTTCAGACCACAAAAGGACTGATGGCCCATAAAAATACCAACTAAATTAACTAACACACAAGTTGAATAACTTAGAAAAGTTGAGTAAAGCTCAAATATATTTAATAAATCTTCCATGTCTATTTACATCAACTACATGTCATATTTATACTAGTGCTTAGACCTCTCTAGAAGAGGTAACAAGATAGACATAAAATATACACCTAGGCCAAAATGGGAAATGGATTAGGCTCGGCCGATTGGGAGAAAGGAAAGGCCCAACTCTTCATGTATCCTAGGACAACATTTGGTGTCATCTATGTAGATAAGTGTATGAACTAGTTAGTTCATGAATTACCTCATTGGGAAACATTGGAAGCTTCTCATTCTAGCATGTATCTCGGCCGAATAGAAAAGGGGAACTGCTTTGGCCAACTCTTCATGTTCTCTAGGCAAACCTTTGGTGTCATCCATGAAGATAAGTACATGAACTAGCTAGTTCAAGAATCACCTCTTTGGAAGCTAGGTTCGGCCTAATGGGAAACCAACCCTTCATGTTTTTAGGCCACCCTTTTGTGTTATCCATGTAGATAAGTGCATGAACTAGTTAGTTCATGAATTATCTCCTTGGAATCTTCTTCTTCTAGATGATTCTTGGCCTTGTCACCTTACTCTATTACACGACATAGTAATAATGTCCTAATGAGAGCTAGTAGTTATCACACAACATACTAATTATGTCCTAAGGAGAGCTAGTAGTTAAGCTATGAATTAAAATAAGCTAAAAGAAAGTGGTCTCTGCTAAAACCTACATAAAAGCAGAAAATAAACATGTTCCTTCTTGGATCGTCACGTCCAATCTTCAACTTCACTCCATATTCCATTCCATATTATGCATATCACCATATAACAGATGGAAATCTTTGGCACTCTTCGCAAGTCACCTCTCGGCTCATATAGGGAGCTTAAGCTCGTGGCCTTTCTTTCATCAGTCTATTTAAGTGGTAGAAGCCTTATTTTATCTCATATTCGACACAAATGAAGTGTTGACACTCCCAAAACCTCCCTAGACATTCTCTAAAGATCCAAGAGACATTCCAAAGAAAATAAACCCAATTTTAGCATGAAGATGTTTAAATTACAAGAAGAAGCTTGTGTGACGTTCATATGAAGTTGAGGGTTGTTATGAGCTAGGTGGAGCTTGGAGTTCAAGTAGAATCTGCTGTAAAAGGTAAGTATAACCTCTTGATGGTTGTGTTTAAGATTAATCTCGTGTTAGATGAGTTGTTTGGATAAAGAATCATGACCTAGAACTTGAGATAAGAAGAGATATATGTGTCTTATTATTGGACTATTTTGGAGCAATAAGTATAATTTGTTATAGTTGGAATTCATGGAAAGTAATTTAGATATAATTTTCATGGTACCGTTGTACTTGTTTATGTATTGATACTGAAGGTTAAGAATTACATCACAAGCTAAAGGAAAAAACAACTAGAAAGCATGTAAAAGTTGTGTTCCATGTTATTAAATGTATGAGTTATTTGGGAGAAAATCCTTGATGTTGGATGGCAGAAAATTATGAAGAATAAGTTGTTTATGTTGTTGTGGATGTTGTCCTTGATTCAGAGGATTTAATATTATGGGGGAGATGCGGTCCGATTTGCCGTAGAATGAGTTTGTCGCTCGATAGTTAGTTAGCACATCCATTCTTGTCGACATGAGTGTTGTTTGTTGTTGTAGATGGATGATGAAGATACGGGTTGCAATGTCATCATCGAAGTCTCCTTTTCAAGGTATGTAAGTGACACATTTCTATCTTCCTGGCATGAATTTGTAAGTATGTCCTCTTTTCCTTAGAAGTCGAAGGGAAATAGCTCACCCCTAAGTTTCTTAGTGACGGATTGAGATCATCTAAGAGTTAAGGAGTCGACTTTTAGCATATCTCCCATGTAAGTCCTATGAAACAGAGTTAGTAACACCTCTAAGACATACGTAAGCTAGTTACAAATAACTTTAGAGTTTCGAATAGAAAGAGATCTGAACGAACGAGCTAATAAACTAATAGCAGGACATAAATAAATAGAATTTGGGATTACACTAGCTAGAAGATCAAGTTGTAACAGCCTAGAAAGATGAACGTCTACACACATTTAAAAAGGACTAAGAAACTCCCTAAGGTTAAGAGAAACAGAGTACGAAGTACGATAGAAAAAGTCTTATAGAAGGGTATAGCACACGAGTACATAAAAAATCTCTCAGACCTAAGAAATGAGGAGATATGCGAGTTATCAAATAAATGAATTGAGTAGCATAATGAGATAGTCAGACAAGAGCTAAGATAGTACACGAGTCCCTAAAAGCTAATAGTGTCGCTCATAAGATAATAAGTATGAACCATGAGTTACAGAAAATGCTAGAGGAGTTGTGAGTTATGTACGCAGTTAGTTTTAAAGATTGTTGGCTTGTTGTTGTATGCACTTGTCTATGATTTCGCCTTCGGGCTATTGAAACTTCCTTCGGGGCTATGATACAAATTGTCTTTGGGGCTATAAAAATATGCACATTGCCTTTGTGGATATACAAATATAAATTTTCCTTTGGGGATATATAAACGTGAACTTGCCTTCGGGGCTATACAAATATGGATCACATTTAGGGTCATTCAGATACACTTGCCTTCGGGGCCATGCACTTACACACAAGATACCTTTCGAGGCTAGAATATTGTGTTCAAATTGTATGTTGGATAGTAACATAATAAAGATCAAAAGTCAGAGATAATAAGAATAGTACATAGAGCCAAGACAAAATAATTATATAAATAGACAGAAGGGCCAAGCGATCAAAACAACAGTGATCAGGTAAGCAGAGCTAGAGTTGGTGGTAAGTCCACTCATGTCCTTCATTTTAGTAAAGATATCTAGCGTATCTATTCTTGTTCTTCGACTTCAAAGTTTATATATATATATATATATATATATATATATATATATATATATATACTTGGTACATTCCTTTGTACTGACGTCCCATTGTTGGGGTGCTACATTCATGCATGTAGGTATAGGTAATCAGTTTGATGAACCTTCTCAATAGATGAGGTTGACGTTCAGCGGAGGATTGATAGGACTCCACCTCTTCTGAAGTGTAGCAAAGTCTAGAGGTCTGTTAGCAAATATTTTGTAAAGATTACGGGTAGGTCGGGGCCTTGTCCAGGCCATATTTGATGTCAGTTATCTTTAGAAGCTTTGTGGACACCGATTTAGTATGTTCAATATGTCAGCGGCCTTGCCAGACCTCGTTTATATTTTATTGAGTTTTCCTAATATTAGTATTTACAAAGGCTTTCTCGTCCCCTAGTACCGTATAGTAAAGGCAAGTTTTCCCTAGTCGGCCCATGTGCGTCTTAATTATGCCCATCAGCCTTGAGTTACAAAGTGGTTCTCTCAGGCCTTTTTAGCACCTGATGTCAGCCACGCCCCACCGAGGTTGGGGTGTGACAAAGTGGTATCAGAGTAGGTTTATGCTAGAGAGTCTACAAAGTCGTGTCTAATAGAGTCTTGCTTATGGATTTATTGTGCACGACAATTTTAAATAGGAGGCTACAGGACATCTAGAACTGATTACCCTTCTTTCTGATCCAGATCATGCTATATAGAGCTAATGTCGTAAGAGGTCAATGTTGAACTCCTATTCGATATTACAGCCCAAAAGATTATCGCTAGCAGAGAAGTCAACACAGCAGCATGTAAGAATATTAGTATAAAGACTTTTCGATGATGTTGGGTCTTGAGAATATCAGAAGGTAGAAGTAGAAGTTATAATAGCTGAAAGGAACAAGGTGAGAAGGGTATGAGGTATTCAGTTATCGAAGCACTATCAGGTAGTAGCAGATATTAGAAGAGTCGATGATGTGACCAGAGTAGCTGATTTGAGGTAAATTAGGGATTCGTTGAGGGCCAAGAGGGGCCCCTACTTATAGACATTACGTGAGATTAGAATGGATTACCTAGGCTTGAACAAAAAAGGAATAAACATAGAGATAAAAGTCATAGTCGTACGTGGTTGATGTCCATAGATAAGAGACCTTAGTGTGAAAATAGCCCTAACATTCGAGGACGAATGTTCCTAAGGGGGGAAGGATATTACACCCTAAAGTTTGGTACGCGGATGAGGGCATAGCTAGGCGGCGTGAGTTGGTGATTTGAGATTCTTTTCCGAGGGTCCCTTACGACTTAGATAGATATTGTAAGGGTGTACCGAAGGTTGGAATTCATTGGGATTGAAGGGACCATCCCTCTATGAAGTTCGACAAAGTTAGAATGATACGCTAAGCGTTTTGCATCGCGGATGGGATCTTCCTCGTAGATGGGGCCACAAAAGAGAAGCTAAAAGTTGAGGAATTTTCTGAAGTAATATGCGGCCACATATGGCCATATGCGGCATAGATGGTCCCGCAGATGGGAATCGGTGTCCGACCTTCTTTGCCTATTTAAGCGGTGGAAGCCTCATTTTATCTCATTTTTGACCTAAATAAAGTGTAGACACTACAAAAACCTCCCTAGACATTCTCCAAAGATACAAGATCCATTCCAAAGCAAATCAACCCAAGTTTAGCATGAAGATGTTGGAAATTACAAGAAGAAGCTTGTGTGATGTTCATATGAAGTTGAAGGTTGTTATAAGCTAGGTGGAGCTTGGAGTTCAAGTCAAATCTGCTGTAAAAGGTAAGTATAACCTCTTGATGGTTGTGTTTAAGATTAATCTCATGTTAGATGAGTTGTTTGGATAAAGAATCATGAACTAGAACTTGAGATAAGAAGAGATATATGTGTCTTATTATTGGACTATTTTGGAGCAATAAGTATAATTTGTTATAGTTGGAATTCATGGAAAGTAATTTAGATATAATTTTCATGGTACCGTTGTACTTGTTTAAGTATTGATACTGAAGGTTAAGAATTACATCACAAGCTAAAGGAAAAAACAACTAGAAAGCATGTAAAAGTTGTGTTCCATGTTATTAAATGTATGAGTTATTTGGGAGAAATTCCTTGATGTTGGATGGCAGAAAATTATGAAGAATAAGTTGTTTATGTTGTTGTGGATATTGTCCTTGATTCAGAGGATTTAATATTATGGGGGAGATGCGGTCCGATTTGCCGTAGAATGAGTTTGTCGCTCGATAGTTAGTTAGCACATCCATTCTTGTCGATATGAGTGTTGTTTGTTGTTGTAGATGGATGATGAAGATACGGGTTGCAATGTCATCATCGAAGTATCCTTTTCAAGGTATGTAAGGGATACATTTCCTTCTTCTTGACATGAATATGTAAGTATGTCCCCTTTTCCTTAGAAGCCAAAGGGAACTAGCTCTCCCCTAAGTTTCTTAGTGACGGATTGAGATCATCTAAGAGTTTAGGAGTCGACTTTTAGCATATATCCCATGTAAGTCCTATGAAACATAGTAAGTAACACCTCTAAGACATACGTAAGCTAGTTACAGATAACTTTAGAGTTTCGAATAGAAAGACGAAAGAACGAGCTAATAAACTAGTAGCAGGACATAAATAAATAGAATTTGGGATTACACTAGCTAGAAGATCAGGTTGTAACAGTATAGAAAGATGAGCGTCTACACACATTAAAAAAGGACTAAGAAACTCCCTAGAGATGAGCGTCTACTCAATTATTTTTAAAGATTGTTGGCTATTGCTATGTGCACTTGCTTTCGGGGCTATGATGTCGCATTTGGGCTATTAACACTGCCTTTAAGGCTATGATACAGATTGCCTTTGGGGATATACAGATATGTGTATTCCCTTTGTGGCTTTATAGATACAAATTTGCCTTCGGGGCTATACAGACGTATGCTTGCCTTCGGGGCTATACAAATATGGATCGCCTTTAGGGCCATTCATATGCACTTGCCTTCTGGGCCATGAACTTACACACCGGATCCCTTCCGAGGCTGGAATATTGTGTTCAGATTCTATGCTAGATAGTAACGTAATAAAGATCAAAAGTCAAAGATAATAAGGATAATACATAGAGCCGAGACACAATAGATTATATAAATAGATAGAGGGGCCAAGCGGTCCAAACAACAACGATCAAGTAAGTCGATCTAGATTTGGTGGTAAGTCCACTCCCATCCTTCCTTTTAGTAAAGATTTCCGGCATATCTATTCATGTTCTTCAGCTTCAAAGTTTATATATATATATATATATATATATATATATAAAAAGATTATTTTCTTCCTTACATACTTGGTACATTCATTTGTACTGACGTCCCATTGTTGGGGCGCTATATTCATGCCTGCAGGTGTAGGTAATCATTTCGATGAACCTTCTCATTAGATAAAGTTGACGTTTAGCGAAGGATCGGTAGGACTCCACCTCTTTCGGAGTGCAGCCGAGTCTAAAGGTCAGTTAGCAGATGTTTTGTACAGATTACGGGTAGGCCGGTGCCTTGTACCGACCATATTTGATGTCAGTTATCTTTAGAGGCTTTGTAGATACAAATTCAGTATGTTCAGTATGTCAGCGTCTTTGCCGACCCTCTGCTTTCTCGACCCTCAATAGCGTATAGTAAAGGCAAGTTCGACCTAGTCGGCCCATGTGCGTCTTAATTACGCCAATCATGCTTGAGTTACAGAGTGGTTCTCTCGGGCCTTTATGACATCGAGTTCCAGCCACGCCCCACCGAGGTTGGGGTGTGACAATATACTTTTTAAAAGACAAAAATGATTTATAAAATTATTCTAAAAATATTTTATCATTTCATTTGACAAAATATCATCCAGTATACTTATTGTATATCATATAATATTTTGATCATCATATTGCCATTTTCAAAATTAAAGTAGAAACAATTATGCAATTAATTGCTTAAATTCTTAATTTAAAAAATGATTAATATTTTATTCTGTCAAAATTAGGAAAATATCTTATTAAATTCAAATTTAAATTTATATCAAATTTGAACTAGATTTGAAGCTTTTGATTTAATTTGATTAAGATTGAAAAGATCTTGGCCATTTCTTAATTTAAAAAATTGTCATATTCGCAAAATATGGATTATGCATTTTTAGTTTAGTTAAAATGAATTTGGATCCTCTCTTTTATTTTAAAGACGGCTAGTTCCGACCCGTTTGGATTGCGACCCGACCCAATACCTTTCTATGCATACAAACCAACCCAACCCCAATTCCCATCGTCTCTTTCACGATTGAAACACAAAGAAACCCTAGGCTGCCACTAAAAGAGGTATTTCTCTTTCCTTTTAAATTTCTTGTCATTTTCATTAAGTGTTGTTTAAATTATGTGATTTATAGTATGTTGAACTTGTTTGGTAACTTAAGGATTCTTGGAGCATGATTGTTTGTTCTAGAAAAGCATGTAATAGCTTATAATGATATTATTTAACTGATTTAGATGGTATCATGCTCGTTACTAGAACTAAATTAGGTTAAGTTTAAGAATGGACTCAAAGTGTGATACTTTGTTGGTTATATCAAACTGTTTAGTTGAGAAATGATTGTACCTAATCCTAAACAAATATCATCACTATTTTAGGAATGTTTTAGCACTACATAGGTGTGTAAATGATCTATTGTATTGCTTAAATGACCTATAACAAGAAGCATGTTTATTTAATTTGTAGCTACATGACCATTTAATCTAGTGTGGCATGAATCTGCTTTTAAAATGAACTTAGTAACAAAACATAGGTTTTAAGATAGCTAAATATAACTTATTCAGTCCAAATGTTGAACGATTAGAACCCAGAAAGCTCATTTTGGATTTGTTTAGACAAGCATAAGTTCAAATTTGGTTTGAAATGTTAGTCTTTCTTGATATAATTTTCTTGAGATGGCAAGGTAGTTTAAATCTTTGAACCATATGTATCATGTTTGAGATCAGTTTAGTTCACAAAGGGAGTTAAGTTTGTTCTATGTTTAATCTGCTATATGCCAATATGATAAATGGAAATATGAACAGATATGAACTCAGAATGCCCTTTTAAAATGCTTCATGAATCTGTTTTGGCTTGTGTTTGGCTGAATCATGTGTCTTGTTGGGAGGGTTTAGGTTTGGTATCTGATTAGTAGGGGTCAAATGCCCACTTGTGTTCATCATGTGCTAGTTTGTACTCATTATTTTTTATATTCTGAACTCAGTTTAAGTTAAAATTGACCTTTAGGACTTTTTAGTTTAGTTCTTGAACCCTGTAAGCTTTCATTTTTGTATCTCTGTCCTTCTATTTAGGGTTAACTATATATCTATCAGTCTGGATCTTGAAATGATAGCATGTTAATATGTGTAGGCTGTTAGATGTATGTCTTAGAACCTCTGTGAACGCTTTAGGCTAAGTAATCATCCATATGTCCTAATAGGACCCTACTCTGTTATATGGTTATTGTTTTAATTATTTCACATGTCTCAGTCTCAAATGTCATGCATAACCATGTTTACTTGCACCTAGGTTTAGTTTGAATGAATGTTAAATCCTTAAAAGATTTAAAGTGATAGAGGATTGTGTCACAATGTCATGTTAATGTAATTGGTCTGTATATGCTTGTATACCTATGCTAAGATTGCTAACCTAAATTTTAAATCACTTAGTTTAACCTCTGTTTAGGTAAAAACCTGAAATCCTATGTTGCCATGTGAACATTTCGTCTGTGTCATGTCTAAAAATGAGAAACTAGCTTGAATCATGCCTGCTCACTTAGACGGCTAATTATAAAGGCTTAATTTGACTGTCTATACCTGCTCTGTGCAATAGGGACAAAGACCTTAAGTTTAGACTTGAGGTTTTGCTTATTTTTGCTGCTCTAAATGCTAAGTGTGATTCTTTTCTTCCTAAAATGTTGCACTTTCTCTGTCTTATGCTCTAATTGATACACTGAATACCATGTATTTGAAATGGCTTGAGAAGTACCTTAGTCTGATACTGATAATCTACTATTTGCCCTACACTATGCATGAATCAGTTTACTTTTAACTTAATCAAGCCCTAAAGAGTATTTGACAACTGCCATGGGATTGTATGCTCAAATGTTATGAGTTGAACCATGAACTGAATGAAAGAACATAATCATAATAGTCTGTTAGGCTGTCAAGGGGACTAGATGTTGTCCCAAGGTTTGATCCTAGAAAGCATGTAGTTAACATAGCTTAAGATTAGCTCGCTGCTCTTTAAATGTGACCATGTGGTTGAATGCGTTGTTTTCTTTGTGTGTTGTGTGATTTTGAAGGATAAGACCTGTCCAAATACCATGTTTGCCTCCTAAATACTGGCCTACAATAGGGAACATGTTAGCCCTGCCTAAGATGTCTTCAACATGTTTAACTTAGCATTTTTTCCTGTCCGGTTTGCCTGTTAAATTGTACAAGAGAATAGTAAGCACCATGTATTCAACATAGGACATGTTCCTCTATGACCATGCTGCTTTTATGTGTTGATTCTGGTGCATATTATATGGATTTGAAATCTGGAAGATTTCATGAGTGTGTCTGTCATCTTGTGTGCATATGTTAGCTCTTGTCTTGCTATATACATTAGTGTGAACCTCTAATTGTGACTGGCAATCATGTTGGGATTATCTCTCTTAAAAAATGCTAAGAAAAGGGGGAATTAAGAACTTGTTTGTATTGTGTTCCTGTGCCTCTCTACTGCTTCTTCATTTCTTTGCTATGGGTTGAGCTTTTGTATGATATACACAAGGGTATATTGATTGTATACCAGGTATACAAGTTGAATATATATCCCTTGTATATCACTCAAGACTCCCTAAGAATATGTTTGTTAGGCTTTGGCCCAATGTTTTATATGTTAAGTCATTTCCCCCGACTGTTTAGTGCATGTACTGGACCTGACCCATTATCTTTTTTACTTCCATGTGCTGCCCTTCTATTACTGTTAGCCGATTAGTTTGGGCTACGCCCATGTGCCTTATATTTATTTAATGTGCTATGCTACTTGCTTAAGTTGGGCTCAACCCATTTTGGTTGTTTTTACACTACTGTATATAAATATTGGGTTGTCTTTTGCTGTTTTACTTTGGGCCATGATTATCATTGGACTACTTTTGTTGTTAAATTATTTATATGGTATGAGATAATTTCGGGTACATTCTAACGTACTTTCTTTTTGGCCTCCTCTTTTGAAAGCACTGGGACGACCATTTGGGCCGCTGCATTTCTCAAACCTATTGGGTTAAAGGCCCAACCATTTCACTTCAATCGAGTCTGAATGAGCTGTAGCTGCGCATGAAGGCCCAACTATGGGTGAAAATAGCTAACTGATGGGCTCGGTAGGCCCACCAGCCTAACTCTTCTCCTTCATTTATTTGTTTTTTTATGATTGTATTTGTAAAACACTTGAATTAATAATGGTACCCCTATGCTTATGACCTAGGATTTAGGCAAAATGATAATTACGTAGTTTAAAACAGATAAAGCCCCGAAAAGGTTTTCAAATCCCCCAAACTATATACTGGTATTGTTTTATATAATAAGGAAGTAAATTGATTTTGAAAGCTAAGTTTGAACCGAATCTGACAAAAAATGGACCATTTTTACTTCAATGAAAATTTTGGACTTTTTGGCATGGAACCCGGACTGAGTAATTAAAAAATAAGGGACTGTTTTCAGAAAAAGAAAGGTTTGGTGAAAATTTGTTTGAAAATTTGAATTTCAGAAAACTAGTTTTC
This sequence comes from Anisodus tanguticus, assembly GCA_034509755.1. Classification (NCBI taxonomy): domain Eukaryota; kingdom Viridiplantae; phylum Streptophyta; class Magnoliopsida; order Solanales; family Solanaceae; genus Anisodus; species Anisodus tanguticus. Next base: position 21,373,372 of record CM067557.1, read on the forward strand.
TAAATGAAAAAATGGTTGAATTTACAACCCCGTTTAAAGGATTATTTTGGGCAAGCCCAACTAAATTGATTTATAAAAAAAGAAAAATAAACCTTTAATAACTTTAGTTGAAGTATTGATTTGGGAGTAGAATATGGTTTGACCTTCAATAATAACAAAAGGAAAAAAACTTGTATTTTATTTCTATCGAAAATTCCATTGCATGTCATTTCAAACGGACTATACTCTTTTTCTTCAAAAGATTTTCAAAGAAACGTATAAGGATACTAGACAAATCATTGGATTAAGTTAGTGGGGTTTTACTCAAATTAAATTTTGAATGTGCCTTAGTCTGAAAATGGATTGACTAAATTACCCCTATACGAACTTTTCAAGCGGAATTCAACTATTTGATTTTCAAAGCTCCTTTTCAAACTTAAGTGAAAAAATGAGATGACATGTTATGATTTTGTGGAAAGTAAGCACTCTTAAAGCAAGTTTTAGCAATTAAACATGGTATAGAACCCGAAGGTCAACCATATTCTACATATCCTTAATACCGGGTGTCTAATACCTTCCCCGGGGGATCACCAGAACTCTTACCTCGAACTCTGGTTTTAAAAGGATTTTCACGGATTTTGAATAATCATTTTAACCCAATTTTCCTAATTTCCATTTAAATTAGGTGGCGACTCTAATACTATATCCAAATAGAGTTCCAACAACCTCTATTCGGATATTTTGAACCGTAGTAGATGGCGACTCTGCTGGGGATAATCCTAAGTTCTAACCATAAGGATTCCAATACAACATTTTTTAATTGCTATACGTTGCTTATGTGTTTACTTTCCGCAAGATATAATTGTCATTCATGCATTTCATGATTTCGCCAAATGGCACGCACACACACTCGCATCAGTGCACAAAGACGATTATGCGGTTTCTCAATCGTCCTCTAGTAAAAAAACCAAATTTTTTTGAAACACATTGAAGACGGAGTTGGTTGGCGATCGTCCAACAGTCGACAACAGTTCACCTTGACTAGTCCACTTGAGTCCCCAGTCATTCGAAAACCACTCTAGTTTGCGTAGGATAGAGCGAAACCAAATCCCTACTAAACTAGCGCATGATTACCTAGACGGGTTTGGATATTTTAGACGTATCTGGATCCATTAGGCGACTACCTCATGTCTTGACGATCTATGACCCAATGGCACTGCATCCACTACTTACTATGTGGAAATATAATTATGGCTTATGTGATAAACCATTGTCCATGGGGGGGGGGGGGAGAGAAATTTATCGTGCTCTATTTTGTAGATGCATAACAATCTTAAATTCGACATGGTTCTGGAAGCATCCAAGTTGCTGAGATTTTGATGGTCGTGGTTAGATGCCCCACAACAAAAAGAGGTGATGTAAATAAGGAGGGGTGTAAGTGGAAGTGAGTTGGAGTTTGGTTGTAATCGGGTCGACCCAAAAATGGGTCTCAAAGTGGGTTTTTCGGGTGGGGTGTTTCTGCCAGGCAGTGTGGTATTGTGGAATTATTTCGGGTAGATTTATGTGGAGTTGGGTTAAGACATTTTATGGAGGTGTTCCAGGTATGTTGCGAGTGGTGTTGATGATCAGGGTTTGGTGGTTTGATAGTGGCAAGGAGACGGAACAGAACTGAAACAGTGAGGTCTCGGTAAGGGTTGTTTTGTGGATTGTTTGTAGTTGTTGGGTTTGTACGGTTGTATACATGGGGTTTCGGTTGGTGGCCTTTATAGTGGACGTTAGGGAAGTATTTTGTGATATGGTGGTGGAAGGAAGATAACGGTTTGGACAAGGAATGAACGCGGGATGCTAGGTGCAAATCCGAGTGCAATCCAAGTGTAGGACGGTCGATATAACAAGGATAGAGACACGAGGGTTTTAATGCTCGAGTCGACACCAAGATGAGTTTGGCCAATTAGACAAGGACTAGATTGAGGTTGCTAAGTATAAGCTCGAGTACTAACCAAGTGAGGGTTGCCGGTAACCTTAGGATAGACCCTAGGCTTGAGTTTGGCTGGATCACACAAGTTCCAACGTCCATTTGCACCAATGGGCTTCCTTAAGCTTGGTCTTAGCTAGGTCACACAAGTCCTATCCAAACATACACCAAACGTACCTTAGTTTGGGTTTAACTAGGTCACACAAGTCCTAGATTCAACTTACACTAAGGGGTTGACTCACATAAGGACCAACTAAGGTAGACAACACACAAGTTGAATACTTTAGCAATTAAGTAAACTCAATTTTTTTTATTCATCAACTCTCGTTTTTACAACATCGTAAGGGTCCTATTTATAGTAGTACATGGACCGTTTTAGAAGACAAATTAAAGGACACAAACTACCTTGAACCTTTCAGCCAATTGGGGACAGAGGGGGAAGGGTTCGGTTTTTCTTGATGACCAAGGGTGTTCTCGGCCTATGTGAATAAATGGGAAAGGTTTCGGCCTTGCTTGGTGATTAAGGATGAATCCAATCTTTTCACACCTCTTTGTGGTTCCCATGTAGAAGAATGCATGAACTTGGCTCCTCATAAATCTCATCTTCTTGGAATATGTTTGGAAGCTTCCATTCCTTGAATGTCTTTGGCCGAATGGAGATGGGAGAGTATTTCGACCACCTCTTCATATTCTTGGTGTCTTCGATGTAGCCAAATACATGAATGAATCATCTCATTAGAAGCCTCATCTTCTAGATGATTCTTTTCCTTTCCACCTTGTCTTTGCCACCTTGTCCTTCTTGCACTCTTCTCGGCCTAATCATATTGTGGGAAAAAACTCTCGTCCTTGTCACCTTAATACATGGCCTAGTCATTTTTCCTTATTACATGGCTTATTAATTGTGTCCTAATGAGAGCTAAAAGCTAAGCTAGGAAATAAAGATAAAACAAAATGGCCTCGGCCAAGACCTACATACAAAGCCAGAAAATAAACATGCTTCTCGGATCTTCACGTGACAACTCCAACTCTACTCCATTTTTCATGCCACATTAGGTATGTTAACATCGGTTGATCGATAATAGTTGGAACTCCGAGCATATTACCTTAAGGATCAAATTGGAACTTAGAGCTTACAGTCTTTTTTACATCAAGAGGTTACGTACTGTCTAGGACACCTACCCTCATTAATGACCATGAAAGGAAATAGGGAACTAATTAAAGTCCTCATCGGATATTGGGATTGTGATTACATTTGGGGATTTGGAGATGACCCAACTTTAGAGGAGATCCGAGATTTCATAGATAGCAATGGAACTTGCATGAGAAGGAGAAAGAAACCGACCATAACATTTTGGTCCCACATATGCCCACCCCCAATGAGATATTGATGCTATCATCCCTAGCCAATGTCAATTGGATCTTTGGTCTAACTGTAGCCTTTAGGGAGCTTTACTACCGTTTTGGGTCCAAAAGAGTGTACATAGAGCATTCAGTATAATTTTGCAGTTATGCCGATTAGCAGGCCACCCGACCCCTAGCCTTTGCCATATTGCTTGCTAGGAAGCATGGTTTTTCTTAAAGACCGACACCTTGCCAAGGACATCCATGTCACCCATGCTATCTTTCATGGCATAACTTCAAATGGAGAAACCAAATACTCTGACCTAGTCCCCGTCATCCTAGCCGATATGTATCGAGCTTTAGGTCAATACCGAAACATTCATAGGTACTTCCAAGGGTGTAACCTACCACTACAATAGTGGATTATCAAACACCTAAACAAATCTGAGGGTCCATTGTACCCAAACAGACAAAGTAGAAAGGATAACCTCCAAGCCCACTGTCCAAAATTCGAAAACCAAACCAAAGAAGGGTGGGCTTTCATCCTTTCAAGACTCCGAGAGGATAACATAAAATGGAGGTTCCCCGAATTTATATCCGAGAGTATTGTGGTTAGAGGTAGAAAATGCCCTTTCTTTCCACTTATGGGAATATGAGGAATTTGTCCATCACACCTATTAGGGTCCTAAGATAGTTTAGTAGGAGATACGTGATACCCCAAGTAGGAAACATGGGGTAGTATATGGTCGACTATGAAGAAGATAAGATAAAAGGGTTTGCAGACATCATTCGAGAGTGGAATGGTCAAGTGAGATGGGGTCATGAGACTCTAGCTGAAGATAGGTTCCATCTGGGTTGTAACGAGGATTACACTAACTAGTTGAGGGAACCGAGACCCAACCACTATCATTATAGCCAAGACAGGGACTCGAAAGCCGAGATCAAAGCACACCATATCCAAAGGCAAGCTACTGACCGGGATGCCAAGTATTTGGAAAAGATAGAGCATGATCAGAATGTCATAGCTAGCTTGACCGAGGAGTTGGACTTCACTCATGAGTGCTTAGATGATCTTATGCTTGAATGAGGAGAGCGACGGACGATACTGCACCATGACCTTACAGAGAAAGGGTTCTTGTTTGATTCGTCTCGGACACATAGAGCTTCATCATCTACCACTGGAGGCGACTTTTACTGACTTTTATTTTTCTTCTTTATTAATATTTTGTAACCACATTGGGGGAAGACCTTGTTATTAATGAAAAATTATTATGGGGGCAATGGTTTGAATCAGCATTTGGCACAATTGTGTTTCAAAACGATTAGGAAACCTTGGTGCAAAAAGGTTTAGGAACGCAAATATTATGATTACCAATTATATGATTATGTGATATTATTGCTTATGTTCTCTCATGTGTTCCGTCTGAATTCTTGATTGGTCCCACATTCTGGACACTAACCCAAAGAAAAACATAAGTAAATACCAAAACCTAACTAAAATCTACACCTCTTTAAATGTTGATTTGCTACCAATCAAGATAGACAAACTGCCACTATGACATTTGTTGACTTTATCAACGAAGACGAAACCGAGGACTCACTCCGGGCAAAAAATCACAAATTAGAGAAGAAGATTGACTTGGTCAATGCCAAAATAAAGGAGGCCGACCAAATTTTGGACTTGATAGGAACCCATATGGAAGGGACTATTGAACAAGAAAATTACTGTCAAAACCTCTTAGACGAGGTCAAGGGAATGGTAAAAGATTGCATACCGCTATTGAAGATACCTAAGCGGGAGACTGAGGTGCTGAGGAAGATCCTGAGCCATACGTCGGGGATTTAAGCGGACCATCTAATAAAGACACCCCAACGCTTTTGAAGCTGCCAACTACTACAGGACACTACATGGGCCATCCCGAACATCATCGCCCATTTGGTGGGTAACTGCTTTCAAAGCCCGCACTTCACCCTTTAGAGTCGCACCAAGGCTAGTGTGAAGTATCAAGGTGTTCGAAGGAGTGATAGCTGCCGGAGCATCGTGTTTCAACCACGATATCCTCCCAACTTGTGCATCCATCTATGCTCATAAGAGGTGCCCCATTCACAAAAATCAACCTGGCACCACTGACGAGTGCTTGACCATCAAGTAAAGGATCATAAGATTGATTGACGACAAAACCATCTGCAACTTATGGGACCCACATTCCTTACTGGTTCATGACTCCATCATGCTTGTGAAGGAATCACAACCGATACGCAAGTTTGACGCTACGACTTTAAGGTCTTTGAAGACTCGTATGCAAAACTTTTCTCCATCTAGTTAGCACCGAAAAGATCCGTCCGGTCAAAACCTCTTAGAAACCCTGGCCGAGTACTTCGGAGAGAAGGAAGATCTGCTTATACCATTTGGGAGAGCCTGGACATCACATTGAAGAGTGCAAAGATTTCAAGTTTGAGTTGTAGCACTTGGTCAACACTGGTCAGATATGTGTAGTTCTACCCTACGATTATTAAGAAAAGCCGCTAGGAGAATGTGTCGTCGTAAGGACGACGACCCGCCATGGCTTCAAGAGAAGTTATCTTTTGGGTAAACTAAGCCGCATACTTTCTTTGGGACAAAAAAAATCACTTGAATGACGCTTGACGACAATCTCCAAAAAGTAACTCAAGGGCCCTAAGTCTTTCATAGCAAACTCAGAACTGAGCATGGCCATGATAGACTGGCGCAAGGCATCGAAAGAGGCAGTTAAAATGATATCATCCACATACAATAAAATGTAGGCCAAGGAAGAACCACGACGGTAGATGAACAAGGAATTATCTAACCTGCTGTGAGTGTTCCCAATAGTCGAAACAAAGTCAGCAAACCTCGTATACCAGGCCCGTGGAGACTGCTTAAGCCCATATAAGGACTTCTTCAACAAACAGACATGATGAGGACGGTTGGGATCCCTGAAACCCAACGGCTGATGCATATAGATTCTTTCCTTGAGATCACCATGTAGGAAAGCATTCTTGACATCCAACTGATGAATATGCCAAGTCTTTGAAAGAGTCAAGCTAAGCACAGTGTGAATAGTAGCCGGCTTGACTACCGGGCTAAACGTCTCCCCATAATCTATCCCAAAAGATTCCATTTCAACATGGAAACTGTGCCTGACCGATACTACCTGGAAAAGGTCAAACAAAATTCCATGGAGAATTACCGTGAATATGCAAGTAGATGGAGGGCCGAAGCTGCCCGAGTACAATCGCCAATGAGCGAAGGAGAATTCATCTCAGTATTTATCGTATCAAATGAGTCTAACTTCTATGACCATATGTTGTCTATAGTTGGGAGGCCATTTTCTGAGTTGATCAAAATGGGAAAGGCTATGGAAGATGACCTCAAGTCATGAAGAATTATTAGTGTAGCTAGCAAGGCCGATCAGAACCGCTGGGGCTATGAGAAAGAAGAAAGAGGATGTGGCAAACGTCTCTCATACGCCTAGTCCGAAAACCAGAAAGAATAAAGGATCAAAATCTTCATTCGACATATATTAATCTTCACCTCCAAGCAGCTACATACCCTCTACGTACAGCCTTGTGCAAGTTTTCTACGCACATCTAAATTACCAAGCATCGATCCTTACTTACCAAGCTCCACATCCAAATTACCAAACGCCCGCATCCGCTTACCGAGCCCCTCAAAATTACCAAAATCAGTTGCCTCCGACCACATACGACTTGCCACATCTGAAAACTTTGAGTGGAAACCTCCACAGGTATTCACCCCACTTCTCGAAACTCAAACTAAGTTGTTCAAGTGAATGAGCACCGTTGGAATCATACAAGCTATTCCACCAAAACCTTCCAATCCGAGGAGTCGCTTCTATCTAGCTGACCAAACTTGTGCATACCACTCTGGAGAAAGTGGACACAACACAAAAGACTGTATCAACTTGAAACACAAGATACAATATTTGATTGATAAAAGAGATATCACAATGCAGACATCAACACTGAACATAAACACTAATCCTCTATCCAATCATAGAACTAATCATATCCATATAATTGAGCAAGAAGAAGACTGGTCCATTTGTAAACCATTGATCTAGGCATCTATCGAGAATTTAGAGCAAACAATATCCTCTCTCACCCTTAAAGAATGAGCTCAGTTGAAAGTGTTGATTCCTGCACCAGTCGTGGCCCAAGTATCGCAAGAGATAACCCGAGCCCCAAGAAAATAATTTGTTATCCAGACAGTGCTAGCTCATAAAATGGCACAATCAAGAAGATGATGTACTCCTGAAGAACTGGTACAGGGAACGCCTCAGAAAGAAGGAAATTAGAGAAGGCCTATAACTGAGGGAGAGACCGAAGACTTTTGGTGGAGAATGCAGCCCAATGAATACTCCATTGTCGAGCACCTAAATAAAATGTCAGCCCAAATATCGGCAATGAGATTACTACTGAGTTCATCACAACACCAATAGGCTCTCATGAGAGTGTTGAACGAAGTACATACCCAGCAAGTACAAGTAGCATAACGTTGCCTGACATGGTGGGTCACGTCATTAGGGCCCATCAAATATATTTCACTCTAGATGAGTTGTGAAAAGAAGGAAGGACATACAATAAAGCTCTCTATATTACTGTCAAATTTGGAGACAAGGTTGTAGCTCAAGTATTGGTTGACAATAGGGCCAGTCTCAACATATGTCTTGAGCCTACACTCAAGAAACTGGGTTACGACATCAGAAAAATACTCTAGAGTCATACAAATGTGAGAGCCTTTGATGGGGTTCAACATGATCCTATTGGAGATGTGGACCTCAATATCTGAATGGGGCACACCGAATACCAAATCATGGCGATCACCACTATCTACAATTTTCTGTTAGGTAGGCCTTGGATCCACAAGGCCAAAGCAGTACGATATTCCCTACACCAATCTTGATATTCGTATGGGAGAACCACAAGGTGGTAATTCATGGAGAAGGTAGCATCCATAACTACCCCAACAATTCTGTACCAGTGGTCGAGGAAGTCCCCAATGACATAGATTTATATGTGGTGGAATTAACGAGAGCCGCCCACAAAGTAGATGACGAGCATAGTCCTAAGCTACCATTCTACAAAATGATCACCTCCACTATGCTTCAGATGGGGTTCGAAGCCGGCAATGGTTTATGCAGAGATCTATAGGGTATAATGGACCAGTGTCTACTCTGGAAAATAGTTTCCATTTTGGCCTCGAGTATGTCCCAGACTCAGAAGAAGTCTCCAAAGAAGATCAGAAGAAAAGGGGTCCTCCACAGTTACGCAAGCTAATTACAAACATGTACTAGTTATTTCCAATACGAATATCGATGCACAGTGGCGGTGATGCAGAAGAAAGGTTAGTGATACTGGTCCAAGAGGAAGATTGCATCGTGATACTAGAAAAATACTATGAGGTGCCCACCATCCGCAATGCTAATCCGAAGGAGGAATTATCTAACTAGACCTCTACCTAACTCTTGGCTTTTTAGTAGAGATGATGAATTCAAAGAAAATCAGTGAAAAGTCGATTGAGGCTCGAACATTCACCATTTGCATATTTATTTTCCTCGCAATGTTTGAAAAAATGGAAATGACTCGATGTTGATACGAGTCAGGATCACAATTTATATTTCTCTTATTAAATTAATGAAATCCTTGGTTTATATGAAAATCATCTTCTCATTTAATTATACGTTTTATACACTAACCGTGCTTTGCCTACTTTTTCAGTAATAATAATAAAACAATTTATAATGTCATGACATGTCGTGAGACGAGTGACATGGAAGAAAGAGAATATGAGGAATATGGCGAGAAGACCATGTTACTTGAGGATCTTATCGAGGATGTAGACTAATATGAGAATAGACAGAAACCTAACTTGGATGAGATTCAAGTAATAAACTTTAGGGACGAGGAGAAAACAGATTGTATGTCTAATTATTTTCACGTTTCTTACAATTAATGATGAGAAAACAGATTATATGTCTAATTAATGATGAGAAGTTTGGCATCTCTAGCTGAATAGTCCTTTACTGTCCCTTCTCTATCATTGGTCCTTATGTTGTCCCAGAGCAACCACACTCTTGTGAAGCCCGCATAACCATAATCTCATTTATGTTCATCCTTCTTTGTCGTAATCCTCTTGCCTATCTGTTATTAGGCGAAACACATTTCTGCCTCGATACTTCACCATATTATTCCATTCACATTTACTAATTATTTTCATGTTTCTTACAACTATCCATCAATTGTTCTGACGTTCTCATCATCACTTGTTCTATTCTTATTCAGAGGTGTCTAGAATTATGATATATCGCGCGATGAGTTCGAAGATCTTACCAATCCAATGCCTATAACATACTTTAGCTTACTAACATCAATTCATGTAATTTTCAACAATAAGTGGTATGACTCCTTTGCGAACGAACGAGGAATTTATGTCATCTTCCATTTCCGTAGACAATTTGATCCTTGTAATCGACTTAGGGTCACTATTCAGAGTGCATCACTCTATGTAATCGTATCAATGGTCAATCCTTACACGATTCAATCGTGGTAATCCATTCTTATTAATAATATCCTAGGGTTGTCCTCAATCCATTCTGGTCAAGGTATAATAATTTCTAGGTAGCGCGTATATGGTGTATTCTCCATTCTACTTGGCGAAGGTCACCGTGAAACAGGTAGATTCTTATGAATTACTAAATCTTCAGAATGATTCTTTCTACATCTCATCATTACAACTTATCTTCGTCTTATGATTTCCCCACCAAGCTTAGTCTTTCATAAATTGTTGGTATGACATGATATCGTGGGTCTCAAAACTATCCAGCAGAGGATAAACAGATTGTAAGCACTATATCGGGCGGGGGCTTAAAATCTTATCAATCCGTTAGAAACCAGGCATGGTCCTAATTATAGGGTGGGCCAGAAATTCCATTTTGGTTTCTACCTTTATAGCCACAACTTATTTCTATTAGAGATTCTTATCCGTCAAGTGATACTGTAAAATTGATTCCTAAAATGAGATGTTAACATTCTAGATCATGAAATAGGTTAATACAAGGTTTACAAGAGGTAGATATATTGACAAAGAAATCAATAACATACTTGCATCCTCCCTATCACCTCAAACATCACTGGAGCTCGAGGCCTCATCTCCATTCCTATCCCTATCTCTGCGGGTGAGCCTGGGACACTCCAAAATCTTATGACCTTGGCTTCCACACCAAAAAAACCCCGTTTTCTTTACAACACGATCCAATATGCGCTCGATCACACTGACTACATACTGGCCAGGATGGCCCCACTCGATCTACACTACTCTGACCCTGAAACATGGAGGTCTGTGAACCTTGTCTCGACCTTACCCGAGAAGTCTGATCATACACACTTTGTCATGAAGGTCTAGTATGTTGATCATAACTATAACACATCACTACTCTATCGCCCGCTGTAATCACCAATCATCCTGGCCCTCTTTGCCCTCCTGTCATCTTAGGTCAAACCTTTTAAACATCGATGGTCCCTTACCAATGAGCTCTCTAGACTATGAGCTCACTGTCCCTTCAAGGGGACTACTACTGTCATATACTCTAAGGTAGTGTTGTGCCTGGGAGGCAACCAACTAGATCAATATCTGGACCGCTTTCCTAACATCCTCATTAGACAACGCTGGTGGTATAACTAATGATACGGGAGCTTCCCTCAGCTCTTCTGGTACTACAGGGGTCGACAATACATCAGAAGATGACTCAATCATATTCTCTGATGGGTCGGTTTCAATGGACGTATTACTCTAGAAAGGTATTGCTGTAATCACAAACACGGTAAGATTAGGAGCGGAATACTTATAGCTCGGCTCTATCACGTGATCTAGAACAAGAAGAAAAGTAACCATCCTAAATACCACGTAGCCTCATGTTTATAAGTGTGGTCCATAACACACCCATAAACAAGACTCTACTAGACACGCATTGTAGACTCCCAAGGATAGACCTATTATAATACCATATTTGTCATACCCCAAGGTGTGGCGGCACCCAGTGCCTTAGTGGCACGAGCGTACCACTTTTGAAACGTACTCTAGATCAACAAGTATTTAGCTGGCAGGACTCATGATGACTTTCTTAAGACAATCAGGACATAAAAACCCTTAGAGACAGAACAACCCAAACATATATGAATAAACAAGGTTGACAAGGCCATAGTATACATCAACTGACCAACAGAAGGGCCAACAAGGCCATACATGACATCTATACATAGGATATCTATCTACAAGCCTCTAAGAGTAATAGAATATTATAAGGTCGGGACAGGACCCCGCCATATCCATAATATGTACATAAAACTATACCGACTCAAACTAGCACCTCCAAAACAAATGGAATGCTCCAACGCCACAACTGAGCTAAGAACCTACTGGGGAGGGTCGTCAATCCATCTATCTGAACCTGCGGGCATGAAACGCAACATCCTCAACAAAGGGACGTCAGTATGAACAATATACAGAATATGTAAGACAAGTAAGACATAAGTAGCTGCAGTAATGTAAATAAAGGTAGGAGAGATAACTTGTAACTTTAAATGCCATTAAGGGCATATGATATGCATGCTTTCATTTAAAAACATATACGTACATCTATAGGCCTTACAATACGGAATTACTATCATCATCAAGCCGCTCTTTGGGGGCTAGCATCATTATAATGTACCTAACTATAGTGGTGTCCACATATATAGTGTGGATCGGTTTCATAAAATAGACATACACACACACACACACACACACACACACACACACACACACACACACATATATATATATATATATATACACATATATATAATGCATGAATGACCTCAGAACAATGTCATGAACATGGGTCGGAGTGACATAAGGTCGTTACCCTCCGACTATCATTACGTAACCAAGTATATCAGATGTCGTGAACCCAACAAAAAGTACAAAATAGCACATAAACAGATATAACATACAATGCAGAAAGTACTCCCGGCAAAGGACAAATAAAATTCATAAAACATTTCAAAAGTAAGAATGAGCACACTTATATGTTCAAGGATAAAGTCGCTAAGGAATTGATTTGTCTCCTATCATATTCTTCTAATATCATGTCAAAAGAAGAAAGTATAAGCCTTACATAACTTTTGTAGTCCAACCGATATAATCCGGAACATATTCAAGTCGTACAACACTTTAATCTACGACAAAGGACAATAAGACTAACGTTAAGCCAATGGATAAATAGAACTCAATATGATGTGCTACAAGCTCAATTCTTAGCTCAAAATTCAACACTTTCCTTTACCCTTCTCATCCTCAAGACTCACTTCCATAACATCCTTCATAAGTTACAAGATTTCCATGATTTTGCAGCAATTATAACATCAAGAACACCTCCCATAATAGTCCACAACATCTCACAACTCCTAAACGATTTTCCGGCCTTTTATTTGTAAGTTCTAGCTTGTGTACCTTAGCCAAGACTTAGATATGCTTGAATACAAGTTAAGAAGGAAGATTATACCCTAGTTTTATAGCTAAAACAACAAAATTCAAGCTTACTTCACTTTGATGTAACTCCCAAATAGATAACTACACGAAGACTTGAGTTCTACAAGTACCATGAGCTTTTCTACATTAAATTTACGTATCTCGCCTTGGCATTTGTTCTTGGACTGTTGGAGAACTTTAGGAGTGATCTTGGGCAGCCAAGGTCGAAACACGAGGTTAAAACGTGAAGCACCGCTTATATATCACTTAAAAGTCCGCGACCGCCTCACTTTTACACTAGGTTTTACGCTCCATTTCTTCTCCACCATTTTTTATAAAACAATTTCCAAGTTTCTGTTTAGTTTTACGGTGGGAAATCATAATTTTACGGTCCGTAATTTGGTTTTACCATTCGTAATTTATTTTACGGTCTGCTCTGCAGGACTTTCTTATAACGTTCATAATATCTTGCACAGAGCTCTGATTAACAAAATGTTTGTTGCGTTGGAAAGTAAATTCGCTAAACTTGGATTTACATAGGTTATGTACACCATAAATCGTTATATACTACTAGATATATCCCAAACATTTGGGCCATAATCCTGTCTACCTTTCCCCGAGTTTCGACGAACTTAATTTCTTTGATTCGTTTAGCCCCTAACTCTTATGAAACATACTTAACACTCGTTTAAACCTTTCTTAACCTTAGGATGGAATCCCAAACTCACAAAGATTACGTTAGTTAACCTACAATGAAAATGACATACAAAGTATGGGGTGTAACATGAATAGTCCACTCGGACTGACCATCCATCTTAGGGTGAAATGTTGTGCTATGCTCCACCTGAATACCCCATTCCTTCTGCATAGACCTCCAGAAGTGGGATGTAAACTGAGTGCCCTGATTCAAAATGACAGAAATAGGCTCCACATGCAATCAAACTATCTCCCAGATGTTGATTCTGGCCAACTTCATTGAATTATAAATAGTCTGAACTGGTACAAAGTAAGCTAACTTCGTCAACCGATCCATAATCACCTATATAGCATCAAACTTTCCCAAGTTCCATGGTAACCCTACCACAAAATCTATAGCAATCCGCTACCATTTCCACTCAGGTTTAGGAATCCTCTGAGTAAGTCCACCAGACTTTTGGTGCTCATACTTCACTTGTTGACAATTTGAACACCGAGACACAAATTCCACAATGTCTCTCTTCATACTACACCACCAATAATGTTGTTTCAACCGATACATCTTTGTAGCTCCTAGATTAATAAAATACCTCAAACTATGAGACTTCTCCAAGATCAACTTAATCAAATCCTTATCTCGTGGAACACATATGCGACCCTTGATTTGTAACACACCCTCATCATCAAGAATCACCTCCTTGGCCTTCCCTTTCAACACATTGTACCAAATTTTGTACAACTTAGTATCATCAAATTGTCAAGCCCTAATCTACTCCAATAAAGAAGATCACACTTCTACACAATCTAGAACATTGTCAGGCTCAGATAAATCAAGTCTCACCAATTTATTTGCCAAGGACTGGACCTCTATAGCCAAAGGTTGCTCCCTAACCTGTAAATATGTTAGGCTACCCATACTCACCGCCTTTCGACTCAAGGCATCCACCACTACATTTGCCTTGCCTGAATAATAGTGAATTGACATGTCATAATCCTTAAGCATTTCTAATCACCTCCATTGCCTCAAATTAAAATCCCTCTTATTGAAAATATGCTTAAGACTCTTGTGATTCGTGAACACCTCACAATGAACACCATAAAGGTAATGTTTCCAAATCTTCAAAGCAAATACCACTGTCGCCAACTCTAGGTCATGAGTAGGGTAGTTCTTCTCGTACACCTTCAATTTCCTCGAAGCATAGGCTATAACATTCTCTTTTTACATCAACACACAACCAAGGCCAATCCGAAAAGAATCACAGTAGACAGTAAAGCCCTCTCCCTCTACGGGAAGAGTCAACATCGGAGTTGTAGTTAATAAAATGTTGAGCTTTTGGAAGCTCACCTAACATTCATCCAACAACCGGAAAGGTACATTTTTCTGAGCCAATCTGGTCAAAGGAGATGCAATAGATGAAAACCCCTCTACAAAACACCGTAATAACTAGCAAGGCCAACAAAACTCTGAATCTATGTAATTGAAGTAGGCCTAACCCAATCATGGACCACCTCAATCTTCTTGGGATTCACTATAATACCATCCTTAATCACGACATGGCCCAAAATGCCATATAACTAAGCCAAAACTCATACATAAAAAACTTGGCATAAAGTTAGTTCTCCTTCAGAATTCCAAATACGATCCTCAAATGCTGCTCATGATCTGCCTCACTCTGAGAGTAATCAATATATTATCGACAAAGACAATCACAAAATAATCCAAGTACGTTCTGAAGACACCATTCATCAAATTCATAAATGCTATTGGGGCATTAGTCAGCCCAAAAGACATAACAAGAACTAATGACAATAACATGCCCGAAAAGTTGTCTTAGGGATACCTCCACCCTAACCTTCAACTCGTGATAGCCGGACCTCAAATCAATTTTAGAGAAGACTGATACACCCTAAATTTGATCAAATATATCATTAATGTGAGGAATGGGATACTTGTTCTTGATTATTGACCTTTTTCAACTGTCAATAGTTAATACACATCCGCATAGACCCTTCTTAACAAACAACACGGAAGCACTCTAAGGTGAAACACTCAGCCTAATGAACCCTTTACTCAATATATCCTGCAATTGCTCCTTCAACCCCTTCAACTCTACCAACATCATTCGATATGGAGGAATAGAGATGGGCTTGGTGCTCGGCTCCAAATCAATGCAAAAATCAATATCATAATCCAGAGGAACACCCGACTAATCCGTCAGAAACACCTCGGGAGACACCATAACTATCGGTACCGACTCAAGAAGAGGTGTATCAACACTAGTATCATGGACTTATGCCAAGACAAACAACCTTTCTCAACCATAGCTTTAAGGTAAGATATCACTTTTTTCGATGCATAACTAACGGCTCCCTTCTGCTCCAATCAAGGACTCCCCCGCAAGACAACTAATTCGTGCCTAAAATAATATTAAAATCTACCATGTCTAGAATCATCAAGTTAGCCCCCACTAAATTCACAACACAGGAGTGGTACACCCGATCCACTACCACGGAATCTCTAACAGGAGTAGAAACATTACATGGAAGTTAAGCGACTCACACACCATACCCAGTCTCACATTAAAATAAGTAGACACATAAGAGTATGTATAGGCTGGATCAATAATATTATAATTGGCCGACGATAAACTGAAATTGTACTTGTGATGGCAGCATCAGAAGCTCAGCCTCTAGTCTATCTGGGAATGCATAACACTGAGCACGACCACCCTCATCATGAGAACCTATGTGAACACCACCATAGCCTGAATGAGAACCACCTCTAGCCGGTTGTGCTAGTGCTCTAGATCTAAAACTATAGGAACCGAAGTGCTGACCACTATGTCTAATTCTGGGGGAGTCCCTCGCAGTGTGTCCTAAGTCACCACACCCATAGCATCTACGATGGGACATATGCTGATTAGAAGGGCCAGAATAGCTGTAATGACCACCTCAACCTCCAGGTCGGGAATGAGAACTCTAGGAACCTTGTCCATAACTGTGACCACCATGACCAGAAGAACCACCGGTTAAAGTATGCATAGCTGCCTGAATTGGATTGTTGAACTACGGGCAATACCCTTTACCGTGATGCCTCCTACCTCGAGATGAGGTGCCACCGAAATTGCCTGAACTATGGAGCCTCTTGACTGACATATCCCCAAACTCCTAGCGCCTAATAAACTCTACACTCATGGTAACATCCACTATTGCTTGAAATGTACCTCCTGAAGATGTAGCATGAGTCATTTCAAGACAAAGGGGATAAGACAAATCGCTAATTAACTTTCTGATCCTCTCCGTCTCATCTGGTAGAATAGTCAAGGCATGGTGAGAAAAAGAGTGGAACCTCATCTCATACTCAGTCACAATCATACCGTCTGGATCCAACATATCGAACTACTCCCATCTCTCACCCCTTAAGATAGGAACTCACTTCTCTAGAAATACTTGAGAAAAACTAAGCCTAAATAAGTAGATGCGACCTAGCTGGCCTAGTCTCAACAAGAACCTCCATTATTGTTTGGTAAGGCCAATCATCTGCATCACCACGAAGTTAACTTTATTGGACTCAACCAACGCCAAATTGTACAACCTCTCATGGAAACTCACTAAGAACTCATAATCATCATCATCAGGATGTTCATCATACTATGGTGGCTTCATCTTATCAAACGTATCCCACCTCTTCTGCTCATCAACTAACGTAGTAGGCTGATGTAACTTGATGGATAGTAACACCCTAAGCTAGATAACCGGGAAACTAAGGAACCATAAAAATAATTGGTTGTGCCCCCGGGGTCTTATAATATGTAGCTGTCTGATCTGGAGTCTGACCCCTAACTCTGGTCTGTGAACCATCTAGAGTAAGCGATAATGCTCCTGCCTGAGTTCAACCCTCAAAGAGTTCAGAATTCGCGCCAGGGTGTCTTAAAGAAGAGAAGTAACAATAAATACCTCAGGTGCTTAGATGGGTCCAATCTCCTCCACCGGCACTGGCTCCTCATCTGTAACCTCATTTTGCTCCGTACTCAACTCTCTAGCACTGGTCTAAGAAACATCTGGTGCTCAGCATCTAGATGGCGTAGCAATATGGGCTTTAACCCTGCCTCGACCTCTACCACATCCTTTGCCTCTCCCTCGAGCAATAGTATTAGCAGCAAGTATGGGCATCAGTGCGGGCTCCTGATCTCCAACTATAGCTGAATGTGTCCTTACTATCTGTGAGAGAATAAAACAAAGAAACTCTTAGAACCCATTAGAATCAAGTAAGCACGATAATGAATGAAAAGATGCGAATATTATCTTCCGCGGAAGATAATATACAAGCCAATTTCAAGTCCTTAAAGAGATATCTCATAAAATGCGAAGTAAGAAGTACAACGCCCAAGATTTGTGTCACTAGTACAAGAACTCACTAAAATAATGAAATACATAGTCTAGGTGAAACACCCGAATATATTCTAGAAATGAAATGACTGAAAAGTAAAACAGAAGAGGAAATCTGTTGCTACAAATCAACTAGTAGCTCATCTCAAATCCTCTCAGACAACTCCTTAACGGGCTGGTTAGTAACGCAACTCACTAGTACTTGGAATTAAACCTACACACAAAAGGGTGTAGCAAGTGTAGTTTGAGTACGGGAAACAACGTGTACTCAAGAACATCGTCGACCTACTTATCTTAAACAGAGACGAGAGTTGGCCTTCCGATTACTTCTACTACACTAACCGTTATTAGTCTATAATAACATAAATTACAAATATACCTAAAGCATGAGTCCAAGATAAGTTATAACATCTAGTTCGTCAAGTCAGGTCGAGTATTCATGTAATCAAGTCAATAGAGTTCAAGAAATAGTTTAGGCATTAATCAAACAGAATATAGATAGAATGATATGAGATTCAAATAAAAATGCAATGCAAGGCCTTTATTTCTCATCACCGTACACACACGTTCAAATTCTATGAATCGTGACCCATGGGGGACTCGCGAGGTCCATATGTCATCCATAAATATTTTCTTCGGGTTCCTTAGCCAATCTTAGGCTCTCAATCACATCACTTTTCAAATATAGGTTCAAAGTACCTGTCTCTAGCCAATACTAGGCTCACAATACCACTCTCTAGCCAATTGAGCTCATAAATATGGCATCACTCCATACGAAATCATACCTCGGACCCACATATATGTCATCAAATGTGAATGCATGAGATACCATATGAAGCATGAATATCACATGCATAACGATAAGTAGCAAGGATATGCAATAAATATTCAATCATTAATTAAGACTATAAAGATCTGACCTTTAGTCTATTCAAAATAAAGACTCGACATTTAGCTTCTTTTTTCAGTTTTAAACTGGTAGTAGGAGTGATGGAACACACAATCACAAATAAGACAGACAAACAATCGTAAGACAGAAAGTACTGGCTTCATATCCTAATCATAGATCCATAAGATTGTACTTTACTATCAGCTAGTGCCTAAATCATGTCATTCACTATTCAATTTAAAGCACAAGTACCCATAACATATCACTGGTACCTAATACAAGTGCTCGCCACCTCACAAGTATTGGGACCCCTTATTATCCCCATTATACCCTCTTAATTAGTTCATTAGACCAACTATAATGCTTAAAATAAGATACAAGATCTCAACTTGCCTCGAAATGCGGGATTAAATCCCAAGCTTTTCCAGTGATGTCGCAGGTGCTGCCCCTTTCTCACACATATGGGCTCCGCAGCTGTGGCCCAAACCTCCTAGGTGCGAGGTCTCACATAAATGGCCAACTTCGCAGGTTCGAGATCCCTTGCGCAGATGCGACCTCCTTGCCCCAACTCCAACTTTGCACATGTAATCCACCACGCATAGGTGCAAGCTATTTCTTGCCGGTGTGATGCACCAGACACCAGAAAATCCTTAAACAAGTTCAAACTTCGAATCAACCCCTGAAACTCATCCAAGACCTCCCGGAAAGAAACCAAATATACAAAACACTCCTAAAATATGCAACAGACTTGCTCGCACACTCCAACAACTCATACGAGGTCGGCTTGACCGAATATTGACCCAAGTCAACTCTAATTTCCTTAAATCACTAGACTTCCAACCAAGTATCCATAATACATCCAAGTCCTTCGGGAACTCAACCAATGGCTCGACTATGTCATAAATAATATTATGGACCTAATGGAATTGATGAAACTTAAAAACGACTCATATGCCCTCGATATTTACTTTAGTCAACTAAAACTCATCCTTTCAACTTAAGACTTTCTAAATTTCACAAACTTACCTGAATTACACTCAAATCACTCGGGACTCATTCCAACTATCTACCTAAGTCAAAAATTATGTTCTGGAGCTAATGGAACTATTATAATTTGATTCTGGATGCATCTACTCAAAAGTCAACTCTTAATCAAACCTTTCAACTGATAACTTCCAATTTCCAAAACTAGGATTTTCTTTCGATATCTCTACCATATAGCCTCGAGAATTGTGCCACCGATCTCAGCACATCAAAAGCACCAAAACAAGGCTAAAGAAAAGGGCATTTGTATACAATAAGGCAAAATAACCAAAATGACCTAATGGGTCATTTCACCGACATATCTAAAGCTTCAACATGCTTATATACATGAAGAAGTTGATAACCCTTAACTTATAAGTCAAGAACGAGCTTTTATACACCTTACTTCAAGGTGAAGAAACCTCCCATTACAACAACAACAAGAGGGAAACGACTTCTACTAGCACCTTGACTTTTCTGAAGGGATATTTACATTATAATATTGTATATCTTCACTTAGATAGTATATGAATGCTTAGAGAGCTTTGGGAGAGTCGTAGGATCTTTTTTGAGCAAAAAATAAAGTAAGAATGGGCTTCCAGTGCTTAAAGACATCTTAAGAGTTTCTATATCCTAAACTTGGCTTGCTGAGCGAAGCTCAAGGCGAACAACACCCTCGCTTTGGAGCTCGCTCAGCGAGGTCCTTCACTATCTGCCGACAGTCTATGCAGTATAGCAAAAATGCGAATATATCTCTGCTCTGACATTATATCAACAAACAATTTAATGCGCTAAAAACTAGACTCGTAGACCTTAATATTGAGAGAAAATCTCATTGACATCTGATCCAAATTTCAGCGAACGTATGAACGTAACTTGTGATGACCTTTGCCGACTTTTATTTTACAACTTTCTTGACTTCAAAACTTAACATACGACTATTGTATGATTCAAATACCTCATAACACGACCTTATTAGAAATATTAAGCACTCCTAGTCTTGCCCCAAAAGTACGGGTTATAACATTATCCCTGTCGACACTAAATTTTTGCCCTCCAAAATTTTAAATTAACTAGTCAAGCTTCTTGAATCGCAAACAAATTAAATGTTTTATTCAGAAAATTTTAAAAATACTTTATAAATCAGTTTTGATTTTTCCATTTCATATGGCAAAATACCATAATTTATATTATGTATATTTTACGTATAATTTTAAGTATACTTTAATGTTAAGGGTTAGTAATTCTTTAGGACTAATCCTAACATTGGTTTGGTATAACTGTTAGTATATGTCTAACCTTGATAAGTTTAGTTAATGTTAATCATGAACTAGGTATTTAAGTTCCAAAATGTTCGCTACTTAAGCATAGTTATACAAATATCCGTTCTCAGTTTGTTGTGATAATTAGTTGAACTTATGTATTAAAGGTTCTTAATTTAGTTTAAGTCTTGTTTGGTTAAGTTGTTTAGTTTCCTCTTAGTGTTTCTTCCATGCTGTAAATTCAGTATAGTTCTTATATTTCAATGTGAGTTGCAATAGTGTTCGAGTATAGTGTCTAAGTATGACTTTTTGAGGAGTATCACTGTTCTGTCTCAATTTGAACATGGGTTGTTAAAATCGTCTTCCCTGATCTGTTGTGTTGTAGGATTAGTTCAAATAATATGTATTTGTTGAGATATTAATGTGTTTAGCTACTGTTTTCTTGTCCTTTTGTATTGAACTTATTTTCTCCCAAATATATACTGACTACTTAGTTTGAAACCTCCTGTGTGTAGGAGATTAAAATACTTTTCCCTTTATAGTTCATTCTAGTCCTCATAATTCCCTTTGAATCTGGGAACAAAGTATGATCTGTTAGAGCTAAATATTCAACTAATTAGTTTTGTTTAGGTTAATGTAGTTAACTTTCATCTTGGTTACTGAAAGTACCACATTTACATACTTTTTGCTTGGTTTACCTAAAGGAATCATGAATACGGCTATGTGAGTTTCTTAATCCATGATCTGGAACCCTCGTTAATGTCACTAGTCCCTACTTTAGTCCCTTTTCTTGTAATTTCACTAATGAATCAAGTTTGAAATTCTCAAGTAACTACTTCAAACCTAGTTGGTGTAACACCTCGTACCTTCAAACTAAGCCTTGTTCAGGATTCAGGAGTTTAAAAAATCAAGATGGGGAGTGTGAAGTTAAATCCATTTCAGCTTAGTGATTCATGTTTTACGCCAGGGCTTATACAGACCATATAATGTTGTACAGGCTGTAGAAGTTGTACGTACAAAGACCGTCGAAAACTATCGAAATACGGTGGCTTTGACGGGCCATAGAAAGTTATACAAACCGTTCTTTTGTACCGTAGGATGGCCCCCAGGTTTTGACTCACTGGAAATTGACAACACTATTATAGAACTTTTATACGGACCGTACAAGTTATACGGCTCGTACTTCTCACTGTACAAAGTTGTACGTACCATACAATTCAACCGTAAAAGGGCCCGACGACTAAATATATATATATATATATATATTTATATATAGGCGAAATCAGATCTAAAGTTTAGTTTTTCAACTCTTCCAAGCCTTAGCATGAAGTTCTTCTTCTCCCATCATCCTCATATCTCAAGATAAGTCATTTCCATATATTTCCACATGATTTTAATAAAGTATAACTCAGTCTCTAAGCAAAATCATTGATTCTTAACCTAGGGTTTCAAGAAAAACCCATCTCAAGGGACTAAGTTCAAGATTTTGGGAATTCTTCATCAAGTTCAGACTTTTATTTCAAGATTAGGAGCGAATAAGGTATGTAGAGCTCCTATCCACATGTGGGAACATCATTGTTATTTTCCACGCCATGTTTATCCATGAAACATGAAATTCCACAAGCTTAGAGTTTTTATTTGTTCACGATAACCAAAACTACATGTATTATCGTATATCATGTCTATATTACAAATTCGTTAATTATATTCATGTATGTTATTAAAATTGTCATGAGCCTGTTCGTAATCCATGTATGCTCGTATTATCTTTTCTATGAGCTATCAGATATCAACTATGAATTCAGATTATTTCACTCCAGGGATTTTTACATGTTTTCATGTCTCAAGAATTATGTACATATATACAAAATTTTATGAAAATCTATGTTATGTATACACGTTATTAACTATATTATGAATCATGTTTTGAATACCATGGCGTAGATGTCACTATTATTCATGTTCATGTTTTTGGGAGTATCATAGGTTTACCAAGAAGGTTCAGATAAACTGAAACTATGTATGCCAGTGTAGGGTAAGGATCGCTTCACCCAGATTAGGATGATATCTTCAGACCATTGATGTGGATCCATCCATGTCATTTTTATGTCTCATACCCCGGCAAAGTATGGGATTGCTCGGCTGGTCGGGCCAGGTACCATACTTCACATACTTACGTGGTGATTTCATGTTATCGGTTATACTAAAGCTCTACCACTTACAAATATTTTACTCATGTTACAGCTTGATCATGCATATCATGATGATGTCCAGGTTTCAGTTTTAGATTTATAGTTTACATTATTCAGTTACAGTTTACACTTTATAATTTCCAGGTTCAATTACAATCTACATCTATGGTTTCGATTTTGTATTACTTCATGTATTCATGTTATTGAATTTGGTTGTCCATTCCCCGAGCACAACACTTACTATTATTTTATCAGTTTCTTTATCTATGAGTATAATTCTAATGTACTGACGTCCCTTTTGCTTAGGGCCTGCACTTTATAGTGTAGGTACGAAGTTTCAGGATGATGGATCTATTCGCTAGGATTCTCATCGTACTAGCTATTGGTGAGCTCATTTCATTAGGGGTGTTATCTTTATATTACATTCATGTCATGTCAGGCATTAGAGGTATATTGGGGCCTTGTCCAAGTAAACAATTCATTTTCATACTTATGTTTAGATGTTTCATAGACTAGTCTAGCATGCCATATCAGTTATTCAAACTTCTTACATTTTTAGATTTATTTCTGCAATTATATTTTCAGACTATAATTACAGTATTCTGATTTTTACATATTTCATGATTTTGATACCCATGTTGATTCAGCAAGCCATATGGTTTGCTTGGTCATATGTAGTTAGGCACCGAGTGTCGTGTTACGCCCAGGTCATGGTTCGGGGGTGAAAGCTTGGTATCAGAGCCTAGGTTCAAATGTACCCGTCTATGAAATCGTGTCTAGTAGAGTCCTACTTATGGGTGTAAAGCATGCCACACTTATAATTGGGAGGCTACAGGGCATCTAGGAAATGTTACCATTCATACAACTCTAGATCATTCCATAGAGCTATGATGTAAGAAACCGTTCATGCATTGTTCTCTTTCAACTGAATACGCCTCATCTCTTAAGGTAGAAGAAGATGGAAAGCTAATTATTATCGATGTGTGTGCTTTCAGATGGAGTCAGCTAGAATGGAGCAAGTTGCACTGAAACTCATGGGGAGAATGGACCGAGGCCTTGGTGCATTTGATTCTCTTATTTTAAGGGGATATGCTCTTATTCCCCCTCCCGATAATGTAACTCTGACCCCGACTCCTAATAGAGTTGCTCGTACAATAAAAATATAAAAGAGAGTTGCTTATATCAATAAACCGGATTGCCCTACATATGGGAAACACCACTTGGGCGAATGCTACATGAGACTTGAAATATGCTGCCATTGTGGTAAGATGGGCCACAAGAGGACCAACTGCCTTAAGTTAGGTTGTGTGGAGCGTCACTCAGCTCCTTATCATAAGGACTCCCATGAATGATCCATTTCTAAAAAATTTAGATATCTACGAAAGGAATGGCCCCAGTTTAACAACCATATGGGTTCTGAGTTTCAACAGTATCATTCTTGCAAAAAAAGAAGCAAAAGACATGTATGGGAGTGTCGTATGGGTATGTATGTGTGTTATAATTGTGGTCCCTGAGGTCACATGCAAAGAGAGTGTCTTTTGGATAGGTATAGTAGTGCCAACGGAGGTGATGGTGCAGTTCATCCCACTAGACCAGCCGCAGCCAATTCAACAACACCTTTCGCCGTCCGTGGCACTCATGCACCAACAGGCCAAGGCATAGGTAGGGGTGAAGTTTTAGGACCAAGTAGGGTCAAACACGTTATCATGATATGGAAGGTTGTTAGGACTAAGAAGCGTCATCACATGTTGTCGTAGGTATGCCGATAGTTTTTCCTTGATATGTATGAGATGGTGTGCCCCTTGATTTACTATTTCTTATATGGTTATCGTGTGATTGAAAGTTCAGAGTAGAGTATTTTAATTGTCCCTTCAAGGATGTAGACATACTTTAGTGTGATTGTGTACATGACTAAAGAAGGTAGTGTTCGACTAGAAGATATGATCAGATAATGTCGAGTCTCTTAACATTTATATGATTTGTCTAAGTAGTTTAGGCTGAACTAGAGGGCATGGTGTTAGTAAGTTTCCATAAGAATATTATTTTGATGGATAATAGATAAGGTATGTAATGAAATAAAAAGACAAGTTTTATGGTGATATTCATAGAGATAGAATGAAATTAAGAGAAAAATTAGCAGATTGATTCGATGACCATATATCGTTGAACTTAAGGGATGCACATGCTTTAAATGTCAGCTTTTGAACTAAGGGGGAGATCGTACGATAATGTGCCGATATAGATTATGTGTTTCATAAATTGATAAGAGTAAAAAAAGATTATGGTAGAGGATCATGGTTTCATGTAACTATAGTTAGGTATATGTGGAGAATTCATTTTTTTATGCTTGTTGAGATCAAGTATTGGATAAATCTGCATGAAAAGATTAAAGAGATCATGAGAGCAAGTTTTAGAGCGAGAAAGAAAAGTTTGAGGTGATGTTAAGTTTCCAATTGTATTAGGTGGGTATATGCCCAGACATATTGTACTCTATCCTACGTACCTATATCATTCTCATGTTAGAGATTTACACTCCACGTTTAATATTCAAGAATTCATACTACATATGATAGTAAGCTATGCAAAAGAAATGTTCTTTCATGTTTTGTACATCGGGTTGTGCTCATGTCTAAAGTAAAAAAAAAAAACTGTATTCATGTCCCACATATCTATCGTGCTTTTATACCCATGTCCATGTTCAAGCTTCTAAGTGCTTTCCTAATATGATGTTGATTTTGTAATGATCGAGGAGAAGGTAATGTAAGAGTTTAACAACTAAAAATCCTATAGAATGCACACCTATTCCTTGGATAAGAGGAGAATGCCTAAGGATAATGACTTATTTTGACTCCAATATTATGATATCTACGTTTTCACGTACTCGTGCCCACGATCCATTTCTTCAAGCATCCACTTATAACGATATCATAACAATGATGTTGATAGGCAATGATGAAAGTAAGTCAAGATTGATATCCTACCCACGATTCTATGTAATTCGTGCTTATGTTCCTCTGGCTAATGTGTTACGATCATGATGACAATAATCAATTATGAGGGTAGGTTATGAGTAAAGGAAATATTGGGCTAATGTTGAGTTTCCTCTCCAAGGGATTTTTTGAAACTATCTCCTAAGTTGGCACAAAGGATGCCAGGTTCTTTCACTAAGGCCTCATTTGTTTGCACTTCATGCCATTAAGTGCATTTGTTTACATTAAGATCTAAACACTTATTTTTTCTGAATAGGTCTTAATCATTAAGATCTTGAACAAAGTCTTAATATCATTAAGAGGTATTTTTGTATGAATAATTTTTACCACCAGCTCCACCCCCATCCTCTACTCTACCACCCAACCCATAAACCCCACTACCACGTACCACCACTACCCATCCACCCCACTAACCCTACCCTACCTCACCCATCCCTACCACCCCACCGCTATCCCATCCACCCACCATACAACCCCTCCTCACCCACCTCAATCCCACCACCCATCATAATCTCACTCTTATCCCACCCACTACTATCCATTCCACAACCACTAACCATCTCTACCATCATAAACACCACCACATACGCCACCCACCAGCCACCACCACTCTCCACCTCTACCATCACAACCATTACTGTCAGTTGCTACCATACCTATAACCTCCGTCATTACAATCATATCAACAACTACGACTATCACTACTGCCACTACTATCAGCCACTAACATCACTGCGACCATTCCTTACCAACCATCTCTACCATCATTACTCGCACCGCCGTTAACTACCACCAACACCTTCTTCAACTACCACACATTCTTCAGTCACTATCACCAATACCATCAATTAGCAATATCAACCAACTCCATCATCACAACCACCTCCACTACCAATCGCTACCACGACGCTAGCCACTATAACACCAACCAGCTCCACTATCACCTTTGTTTATGTTCAAAGTAACTTTCTACTCATGTCTTAGGTGCTTTATGAATGAATTATTCATGACTATGATTCTTTCCTTTATGAGCTTTATTTTATGAAGATGGTGTTGACTTATAGTGATAAGAGTAAGCTATGTTGAACCATGTCCCATGCATTCATTATATCTAAGATCTATAGGCAATGCTTTATTTACGACATATATCTCTGAGTACCCAAGAGTGAAGCCTACAATTGTACTCCATGCAAGTCACACTTATTCCTTATTCCCCACTTCAATAGTCATGAACTTATGTCCAAATGCTAGGGTGTGCAACTTCGATGTACTCGTGTAAATGTCATGTTGCTTATGTCCCCATGCCCCATGTCATGCTATTCACAAATTCCTATTTTCTGCCATATTAATCACGTTTCCATGTACGCATGTTCCATGTTACGTCCTTCTTGTTCAATTTACTCATGTTACGTCTATACTCTAAAATGAGATGTCGCATATGATTCGTACCTACGATTCCTTTCCTCTCAATCCTTTATGATCCACTCATGATAATGGAGTTGATGAATGAAAAGCAAGATAATCTAAGGTATTCATACATATGTTACAAAGCGAATAAGATATGGTTCAAAATGATGTATGTTGAAATTTAAAATGGAGTTCCTTTCATGTACCATGTGGTACTTATTTTAGAAGCATTCTACTTAGATTTGACATATGCATGTCATGCCGATGCTTCATGCTATATGTTAGGATCCTATTCATGTTCTATGATTTATGTCAGTCTCATTCGCATCAAGTTGCGCTTTCATTCAAGGCCTAAGTCATAAACTTACCTCATATGTCCCCCGTAGTGATATACGAATATCTATGATCAAGTATCTAAGTGCTCAAATCCCATCTCTGCTCATCATTTAGATCTTCTGTTGTAATGTTCATGTTTGTTGCATACATATCTTATGTTATGATATCAATGTTTTCACGTATTCAGATCTCATGTCGGCATAACACTCATGTATCCACGTCGGCCAGTATTCACGTATTCATGATCCATCTTTATGCTCCTCACGTCTATGCAATCGTGTCATGTTTATGCTCATATTCCAGTACTTATGTCATTTGTTCCTATGAATTCTTTCCCGAATACCATGTATAATATTCATGCATTCACTCATTTCAATATATGTGTGTTCTGTCAGACTGGGATGCATGACAGTTAGTATTCACATATTCATGGCAGTTCAGTAATCATGTTAGTCATGTTCATGTTTATGTTATCCTTTTATGCCATGTCGCGCGTATTATGATGCACCGTGAGACTTGTGTTGTGCTCTGGTTAGCTAACAGGTGTTTGAGAAATGTGGGGATAGTCCTATCTATAAAGAAAACTCTGTTGAAAATTATGTATAATTCCAAAGTTAGTCCCACTTCTAGCCATAACTATCATCCGAGGATAAATGATCCATGTCTCATGATTCACATTCAAGTATTCACTACTCATGTCCCCATGTTCATGTAATCATGTCATTTCAGTCCCCATGTTCTATGTCATATTTTTTTACGCTTATGTACTCATGTCATGTCCCTAAGTTCTTGAGTTAATCACATTCTTAAACATGACACATCATTCGAGGATGAATAATCCCAAGGGGGAGATATTGTAACACCAGGGCTTATACGAACCGTACAATATTGTATGGGCCGTAGAATTTGCACCGTAAAAAGGCCATCGAAAACCAATGAAATACTATGACTTTGACGAGCCTTAGAAAGTTATACACACCGTTGTTTTGTACCGTAGGATGACCCCAAGTTTTGATACTCACTGGAAATTGACAACACTGTTACGACACTTTTATACTTACGGCATGTACTTCTCACTGTACAAAGTTGTACGTACCGTACAATTCAACCGTAAAAGGGCCCGACGACTAAACATATATATAGGAGAAATCAGTTCGAAAGTTCAGTTTTTCAACTCTTCCAAGCCTTAGCACGAAGTTCATCTCCTCCCATCATCCTCATAGATCAAGGTAAGTCATTTCCATGTATATCCACGTGATTCTAATAAAGAATACTCATGCTCTAAGCGAAATAATTGATTCTTAACCTAGGGTTTCAAGAAAACCCCATCTCAAGGGACTAAGTTCAGGCTTTTAGGAATTCTTCACCAAGTTAAGACTTTTATTACAAGATTAGGAGAAAATAATGTATGTAGAGCTCTTATCCACATGTGGGAAATCATTGTTCTTCCCCACGCCACATTTATCCATGAAATTCCACAAGCTTAGAGTTTTTATTCTAAGTTCATGATAACCCTAACTACATGTATTATCGTATATCATGTCTATATTACCAATTCGTTAATTATATTCATGTATATCATTACGATTGTCATGAACATGTTCGTAATCCATGTATGCGCGTGTTATCTTTTCCATGAGCTCTCAGATATCAGCTATGAATTCATATTGTTTCACTCCAGGGATTTTTATATATTCTCATGTCTCAATAATTATATACATATACTTATACAAATTTTCATGAAAAGCTATTTTATGTATACACGTTATTAACTATATTATGGATCATGTTTTGAAAACTATGGGCATAGATGTCACTATTATTTATGTTCATGTTTTTGGGAGTATCATAGGTTTACCAAGAAGGTTTAGATAAACTGAAACTACGTATGCCAATGTAGGGTAAGGATCGCTTCACCCAGATTAGGACTATATCTTCAGACCATTGATTTGGATCCATTCATGTCATTTTCATGTCTGATACCCCTATAATGTATGAGATTGCTTTGCTGGTCGAGCTAGGTACCAGACTCTACATACTTACGTGGTGATTTCATATTGTCGATTATACTAAGGCTCTCACACTTAAAAATATTTTACTCATGTTACAGCTTGATCATGCAGATCATGATCATGTCCAAGTTTGAGTTTTAGATTTACAGTTTACAGTATTCAGTTGCAGTTTATAATTTCCTGGTACAATTACAATTTACATCTACGGTTTCAGTTTTGTATTACTTCATGTATCCATGTTATTGACTTGGACTTCCCATTCCCCAAGCACCCCACTTACTACTCTTTTATTCAGTTGCTTTACATATGAGTACAATTCAAATGTACTAACGTTCCTTTTTCTCGGAGCCTGCACTTCACGGTGTAGGAATGGAGTTTCAGGATGACGGATCTGCTCGCTAGGATTCACATCGTACCAGCTGTTGGTGAGCTCCATTTCTTTTGGGGTGTTATCTTTTTTTTTTTTTACATTCATGTCACGTTAGGCAGTAGAGGTATGCCGGGGACCTTGTTCCAATAAATAGTTAGTTTTCAAACTCATGTTCAGAGGTTTCATAGACTAGTCTAGCATGTCATGTCAGTTATTCAGTCTTATTACATTTTCAAATTTATTTCCGCAATTATATTTTCAGACTATAATTACAGTATTTTGATTTTTATATGTTTTAAATTATTATTTCATGATTTTGATGCGCATGTTCATTCCGCAAACCATGTGGTTCACTCGGTCACATGCAGTCAGGCACCGAGTGCCATGTTACTCCCAGGCCATGGTTCGAGACGTGACAGTTGGTTTATGAACCAATTTTCTTTTCATATGGAAAGAAGTATCTGCTTTCTTTCTTTTTGTTACCAATGAAATGTTTAGCTTAGTGTTGTTTTCCAAATGATAGTCTAGGAACACCAAGTGGCCTTGAATACTTTTCTCTTGGAGTTGAATAAAGAGTTTTGAAATAATGGTGTTAAATCTGATTTGAAATATGTTTTATTCTTGTCTTATTGAACATTTGAAATAGTTTATATATAGAATCTGACCTTTTAAAGTAACTTATCATTCTCTCCAATATGAAGTGTTATTTAGATGAGCTTAAGTGATATCTTAGTTAAAAGGACTATTGGAACATGTTTAAGTACTAAGAACCCATCATTAGGTTTCTGACTTGAGAACTGGAATGGCCAGTCAGTTAAATTGATCAATGGATTGTTTGTCTATATAATCTGCTAGAGATCTTGAGATGAATTAGTTCATTAGTTGCCTCCTTTGTTTTAATCTTATAACTCTCTTGTCTTGATGATAAATTTTAAACAAATGGTTGTCTTCTCTTAAAGGTATTTGTTGGGTTCAAATCATCTCTTGAATAAATATTTGGTTAAACACTTTTCCAAACAGATAAAAGGGATCCCCCTAGTTCTCTCTTCTTTCTTTGTTAGTTAGGTCTGTTGCTATGTTTACAATAGCACCTCATTTGTTTACTTTTGACTGTTGTCTGCTCATATGCAGTATGAATAGTTAAGTTTCCTTTGTTTCTAATTTGATTAAGGTCTGAGCTTCTGCTCTTATGTGCTGGTTTGATCTGTAGCTTCTTCGTGTCTCTTTAAGAAAACTGCTCTTATTTCCCTGTTAAAGTAAGTTGAAATGTAAGCATGATGACTTATGATTTGGTAACATTTAACACAATGATAAAAAGGAGAAAGAAAAGATTTGTTATAGGAATCCTTGCTTTCCAATGTGTTGATATCTGTTTCTTAAGGTTCTGGTTCAAAATGATTGGCTTTCATCAGTAAATTCTCACTACTTTCTTTATCTACTAGCCATGGGAGCCTGCTAGAGTCATTGTATTGAAACTTCTGAAAATTTTCCTAGCCTTATTTTGTCATATTCTTGTTCAAATACTTAATTCTAAGGTAAAAAATATTGTTTGTTTAAAGCTAGAATACAGATTAAGTAACATGTCATTATTGAAGCATTAAATTGGTAGACCAAATTTTTGGATTATCTTCCTTTGTCAAGAAAAAGTTCTGATTTTCTTTTCTTTCTGGGAACTACTAAAGGCAAATTTAAAGATTTGGTTTGATCCCATTCTTTGTAGATTTGAGCTCCCATGTAGGGTTGTGGAGTGTGACTAAGTATTGGATTTAGTTCATTTACTTTTTTGTTGACACACATAGCTTAGAGATCCAAGCTGAAATCTGATGGAGTAATTTTTCCACTGTTTGATTTAGCAAGACTATTTTACAGATAGTGTAAGAATTAGGGCTTGAGAGTATGTGATCGTCTCCCTTATTCATGATATGACATCTTTTATAATTTCTAATTTGTTAGGGTATGGCTAATGACATGTTTTAATAAGTAGAAGATTGGTGGTGCTTTTTTTTTTCTAGCCTCATACCCTCCTCCCTCCTTTATGTTATTATTCTCAAATAAATGAAAGTAGGTTGCCTGAAATTGGAATATAGTTATACCCCTTTCTTTTTCTCTTTTCTTCCTCCCTTTTTTACTGAGGGGTATACAGTCTGGTATATTGTGTATACACGACTGTTAAGGTTTGTTGCATATATATTTTATATACTTCTACGTATATCATGTAATGGCTCCTAAACGATAGTTGAAAAGTTATAGATCTATGAATAAGGTATGATATTAGATAGTTATGAGCTATAGGTATGAGACTATAAAATGTTACTTAAGGTAAACAATATCCTATGAATACTGTCTAACTAACCATCAGGGGGCCT
Source organism: Anisodus tanguticus (assembly GCA_034509755.1). Lineage (NCBI taxonomy): Eukaryota > Viridiplantae > Streptophyta > Magnoliopsida > Solanales > Solanaceae > Anisodus > Anisodus tanguticus. The sequence continues at coordinate 21,406,149 of CM067557.1, forward strand.
AAAGCGTAAAGTAAGGTGAATCGTAGTAATAATTCTCAGGTTGTCTCTATTGATCGTAGAGTGTCCTTTTATGATGGGTCATGTTGATATAGATATGTACTAATCCTCATGGGAGTGCAGTGGTCAAGAGGCTAGAGCACAAGTTTGAAGTACCAAATGAGAATCATAGAAGCGTAATTCTTATTGTATCCCTCGACATGAAGTTGAGTCTTCTCCTATTCATTAGTTCCACATAACAAAGAATGCAAGTCATTCACTCGTAAGTCTTCCCTTGTATCCATAAGGATTCTTGATTTGTATGAACATCAGTTTCCATCACATGAGTAACTCATAAGTCATTTGAGTACTACTTGAACTAGTACACATTTGAATGACCTCATTAGAGTCGTAAGTAATGGTTATTTATCTGTCTTCGTTGGCATGAATCCACGGTACTTTCCCTCCCTTGTAAACCAAAAGGCAGTTAAATCCAAGTCGCCATTGAGGTTCCATTTATATACTTGATAGTGTATGTGAAACGGCTGGTAATGATATGTATAGTTTTCAGTAGCCATTATATCATGTTTCTGTTAAACAAAATATGTGCTAATCTTGTTCTCTCCTTTCTTTGCATGAAGTATCCCCTTGGGAGTCCACTGGACTCTAATCATCAGCCCATTGCATTACGTGTTGGCCCCAGGCCCAACACTAACATCGAGTCAGCTCCATTCGTATAGCAGCCCGAGGAGCAGCAAAGAATTGGACTTAAGGCCCAAATGAAACACACTGCAGCTGGTCATAGAAACAAAGGTCCAAGAAGGCTAGGAGATAGACTTAGAATGATAGCCTTTCTCCCCCTTCCCTTTTCCCCTCTCTCTATCGTATTTTTATTTTTTGTATGTATTATTGTAAAAATACGCTGATGTCTTATTGGAATCCTTTTAAAACAATAGTTGAAATCTCGATGTGGACATCGATAGAACAAATATGAACCTACTTTTAACAAGACCTGACGTAAAAGATAAAGTATAAAAACGCAATCAATTTAAAATGGTCCACTTAGTATTAAAGGATTTTTAACACAAGGCATGATTTAACTAGTAGTCAAATTGACTTTACTTAAATGTTTTTGGAAAAGTATTTCGAAAAGGGTCAAAGGATAGAAACTGATTTTGGGCCTAGACCCATTTTTAAATATCAAAAATAATTTTTGGGACTAGCCCACATAAAGGGAACCAGAGTTAAGGGAAATATGTTCAAGCAAGCTCATGCATAAAAGATTTTGACAAACAAAGAGGATAATTCTATCCTTTTGCAAGGAAGATTTTAAAAGTATCTTCAAAGGTTTCCTAAACCAAAGTCTCAAGTCTCTCTTTTTTAAATTTGAAAAACATAGTTCTAAAAGTTTTAAAATAAGATACACTTAGTTATCTTCTTGAACCGATTTAAAAAGCAATAAGTGGTCTTGCACCATTTTGAACCAAATAAGTAGAATTCTACTCAAAAGATAATTTTGGGCATGTCTTGGTCTAAAAAAGTGATAAAATTAAACTTAAATGTTTTGAATGAGTTCAAACTCACTTCTATCAAAAATAAAAAAGATTTGTTAGAAAGTCCCTCCTTCTTTCAAAATTCCATGAATAAGCACAACTCCATTTCATTATGCATATATATTTTCAAACACACCTTTTAAAGCAAATAATCACTTTTAGCCATAATACTAGAACTCCAAAGGTAAATCGCATTGGGCGAATCCTTAATACAGAGGTGCCTAACACTTTTCTCGGGGGATCACCAGAACCTTTACCCGAACTCTGATACTTTTTTAAGAGGTTTTCGAACTAACAAACTTTAACAAAAATGGGTTCCTAATTCACAAAATTAATTAGGTGGTGAATCTGTTTAAAAAACAAAATAACAAAGCCAAGTTATGATAGTAGCTTTTGCGCACGCGTAAAAGTGAATAGTAACAAATGGCGATTCTGCTGGGGATTTCAACTAGGTTCTAACCATAAGGGTTCCAATATATGTGGATTTATCCTGTTTATTTTTTTATGTGTTTTAATTTTCATATGTACATTGTCATTACATTCATGGCATAAATATTCCGCCAAATGGCACACACACACTCGAATCTGAGCACAAAGACGATTGTGCGGGTCACAATCATCCTCTAGTATAAAACCAAAAACCTTTCTTGGAACACCTGAAGACATTGTTGGTTTGTGGTCGTCCAACAATCGATAACAGTTAACCTCGAGATCGTCCACTCGAGTTTTTGGTTTTTGAAAAGACTATTCTAGTTAGCTAGGATAGAGCAAAGCCAAATCCCTACTGATTAGCACATTTGTACCTAGGATGGCTTAAGTATTTTAGATGTACTTAAGTCCACTAGAAGACTCATTTCGTGTCAAGATGATCTACGACCTAAAGACACCATATCCATCTATTTGAAAAAAGTTAAAGGATTTATGTGCCAGTTACACGAACCGTATGCTTTCGGGGTTGAGAGTTTTCATTATTTTTTCTTTATTTTGCAAACTTCATCCTAGAGGTGCTCGAAAAGTTTGAGAGGCGATGAAAGACTCCGCGATGGTTTAGTTTAGGATGTACACCCCTTTCTCTTAGTATGTATCCCCGTTCGGTATTCATAAAGTTCTGTATAAATTATAAGGGCAAATGGAACGTCTTAATGACATCTATGTCCTTCAAAATAATATACTTAGCTTTGGCTTAAAAGGTCACATGTATGTTAGGATGCGATAAATTATTTACGTGCTACTACTTGCCTCTAAGACTATTTTGATATATGTGCTTAAATATATCTATTTTTCTTTAAAACACGATTGGTCCATTATTCATTCTGAACGCCTTATAGCATCATTTAGGCGTCTAAAACCCGATTAAAACCCTTTTTTGCCTACTTAACCATCCGATCTATCAGTAAAAAAATTGCTTAAAAATCCATCCTCAAGGTCATGTCATTTTTTAAATGACCGCTTAAATTTTATCCCAATTAACAGGTCAACGTCTGATTCACGTTGACCACGTCATTTATAAAATCACTTTACCGCAACCAACGGTTGTCAAAATTATACCCTTATGCTTTCAAAGTCCTAAACTTCAAGTTTTCCAGAAAAAACTAGGCCTGGCCAGTGGGCCGGGCTCGGGTCTGGCGAGGTGGGCCTAGCGGGGTCGGGGTCGGGGCGGGACGGGCGAAGGGGTCGGGGTCGGGTCTGGCGGGACTTGCTCCAGTCCCGTCCCGATCCCGATCCCGTCGGAATTGGGTCGGGGCGGAGTCGGGGTCGGGGCGGGGTCCGGCGAGTTTCCTTTTTTTTTTAAAATAACATATGTATAAAAAAAAACTCAATAAAAAAGACAATATAGTGTAATAAAAACATCACAAGGCTGTTTTTGTGCCTCTTATATCATTTAATAGACATATGATTTTTTTGTAATACAAATACAATTGTCTAAAAAGTAAAATCTAAATTGCAACTTTGTGGTGTTGTCCAAAAGTTGCAAATTACATAATAAAATTGCAATTAAAAAAATTACATTATCAAAAAAACCTGTTCTAATTGCTTCATGATTTCCTGTGGTTCTTAGGTTGGAATTGGTATTTGTTGGTCAAATTGATCTACGTCGCTTCCACCACCTTCGGATAAGATTTCGTTGTAGTTTTCATCTTCTTCTTCGTTGATCTCCGGTTGACCGCACCTTCTCCGCTCCGCTCGTATCCAATCTCTGAATAATACTGCAATTTCCAAGTCGTCTCCGGCTAATGAGTGTCTCGTGGTCTCCTATTTGATATCTGCCGGCGTAGAAAAAGCGCTTTCGACGCAATTGATGACGCTTGAATGTTCAAAACATCTCGGGCCATCAATGAAAGTGTTGGAAAGGTCTTCTCATTCCCCCTCCGATATTTCGACAAGTCTTCATGTCCATCTTCATTGATAACTTCTTGGTACGGTACAGAACCCTGCAAAACAAAAATATCCAACTCGCTAATTTGGTTAGTAGTAGAGGTACGATCGCACATTCTATTTCTAAGGCTTTCAATACTAGCCGCAGAAACAACATGTCTTTTGTGAGGTTGTGTTGAAGATGAAGAAGATGGTATGGAAGCCGGTAAGTTACTAGCATTTTCTTGTTGATAAAATCTATATATTTTTTTGCATTGATGTTCTACGCTAGACAACACTTCTTCTTTAGTTTGTTCAATAGGTGGTGGGTGATTTAGATTTTTGGGACTTGGAGGTGGTAGTACTTCTATACAATCGTAAATAGTTTCAATTAGTGATTTAGTACCGTCTATTTTAATAGTAGGATTTAAAACAGAACCAATAATATAAATAGTGGGAATAGGAATAAAATATTTTTTTTATTTTGACAAACATTTTTTTAATAGCTGTCTTATAAGCTGGTTTTTTCATATATTCACTAAGTAATAAAAATATTAGAGTTATATAAAACAACATAGTTGAAATAGTAGGATAATATATACCGGAAAATTCTTTTGTTGCTTGAAAAAATTTCTCTAAAAATACAATAAGTTCGGAAATTTTTACCCAATCACTATCTAAAATCATATCAGCTGGATTTTTATTATGAGAGTTATAAAATAAAGTTATAGGTTTTCTATAGTTATAAGCAACAAGTAGTTGCTCGTATAAAGAATTCCACTTAGTGGATACTTCTTGTGGAATTTTTCTATAAGATAGTCCACAATCGTGACAAGTTTTTCTATATTCTTTTCTACGTTGTACTTTATTACTTTTAAAAATAAAGTTTATAGCAAATTGTATTTTACTAAGAATGTCTTCAAAAAGTGATAGACCATCCTTTACAATTAAGTTATATATATGACACACGCATTTTATATGAAAATGATCTGGAAAAGATGGAGTTAAACTATTTTTTAAAATTGTAATTGCGTAATTATTAGAAGAAGCGTTATCTAATGTAATAGTCATAATTTTATCGGTTATTCCGTAATAATGGAACACTTGATAAATATTATCTGCAATAAAAGTACCAGTGTGCCTATCATCTATATATCTATACGCTAAAATACGTTTTTGCATAGACCATTTATAATCTATCCAATGACAAGTTACAGTTAAATAATCATGGCCGTTAGTACTACGACCTATATCAGACGTGATAGATACTTTGCCATTAAAATGATATAATGAATAACGTAAATATTGTTGATATTCATGTGCGAATTTAAATATATCTCTCTTAACAGTTGATCTAGGAAAACCGTTAAAAGCAGGCCTACAATTCCCCCCGTCATAGGGTTAATTTGACCCTGTACTTGGTCCGGGACAGTATCAGTATGTGAACCTTGTCCCGATGGAGCGGGCGTTTGCGCACCCGATTTTGAAGCCTGGTATTGGGCATACCTAGCTGGATGAGCACTTACTACGTGTCTAATTAAACCCCCCATCCCACCGTGACCTTTTCCAGTTTTAAATTTTAAAATATTTTTACAAATTTTACATATAGCTACTTGATTCTCTACGTCTCTATCAAAAAATGTCCATGCATCTGATTTTAATGGTCGTTTTTCTGGACCTCGTCTCATACTAGGAGGAATAGGAGGTATTTCAGTTGAAGGTGCACTAGTGGGTGTGTTGTCATCAACATTAGTGGGTGTATCATCTAGATCATCGTCTAAATTAAAGTCTTCTTGAGTTCCAGAAAATAGTTCCTCGTTTAAATCTAATGGTATTGTAGGAAAATGTTGAGTATCAACAAAATCATCTTGTGTAGGAATAAGATGACTAGAAGAAGTACCCTTGCCCTGGTTGCCGCCCCTACTAGAAGAAGCACCCTTACCCTTAAACATACCTCTTAATCCTTTCATTTTAATTATGATAATAAATAATTAAAGACAATAAAATTAAGTGCGCTAAATAAAATAAACAGACAATAATAATTTAATAAAGGAACGAATGTACCAAAGCCGACGTAACGTCGACGTGTAATCGAGAGGTTGAAAATTGAAACTTTGCTCGATGGAAGATCCTCAAGCTAGTTGCCAACTTCACTCCCAATTCCCAAATGAATAAATAAAATTGAATATTTAGTAAACAATGTAGACTTGTAGAGAGATATATTGAGAGATTAGAGAGATTGTAGGAAGATTTGTGAGAAATATGAAGAGAAAATGAGTTATTTATAATTGGAAAATTGGGTTAAAGTGTAAATATAATAACTTATGGGTTAAAAATAAATATTAAGGGGTAGGGGGGGAGGCCTAAAATGGTCGTTGGCCAACGGCCAAAATCTAAAATGGTCGTTGGTGCAACGGCCATATTTGCAAAGGGGGAACAAAGGGCGGGGTCGGGGTTGGGCTCGGGACGGGCTCGGGGAGGGGTCGGGCTCGGGTCTGGCGGGACGAGACGTTGTCCTGTCCCGAGTTCGAGTCCCGCTATAAATTTTTTTTTGAGCGGGGTCGGGGTGGGACCGGGGCGGGCTCGGGATGGGGTCGGGCCGTCCCGGCCCGCTGGCCACCCTTAGAAAAAACTGTCTAGTCATCGTCCAATTTGCGCAGACCATATTGTTCCTAAAAATCACCTTACCACATCCCAACAGTTGCTAGAGTCACACCCCTCAGATCTTCGAAACCTTACATTAAAGTCCAAATATTCAACTTTCCTAGTTTATCGTCTGCTCATGATACAATTCACATAGACCACGTTGTTCCTAAAAATTGCTCCCTCACATCTAATGATCGCCATAGTTGCACCTTGTCAAAATTCAAGCTTTCTAAAAGAAGCGTCCACTTATCGTGCAATTCACGTAGACCACATTGTTCCTAAAAAAGTGCTTTCTCTACATTCAAATTGTGTTAGAGTCGCACCCCTTAGGTCCTCAAAACCTTTAAGTCCTATATTCCAAGTTTTTCCGCAAACACTCTCCTCCATATCAAATGATTACAGTAATCACACCATGTCAACATCCTATATTCCAAGTTTTTTTTTTAAAAACTCATCCGGTCATCGTTGACCACTTCGTTCCTAAAACTCACCTCCTACAGGCGCACACTGTCTTAGTCCTATGTTCTAAGTTTTTAGAAAAAAAGTCAAGTAATCATCCAATTCTCGTGGACCACATCGTTCCTAAATGCATTTTACCGCACCAAATAATTTTCAGAGTTGCACATGTCATCAACTATTTCCGGAATACTCAATCAGTTTAGAGTTAATCACATGTCTGATATAAGTCGCTCCTTAAGGCACTCATTTTACGAGGATCTTGGACTACTCTATTTTAAGTAAAACAAGTGTTACTTTCTTTACTTAATATAATCAACGAACTGACACTTTTACTTTCTTCTTTAAAAGAGGCTTATTTGTGTTGGCAATCAAATCAATCTACTTAACAAGATCAAAGGCAGCCACAATCAACAACAAAAAATGGCTGGTACTATAGAAGACGATCTTGGAATAGAGGAAATCGTTTTAAGAAACCTAAAATTCGGAAATCAGGGAGCTAGGGGACACCACAAAGACACCATTGCCTTTTTTCTAAAGAAAATCAACGATCTCAAAGAGGAAGTGAAACAGGCCTAGTTGGCCACTGTTGTGTCCATTCCTCCCATCAACTCGTTGAAACATCCTTCTCAGTTTCCATATCTAAGCTCTCCAATCGTCGAGCATTTTCCTATCCATGCCACCGGAACCATTTCCTCCACTTAAAACATACCCATCACTGACCCCTACCACGTTGGTACCTCTTACCATACTCCACCACCTTTTAATGCCGACTCAATGCTGGGAACCACGCACTTCATACCTTCACACTAAGACCCTCAACCCACAAATACCAATCCCACCATTCGCTAAAATATGACCGGTTTACCTATCTCACGAACTGCCCATGTTCCTATAAACCAACCTACACACCCGAACGTTTCCTTCCATGCTCCTATCACTTAAAATGACTTCTCCCCAGAGCGACCTGAGTTGGACCACTATGACTAAATATAAAAGGCTTGGAGAGCCGAATAAGATAGGCGCGATGAGAAGATGAAACAAGAAATATGAGACATGCTCGCACAAGATGCGTGAATCGCCCGAAAGGCTACTAGTTTGAGGTATGACGACCTCTGCATGTATCCAAAATTGGATCCGCCGGAAGGTTTCAAGGTACCAAAGTTTAAGATGTTTAACGGTTCGAGAAATTCCGAGGATCATTTACAAGCATATTGTAACTATCTGGTCGGAGTAAAGAGAAACCAAGCTTTGATCATGAGATTGTTTAGTTGAAGCTTGACCGGGGAAGCTTGAAAATGGTTCACCGTGCAAAACTTGTGTCAATGGATCACATGGAAGAATCATTCCTAGAGAGATTTTGGTTCAACGTTGCAACAATGCGGGACTACTACTACGTGGAAATGTTTAAACAAAAGTCCACTGAGAATTATCGTGAGTACGCAAGTAGGTAGAGAGCTGTCTACCAGAGTGCAGCTGCCAATGACTAAGGACGATTAACTCTTGGTTCTTATCTGACCTTAAGAGCTAGATTACTATGAAAGAATGTTGGCCATGACGAGTTGGTCATTTGCTGAAATAGTCAAAATGGGAGAAGTTATAAAAGATGGCCTCAAGACCGGGAGAGTTGAAAATCTTGCCGCATTGTGAGCTACTAGCGTTATGAAAGGATCGAAAGAGAAGGAGGAAGAGGTATCCGTTATCATAGCTGCCCACGCTCCCAAACCTTACATCTACACGGAATCCAACCAGATCGCTAAAAATACTTACACATTACCCCCACAAAATATCTACCATTCGGCTCCATATAATCCTCATCGTGTTTGCCAAAATTCATATCAAAATCCCTCACCTCCAAAAGTTTTCACACCAGTGGTGGGATCCCAAACTCAGCTTTATAAAAGGTTGAAGCAGTAGAGATACTCCATCCGGTTAAAGGGAAGCCAGGAAATTCTACAGCTAAATTCTATCGGGGCAATTAGCGATGTGCTTACCATTTAGACGTAGTTGGACATGACATTAAGAATTATATAATCCTCGAATGCAAAATCCAAGAATTGATCAAAGAAAAGGTGATTTCTCGTATTCATTAGCGAGGAATGACATAAACTCGGACGACGTAGAGAGCATCACTGTTGAAGGGGTATATTTTCTTCCTTGTAATCACACTTTTTTTTTTGTAACTGAACTACAATTGACCTATCCCTTATGGAGGGCTATGTAGAAAACCCACATTGGGTTTGGTCTTTTTCTTGGAATACAAATTCAAATAATATTCCTTGTAATATGAAATACGTACTGATCTAATTTTTCGAGGATGGATACGTAGGTAGTCCACGTAGGACTCAGTCTCATTATCAAAAGCCTTTTCCTGAAATACGTACCACTTGATTCCTGTTATTACGAGATACATAGGTGATTTGTCAGCTTTGTCGCCCTAATTAAAAACCTCCAAAATCCCTTAGGTAGCCGTGGGGAAAAGTTTTAAGAGAATCTCAAAAATTTCTTGACAAAACTTGGCACGAGAGGTCACTGACATAACTTCAATTGGAGTATAATTTTTTAGAAGATCTCAAATATTCCTGCACGAGATTCGGAAAGAGACGTCACTGATATAACTTCAACTAGGGCAGAATATTTTAAAGGATCTCAAAAATTCCTTCATAGGATTCGACATTAGAGGTCGCCAACATAACTTGAACTGGGGCAGAATTTTTGAGAGGATCTAAAAAATTCTATCACAAGATTCGGTACAAGAGCTCGTTGAAACATCCAAACTAGGACAGAAATTTTGAGAAGGTCTCAAAAATTCCACAAGAGATTTTCCTCTACAACTAAATACGAGAGTATAAAAGCATTGAAGCCGGGACAGAATTTTTGAGAAGGGGATCTCAAGAATTCCAAGGTGAACGACATCATAATTGATGAAGAAGTTTAAGAGTTTTATGTTCTATACTGGAGCAGAATTTTTTAGGAGGGTCATAAAAAATTCCACAAAGGCCACATTATGAGATCGGACGAGCTTGTGAATCAAATGCAGGAAATGAGCAGTAAGACAACTAGGTCATGCCAACATAAATCAATCTCCCAAATATAGAATTTTATTTAAAAGCACAAACAACGAAGTCGCAAAGTTGACGGAACCAAGACTGTCAAGCATGACAAAAAACATTATTAGGCCAGCCACGACTTCGTCATAATAAGCCGTGACATTTGTTAGATGCAATGACCAAGAGTATTAGATATCATCTGGACCATCGAGCCTACTAGATCATCATAAGTCAAACGACTTACTCTCAATGTCCTTATTCTTTTAATCATGATATTGCCTTTTTTGTAAGTTTTGTCAGTTTCGGGTTTGAACTATGTCAGACCTGATTTTTGTTCCAACAAGATATGTAGGCAATTTTATATAATGGTATAGACTTCACACTGTTTCAATATACAAACCCTCATAATGGATTTGGAGCATGTTTTGTATCAGTCAACTCTTCAAATTTTCATTCTGCAGACTGTTTTAAGTTAAGGATCCTCAGACCAGACACTAGGGCAACTTTCTGAAATAGTTCAAACAACTCTTCAAACTTTAAGCTACCCAATTGAACATCTTGATCGAATGACGTCTCCCTTTTATCTAGATTCCAAACAAAGTAGCGACATACCTTATGTAATGCATGAAATCAACTATTTTAGCCTTCAACATCAAATCCACTTCTAAACGCATAACGAGCTACAAAATGATACCGCCGAATCAACATGATGTTATCAAATACATCAATCAAGACGACGATCGCCACATCGAACGACTTCATATCAAACTTTGTCTTTCATTCCTTACCAACTCATGTACAAGAATTTCACAAGTAGCGCCGTCAAGCATCGAGTCTATCGATCAAACTGAAGAGACGCTCGATATGACAAAATTGCACGTCAATAATATCAAGCCAGACAAAATGGAAATCATGTCTCGAACAACAACTAGAAATATCAAACAAATCCTATTTGATCTCACAAGAGGAAAAACTACAGTTAAATTTTACCCTTCATTTTCAATAACTACTTTTGTAATTTCTCTCAACTACTTTAATGACTTCTCTTTGAAATTTTGCAAAAGCCAGCATCAAAGTCTTCAACGACTTTCCTTAATCATAAATTGGGTCAACTTGCTGATGAGGACATACCAAGCTCTCCGGCAAATGTCACAAATATACATCAAACTATGAAGTACGATCGAAGATCGCCAGAATTGACAGAAAATGTGGCATACCTCTATAACAGGCAAAGGATGCTCGAGTTGAACAAACATCAGAATGGACCTTCGGAGAAGGACATTTGCATAACGAGGGAGTCATTCATCATTATCAAACCACCAGGGGATTTATCTAATTCTATTAATTTGTATTCTCGTAGAATGAAATGTTTATTTTGCTATTTTTCCAACAAAACAGAATGCTAGTCACTAAAGTGAAATGCTACCCGGTGAAATGAAACACTAGTCACTAAAGTGAAACACTACCTGGTAAAACAGAATGCTTGTCACTAGAGTGAAACGCTACCTGGTGAAACAGAACGTTAGTTACTAGAGTGAAATATTACCCCATAAAATGAAATGCTAAACACTGAGGTGAAACACTAACCAATAATAGGGAACGCTAGTTGCTATAGTGAAATGCTACCTAGTGAAACGGAACGCTAGTCACTAGAGTAAAATCCTACTCGATGAAATGGAACACTAATCACCAAAATGAAACACTATACAATGAAGATGAAACAATTAATTGAATTGTTTGCTGACCCCATCGATGTTGTTTTACATTCCATTTAGGGGATGGCATTTGCACGTTGAGAAGGCTATTCATACAAACGTTATTGAGAGGGCCATCATCTATACAAACATACAAAGCGCAAAGGAAAAATAATCTAGCGAAGAGAGTCATAGCTGCTCATTTGCATTGCTGAGAAGGCCACCATTCATACAAACATTCAAAGTGCAAAACGATCCAGCCGAGAGGGCCATATTGGCTCAATATTCATGTCAAACATGCCGGGCGAGCTACTCATGTAAAAATACTGAGAGGGTCATTTAATTCAACAAATCCAAGAGGTCCATACGAAGTGATGCTGGGAGAGTCATTCGATTCGAACGATGCCAATAAGGATGTCTACGATAATTTAAAGCGAAGGGGCTGCACAATCAGAATAACTACGAGAAGTAGATATGAAGTTAACTGAGAAGGTTGACTACATTGACTAAGGGGGTCGAACATGTTGCTGCCCAGCAGGCAGAATCATGCCTTGAAGCTGCCAAAAAGGTGAATATGCTGATTAAGATCAAATCCAGGTGAATCTGGAGCAATGTGGAACTTTTTCTTAGCAGCGATTTGGGGCACATTGTAGAAGAGAGGCGCTGACTCTTCGGGTGAGAGTTGAGGATCACCTTTCATGAAAATCAAATTACACACTTGTAAAAAGGCACGTAGGTGTTTTTCCATGTCAAAACCTCCTTGCCAAAACAATAAAGGTCGTTATCTTTGAGTTCTGCATCTAGTGTAATCTCCAATCTACATTGGGCATCACCGATCTCATTTCAAATCCAAATGATAGCGCACTTGAGGCACATGAAATTATTCATGTGTAAAGTCTTAATTATGAGTGTAAATCATGCCACATTCACAACTAGAAAATTGCAAGCCTTTTTTTTGTACTAAAAAAAATTGAAGTCACCCATTTTAAATCAAAAGTTACTTTTTTAAGTCACCTATTTCAAACCAAATGTTACTTCCACATAAGGAACACCCTTTTCTACTGATTGAATTGTACTACATACGACCTAATTTTCATGACCGGGGATTGTAGCCAAACTCAATACTAGAAGGAAGAGTATACTTAACATACCTTTGTTGCTAACGACTCCACATGCTTCCTATAGTACTTCAACCTATATTAGAACTATGGTTAATGCTATGAAAGGACTCAAAACACATTTCTAAGCTAGTAGCTCTCTTACAGAAAATTGGGCAGCACTTCCCCTACATTTCCTCACTTCCCCAAATTCAAAACAGCACCAAACAATGATATTAACAATATCGATAACCAATCCCATCCATTCAGTCCCTCAACAATGTAAGAAAAATTCTGACGTTTCAAACAACAGTATAACAAGCGGCAAGCTTGGTTTACAATTAAACAATTATAGCTATAAAACCCATTTTCTCTTTCCAGAACCTGTTAACAACATTAACCATAACATATCTACTTACTCCTACTGATTTTCAGCCACAACCCAACATTAAAACGAAGTCATAACAGTCCATCAATTTCCTCCCAATTTCCAACCCCTACTTCACAAGTTCTTCACCAAACAACCTAGCTAGAACTTTGATAAACTCTAATACATGAAGAGTGGAGTATTTTCTCACCTAAATCAGATCTTGTAGGGATGAAACAACCTTGCCATAGATGACCTTCAACTTTCGTCACTTCAGGTCCTTCAATATTGGAGATAATCCTTTAATATGAATTGAAAGAAGAAGAAGATTACGTAGATCTTTTTAAGGGTTTTGGAGCTGGTTATTTTGGGAGATTTTCGTGGCTCTTAAGACCCCATTGGCTGACCCACACATGTCTTTTTGGGTGGCTTAATTTCAGCCTTTTCTTTTAGCAAGTAGGTGATACACCTACTTGTCACCTACTTGCTTAATTAATGGGCGTCATATGCCGAACTTAATCATTTAGACACTTCCCATCCTCGTTTAATAATCACGACAAGTGTTAAGTAGCTCAAGCTAGTAGGACAGAAGGTAAGTTGGTGAAGCAGGCATGTCGGGTAAACAAGAAGCTCATTCATTTTTTTATATGCCCAAATCTTATTTTCCAAGTTTTAGAGCATTCGTCAACCTCAACTTAGTCGTGTGTATGTTGAATGGAAGTACGGGATGTAATAACAGCCATGTCTAATATCGTATAACCTCAAAGATAATCTTGATGTCCATGACTAGGAGGACTAAGATACGATGAATCTCAACATACAAAACTATGAGGTGTAACATCCTTTCCCATTAGAAACATTCATGCTCGAATGGGAAGTATACATAAGGGACCAATTAATTCTCAAGCTTTTCTAAATTTTTTTGACCGAATGTCCCCTATAAATGGGACTATCCGAACCCTTTCAACAAGTAGTAGATATCCAAACTTACCTCATACAGCCATACAACAACATATACATATCACCTGGCCTTATATGGCCCTCAAACATCAAACATAACTATCTGAAGTGGAAAATAACCTCATGTATCCATACGTCAGCTCTTGGTTGGGCTACACTTCACTCGAAACAACGGCTTTAGTCTGAAATAAGTGAGGATACTTATACTTCATATCCTTTTACGATCATGCCCCCGCAGGCCCACCACGCAGTGGCCCCCACTTTTACCGACATCGAAGCTGCAATGCACACACTTGGATTAAATTTTCCGGACCCAAATTGGTATATGGACACCGGTGCCACTACCCACATGACATCCGATTCAGGTACTCTCTCGTCTTATTCCAAATTGAGCAACCCTCGTGGCATAATTGTTGGTAATGGTAATTCTATTCCAATTCGTGGGTATGGTCATAAAACTTTATCTCCCCCATCCACCCCTTATCTTGAAAAATACCCTACATGCCCCCAAATTGATTAAAAACTTAGCGTATGTCCGTAAATTCACCACTGACAATTTCGTGTTTATTGAATTTGATAAGTTTGGTTTCTCTATGAAGGATTTCAAGATAGGAGTCCTCTCATGAGGTGTGATAGTAGGGGAGATCTTTATCCTATCACGCCAAGTTCCGGTCTATCGAGTCAAGCCTTGCCGTCAACATTTGCAGCCCTTGCTCATTCCTTGAGTCATGCTCGTCTTGGTCATCCGGGATCGTCTATTTATTCTTCCTTAAACCAAAATAATTTATTTCATGTAAGGGTACGCATAGTACTCCGATTTGTCATTATTGTTCATTAGGAAAAATTGTTAGGTCGCCGTTTATAGACTCTAATTCTCATACTTTAATGCCAGTTGATATTATTTATAGCGACTTGTGGACATCTCCTGTTCTTAGTTCTTTGGGTCATCGGTACTATGTTCTCTTTTTGGATGATTATTCTAAATTTTTGTGGAATTTTCCGATAGCGAAAACATCTCAAGTTTTTTCCATCTTCCTAAAATTTAGAGCTTTCATTAGAACCCAATGCGAACGAGAAATAAAAAATATTCAATGTGATAATGACAGAGAATATGACAACGGGGTGTTTCGGGAATTTTATGCAACTAATGGGATCAATTTTCATTTTTCTTTCCCTCATACGTCCTCGCAAAATGGAAAAGCCAAATGCAAAATTCGTACCATTAATAACATTGTCCGCACTTTATTGCTTCATGCTTCCGTACCCCCTTCTTTTTGGCATCATGCTCTACAAAGGTTTGACATATTCTTCCCCCTTCAAATTCTATATAATAAGACTCCTTCGTATTCCCATCTTAGGGTCTTTGGGTGCTTGTGTTATCTATTATTTCCATCCACCACAATTAACAAACTTCAGGCCCAGTCTACTTCGTGTGTGTTTTTGGGTTTTTCGTCTAATCATCGTGGTTACAAATGTTTTGACTTATCCTCTAAAAGAATCATCATTAATCGCCATGTCCTATTTGATGAAACCTAATTTCCGTTTGCTTAAGGTCAGTAATCCCGGGCCTAGTTCGTATAATTTTTTGGATGATGGTATATCCCCGTATATTATTCACCATTTTTTGAACGTATCCCGCACCCCAAATCCTCCAACGGGCCCACTTCCCGGTCCCACTGGCCCGTCACAGGCCATTGCCCCCAGTCTCATCGCTGGGCTAGTTTCAGCAGTTGGGCCGATCCAGCCCATCACTGGAACTGGCCCAGTTCCTGCATACCCTACTTCCCGTGTTGGGCCAGCAGGCCCACTGCCTGCTGGCCACTCCATCCCACGTCCAGAAAATTCCCAAAATCTATCCCCTTCTTCTCCGAGTCATCGACCGGTCACTCGTAGTCAATAGAGTAAATTTAAACCGAAAAGACATTTTAATTTAAATTCTAATGTTCTTAAATCACCCTTACCCCGTAATCCTATGTATACATTAAATGACCCGAATTGAAAAATTGTTATGACCGATGAATATAATGCTCTTATTGATAATAAGACGTGGGAGTTGGTGCCCCGTCCATCTGGTATTAATATTATTAGGTCTATGTAGATTTTTGCTCATAAGGACAATTCAGACGGGTCGTTTGCATGGCATAAGGCTCGACTTGTGTGTGATGGTAAGACTCAACAGGTTGGTGTGGATTGTGGGGAGACGTTTAGTCTGGTGGTCAAGTCGGCTACCATTCGTACTGTACTCATCTTGGCTCTTTCGAAAGTATGGCCCATCTTAGATATAAAGAATGCTTTCTTACATGACGATCTCAAGAAAATAATGTATATGCATCAGCCTTTGGGGTTTAGGGACCCCAAGTATCCTCATCATGTCTGTTTGTTGAAGAAGTCCTTATATGGGCTTAAGCAGTCTCCACGGTCCTGGTATAAGAGGTTTGCCGACTATGTTTCGACTATTGGGTTCACTTACAGCAGGTCGGATAATTCTTTATTCATATATCGTCGTGGTTCATCCTTGGCTTTTATACTATTATATGTGGATGATATTATCTTGAATGCCTCCTCCGATGCCTTACGCCAGTGTATCATGACAATGCTCAGTTCCGAGTTTGCTAAGAAAGACTTGGGGCCCTTAAGTTATTTTTTGGGGATCGTTGTCACCCGTCATGCAGGAGGATTGTTCTTATCATAGAAGAAGTATGCAGCTGAGATCATTGAGAGAGTTGGGATGTCATCCTGTAAGTCCACTTCCACTTCAGTTGATACTAAACCCAAATTGGGTGCTGCGGTTGGCGCACCATACGAGGATCCAACTCGCTATCGCAGTCTGGCAGGGGCCCTTCAGTATCTTACATTCACGAGACCAGACATTACGTATGTCGTACAACAAGTGTGTTTGTTTATGCATGATCTCAGGGTTGAGCACATGAATGTGCTCAAACACATCATTGGGTATATTCAGGGTACACTGGACTATGGCTTGCATTTATATCCCTCATCGACGTCCACACTTGTCTCGTATATAGATGTTGATTGGGGTGGCTGTCCGGACACCAGACGGTTTACGTCTGGCTATTATATGTTTCTTGGCAATAACTTGGTCTCATGGTCTATGAAACGTCAGTCGACTTTGTCTCGGTCAGTGCCGAGGTCGAGTATCGAGGGGTAGCTAATGTGGTCTCGGAGTCATGTTGGTTACGTAATTTGTTGTTAGAGCTTCATTGCCCTATTCAGAAAGCAACCTTGGTGTATTGCGATAATATTAGTGCCATCTGCCTTTCTAGTAATCCGGTTCAGCACCAGCGCACTAAACATATCGAGATGGACATTCACTTTGTTCGCGAAAAGGTTGCTCGTGGTCAAGTACGCGTCTGCCATGTCCCGTCTAGGTATCAAATTGCCGACATCTTTACAAAGGGTCTTCCCTCTGTCCTTTTTGAAGATTTTAGGGACAGTCTCAGCGTTCGAAGACCGCCCGCTATGACTGCGGGTGTGTGTTAAATATACATAATATACACACAATATACATGTGTATATTATGTATATTTACGGTATATTGGTCTCGGTATTGATGATTTGACCGTGTATATGGTCTATGTTGTAGTCTATGTTTAGTCTCCTAGTTTAGGTAATGTTGTGGTGTAATTAGTATTGTACACTTGCCATAATATTTGTATTACCATAATTGTATAGTTAGTGTCCAAGTAGAATAAGGTTTTAGAAATAGAATAGGAATATGATTCTCCTATTATGGAAATATATAAAATGTATATATACTCATTCAATTAATGAAAATAATTCTTTCAATTCTATTTTCTTAAAGGCAAAAAAGTTATCGCCCACTTTCTAATATGTGAGTAATGGGAAGCTGTATATCAAAAGGTAACCTCCCTATTAGACTATAGAAATTTAGCCAATTTTTATTGAATCAAAATTAATGGGCCAAAACGTGAGTCACAACATATAATATATTATCAATGATCATAATGATTACAAGATGCAGAAAATATAGGAATTTTTAGCTAGAATTATTTGCACTATTCTCCCTAACTTACTGGAAATAAAGGACAGATAAAGTTGAAATGGAAACAAGTAAACTTAGGAGAATCTCACTTACAGAAATAAAGCAAACGAGAGGACCATACTTGAGATAATAAAAATTTATTACAAGATTCATTCAAACTCCAGCTTTCTTCATTTTTCAAGGTCGATCTCTTCTACTCATGGCTCAATAGTTAATTTAGGCCAGAGTAAAAAAGATCTATATTGACACACCATTGGGAATTCCTTTGCCTGTAAGTCCACCTTCGCTTGTTTGGAAAAAGCAATGTATATGGAGCCTTAACAGGCCCTGACCTGTTTCTCCACATATTATCACCATTCCCTCTGTCTGAGGTAAATCTCATCTGAAGTATGCCTTAACAATATCTGTATGAGGGAAACACCAAGTAATGTCTGCAACTGAGTAGTGATTGTTCTCAGGAATGCCTTCCTGGCTCTGGCATAAATCTTCGCCTTACTGTTGGGCGATTTAGGAGGTAACCAGCATAAGGATATTGCCCGAAATTGAGTGCTGCATGAAGTGCAGAAATTCCTTGTTTAGAGAAAGCTGTACAATCAATGAAAAGAGCGGACAATACGATTACTGAGGGTGGTGGATACCTCTTTAAATGGGCTTCCCTCGACCCCCTTACTAGGGGGAGAGAACGAAATTGAGTCCAAAGATACTGCTTTGGACCACCAAAACAATGAGAGATTTTCATCCAGACGTTCGTGTAAGCCACTATTTCCAATTCCGCTGTCCATATGATGATGGTGCAAGAATCTATTAGCTCTTGGGGTGTTTCCATTTTAGGCCACCACGATTCATCTTTCTTGTCACCATGTCCCACTTCCCGGAGTTCCTTCCACCAGTTTTGGAGTTCATTGTCTTTCAGAATCTTTTCATCCGATCCGTAGTAGAAATTGCAGTATTCTGTCACCCAACTTTTGATTGCTGACCAAATTTCTAAAACGAACTCCATGCGTGGAACTCGAGTCCTCAACTGCTATTCCTCTGAAATTAAAATATAATGGTCAGATAAACACCATTAAACTATGTGTTTTTTCTTGTAAAGTTTGATCTGAAACTTAGCCGCTAAGCTAAAATTTTGATGGAGGTTATCATTTAGTACCTTTTAACGAGATCAGCCGGAAGGGCTTGATCAGGAAAAACCCAATTTTTGTAAACCACAGCTGACATATCCATGGCATATTTGGAAGGAAAAACTGTACTCTCAAGAACACCAGCATTGATTAGAATCTATCTTTTCAAAGCATTTATAATCACTGTGTCCCGAAAGTGAGGATATAAAAGCTTATGAATAGGGTGAAGCACACTTAGTTGTCTATTTGTTGCAATAACAAATGGCTCAATCACTGCGTGTGTATTCAACCTGAGAAGATGATCAAATATAATGGATTAAATCATTAGAGAAGTCTTTTGACAAAAGAGAATTACCAATGACTAACTAGTTGATGAACACGTGAGTCCTTCACTGCAGCATAAGCTTTGCCCAATTGCCAGATGGTGCTCTCAACACCTTGATCACTTGGAGTTACACTTTGTGTTGATACTCTATTGTACTTTATAAAACAGTACGGGAAGTAAATAACTATTACAAGTGTTCGAAAGGATAAATAAATGGTCAATCTTCAAAACTGCCGCAAGCTTGTTGTGTCTTGAATCTTGATAACCTGAAATCAAGAAATATTAAATCTGGATGGTTACAACGTTGTGTGTTGAGTCGAGTGATTGCCCTCTGTCCTTAAGACAAGATTGCCCCGTATATATGCTTTTACGTTAGCGGGCAATAGTCTCCCAAGATAAAACAACACTTTAATCTCAACGCTACAAAGCCAATAGGTTGAGCCTGACGAAGAAAACAAATATGAATCGACTTGCTGAAGATATTGAAAAGGAAGGAAGAGTTTCTGTTTACTCTTCTGTTTTGTCTCTGTTGTGTATATCTTGTGTATATGAGGGTCTTTACTCACTGTTTTGCAGTTTTTCGTCACTGTTTTGTGTAGTGTTTTTCGTGTCTGGTTGTGCTATTTTATGTCACTGTATGTGTCTCCACAATTTTGCCAAAACAGCTCAATATATAGCATCACGAGAGGGCTGTTCAACTGCCCAAAACATGGCTGTAAATAGTCATTAGGAGGGTTGTTAATGGCATTAGAGAGGATGTTAATGGCCATTTAGAGAGGCTGATTTATGGTAGGCAGAAAGTTTCTACCTTCCGTCTTTCCCAAAATCAACTTTCCAGAAACTCTAGGGACCAAACTGTAAATATTAAGTAATTTGGGGTCCAAAAAGATAATATCAGAAAGTCCCCACAGCCCACAGCCCACAGCCCACGACCCGTGACCCGAGACCGAGATCGAGATCGGACTGGACGGGCGGGCGGCGGCGGCGCGCGTGTGGGCTTAGCCTTGAACCCAAGCACATCTAGGTCCTCCCTCATTTAAACACATGGGATACCCCTTGGGATTCCAAACCCTTTACCACTTTAGAGACTTATAAAGAGAGCAATTCTTCATTTTCCCACCGATGTAGTAGATTTGTCTCACACCATATTTTCATGCCTCAAACACCTTACTCCGTGAATCTCTTTCATTTCTCAACGAAATTTGACGATTCTTGGCCCTACGGTCATCTACTCACTTAGTAGATATGCATGTGAGAAGAGACAAAGCCTCCAACATGTGGAACACTAGTGTTTAATTCATTAAATATGGGTGGACGCACCTCCCCGCCAAAGGCAAATTTCCAACAATCCCCTCTATGAAAGAGATATTGTGGCGCACACATAAGGTGCCTACTTTAAGCAATCTTTCAGCGAAAAGATATTGTATCAGGAGAGGTAGCTTCCGCTTAGAACCTTTCCTAGTTGAATACTATCGGAATTACTTACTGCGCAGTGAACGTGATGTCTTGAACCGTCAGTGTTTAGTGTAAGCCAAGACAATAATACCAACACAATAACTCTCCTTATTCGTTTTCATTCTTACGTTTTTGTCCGTTGTGGCCGTGGGCACACTTGGATTATTAAGTGCGTTCATTTAAGGCGGCCTTCCTCGCATTTAAATAGGTGATCTCCTACAAGGTATCCTGCTATACCCCACTTCACAAGTGTTAGGAATCATTAAAAGTTTTCCCAACCTTAACCTCAACCATTTGAGGATCATTTAAAGGTTTGAAAGCTTAACCTTTACCCACCATGCAGGTAGCACTTTAACGTCTATCAAGGGAACAACTTTGGATTCATGTTTCCGTACAAAAATCATCATCCGAAGTGCTTCTTGCTTCCACCGAAGCGCTCAACTGAACCTTTTGCCACTTAGTTTTCCCATTGAACCAAATCTTGGGATCTCCAATCAATATGGTTGGGTTTCCACCATAAAGGTTCGTATTGTTTGGGTTTTAAGCCCATTCCCCTAGACAGGCAGAACACTTAATCTCCGGGTAGTCCCTTAGTTAGTAAACAAGGAAGTGATACCCGTGATGTTCAACTGCCATACGGTCTTATGTCTCCGACAAATCCTGATAGATATGTCCAAACGCCGTCATCCGTGTCCTTCCTGAAGACGACCGGCTAGCCACAGTGTATAACTGCTGAAGGCACGGGTTTCTCCCAATAAGGGACGTCCTCTAATGAGTCGTGAAGTTACTCAACTTCTTTCATGCTTTGTATAAAGCGATAAACTCCGATTCCATCATGAAACGGCCGAATGCAAGTTTTCTTAGAGGATTTTCCAAGATCCACCATACACATTTATTTGTGGCATTGGTGTTCTTCATATCTGATGTCTAGTTTGCATCATTGTGTTCTCCCAGAACCGCTGGACAACCAGAATACCATGATCCGTAGATAAGCGAATATTTCAGATATCATCATATCCGACTTAACGCCTTCTATTGATAATTTATTAAGATCATCAGTGAACTTTAGTTCAACTTATCTATTTGTAGGCCGATACCAGGTCGGTTGTAGTGTGTACAATTCATTGAACTACACGTGACCTATGCATATCGCTCCTTGTCTATGGGTGCACCATGATTTCAATCAGTTATATGATTCATATCCATTGGTGGCTTCAACGAGACTGTCAACTATCGACCAGTCTGTTAGATGTCTTAGAAATCCAATTCCTAAGATATCATCTGTGATACCCATATCTTTCATATCGGGACTTTGTTTAAATATGACTTTCACTTTCAGACTGTTGGTTTTCCAACTATTGGCTTTCTAACTTCAGAGTCAATGTTTCTGTGGTCAGATTCATTGTTTCTGTTTTATCTGAAACTTCCAGGACCAGAATGTAAACATTTCAGGGACCAAAATGAAGGTTCAGGAAGAAGCCCAACAGTCCAGCAAACCAACTCTGATTCTCCCCTTCCAACTCTCCGGTTAGGAAGACTGTTTCAACATCCATGCCACGCAAGACTGCAATGGCCCTGGATGTTAAGCTACTCACAGGGGAGCACATTTTACAACCCAAAGGTTCTTTTTCCGGAGGAAGATCAACCATTACACAAGTATGGTTTTATATGATGGAATCTATTTCTCTCTTTAGCTTTTTTCCAAAGCAGCGCTTTTGGAGATGACAATTATTTGTTAATTGTCCATGGTTCATTCTCAACCATACAAGCTAGAAGGACTGGAACAAGTCTTTGTCCCCTTCTTTGCTCCGTCTCAGTTCAACATCTAGAATCCCTGAGTTCTATAGATCTGAATTATTAAGTTTCGGATAGTCAGCAACTTTCGAGTCCTGTAGATACGGAATGTCTAGTTCCGGAAAGTCAGGCCCTCGCGGGTTCTTATTAACCTTGAGCAATTACTCCTTTTTTCCTTTTTCAAGGAAAGCTATCTTCAAAGAATTTAGCATTCTTTGACGCCAAGAGGCGATAAGCACTACTGTTATTTGCAGATCTAGTGGATATGCAATCTACAGTCTTGGGTATGAAACCACCTCACATTACAACATTTGTATGTGAGATCCTTTTCATGTCTCACACAGAGAGTTTAGTGGTAAGATCGCCTTGCCCCACATAATTCGGGCGCACGGCTTTGCGCTTGGCTAACACCGTTAGACTGAGGTGAGTAATGAGCAGTCGTTTAATAAACGATGCTTCACATTCTCCCCCTCTATCACTATGAATTTCTCAATCCGTAGGCTTAGTTGATTTTCAACTTCTTCTTTGTAGCGCTTATCCGCTTCAACAACTTCATCTTTGCTTTTCAACAAACAAAGGATACAATACGTTGTACCATCATCAATGAAGGTCACAACGTACTTGTCTCCCCCCTTTATTTTATATA
The DNA here is from genome assembly GCA_034509755.1 of Anisodus tanguticus. Classification (NCBI taxonomy): domain Eukaryota; kingdom Viridiplantae; phylum Streptophyta; class Magnoliopsida; order Solanales; family Solanaceae; genus Anisodus; species Anisodus tanguticus. The sequence continues at coordinate 21,429,668 of CM067557.1, forward strand.
AACTTCAAATCACCCAAGTAGGTGTGACTAAGTTCTAGAGGAGCGGTGCTTCTTTCGCTATTCCCTTGATGGAATTTGGAAAGGTGATTTTGCCTCTTCATCTACCTCACATTTATTTTGAGGGTTTATGTTGACAGAAGGCAACAATCTCAACACCGTTAGCTTTTGAATGACTTGCTATTTAACGTGTCTTAATCTATGATGGCATAGATGCACGGATTACAAATATATCATTCGTTTGGCTACAGACATACTGTACCATTCTTAGTTATTACAGACCTGTTGGACTAGTCTCAAACCAGCTTGACCAACATCGTCCCTTAAACCAAGTTTGGGACATGTATCACCTCATCTTAGAGTGAGCCCATTCTCTGAAGTCCTATTGAGGACAACCTCTCCAACCCCTTCTACTTTAGAGGTGGCGTTTCTTTACATGAACAACCTCTTGCCCGTGGTTAGGGCGTAACCGGATCATATGTGATCTAGATACTCTAGCCCACTCCAGTTAATTTGACAGACTGAGTGTCCAATTTCTTTTCTGCCTTTCTTTAGGCCTTCAGATCATTTAAGACCTGAAAACTCTGGCCCACCACACTAGGTGTCCATTACTTTTCCTATGAAATGAATTCTGGCCCCACTCCAGTCGCCCGGAGGCTTTATATGACTGAGTGTCCAATATCATCATATCAAATAAATTTTGGCCCACTCTAGTCGCCCGGAGGCTTTGTATGACTGAGTGTCCAGTATCATCCTATGAAGGATCTTCTGCCAAATAGTGTGACAGGCTCAACGTCTTTAGGTTTTAGACTTCTTCCGTTATAATTGGTGCCCAGACAATTCTTGGCGCTTCCTTAAGAGTGGTAACAGTTTTTGCACAGTTAGTGGATCTTTCTCCATTATATGTGCGAACATACTTTACACACTTTTAATAATTACACTTAAAAGAACAGATCTTTTTAAGTCATTTACATAGTCCAATCTTTAAACGGGAAAGAAGAAGAGATTAAACTTCTGATTTTAAAGCGTAAGGAATATAAATTATTTCGTAAAACATTTTCATATTCCTCCTTACTTTAAGCCATTTTTAATCAGACATCATTTAATCTTTATTCTCGACAAAGAAGAAAATAACTTATCCTAATTTCGGATTCTGGCCCACTTCAGTCAGTCACTTCATCGGACTGAGTGTCCATTTCCTCCTTACCTTAATTCAGATCCTTTGTCTGGGACGATGATATAGGCCTTCTCCGCAAAGATAGAACCACATCTTCACCTTCTCCTCTTGTCCCGCTTGACATCCTCGGCCTCTCGTGAGCGCTTGTTCCCATCACTCTCGGGAGCGGTGACACCATGAACATGTTGAACTTCAACAATATCATCATCACTGTCATCAAGCAGAAAACCACAGCCATATCCAGATTTGGTCACAAAACGTTTGACCGACATCTTTCGAACACTAATACTCTTATAATACAATCTTGTCTTAAAATTGTTGGTACTCTATTGTACTTTATAAAGCAGTACGGGAAGTAAATAACTATTACAACTGTTCGAAAGGATAAATAAATGGTCAATCTTCAAAACTGCCGCAAGCTTGTTGTGGCTTGAATCTTGATAACCTGAAATCAAGAAACAACTAAATCTGGATGGTTACAACGTTGTGTGTTGAGTCGAGTGATTGCCCTCTGTCCTTAAGACAAGATTGCCCCGTATATATGCTTTTACGTTAGCGGACAATAGTCTCCCAAGATAAAACAACACTTTAATCTCAACGCTACAAAGCCAATAGGTTGAGCATGACGAAGAAAACAAATATGAATCGACTTGCTGAAGAAAGGCTGTTTATGGAGGAGTTAACAGCCAAGTAATGGCTGGTTAATGCTCCAAAAAACAGTCCAAACGGTAGGCAGAAAGTTTCTGCCTACCGTCTTTCCCAAAATCAACTTTCCAGAAACTCTAGGGACCAAACTGTAAATATTAAGCAATTTGGGGTCCAGAAAGATAGTATCAGAAAGTCCCACAGTCCCACAGCCCACACGCGTGTGGGCTTAGCCTTGAACCCAAGCACATCTAGGTCCTCCCTCCTTTAAACACATGGGATACCCCTTGGGGTCTCAAACCCTTTACCACTTTAGAGACTTATAAAGAGAGCAATTCTTCCTTTTCCCACCGATGTGGTAGATTTATCTCACACCATATTTTCATGCCTCAAACACCTTAATTCGTGGACCAATATCTCTTTCATTTCTCAACGAAATTTGACGATTCTTGGCCCTACGGTCATCTACTCACTTAGTAGATTATGCATGTGAGAAGAGACAAAGCCTCCAACATGCAGAACACTAGTGTTTAATTCATTAAATATGGGTGGACGCACCTCCCCGCCAAAGGCAAATTTCCAACACTTTGATAATAGCACCAAATTAATCTCCATCTGGATGTGGAAAACTCAATTCAATTGCTAGCGGCTTCAAAGATCCATTATCTTGTAAAAAGAGCAAAGTTCTTTGTTGTTGTGGTGTTTATCCTCGTCAAATATGGTATAAGAATGTCATGGTGGTTTAATATAAAAAGCTTATTAGTCTTGATTGCCTGTCAAAGAACATGCCAAAATCATTATTTAGAGATTGTGAAAAGAATCTACGTTAACTGTACAAATTAGTGTGGAATTTAGAGTAAATGAATTACATCATCAATTGTTAGTCCATGCAAATTATCCTCTATGTGTTCATCAGTAATTGAAATATTTTGATTTCCATATACTTCGGGATCTAGCTTGCTTTTTGGAGGAAATTCCTGTAAATTAAATAAGAAATAGAAGATCAATATTTTTTACCACAAGAAGACTATGGATAATAGAAAGGAACCTAAATGCAAATTCGAAACTTTAGTCCCCTATTTCCTTGTTTTTAAAAGATGAGAAAAGAAACCAACTTACTTGGAGTCTACTAATTATGACAGGATTAACTCCAGCTAGCATTTCTCTTGCAAATTCTTCATCAGTCCTCTATGCAGTTTTATTGTCTGCACAATCAAAAAAGGGTATATTGGTTAGGATACTTGTTAGGATGTATCATTTGTACCTTTAATAACTAGAGGAGTTGAAAACCTCAATATTCCTTCACCATCAGTTCGAAGGAGTTCTCTTATCATCTCAAAAGGAATGGCATCAGTGAGAGTTTTGAATAAAGGGCGTTAAGAAAGTTGTTGGAAATTTGCCTTTGGTGGGAGTTGCGTCCAACCATCTTTAATGACTTAAACACTAGGGTTCCGCATGTTGGAGACTTTGATTCTTCACACGTGCATAATCTACTAAGTAAGTAGATGACCGTAGGGCCAAGGATCGTCAAATTTCGTTGAGAAATGAAAGAGATATTGGTCCACGAAGTGAGGTGTTTGAAGCATGAAAATGTGGTAAAGACCAATCCTCCCTCATCGGTGGGGGAATGAAGATTTATTTAGTTTATAAGTCTCAAAATATGCACATCAATTCAGTCATTACTTGGCTAAATAACTCTCCCTAAAAGCTCTAATCCGTTGCACATCAATTCGTCATTTATTTTGGCTGACTTACTTCTCACTAATTGCCATTACTTGGCCAGTAACAACAATTATGTGGGCAGTTGATAACTCCCTCCTTGCACTATATAATGAAGCCTATGCTCAATTGTTGAGACAACAGAACACACAAACGAAATCAGATTCTTCCTACTACTTTTCAGCATCATTTCTTACTCAAATTTCTTCAAAGTAACACTTGAGTTTCCTTTGCTCATTTGTTGAGTTTTTGTTTTATCTTGGGAGACTATTGTCCAGAACGTAGAAAGGATATATACGGGAAAATCTTGTCTTAAAGACGAGTGCCATCACTCGATCCAGAAAATCAAAGTGCTTGTAATCTCAGTTTCTTGTAAAAATTTATTCAACTTTCAGTTTGTTGTAATTTCATTTTCTTGTAATACTTAGAAGTTACTCATTTCAGTTTCCTGCACCATTGTAATTGTTGGGTCCGGCGCTACGGATAAGCAAGAATATGTAAGAATAAAACAGTTAAATGTTAGACCAATACTTGTCAAAAATTTCAACCATTTTTTGAGCAATATCCCTAACAACCTGCTCATTACTATTTCTCCACAAGTGCAAAGCTAATTTAATCTCACATACTTGACGAAAAAATAAGTTGGCAGTGGGATATTTCAGTGAACAACTCAGTCACTGTGTGAAAAATCAATTTATCACATATAATTTCAGCCAACTCTCAATCACGTTGAGTAGGAACCACAAATTTAAACTTCAATTTTGAGTTTTCAAGTTAGCAAAAATATTCTTATATGGTAGAGCACTTTCAAGCATTAAAAAAGTCAAGTTCCACCTTGTTTTACAATCAAGAGACAACTTTCTAGAACAATCAACTTTCGAACCTCTCGCCTTATCCTCAAACTTTTGAAGTCTTTTTTGTGTTGAACCCCAAAAAATAACAGAATTACGTATCCTTTCTATTCCAGAACCAATCACCTCCAAACCATCCTGGACAATCAAATTTAATATTGTGCACTACAACGCACATGCAAAAATTGACCAGAACACAAAAGACTATCCGAATCAAACTTTTATTGTAAAATATCAACCATGACATCATTTGTGGTACAATTATCAAGAACCACAGAAGATACTTTTTCAGCTATATTGTATACATTCAACGTATCCATCAGAACATGAGCAAGCATATTGGCAGTGTGTGGACAAGGAACGTAAACAAACCTATTTTTAAAAAAATATATCAATTTGGTGGAAAACAATATGCATAAAATTAAACAAGCATATATACAACCACTAATCAGTAAATACTAAATAACAAGAAGCTTCAAATTTTAAGTACCTCAAAGTATGTTCCGCAAAACCCATTGATCATCAATGAAATGTGATGTGATGACCATATAACCTTTCTTTTGGTGTGAAGCAGTCCACATATCGGTTGTAATAGCTACTCTTCCCACATGACCATCAAACAACTTCTTGATATTTGCTTTCTCACTCACAAACATTTTCATAATATCACTTTTCAAAGTGTTGCGACTTATTATCTTGAAGTTTGGATTCAAGCAATTAACAAATCTCCTAAACCCAATATGCTCTACAATTGACAATGGCTACTCATGGAGAACAACCATGTGAGCCAACTCCTTTCTTGATTTTTCTTTACTAAAGACATGATTTTCTAGCCTTAAGCTTGAATCTTGTCTACAATTAACCGACAACATTTTTTGACGTATATCAACCTTCATGTATTTTTTAGTGCATCTGAGATCAATATGGTCTTTCAAATGATAAGTCTCATTCTTACTATTGCCCAAAAATAAAAACTTATAGTGTAAACATCTAGCCTTTTGTTCACCATTGATTACCGTCTTCTCGAAGTGATTCCATACTTCTGATTTAAGTGTCCTGGGCTGACGTGGAGGTGACAGTCCCATTTCTTCTTCTCCCTCTCCTTGTTGAGGTTGGGTAGTTAGACGAGAAGTCATTGGGACTGAGATTTCAGGAGAAATCGGAGAAGGGGAGAATGAGACGACTTGGAGCCAGCACTACTATCTCCCGTGTCCATCACTGTCATGCATTAACATTAAAAAAACAATTAGAAAGCCTCTTGGAATTTATTGTTGGGGCCGGAGAAGTAGGAGGTTTGGCTCATTTATTGATATTTTTTAAAGGAAGAAACAGAGATGCATTGAAATGTCAATTTCCACAACTATCAGTATTTGAACTGTAAATTCCAAATGTATCTTTTTTAATAAGTGTTTTCAATGAAATTGACAATTCAGTTACTCTTGTGATACTGTTGTTGCAAATAATTACTTCACTCCCAATGACAATAATTTGAGTTTTCATTAGCGTGCTAAGTACAAAATCAATCACCTGTATATATATGCACACACTAAAATACTTTCTCTTATTAAAAATACTTCAGAAAAAGCATCCAAAAAGGATTTAAGTGTCCTAAAACCTTGATAATGCACAGAGGTATCCTTTTGGTATATATATATATATAAATCATACTAGCAATTACTGGTAGGGAAAAGAAGCTAAAGAGTGAAGTTGAGCGAGGATCCTTTTGGTATACTTTCTCTTATTAAAAATACTTCAGAAAAAACATCCAAAAAAGGAGAGATGAGCGAGGATTTTACCTTGCGTGGTGGCGATTTGCCGCATTAAATGTTCAGGAGGACTTGCCATTTCTGGCCGAAGCAGTATTGTGCGGCTAGGGTTTAGGAGATTTGGGTGAAGTTGACCAAGTGAGAAGTGTTAAATTATTTTGGGATTTTAAGTAGTTTTGAGATTTGGGTTGTGATCTTTTGGGCCTTACAATAAGTTAAGAGAGTAAAAAATCTGAGAGTGGATGGATGGGTAATAACACTTGAAAATAATTAATTTATAAACGGGTGGATGGATGGGTCGGGTGGTGGATTGGATGTATGTCCACCCGATTCCGATCCGATCCGTCACCCGATTAAAATGTGTTTTATCGAATTTTCGTCCATATAATCGGATTGGGTGGATCGGATATCCATCGGGTCATGATGAAATTGTCAGCCCTACTATATCTTTGTTTTGTTTCACTTTATTTTTCCTCCACTTTACTCAATTCATGTGTTTAGTTGAATCTCCAAATTTTCAGATCAACATTTCAAATGAAACTACTAAAATATTTGTAAGGTCATTGAATGAAGGACTCACCAAGGAAATTCACTCACATGCCACTGTAAATGAATCCTTCAAATTCAACTTGGCCACCCCTTGGTTGAGGGATATAATTGCAAAAAGAGCATAAAGAAAATTAATCATGATGAATTTTATATAAGGAGAATCACTTAAAAAAAACTACATGATTCTTATTACGACCTGTAGAGAAATACATTGACCCATCATAAAGGATGCTTGTACGTTGTTTTTGCAATTTCAGGCCTTTTGTATGGTGTCCAACTTGCCCAAAAATTGTTTAACATACGATGTTATGTGAAATAGAAGGACTTTTCCAAACACTTGCAAATTATGAAGGTGATTTGAGCTTGCTGAAAGTATCACGTATCATGTCACTTGACTTAAGTGACACGTGTATGGCATGTGAAATGCACGTATAGCATACATGCATGTTGTAGTTCAATATGTAATAGTAATACCACTAAAATTTAGAACATGCCAATTAAGTTTCCGAATTCTTTTATGTATTACTCCTTTGATTATTTTGTGGTCAACCCATCAATCAACTATGTTTTACCACCCATCATACTGAGGCTCCAAGTCAAGTTACAATTAGAAGGATATAAAAATCACATTAATATAAGATAAACATTCCCAGTTACTACAAGGAGAGAGCATGTCAGCGGATATATAAACACAGAACAACTATCTACCTCTTTATTTCTCAATCTGATTTCTTCTCATACAACCTATATTTATATTTCATTTCACATAATTTTATTATCATTTCTGCTTAATTCAAGTGTTTGGTTGAATCTTCATGTTTTTAGATTACATGAAAAATGAAACTACGACTATGAATGAAAGAATCACAGAGAAAATACATGGCACCCAACTTCAATCATTCAAATCCAACTTGGTCGCCCTTTGATTGAAGGATTATGATAGCACAAAGAGCATAAAAATTTTATTTCAGCGATTTACTATACAAGGAGAGTCACTCCAAAAAATAATCAGATTTTTATTTTCACTTGTGGAGTGGGAGAAGTTCGTTGGCCCGTCACAAAGGATGTTCCTACTATATGCGAGTTTTAATTGATAACACTAATTCATTTCTAAAGCACCGCTATTAGTAATACTCCATCCAAGAGAATTTCCCATAAAAAAACTGAAGGAATATCCATGAATTTAGTCGGAAAAATAAGAAATTTTTAAATTTCTTTAATTTTTAAGTGCATCCATGAGAAATCTATAAAAAAATAATCCAGCAAAATAAGAGAAATATTTTCCCACAACTATCCATGGGAAAATGAAAAAAAATGAAATATTCAGTCAAATCTATAGGATAGAGAACGTGGTTATGTTTTAATAATATTCCTTATTTAGTATATTACCCACAAAATTTATGGAGAAATTTCAGGAAAAAAATAATTTATTTTTTTAAGTTACCCATGAATTCGAAGGTAGTAATTTTACAAATAACATGCCTTTTATTTTCAGTTTTCATGTGTAATGACAAACGGATTCCTTGGGAAAGTTCAAGAGTTTTTTTTATATGTTTTAACCTTTTTATTATTTCGTGATCAACTCAACTACTTATTTTTCTACCATCACAATAAATCAATAACAATAACAACATAATACCCAATATAATCCCACAAGTGGGGTCTGAGAAAGATAGGAAGTACGCAGTTCATACCTCTAACTTTGTAGGGTAGGGAGGTTATTTCCGATAGACCCTTGGCTCAAAAGAGATGTAACTGACCTAGGAAAATTAAAAAATATAATAAAATAGTAATATACAAATTAAGTGCAGCAACAGAAATCAATATACATTGGCGAAAAAGAAACTACATGATACCTAAATCATACTACTAAAAGTACAACAACACTCAGTTACTTATTAACCTTCTACCTTAATCTTCAACCTCTATATACCTCATATCTAAGGTTATGTCGTCAATCAACTAAAGTTGTGCACCATGTCTTGTCTAATCACCTCCCTTTATTTTTTCTTCGACATACCTCTATCTCTCCTAAATCCTATTACAACCAACCTCTCACACCTCCTCATTGGCGGGTCCTTAGACTTCTTTTTCACATGTCTGCACCATCTAAGTCTCGCTTTTCTTATCTTGTATGCCACAAAGGCCACTCCCACCTTGTCCTCTATAACTTCAATCTTAATCATATCTCTCCTAGTATGCTCACACATCCATTTGAGGTTATCCATCATAGTTACTTGTCATGACCCAAATTTTAAGTCGTAAAGGTACCTACCCCCACCCGGTGGTGAACCATCCACAACCTATTAAGCCAATTCTAACAAGTATATGCGAAAATAAATAAATGAAGCCTTTTAAGATTCATAAAAAGTCTTATAATCATAGATAAACAGAACTACAAGTTCGACCATCCCAAAATCTAGTGTCACAGTACAAGAGCTTCTAAATGGAAATACGAGTCTGAATAATCATTTTAATTACACTGTATAAGAATGAAAAAGACAGAAATAAAATAAATAAAATGAAATCTGGTGTCACAGAGTAAATCAAGCCTAAGCGGTCACGACATCTTGTTGATATTTATTTAGGAGTTTAGCTGACTGAATCCATAAACCTAGAAAGTCGTCGTCACTAGTACTTTTCTCGATTCAATCAACTATGTCTTCTAATTGGCATTGCTTTCATTCCTGTCTCATCTGAAATAGCTCCTAAGGCAGGGAGTCTTCTCGAAGCTATCTAAGTCTTGTAAGGCTTTTATATCTATATATAGAGAGGTCAATTAGCAATAGTTTTTTTGTGGACTTCCGAAAATCAGTTTCATGTAGCTTGGCAAGGAAAGAAGTTGGGACGAAGTTGTCAATAATAGATTACTTAGAGAAATAGGTAAAAGAAATTTCCACCCAAGATTTAATAGTTGGTCCATTCTCTGAAGTTATACTAGCCTTAATAGAATGAATAAATGGATTCCTCAAGACCTATTCCATAAAATCCATTTTTTCTTAGAAATTGGCCAGCGGCTCACTCCAAATTCTCCAAAATAGCCTTCTCAACGGGGGTGAAGTTCTCCGCTCATGCTAGTAACAGAATCAACATGCAAAAAGGTGCAGCAAGTGTAGATAAAGTACGGAAATCATCATGTATTCAGCATCATCGTCGATCAATTCTAAACTAAAATAATGATGAGGGTTGGTCTTTTGAATGCTTACTTCCACACTTAACCGCGATTAGTCCAACATGACAATAAGTATAAACTATGAGTCTAAGTATGAGAATTCACAAGTATTCAAATAGTCACTTAAGCACGATAATTACATTTCAATCAATAATTCAAGTAAGTCACCCAACAAAGAATTCATGAAATGATATGATATGCAAATGCAATGCAATGCAAGGACTTCCCATCACCGGTATACACAAGCTAGTGGCCCTTTTGTCCAGTCATGACTCATGGGGGACTCGTGAGGTCTATACACCACCTTGAATCATTTCCCATCGCGTTCTTAGCCATTTAGGCTTCCAATACCAACACTTAGCCATTTAGGCTTCCAATCACATAATTCTGTCCAGAACCATTTCTCACCGGACATCGAATATGTATCCTCAAGTATAATATGCACGAGTTACCAATAATGCTAGAAGGTAAGCCCAATTCAGTTATTATTACATGTACTTAGCCAATTCGGCTCTCGTTACCTTCCCTTAGTCAATTCGGCTCTTATCATTCACATCATTCTGTCTGGATCAATTTTCCATTAGACATCACATATGTATCCTCAAGAGTAATATGCATTGTGTACCATATAAAAGAATGAATATGACATTCACAATAGAAGCAACAATGCTATAAAGTAAAAAGTTCAACATTTAAGATACGTTCCTCTTTTAGATGAGTATTACAAAGTGATGAGAACACATATTTGCAATTAAGAAAAGAATATAACATGAAAGAATCAAATAAGGGGCTTCATACCCCATCACAAATCACCCAATTAAACTAAGCTATAAGCTAATTCCTAAATCATGACGTTCAGATTGTATTTATAAGACTTGATTACGATACATATTCCCAAAAACATGTCACTGATACCCAATATGAGTGGTCATCACCTCACAAGTATGGAACCTCCATTAATTCTCTTAGATCCATCATACATATCTTTGATCGCCCTAGTGTATGCCACCGGTACACCTCTAACCTCTAAGCATCTCCATAGAACCTCCTTAGGGACATTGTCGTATGCCTTCTCGAGGTTGATGAAAACCATATGTAAGTCTATCTTTCTTTCCCTATACTATTCTACCAACCTCCTAATACGATGAATGGCTTATGTAGTCGAACGCCCAGGCATGAACCCAAACTGGTTCTCGGAAATAGACATGTCTTTTCTCACCCTCATCTCTATGTCTCTTTCTCAAACTTTCATAGTGTGGCTTAGCAGCTTGATACCCCTATAGTTGTTGCAACTCTGGATATCACCTTTGTTCTTGTACAAAGAAATCATTGTACTCCACCTCCATTCTTTGAGCATTCTTGTCATCTTAAAAATGACTAACAACTTAGTCATCTACTCCAAACCTGTCAAACGCTGTCGTAACTGCTAGCCTTGCCTCCTTCCTCGCCATCATATACAGTTCCCTATTCGTTTACTTCTCCACCTCGTCCTTTCTTTCTACCAATCTCGCATACACCGCTTTCTTCACTTCCACCTTCTTTTTACCATTCCACCACCAGTCCCCTCGATGCTCACCATGACTATCTCGCGAGACCCCTAGCACTTCCCTAGCTACCACCCGAATGCAACTGGCCGTCATGTCCCTCATACCGATCGCATCCCCACTACTCTCCCAAGCCCCTTTAGCCAGCAACTTCTCCCCATCTCCTTTGCACCAGTCATGGTCAAACTTCCCCATTTGATTCTTAACTTATCATCCACAACCCTCATCTTCTTCTCCATCTTGATATCCAAATCCATCACTAAAAGCTTATGTCAGGTTGTAAGATACTCCATCGGAATAACCTTGCAATATTTACAAAGACTGTTGTCAACCTTCCTAAGGAGAAAAAAGTCTATCTAAGTCTTAGATACTGATCTACGGAAAGTCACCAAGTGCTCCTCCTTCTTTAGGAATCTCGAGATGGTTATCACCATCCCATAAGCTCTAGCGAACTCCAAAAGTGATAAACTATTTGTTAGTATATGGTTAATTGACTATTTGATAATGAAAGTATGTATTTATTATATTCGGCTTGAGAAATGCTTTTGGTATTTGTTTAATTATATGCTTTTAGTATTCAACGAAAATTAATAGAAATACATGTATATTCATTTCAGAAAGGTTAGTGGCCATTGAAAATCAATCAGGCCTGCATTTGTTGAATTATTGAAAAATATTGTTTAGGGGAGACTATATTTTGTCACAAAATTAATTAGTATTTGTGGGGACTGTAGATGACACTAAAAGTTATTCATTAGTTGCGATTACAATCACAACTAAAGAGCTATATCATTTAGTGGCGACAAAAGTCGCTACTAAACATTGTTCTTTAGTGGCGATCTTTCCAGAAATAACATCTACATGAATCTTTTGTAGCGATATTCTTCACTGTTAGGGGCGACTGTGTCGCCACAAATAGGTTGCTTCAATGGCAACTGGTTTATGTCAACACAGATAACATTCAGTAATGGAGTTATATGCAACGACCCCTGAGTCACCACAATAGGTCTTCAGTGGTGACATTTGTTACACCTCGTAATTTTAAGACAATAATTAGAGGACGTAATTAAGGAGGTAAGATTCGAATCTTGGAAATAGAGTATACTTATATATGCTAATTCGGAAATTAGTATACAAGAGGATGTGATTCCGGAAAGATGTTGGTCGCAATAAGGGTGACGTTGGATACTTATAGCAATAATTGTATATTCCCGTTATGGAATAGTATTGTATTATAAAATAATGACATTGAGGATACGAGGCTTATGAAATTCTCGGGAATTAAAAGAAGTGGGTTTGAGATTTATTAATTGAAGAACTTGGGGGCCAAAATGTAAAAAGGAAAAATCAGTTTTTTTTATAAACCTACACTTACCTCTTCATCTTCTTTCTAAACTTAAACAAAAAAAAAACGCTCCTCTCATTCTCTCCTCTAAACTCAGCCGAAAATCACCCTCCACCCATAACCAAATTTAAGGTTTTTATCTCCTCTTTTTAGACTACATTTTTACCAAAAATTGGAAGTCAAAACAACACCAAAAAAACAATGGCAAAAATGAAAATCTGCCCAGAAATTTGAGATTCGAAATTTTGGAAGAAAAACGTGTAGGGATGATGGCTTAACATTGTAGAACACTTGCATGTCAATTGGAGTTGAAGAAGTGAACAAAAAAGGGAAAGATATACGAAAACAATGGGGATTTTCGGACAAGCAGTGGGCAGAAAATTGTGGATTGTTTTGGACGAATTTGAGGTATAAAATTCTTCTTTCTATGATATAATTGGAATTCATGTTGTTAGAATTAAGGTATTGAATTTGTGTTAAGGGGAAATTGAAATTAAGCGTTGTATGTAACAATTTTGGGCTAGTTGCCAATTTGGGACAGATTTTGGGGTTATTGAATTCATTGGTTATTGTTGTTATTATTGTCACTAATTGCATGATGAAATTGAAAGGAAACGTTGATATTTAGTTGGAATTAGTTATATGGAAGTATTGAAATACGAAATTAGATTTTAGGAGTTAAGATAAGAGTTATGGAATTATGACATGTTGTGGCCAAGAACTTGCATGAAATTGTTGAACATGTTGTGATGTATATGGACTGTTTTAGGGACTGTTTTGTGGTGTTATAATGCTAAAAATTTAGTTACCATTATGCATGTTTAAGTGTGGTAATTGCTAATATAAGTCCTAAAGGAATAAGGGTGTAGAAAGGCGTAGAAAGGCTTCACATTCTACCCTCGTTGTTGTTGGAACATGGACTATTTTGTGGGCTGTTTTTAATGTGGATTAAGAGGCTAAATTTACATGAGAAGTGGATGTGTAAATTCCCTTTATTGTTGTTTTGGTTGTGCCCTTAATTGGTGCTTGGTTATTGATGTTATTAGCCTCGTTTGAAAGTTGTGGAAACATGTATAAACAGGGGAAGTGCTGCCTGAATTTTTATAGAATAAGAAGTCGTTATTCGATATAAAGTATGCTAGTAATCATAGAATTGACTAACGTATTACCATTATTATTGGTTGAAGTTCTAAAACGAGACGTACTCTAATATTGAGTTGATTAGTTCGTCTACGAGGTATGTGAAACCCTTACTTCTTTCTTTTGGCATGATTTAATGAAAGTATGGCGGACGTACTTGATTCTTATACAGTTTAATTCCTAAAGAGGATTGTTATGAGAAGTGCCTATGATTTTTCAGCAAAGAGTTTATTATGACATTATTATAATGATTTTATTGAGAGTCAAATGATAATTTTTACTTGCATATGGTTACTCATGATATCTACTCGTGCTAAGTGTTACTACTTCACCTCACCGAGTCCCGGGCCGGGTTACGTTCGTGCACAACCTTGCATTTTTCACCGAGACCCTCACTAGAGGGCCGGATTACGTAGGATGGATCCATAGATGAGATATGACTTTACCGAGTCCCAGCATGGGCCGGGTTATGATATGATTCCACCGAGTCCCGCATTAGTGGGCCGGGTTACGTTATAGGTATATATATGTATATGGACAGGCATTCATGTTTTCTTGACTTCACTCTCATTTTTATAAGGCACAGCTGACTTTTATGGTTTATGGCACAGTTGGATTTGGATCCTGATTTTTATACTGATCTCCTGTTTTCTGTTGGCTACTTATGATCTCTTTTACAGCTTCATGTTTCACATACTCAGTACATTATTCCGTACTGACCCCCTTTCCTCGGGGGCTGCGTTTCATGCCCGCAGGTACATGTTTTCAGTTTGGTGAACCTCAGGCCTAGGTTCCTACTCAGCAGGTTGGGAAGCTCCTTTGATCCAGAGCTTTGTCATTTTGGTACCGAACCTCTTTTAGACTTATGTTTGTATTTAGGGGTACGATGGGGCCCTGTCCCGTCATATGTCGTTGTCCTTCTTATAGAGGTCTGTAGACAATTGTGGGTTGTACTTATGTAAGGGTTATAACTCTATTTTGGTCAGTCATGCTATTGTACTCTGTGTTGGGGTGTCCCCGTGTATATATGACATTATCTAGTGGCAGCCTTGTCGTCCTGCCTGTTGTATTGTGTTGGCTAGTTGTGACTCCTCAGGAGGCAGGTACATTCGGGGGTAAAGGCAGTCTTGTCGGCTGGCCTACTCTGGCATATATTGTTATTGCACCGTTATGCTACCGGATTTCAGACTCATTAAGTGTTAGTTGGATTATGTGTGACATGTTAGCATAATGATGTCATTACGACGGTTAGTCTCGGCCCGTCGGGTCGGGTCATGACAAAAGTGGTATCAGAACAGTTAGTCCTCGGAATGTCCACAGACCGTGTCTAGTAGAGTCTTGCGTATGGGTATGTTGTGCACCATACTTATACGCAGGAGGCTACCGGACATTTAGGATTGGTTTCTATTCTTCTTACTCTAAGATCGTGCGATAGAGCTATGTTATTAGGTTATTCCCTCTTTGACGTATTAATGTGTTACAACTATGCCTCTAAAGAAAGCGACAGCCGCCAGAAGGGCAATACGAGTTCGAGGTTATGAGAAACTATCTTACTCATATACGGGAAGAAATAATGTAAGCTTGGGACATGGAATATTTGAGACTCTTAGAATATTAGATAATTGTTGAGACCTTAGATATACAAGGCCTTCTTGAGTAAAATATTTTATGTTTGATCTGGGTTAAAGTACATGGTATATGTGAAGTCTATTAGTTGTGATGACTCCTTGGTATGCTTATGTTTATATGAAAAGGAATATGAGATATGCCAAAAACTGGAATTGCTACTATTGTACATATAAGGTTTGTTGTCTCTGGAGCAAGTTGTCTGGATAAGTCCTTGAAATTAGTTCAGCAGGTATGTGATAGTCGTTAACGGGTTGTCCTACTTGTGGATGGGGCTTAGGAGTAGATGGTTCTCTACATGTTGTAATATTACCCTGTTAAGTTGATGTGTTCCAGCTTTTCTTATGAGTTATGCTATCCATGTTATGTATAAATGTATTCTGTCTTGGTCATACTTCATTCGGAACAGGGTGGTCTGTTAATGTCCCTGTACAGTATGTGGTTTGAGTATAAATCACTTGTGTTAGGACCTATCTTTGCCAATTTTGCTCAGTGGGACTACCTCTAAACAATTAATTAGACTTGCCTAGATATCTTTTATGTTTGATTAAAATTTCCCCCGTAATTGTCTTTGCGTATCATAATGTAGAATGCAAAATGTTCTAATAACCCAAGCCTGCGTTTTATCTCTTAAATAGGGAATAGATTCGTATGCTAAACATGTTGTCAATAGTTGCTTAAAAGAGTGGAAAATTGAGTATTTACATAATTCCAGGAATGACTTGTTGTTGCAGTAAACGGTTTACTTATTTAGTTAACTATTAAACCTTGAATATATTATGCCAAGCATTATGTAATATATGTGAATATTGTGTCTATTTGTGACTACTCTATTAATGTCTAGCATGTTCAGTTGATGAAAACATTATTAGAGTATTGTGTGACGATTATTTGTGTGTTAAGTGGTTGTCTTGTTAAGTTTAAGGGTTATTTGACCTTGTATGATCCGTTTAAATGACTTTGAAGTAATTGGTATACTAGTTTTAGTCCATTGTAACCCCTCTTGGATTGTTTAAGTCCTATTGTATCCATAGTATGTTAGGTCAAACCATCATTAGCACATGTACTAATTTAGTATGCTTAATACATGAACATGAGGTTTGTTCCCCTGGTTAACTGAACAAATTATTTCGGTATGTTGCTATAGTGGCTTGAGAAGTATATTAAACCTCTTAGACACTATGTTCGATTAATCCATGACTCAACTACACAAAAGTTATGTTAATTAAACACCGAGTTGTTGAAGTTAAAAATTATGCTTACATAATGACTATGTTGGTTGTAAAGGTCACATTTGGTATGGAAATGATTGAAGGGCTTAATGTTTTTATTTATTTATTTATCTGCCTATAATCAGGGAACTAAGATTTGGCATAAGAATGTTGTTATAATTATGATAGGATCACCTAATGACTTTGAAATGGATGTGTATCTTGTTTAAGTGCTGTCGTGATCTGAAGGATAGTTTAGGAGCCTATTTGGTGTATGTTTTGCTTGTTAAAGGGTCATATCTATCCTTGGCATGTCCCCATAGTCTTAGGTGGTCTAATACTCATCTGAACATAACTATTTAAAATAACCTTGTCCCTTCCTCATGTGCATAACTCTGCATCCAGTTTGGTTTGATTGTATATGCCCATGTTTTGTATCTATGTGTTGATTAAATCAAACTGTTAAGTCCACCTATTCCCATGTCTGCTACTATAGTATGTCTACCCCCTTCTCATTTTATGTAAATTTGGTAGATAATATAAGATCATTTGAGTTTTGATAGGTATCTAAATCACATGTTGAAAAAAATGAAATGAATATCTGAGTAGTTCCTCAACTATGTGCATTCCCTTGCTTCTGCCGATTTGGTTAATTTGTTAAGTGAGTAGTGATGAGGTTAGCATGGCATAGATAGGCAATCCACATATGTTTGGTTTGTCTATATATACTTGTTTATGCCTACTCATGTCCGGATAATTGGTTTACCTGTTACCACTCGGGATTGAATATCTAATTTGGGATAGTTATAGATTCCTTTAAGTTTTGATTGACATTGTCCATTTTCCAAGATGTGAAATACAAAAAAAAAAGGGGGGGGGGGGGTACCTTGAATTTTATGTTTCCCAATCCACTTCTTGATGGTACCTACAAGATTGTAGCTTTATGTAATACCAAACTTAGAAACAGTAAGCAGAGAGATTCTTGTTCTGTCCCTTTAAGAGTTTGGGATTGTACTGGTCACCATCAGCTTTATATAAGAAGAAGAAGGGGCATTGTTACCAGATTGAAAGTAGTAGTAGATGTCAACAAAATAGTGTAAATGTTCCATGTTGATTTAGAATAATCTGTACAATTGAAATAGAACGAAACAGGTTAATTTTAGATTTGTCTAGTCGTGTATGGGCTACTTAGTTAATTTAATGCTTAATATTGCTAATTTAAAGATATTAATGATATATGAAATGCCTAGATTTGATTTAATGGATTGGCAGGTTGGATTGAAGTTGGGTTTAGCATGTATGGGTTATATAAATTAATGTGATGACCAATATATTATTTTGGAAACTCGTTTGTCTATCTGTAAGTCATTTGGTCATATTATCTACCTAAAACAAGCGCCACTAATTAAGAACAAGATTAGTTGTCCTATTTAACAAAACTTGTCTTATATCGTCTGATATGATAATTTAAAACTAGAAGAGAATGAGTTAAGTGGGTTGATATGGTTGAGGTTATATGATGTTATTTATGATGGGAATTGATAAAGGGTAGCCTATGTGATGATTGTGAATTATGAATATTACCTAAATTCCGAGCACCTTTCTTCGATTTCGGGGTATGTTAGAAGATATGACTAAGCATGCCTAATTAATGTTAATATGATTTGGATATATCTGTAAGTTTTGGATTAGTAAGTTCAATACGGTGTCGACTTGTAATAGATAAAGTCTTGCTAATCATTGTTAAAAATGAGACATTGAGTAACTTTGATTTGATTAACTTAAGCTTCCAATTTATGCTCATTGTTTAAAATTATTCTTAATATGGGTATTAAGTATATGTTAGGCTCAAATAACACGATATGGATAACACTTGCTATTTGAATTATTAGAGAGATAGTGATTAATATCTGGACAGGAAAACTTAGCTCATTATATGCCTATTATGTGTCCACTTGTTCTGATTTAGGCTTGATGTAGGTCTAATACAAACTTTAAGACTTGTTTAGCCTTAGTACCTGATCATAGGCATGGTAATGATGGATTGGATATTCATTTAGCATCTCTTGTGTTCCTAAATATATATGTGTGGTTGGGACGGTCTAAGGTAGTCTGTATGCATATGTCACTTATTTACACCTGCATTGTGATCCCTTGTTTATGGTTCAGACTAGGTAACTAGTGTATATGCCATGTTGGTGTCTTGGGCATGTTCATATGTATATCATCGTTAGGGTAGCTTGTGTGTTTTTCCTTAGTACCCTGCATGATCAAACAACGCCTCTATTATGTATATTGGGATTCTATTATATAGAACGCTTGCATCTTGATCCAGGTAGAGGATATTAGGCTTTTGGGAACTCGGAAAAAAATATATATATTTTAGTCTCTGCTATTACACCATTTTGAAGTTATGTCTTCCCTGATCCTTATGTGCTTAGTTGAAACTGCTGATTTTGAGTTAAAACATTCATTTAAGTACTTAACTACTGGTTAAAATAGGACCAGGAATCTGAATATATAAAATGAGGATTAGTCATTGGTTGTGAAGATGCTATCTGTTCTCAAGTTTAAGACTAAGGTATAGATTATGCTTAAAGTTCTTGTATCTATGTACATAATGTGGTACTTCGGGAATAATGACTCTACTTAGCCTTAGTTTTAGTATACTTCACTTTTAGAAAATTACTAATAAGCGAGGACGTAGGTTGTTTTCTTGTTTATTTGAGTCCTTTTGTTAGATAATGGCAAGAGTTGAGTTGTTTGTAAGTTGGATATTTGTTGGCAGAAACGTGTATCATAGAGTCTAAGATGACCTAATATGCAATTTTTTGTGTGCTTGTGAACCCTTGAATCAATTTGTATAAGATGTACCCAATAGTATGAACATTCGAGGACGAATGTTTCTAACGGGGGGGAGAATGTTACACCTCATAATTTTAAGACAATAATTAGAGGACGTAATTGAGGAGGTAAGATTCGAATCTTGGATATAGAGTATACTTATATATGCTAATCCGGAAATTAGTATACAAGAGGATGTGATTCCGGAAAGATGTTGGTCACAATAAGGGTGACGTTGGATACTTATAGCAATAATTGTATATTCCCGTTATGGAATAGTATTGTATTATAAAATTATGACATTGAGGATACGAGGCTTATGAAATTCTCGGGAATTAAAAGAAGTGGGTTTGAGATTTATTAATTGAAGAACTTGGGGGCCAAAGTGTAAAAAGGAAAAATCAGATTTTTTTTATAAACCTACACTTACCTCTTCATCTTCTTTCTAAACTTAAACAAACCAAAAAAAAACTCTCCTCTCATTCTCTCCTCTAAACTCAGCCGAAAATCACCCTCCACCCATAACCAAATTTAAGGTTTTTATCTCCTCTTCTTAGACTACATTTTCACCAAAAATTGGAAGTCAAAACAACACCAAAAACAGTGGCAAAACCGAAAATCTGCCCAGAAATTTGAGATTTTTGAGATGAAATTTTGGAAGAAAAACGTGTAGGGATGATGGCTTAACATTGTAGAACACTTGCATGTCAATTGGAGTTGAAGAAGTGAACAAAAAAAAGAAAGAAATACGAAAACAATGGGGATTTTCGGACAAGCAGTGGGCAGAAAATTGTGGACTATTTTGGATGAATTTGAGGCATAAAATTCTTCTTTCTATGATATAATTGGAATGCATGTTGTTAGAATTAAGGTAATGAATTTGTATTAAGGGGAAATTGGAATTTAAGCGTTGCATGAAACAATTTTGGGCTAGTTGCCAATTTGGGACAGATTTTGGTGTTATTGGATTCGTTGGTTATTGTTGTTATTATTGTCACTAATTGCATGATGAAATTGAAAGGAAACATTGATATTTAGTTGAAATTAGTTATATGGAAGTATTGAAATACGAAATTAGATTTTAGGAGTTAAGATAAGAGTTATGGAATTATGACATGTTGTGGCCAAGAACTTGCATGAAATTGTTGGACATGTTGTGATGTATATGGACTGTTTTAGGGACTGTTTTGTGGTGTTATAATGCTGAAAATTTAGTCACCAATATGCATGTTTAAGTGTGGTAATTGCTAATGTAAGTCCTAAAGGAATAAGGGTGTAGAAAGGCGTAGAAAGGCTTCACATTCTATCCTCGTTGTTGTTGGAACATGGACTGTTTTGTGGGCTGTTTTTAATGTGGATTAAGAGGCTAAATTTACATGAGAAGTGGGTGTGTAAATTTCCTTTATTGTTGTTTTGGTTGTGCCCTTAATTGGTGCTTGGTTATTGATGTTATTAGCCTCGTTTGAAAGTTGTGGAAACATGTATAAACAGGGGAAGTGCTGCCCGAATTTTTATAGAATAAAAAGTCGTTATTCGATATAAAGTATGATAGTAATCATAGAATTGACTAACGTATTACCATTATTATAGGTTGAAGTTCTAAAACGAGACGTACTCTAATATTGAGTTGATTAGTTCGTCTACGAGGTATGTGAAACCCTTACTTCTTTCTTTTGGCATGATTTAATGAAAGTACGGCGGACGTACTTGATTCTTATACAGTTTAATTCCTAAAGAGGATTGTTATGAGAAGTGCCTATGATTTTTCAGCAAAGAGTTTATTATGACATTATTATAATGATTTTATTGAGAGTCAAATGATAATTTTTACTTGCATATGGTTACTCATGATATCTACTCGTGCTAAGTGTTACTACTTCACCTCACCGAGTCCCGGGCCGGGTTACGTTCGTGCACAACCTTGCATTTTTCACCGAGACCCTCACTAGAGGGCCGGATTACGTAGGATGGATCCATAGATGAGATATGACTTTACCGAGTCCCAGCATGGGCCGGGTTATGATATGATTCCACCGAGTCCCGCATTAGTGGGCCGGGTTACGTTACAGGTATATATATGTATATGGACAGGCATTCATGTTTTCTTGACTTGACTCTCATTTTTATACGGCACAGCTGACTTTTATGGTTTATGGCACAGTTGGATTTGGATCCTGATTTTTATACTAATCTCCTGTTTTCTGTTGGCTACTTATGATCTCTTTTACAGCTTCATGTTTTACATACTCAGTACATTATTTCGTCCTGACCCCCTTTCCTCGGGGGCTGCGTTTCATGCCCGCAGTACATGTTTTCGGTTTGGTGAACCTCGGGCCTAGGTTCCTACTCGGCGAGTTTGGGAAGCTCCTTTGATCCGAGCTTTGTCATTTTGGTACCGAACCTCTTTTAGACTTATGTTTGTATTTAGGGGTACGACGGGGCCCTGTCCCGTCATATGTTGTTGTCCTTCTTATAGAGGTCTGTAGACAATTGTGGGTTGTACTTATGTAAGGGTTATAACTCTATTTTGGTCAGTCATGCTATTGTACTCTGTGTTGGGGTGTCCCCGTGTATATATGACATTATCTAGTGGCAGCCTTGTCGGCCTTCCTGTTGTATTGTGTTGGCTAGTTGTGACTCCTCAGGAGCCAGGTACATTCGGGGGTAAAGGCAGCCTTGTCGGCTGGCCTACTCTGGCATATGTTGTTATTGCACTGTTATGCTGCCGGATTTCAGACTCATTAAGTGTTAGTTGGATTATGTATGACAGGTTAGTTTAATGACGTCATTAGGATGGTTAGTCACGGCCCGTCGGGTCGGGTCATGACAACATTCTAGTCTTTAGTAGCGACTTTCGTCACCACAAAAATTCATATTTCTTAGTGTCAAAAAATCACCCAAAAAGTCAATCCCGAGCTTCGAAGGTCAAAACTAATTTCATTGTAAGATCGGATTCATACTAGTCAAAATAGTACTCTACGAGGTTAAACGTGTCCAATAATACTCATATTGTTATACTTTAGTTCGAAACCCAAAATAGTAACCCACAGGCCTCCAAGGGCAAAACTGAAATTTTATTGAAAAATTAGTTAGCACATAATCCATAGTTTTTAAGTCAAAAAAATCAACCATGAATCGACCTCCAAATCAAGGAATTACCATTACTCAACTTTGGGGCTCAAAACTTCAATTTTTACAATCCAAACACGGATAAAAATGACAACCAAGAGAAGTAATCATGAGAAAACACTAAAATAAATGTTATATACTTACCCCTCCTTGTTTAGACGAGAATAACGCCGCAAATATTGCCCAAACCGGAGCTCTAGAACTCCCAAAAATTGATTTTGAATGAACGAAACGTAGTCTGAAAATTTAAACTGGTTTAGAGTCCCACATCGTATATGGAATGGGAACATGGACTCCTTATATGGACTTGGACAATCCTCACCCTACAAGCTAGCTTTTGGGGTTAAGTTAGGCTCAAGATTCATTCTTTACATGGTATCAGAGCCAATTTCATTCAAATTCTTTGTTCGTCGATGTTGGGACCTCAAATTATATTGTCCACGCTCCAGTTAACGAGGTCTGGGCATGCGGATGAGTGTTAAGAGTCCCACATCGGATATGGAATGGAAACATGAACTTCTTATATGAACTTGAACAATCATCACCCTACAAGCTAGGTTTTGGGGTTGAGTTAGACCCAATATCCATTCTTTACAAAATCACCCAGGCCCTTCGCACCTGAGGTCCCCACGTTGCACCTGCGACATTTCCGCACCTGGGAGTCACAGGTGCGGTCCCCTTTTTGCACTTGCGTGCACAAGCACCTGCAATAATCTCTGACATTAAAATGGCTCTAAAAACCTCATACGACTTCTAAATTCGACGATTCAAGTTGATACGGCTCACAAATTGTTATACACATACATGAAAACAATCAAAACTTAATTCTGATATCAAATGGATTTAATGGTATATCAAAACGTCGGAGGCGATTGGCTTACGTCAATAATTCAAACACCAAAACTTGACCAAACGAAGTCCAAATATAATTTTGAAAGTTTCTACAAGTCACAAATGATCATAAGAAGCTAACATAGTAAAAAAAATCCAATCAAAGTCCTATTTCTTCCCCTGGTCATATTTTCACCGTAAATAGGTCTAATAAGTACTAAAATCGACTTAATTATCAAAAATAAATCAAAAGAGTTCAAAAGTTAGTTTCATTAATTTTTATAGATCATAAATAATATTATAAATCCAATGAAATCATCTCACAATCAGAACACGTTTTCCCAAGACAACAATTAATTCTTATGAAAGACGACTTCATATAATTTGTTCAAACCGACATTTATTCATTCTTGTCAATATATAATACTCAAAAGTTTCATCAACTCGATTTCCTAATATTATTATTAATCCTTAATATGTATTTCTTTTGAACAAAAATTCGTCACCAGCCTAACATCAAAAACTTATTCTATACGTAACAATAATGAAAACTACACAGGTTGATGTAAAAATAACATTCTTCATTTAGGTTCGCGTTGATCCCTACATGTTGCTTTGACAAGATATATAATCGAGCTACATACACGAGAACTCAAAAGCTGGACAAATGAAAATGAAGAACAGTAAACAAATTAAAGGACATTTCTTTTGGTTTACATTTCACCCTATCCTAACGAAAAAAATGCTGAGCTCGGGTCCACTGGTGCCATTGGGATTCATCATGTAGTAAGTCTCGGAGTCCTTTGATCCAATAGTCCTTTCAAAAAATGCTCTCATGTAAGTAAGCTCTCCTTCCGGAGACTCGGCGTTCTCAGCAGGAAGAACGCCGGCTCCCATGGACACTGCATGCAGGTTTTGCATGACCTTCAGATCATCCTCTGTAGGCCCTCTTTTCACAGCATACCCAACTTTTCTGCCGTTACAGTACATGGTCCATATGGGTTCGTCGATAAGTTTGAGTTTCTCGGAGGGGTTCTTTTCGCACTCGAGAGCAATTCGAACAAGTCCGGAACCCATGTCTTGGAGCAGCTTACCAGTCTGGATGGAAAGTTCCAGCACGAGCAACGGAACCCCTCTAGGATTTTCTTGAATTGCAAGATTAACCCTAGCTTTTCTGTACCCAAATAAGGTTCCTGTCATTTGTTTCCCTCCGTGTATGTGTCCTTCATGGAGCCGGTTGGAAATCGGCATCTTGCATGGAGGGTTTATTACAGGAAATGACCGGAAAACTGACTTGACACGTCGCAAGAATTTTGTGGATTTCCATTGACCTTTCTTGTGAGATAGTTGTTGCAAGAGAACCGGAGCAGCAGGTAACCGGGAGGGTGATCTATCGGGAACCACCGCGTTTCTCGGTTGAGAAGGCCCCATCGGCAGTGTTTTTGGTGATGGCGTTATGTGTTAATTTTCTTGAAATATCATCGAGAGTTCAACGAAATATATGATATGTCATGATTGTAGACGTGGTTGTGTCTCTATAATAAGTCGAAGATGAAGTGGAAAGCACGTTTGTGTTTGCCTCAATATATCTTAGTGCTTATTTTGTTTTGTTTTAGGCTTTAAGGGACCATTTTGACTTTGGTTAGGTAGCTTTCAGCTTTTTAGACTTTGTTAATTTGAGGATTATGTTAAATATGAGTGCAGTCACAAATCGCTTTCAATTTGACACCGAGGTTAAAAAAAAAGACAGACTTATGACACATGTCAAAATTATCATTACTATTTTTGATCTTAAATATACAATAACATTTTTATGAATATATAAAAACAAATCATTAGGGGGGAAATGAAAATTTTAAAATTAAAAGTAAGTGTATTATTCTTTTAAAACAAATTAAAAATAAAAGAGAGTACTAGATAAAGTAAAACAAATGGAGTAAGTATTTATGAAGGTTGGCAAAAAAAATTATAGGACAGCACGGTGCACTAAGTTTCCGTTATGTGCGGAGTCCGAGAAAGAGTCGGACCACAAGGGTTTATTGTACGCAGTCTTACCTCACATTTCTGCAAGAGGTTGATTCCACGGCTTGAACCCATGACTTCCTGATCACATGACATCAACTTTACCCGTTACTCTCCACAAATCTAAGTTTCAAATATTGAAGCACATGGCTCAATATCCAATCTGACAAGATCAAAACTATTTTACCTTTTAGGAAGACATTAGCTTTGTTTATATGCTACAGACTAGGAACTTTCTTGCTGTTACACTGAAATGAAGGCTTAAAAGTCTGTAACTTCCTTTTACAAGATTGACTTGCAACCATGTACATTTGAAATTTTAGATCTTATGCTGTGCTCTACCACTATTAGACTTGTGACTTGTTTAATTGGTTGAGCTAAAGTTGACGTCGAACATTTCTGGACGGTGCAGGCGAATTTAGACGGCAAGAACCATCTAGAATTTAGACCTGGAACGATTTCTAATCACTAATTATACAGAATTAATTTGTCCCCCTAAGTTTCTACAATCCCCTACATTTGACGGTAGATATATCTACCTACATCAGATTATACTGAAGTTCTGTTCAAGCCCACAGTGGAGATAACTCTACAGTTTTCTTATCAAATCATCATTTTGCGATTGTGATGTAAAATCAATGAAAAGTAATATTCTTTCGTCTCTACTGTGTGTGGTACTTTTAAAAAATTTCTAATCAGGTTTAGAAAGAATGACATTTTTTAATACTTGAAAACACTTTTAATATTTGTACTGGCCTAAATGTTTGTTTTTAGTTTTAGAGGTCTAAATTCAATTCCGAGATTTTCGAGAGTTCGGAAATGAATTATAAGACTGGTCTAGAAAGTTTGGTGCAATTTCAATAAGTTACGCTCGGGTTTTTATCGTGAATGCGAAATTAAATCTTTAACGAGGGAAAACTATAACAACCTTTGTATTTAAGATCGTTTTCGATTCTTGAGTCCTAATTGAATTCTGAGACTTCTGTAAGCTTCATAATGTGAATTTGGACTTGTCCCTAAAGTTTCATTGAATTTCGCTATCATTTGGTCATGCTTTTGAGACATTTTGTATTTTGAAAATTTTCGGGTACAACCCGTTCCTATAATGACCCGTCAGGTATTAGAACCTTTTCCCCCCTAATTATGACTTCCTATAGGTTCATTTTGTGTTTTATGATTTGCGGTGATGGGCGGCACGAATTCTGAGGATTCACGTGTGTTTCACATGAAGCTTAAAACTTATGAGTTGACAAAAGTCATCATTTGGGGTTAACGGATTCAGAATTGCAGTATGAAAGTTCCAATTGGCCATATTATGATTTATATAATGACCCGTCAGGTCGTTTTGAGTATTAGAACTTTGTACCCCTAAATGAGACTTCATGTAAGTGGTATTATTTGCTTTAAGACTTGCGAGGATGGATGATACGGGTCCCGATGAACCGGGTGCTTTTGGAAAAGAAAAAACAAAACTAAAAGTTTGAAAACTTAAGAGTTGACCAAAGTCAACATTTAGGGTTAATAGGCTCGGAATCGAGGTTCAAGAGTTTCTGTATGTTTGTATGATGATTTATGACTTACTTGGATGATTTGGACGAGTCTCGAGGAGCTCGAGGGTGATTTGGAACGCTTAGTGATTTTGAAGAACAAGAGTTGACCACGATCAAATATGTGCCTCGGCGATCTCGAATTGGTGGTTTGAGAGTTCCAACAGTTTTGTAGGCTGTTTTGGATGTGGTTTGCAAGTTTGATTTGCATCTCAAGAAGTTCAGGTGAGTTTCGAGTACCAAAGACGCAAAATGGCCACACCACGTTTTTATTTTCTGGTGCAGCAGGCAAATAGGCGTCACAATCGCGTAGGAGGGGTGCGTTCGCGGAGGGCGTCGCAATCGTGTAACACCTCGTACTTTCGGGCGATATCTTAAGCATCTAGACATATGCAAATAAAGAGCTTAGTATACAAGAAGATGAAGTCCCGAAATAATTTCGGACTTAATAAGTGTGACAATGGGGATTAACAATAATATTTGGTGTGTCCCAAAAAGGGTTATGGACTAGTGCTATATCGCATAATTATGACATTATGTATATGAAGGTTTTATAAGTCATTACGATTTAAGTGAATTGAGATCAAGAAATTAATCTCGTGTGTAATAGTTTAAGTGTGGAATTATAGTGGAGGAATAGAATTAATTAATGTATGTATGGAATTAAACTTGGTCCACGTGGGACCTTGTTAGTAAAGCAGCTAACGTTTTATTAGCTGTAAATGGACAAGGTAATGGTGGCATTAGTTTAGGATAAGTGTCAAGGGTAGATTAAGAAAAAGCCACGTGTGTGATAAGGTCTCCTATCCTGCGTTCACTAGGGGTCTAAGTCTAACTACATCGAGGCAAAGTAACAATTGCATGAATGTTATAATCCACCTAAGAAAAATGTATAATGCAACTTGATTCTAAAATTGTAAAGCAGCAACCTAAGTTCTATATTACGGGTATCAATTCATGGAAATTGTAAAGCAGCAACGTGTTTTACTTCTTAGTTGCAGCGAGGTGATTCATTTCATAGGCAACAGTTTGTATTGAAATCGGATCGAAGGGGGAAGTATTCAAGGTATGTTAAGGTAAATTATTTCTTCTTTTGGCATGTTCCATGTAACGAAACGTAAACGTAATATTGTTTCATAAACTATTCTACTCTTAGTAGTTAAGAATGTGCATGTTATTGATTCCTATGTTAAAAACATGTCTAAATATGTTCTCAAATCCTTATTGAGGTATGTCAAAAATATGTTAATATTCCCAATGTTAGCGAACGTACAAGGATATTATGTCATCTGATAAGTTCAGAATATTTTATTGTCATTCATGCATTTGCATTATATTCATGTATTACCCTGGACCCACATATGTTATTCAATATATATATGTAGGGGGTGGAGAAAAGGGAATGACGTATATATGCGTCACCACCTGCAGCTGATACATATATCACGAAAAGGAAGATGCCCATGTGAGGCCAATATTGATGCCTTTGTGTGGCCAATATGATAATGAAATGATGCGCACAAAGGCTGTTATGGAATAGAAGATGCCTTTGTGTGCCCAATAGATATATGTATACCGCATTTGCATTGTGCATAACATGTAGGCATATTGTGACCTTAGAGGTTTTTTACTACTAGTCAATTGTTTCAGTTTCAATTTACTGTTATATCCTTATTATGCTATTATTCATGCCTGACATACTCAGTACATCAGTCGTATTGATGTCCTTTTTATCGGGGGACTCTGCGTTTCATGCCCGCTGGTTCACGTAGGCAAGGCGACGATCCACATTAGTAGGTTGGTGACCCATCGGATTTTGGAGCACTCCCCTTGTTTCGAAGTGTCGTTCAAATTTTGGTACGGTATATTTTTACATGTATATATGGGTATGGCGGGGCTCTATCCCGGCCCTTTTGCTGTCATATACTCTCTTAGAAGCTTGTAGACAGGTGTCATGTGTGTGTATTAGTTATGTATGGCCATTTCGTCCTTGGTATGTATATATATATATATATATTAGTTGGGTTCTGGTTAACATTTTATATAGTCTTTTTTCGGCTTAGACCGTGTTTAATTATGATTAGACGTTGAGTATATGATTAGTGGTACCCGGTAGGTAAGGTCCAGGTGTCCGTCGCGTCCCTCCAGTTTGGGTCGTGACAAACTTGGTATCAGAACATGTCTGTCCTAGGGAGTCTACAAGCCTTGTCTAGTAAAGTCTTGTTTATGGGTATGTGGTGCACCATACTTATAAGCAGGAGGCTACCTGACATTTAAGGATGATTTCTATTCTTTTATCTCATAAATCGTGTTGTAGAGCTGAATTATAAGTATTTCACTCTTAATCCGTCTCGTGTTTATGATTCAGCAATGCCTACAACGAGGAAAAAATTCAAGAGTATGAGGGCGTTAGATACGGTTGTAGGCGAAGGTACCAGCCGATTGCCACCTGTTAGTGAGGGCTAGAGTTAGACCCATGGTGTGACTCCTTCGTATGATTCCCTAAGTTCACCACCATCGGAGGAGATTAGTGGAGCTGCAGTACCCCCAGTTCCTCCACTTGATACTTCAGATATGGATCTTCATATGCAAAGTGCGGTACAATTATTGACTCGATTAGTGGCCGCTCACGCCCAACGTCAGCTCCCAATCCTTTTGATAGAGCTGCTAGCGGGAGAGCCCGGGATTTTATTAATCTAGACCCTCCGATATTCACAGGATCAGACCTGAACACAGACCCGCAGAATTTTCTAGATTAGATACAGTGTACCTTGAGGGTGATGGATGCTACCGATATTGAGTCGGTAAAGTTTACTTCTTATAGATTGCGGAATGTCGCGGTGACCTGGTATGAGACATGGGAGAATTCTAGGCGACCTCGTGCTCCACCAGCAGAATAGAGAGAGTTTTCAGAGGCCTTCTTACAATATTTTCTGCCAGTCGAGCTTCGACGGGCCAGGCAGGACAAATTCCTACGTCTTGAGCAGGGCAACATGAGTGTTCGAGAATATAGCTTGCAGTTTAATTCATTGGCCAGATATGCTCCTATGATTATAGCTGAGATGAGTGACCGGGTACACATATTTGTTACTGGCTTAGGGCTGCACTTGGTCAATGAGTGTACTACGGCTTCTTTGAATCCGAATATGAATATTGCTCGTATTCAGGATTATGCACAAATTTTTTAGGATCGTAAGAGGCAACAACGGGTATATCGAGAATGTGACAAGGGCCAGCATAAGAGGGCTCGATCCGTAGGTAACGTAAGAGAATTCAGAGGTGGGCCCATGCCACAACTTTATAGACTACCATATTACCTAGAAGCTAGCGCATCATTACCATTTTCAAGGTCGAGAATTGATTGTTTTGCTCAATCGGGATCATATCAGAGTTCACAAGCGTTAGGGTCTTATTATAGAGGGGATTCTATTCAGATGAGGCCACCGTTGGCTCGGTGCGAGCAGTATGGTGAGACCCATACAGGGTCGTGCCGACAAAGATCAAATGTGTGTTATTCTTGTGGTGAACCTGGTCATATTATACGAGAGTGCCTGACAGGAGGCGAAGGTGTTAGAGCCCAGCCGGTCGGATTTTATCTGCAGCAACTTCATCACAGTCAGTACGCCCGTCAGGGCAAAATCATTAAATAGCATCCAATCGAGGCTGAGGTAGGGGCGAGAACCGCATCTATGCATTGATAGGACGACAAGATCAGTCCTCACTTGATGTCATTACAGGTATATTATCGATCTTTTCACATAATGTGTATGTGTTGTTAGATCCAAGCTCCAATCTATTGTATATCACCCCTTTTATTGCCTGTAAATTTGATATGGAGCCCGAGTTGATAAGAGATCCATTTGTGGTATCTACACCAGTTGGTGAATCGGTAGTTGCTAGACGGGTCTATCGAAATTGTGCAGTATTAATTGGTAGTCGTCAGACCTTAGCGAATTTGGTAGAACTAGAGATGATTGATTTTGATATTATTATGGGCATGGATTGGCTAGCATCATGCTACGCTAATGTTGATTGCCGAACAAAGATTGTTAAATTTCAGTTCCCAGGCAAGTCAGTTCTTGAATGGAAGGGCAATACGGCGTCGCCAAAAGGTATGTTTATTTCACACCTTAAGGCAAGGAAGATGATCTCCAAAGGTTTATATACCATCTTGTTTGGGCTATAGATGTTGATGCCGAACCACCTACTTCTCAATCAATTTCGGTAGTTAATGAGTTTCTTTATGTATTTCCAGATGAACTTCCAGGCCTTCCTCCCGAGAAGGAAATTGAATTCGGTATAGATGTGTTGCCAGACACTCAGCCTATATCTATTCCTCATTATAGAATGGCTCCAGCTAAATTTAAAGAATTAAAGGAGAAATTAAAATATCTGCTTGAGAAAGGCTTTATTAAGACCAACATATCTCCTTGGGGTGCGCCGGTATTGTTTGTACGAAAGAAAGATGGCTCGTTATGAATGTGTATCGACTATCAGCAACTAAATAAAGTTACTATCAAGAAGTACCCTCTTCCCAGAATTGATGATTTGTTTGACCACTTACAAGGTGCCAAATGTTTCTCAAAGATCGACCTAAGGTCGGGGTACCATCAGCTAAGGGTAAAATGGTAGGACATTCCGAAGATGACTTTCAGGACAAGGTATGGGCACTTCGAGTTCTTAGTAATGTCATTTGGACTCACAAATGCACCAGTGGACGCTCCGGGACCATAAGTTGTATGCAAAGCTCTCCAAGGATGAATTTTGGTTGAATTCAGTAGCTTTCCTTGGTCATATAGTGTCAAATGAGGGTATAAGAGTTGACACTCAGAACATTGAAGCGGTGAAAAATTGGCCGAGGCCTACGACTCCATCAGAGGTTCGCAGCTTTCGGGGGTTAACCGGCTATTATAGGAGGTTTGTAGAAACGTTTTCTACCATATCAGCACCATTAATAAAGTTGACACAAAAGGCCATAAAGTTTCAGCGGTCTGATGCTTGTGAGCAGAGCTTCCAAGAGTTGAAAGACAGACTAACATCGGCACCAGTCCTTACTCTCCCAGAGGGTCCAAAAGGCTATGTTGTGTATTGTGATGCCTCGTGAGCAGGTCTAGGATACGTGCTAATGCAACATGGTAAAGTGATTGCCTATGCTTCAAGGCAATTGAGGAAACATGAGAAAAACTATCTGACACACGATTTGGAGTTGGCCGCAGTGGTTTATGCACTGAAAATTTGGCGGCATTACTTGTATGGTGTTCATGTAGACATTTTCACAGATCATAAAAGTCTGAAATACATATTCAAACAGAAGGAGTTGAATCTAAGACAGAGAAGGTGGCTTGAATTATTGAAGGATTATGATGTCGACATTTTATATCATCCCGATAAAGCTAATGTTGTAGCGGACGTGCTCAGTCGTAAGTCGATGATAAGCTTGATTTCGGTGCAGGTCGAGAGGAAGGAGTTAGTAAGAGAGCTCCATCAGTTAGCTAGTTTGGGAGTCCGGTTAAGGGATTCAGAGGATGGTGGTTTTGTGATTCGGAACGTGTCAGAATCGTCCCTCATATCGAAAGTTAAGGAACGTCAGTGGGAAGACCCCGGTTTGAAAAAGATTAGAGAGGGCATTCAACAGAAGAAGACCACAACCTTTGAGATTGACGAATATGAGACTCTCAAGCACCAGGTCCGTTTATATATTCTGAATGTAGCAGGGTTACGAGATAGAATTATGGCGAAGGTCCATTGCTCACGATATTCCATTCATCCTGGATCTACTAAGATGTATCATGATCTCAAGAGTATTTATTGGTAGAACAACATGAAGAGGAGCGTGGCGAAATAAGAACGTGGAAGAGATGACATGGGAGGCGGAAGAGGAAATGATGCACAAGTATTCATCCCTATTCCAGACCAACGCCGAGGTTCCAAGAGAAGAATAAGGTGAATTCTAATTCCTGATATCATAATTAATGCTTGTGTACCATGTGAGGTCTGACGTAATGATATATATTATCTTATATGGCCCCGTGGAAAACTAATTGTATTTTCGGGTTACGTGATGGGGATTAGATATGTCACCCCAACATTCGAGGACGAATGTTTCTAAGGGGGGAAGGATGTAACACCCCGTACTTTCGGCAATGGATTAAGCATCTAGACATATGCAAATAAAGAGCTTAGTATTCAAGAGGTTGAAGTCCTGAAATAATTTCAGACTTAATAAGTGTGACGATGGGGATTAAAAATAATATTTGGTGTGTCCCAAAAAGGTTATGTTTTAGTGCTATATCGCATAATTATGACATTGTGTATAGGAAGGTTTTATAAATCATTAAGATTTAAGTGAATTGAGATCAAGAAATTAATCTCGTGTGTCATCGCTTAAGTGGGGAATTATAGTGGAGGAATAGAATTAATTAATGTATAGATGGAATTAAACTTGGTCCACGTGGGACCTTGTTAGTAAAGCAGCTAACGTTTTATTAGTTGTAAATGGACAAGGTAATGGTGGCATTAGTTTAGGATAAGTGTCAAGGGTAGATTAAGAAAAAGCCACGTGTGTGATAAGGTCTCCTATCCTGCGTTCACTAGGGGTCTAAGTCTAACTACATCTCTTAATGGTGTATAGGGTAGGGGCAGCAACCTTTCTCGAGAAAACAGAGGCAAAGTAACAATTGCATGAATGTTATAATCCACCTAAGAAAAATGTATAATGCAACTTGATTCTAAAATTGTAAAGCAGCAACCTAAGTTCTATATTACGGGTATCAATTCATGGAAATTGTAAAGCAGCAACGTGTTTTACTTCTTAGTTGCAGCGAGGTGATTCATTTCATAGGCAACAGTTTGTATTGAAATCGGATCGAAGGGGGAAGTATTCAAGGTATGTTAAGGTAAATTATTTCTTCTTTTGGCATGTTCCATGTAACGAAACGTAAACGTAATATTATTCCATAAATTATTCTACTCTTAGTAGTTAAGAATGTGCATGTTATTGATTCCTATGTTAAAAACATGTCTAAATATGTTCTCAAATCCTTAGTGAGGTATGTCAAAAATATGTTAATATTCCCAATGTTAGCGAACGTACAAAGATATTATGTCATCTGATAAGTTCAGAATGTTTTATTGTCATTCATGCATTTGCATTATATTCATGTATTACCCTGGACCCACATATGTTATATACGCGTCACCACCTATAGCTGGTACAGATATCACGGAAAGGAAAATGCTCATGTGAGGCCAATATTGATGCCCTTGTGTGGCCAATATGATAATGAAATTATGCCCACATAGGTTGTTATGGAAGGAAGACGCCCTTGTGTGGCCAATATATATATGTATACCGCATTTGCATTGTGCATTGTGCATAACATTTAGGCATATTGTGACCCTCAGATGTGTTTATTACTGGTCGGTTGTTTCTGTTTCAGTTTATTGTTATATCCCTATTATATTACTATTCATGCCTGACATACTTAGTACATCAGTCGTACTGACGTTCCTTTTATCGGTGGACGCTGCATTTCATGCCCGCAGGTTCACGTAGGCAAGGCGACGATCCACGTTAGTAGGTTACTGACCCAACGAATTTTGGAGCACTCTCCTTATTTCGGAGTGTCAATCTAATTTTGGTACGATATATTTTTGCATGTATATATAGGTATGGCGGGGCCCTGTCCCGACCCTTTTGCTGTCATGTACTCTCTTAAAGGCTTGTAGACACGTGTCGTGTGTGTATTAGTTAGGTATGGCCTTGTCGGCCTTGGTATGTATATATATATAAGTTGGGTTCTGGTTAAGATTTTAAATATTCCTTTTTCGGCTTAGACCGTGTTTAATTGTGATTAGACGTTGAGTATATGATTAGTGGTACCTGACAGGTAAGGTCCGGGTGCCCGTCACGGCCCTCCGATTTGAATCGTGACAAATCGCGGGTCGGGGAGCCGTTTGGCAATGGGGCGCATCCGCATGGCTCTGCCTGCATTTGTATAGAGGGCAAGGGAGTAGGGGCACGCGATCGCAGAAAGGGACCCCGCGTTCGCGAAGTGTAGGGCCTAGCAGTGACTTAAAAAATTCATGTCAAACTCATTGTTCAAAAATTCACTTTGGGAGATGTAGAGCTCAAATTTAGACGATCTTTTAGGAGATTTTCACGATTAGAATTTGCGGTAAGATTCCAATCCCTATTTTTGTATTTACATTCGAATACCCACTTAAGTTGATCGTTTAATTTATGATTTAGTTGATTAAATTGGAAGATTTTGGCCCTAGATTAAGGGATAATTAGCAATTTGGAGATCTTTGAGGTTGGATTGAGGCGAATATTTAGATTTAGAACCCTTGAGGACTGGATATACTGATCTTGAAAGAATTTTTTGATTTTAACTCTGGGGCTCGGGTTTGACTTTTTGTGATCTTTTTTTACCCAACCCTTTTATATTGTAATGTAGTATCATTAGAATCGTTTAACACTGTAGAGTGTATTTTTAAAATAGATTAGGAGTGTTTGGACACTATAAGAAAAGTGAAGGCGGTTGAAAGTGTATGTTTGAGATAAATTAAGACTTTGACTTTTAATTGGGGAACGTTTTTCCCAATTGAGTGACTTGAACTGATCAAGGGTAAGGGGTATTGTATAGGTTAGGTGGCGAGCACCTATACGATTACCGGATGACATGCTGAGTTACTTAGGCTATTATGTGAAATCCTTTGTGATTAGCTGACTGAAAATGTAATTGTTGAGCAGACTTGATTGGATTCACATGATTCATGTATTGTTGATTTGCATGCTTATACACCACTCCAAATATCTCTTCATAATTGTTGAGCTCAGTCGGTGTCTCAAAATAATTATTTTTATTTTTAAATGCATTAAACCTGGTGGATAATACTAAAGATAAATTTTCAGAATCTTTAAACAACAAAGCTCGATCAATTTTTTATTTCTCAATTTTTGGCACAAAAATGATCGACCGATCTTGATCGGTTTTACATTCTTTTAAGAAAAGTAAAAAATAGGGTTATATCGATCGAGTCGATCGATTTATATAGGTCGGGTTTTAACATGTTTTTAGTAGTGTTATTTTGATAGTCACCGTTAGTTTTTGAGTCCATTTTTTTAATTGGACCAAATGTGCTTCACTTTAGCAAAATTTAAAAGACTAAAGATGTTCAAGGTTATATATTTGAAAGATCGAAATAGACTCACTGACATAAATAAGGAAATATTTTAACTAAAAACTCAGACGTTAACTGTGCCATTTAGACACACGCTGCTGACATGGCAACATGCATATTAACAGCGTATTCCTTACTTCAAAAGAGAGTGAATAAGGATCAATTTTTTTTTTATTTCTTTTTATTTCTCTTTATGTTCTCTCCTCGTGTGATAGCTACTTTCATCACCATATATTGTTTTAAGACCAACGTAATATGAATATAAAAAAGGGCAGTTCGGTGCACTAAGCTCTCGCTATGCGCGAGATACGAAAAAGGAATCGACCACAAAAGTCTATATCAAAGTAACATATTCATTACACCAATACAAGATATTCTAATCAAACATGACTAAGAAGTAATGTATTAACCCAGATAAATAACGAATGTGATGGAGCTAGGGATGGCAAAATCAACCCAAACTCGTCCAACCCGTTCAATACTTTTGCAGGTTGTGTCTTGACCCGTTTGTGGAGCCCAACGGGTTAAAATCAAACTGACCATCTCCTAAACATGTCAATCTGGGTCTATGAACGGGTCAGTAATTCAACCCGTGAAGTGTAATAAGTTATGTTAAGACTTCTTTGGTTGTTCCATTAATTAATTGTCAATTTACTTATCGTTGATAGAAACCGTGATATACACGGTACGACAACCAATGAATTGTTGTGTATATTTAAGTTACTTACCATAGTTTGTTGAATTCTTGTACAAGTGTAATTAGGATATTAATATTATAGTAAGAATATAATTTTCTATATTTAGAGATTGTATATTGTATATATAAACCTTTTCATTAATGAAAATAATCCAGAGATTATATTATTTTATGGTATCAAAAGTCTAAGGCAAAAGTTCTCTCTCACAACAAAACTTCCGCTGCCCTCCCTTGTTCTCGATTTCCGAACCGTGATCTCCCCTCTCTAATTTTCTTCCAAATCCCTAATTCTCCTCTTGTTATTTCATTATGTCTACCTCAAAAAACATGTTTCATCCTGCCCTTACCGTCTCCTACATTAAGAACCGCATCCCTATCGTTCTTGAAATGGAAAACGTCAAATACACGACGTGGACAGAATTATTTAAAGTTCACACACGCTTGTATAAGTCCTTCATCACTTCATCCCGCGGACGTAGGCAAGAAGTTCCTACCGCCGATGATGACCATGTGTTATGGACGACTCTTGATGCTACTGTCCTCTAGTGAATATATTCCACCATCTCTACAGACCTATTACAGACAATTATTGAACCCGACGCCACGACAATGAAAACTTGGAATAGGGTGCGTGATATCTTCTAAGGTAACAGAACAGGAGACTGACAGTGGTGCTTCTGGACGAGTTCCTAGGCATAGCACCAAATTGATGATTTCATAAGGGTAGGACTGAATTTCTGTCCTCGTCCACTTCGGCTAAAAGTGTTTATTCGGGTGTATATGGTTTTCGGCTCATCTCAGTAATTATTCATCTAGAAAAACATTACTTGCAGTCAATTGTCAAATAACAACCCACGAATTCTCTTCTCAATATCAAATAGTAGTATCTGATTTAACTGCAAAACTGTAGTTGGAATGAAGAAAAC
This sequence comes from Anisodus tanguticus, assembly GCA_034509755.1. Classification (NCBI taxonomy): domain Eukaryota; kingdom Viridiplantae; phylum Streptophyta; class Magnoliopsida; order Solanales; family Solanaceae; genus Anisodus; species Anisodus tanguticus. The sequence continues at coordinate 21,467,592 of CM067557.1, forward strand.
CTCCAATACATTTGGTCTGCAAACATTAAGCCCAAAATTAAGAGGGCCAAGAAAAAAAATTCCAAACAACTAGTGTACTTAAACAGATGATCGAGTAACCCAACAACCTAATGGAAACAGTGAAGAATCTAAGAATCAGCAATGGTGACCTCAACCTCAACACCAGGTTCAATGGTGATTGAGGTAATCTGCTTGACAACATCTGGGGAGCTGAAAAGGTCAATCACACGCTTGTGGACCCGCAGCTCAAACCTGTCCCATGTATTTGTGCCTGCCAATCAAATGAAATATTTAGTAAAGTAAACAGTCCATACCAAAACCTCTAATCACTGTACACTTCGTTTTTCTTTTTTTGCTTTTTAGCCCAGTATATCACATTCATACTATCATATTTTAATGGTTACAACTAACGCCTCAATCACCGACAAGTTGGGGTCATCTAGGAAATAGTGTGCCTAATTTATTAATTGCTCCAAGTAGGAAAATTTCCGCAGTTGTCCCAACAGGAAGGCACCAAAAATATCATAAAAGAAATATTGTTTAAATCAACAAAGAAGATGAACGTAAAGTCACTTGGAGCCACTCACTTAACCTCCGCCAATAGGTTCAATGGAAACAATGTCCTTCAGACTAATCATGTTCTAATTTCATCAAGTATATTGTTACTTTAGCACACACAATAATATGTTTTGTGAGAAAAATAACTTCACCCTGATAAGCTACACAAATTTGGACCAAGAACCAATTAAGCCCACACTGAGCAATTCAAACATCAGGAAAAAATTGAACCTAGATCAAACTATCACATAAACAAACTCACCCAAAGAATTGATACAAGCAGTAGTACCTTCTCCACAGGGAGACTACCTTCTGGGCATTCAGACAGGCCCATTCGAGTTAATAATCCTCTGAATTAAGCAACAGGAAGTCTAATAATTTCACACAGTGTTATCATAGCACTTCATTTAACACACAATAATATGCTTGCAACTAACCAATTCAACCATGTTAAGCTACAAAAGAGTGACTAAGACAAATTAAGCCCATGACAAGACTAAGCAATTCAAACAAAAAAAAAAACAAATACTGGAAGCTAAATATATCATACAATCACAAAAGAAAGCTTAGAATTGATAAAAAGCAATAGTACCTTCTCCACAGGGAGACTTCCTAGTGGTAATGTTAAGAACCTTTGTGGGCATCCGCACAGGTCCCTTTACCCTGAGCCTTTTGTCCTTAGCACCACGAACCAAATCAGCACACACTACATTTACAAGTCAAGACAAACAAGAAAAGTACAAGTCAGTTATTTATGTAAATTACAAATGAAGTCCACTCACTAAAGTGTTACCAAAATCACATATTACCACATTATTAAACTTCTGTCACAACTAAATAGCCTTTACGCCTATAAGAAATCGGAGTTCTCAAAAACCCATAAATAGCCCCAGTATTATAACTAAGAACCCGTTTGGGTGGGCTTATGGCTTTGACTTATAAGCCAAAAGACTTAAGTTAAGAATTCTAACTCATCATTTTTGGCTTATTTTTGTTATTTTGACTTAAAAACAAGTGCTTAAAAGCACTTTTTTTATTTTACCCAAACACTAGAAAATTGTTTAAAAGTTATTTTGGCTTAAAAGCCCCTAAAATAAGTCCATCCAAACAGGCTATAAATTCCTGTGAAGAACTTTCTGATTACTAGAGATGAAATATCTTCATCACTCTCATTGTATCTGCCTCAAATCTCTCCTCCCTAAAATTCCTCCTACTGTTTTCCTCGAATATTTATAATGTACAAGTATTCCCAGTATGAAGGCTACCCAAACCAAAATCAGTTACTATTATTGTCTTTTTTTTTCCGCTTCTTCCAAAGATCGCCAATCACCTCATCCATCATTCAGGTATGGGTTAAAATGCCCATCTATAACATTCAAAATTCTGCATTTAACGACAAACCTGTCATTGATTTTCACTATTACAAGGTTGAAATAAAGTGGCGAACTCTACTTTCCTTAATAGACAAAAGACATACGCATAACACCAATTATATATGGAAGAATCATAAGCAGTAGAAACTTCACTATACATTTCCCAGTCGTCTTGAATGAAGATAAAAAAATCACACACCAAGATGTAGAGTTCAAACATTCGACCCTAACCATGAAAAAGTTCTCTTTTACAAAGCTTAAAAAAAATTCCCTAAATCCAGCAGCCGGGAATATAAGTAATAACATGAAGCGGAATAAAGAGATTTGTACCTTTCTCAAGATTCTTAACGTTTTTGGAAGAAAGAGTAATTCTAATCTTGTGAATCTGCTCCTCTAGCCCTGGTTTCGTCGCCTTCATTGGTGCTACATACGCCATACTTTGATTTGCTTGATGAAGACGAAGCCACGGCTTCGATTTTCTTCAGGGAGGATCGGATTTGATTTTGAGTGTGTACTAGTTTATATGTATATATCACTAGGGTTTCTTCTCTACGGTTTATTACCCCCTTAGCCCTCGATGTATTGCTCAATTTACCCTTTCCTCCCCCTCCCCAACTAGTTCATTTTCAATCAATAGAAAAGGGCTTCACAAATGTCCTTCTTTAACCTTTTGATCTATAAATGTCCTTAATTTTTTTTTTTTTAAATATGACCTTACAATTAAAGCCCTCGCTCAAGATTCCTCCAATTTGCTTCAACAGATTCTATTTTGGTTTGGCTCTCCCAAGGTCTTGTTGCTCATTCACTGCACTTGTTTATCAAATAGATCTGCTATAGGTATGCTCCACATCTGCACCGGAGTTTTAAGCTTTGGTGAAACCCGCCACCATCACATTAATGTCGGAGCTTCGACCTCCGGCGAACTTTCTTTTTTTTCTGTTTTTACAGATACCACAAGATCTGCCATGACGTACACCCGTGTTCTGACGCTCTATTCTTCGCATAGCATCCGGGTACAAAAGTTTCGGCAGGAAACATTGATTTTATGCAGTGAACAGTGTATTCCGGTGTGTGAACATGTTCTATTAGCCAGGAGTTGGTACCTCCAGTTGCCAGTACTCAATATTTTTCATTATCTTTGTAGTTAAATTCTTGCGTGTTACGTTTTATTGAATCTTGACTTTACATTCTTGTATTTATTCTTCTTGTCCTTTGCTTTAGCATTTTGGTTTGTAGTACTCTGACTTACCTCTATATTCTTGCTAACTTGTGCTTTAGTATTGGTTGCCGTGTGTGTTAACGTTAACTTTTGACTAGTATTTGTTGATCTAGTGGCTTTGGGGAATGATGGTAGACTAGGGTCATGTTCTCGGTCGGGGACAGAGGCGAGGGTTAGGGGGTAAGGATAATACTAGGCTGAGAATAGGGTCTTGGAATATTGGAACTTTAACGGAAAAGTCCATAGAGCTAGTTAAGATTTTTAAGAAGATGATGATTAATATAGCATGTGTTCAGGAGACCAAATGGGTAGGATCCAAGTCTAAGGATGTAGACGGGTAAAAGTTATGGTTTACGGGTAGGTCGAAGTATAGGAATGGGGTAGGCATTTTGGTAGACAACGAATTAAGAAATCAGGTGGTAGAGGTTAGGAGGGTCAATGACAAGATGATGGCGATTACATTGGTAGGATGAGGGTGCACTATGAACATTATTAGTGTGTATGTGCCGCAGGCGGGCTTGAACGAGGAGGAGAAGAGGCATTTTTGGAAAGATTTAGACGAAGTGGTAGGAGGTATACCACCCACTGAGAAGCTATTTGTAGGAGGGGATTTTAATGGACATATCGAGGCACTTCCGGGGGTTATGACGACCTGCATAGAGGTTTTGGCCTTAGGGACAGGAACGGGGGAGGCGTATCACTATTGGAGTTTGGTAAAGCTTTTGGGATGGTGATAGCCAATTCGAGGTTCCTGAATAAAGAGGAGCATTTGGTGACTTTCCGTAGTTCGATGGCTAAGACTCAGATAGACTTTTTGCTCCTTAGGAAGGTTGACAAAGGTCTTTGTAAAGACTGCAAAGTTATTCCGAAGGAGGATCTTAGAACCCGACATAATCTTTTGGTGATGAATTTGGAGATCAAGATGGAGAAGAAGAAGAGGGTTGTGGATGATAGGTTAAGAATCAAATGGGGGAGTTTGATCATGGCTAGTGCAAAGAAGATGGGGGAGAGGTTGGGAGTAGTGGGGAAGCGACCGGTATGTGGGATAAGACAACCATTTGCATTCGAGAGGTTGCTAGAGAAGTGCTAGGGATCTCACGAGGTAGCCGTGGTAGGTATCGAGGGGACTGGTGGTGGAATGGTAAAGTTCAAGAGAAGGTGGAAGCGAAAAAAATGGCGTATGCGGAATTGGTAGAAAGCAAAGATGAGGTAGAGAAGTGGACGAATAGGAAATTATATAAGATGGCGTAGAAAGAGGCAAAGCTAGCGGTGCGGAAAAAACGACGGCTTTTGAACGCCTATATATGGAATTAGAGGGAAAATGCGGGGATAAGAAGTTGTACAGACAAGCCAAGGTGAGGGAGAGGAGGGCATGAGACTTAGATCACGTGAGGTGCATCAAGGATGATGACGTCAAAGTACTGGTGGAGGACGCACATATTAGGCTGAGGTGGCAGACTTACTTCCATAAACTCTTGAATGAAAAAGAAGATAAAGACATTGTGCTGGGAAATCTGGAGCACTCTGGTAGGTACCGGGATTTTGGGTACTGTGAAAATATTAAGATTGAGGAGGTTCAGGGTGTTGTTTGCAAGATGAGCAGGGGACGAGCAACCGGCTTGATGAGATCCCGATTGAATTTTGGAAGAGTGCAGGTACGACAGGTTTTGAGTGGCTGACAGAGTTGTTTAACGTCATTTTTAAGACAGCGATGATGCCCGAAGAATGGAGGTAAAGTACAATGATTCATTTGTGCAAGAACAAATGTGATATCCAGAGTTGCAACAACTATAGGGGTATCAAGTTGTTAAGCCACACTATGAAAGTTTGGGAAAGAGTCGTAGAGATGAGAGTGAGAAAAGGCGTGTCTATCTTCGAGAATCAGTTTGGATTCATGTTAGGGAATTCGACTATATAAGTCATTCATCTTATTAAGAGGTTGGTGGAGCAGTATAGGGAGAGGAAGAGATACATACATATGGTTTTTATTGATCTCGAGAAGGCATACGACAAAGTCCGTAGAGAGGTTCTATAGAGATGTTTAGAGGTTAGAGGTGTACCTATGGCATATACTAGGGCAATCAAGGATATGTAAGATAAAGCCAAGATCAGGGTGCGGACAGTAGGAGGAGACTCAGAGTTCTTTCCAGCGATGATGGGACAATCAAGGATATTTAAGATTGAGGAGGTTCAGGGTGTTGTTCGCATGATGAGCAGGGGACGAGCAATCGGGCTTGATGAGATCCCGATTGGATTTTGGAAGAGTGCAGGTACGACAGGTTTGGAGTGGCTGACAAAGTTGTTTAACGTCATTTTTAAGACGGCGAGGATGCCCGAAAAATAGAGGTAGAGTACAATGATTCATTTGTACAAAAACAAATGTGATATCCAGAGTTGCAACAACTATAGGGGTATCAAGTTGTTAAGCCACATATGAAAGTTTAGGAAAGAGTCGTAGAGATGAGAGTGAGAAAAGGCGTGTCTATCTTCGAGAATCAGTTTGGATTCATGCCGGGGCATTCGACTATATAAGTCATTCATCTTATTAGGAGGTTGGTGGAGCAGTATAGGGAGAGGAAGAGATACGTACATATGGTTTTTATCGATCTCGAGAAGGCATACGACAAAGTCCTTAAGGAGATTCTATAGAGATGTTTGGAGGTTAGAGGTTTACCTGTGGCATATACTAGGGCAATCAAGGATATGTAAGATGGAGCCAAGATCAGGATGCGGACAGTAGGAGGAGACTCAGAGTTCTTTCCAGCGATGATGAGGCTGCACCAGGGATCATCTCTTAGCCCATTTCTATTTGCATTGGTGATGGATGGACTGACGCGACAAATCCAAGGGAGGTGTCATGGTGTATGTTATTCGCAGACGACATAGTCTTGATTGATGAGACTTGCAGTGGAGTGAACGCTAAGCTGGGAATTAACTTTGACATTTGACCGGTTGAGTGACCTTAATTTTGAGTGATATATACATAGTTATGTGACTTTGTTGTTACCAATAAAAGAATCACGATTTTATTAGATAATTTAAAATAGTTGAGTGAGCATTTGAGCAATTGACTGGAGTTTAGTAAAGTAATATCTTTAACTCATCTGTTACACTTTAAAAAGTAAACTCAAATAGAGACTAAATTGCGAAAATTAAAGATTGACGTATAGTGTTTTTTTAGTTTTCCAACATATTTTTTAAAAAAAATTCATCCATCAAAATCCAAACCAAATCATCTCAATCTCTCTGTCTATGTCTCTTTCATTGTGATTTGAGTGAAGCTTCCAATCTTTTTAAATACTCTTGTAAACCCGGCGATCAAAAGCTAAATCAAATAGGAGTATATTATTCAACACACATAATTTTAAAAGTATAATAAATATAATAAAAAACTATAAAGAATCCGCTACTACTATGCAAATTTATAGCTAAATTATGGGACACGTGAACCCATGATCAAAATTAGTTATTTTATGTATATATATTTTTAAATTGTATTATGTGTTGGCATCTATGCTATATGAGTATTAAATGATTCACTTGATTGAATGTTGAGTTATTTACCTAGAGGATTAATAATAGAGCCGTTATGCTCATTACTAAACTTGTTGAAGAGATGAAATATAACCAAGGTATATCTTTTTTTATCAGAGGTTGAATCGATCATCAGAAGAAGAATTAGGCAAAAAATTAGGATACATTATGGGAAAATCAAACTTCCATCGAAGAGAAGCAAATGAAAGACTTTCATCAAAATTCTCGTAGAATCGAGAATGAAGTTTTCATTCTGTACATGCCAGATCATGAAACTGCTTCCAATTTCAAAAAAAATCCCAATTGTGTCGAACTTTCCATTTTTGGAATAGTTACGGAATCTCCATGAATAGGATCAAACCTTATTCCATGGTATTTACATGAGGTTCCTCTTTAAGAAAGTCACCGAGAGGCTTAGTTGATCCATGATTTATGTTTCATCTTTCGTTTCTTTTTCGTTTGTCTCGAAAATCTATCGATCAATTCTGATTCTTTCTTTTTCTCTTGATTCTTTTCCGATCGAGATGTATAGATCCTGTTCATGGATTAACGAAAATGTGCAAAAGCTCAATTTGCCTCTGCCATTCTATGAGTCTCTTCCTTTTTGCGTATGGCATCACTACTCCCTTTGGCAGCATTCACTAATTCAGAATTGAATTTGAAAGTCATATTTCGAACCGGACGTTTTCGGGATGCCGCTAATAACCAACGAATGGCAAATCAATTCCCAACATATTTTTCTCTTTTTTTCTTTTTAGTAGTGCACCCATATTCTAGAAATCATAGATCAATCTTTGCTACTACTGTAACGCATGTTGGATATGTAAAGCAGTACGGAAAGTAAATAAATATTACAAGTATTCGAAATGATAAACAAATAGCCAATATTCAAAACTGCTGCAAGTTTGTTGAATGTTGAATCTTGATAACCTGAAATCAAGAAACTCTAAATTTGGATTGTTACAATTGTGGCTGAGTCGAGAGATAACTCTTTGTCTTTAAGCTAAGATTGCCCCGTATATATGCTTTTACGTTAACGGGTAATAGTCTCCCAAGATAAAACAACAACTAATCAAAACTACAAAGCAAATAGGTTGATTCTGACGAAGAAAACAAACACGAAATGACCTGCTGAATAATAGAAAAGGAAGGAGAGTTTTTGTTTTGTCCACATGTTTCTGTTGCTCACGTTTTTGGATAGAATTTCAGTTGTTCTCTTTCTGTTTGTCTCTGTGTGTATATAGTGTAGTCTCGTTTTCAGTCACAACAATTGAGCTAAAAAGCTCCAATATATAGCATAAGGGGAGAGACTCCTCAACTGTCAAGTAATGGCTGTTTATGGCCATTAGTGAGAGAGTTAATCAGAAACATAAATGAGCTGTTAGAGATGAGTTAAGGTTCAACATAAACCAGCTTTTCAGAAACTCCAGGGACCAAATTGTAAATATTATACAATTTAGGGGTCTATCAGAAGAAGCCCAAAGCCCAAGACCCATGACCCGTGACTCGAGCCTGGACCGGACGGACATGCGGCGGCGACGCACGTGTGGGCTTAGCCTCGAACCCAAGAACACCTAGGTCCTCCCTCCTTCAAACACATGGGTTACCCCTTGGGGTCCCAAACCCTTAGCCAATTTTGAGACTTATAAAGAGCGCAATTCTTCATTTTCCCACCGATGTGGTAGATTTGTCCCACACCATATTTCCATGCCTCAAACACCTTACTTCGTGGACTAATATCTCTTTCATTTCTCAACAAAATTTGACAATTTTTGGCCCTACGGTCATTTACTCACTTAGTAGATTATACACATGTGAAGATACATAGCCTCCAACATGCGGAACCCTAGTGTTTAATTCATTAAATATGGGTGGATGCACCTCCCCACCAAAGACAAATTTCCAACAATCCCCTCTTGAAAGAGATTTTGGCGCACACACATGGTGCCTACTTTCAGCAATCTTTTAGCAAAAAGATATTGCATCGGGAGAGGTAGCTTCTACTTTGAGCCTTTCCTAGTTGAATACCACCGGACTTACTGCACGGTGAACGTGATGTCTTGAACCGTCAGTGTTTAGTGTAAACCAAGATAATGATACCAACATAATAACTCTCCTTATTCATTTTCATTATTATTGTTTTGTCCGTTGTGGCCATGGACACACTTAGATTCTTAAGTGAATTCATTTGAGGCGGCCTGTTCTCGCACTTAAATATGTGATCTCCTACAAGGTATCCTGCTATACCATACTTCACAAGTGTTAGGAATCATTAAAAGTTTCCCCAACCTTAACCTCAACCGTTTGAGGATCGTTAAAGGTTTAGAAGCTTAACCTTTACCCACCATGCAGGTAGCACTTTAATGTCTATCGCGGGAACAACTTGGATTCATGTTTCCTTACATAAATCATTATCCGAAGTGCTCTTGCTTCCACCGAAGCGCTCAACTGAACTTTTTGCAGCTTAGTTTTCCTATTGAGCCAAATTCTTGGGATCTCCAATCAGTATGGTTAGGTTACCACTGCAAAGGTTCGTATTGTTTGGGTTTTAAGCCCATTCCCCTAGACAGGCAGAATACTTGATCTTCGGATAGTCCCTTAGTTAAAGGGTCCGCTATATCCTTTGATTAGTAATCAAGGAAGTGAATCCCGTGATGATCAGCTACCATACGGTCTTATATATCCGATAGATCCTGATAGATATGTCTAAATGCCGTCATCCGTGTCCTTCCTGAAGTCAACCGGCTAGCCACAGTGTATAACTGCTGAAGGCACGAGTTTCTCCCAATAAGAACGTCCTCTAAGGAGTTGTGAAGTTACTCAACTTCTTTCATGCTTTGTATAAAGCGATAAACTTCGATTCCATCATGAATCGGCCGATGCAAGTTTGCTTAGAAGATTTTCCAAGATCCACCATACATACTTACTTGTGGCATTGGTGTTCTTCATATCTCATGTCTAGTTGCATCACTGTGTTCTTCTAGAACCGCTGGACATCCAGAATACCATAATCCGTAGATAAGCGAATATTTCAGATATCGTCATATTTGACTTAACGCCTTCTATCGATTATTTCCAGAATCACGAGTGATCTTTAGTTCAATTGATCTGCTTTGTAGGCCGATACCAGGTCGGTTGTAGTGTGTACAATACATTGAACTACATATGACCTGCACATATCGCTCTTTGTCTATGGGTGCACCATGATTCCAATCAGTTCTATGATTCATATCCATTGATGGCTTCAACGAGACTGTCAATTATCTCACAACTGAGTTTGGAGTTAGACCAGTCCGTTAGATATCTTAGAAATCCAATTCCTAAGATGTCATCTATGATACTTGTATCTTTCATATCGAGACTTTGTTTCAATATGGCTTCCACTTTCAGACTGTTGATTTTCCAACTGTTGGCTTTCTAACTTCAGAGTCAATGTTTTTGTGGTCAGATTCATTGTTTATGTTTTATCTTAAACTTCCAGGACCAAAATGTAAACATTTCAGGGACCAAAATAAAAGTTCAGAAAGAAGCCCAACAGTCTAGCAAACCAACTCTGATCCTCCCCTTCCAACTCTCCGGTTAGGAAGGTTGTTTCAACATCCATGCCATGCAAGACTGCAATGGACCTGGATGTTAAGTTATTCACAGGAAAGTACATGTACAAGTAGACGAGGCCTTATAATCATCAGTAGATCCATCTACTTTGTACTCACTTTTGAGTATCCTTTTCCACAACCCAAAGGTTCTTTTCCCGGAGGAAGATCAACCATTACACAAGTATGGTTCCATATGATGAAATCTATTTCTCTCTCAGTAGCTTCTTTCCAAAGCAGCGCTTCTGGAGATGACAATTATTTGTTAATTGTCCGTGGTTCATTCTCAACTATACAAGCTAGAAGGCCTGGAATAAGTCTTTGTCCCCTCTTTGCTCTGTCTCGGTTCAACATCTAGAATCTTTGAGTTTTGTAGATCTGGAATTTTAAGTTCCGGATAGACAGCAACTTCTGAGTCCTGTAGTTATGAAACGTCTAGTTTCGGACAGTCAGGCACTCGCGGGTGCTTGTTAACCTTGAGCAGTTACTTCTTTTTCCTTTTCAAGGAAAGTTATCTTCAAAGAATTCAGCATTCTTTGACACCAAGAGGCGATAAGCATTAATGTTATTTCCAGATCCAGTGGATATGCAATTTATAGTCTTAGGTCCAACTTGACCTGTTTCGGTATTCCAACCTCTACCAAGCCACCCCACATCACAACATTTGTATATGAGATCTTTTTCATGTTTCACACGAAGGGTTATCCTTGTCCTTATGCGTAGTTCTGTTGAGAATCGCATTAGCGGTAAGGATCACCTTGCCTCACATAATTTGGGCGTATAACTTTGCGCTTGGCTAACACCGTTGGACTGAGGTGAGTAATGAGCAGTCGTTTAATGAACGACGCTTCACATTCTCCCCCTCTATCACTACAAATTCCTCAATCCGTAGGCTTAGTTGATTTTCAACTTCCGCTTTGTAGCGCTTATCCGCTTCAACAACTTCATCTTTGCTTTTCAATAAAAAAAGGATACAGTACGTTGTACCATCATTAGTGAAGGTCACAACGTACTTGTCTCCCCCCTCTATTTTGTATAAACTTCAAATCACCCATGTAGGTGTGACTAAGTTCTAGAGGAGTGGTGCTTCTTTCGCTATTCCTTTGACAGAATGAAGGTGATTTTGCCTCTTCGCGTACCTCACATTCATTTTGAGGGTTTATGTCGACAGAAAGCAACAATCTCAACTTCATTAGTTTTTGAATGACTTTCTATTTAACGTGTCTTAATCTATGATGTCATAGATGCACGGATTACAAATATATCATACATTTAGCTACATACATATTGTACCATTCTTAGTTATTACAGACATGTTGGACTAGTCTCAAACCAGCTTGACCAATAACGTCCCTTAAACCAAGTTTGGGACATGTATCATCTCCTTTTGGAGTGATTCCATTCCCTGAAGTCCTGTTGAGGACAACCTCTCCAACCCCTTTGATTTTAGAGGTGGCATTGCTTCACATGAACAACCTCTTGCCCGTGGTTAGGGCGTAACCAGATCATATGTGATCTGGATACTCTGGCCCATTGCAGTTGCTTTGGCAGACTGAGTGTCCAATTTCTTTATTGCCTTTCTTTTGGCCTTCAAATCATTTAAGACCTGGGAACTCTGGCCCACCACACTAGATGTTCATTACTTTTCCTATGAAATGAATTCTGGCCCCACTCCAGTCGCCCGTAGGCTTTGTATGACTGAGTGTCCAATATCATCCTATCAAATGAAGGAGCTTCTGTCAAATAGTGTGACAGGGTCAACATCTTAAGATAAGACATTATCTTTTAGTCTTCTTCCCTTGAGATTGGTGCCCAGGCATTTGTTGGCGCTTACTTAAGAGTGGTAACAATTTTCGCACAGTCAGTGGATCTTTTCCCTCGTATGTGCGAACATACTTTACACACTTTTAATAATTACACTTAAAAGAACGAATCTTTTTTTAAGTCGTTTACAAAATCCAATCTTTAAATGGGAAGGAATGAGAGATTAAACTTCTGATTTTAAAGCGTAAGAAATATAAATTATTTCGAGAAAACATTTTATATTCCTCCTTACTTTAAGACCTTTTTAATCAGACACCATTTAATCTTATTCATGACAAGGAAGAGAAATTACTTATCCCTATTTCGGATTCTGGCCCACTTCAGTCACTTCATCGGACTGAGTGTCCATTTTCTCCTTACCATAATTCGGATCCTTTGTCTGGGACAGATATAGGTCTTCGGCTGCAAGATAGAACCACATCTTCAGCTTTCTCCTCTTGTCCCAGTTGACATCCTCAGCCTCTTGTGAGCGCTTGTTCCCACCACTCTTGGGAGCGGTGACACCATGAACACGTTGACCTTCAACAGCATAATCATCACTCTCTTCAAGAAGAAAACCACAGCCATATCCAGATTTGGTCACACAATTTTTGACCGACATCTTTCGAACACTAATACTAGTCTTATCTTAAGTTTGTTGGATATTGTAAAGTAGTACGGGAAGTAAATAAATATTACAAGTGTTTGAAAGGATAAACAAATAGCTAATATTCAGAACTGCTGCAAACTTGTTGAATGTTGAATCTTGATAACCTGAAATCAAGAAACACTAAATCTGGATTGTTACAAGTGTGGCTGAGTCGAGAAATGACTCTCTGTCTTTAAGACAAGATTGCCCTGTATATATGCTTTTACGTTAACGGGCAATAGTCTCTCAAGATAAAACAACAACTATTCAACATTACAAAGCAAATAGGGGAAATAGTCTTCCAAGGCCCAAGGCCCGACCCACGACCCACCCGAGCACGGACCGAGCGGGCGGCGGCGCGCGTGTGGGCATAGCCTCGAACCCAAGCACACCTAGGTCCTCCCTCCTTTGAACACATGGGTTACCTCTTGGGATCCCAAACCCTTAGCTAATTTTGTGACTTATAAAGAGAGCAATTCTTCCTTTTCCCACCGATGTGGTAGATTTGTCCCACACGATATTTTCATGCCTCAAACACCTTACTTCGTGGACCAATATCTCTTTCATTTTTCAATGAAATTTGACGATTCTTGGCCCTACGGTCATCTACTCACTTAGTAGATTATGCACATGTGAAGAGACAAAGCCTCCAACATGCGAAACCCTAGTGTTTAATTCATTAAATATGGGTGGATGCACCTCTCCACCAAAGGCAAATTTCCAACAACGCCTACTTCTAGAAAAAAAATGTTGAACAAAAAATGATCTGAAAAGAAGGCGGAAATGTCCATTCTTTTTTTAGAAGTGCACCCATGTTGTAGAAATCATAGATCCGTCTTTGCTACTGTAATGGTGGTGTACATACCATTATGATAAAATGCAAAGCAATTTGAATATACTGTTAAGTCGATTACCATGAGAAACAATGCTCCTTGGGGTTTACATGGGCAGATTAGCCAAGGGATTTCCTTTATCTTTTCGTAACAAAGACTCGAAGTCTGTTTCAACATACTGATTGCTTTATAGTAAAATGTCTCTGTAGTTGCTGGATAATCGCAGGGACATCGGCCTGATATGCTAACAAATTTTAAATTGAACAAGAAAGATACGTTCGACTAATTAAATAATAAATGTCTTTTCAGTCGACTTTATAATTTTTTTAATTGTAAAACAGAACCTACTAAATTTTTAATACGCTTAATCCATTGCTCACTAAAGTTTTCCGATATGAATAAATAAATTTTATAATGTACACTGAACAAAAAAAGGACTCTTGAGAAGAGATGTGCTACAGTAATCACGCATTCATAGCTCTTGACATAATTGATAGAAACCACCGTACCATGTATCCCACAAACAAAGTGTATATTTAGTTTTCTTACCATATTTTGTAGAATTCTTGTATAAGTGTAATTAGGATATTAGTATTATAGTAGGAATAATATTTTCCATATTTAGAGATTGTATATTAAATATATAGACATCTTCATTAATGAAAATAATCAAGGGTTATTCTCTTTCATGATATCAGAAGTCTAGGGCAAAAATATCTTCTCCGAAAAACCTTCCGCTGCCCTTCTTCCTCGTAAACCGAGAATTAGGTCGTCGTTCGATAGTTTTTTTTTCATTTTCTCTCCCAAATTATTTCTTTCAAATCCCTAATTCTCCTCTTGTTCTTTCGCCATGTCTACATCAAAGAACATGTTTCATCCTGCCTTTACAGTCTCCAACATCAAGAACCACATCCCTATTATTCTTGAGATGGAAAACATCCAATACACGATGTTTTATCCTGCACTTCTTCATCAAAGTAATCATCTCCCACCGTTCTACTAGGCTCGTTTTATGCTCACATTAGAAGAGGTCGAGTTGACTAAAAAGACGGCTACTGGAGCAAATTCCGTCATGATAATGGCCACATCCGATGACCCTTACTCATTCTCGGATAATTCTAGCCTAAATCGTAACAACGACGGTGGCAAAAAGGGTCAAAATCGGAAAAATAATAGCAAGAATCGCGGTAGAGGCCACGACAGTGGTGGTGGTAGGAACAACAACGACAATGATGGACGCAGTGGAAGTGGGCTGGCTGGGCCACAATACTACTGGTCGCAGCCTTGGGCCCAAGCCAACTGGTCGTGGGGCTGTTGGGTCAGTGGCTAGTGGCCCAACACGGCCTATGTTCCCTTTATAGCTTCTCCAGTGAACTGGGCCAGTGGCCAACAGAGGCCCAATTTCTGGTCCGACACCTACGGATAATGAGGCCGCGATGCATACACTTAGATTAAATCCCCCGGATGCAAATTGGTACATGGACACTAGAGCCACGTCTCATATGACGTCCGCACAAGGTAATCTCTCATCTTATATAAATTTGAGCAATAATCGTGGCATAGTTATTGGTAAAGGAAATTCGATTCTAATTCGTGGTTATGGTCACACAAGTTTGCCCCCCCCCCACATCCACCTATTGTCCTTAAAAATGTCTTTAATGCCCCTTAATTAAAAATTTGGTGTTTTTCAAAAAATCCACAACTGATAATTGGGTATCTGTTAACTTTTACCCTTTTGGATTTTCTCTGAAGGATTTCAAGACAGAGATACCTCTAATGAGATGTAATAGTCGGGGAGAGCTTTACCCAATCATCACCACCACCGTTATTAATAATGTGAGTTATTAATATTACAACGTAACTCTTAAAATAGCCTCGACTAATGATCATCGAGAATGCGATATCGATGATATGTGATAAGTCGACATGTGGTCTGCATCACATCCTTAGAGGATGTAGTATGTCTCACCTGCTACAAGTAATGTCTACGAGTGATAGACACGTGGATACTTTGGAAGTATTGGTATACCCTGCTGATATATTGTTTGTTATACTTGTCTAAAGTATGATCAGCGTGTGGGAGATAGAAGTTCTTGGACTTGAGGTCAATGCGCACCTTGTCTACAAAGTAATGTACTTTGATCCTGTCCTAAGTTCAAATGCCTTATAGGTTGAGATACGGCTTGTATTGGGTACATTACGATGTGGATTAAAGGTGGTAGTTGAGCCAAAATTAGGATTCATTCCTCGAATGTATATTCGAGAGAACACTCAGAATCTCAATGATAGTAGGTTGACTAAGTCGTTGGCCAACGCAATAGACATATTTAGAATATGATCTAGTTGTCAACTAATATAGATGAGATACAATGATCAAGCCATTTGTATAGACACTTGACAAATCCTAAGCTTGATCGGGTATGTCGTGAATGAAAGGATTTTATCTTACCACATAGAGGTTAAGTTTATTGGATTCGTGTAAACGTACTTCACATATTGAGTTCGTCTTGCGGCGCCGTCTAGGAGTTCCGCGTAGACCTTAATTTGATTAATGTCGATAAGTGAAGGCCTGTAGGGTCACACTATATCGATTGTTTTTTTTATCTAAGGATGTATTGAAAGGATATTAAATATTCGATTTAGAATCGAGATATTTAAATGAATAATGATTGTTTTAATTAAGTCAAAATTGGATTGGATTTAATTAAGAATGTGTGGAAAATAAATCGAGATGGTGTAGGGTCACGTCAAGCGCCACGGCGCCCACACCATAGGGCCGCGGCGCTAATGACCTAATCTGTCTCGATTTATGGGTCAGGCCCAATGTCAAACCCTAATTCGGTTTGACCTAATTTTTCACCTATAAATATACACATTCATTTCATTATTCAATATACTTAATTTTCAGATTATTATTCTAAGTCTTAGAGACTTAGATTCAAAACACTCTCTCGAACCTCTGCCGGATTTTCTAGCTTTCCGAAGGAGAAATACATTGAAGCTTGGAGCTTGCAATCGAAAGGGCTTTCGCGTGCGAACCCACAGTTGATAAAGATTCCAAATAATACAACCTGTAAGTGTTCATGTTTCAGGTCTTTGATTGTCATATAACCATACCAGAAGTAATTGTTGGGGTAAGTAAGATCAATTTTTTTGTTAAACAATGTAATATACCCCTGATATACACTTGATATATATAAGTGTATATCACGGGTGCTTTCGGTAACAGCCCAACACGGAAAGGCAGCAAGCCCATCTCGGGTTGGCCCATCACGGGTGATGTATATTTGGTATGTATATTGTTGGTATATTGTAGTGTAAATATTACCTTAATTAGTCTTGTACACTTACCATAATTGTATAGTTAGAATTATGGTAGAATAAGGTTTTAAGAGTAGAATAGGAATAAGATTCTCCTATTATGAAAATATGTAACTTGTATATATACCTTTCAATTAATGAAAATAATCAAGGGGATTATTTCTTTCATGGCATCAAAAGTCTAGGTCAAACAAAAATTTCTCAAATTCTTGTTGCTTGTCTCGGCCAAGACCGACCCCCCCTCCTCGGGTTTACCATTTGTTCTTCCGCTCTCCAAATCTCTCTTCCAAATCCCTCTATCACCTATTGTTCTTTCGTTATGTCTACGTCAAAGAACACGTTTCACCCTGCCCTTGTTGTTTCTAACATCAAGAATCATATCCCTCTAATTCTTGAAATAGAAAACGTCCAACACGCGACGTGGGCCGAGTTGTTCAAAATTCACGCTCGTTCGCATCAAGTCATCCATCACATAATCTCCGCGGGTCCTGATGATACAGAGGTTCCTAAATGCGTGGATGATCCTAAGTTATAGA
Source organism: Anisodus tanguticus (assembly GCA_034509755.1). NCBI lineage: Eukaryota > Viridiplantae > Streptophyta > Magnoliopsida > Solanales > Solanaceae > Anisodus > Anisodus tanguticus. The sequence goes on from CM067557.1 coordinate 21,485,011, forward strand.
CAACACTTGATGCCACTATCCTTCAGTGGATTTATTCTACTATCTCCACCGACCTATTGCAGACGATTATTGAGCCAGACGCTACGACGATGGCTGCATAGGATAGACTACGTGACATATTCCAGGATAATCAAAATTCTAGAGTTGTTACTCTTGAACAAGATTATTCCCATGTCAACATGGAAAATTTCCCAAACGTTTCAGCATATTGCAAAAGGTTGAAGGAATTGGCGGACCAACTCCGCAACGTTGGTGCGCCAGTTAGTGAATATCGTCTTGTTTTACAGATGGTTTCTGGCCTATATGAGGCCTATAGTGGCGTTGGAACTCTCATTCATCAAAGTAATCCTCTTCCAAGGTTCTATCAAGCCCGATCCATGCTTACCTTGGAAGAAGCCGGTTTGGCTAAAAAGGCGTCTACTAATGCTAGTTCCGTGGTCATGATGACTTCCTCCACTAGTCCTCAAAATTTTGGTAACAATTCAAACTAAAACCGATCCCACGGGGGCAGCAAGAATGGCCGGAAAAATAATGGAAAAATGCGGGGGCAAACGCGGCGGCACAGGCATCAGTCACGCTGGCCAAAACAGTGGCAGTGGACCCCATCCTAGTTATAGTGGGCCACCGACCCCCTGGTCTCAGCCTTGGGCCTCTAGGCCGTGGGCTTGGACCAGTAGACAGTGGCCCTACGGCCCAATTCCACAACAGTTTCCAGCTTCTGGCTAGTGGGCTTCCCAGCAGCCTCGACGGCCCACTGCCCAATGGCCCAGTAATTCCAGTTCCAGTAGCTACGACCCAGGATAGCCCAGTTCTGGAATTCTTGGGCCCCGGCCTCCGCAGGCTCACCATGCAGCAGGTCCCACTTAAACTGATATCGACGCCGCGATGCACACACTTGGTTTGACTCATCTGGACCCGAATTGGTATATGGACACCGTTGCCACTACCCACATGACATCCGACTCAGGTACTCTCTCATCTTATTCCAATTTGAGCAACCCTCGCTGTATAATTGTTGGTAATGGTAATTCTATTCCAATTCGTGGTTATGGTCATAAAACATTATCTCCCCCTCATCCACCTCTTATCTTGAAAAATACCATACACGCCCCCAAATTGATTAAAACTTAGTCTATGTCCGTAAATTCACTACTGATAATTCAGTTTCCATTGAATTTGATCCATTTTGTTTCTCTGTGAAGGATTTCAAGACGGGGAGTCCTTTCATGAGGTGTGATAGTAGAGGAGATCTTTATCCTATCACACCTGTTTCCGGTCCATCGAGTCACGCCCTGCCATCAACCTTTGCAGCCATTTTTCCTTCCTTATGGCATGTTCGTCTTGGTTATCCGGGGTCCTCTATTTTGTTAGCTTTAGATAAAAATAGTTTTATTTCATGTAAGGGTACGAGTCGTACTCCAATTTGTCAATCTTGTTCTTTAGGAAAAATTGTTAAGTTGCCGTTTGTAGACTCAAAACCTCATACTTTAATGCCATTTGATATTATTCATAGCGACTTATGGACGTCTCCTGTTCCTAGTTCTGTGGGTCATCGGTATTATGTTCTCTTTCTGTATGATTATTCTAAATTTCTATGGACGTTTCTAATAACGAAGAAATCTCAAGTATTTTGCATCGTCCTAAAATTTAGAGCATTCATCAGAACCCAATTTGACCGTGAAATAAAAAATATTCAGTGTGATAATGGCAAAGAATACGACAATGGGGTGTTTCGGGAATTCTGTGCTAATAATGGGATAAATTTTCGTTTCTCTTGTCCTCATACATCTTCACAAAATGGGAAAGCCGAACGTAAAATTCGTTCCATAAATAACATTATCCGCACTCTATTAATTCATGCTTCCGTACCCCCATATTTTTGGCATCATGCTCTTCAAATGGCTACATATCTACTTAACATAACTCCTTCCAAAGGTTTGACATATTCTTCCCCTCTTTAAATTTTATATAATAAAATTCCTTCATATTCACATCTTCGGGTTTTTGGGTGTTTGTGTTATTCCCGTCCACCATAATTAACAAACTTCAGGCCCGATTGACTCCGTGTGTATTTTTGAGTTTTCCATCTAATCATCGTGGCTACAAATGCTTTGATTTATCCTCAAATAAAATCATCCTTAATCACAATGTCATTTTATATGAATCCCAATTTCCATTTGCTAAAAGTCATACTCCCGTGCCTAGTTCGTATAATTTTTTGGATGAACAAATATCCCCGTATATTATTCAGTATTTTTCGGACATCTCCCGTACCCAAAATTCTCCAGCGGACCCACTGTCCGCTGGTCCCAATAGCCCGTCATAGCCCTCTCTGCCCAGTTTTGTCACTAGGCTAGTTTCAGCAATTGGGCCAGTACAGCCCAATACTGGAACTGGTCCATTTCCTATTTCCGCCACTATTACTACTTCCCGAGTTGGGCCAGCAGGCCCACTGCCTGCTAGCCAGTCCATCCCGAGCTCAACAAATTCCCGAAATCCACTCAATTCTTCCTCGAGTCAAAGACCAGTCACTCGTGGGCAGCAGGGTATTGTTACACCAAAAAGACATTTTAATTTACATTCTAATGTCTCTAAATCCCCTTGCCCCGTAATCCTGTGTCTGCCTTAAACGACCCGAATTAGAAAATTGGTATGACTGATGAATATAATGCTCTTATTGATAATAAGACGTGGGAGTTGGTGCCCTGTCCATATGGTATTAATGTTATCAGGTCTATGTGGATTTTTGCTCCTAAGGAGAATTCAGATGGTTCATTTGCTCGACATAAGGTGTGGCTTGTGGGTGATGGTAAGACTCAACAGGTTGGTATAGATTGTGGGGAGACGTTTAGTCCGGTGGTCAAGCCGGCTACCATTCGTATTGTGCTTAGCTTGGCTCTTTCGAAGGCATGGCCTATTCATCAGTTAGATGTAAATAATGCTTTCCTACATGGGGATCTTAAGGAAACAGTCTATATGCATCAGCCTTTGGGATTCAGGGATCCCAATCATCCTTATCATGTCTGTTTATTGAAGAAGTCCTTATATGGGCTTAATGAATCTCCCCGGGCCTGGTATACAAGGGTTGCTGACTATGTTTCCACTATTGGGTTCACTCACAGCAGGTCAGATAATTCCTTGTTCATCTACCGTCGTGGTTCGTCCTTAGCCTACATTCTATTATATGTGGACGATATTATCTTGACTGTCTCTTTCAATGCCTTGCGTCAGTCTATCATGACCATGCTCAGCTCCGAGTTTGCTATGAAAGACTTGGGGTTGAATTATTTTTTGGAGATTGCTGTCACTCGTCATTCCAATGGGTTGTTCTTGTCACAACGGAAGTATGCATCCGAGATCATCGAGAGGGCTGGGATGTCATCCTGTAAGTTCACTTCCACTCCAGTTGATACGATGCCCAAGCTTGGTGCCGCGGCCGACGTCCCTTACGACGATCCGACCAGCTATCGCAGTCTTGTAGGGGCCCTTCAGTATCTTACCTTTACAAGACCAGATATTACGTATGCTATCCAACATGTGTGTTTATTCATGCATGATCCCAAAATTGAGCATATGAATGCACTCAAACGCATCATTCGGTATATTCAGGGTACACTGGACTATGGTTTGCATTTATATCCTTCATCGATATCCACACTTGTCTTATACACAGATGCTGATTGGGGTGGGTGTCCATACACCAGATGGTCTACGTCTGGCTATTGTATGTTCCTTGAAAACAACTTGGTCTCCTGGTCTGCGAAGCGTCAGGTGACTCTATCACGCAAGTGCCGAGGCTGAATATCGAGGGGTAGCCAATATGGTCTCGGAATCATGTTGGTTACGTAATTTTCTTTTAGAGCTTCATTGTCCAATTCAAAAGGCAACCTTGGTGTATTGCGATAATATTAGTGCCATTTACCTTTCGGGTAATCCGGTTCAGCACCAACGCACTAAGCATATCGAGATGGACATACACTTTGTCCGCGAAAAGGTTGCTCGGGGTCAGGTATGCGTCTGTCATGTCTCGTCAAGATATCAAATTGCAGACATTTTTACAAATGGTCTTCCCTCGGTCCTTTTTGAAGATTTTAGAGACAGTCTCAGCGTTCGAAGACCGCCCGCTATGACTGCGGGGGTGTGTTAAACAAGGTAATATACCCATGATATACACTTGATATATATAAGTGTATATCACGGGTGCTTTCGGTAACAACCCAACACGGAAAGGCAGCAAGCCCATCTCGGGTTGGCCCATGATGGGTGATGTATATTTGGTATGTATATTGTTGGTATGTTGTAGTGTAAAGGTTACCTTAATTAGTCTTGTACACTTAGCATAATTGTATAGTTAGAATTATGGTAGAATAAGGTTTTAGGAGTAGAATAGGAATATGATTCTCTTATTATGAAAATATGTAACTTGTATATATACCTTTCAATTAATGAAAATAATCAAGGGGATTATTTCTTTCAATTTTAAACTTCCGTTGTGCCTTACTTATGTGTTTTGAACCCAACAAAACCCGTCATAAACATCATTTGCTAATACCCTATGTGGTATATCACAGGAAAGGTAATCTGCAATCGCCCTGTTTTGGTCAAACAAATATCCAAAAAAGAAGAAGATAGAAATGAGAAATCGAAATTATCTCAAGGCTTTTTAAATACAGAACTCTTCTATTTTATAAAATTAAATATTTGTAAAGGGCTAAAGGGTTCATCGATCTTGATATTCATTTGCACTGTCATGTTGTTCATGCACTATGAAGTAAAATATTTAACTAAACGCTCGTTCTATGGACACCTGAAATTAACGCTACATATTTTATTTGACCAACCTTTCCAAAAATAGTTTTGAGTATCAAATTACACAAAAAGAAACAGGGTTAAAGTTCATTTTACTACTAACATTATTTAAAGGGCAAGGTGAAATATACCCCGAACTTTGCGGTTTAGAACAAATATATTCCTTGTTAAAAAAATGATGCATATATACTTCTATCATTATACAAATGGTGCAAATATACCTTTTCGCTGACGAAATATTCTTTAAAAATAATTCGTTTATTTTTTAATTAAAATCATGAGGCTTTAAAAAATAAGTCTACCCATTTTTTAGTAGACTTATTATTTTAAAGCCACGAGATAATTTCTTTTTTAGTGGGTAGTCTGGTTCGTTTAAAAAACATCTTTGTGGTTTTAAAAAAAGTAAACTTTCCCATTATTAAAGGGGAAAGGACACAAGTAGCATTCGACCCAAACTATTGACAACCGAATGACCTAATAAACTTAAAAGACATTTTTTAGATTTTTAAAAATAATTCCATTTCATAGCCTTTTTCACCCAATTTTAGCATAACTGTATCATTATTGTATAGAATATGTCTTACTACTGTATATTTATAGAAAAATGTAGCATACGTATAATATTTGTATCATTATTGTATATAATATGTATCCCTATGATATGTGTTTAGAAAATATATCATTGTTGTATAATTTGTATATAATAAAAGTATAATTAACGTATACTTACTAATTATACACATATTATACTAATTGTAGCAAAAAAGTTTAGCAACAACAGTACACTTTTAGTGACGACTTTTTGATCTTTTACAGCTACTTTAGTCGTGACAAAAAGTCTAATCTCTTGTAGTGATTCGGCGGCTGAGCTTGTATTTATCAATTGTTTAGACCGAAAGACCAATTTCGGGCATTAAACCCAAACACGGATCATTAAACACATGGATCATTAAAATTATCAGGTTGTTTTAAACAAATAAATCTATTAAAAAGATGGATAGAATTATTTTTGAAAGCCACTTAGCATTTTCAAAAATTACTTTTCCAAGAAAAAAGTATTTTTTTACTTCACAACAAACATACTAGTCAGGGTCCCTTAGTTATTGGCAGGCGCTGATAAGTTGTTCGAAATATCCATCTGACATGATAATAAACTTTAAATAATGCAAATGTATATTTTGGTCACTGACGCTGACATATTTCTGCAATCTAAATATATTAATATCTTAAAAAAGGTTGCAAAGATACTCAATAGTATCCTATAGCAAAAATATCATCCAGTTACATGGTTTTGACGGTAAAACGATCCATTAAATTCGTACGAACATAACTTTTACCCAAGATGAACAATTTTTTTAGTGAAATGTTAGATGTACAACTTTATTTAGCAAGAAGAAAATTAAAGTTTACCTATGATTAAATGACAAAAAGTGTTGTCTCTTTCCCTCTTTAATTTCTGAAAGATGGTTAAGCTATTGAAAAGTTGAAACTAATATTAGAAGTGTTGAAGTACGAATCAGACAATGTGTCACCCGAAAGTTATACAAATGATGGTACGTTGTAGTAATAATAGGGAGAATTGAAACCACCAAGGGGAAAGTAAGTTTTGGATCTTTTCTTCTTCACAAAATATATGTACAAGGGTCAGAAGAAGAATCGAGTGGTTATCGCTAGCAAGATTAAAAACACAAACAAACTTGACTTGAGAAATCTAACATGCTATATATTCGTCTCAATTTAAGTATCTTAAGTTTGACTAGACACAAAGTTTTAATGAATAAAAAGAGACTTCTGAATTTTATGGTCACAAATTAAAGATGTGTGTATGTACTCTCTTCGATAAAAAAGAGTGTTCACTTAATCATTTTCATACCGCTTAAGAAATACTAATTTTAAATAAAAAATAGGTAATTTGACTAAAAAGTCCCTAATTAAATAAGTATTGAGATTTGATCATCTAATACTTAATAAAGGCAAATATGAAAAAAAAAGAGGTTAATTCTTTCTTGATTTGATAAGTGGACACTCTTTTTTAACCAAAAAATAAAGGCTATGTGAACACTCATTTTGATCCAGAGGGAGCATTAAAATGTTCTTTAAATCATGTGATTTTAAACTTGTCATGTAAGATATTTGAATTATCAACTTACTAAATATAGAAAGTCTTTTTGGGACTGAGGGAGTAAAAGTAAATTTATGGATTGAATTATTTTACACTATCATGAGTATACTTATAACTTGTTGAATCTTTTCGTTTTAACAACTTGTAAAATTTCAGAAATTTTCGAGAAGATAAGAACAAGTAAAAGAATTGAATTACTCTCTAGTCCGAGGAAGACCAATAGCAGGAGGGTAGCCATTGTATTTGCCAGAAACAAGAGAATCAGCAACAACTTGCACGGCAGCGTCAGTGGTGCGAAAGCATGAATACGCAGTAGGGTCGCCGATACCCAAAGATATCACTTTCTTCTTCTCATCTCCATCTGTGTTAGCCATCAACAATCCAAGAACACGTCTAATGGTTATGTTTTTCGGAATTTCCATTATCTCATTTGTTTCATTATCATTCCCTTTCTCCATTCTTGGTTTGATCTACAATGCAAAATAGAAAGAGTAGAGGAGAGAATATAGAAGAAGTAGTTGTAGTTCTACTGCTAGTTAAGGTAGAGTTCTCCCGATCAATTTAATTTGTAGTAGGCTTTTTGTAGAAAACAAATTATTTTTTTTAATGTTGCAAGTTAGTCAACTCAAAAAATACGTGGACCCAACCATTTAAAATTTAGGTCCACCTACTTGTCAGTCAAAAAAAGGTGTGCACAACTATTGTCATTAGTATTATTTTCAAAGGCGTTTTTGGGACGAGTTCCGAGACGGGGTATATCAAAAATGCTCTAGGGCACAAATAAAAAGCATAGATCCATAGGGCGTACGCTCTAAAATGTGGGGCGTAAGCCTCGGGCGCAAAATCGTAAGCCCCCGGCAAAATTATTTTTTATTTTAAAAGTATTTTTTCTATTGTTCCCGTCCGAAATGTTTGCCGTTTTATCGGTTAAAGAAATCTGATGACAAATTGATTCCTTAACTAAGCGATTTGAGCTGAAAGCGGAACTCTAACTTCCAGCAATGGGTTCCCCAACTACTCCATAAAGCGTTAGGATGGTGATTGAGTAAACTAAAAGGTAAGAAACATAAATACAGCTAGAGTGCAATAAATGGGATAAAAATAGTACTAAGATATGTAAAAATCGGTTTTTTGATTGATTGTGTTGTATTTATTCTGTACAAGTGATCCTATATTTATACTACAATAAATAAGACGTGACCCCCTATGTTAGCCACTAAATTACCCACTAAATCCACTAGCCAACTATGAGGAGGTGGTGCCGATTTTTTCTCCTTGTTTTCCTCCTGCACGACCGACGTCACTTCCTTCTAGCTGTTGATGGTTTGTTTATGTTTCTTGGGGTCTAGAAGGTGATTTGACTTGGTATTTGAGGCGTCCAAATATGCGTGGGTCCCAGTCATTTCTTGGAATTATGATTCAGTCAGGTTACCAAGATAGCCGATGGAGCTTTTCTAGCCAAGGCCTAGGACTAACAAATTCGGCTACGAGTCAGTTCGGTTACCGGCTTAGGATTTTGTTGCCTGCTCATTTTGAGATTTCCACATTCAGCTGCCACTTGATTCGGCTAAACACTAAAAGTATTTTTTGAGTGTTAACAACTGCCCCCTATATTAACTCGAGTGCAGCTGTTTAGTTGATGTATTAAAAAATAGCCGTCATTTCGTGTGGCAGCCGTGGGTGTTATTTCAGTCACTTTTGCCCTAAATGCGCGTAATGATGAATTTCTCTGAATTCCTTTTAACCGAGGCATCTCGGCTACCACAAATAAATTCCGACGCACTTCAGCTGCATGTTTGAAAGAGAGTAGCCCCAACACGTGTCAGCCACATCTCCAAAAGGAAAAAGATTTAAGAGAAACGTTCCCCCAAAGGTTTCTCATATACTTATTCAGTCGTTCCCAAATTCCTTTTCTCCTCAAAAGAAACCCTATTTCCTTAATCAGAAAACCATGTCTTCATCTTCCTCTCTATCTTAGGGATCAGATAGCGCCGATTTGGCTGCTGGTGACCTAACCCCTACTTTTGCCTTCATCAATGAACAGTTGGTTCTTGCCCCTTATGGTACATCTTAACAAGGCGACCTTCTTCTTTCTCGGCATCTTAGCCCGACAAACTATGACCTTCTTATCATTTGTGATTGGTTCACCGGTGACCGTTGTCCGGCTAGCCTGCGTACCTGGCCGGCCAAGATTACCAACTATTCTGGTTGGTTGGAACAAGTGAAGTCGGCCAGAGAGGCCGAATGGAGACGCATGGGTCTTTATGATGCCATTGCGCTGTCGGGGTTTGACCTCCCTTGTAACATTGGTCTTGTATACACTTTTCTTAGTTATTGGTCAACCACTGCCAACACCTTTGTTTTCCTTTGAGGGATGATGACCCCCACACTGCTCGACGTGAAGGTGATACATGGCCTTCCGATCCTGGGAGCCGAAGCGCCTGTTTTAGGTGCTATAGATGTTGCCGATTTGGGCATCAAGGTTTCAAAGACTTCTTTCGGCTATGGCCACTTTATGGCCAACAACAGCCGAGTATCGCCTCTCTCAATCGACGATGCTGAGCATCAGGCTTTATGTTTTTTTGGTTCAACCGATACTTTGTCTGCACAGGATCTTGTGGAATCGTGAAGGAACTGGAAATTTATGCAGCGCTAGCCATTTTGGGGGAAGATATTAGCTGGGTATCTCTCTTCCTGACTTATCTTTATATGGCTCTTGGCAATGCCTAAACAAGGTTAAGGGACTCCAGAAATCTAGATACCTTAGCCGGTCCTATGTGGTTCCTTCAGCTGTGGATCACCCTGTTTTCCCAGAGTTTATTTCTGATGGTTTTGATGATCGCCGTTTTCCATTAAACCCGATGGTGCTAGCCGATACTCTTCGGAAAACACCCTTAGTGCCCCAGGACATTTTTACTGCAGTCTCTACCCTGCATGGTCTGTCTCAGAACCATTATACAGATTGGCAACAGGTCCTTGAGAGATGGGCCACCCCTGATTGGGTCCGTCTAGTAGCCGATGACGACCTTACATTCTCTCCTCGGAGAACTATAGCCCTCATATGGGGGCGTATTCTAACGGCTAGGGATCTGTTGGGTGGATTAAAGCCCACCTCTAGGAACAATAAGTTGACCACAGAGCCCTATCAGCCAAACTTTCTAGCAAGACAAATTTGTCTCACTCAGCACGTACCATGGCCCCACCGCAGTATTGTTTATTTAACCCAACACTGCATTCTTGATGCAAAAAAGACGAGCGAGATAGCCGATCACAATCTTGAGAGGCTTGCCCTATTTGACTTGCAGTCGTTTCCCCCGAGAGCAAACACTACTACTGCTTTTGACGATTGGTGGAACACGGCTAAGGAGAAGTTCTTCCAGTCTCCCTTAGATGTCTATTGTGACCGGCTGGTTTTGTCAAAGAAGAAAAAGACCCAAGAAACTTCTAAATCGCGGGTGAAAGAGGCCCCTTTGTAAACTGATCCCTTTGAATAGGCTAGACCTACTGGCTCAAGGTCTCCCGTCAGGTTGAGGAAAATCAAGAGAAAAGGTAAATTATTTTCTACTATTGTGTCGGTCAGATTAATCTTGTGAATTTTATGCTAACATCTTTCATGTGTCTTTCAGCAACTCAATCCCCTCCAACGTTTGTCGATTTGGAGACCACTTCCAATAATGAATAGGTCACCAAGGAAATCTGTTCCCAAGCAACCCAGACGAAGCGGAGGGGTTGTCATTCGAGATCATAGTGAAGAAGGCCCCCATAGAACCAGAGTTCCTGTTTCAGTCGAGGAAGAGGAGGAAATTGAGGTATATCCCTTGTCTAGCTTAAATACCTCCGTATCGGCTATCTTTCAGTATTTATGTTTTTTGTTTGCCCTTCAGGGACCACAACTCATAAGACGCAGACGGTCGCAGACAGCGTTCGGTGCCCCTCTTCATATTGTATCATCCTCATCGGCTCATGCTCCCACGCATCCGCGTGATCTATTATCGGCTGTCCCCAAGGCTAAAATTTCACCTGTCGAGGCAGTCGAAGATTTTTATGTTGATGCAGCCGTAGAGGTATATCATTTCTCTTATGCTTGGTCCTTTACGGTTTCCAAACCCTTGCCTCTATTCTGAACCTGCCCTTTTCGTACAGGAGATAGCTGGAGATAATCCCCCGATTAAAGCTAATCCGACTGATGTCTAAGAAGTGCCAGTCGAGATCGTCCCTAAAGACATATTTCTACAATATTTTCGATCAGTCGATATTGCACCTGCACCATCTTCTCCTATTGGCATTCATCGGGAGCGAGTCGAAGAGTCTCTTGCTAAGGGGATTCCGACCAGCAAAGAAGAGTTCCATGATTTGAGGGCTTCTCTGTTCAAACTGTAAAAAAAACAAAGGATTCTCCAGTTTTGGCAAACGCCTATAATGACATGGCCTTGGCTCTAAATGACTTATTTGCTTTATATAAAATGGCCAAAGATAGTCATGGTGAGGCGGTCGTTGCTCTACAACACTTGGGGTCTCTTCGGCAAGAGAAGAAACACATTCAGACTTCTTTCAAAGAGGTAAATGCAGAAAAATAACAAAATGTCAGCCGAAGAAATGAATTGCAGGAGCAACTGTCAAAACTGCGAGCCGAGTTAGAGAGGATCCAGGCAGAGATAAAGGCTATTACTCCAGCCATAGGTGCCTTGGAGTAAACTATTAAGGCCCAAGATTCTTCTCACTCTTCTTTATTTTGGAAGGGCATTCATTTAGATAATAAGACATGGGAACTCGGTAACTAACATGTAGTCTGGGAATTCGATCAGAAAGTGGGCAGTGAACGGCTGACCCAACTGGAGAATGAGCGGACTGTGTGGAAAAATAGACTTGCTCAAGCAACGCCAACACTCCCTGCTAGATTTTCCGAAGTAGCATCCGAGGGAACTTATTCTTTAGTTATGGCTACTCCTTTGCCTATTGATCTCGTTGCTTAGTTGTCAGCCGACATCCTTATGAACTTATAGTCCGAAGACATCGCTGCTTCTGTTACTCAAGAAGTATTGCCAGCAGCCGAACAACAACCAGAGGATATTCTAGCTGCCAACACTCAAGATTTTTCCCAGATCCCACCAGTGGTGGTGGCTGAGCCTTTGTTGGATGCAGAAAGGAGGTTTCCTGAAAAAGTAGGAGCAGATGAGGTAGTAGCCGTTGGTGCGGTTAAGGATGAGTAAGAGACTGCGGCTATCCAGGGTGACCAAGCAGCGGTAGATTCGGCTATTCCTGAGATCCCTATGACTGATGATGTAGTGCAACCCCTTGATGGTGACATGTCAACTAACTTGCCTTCCTAGTTTTATTGACCCCAAATTGAAGGGTCTATTTTTATGACCAGGCAGCCGGTCTGTGGCTGTCATTTACTCTTGCATTCCCTAAATTGAAGTGAAGTACTTTTTGTTATTTTATGTGATTGTGATTCATGTATTCCCCAAATCGAAGGGAATTGGTTTCTTTTGTGTAGGTAGGTAGCCGGTCTGTCACTGTCGCTTACTTATGCATACCCTAAATCGAAGGGTAATACTTTTTAAGTACTTGCTATTTACATTTCTGTCAAGCTCTTCATTATGTGTGTCTATTAGTTGGTACGCGTTGCCAGCAATCCGTTGGCTTACTATGAAGGGTCCTTCCCAATTTGGCGATCATTTGCCAAATTTATGATCTTTCATTCCAAGCGGCAATACGGTTTTCCAAACCAAATCTCCTTCGGCAAACCTCTTGGGCTTAACATACTTGTTGTATGCTTTAGCGATTTTCCATTTACAGGCTTCGATTCTTTCCAGGGCCATCAGTCGATCTTCGTCTAGCTGGTCTAACTAAATTAGCATGGCCAGCTGATATTCTTTCAAGCTTAAAGAATTATGTTTGGCCACCCGTAATGACTTAACATTAATTTCCAGGGGTAACACTGCATCTTGGCCATATGTTAGCTGATAAGGTGTTGTCCCCGTAGCTGTAGACTTAGAGTTTCTAATTTCCCAAATAGCTTCATCCAAAGTGAGGTGCCACACCGCCGGTCTATCGTCCATATTTTTACTAATTATGTCGACAATAAGCTTGTTAGCTACCTTATCTTGTCCATTTGCCTGTGCATAATAAGGCGAAGATATGATCATCTTGACCCTAAACTTCTTAGCAAAGGCTGCCACCTTAGAACCAGTGAACACCATCCGTTGATCGGTTGTAATCGTATCAGGAATACCATATCTATATATGATCTAGTGTTGGATAAATTGAATGACGTCTGTCTGATGAACCCTCTTCATCGGCTATGCCTCTACCCATTTAGTGAAGTAATCGGTAGCCACAATAATAAAATTATGTCCTTTAGCCGATTGTGGGTGAATCTTACCGATAAGGTCTATAGTCCATCCTCTGAAAGGACAGGGCTTCACGATCGGGTGCAACACCTCGGCTGGTACCCATTGGATTGGTCCATGTCTCTGACACTCTTCACAACCTTTTGCGTATTGAAAGAAATCAGCCGTGATGGTAGGCCAATAATAGCCATGACGATAAATCAACCACTTCATCGTTAGCCCGACTCTGTGTGATCCACAGATTCCTTTATGAACTTCTCCCATGACTCTTAAGGCCTCTTCCCTATTAATGCACTTGAGTAGCACCCCATTTACACTCTTTTTGTAAAGATCATTATTAATGAGCACATACTTCAAGGCCTCCCTCTTAACCTTAAGGTCCTTGCACGTGGAAGGATCTTTTAAGTAGTCGATTAGTACTTGCTTCCACGAGTCGATCTGGTCCATGATTAACACTTCGACTGGCAGCTCATCATACTCTAGAGTGAGTAGAGACTTCCTAAAGCCAGAAGCTTCTTGTGCTAAGTCGTTATCCTCAACATTCACGCCTCTAGGAACATAACTTAATGTAGATGATGTGAACCTACTAAGTAACATGCTATTCGTTTCATAACGGGCCAACAAATTTGGATCTTTGCAGTCATATTTGCCTGCCAGCTGCTTGATAACCAACTGAGAGTCTCCATGAATCTTGATGCACTTTGCTTTCATAGAAACTAGGAGTTTGAGTCATATGATGAGAGCATCGTATTAAGCTTGGTTATTTGTCAAGTCAGAATCTAATCGATAAGAGAACCTCCACGTTTTATCTCTAGGATCGATTATCGTTATTCCAGCTCTGACTCCCTTCTAGGTTCTTGACCTATCAAAAGTTAGCGTCCAAGGGACGACGTCCATACATGCGGTAGAGGGGACACATGGGTCCTCCACATCTACACAAGGGTGGTCTGCCAAAGAATCGACTACCGCCTGACATTTGACAGCCTTGAGTGACCTATACTAGAGAGAAAACGCAGTGAGCTTGATTGCCAATTTCATTAGTTGTCCTTGCAAAACGGGTCTATTCAATAAGTACCGAACGATGTCAATCTTGCACAAAATATGAACCACATGTGGCATTAAATAATGTTCAAGTTTTTTACAAGCATAGAATAAGGACAAACAAAGCTTCTCTATAAGAGTATATCTAGTTTTAGCTCCACTGAGCATTCGGCTAAGATTGTAAAATGCCCTTTCGGTTCCATCATTGGCATCCTGTGCTAACAGGCAGTAAATAGACAAGTCTGTAGTTGAAACATACAATTTTAATAGTTTCCCTCGCATGGGAGGTATCAGCACGGGAGTAGTTGCGAGGACCTTTTTAATTTGGTCAAATACTTCTTGCTGTTCCGGGCTCCATACTAGCTTTTCTGACCCTTTAAGCCTAAGCAAAGGTGAGAAAACCTTTATTTTTTCCAGCTGAATTAGATATGAACCGCCTTAGGAAGTTGATCTTCCCTAGTAGGCTTTCTAACTCCTTATTTGTTCTGGGTGGTGCCGACTCCATTACTGCCCGAGCTTTGTTCTGATCTATCTCAATACCTTTCTTATGTACGAAGAAGCCAAGGAAGTTGCCAGCCGATACTCCGAACATGCACTTGGCTGAATTCATTTTAAGATTATGAATCCTCATTATTTTTAGTGCTTGTTCCAGATCGACTAAATGATCTTCGAAGTCCTTAGACCTCACCACCACATCATCAATGTAGACCTCCACAGTCCTGTCGATCAAATCATGGAAGATGGTGTTCATTGCCCTCTGATAAGTAGCACCGGCATTCTTCAGACCGAATGACATAACTACCCACTCGTAAATTCCCAAGGCTCATGGACACCTAAAAGCAGTCTTGTGAATGTCCTCCTCGGCTACTGCTATCTGATTATAGCTAGAGTATCAATCTATAAATGTCGGCACACCGTTAGCGGCCACCGAATCAACTAGCATATCGACTATAGGCATGACGTATTCATCTTTAGGAGTAGCTAGATTTAGGTTTCTGTAATAAATACATACCCGAACCTTGCCATTCTTCTTCCTGACCGACAATGTTTCCAACCATTCCACATACCTAGCTGTTTTGATAAACCCAGCCTTCAGCAGTCGTTTAATCTCAGCTTTAATTTGAGGCATCAGCTGAGGGTGATATCTCATGGGCGGTTGTTTATGAGGTGCGAAACCCTTCTTAATTGGCAATCTATGCTCTACTAAAGTATGTGCCAACCCAGGCATCTCATGATAATCCCATGCGAAATAGTCCTTATACTGCAGTAGAATAGCCGTTATGCTTTGTTTATCCTCCTTCTTCAGCAGGCCAATAATATGTGTTAGCCAAGGGACTTCCTCAGTACCCAAGTTGATATCTTCCAAGGGATCCAGAGATTAAAAACTAGGCATAGCCCTTCTTATGGGTGATTCAAGTTCCATCGACAACTTAATGTCATCAGCTGCCAGTGCTGGTTCTCTGTCATAGTACCATACTTGTGATGCCTCGGCTATCCTGGCTTCAGAACTTAAAGCAATCAACCGATGCCATAAATCACGTATGATTTGGGTCTCCTCAATCATTTAACCCTTCCAAGGTAAGCCGTGGTTCAGTTAATTATTTTATTTCAAAACCTCGTGAATTAATATTGTAGTATTCCCAATATCCTTCTTCGTATTACTCTACGACAGCTATGGGAGCCACATAGGGTGAATATAAGACAACCTCCAAGTTCTTAACCCCTACTTGAAATGGGTTATCGTCGCCTGAGACAATTTCTATCTTGTCTCCTTCCTAGAAAATGAGCTTTTGATGCATAGTGGAAGGAAGGCATCGGCTGGTGTGATTCTAGTCTCTGCCCAACAAGATGGCGTAGGATGACTTTCCGTCTATCACAAAGAAGGCAAATCTGACCGTCTTAGAACCTACGGTGATTTCTGCTACTAAGATGTACAAAGCTTCAGAGGCCTCTCCCATAAGGCTAGACATTTTCATGTTAGTTGGGATGAGATCATCTCTGGTTTTGTTGAGACTTTTTAAAGTAAGCAGCGATATCACATTCAGCATAGCCCCATTGTCGATGAACACTCGACTGAAAGCTTTACCGTTAATGTAAGCCTTAACATAGAGGAGTTTGAGGTTTTTAACCATCTCTTCCATAGGTGGACCAAATACAGTGCTCAAAGCATCCCTAGATGTGGTGTAATCTAATGTCGCCCATTGTGTGTTTTCCACATACACATCGCTTTCTAGGCTATCCAGCTTAGAGCGGTCAGCCTAGAACTCACATGGAATCATGCTGGCCATTTTAATGGCTGCCCAAATCTCATCGACTGAATCATGCTTGAATAAATCGAGGATGAAGTCTCCTACCTCGTCCAATTCAATTGATGAGAAGTTAACAGCTTCCATCTCCTAGAGGCATATAAGAACCGACTGGGGTTCTAATGCCTGGATCCTCCGTGCGACTAGTGGAACCGTCTCGGCTAGGGATTCCTTCAGAATATTAGTCTCCCATTGAGGTTCCTCTATTGGGTTGTCATTAGGCTGTATATTCAGTTTTCAGTTCTGCTTGGTCGAAAGCTTCTCCTTCATGAGGCACTATCTCTGAAGAGGTTGAGCCGAATGCCCGCTCGATAGCCTCAACTACGGCAGACTCAGGAATTTCTTGCTTATCGGTTTCCTCAGTGCTGGATATCATGTACAACATTAGCTTCATCTTGCGAAAGGCTTTGGCACGCTGCATCCTTTTTTCTGTGTCCTGGATATGACACTCGGCGGTGCCTCTTTCTTTCCAGAAGCCTAATTGATCAACCACTTTTCTTCCTCTATATTGGCGATTGGTTTAATCATCCTCCGGGGTTTCAGCTGATCTTCATCCCTCACTGTGATACTAAAGGAAGAAATGCCTTCCTTCACGTTGAACTCCACCACCTTATATTTAGCCGTAGGTAGTGGTTCCTCGCCTATCTGAGGCACGCTCGGCTTCTCATCGACTGGCAGCCATGCTTGCCCTCCAAGCCTGCTCCTGAGGTCTGTTGGGTCCCTTTTAAATACCGAATACTGTTTGTGAGGTTCCCGGGCAATATGCTCTGGTTTATAAGGGCATCCACGAAAACTGCGTCTAATTGGATGCCTGTCCGTGGCCTCATAAATGTTTCGTAAGCTGCCTAGCCGATCAAACTTGGTGACCCCCTCCTTACTAGTGGGATTCTTTGGAACCCATATGGCTTTCATCGGTTGTTTCCCCTTGACGTCCTTTGTTTGATCTGTCTTGGCAAATGATACCATAGATATCGGTACTGCGGGGAAAAGGTCAGTATCAACAGACATTTCAGCTATGCTTTTGGCGGCTAGCTTGAACTTGCCCTCTTTGATGCCCTTTTGAATTGCCTTCCTGAAGACCACACAATTAGAAGTAGCATGGCTATATGAATTGTGCCACTTACAGTACTTCTTATCCTTGAGTTCTTCAGAATACAAAATCTTATGGCCATCAGGCGACCGAATCTGTTTATCTTTAAGAAGATGATCAAAGATCTGATCTGCCTTTGTAATGTCAAACGAGTAACTGATCATGTCATCAGTCAAACTCGTCTCCTTGCCCTTCATAGCTTTCAGGGCTGGGCAAGAGTAAATATTACCCCTGACAATCTCGGCTACCATAGCATCTGCCGTGTAATCGGCTGACTTTGAGTCAGACTCATCTGCCTCAATAATGAATACCAAATGGGAACCTCGATTTTGGTTAGCTCTTGTTTTCTCCTTCTCCTAGATGTACTGCTCTATTTGGATAGCCTTATCGGCTAACTGGCTTAAGTTAGAGCAGGATTGTCCCAAACTAATTTCTCCTTTAGCTGAGGATGCATGTTGTTGATTATCATGTGGGCAGATTCTGATTCAGGGAAGTGTACAATGTATTTCCCAACCTTCCTTCTGAATCTTTCGATGTAATTAGTGGCTGACTCATCGACCTGTTGCTTGATATTTGTCAAATCGATTATGGTGACCTGAGGTTGGGGCCAATAGAATCTATCATGGAAACAATGCTCCATGTCAACCCAGCTCTACACAGAGTCGGGGGTCAAGGATGAGTACCGGGCAAATGTTGTTCCGGTTAGAGAATCGGGGAATAACTGCAGCTTGTGATACTCGTTCTAGCCAACTTTGCCACATTGGGCGGTAAATCTGCCGATGTGCTCAATGGTAGATTTACCGTCATCACCCGAGAAGGTAGAGAAATCAGGTGTTTTGAAGCCTCTTAGCAGTGGTGCTACCTAATCGGGGTAGGGCTTCCTATAAACATGCCTGTCCAAGGGTTTAAGTTGGATGCCAAAGTACCTCCTCATAGTATTCGCAATAGTTTTAGGGTTCATCAATTATGAAGTCCTCTACCGATTCTCAGTTGGGACCGGCTGGTAGGTGTTCTGAACTGGAGGCCTCCATTCTACACCTTATTGAACAGGGTTTTGAAAGTTGTAGGTATTCTGCTAGCCATTACGAACAGGTGGGGTATATCCCCATTGCTGTTGTTGGGCATAGGCACCATATCCTGCAAGATGAGCTCTTGGAACAACCGACGGAACTTAAGGATAAGGTGGAACAGTGTTTTATGTCTGCTCTCCTCGGATATCAGCCGTTCTTAGAAACTTTGCGCTTCCTGGATAGTATGGATTGGGTATCGACTATGACTCTAGAATAGTGTCTCGCTGTAGACAACGTCATCAGATAGCCAAGCAGGGTCATAGCCAGGGGCCAGCGGCTTCCAATTCAGCTGACCAACATTGTCGCATGTACCGTAGGGCCATTTGCAGGAGCGTATGGCATAACAGGCGGCAAACCAAGTTGTTTAGATGCCTGAACTGGTCTCCGAGCCATATTGATCTGCCCATACTACAGACTCGCTTGGTCGAATGGAATAATTTGCCTCCAGTGTTTGGTGGCAACCATACAGTAGACTGGTGCCAAGTGATTGGGCTTGTGCTCCTAGGTTTGCTATCGGCTGCACCTAAGTAGGTACTGACTGATACACATTCGGTTGAGGAACAACACCTAGAGTTACAGTTGCATATTTCACAACGCCACTCGTCAGAGGGATGGCAGAACTAGCCGAACCTTCTTCTGGATGCAGTCGATTGGCTTCCAGTTCCCTCGCCTGCTGAACCTCATTATGCACTATTGGCTTGACAATGTTAGCCAACTATTTGGAAACCTAGTGCATAATGTCGTGGATGCCTAAGTCAATATGCTGTCTAATGAATTATGTGGTCATGACAATTGGACCTTCAGATTGGTTAAGTTCACGCATAGCTTGGGTTGATGAAGGAAGTGGAGGGGTATCAATCGATGTAGGAATACCCAAGGAAAATGGTGGCTCGTTGTTCCTTTTGGGAGGATTCTGTTTAGGACGTGGACTGGACTCTGGGTTCATTTTCTTACCAGACCTTAGGCGCATACGCCAAGCATGATCCTGACCTGAAGAATCAAACTTTACTATGAGGTCACCTATGGTCCCACTGGGCGTGCCAAATTTGTTCCCGTCCGAAATGTTTGCCTTTTTATCGGCTAACGAAATCGGATGACAAATTGATTCCTTAACTAAGAGATTTGGGCTGAAAGCGGAACTCTAGCTTCCAGCAATGGGTTCCCCAAATACTCCAGAAAGCGTTAGGATGGTCATTGAGTAAACTAAGTGGTAAGAAACATAAATACAGCTAGAGTGCAATAAAGGCGATAAAGATAGAATGAAGATATGTAAAAATAAGTTTTTTGATTGATTGTGTTGTATTTATTCTGTACAAGTGATCCTACATTTATACTATAAGAAATAAGACGTGATCCCCCTATGTTAGCCACTAAATTACCTACTAAATCCACTAGCCAACTATGAGAAGGTGGTGCCGATTTTTGCTCCTTGTTTTCCTCTTGCACGACCGACGACACTTCCTTCTAGCTGTTGATGGTTTATTTATGTTTCTTGAGGTCTAGAAGGTTCTTTGACTTGGTCTTTGAGGCATCCAAATATGCATGGGTCCCAGTTGTTTCTTAGAATTATGATTCGGCCAGGTTACCGAGATAGCCGATGGAGCTTTTCTAGCCGAGGGCTAGAACTAATAGATTCGGCTACGAGTCAGTTCGGTTATCGACTTAGGATTTTGTTGCCTGCTCCACCTTCAGCTGTCACTTGATTCGGCTAAACTTATTTTGAGTGTTAACAACTACAAATCATGTTTTTGTTTATTGGAGTAATTATATTTATATCTTATGATATCACGTATGTTGTAGTAATTTTTTCTAAAATATACAAAATGAATGAAGTGATTATCATAGAAAAAAGCACTGCATAAATATTTTTAATTGATTATGCTTGAAATTGATAGGATAATGATTCATTTTTAGTCATTACTGTTACCTTTTTATCCTTCTTCAATTCTGTGAAATATATAAACTAAATTCAGTGTAAATATTAGTTGATGATGGAAAGGATTAGTAGGTGTGGAAATTGGTGATAAATTTCTTTTAAATAATATCTCGGCTATTATCACTCTTTGTGTTGTTACTTTCTCAAATAATAATTATAGGAGTAATAGGTTTTTTTATATAATTGGTGAACTATTTGAATTTATTTGCAGTATTTTAATGATAATTTTCTTTTACTTACCTTTTTAGTAGTAAAATTATAAAATTGAAGATACATGAGATTAATGCCCCGAAGATTCATGGGACTTACGCCCCATATCTCGGAACTTACACCCTGTCCCGTATTACGTAAAATGTCTCGTCTCGTGCCCACCTCTTAAAACACTGGTCATTAGAAACTACATGGGGCGCGTTCACTAGTATTGTTGAGTTAGGTGAATATGCATGTCCATAAGTAGGAAGCTCCAAATCAAAATATTTCTATAAAGTTAAGTGATTATAATAGCTTCAAAATAAAATTTTTGCTCCTCATATCATTAGAAATTCCATGGGGCGCGTTCACCAGTATTGTTAAGTTAGGTGACTATGCCCATAAGTAGGAAGCTCCAAATCCAAATAATTCTGTAAAGTTAAGTGATTATAATAGCTTCAACCTATTATTACTTCAAATAAATTATCGTACAAAGATATAATTATACATTTTAATAAAAATAATAATAAAGTGTTTAATTAGAAGAAAGATAAACGTGGCATCTGGCCATTGTCTTTCATCATTATGCCCATAATATATGTCAAAAAAAGTTTTATATTAGAAAATTTAAAGGGCACTATGTGGGGTCTTGGAAATAAACATGTCCCAATAATGTGTTAATGTTACCGAAGAAAGTCTCCTCCTTCTCTCTGCTTCTTTGTCTACATCTCTTATCTTATATTGCCATTGCTATTATTTTATAACACGTTATTAGTACGATGTTCTAACCAACTGAGAAATTTTCAGAGGCTAAGGTACTATTTTTATTCTCTCTATTTTATGGCTAACCTTACAAAACTTGAGTTCACTGCCCTCGATATTTCGGGCAAGAACTACCTATCATGGTTGCTAGATGATGAAATACATTTGGATGCTATGGGTCTTGGAGACACCATTAAAGAAAATAATGAAGCATCCAACCAAGAAAACGCCAAGGCTATGATATTCATACGCCATCACCTTGATGAGGCCTTGAATATGGAATATCTTACTATTAAAGATCTGCTCATTTATGGAAAAACTTGAAAGAAAGATACGACCACCTGAAGATGGATTTCCTCCTAAAAGCACGATACGAATGGATCAATCTAAGGCTACAAGATTTCAAGTCAGTTATGAAGTACAATTCTGAGATGTTCAGAATTGTACTTCTATATTGACACTATGTGGAGAAAATATTAGTGATTTTGATATGTTGGAAAAGACGTTCTCCACCTTTCATGTCTCGAATGTGCTCATGCAGCAGCAATATTGAGAGAAAGGTTTCACAAAGTATTGTGATTTGATTGCTCACGTTCTAGTGGCTGAACAAAATAACGATTTGCTGATGAAAAATCATGAGAATCGACCTAATGAAGCTGCACCACTCCCCAAAGTGAA
Source organism: Anisodus tanguticus (assembly GCA_034509755.1). Lineage (NCBI taxonomy): Eukaryota > Viridiplantae > Streptophyta > Magnoliopsida > Solanales > Solanaceae > Anisodus > Anisodus tanguticus. The sequence continues at coordinate 21,507,367 of CM067557.1, forward strand.
TGAGGTGTACGCCCACTACTCTAGGCGTGGAAAACATCGTGGCCCCAGTCGTGGTCATGGTCGTGTTCGTGATTGTGACCGTGGTCGTGTTCGTGATAGTGACCGTGGTCATGACAATGGTCGTGATAATGGTCAAGGAATAAATTCTTTCATTGGTCTTAATCATTCATCAAAGAAAAATCACTACCAGAAGGGAAAAAAGAAGGATGAGAGACATGAAGTGCCAGAATCATGTGGCTAAGAAAACAAATGCTATCGATGTGGTGAAAGAGGACACTGGTCACGTACCTGTTGTACGGAAAATCACTTGGTTGAGCTTTATCAAGCATCAATGAAAAAGAAAGAGAAAAATTCCGAAGCAAATTTTATCTCTGAAAATTAATTTGACATCACATACTTGGATGTAGCAGATTTCTTTGAGCACCCTGAATGAAAGATAGATCACTTGATTGGTGATGGTTATGTGGTTAGAGATGATTAAGTTATTTTTTATGCATTATTTTTGCTAGTCACAGTAGTTAATGAATAAAAGATCATATAACAATAGTTGTTTATGTGATTACTTAAAATTGTGCTTGTAATCTCCTATTGAAATCTGTACTGCTGATACTCTATTTCGTGTGTATAATTTTGGTGTGGATTGAAGTCATATGTTACTTACTGCTTTGATTTAAACTGAATGAAGAATTGTTAATAAAATAATTATTATAAGTCATAAGTTACTTACTGCTTTGATTTAAACTGAATGGAGAATTATTAATAAAATAATTATTATATCTCAAAATAGGTTAAACATGTTCTTTATTCTAATATCACACAATTATGAAGCTTAATATTCCTCTATTAAGTCCTTGTATTTAATTGAATTGATACAAATATTGAATTGTCTTAATGACATTTATTATGTGAATATTTGATCCGTTTGCCAGATGATTTTCTTCAAACAATTGAATGTCATATATTATTTTTCATGAACAATATATTGTCAGTTTCTAACATATCATTTGAATTTGTTGCAATTCAATTGATAACTGATTTGACCTCTTAAATAGCCATCATTGGCTTATATTTTATTTCAAAATGAAACGTTGCCTTATATATAGTTCTATGTCTATAATTTTGTATTACTATTTTTTAATGCTAGTTTGTTGGGCGTATGAAAATATTATGTACGGAGTATATATTTTCTATGTGGTGAGAATGATTTGATGTAAATTAATGAATTTAATTTATAGTAGTTGATAAATGGGTTTAATGGTATGGACGTTACATTTGAGGGGGTGATTAGTGAGAATTAAATGGGTTTAATTTTCAGCAAAATATTAATGTAACTTTCAAAGACACAAAACTTTTAAAGAATGATAATAATTATACAGATCATGGCTTGCCGAGAGTTTTTGCATTGGTGTGTATCCATATTCGTGGTTATATTTCTTCTAAATATTTTTTATGGCCAATGCCTTTATGACCTTTGATAAAATATTACTAATATCTCAAAAAGAATAAGAATCAATTTTGGAATTTCTTACTATGTTCATTCAGTAATATGTCATGTAGTTCATTCAGTAACGATTACTTCGTTATATTACTTAGTTTCCACTTTGTATTTTCTCACAATATACTAATTTTATTTTGTGCATGTCATTTCATTTGAATAAGATATGAATAACTTTCAAAGCAAGTTTGGATTAGAATTGAATTATGCATTTACTATTTCTAAATATTCATTTGTTTATCGTTTTCTTTCATGACATCAGAAGTGTCTAATTACATTTTCTTTATGACACTAACAGTATCTAAAAAATATTTGATAGTACAAAATCAATTAAGGGCTCTAGAAGAGCTAACTATTTATTAAGAAGATCATGTCATTAGTAGTGTCCAAGCAATATGTGATTATGGAGAATAGATTAAATGCTCCTGAAGAGCTTATATACTATTATGTCATTCGTCCTAGATTGTAATAAACAAAGTTGTTATGATCGAAACACAAGTTATAGTAAACCTGAAGTTTACTAAAGTAAATGGCTATCATATTGAAGCTATAAATGATTGGATGACTAAATATCTACAAAATCATAGTGGGTAAGAAATATGTATTTGAAATGTTACCCTCTTTATTCTCCAAATTGTAGTGCACAAATATAAGCATGATGAAATCACATGTCACGATAAACCAGAAGTTTATTGTACAAAATAGAATTCATGTTATAGTAAATCAGAAGTTTACTAAAATAAACAGCACATGACATGGTAAACCTGAAGTTTACTAGTACAAATAATTTTATCAATTGACGTGATAATTTTGGTTGTCCTAATTTAAATCAGATGTGCAAAGTTTGTATTCGGAATATATTGAAGAACCAAAAGATTCTTCAAGAATTAATTTGCTTGTTCTCATGATAAGTTGATTATATTGACTAATGTTGGGATTGAATTTCCTAAGTTCTGAAAAATATAAAAGGTGCATACGGGCTCATTCACCTGTTATGTGATGTCTTAAATAGATGCATCGATAAGACGGTCACATGTTCATTTATTGTCAACCCGCAATTTGATATATGCAAAATTGCTTGCTCAAAATAATTAAGTTGAGAGCACAATTTTCAGATTATTTAATCAAGATAATTCATCTTGTTTATGCTTGTTTATATTCAAGCTGGTTTAGCGTTGAATGCCTCTGATAAATAGCTAAACCATTGCGAATGAGAACAAAGCTTAATGTGTTGATCTGAAATATGATACATTGTATACAACGACGTTTGTATGCTTCAGACTAATAATATATGATAAATTCTCCACTCATAATTGGTTCAAGGTTAGGAACCAAATGTTTTCATCTAATAGTTTTGTTGTGCGGTCTATGATTAATGAATCTATCACGATGCACACAGATGAATTTTCCAAAGAAGGTGAAAATGTATGTTAGTTTTTCTAACATAATGGTAGAGAGAATAAACATCTAAGAAATATATTGTGAATTATCACCAGTATGATCCTCGTTTAAACAATAATTCAAGTAAAATGCTAGAAGCATTTGCTGACCCAACTATTTCATATTCCAGCAACAAGATGCTCCTAAATTTCCCTAAAGGACAGGGTTTACAATATGCGTGAAGCAATCTTTGAAGAACGACTCATAACTACTGAAGGGTGAGTCGAGTGAGTGGTGGTCGTCAAGGACCTACAATAGAGGAACGAATGGTTTGTGGTATCGCTCTGAATGAGTGGTAAACAAAACTATTCCTTGAGTCTTATGCAATGAGTTTTCTTGGCCCGGATACATGACTCATTATTCACAAATCGTGATGTTAAGCTCTTCGAAGTAGGCCAAGATTGGTGCGAGATTATAGATGTCTAAGGGAGAATTTCTTCTTCCCCTATAGTTCAAGGATGAGGTTTCGTTGACACTCCCACCCTAATCATGAAGGATCTACTTGGAACTGTATGGGAGGATAGTCTGATCTAGACCAAGAACCGTAATCCCTAGAAGCCCATGACGTAAAATTGGAGGATGAACACCACCAACCGTGGACCTATGATTCATTTGATCTGATGGGAAACATATTTGAAGAATGGTCCCTTCAAATGGTTGGCCAAATTTCAAGAATACTCGTGCAAGAAAACGAGTCCACAGGAAAGCATTGATAGTGAGGAGTCCTTGCATTTGATCCCCACGAATTTGAGGACAAATTCTTCCAAAGAAGGGGAGAATGATGTAAATCAAACCCCGCACATAATTTCTCAATTCAAGATAAGAAGTAGAGCTCCAAGAATACCAATGGTGAACCACAAACACACGGCCAAAAACTTGGAAATGTATGGAGTGTGGAATGGCTTAGGAGACAACACTTGATTGTCTTAGAGAGAGTTGTATTTTTTAGCCTTAAGTGTTGATCTTAGCCGAGGCCTTGCTTTAAATTCTTAGATGAACTAGTAGTTACTTAGGACACATTAAGAACCCTTAGCTTCACCTAATACACATTTAAGACACTATGTAAGGGGGAAAGATAACAAGGCCGAATGAAGGTCCATTCGAGTGTGACATGTCCGAGAATAGACATGGCAACAAGAGTCAACTGCACTATCTAGAATGTGTGCACCTCAAGAGGATAAACCGTATATGGACTTCCTAAATTTGACGACATCAAGATGAATTCGAGGAAGCCAAGAAGTTGCTCTAACTACTCCAACCGATCGGTCAAGAATACATATCAAGGGAGATGTCTTGCACCACTCTCCAAGAGGGTCATTTAAAGATCACATGTAGAAGATAACATGAAAGGTTCTAGAACTCGTTGGAAGATGACATCCATCCCCTTTGGCCAAAGACTCTTCCCCTCTCCAATTCCCACCATAGCCGAATTAGTTGTAGCCTTCTAGAATGGTCCTTTCTCTACTATAAAAAGGACCCCTTAGGCCATTGTAAAAATCAGTTGTTGTTGAATGAAAAAATTGAGTGTTAACTCAATTTAGCTAAGTATTTCAATCCTGGATTGTTATACTTAGTTGATCCACCGGGAGGGTCGCTTGGTTCTCCAGAGAACCACCCTTGTGTCGAAGGTCTCGATCACCCTTGCTAGGTTAGTCTTGAGCATTGTGGGTAGCGAACCTCAAGCTAGTCCTTTTGAAATTGATCACAACATCTTGTAGCCCACACGAGCGATTAACTCCTCGTGTTACCATCCAAGGACCCATATCGACCGAATTGTGACTTGGTTTGTGTCTCAGATTGTTTCCTACAATCTGTACTCCAATTACTTGTTTGTTTACATCACAACCCTCCACATCATCTCACAAATACCTCCACCAAAGTTAAGTACCCGGAACCAACCAAAAACACCCGCAAGTACAAACAACCACCCCAACGTCCCACTGAATCCCCTTGTTGGACACTCACTGCCTTAGGTTGTTTTCACAACCTTAGGTCCACTAAAATACTAAACCACCACCACTAACCTCTCTTGCAAGATCCTCGGGACCACCTCCCAAAATGCTAACTCACGCTTTTAAGTCAAGCCACCCGAAACAACCCTCAACCACGATACTTCCTACCTTGCCGACAAACCGAGAACCCCATTTTTCTCACCTATTTTGACGTCAATCCGAATCCTTACCAACACAAAGACCTCCGTACTTAAATCAGTTTGGTTCACCCAAGAACCGAAGGCCCACACAATGACCAACTAAGATAAACAACACATAAGTTCAATAACTTAGCAAATGAGTAAAACTCACTAATTTTCATAAATCAACTCTCCATATTTACAATGTCCTAAGGGTCTTATTTATAGTAGTAAATGGACCATTCTATAAAACAAGTTAATAGACACAAACTACATGTAAACTTTCGGCCAAGTGTGGATAAATGGGAACATGTTTGGGTTTACTTGGTGACCACGGGTGTTTCGACCAAACCAAGAGAATGGGAAAAGTCTTGGCTTTTCTTGGGGACAAAGAATGAATCTTTTACACTTCCTTTGTTGATTCCATGACGAATAATGCATGAACTTGGGCTCTTCATAAATGTCATCTTCTTGGGATAGGTTTGGAAGCTTCCATTCCTTGAACATGTTCTTTGGCCAAATGGAAGTGAGCATTTCGACCAACCTTTCATCTTCTTGATGCTTTCCATGTGATCAAATACATGAACTTTTTAGGTCATAAGTTCTCCCCTTGGAAGCCTCAACTTCTAGATGCTTCTTATCATTGTCCTCTTGGCTTAATCACTTCACACGACCTAGTCACCATATTATAAGGTTTGGTCATTCCTTCCTATTACATGACTCATTAAATGTGTCCTAATAAGAACTAAAATCTAAGATAAGAAATAAAAATAAGCTAAAAGACATACATGGTCTCGACCAAGACCAACAAGAAGGCTGAATAAAAAAACATGTTTCTTAGATCTTCATGTGATAACTCCAACTCCACTCCATTTTCCATGTCATTTTAAGCATATTATCATTGGATGATCAACCATATTTGGAACTCTGAGCTTATCACCTTGAGTATCAAATCGGAACTTTAAGCTCGCGGGGATTTTTACATCATGAAGAATCTTCATTAGTGGATCTGGATCGCAAGAATTTTAAATCAATTGATCATCCGGAAATTGAATAACTTGTTCAATGTTTGAATTTTCTAATTTTGATTTGGTTGCGTGATAGCATCAAAATGCCAATCATATTTTGATAAAATTATATACTCTAAGGAAACAAGTTATTTTAAGAAGTATGTGAAAAATATTGGAAATCAATAAAAGTATGGAGAACCATTAAGCGAGTTTTTGATAATGAAAGTGGAATTTTTAATAAGTTGACTATTTCAATATTTCACAATAAAGGTGTTGTGGAAAATATAAATTGAATGTTCCTTGAAATGATTAGATCAATAATGGCGCAAGTAAGTTACATGTTTTCTATTGGAGTTGTTTTGCACTAATTTTACATACGTTCTTAATTGTGTGCTAGCGGAATCAGTTACATCTACACCATATAGTTGTGCAGTAATAGATATCTCAAGTATTTTGTGAAATCTCTGTGATGCAGAACTTATGTATATAATTTTTCTCATGACATATTGGTCCCAAGAGGAATCAAAAGTGTCTATATGAGATACTATAAATTATTTGTTTATAAAGCTACATCACAGTGGGAAGGTTACTGAATTTGACTCAAAAAGTGTCACATCTATCCAAGGAGGGAGAGATAGGTTTAGGCTTATCTACTCATGAAACTAAGGACCAAGATCAAGTAGGATCCCTTCATTCGAGTGAGAGATTTTTTAAGTGATGATGAATTAATTTCTCATCTAGATCAACCTTCATCATCGGATGCGAATGAAAGTGATTATTCTTATTCCAAATGAGAGAGATGAACCTTGTTCAAGTCGGAGTGAGATAAATAGTTCTAGTCCAAGTAGAAGAAAAATTGATCCAATGAAATCAATATGAGATTATATGAATATCAGTCAAGATATAGTGCTCATACAAGATGGAAATGAGCAAAGAATTAGTTTTTTATGCCCTTCAAAGAATAAAATGAATAAATACAATGAAAGAATAAATGGAGCCTAGGAGAATAAACCAAGATTAAGAACTAGTTGATATCCCAAAAGAGCACAAAACTATTGAAACCAAATGGGTTCCAAAAGATAAACCCAAGCTTTAGTAGAGTTGAGATATATGGCTCAACTTGTTGCTAATGTAACATGAGTGATTGACTATGAAAAGTCTCTCTCACCTGTAATGTGGATTCACCTCTATGAGCTTAATTCTAAATATTGTTACTAGCTTGGATCTATAACTGCATCAAACGGATGTAAAGACTGCCATCTCTCAATAGAGAACTAAGCGAATAATTAATTTAGAATAATTTAAGGATTTCATCCAAAAGGCCACAAACATATGGTTTCTAGACTTTTGTAGTATTGTTATGGCCACAAATAATCTTCAAGGCAATCATATATACATTTTTAGTGTGGTCAATTCTATTGACTTCACAAGGAATCATTACGTTTATACTAAAAGATCTAAGAGCAAATTTATACTTATGTCATTATATGTTGATGACATATTAATAGTTGGAAAATTATTTGGAATATATACACAAGGTAAAGGTCTTGTTATCATCTCACTTGGAGATAAAAGATATGGGTAAAAATGCATATATTCTCGAAATAAAGATTATGAGAAAATATTTAAAGAAATTGCTCTTTAAATAATTAAACTTGCTAAATCGTGACCCTATCAAAACTCCAATGAACAAAGACAATGACTTGTATGCTAGACTGCGTTCTAAGACTCCAAAATAAGATAAACAAATAAGTAAAGTTCCTTATGCTATGTACAATTGGTAGTCTTATGCAAGATACGTTTGCTAGACTTGATATCTGTTTCGCAATTGGCTTGTAGACAAATACAAAACCAATTTAAATCTATCACATTGACAATACAGTTAAAATGAACCATGAGGTACCATGTAGGAACTTCTGATTATGCGTTTTGCCATAAGGGGATGACATGGAACTGAGGGGATACATTGATGATGATTGTAGAGGAGACATGTACAAGTTGAGGCCTACATTTGGATGTGTTTTATGATCAATAATGATGACAAATTATAGACAATAAAAAACAATCACATGTAGCTTTATCCATGATGAGGGTTGAGCTTGTGGCTCTTTCATCTGTAGTGCAATCAGTTGTTTACTTAAAAAAGTTTTGGATCACGTGTTGATGTTGCAGCTAGTGCGGAAATAATAACAGTCTTTGTGACCGTCAAGGTATTATTTTGAGAACCACGAATCCTAAATATCATCGTAAAGTAAAACACACTGACATTAAATTTAATATTGTGATGACATGATTGCACGTAAAGAACTGAACGTAAAGTATATCTGCATAAACGATTGCAGATCCATTGATTTAGTCAGATCTTAGAGATGCATGTTTTTGTTCATGCAAGATCTCTAGGACTGTGTGGACTTTAATAAAGAGTCATTGATTTTTAATTTATTTTTCCCAACGTTCATGTTTCTTAGAAATCAAAATAAGTTTGATTTGCATACATTTATTATGTGAATGTTTATTGTACATTCATAATATGGAATGGTTCCGGTACATTCTTTGACATTATTGAAAAATATGTCAGGTAGATAGGGGTCAGCCTTCTCACACAGGTGACCGCCTCCATCAATTTAGTGTTGATGGGAGACGAGACCTATCTTAAGAAAATTATCATAAGGATAATTTGAGATCAAATGGATTAAAGATCTTTAGCATCACACAAGTAATGACAAAAAGGTTATTATAGTGTTTTTATGGTGGAGATAAGTTTCACATAGTCTACTTCGAGAGGCCAGATGTGAGTTCATGTTTATTGAGTAGATCAAGAAGCTTAGTTTAGATACATATGGTGTCTGAATATCATTTGTACAATATTATCTTATGAGATAAATATATACACTCCATGGGAATGAATAAAATGTTGTAGCACATGTTTCATAGCATGTGTGCAAATGTAGATCAAAAGGGTGAACATAAGTTTTATCTCAACTTATTATTTTGTGAGACCCTAAATTGAGTACCCTCACGACTCCTATTAGTGGCTCAAAGCTTGGTTCGATGTTCGCTATCTTAGCATGCTACCAAATGACCATGAGAGATTCGATTTAGTGGAGCATTACTAGAAATGCGAGTTGGATATAAGTTGAAAGACTCGTGAGAAGAGGAAGATCATTAACATAATCTCATTTAGTTTGTGTTTGCTGGTATCAGTTATGACTTATGGGTCATAATTGTGAACATAAGAACTATGATACATTAGATCAAAGTGTGATGTATCTGTGATTCAAATGATCTAGGGCATTGAGCATACTTCCTATGATCTACTTGGTGATTCTGATGATGATAAAGAGAGGATATATATTCCTAACAGATGTATATCAAAGTGCTCACATAGTATGCCGATCGCACGACCTATTTATCCTGTATGAAATGATGCAAGAGAATTTAAAGGACAAATCGGTTTCAAATGCAATAATACTTGAAAAAGGAGAGGAGCAAATGATCAAAATAATTATAATAAGGAGGCAATGTGATATTGAAGAGACTAGGACATAACACTTCATAAAACCTCATACGAGGTTCAGGTATCTGAAAAAATAAGGAAGTGATAAGATCTCAATAAGTTGTGTCTAATTGCAAACCGATACAAACTGATAACTCGTCGATGATATTTGATACAATATAATGCGCAATATTGTATAATATTATGAGGATCTGAATGCTACGTCTCTTAAAGCATATTGATGTAGGAATAATTACTAAGTAGATACATCTTGGTAAATTTACTGGACCTGCAGTCCTGACATGAGAAGATGTCATGTAAACTAAATACTAAATGAAAATTGTCTCAGCCTATATGACTTACGTGACAAAATTTATATGAATTTTTTTGAAGGATTCAAAATGCCTGAAGCATATACATGTTATTGAAAACCTTGTTTATAACCCTTAAACGAATTAAATGAACTAAGGTTGATGTACTGAAATCACCTTCATAAATATTTATTGATGAAGGGTACAAAGATGACTTTGTTTACCCTTATCCCTTTATGATATTCAAAATCTTTCATAATGTTGTGCAAGTTGCTAACTTGAATATTATCGGAGCTTTTGAAGAGTTTCCGAAATATTATCGGAGCTTTTGAAGAGTTTCCGAAAAGCAGTAGACTACCTGCTAAAAGAAATTGAAATGAGAAAATTAGATTGGTCCTGAAGTATCATATATTTGTTCAATTGATGCATTTATTTATCTTTCTATAACTATGAGCATGATATAATTTCTTCCTTACACGAAGATACTGAAATAAGATCAATTGCATATTATCGATTTGATGAGAATTTTTCCAAAATTAGGGGGAGAGAATAATTAAATAAAACGAGAAATTTTGTGGAAAATCCATCATCGTCTCATCTTGATCTACATGCTTCTATTAGTGAGCAAGAGGTCCAAAAGATTATTCACTTGTAGAAAATAGCAAATCAAATGCCAGACACATTTACAGATTTGAAAAGGATTACCAAATCACATATCCCCGCAGAGAATGTCCCAATTTGAATCGATGTCCCTGTAGGACCATATACTAGTGTCATAGAAAATGAGTCCAAAAGCACACCCGAAGCGTGATATACCATTGGGTTCTAAGGATCAGGATCCTAGAAAAATAAAAATAAATGGTCAAGATGACAATAAGAAATAATCTCATAAAGAAATGCAAGATTTGATCAGTCCTGATATTCTTGAAGAAATCAGTGAGCCGCAAACTCAAGAAAATGAAGAAATATCAATAAATCCAATTGTTGTTATGACTATTTGAATCGCTTGGAAGTAAATGTGGTTTGAAATACCCACAACTTTATATGAAGATAATGCAGCATACATTGCTCAATTGAAGGGAGGATTCAGAAAAAGAGATAGGACAAAAGCACATTTCACCAAAGTTGTTCTTGTTGGAAATTTGCCTTTGGTGGGGAGGTGCATCCACCCATATTTAATGAATTAAATAATAGGGTTCCGTATGTTGGAGGCTTTGTCTCTTCACACGTGCATAATCTACTAAGTGAGTAGATGACCGTAGGGCCAAGAATCATCAAATTTAATTGAGAAATGAAATAGATATTGGTCTACGAAGTAAGGTGTTTGAGGCATGGAAATATGGTGTGGGACAAATCTACCACATCGGTGGGAAAAGGAAGAATTTCTCTCTTTATAAGTCTCAAAATTGGTTAAGGGTTTGGGACCCCAAGGGGTAACCCATGTGTTTGAAGGAGGGAGGACCTAGATGTGCTTTGGTTTGAGGCTAAGCCCACACGCGCGCCGCGCCGCCCGCCCGTTCGGTCCGGGCTTGGGTCACGGGTCGTGGGTCTTGGGCTTCTTCTGATAGACCCCCAAATTGTTTAAAATTTACAGTTTAGTCCCTGGAGTTTCTGGAAAGCTAAAATTGGGAACGACGGAAGGCAGAAAGTTTCTGCCTACTGTTTGAGTTATTTTTTGGAGCGTTATTGCACATTAACCAACCATTACTTGGCTGATTAACTCCCTCCATAAACAACCATTACTTGGCTGATTAATTCCATGGAGTCCCTCCCCTTATGCTATATATTGGAGCCTTTTGGCTTAATTGTGGGATGATAGAAATGAGACAACATATAAACACAGAGACAAACAGAAGAGAGAAACAACACACATTCTGTCCAAAAAACATGAGCAGAAACAGTGTCAAAAACAGAAACTCTTCCTTCCTTTTCCATTCTTCAGCAAGTCGTTTCGTGTTTGTTTTCTTCGTCAGAATCAACCTATTCGCTTTGTAGTGTTGATTAGTTATTGTTTTATCTTGGGAGACTATTGCCCGTTAACGTAAAAGCATATATACGAGGCAATCTTGTCTTAAAGACAGAGAGCCATCTCTCGACTCAGCCACAGTTGTAACAATCCAGATTTAGTGTTTCTTGATTTCAGGTTATCAAGATTCAAGACTCAACAACCTTGCGGCAGTTCTGAATATTGGCTATTTGTTTATCCTTTCGAACACTTGTAATATTTATTTACTTCCCGTACTGCTTTACATATCCAACAGTTCTTCACACATGAGCTCCAAAAGAATGGTGATATCACATGCAACAAATTCATTCAAGTGATAATATGACTAATTAGTTCACTAAGTCTCTACCAACTGCAACTTTCGAGAAGATGGTGCACAAAATTGGAATACGAAGACTCCAGCATTTGAACTGAATTTCTCATCACGGGGAGTTAATACATGTTGTACTATTTTTTCCATATAAGGTTTTATCCCACTGGGTTTTCCTTGTAAGGTTTATAATGAGACAACCAAAATATGTATATTAGAAATGTGCACTCTTTTTCCTTCACTATAATTTTTTCCCACTGGTTTTTTTCTAGTAAGGTTTTAACGAGGCACATTATCTATGGACATCCAAGCGGGAGTGTTATGAAATACATATCCTTTGTATGGATGTCCATACACATTCACTAACCTTTTGTATGTATGTACCTATTAATTTGGGCACTTAATATTTGTAACTTCCATTGGGTGGTTACATGTACCTATTAATTTGGGCACTTAATATTTGTAACCTCAATTGAGTGGTTTCATCCTATAAAATGGGATGTTATTCACCTTTGAAGGTATATGAATATACACTTGAAATAAGAAGAAAGTCTCCTCCTCCTCTCTACTTCTTTGTCTACATCTCTTGTCTTATATTGCAATTGCTATCATTTTATAACAGTTAAATGTTTATTAATGAATTTTTGATGATCAACATACAAGGTTAATTACATACGATTGCACAAGAACTTGGTGACAAGTATATATATATATATATATATATATATATATATATATATATATATATATATATATATATATATATATATATATATATATTTGGGACTGTACCCGTGTCAATGAGTTTACAACTTTTTATAAATTGCATAACATTATTAAATAGTATTTTGCAATATACAATAAAAAAAATATAAATTTCTGAAAACGATGAATGTTGATTCATTTTCCTATCTCAATAAATAAGAAAATATGACTCATTGTGATTTTAGTGTTTCCCCCAATTAACGAAGTTATTAGTTACTATGTTCTTATTTGTTTTGATCATTGAGTGTCATTCAAAAATATTATACAAAAACAAAGTCAGTGAAGAGAAAAATGTTATTTGAGTAGAAAATTAATAGAGTTGAAAGATAATATCGAATTAATTATAGTTATGTTATGACAAAAAACGAATTATGGTCATGCTACATTCTTTAAATAAGAAATTAATTTATAGAAATTAATTTATATAAGATAAAATCTTGATTGTTTTTAAAATCTTCAAATCAGGACTTTCAACATAGTTCAAATAAAAAAAATTCAAAAGGTGAAAGTTAAATGAATAATTCAATTGTGAATCTTAATCACTTTCGTTTCCACTTGCCAAATGGGGGTTAGTAAAATTATGGGATACAATATTGAGGGCTCAATTGCTCAAACTTCTCCAAGGCAATGTATTATAAGCCGAACCAAAGACTTCTAAGCTTTAGGAGCCATATTCATAATGAAATCATGAAAGCACTTGAAGAGAGCCATTGGAGGGCCTTCAAGCTATGGGAGATATCATGGAGGAAGATTACAAGAGTCCAAGAACCCAAGGTCCAAAGGTTGCCTCTTAAAGAAGCCCAAATGTGTGACTACAATTGTAAGCTTGGGTAGTCAAAGATCAGAAGGTGACTATTTATGCAAAGAGGCATTCTTTAAAGATAAAGCCATCATTTCTTGAGAAGACATTCAAACAAGGTCCTTACTTCATTAAGGATAGTTTTGTAATAGATAGCCTTGTCTTCTTTAGCCTAGTAGTATAAATACTACACTTATTATTTGTATTCCTTAGTTTTTGATGATATTGAGATGAATACTCTTAACAAGTGATAGTTTATTTGGTAGTTTAGTGTAGTGCTAGTCTAGTGATTGGTGTTAGTGATAGTTAATTATGGTAGATTTCCATTGTTGGCTATTGAAACCATTTTCCATTGATTTTCATATAGCGTTGTTCATTTGTGGATGCAATTGATTAACTCTTGTTGAACTAAAAATAGTATAGGTTCTCTTAGGTTGATTCAATTGGGAGGATTTGGATTTCATATATCTAAGTTCGCCCATTAATCCAATCCTAATTGGGTCTTGCTTATATCCTTTTATTCTCATCCCAATTTCTTTAATTCTCATCTCGAATTTCTTACTTATTTTAGTTTCTACATATTTGTTGTTTGAATCCGTATCTTCCACAAGCCGGATCATATCATTTGGTATCAGAGCTTAGGCTAGAGTGGTGTTTCTACAATCCTCAATTCTAGGTTCTTCTTATTTAAAAAATCACAAAAATCCATAAAAAAAAAATTGAGTTGTTGTTTGAATTGGGTGATTCTATTGATATATTTGAACTCATAGAGGTTGAATCTATCACATATCAAATTTTCAAGTGATTTGGGCTGATTTGAGCAAGAACACCATTAGAGGACCTTTAACTTTGAAGAACACCAATTAGGTCTACTTGAATTAGTATTCTATTAACTTCAAAACTTATTGGGTGTTATTCTCCTTATTGAGAGGTAGCTAGATCTGAAATTTGAGCTAATTTGGAGTTGATTTGATACTAGTTGGAAATTTGAATTGTTCTACAAAGTTCATCAAGTTCTTGTGAAGAAAAAGGCCAAATAGTAGTGTTTGATCCAAAATTCTGAAGATAAAGTTGGAAAAAGCATTTTTGTGACCAAAAATAGCAAAATATCTGAAAAAGTGGGTCCAAGTACAAGGAATAATCATAAAAGGGTCAAAAAATTGGATCCCAAGAAAGAATTGACGTCATCAACTTTTGGTTGCGCTGCACTTCGTGTGAGTCGTGGGAGCGGTCGCGGGAACGTCTTGCGAGTTGCGCTCCTATCGGGAAACATGACAGAAACTCAGAATTCAAGTTGTTTATCCTGATACACACAAGAATGCACCGCGCGACGTGTCTGCGAGTCGCAGGAATTTCACGGGATTTACACAGTAGTCTCGGGATTTTGGATTTCAGGTTTTTGAGCTCCAAAACTTGTTCTGATTCTATTTCTTTTCACTTCTTTGATTCTCTAAAGTATTTAACAACAAGTAATTGATCTTATTTGATTGTTAATTAGTTCTTGAGTCCCATTTCACTTCGTCCCAACTCTTTCAAGCTTTTATCGTTTAAACTTCATCGAAAGTTCTTTGGCTCTTGTCCATTTGTTTTGAGTCATTCGTCATTTCTTAAACAAGAATCCATTCTTCCACAAAGCTTAGCAACCGTGTAACTTGATTGGACAAGTGGTTTCAATACCAACTTTGAAAGAAGCATTAGGTTGTGGTAAGGCTTGTGTGCAAATACGAGTGACGTGAGGAGCTTTTGCTACTAACTTATTTGCTCATTTTGTAGGTACAAGAAGAGGCGTCATAAGAAACGAGATATAAGGAATCGTGTCATCCATAACCTTTGAATCTTATGGTGATGACATGGAGAGCTATGTCGCTAGTAATGGAGGATATAGCTATGCTAGTGATGAAAAATATGGAGGCAACGATGGTCAACATGATCATGGTCAATATGATCTGAGAATTTCTACTCCGGAAGCGAATATGTGGCAAATGTTTCTCATGGGGCTTATGAAAAATGTGAAGGACGAAGGTTCTCATACCACACACTATGGGTATGGAGGTGACTTGAGGTATATTACTTCCTCAGACCTACGTTATGAATCAATTTATGAAGATTCACATGAAATAGGAAGTTATGGTGAATATGTTCGTGAGGATAGTGAATTTGAAAATATGAACCTTGTGGTGAATCTTCTGTGGATATTCACGTACATCCCTTTGTGCTACTTCCTGTACTAGTGGAATGGTATAAGTGTGTGGGTTGGAGGAGGTAGAAGTCATCCTAGGAGGAAAGAAGGATATACATTTCCTACTTCAAGAAATATAATAAATTGTGCTACTTATCCTAGAACAAGTGTGCCATATTCCCGATATTGCTATGATGTTGAATGTAGGAGAAGAGCATCGATAGGTAATACAAGTAGAGGAAATGTCATGTTTCAAGGAGGAAATGACCCGAAGAGGCGAATTATTAAAATGAAGGTTAGTGTCTTTGGTTGTGAGGGATTTTATCTTATGCTTGATGATGGTAGCTATGCCAACTATATTACCCCTCAAACGGTTAGAGAATTGGGAGTATCTTGTGTGATGAGACGAAGCTCTTACTATGATCAAAGAGGGTACTTGATTGATAGGACCGTGAAGATATTCATTACACATGGTGAGTACCAAGAGGAGGTTTGGTGTGATGTGCTTCCCATGGATACTTGTCATATGCGTATAGGATATCCTTGGTTCCAAGAAAATAGGATTCCATATGAGCAAGAACGGTACAAGTATGTAGTGCATAATAAAGGGGGACTTCTCTTTCCACCTATAACCCCTAAAGAAGGAGAAAGTGCGAGTAAGCCACTTCCTAGAGTGAGTGATCCCGATCCTTCACTTTTTGAAAGGATGGACAAAATATTTGAAAAGATAGAACGACATATACACCAGATGATAAAATGCTTTACCAAAGGGCAACAAGTGAAGGAAGGGAAGGCCTTTCAAAGTGAAGCCAAAGGAAAAGAAGAAGTGAATGGTGCACCAATTCCTTCTCAAGAAATTCTTAGCACTTGTCCCAACTCTCATGAAATTGATAGAGAAAAGATTGAGAGGAGTAAGAGAGAGAAAAGTAACAACTCTAGAGGAAAAAGGAGAGGTTGTGAGGAGTGATGTGAGAGGGTTATCACAGCCCCATTCTAACTCATGTAACTTTTCTTTCTTTTCTAGCTGTCTTGATAATGGTGCAGGTATTCTTGGAAGCAAACCGAATGAGGAACCTCAAACTTTGAAAGTTCATGAGGTAGTTGAAGGCTTCCTAAAGGATCAAATGGACTCCAAAGAGGAAAACTACAATAAAGAATATACTTTGTGTGAGCTTCAAGGTAAAATGGCTAATCTCAACACTCTAATTAATGTGGATGTTCATATTGTTGACTTGAGTGTGAATGATAACATGTCCTTAGTTGAACTTAATGTGTCTTTACCATGTGTTAAGCATAATTCCTTAGCGCTTATTGATAATGTTGTTGATATGGATGTTCCAATAATAGTTGATCTTTTTGATGACCGGATTGATCCTTCGTGTGGGATAAATTTGTGTCCACCTAGTGTTGACACTTGTGATGAGATTTGTTGTTCATTGTCATGTGTTGATATTGCTTACCCGCTAGTTGATCCTATTGATGACTGAATTGATTCTTCTAGTAAGATCGATTCCGTCTAACTAGTGTGGATACTTATGTTGATCAACTTGAATGTTATGATAGTCCACTAATTAAGAATTTTTGTGATGGGCTTAATGAACCTCAAGTTAGTAATGATGCTAATACAGTTGGTCATGTTTATAGTTATGTGATGGAAAGTTCTTTGAAAGATAACATTTGTCCTTGTGAGAGTGAAGTTACATTTCTTTAATCTCACCATTCATTGATTATTCTCTCTTTAAGGATAATATCTTATTCGGTGATTACATGACTATTGAAAGTGATATGCATAGTGGTATGTATTGTGATGATGAACATGTAGCCACCTTTGGAGGCTACAAAATAATTGTTTATCCATAGGGGATGATGATTCCCTCCCCAACGATGGAAGGTCTTTCTTGAGGGTTTGTGGCCTACTTGATGGAACAATGTCGAATTTAGGAAAGACTTCCGAATGTGAAGATTGCTATTTAAATAAGGAGAGCGTTTTGAAAGGAAAAGAGCATACTTTTTGGAAGGACTATCCTAGATCTTTTAACCTAGAGGGTGATAATATACTACTCAAAGCTTGGCATAAGATCGATGAGCTTAAAGGTAAAACTTTCTCTCTTTACGAACTTAATTATGTGATTAACTTGTTTGTGAAGTTTCATCAAAGGACTACTTGAAGAGGAGTTTTGGATGGAACCTCATTGGAGAACGACTTGGTACGACGTCACATCTCATACTTCCTTCGCAGATGGTATGTACTCGTGGCTTATGCTTATTCTTGGGCTTTCTAAAGCCATGAAGGTAACTTCCTTGTGTGATGAGTATAGTAGTAGCACTTATAATCATTCATGTGATTCTTTCCTAGTGTTATTACGTGAGTTCAGGTTGTGCTTTCATAGACAATGTGAGAAAAATAGTGTGGGGGATACCTTTGTATTTGACACCGGTGTTGACTTGAGAACGATGCCTTTCTTGAGATGGGCTAGTGTAATGATTAGACTCTTTGCTTGAGTTGGTTTTGTTTGTGATGTTGCACTTAGCCATGAGAGAGATCACTTATTTCTTGACTTAAGGAGAGATATATTCTTCTTGATTGTTAGGACCAATGAGCACTTGTATGTTTGTTTTCCTAAATGCATTGGGTTCCTTAATTTACCCTTTTGTCAATATGTCTTGAATAACCAAGTGTCTTGGACATTATTTGGATACATAGTCTTTCTAGATCCTTATGATTCTTGATTATATCATAAGAGTGAGCCATTTAGTTTGTTGGTTGCATGCTATGCTTACTTTAAGTATTATCATTTGCCTTATGATGATTACCTTATTTATTTTGTGAGAAGATATGTACTCATTCTCTTCTATGTCTTGTAAGGTATGAATTTGAGGACAAATCCTTTTTAAGAAGGGGAGGATGATACGATATCGAGGGGCTCAATTGCTCAAACGTCTCCAAGGTATTGTACTATAAGCCGAGCCAATGACTTCCATGCTTTAGGAGCCATGTTCATGGAGAATAAAGTCATGGAAACTCATTAAGAGAGCCATTGGAGGGCCTTCAATCTATATGAGATAGCATGAAGGAAGATTACAAGAGTCCAAGAACCCAAGGCCCAATGCTTGCCTCTTAAAGAAGCCCAAATGTTGATGTGTTGCTACAATTGCAAGCTTGGGTAGTTAAAGACCAGATGGTGACTATTTATGCAAAGAGGCCATTTTTAAAGACAAAGCCATCATTCCTTAAGAAGATATTCAAAAAGGCCCTTGCTTCATTAAGGGTATTCTTGTAATAGATAGCCTTATCTTCTTTAGCCTAGTAGTATAAATACTACACTTATTATTTGCATTCCTTAGTTTTTGATGATGTTGAGATGAATACTCTTAACGAGTGATAGTTTATTTGGTAGTTTAGTGTAGTGCTAGTCTAGTGATTAGTGTTAGTGATGGTTAATTATGGTGGATTTCCATTGTTGGCTATTGAAACTCTTTTCCATTGATTTTCATATAGAGCTGTTCATTTGTGGATTCAGTTGATTAAATCTTGTTGAACTTCAAATAGTATAGGTTCTCTTAGGTTGATTCAATTGGGAGAATTTGAATTTCATATAGCCAAGTTCGCTCATAAATTCAATCCTAATTGGGTCTTGCTTCTATCCCTCTATTCTCATCCCTATTTCTTTAATTCTCATCTCAAATTTCTTACATATTTTAGTTTTCATGTATTTATTGTTTGAATCCGTATCTTTCACAAGCCGGATTGTATCACATTGGACTTACATGTGGGCTCTTATCTTGTGACGCTTACACTTCAAACGCTCAGTCGTTTAAAATGTATGTGTCCAATGCCTTATACTTGTCATCAAGTTCTTGTGTAGTCGTATGTAATTACCTTATATGTTGATCGTCAAAAATTCATTAATAGACCTTTAACTCGTTAAAAAGTCTATTCATTAATCATATTTTAGAAATTCAAACCACTAATGCAGCGTCAAAAAAGTGAACTTGTGTAATGACCCGCTAGGTCGTGTGGAGTTTTTTTTATTTCTAAAATAACTTTCCCTATAGTGTAATAGTAATCTTGACTTAGGGGATTGGGTGGCGCGGTTCCGAGGCAATCGGTTGAGTATCAAAGAGGAATTAGCAAAATTGGAAGTTCCTAAGTTAAGAGAATGACGAAGTTTGACTAAAGACAACATTCAGGGTTAACGAGTTTAGATTCGAGTTTGGACTGTTCAATTAAGTCTAGAACATGATTTATGACTTGGTCAAGTGGTTAGAACAGATTGATTTTGACGGTTGGTTGAGAAACTAGCTTAGTTAAAGGATTTGAGTTGATCACGATCAATATTGGGTCAAGACGGTCCTGAATTAGTATTTTGAGTGCGCGAGCAACTTTATAGCGTGTTTTAGGACTGAAATGCATATTTGATTTGTGTCTGGGAGGTCTCATATGTGTTTTGGGTGTTGACTCAAAATTTAGAGAACATTTGATTATTTCTGGTTTGCTGGTGCAAGAAACCTTCTTCCCGATCGTGAGAGGGTCTTCGTGTTCACAAAGAAGGGTGCGAAAGGTTAGCTTTCAAGTGCTCAGATGGGCCCCTGCGTTTGCAAAGGGGAAAAGGTTCTGGGTCGGGACAAGGTTACTCACCATGATCACGATAGGCCTGTCGTGTTCACTATGAGTTGGGATGGATTGGACCTCGATCGCAATGCCTAGATCATGTTCGCAAAAGAAGGGCCGGGCCTACATAGTGAATTAAGTCCTCAACTTCGAATTTCATTTATCTTTTTCATAGTTTGAGCTCTAGAGCTCAATTTATGGAGATTTCAAAGGCTAGAATTAGGATTTGGATGGAGGGTAAGTTTCTAATCCTTAGTTAGTCGATTCCTAATGATTTCTTCCATTAAATTAGTGATTTATTCATGATTTGAATTTATAAAAATGAGGTGTTTAGCCCTATAATTACAATCATGCAATTTTGTGGGGTCCAATTAGTGGATGAACTTTTCTAATTTTCTGGATTTAGACTATTAAATTCATTACTACATTAATTTTTTTCATAAAATTCCAATTTTGCCTTTGGAGGCTCGGGTGTGACTTTTGAATTGACTTATTGGGCTCGGGATATAAGTATAGTAATATGAATATCTACAAGTTCATTTTTTTATGTACGACATGTAATTAGATTGAGAGCATTCCGAGGCTCTTCAGAAGAGAAAGTCCCTCTTTGAGTTTGTTTCTCGGCCTCAAGGTATGTTAAGACTTCTAGACTTCAGTTGAGGGACGTTTCTATAAGTAAATATTAATAAGGTTAATAATAAGGGGTAAGGGCAAAAAAAGGGGTCTCGTACCCGTGATATGACGAGCATTGATATGAGTACTGGTGCTATGATATGGGTAATGTTGTTATGTGCTATTTTCTTCACCTGACTGTTTAATTTTATTCATCACTCTATGGAATTTCGTACACTTGTGATAATTAGGTTGTTGAAATTACTTGAACTAGTTGGCCGTTAAGTATGGATACTGAGATATTCATGCTCTTATGTTATTTATCACGCATATGCATTTGATTTGGCTCAATATGATTTAGGAGATATGAATTTCAAGAAAAGTTATGGTTGCTAACCAAAATGGAAAATTGATGGATATTTTAGCCTCATAAGGTCATATGCATGATATTTTAACCTCAAAAGGTTGAGTGTCTGATGTGATGTGGGAGGTCTTGTATTTCGGGAACGTATATGGACTTAGAGATCCCCCATAGATCACATCTCCGATACATCCTTGTGGATATGTGTGTATAGGGAGCATATTGCATTGCATTGCATGCATCATTCATTCTATTAATTAATTGATTAACTTTTTCTCTAATTATTGGTTACTTGAGTATTTGACTTTACTTGGAAATTGGTTATCCTTTATCTTGTTGATGGTTCAGTTATGAGTAAGGTAAATGGTAAGGGTAAAAGTTACTTTTTCTAATACTTCGTCACTACTTCTTTCATTGTCAGTCTATGAGATATATCGTTAATTCTTTCCGTACTCTTACTATACTTGTTGTATTTCTTGTGGTGAAGATTCGACCCCGAGTACGATTTGGACACAACAGAGCTGTTTGAGTCAGAGGTGGTGATATTCAGGAGATTGTGGTGAGCTGCCTGGATGTTTGCATCATCCTTCTCCCTTTATCCTTTTATTACTCCTATGTTTTCTTTGTATCCATATAGTGCATTAGTGGATTTTAGACTTGTATTGTATTCGTAGTGACTCTTGTACACATGACACCAATCTTGGATGGTTTTGTTGTTTCGGCACTTATTTATTTATATCAGACTTTGTATTTGGATAATTGACTTATTTCTTTACTTTTTTCGCTTAATTAACTTAATTGAATTGGTAATCGATTGAGTTTTGACTTATCTATCGGTTAGGAATAGGTGTCATCACAATTAGCGTTTTTGGGTCATGACAACTTGATACAACTTTCCATCAGAAAATCAGAAATTCTACACATCATAGAAGTTACTCATTTTCTATCTTTCCGAGTGATAAACAAACATATACTCGCAAGTTTGTTCTATAAGTAATTTATTATGAAATTATAGTCCAAGAATCAAGTAATTTAATATGCACGTTCTAATCTAGCCCATTGACTTAGAAAGACGCCTTAACTTACCTCTAATTAATAGTCAAGGTCCTCCATCAACAAACTCATGTACTCAATCCCTTCGAAATCTGCAATAAATAGTTTAAATTGTTAATCCAACTACTTTCTCAACACAATTCATCGATTGAATCTAGTTTTGGCCATTTAAGTCTTCATATTGCTTCTACCCATAAACATCAACATCATTTTATGTCATAAAGTTTCTAACATTAGTAATAGGAAGTACGAAAATTACCTCAAACATATTTCCCAAAAATCCTGATTTTGAGTTAAAGCCTTTTGAATCCTTTATGAAAACTCAGGATCTTAAAATTTTTAGGTGTTAAACAATGTTAATCTGACGTATTTAATTTGAATTCATGATGAGAATCTTACCTCTATAAAGTATTAAAGAGCCCTAACTAGCTTTTTCTCAAGAGCTCTCAAAACGATGTGGAAAATAATGACTTCTCTCTCCGACAACCTTATTATGTCAGATTTTTCACCCTGTGCTTTGGACACTGCGCCACGGCACCTATGGTGCCCAAGAAAAATATTTGAGTTCGGGCGCTACAAGCTGTCTGCTGTCGTTTTCTGACAGGACAACCCTCGAGTCAAGTACTCATAATCTTTTATAGGAATATTGAAATGAAAAATTGTTTAAATCGTTGGAATTTAAACTTCAATGGATTTGATTTGATATATAGGATATGTGCAGCAGCTCAGGTCGTTTTTTTCCTTTAATCATTTCTAACTTGTTCCAAACTATCTATCCCTTCTTGTGAACAATCATATGACTTTCTAAACATGAAATCTAGGCGTTGTACATCATCACTACCTTCAGAACACCATTGTGATAAACTTATAACTTAAGCAAGGACGTAATACTTAGCAAAATATTTCTAGGGCGTTATATTCATGCATTTAATGTAGTATACATAGGGGTGCCAAAAATGAGCTGGTTGAATTAGATTTGAGTGGGTTAAAATGAGTTCAGTTTTTAAATGGTTGGGCTAAAATCGGTCCTGCCCTCAATTGATATAAGAGAATGTACCACATGCAATTACACATAGAAGTGTTTTACTAGGATGTTGGTTTTTCTTGATTGAATATTTTTTAAAAAATTGTACCATCTGCAAGTACGCGTAACAGAGTTTCATACAGATAATTAAAAAGAATCAGCTGAAGTAAGACTTCGATTTTCCTAGATTGAGGGTGTAACTAGTGAAAGGAATAATCCCCTTGATTATTTTCATTAATTGAGAAGGTATATATACAAGTTACAAAATAAGAGAATCCTATTCCTAAAATCTTATTCTACCATAATTCTAACTCTACAATTATGGTAAGTGTATAATCCTAATTTAGGTAACAAATACACTACAAAATACACCAAATATATATACCATATATACAAGATTACAATCTTGTGGATTGTTTGAAATCTGCCCGTGATGGGCCAGCCCACTGCCACTGGCTGCTGAAAAGCCAACTGCCGAAATAGAGCAATATACTTGTGATATACACTGCTGTATATTGGGTGTATATCACTGGTATATTTCTCTGTTTAACAACTAGAACCAAAATTCTCTCAGAAACTCTGTTACTTAAACTGGAAGAATATCAAATGCACAAATTTTAAGTCAAACACTACACAGTAACTTAAGTTTTGATGTCCCAAAAAGTGAAAACTTTTTAATTTGGAAATGTACTTGAGAACAACTTTGCTAAGGTATCATATGTCTATGCATTAAAATGTAGCAGCAGCAATGCTTTACAGGTTAGAATTGGACTAGTATTGAACTAAAATAGAGATCACTTCAAAAATGAGTTATGTTGGGCGGGTTAAAAATCAGCCTAATACGAAATTATCTTGATCCCAACTCATACGATTTTGGGTGGGTTAGGGGACCATCAATTTTTGAGCCATATTTTACACCCCTAAGTATACATATAGAGCACATTTGAATAAGCTGATTGTAAACTCCTGATAATCTCCAAGTGTTGAAAAGTACTTTTAAGTGCCGAAATTGAATTTTTAAATAAGCAGCTAGTGTTTCGATAGAAGTGCTAAAACTGATAACCAATTGACGTGTTTGATAAAAAAGTGTTGGTAAACAATTTTTTTACTAAAATGACTAAGATTGACTTAACTGTTTTACAAAAAAAAATATAAAATTAAAAGTATTCTTTTAGAAAAAGGAGGAACCAAATATACATAATGAAAGAAAGTTAGGGGTTTTATTTTAAAAATATATTTTGAGAATTAGAATATTAAGGATAAAATAGTAAAAGACTTGGTCAAACTATAAATGATTATAAGAATGAAACACAAAAATTGGGGATGACCTACTTATGTTGACTGATTTTGGCTTATAAGTACTTTTAGTGTTTATCAAACAAATGGATGAGCCAAACAAAATTATAAGCCAGTTTGACCACCTTATAAGTTTAGCTAAATACCCTAATCAACTTTCAAAAATATGCATCATAACATAATATTTTACATACACGTTATTTTGCAACATTATTTATACACCTTTACAATTATTATACAATATTTATACACCAATATAAACAATGTATCTTTTTTTTTCAATTCAAATCACCTAAAGTAAAAAAGATATATCGAAGTAGTTCTGATGATTCAATAATCTTATTACTTCAATCCGAAGTTCTTAGTTACTTCAACTGGTTGAATCCTAGCGAGGGAATAATTAAGTCATAATTCATTGGTTGATTGTATCACAGGTTGCTAGTAGTGTTTTATTTCAAATAAAATCAAGATATTTACAGATTAAATGAAAGCCAGAAAAACAACAAAGAAATAGCTATAATCTATCCTATACTAGAAATGGCAACAATTGTGATCAAATAGCAGGATAAACAACAACACTATGTAATACTACAACATGTTCTTCTGCTTTGGGTTGTGTCACTATCAGACACATTAAATCTCTCACAAGGTGCTATGGAATCAATTCCTTATGAAAATCATTCAAGAAAAAGTATGGCTGCATTTCATATTAGTTGTTGAGTAATCTGCTTTTATTTAGTGCATCTACTGCGAACTAGTGATCTTTGTTGTGTGTACAGAAACTAGACATCCACTGAACTTCAACAAACTCTTTGATTGCCTAATGAAGTTCTGCTAGTAGGTTGAACATTTCTGTTAATACCACACACTAGTTAGGACTCCCTTAACCAATTAAACAATATTGTCTATTGCCAATTTTTATATTACTGAGTGTAACATTGTCTTGTTAAAGATACTGGTCTTTGTGTAACCAACCATATTGTTATGGTTGATATTCCGTTGATGATGTTATTGATGTTTAGAGAAGGGGTGCCTCCTCACAAAGGGGGTCGCGGTGACCAGGCCCGGACGATTGTTTACCAAAAACGCAGGTCTCCACAAAGTCGTAAGACCATGTATGGGGGCTGACGTTTGTCCAGTGCCGGAAGGTCAAGAAAGTTGGTGATCTGATGACAGGGGAGCCGGCCACCGAAGTCCCGGTGAACGGCGGTCGTAACTATAACGGTCCTAAGGTAGTCACACAAGTAATGGAGAACATATGAAAGCTAACGATCGTAGTTCTTGAAAGTAGCAATCGAAAAGATTCTAGAGTATCTTCGAGATTACATATTGTTCCCCCAATGATCGTAGTACCATCAAGTTCTCTGCATTTGTAAGTCTTGAACCTGAAGCTGGGATCATTTCCTCATCGCTATTCAGAATCCTTCTTGCTCCTGCCAGCTCCTGAAAGTTATGAATTGGTAGTGTAAGTGCAAAATAAAAAACCCGATTAGCTAAAATTTTGGAAATGCATTGCCTTTCCCAAGGATGTGAGCATATTGCACTTGACCCCTATTCCTCCAGTAGTTGATCTTTTTCACCTCAATAATGACTTTTCATATTGTTTCCCAAGCACCTTGTATTATGTTAACCATGGTAAGTGAGTCAGTATCCATCACAAGAGGCAACAACTGTTTAGTCAAACAAAATTCCAATCCATCTAGAATTGCTATGGTCTCTGCATATACATTAGTTGTGTCTGGTAATCTTCTGGCACATGCATATATCAAGTCACCCATATCATCTCTTATAAAAAATACTCCTGAACTGTGTCCTAGATTACCCCATGAGGCCCCATACATGTGCATTTGTACAAGCCTACTGAAGGACACCTATATTGCACCAACTTATACCCTATTCTTGGTTTGTAACTCTTCAAATATTGCACAAACAGAGGCCAATTATATGATACATTCTTCAATCAAGGATATATAGTACATACTAGGTTATGAGGGTTATAACTAATTCCATGTATGACCTTCTTCTTACTCATGTTTCCTCCATGCATTATTCTATTTCTTCTCTTCCATTGGTGCCAACACACAAAAGATGGGACAACTTGAAGTATTGGTTTTAGTTTTGGAGCACACTGAACATTCCACCATTTCACCACTGTCTGATGCAGTCGGATTGATGGACCAATAACCCCTACTACGTTTGTGTAATATTTCCAAATTGAAGATACAAATTATCCATATAAGAATGTTGTACCGTTTCTTCTTGTTGAGGTTGCTTACAATATCTAGGCCTAGACACAATAACTATCTTCATTGTCTTCAATACATCATTAATAGGAATTTTATACTTCCACAACCTCCATAAAAAAAATACTTTGAATGGCATTCCTTTCATTCATATTCATGGAAAGTGTATTGAAGGTTGATCTTTTTGTCTTAATATATTCTATGGACTACCTACTGTAAACCTGCCTATACTATTGAGTAACAACCAAGGCCTTTCCTTCTCATTAGATTGCCCCAAAAATCTCAACTCTGATTCCACATGCTCCAAAATGTTTACTGGGAGTGTTGTCTGCATCTTTCGGATATCCCAACCTTCTGATGTCATAAAGAATGACAATTCCTTATGCTTGTGTCAATATGGAAATCTGCATCAATGATCTAATTAATAGGATCAATATTAGTCCAATTGTCATCCCACACATCACATGTAACATTACCAGGTTCCCACCATATTAAGTGGTCAACTTACTCTCTAGCCTCTAGCATCTTCTTCCAGATTTGTGAGCCTCCCTTCCACTGCACTCTAGTAGGCTTGAGCTTCTTATAATATTTGTTCCACATAAAAATTTAGTATAGAGAATTTGTGTTTCTTAACCTCCTCCAAAATTTGGCAAATAAAGCTTGAGACAAATCACATAAAGACTTAAAATAATGCCCACCTTCTGCTTTTGGTAAGCAGATATGCTCCCATGAAACTTAATAAATGCTTTTGCCTTCATCCTTGTTTCTCCAAAAGAACCTTGCAAAGATATTGTGTAACTCATTAATGTTGTACTTCATAGGAACTACAGCTGAAAGCATGTATACTGGTATGTTTTGTAACACATTGCTTATTAGTACTGCTTTCCCACCAAATGATAACAATTTTCCTTTCCAGTTATGCAAATTGTTTTTCACCTTTTTGATCAGATCATTATAATACACCTTTTTCTTGCTAGCATGAAAGATTGGACAACCCAAGAATGTCAATGAGAATTTTCCTTCCTTTTGTGGAACCAGTGACCTATTCTACCTTTTGAATCGGATTAGCTGCAACCTTTTGATACATATAGAATGCACTTTTGCCCCTATTTATAAGCTGACCTGAGACAACCTCAAATCTTCTGTAATGACTTCTTTTCTGCAGATGCAAATATAATTATATTATATGCATAAGTAAGACAATTGATATTATGAATCCATTTTTGCATTCCATAGCCTACCTAACTAATGCTTTAAAACACTACATTTTGGGCTATGGAAAGAACTTCTGCTGATACGATAAATAAAGCTGGTGGCAATGGATCACCCTGTTTAACACCTCTTGTTGAGTGAAAAAAATCTGTAGCTTTTCCATTAAACAGTATGGAGTACCAGTTGTTTGCTATGAGTCTCCATATCATGTCAATGAACTGGTCAACAAATTTCATTCTTCTCAACACCTTAACTAAATATAGTCATGACACACTATTATATGTCTTAATAATATCTAGTTTTATCACCACATTTGCAGATTTTCCTCTTTTTAATATCTGTGACAATTTTCTATGTCAAAAGTACATTTTCAATGATACTCTTACCCTTGACAAAACTTGCTTAATTAGGGGAAATCAAGTCTAGTGAAACCTCCACCAGTCTGTCATGCACTACCCTTTTGACAACACCTTATTGATAAAGTTATCCAAAGTTATAGGCCTTGAATTTGAATAAGTTTGCACCAATTCTTTCTTGGATAGTAACACTAAATTGGTGTGCGTGATGAATTTAAGAAGAGTATGACCATGGAAAATATCAGTTACCATGCTATACGCATCTGATCATATGATGTCCCAACAAGATTGATAGAACAAGCTTGAGAAACCATCTGGACCACTGACACTACTACCATTCAGATTGCACACTACTATTTTTACTTCTTCCATCCTAGGAATTTTGCATAGATCTTGATTCCTTCCTTGATAAATCAGTATTGTAACATGTGCAATCAAGATCTCACAGTCATGATTATTATCGTCATGAGTGAATTGTTTGAAATAAAAATTCACAACTTCATCTACCATTTGAGCATTATCTTCAATCCATAAATCATCTGAATTTTGTATTATCTTGATTTGAAGGTTTATCCTTCTGCCTTTTACAAGATTATGGAAGAATCTTGTATTCTTGTCTCCATCTACAAACCAATCCAGCCCAAATTTTGACTTCATTATTCCTCTTCAAAGTGTAAATATCTTTTCATTTTAGCCTGAGCTTGTTGTAACACACTTGTGTTTATGAGGCTGGTTTTTCTTGAAATAGTTCATTCTTTATTCTCACATTTCCTCCCTAATGCTTAGTTATTTGAATATATCACCAAAAGTTGCTCTACTCTATTTTGATATCAACCCTTTCAACTTCTTCAATTTACATTGGAAGTTGATGAAGGGGTCATCGTTTTTCTAGCCAGACCAGTTTTGCCTAAAAGTGTAAAAAATATTTCATGTTCAGTCCAGAAGTTGAGGAACTTAAATGGCATGGCATAATCTTTAGCAGCAACCTCAAAATTACATAATAGAGGTGCATGATATGATCCAAGCCTTGCAAGTGCTCCACTTCAGTGTGCCCAAACTAGTTCTGCATAAAAGAATTCACTACTATTTTGTCCAATCTTTCAAATATGCAATCCTCTGTAGATATTCCATTCCACCATGTAAAGGGGCTTTTCTTGAAATTTAGTTCATCTAGCTGACAAGAATTCACACAAAAAACAAAATCTTCAACATCATGTGGTTGTACTGGAATACCACCTATATTTTCCTATTCATTCACCACCACATTGAAATCCCCTCGTATCAGCTAGGGATTTGTCATGTTGAAAGCTAGATGATATATATTATTCCACAATTCAATTCTTTCAGTTTCATCACATTTGGCATATAGCAAAGTAGTAATCATCAATTCCTATAAGAATAGCTTCAGAGTAACTTTCTTATCAGTATCCATAAGAACTTCCACTTCAATGGTATCAACTATGAAGTACCATATCCTCCCATTGTAGGGATCTGTACTATATAAACGATGTTTCTACCTTCATACATGTTCATTAAAATATATTTACTTTGCATAAAAGTATATAACAACGTATGAAAGTTTATAACACGTTGCTAGCTACAGAGATGAGTATTTTTTGCGATTTTTAATTACAATTCTTGTTCAAGATCATACCAAATCCCCACCTAATGATTTCAATTTTTTTAGACCACCTCCTTAGAATATTTCCAACAAGTACAAATAACACTCACTTCAAGTTTCTCATAAAAATATTATATTCTCATAAATGGCTTGTTTGTAATTCAAACACCATAAAACATGGCCAACAATGTCCTAAATTCATCTTATGCCACAAATAATGTTGTTTCATGTTAAGATACATCTTTGTAGACCCGAAATGAATAGAATACCATGAACAGAGAGCCTCCTCAAGTATTAATTGCCTCAAGTTATCAACATAAGGCACACAGATCGAACCCTTAAGCCACATAACCCAATCATAATAAAAAATAATCCTAGTGGAACCACCTCGTCATTTTGTGTCTCTAAGTTCACAAAAATGCCAATCCTTAAACTATTGATCCTTAATCTGCTCCGTCAAAGACGTTAGGCAATAATATAAATCAAAACCTTACAAGGCTTATAAATTTCCAACATCACAAATTTATTAGCCGAGGCCTGAACATCTATGACCAAAGGATGCTCCTAAAAAAGAGCTAAACTACTTATATTGGCTGATTCTAACTCAAGGCATCCACTACCCTATTCACCTTGGAAAGATGGCACAATATGATGATGTTACAATCTTTGAGCAACTCAAGCCATGTATGCTACATAAAATTCAAGTACTTCTAATTTAATATGTACTGAAGGCTACATTGCTCTATGTAAATCTCACAAGATATCCTATATAGGTAGTGCCTCCAAATTAAGTGCAAATACAATTACCACCAACTCCAAGTTATGGGTAGGGTGTTCTTTTCATGAACTTTCAAATGGCGTGAGGCATATGTAATCACCCTTCTAGGTAAACTGATTTAATAGGACTATAATAGTTCAAAATCCCTCCACAAAGAGGCAATACAACCTGTAAAACTAAAGAAACTCTGAGTCTCGATAGACATTGTAGGTTTGTTCCAACTCTGAACTACCTCTATCCTCTTAGGGTCAATTTTAATACCCTAGCTAGACATAATCTGACCAAACAATGCCATTGAATTAAGCCAAAACTCGTATTTTACAAACTTGGCATAAAGATCTATTTCCTTCCGAATCTAGAGCACAATTCTCAAATGTTGCTCGTGCTCTTACTTACAATGCGAGTATATAAGTATGTTATCAATACATATGATTATAAAAAAAATCCAAACATGGTTTTAAAAACTGATGCATCAACTCCATAGATGTTGCTTGAGCATAGGTCAACCTAAAGGACATCCAAAAACTCATGATGTCCATAATGAGTTTGAAAAGCTATCCTTGGGAAATCCATTGCCCTAATCTTCAACTAATGACATTAGTGTCTCAAATAGATCTTAGAGAAGATGGTGGCACCCTGTATCTAGTCATATAAATCATCAATGCGCAACAATGGACATTTGTTCTATATGGTTACCTTGTTCAATTGTCGATAATAAATGCACATTTGTGTTGATACTTCTTTTTTAAAAACAAGATAGGAGCACCTCAAAGGAACACACCCAGTCTAATGAACCCAATTCTTATTAAATCATGCAATTGCTCATTTAACTCCTTCAATTTAGCAGGTGCCATCTTGTATGGTGGATGAGATTTTCGTTGTGTGTCTAGCACTAAGTCAATAAAAAAATCAATATCACAGTCAAGTGAAATACTAGGTTAATCCATAGGAAATACCACTAGAAACCTTTCACTAGTGGTACCGAATCAAGAAAATATGAGTCTCCACCCTAGTATCCCGAATAAAGGCTAGATAAGATAAAAAGCCCATCTCCACCATCCATCACTCCTTCACGAAAGAGATTAATTTCTCCATGGAGTAACTAAGTGTCCCCTCCACTCAATTATAGTAAACCATCACATATCCAAAGTAACTAAAATGGCATGACCATTCAAAATTGTATGATATGGAGATAACCTATCCATGCTAAGAATAACTAAAAATCCACCATGTCGAGAAATAAAAGATCAACTAGTATATCATGTATAAGAATAGAAACCACATAAGATTGATAGACTCGATCAACAATAATAGAATCCCTAACAGGTATAGATATATGCATAAGAATATCAACCAGCCCACAAGACATACTAAAGTGAAATAAAAATATGATGACCCATTAAATATGTAGAACTTGGATCAAATAATATTGAGAAATCTAGGTGTATGACTGAAACAATACATGTAATTACAACATCCAATGCAACCACCTCAAGCCTACTTGGAAATGAATAAAACATGTCTGGCCTCCCCCTGTCTCACAACCAACTGTGCTTCATCCTCTACCAGCCTAAGAACTATCCTTCATTTGTAGTGACTTGGATCTGAACAATGGCATAAGTACCCTACTAAGGTGTATGACTCTGTTAGACATTCCTTCATTTTATGCCCTAAAGTACCATACTCAAGTCAACCCCTACACCGATGGCTATTGAGGCTACCCCCATTAAATAGAATGTCCACTATAAGTTGTCTGCTCTAGCCTGTAGCTCATTGCCTCTAGAAAATGCACAACTAAATCCTCCCCGAGTTACGAGGATTCTTTCCCTCATGCTCCTCTCACTCCTAATGCAAAAGTTACTCGATTCTTCTAAATATATCTACACTTGAATAAATGAAACCCTAGGCTTGACCTCTGGTGCCATGGTCAGTCTAGTGACATAGTTGAGGCCCTCATAAGTCTCCTCACCTTATTTAACTTATGGTTGAAATCAAGAAAGCAGCAGTACTTCTTATGAATCTCATCTCATACTTGGTGACATTATGTCCTTTTAGTGCAAATGCTCAAAATGTTCCCTTAAATCACCCCTTCTATAGGCTGAAATAAATTTCTCAAAGAAGAGATGTACAAAATGTGTCCAAGTGAGAGGTAGGGATCATGCTGGCATGCTTTGTGCATAACCTCTCCACCCCTGTATAGCCTGAACCTCTAACTGAAAAGTAGTGAAGTCAATTCCATTCTACAAATAAGTTGTGCAATAACTCATGATAATGGTATAAGAACTACTGAGGATTAATTGCTAGATCACCATTGTATTAAGGCAGATATACTTTATAAAATTTATCTAACATTTTATGCTCCTCTATAGAAATAGTAGGTTGCGCCACTGGTTGTGGTGCAATAATTGGTTGTGGACTGCCCATATATTATGGTATTGCAGTAGACTGAACTCAAAGAGTCTAGTACATATATGTGTAATATTGCATCAGAGTATGTATCTGTCACACCCCAACCTTAGGAAGGTGGCCGACACTCGCTGCCTTAAGACCTGAGCATACCATGACTCATCCGTGTTTTAGGTACATACGTATTTGGGCCAACAAGGCCTCAGAATAACTCTGATAAGACATTGTAACCTGTCAAAACAGAAAAATACAACATGTATAATATGCATAAAGCTGACAAGGCCACAATATACGTCAACTAGCTAACAAAGAGGCCGACAAGGCCATACATGACTCTGACAAATATGACAATTGTCTACAAGCCTCTAAAAGTATATAAACTCAAGAAGGTTGGGACAGGGCCCCGCCATACCCACATATTCATATATGAAATTATACCAACTCCGTCTAACATATTCGAATTAGGTGGAAAGTTCTGACATTACCACTGAGCTAAGATCCTACTGGAAATGAGCGTCACTCCGGCTATCTATATGTGCGGGCATGATGCAGTGCCCAGAAAGGGGACGTCAGTATGAATAATTTACTTAATATGTAAGACAAGAAAATATAAATAGGTACCACAATGGAAGGGAGAATAATGAAGAAACAACCTATAACAC
Source organism: Anisodus tanguticus (assembly GCA_034509755.1). Classification (NCBI taxonomy): domain Eukaryota; kingdom Viridiplantae; phylum Streptophyta; class Magnoliopsida; order Solanales; family Solanaceae; genus Anisodus; species Anisodus tanguticus. The sequence goes on from CM067557.1 coordinate 21,541,544, forward strand.
TGAATGCCACTAGGGACCATGTGTTACACCTTGTAATTTTAAGACGATAATTAGAGGACGTAATTAAGGAGGTAAGATTCGAATCTTGGATATAGAGTATATTTATATATGCTAATCCGGAAATTAGTATACAAGAGGATGTGATTCCGGAAAGATGTTGGTCACAATAAGGGTGATGTTGGATACTTATGGCAATAATTGTATATTCCCGTTATGGAATAGTATTGTATTATAAAATTATGACATTGAGGATACGAGGCTTATGAAATTCTCGGGAATTATAAGAAGTGGGTTTAAGATTTATTAATTGAAGAACTTGGGGGCCAAAGTGAAAAAAAGAAGGAAAATCAGATTTTTTATAACCTACACCCAATCTTTCATCTTCTTCATTCAAACTTAACACAAACTCTCCTCTCCTCCCCCATACCCCAGCCAAGAACCCCCCAACCCCATAGCCAAATTTGAGGTTGTTATCTTCTCTTCCTAGACTACATTTTTCACCAAAAATTAGAAGCAAAACACCACCAAAAACAGTGGCAAAAACAGCGGCAAAACAGCCACTGCTTGGCCGAAAATCTGCCCAAAATTTGAGATTTTTGGGATGAAATTTTGGAAGAAAAACGTGTAGGGATGATGGCTTAACATTGTAGAATACTTGCATGTCAATTGGAGTTGAAGAAGTGAACAAAAAAGAGGAGAAAATTACAAAACAGTGGGGATTTTCGGACAAACAGTGGGCAGAAAATTGCGGACTGTTTTGGACGAATTTGAGGTATAAAAATTCTTCTTTCTATGATATAATTGGAATGCATGTTGTTAGAATTAAGGTAATGAATTTGTGTTAAGGAAGAATTGGAATTTAAGCATTGCATGTGACAATTTTGGGCTAGTTGCCAATTTGGGACAGATTTTGGTGTTGTTGGAATCGTTGGTTATTGTTGTGATTATTATCACTAGTTGCATGATGAAATTGAAAGGAAACATTGATATTTAGTTGGAATTAGTTATATGGAAGTACTGAAATACGAAATTGGATTTTAGGAGTTAAGATAAGAGTTATGGAATTATGACATGTTGTGGCCAAGAACTTGCATGAAATTGTTGGACATGTTGTGATGTATATGGACTGTTGTAGGGGCTGTTTTTAAGGTGGATTAAGAGGCAAAATTTACATGAGAAGTGGGTGTGTAAATTCCCTTTATTGTTGTTTTGGTTGTGCCCTTAATTGGTACTTGGTTATTGATGTTATTAGCCTCGTTTGGAAGTTGTGGAAACATGTATAAACGGGGGAAGTGCTGCCCGAATTTTTATAGAATAAGAAGTCGTTATTCGATATAAAGTATGCTAGTAACCATAGAATTAACGAACGTATTACCATTATTATAGGTTGAAGTTCTCTAACGAGGCATATTATAATATTGGGTGGATTGGTTCGTCTAAAAGGTATGTGAAACCCTTACTTCTTTCTTTTTGGCATGATTTAATGAAAGTACGGCGGACGTACTTAATTCTTATACAGTTTAATTCCTAAAGAGGATTGTTATGAGAAGTGCCTATGATTTTTCAGCAAAGAGTTTATTATGACATTATTATAATAATTTTATTGAGAGTCAGATGATAATTTTTACTTGCATATGGTTACTCATGATATCTACTCGTGCTAAGTGTTACTACTTCACCTCACCGAGTCCCGGGCCGGGTTACGATTCGTGCACCACCTTGCATTGTTCACCGAGACCTTCACTAGGGGGCCGGGTTACGTAGGATGGATCCATAGATGAGAGATGATTTACCGAGTCCTAGCATGGGCCGGGTTATGATATGATTCACCGAGTCCCGCATTAGTGGGCCGGGTTACGCTACAGGTATATATATGTATATGGACAGGCATACATGTTTTCTTGACTTGCCTCTCATGTTTATAAGGCACAGGTGACTTTTATGGTTTATGGCATAGTTGGATTTGGATCCTGATTTTTATACTGATCTCATGTTTCTGTTGGCTACTTATGATCTCTTTTACAACTTCATGTTTTACATACTCAGTATATTATTTCGTACTGACCCCCTTTCCTCGGGGGGGCTGCGTTTCATGCCCGCAGGTACATGTTTTCAGTTTGGTGGACCTCAGGCCTAGGTTCCTACTCAGCAGGTTGGAAAGCTCCTTTGATCCAGAGCTTTGTCATGTTGGTACCGAATCTCTTTAGAGCTTCTGTTTGTATTTAGGGGCACGACGGGGCCCTGTCCCGTCATATGTCGTTCTTCTTCTTATAGAGGTCTGTAGACAGTGGTGGGTTGTACGTATGTAAGGGTTATGACTCTGTTTGGGTCAGTCATGTTATTGTATTCTGTGATGGGGTGTTCCCATGTATATACGTTACTATCTGGTGGCAGCTTTGTCGGCTTGCTTGTTATGTTGTGTTGGCTAGTTGTGACTCCTCAGGAGACAGGTGCATTCGGGGGTAAAGGCAGCCTTGTCGGCTTGCCTACCCTGGCGTATGTTGTTATTGCGACATTATGCTGCCGGATTTCAGACTCATTAAGGGTTAGTTGGATTATGTGTGACAGGTTAGTATAATGACGTCATTAGGGCGGTTAGTCGCGGCCCGTCGGGTCGGGTCGTGACACCATGATATGCATAAGTATAATATAATCGCGTATATAACGCCGTAGGCCTCTATGTGCAGTATCCTTTATATATTTTATTGCGTATATAATGTCATAGGCCTCCGTGGGAAATATCATTTATATAGTATATCACGTATATAACACCATAGGCCTCTGTGAGCAACATCATCAATATTATATCTGTATAGCTACGTATATAACACCATAGGCCTCTATGGGAGTTATATAAGAATGTAATATATATATATATATGTACATGATTACCATTTAAAGACCATGTAATACTCTTTAAACTCGCCGGAGTGACGTGAGGTCGTTACACCTCCGACTATCCTTATGCAGATAACTTGTCACCTATTACTCTTCCATCTTACTCCATACGGATAATAGACAACATTATCGTCTTATCTTTTAGGAAAAACCAATAAAGAACCTTATTACATTGACATAACAAGGGTACTTTGAGATACGAAAAGTAACTTCAACAATGGATAGATATATACAATAAAAACTTGACAACATGAATTTTAAGTACTTCCGTAAGGTTAAGAATATAGTATTTGTCAGATATCATTGCGTAGTTGTCATTTTTATATCGATCATGCCAAAAGAAAGAAGTAAGTCTTACATACCTTATCGTCTTAGCTTATACGAATTCCACTAAGCATTTGGACATTCTACGAGCGATTATCTACATTATACGGATGATTTGTATCAATAATCAAACTATAACTTATAGGAAAACTCCTTTAACCATTTCATCGAACACCTTGTGTGCATATAGTTCATGTTATTTGTTATACTCAATCTTATACATGTATCAACACCACAAATTTCATACTAACTCTTCTCTATCTCCATATCTCAATTACAACTCAATAACTTCATACTACTATCTAATCTACACAAAATAGCCCCAAGAATACCATAGTTTGACTTCAATATTCCCAAGAACTTATTCTACCAGATTTCCAACAAATTTCACTCTTCTAACACTTATGTAATCACGGGATTTCCTACATCAAGATTACTTTATTTACCTTGCATTTTGGTTTAGGATCATGAGAGGGCCTTTGGATAAGGCTTAGGATCTATTTAGGGTTGAAAAATGTCATAAAATGACATTTGGGACGACTTAGGGCTATTTATAAGAAGAGGGAGGAGTTGCACCAACTCACCCTGAGGCACAACTATGACTCGCAAGACCTTCCTGCATCTCGTAGAACATGCCTCAGCTTCCAATGTTTCGGTCAAGGCTTGCGACCTCTCTCTGTCTCGCAGAAAATTCCTGAGAGTCACAGGTTATGCTCTGCAATTTGCAGAGTGCTCTGGTTGGTGACGTGTTGTCGAACTTTCATCAAAACTTACTTCCGTTGATCTGATAAGCTTTAAACCTTCTCAAAACTTACTCAACACATCTGTTAAACCCTTATTAATCATCTGGATGGATCTTAATATCTCCGAGCCTATATTAGCCAATGTTACGATAACGACGACGTATAAAAACATGAGGTGTAACATCCTTCCCCCCTTAAGAATAATCGTCCTCAATTGTTGAGGTAAAATCTTAACTCTTAGGAGTCTTAAGAATTTCAGCAGAGTTTACTTTGTAAACAGGACTATTCAAAACCTTTCAAGTAGCTAAAAACCATCTCCAATGCCACATAGGGCCACACAATAGCATAATACAATAATACTAGCCTCACACGACCACTTATATATCTAAAAGTCAAGAAAAATTGGCCATAACTCACCTCAGCAGTCAAATGTCAAACTCAAGGCTGCATCCATCACATATGTGTCAATAACATCGCCTATACAAGGCATATAAGGTAAGTTTGATAGATAAGATAGGAATAAGGAAATCATGTCACATGAGTGTCGATATGAATATATAGTCTAAAAAATGAGGGTATTTGGACTTAATGTCTTCCTCAGCCTCCCACGTCATTTCTTCCACGTTATTGTTCTCCCATAATACTTTAACATAGGCTACTTCTTTGGTCCGTAGCTCATGGACCTGACTATCTGGAATAGCAACTGGAGTCTCTTCATATGATTAGAAATTTATGTAACTTCAATATTTTAGATTAGCGACATACTAGAGGAAGCTCCTATATAGTTCTGTAATATCTCTTCGTGGAAGAATAATGATCTTTATTTGATCCTTGGAGATATCTTAAATTAATAGATCACCTAGCTAGTACATGAGCAGTTTTATACGGTCCAATGTATCTGGGGCTAAGTTCGATTTTCCTACTAACTCTTCTTACATTTCTTAGGGAAAAACCTTCAAGGGTACTCAATCATGAACATTATATTTTTAAATCGGCATAACACATTAGCATATAATCTATGGAAATTCTGAAGTATGAATATACGTGTATCCCTTTACACTCCCAACACTCACTTTCTTTTACTTTTTTCTTCTACTTGGCAACAATTCCTGTCATAGTGCCATATTCATCTTTAACAAAGTTAGTCATTCCTCACATTTTCTCTCGACACTCAACTTATTCTACCAATATTTTGCTAACTTTACCACCTTATCTTGTTTGGGGTATTCCAGTAAGGCATTTTTTTGCTTTTAGTTCTCTCTTCCTTAATCAGCTTACCCTTTGGTTGATTAATGTCTTTACTTCATTCATATCCTGGTAGACTAAAACTAGCCAAATCAACTTCTTTCATTATGCATTGAATTATTCGATGGAGGATTATTTTCCAAGTCATACAAGGCCTCATAAGGATCTAGCCAGATGATAAGGGGATATCTGTTATAATATGGACTCATTATGAGAGAAGTTATCACCCTCTCTCTTTTGAAAACTAGCATGTCTGCCCGAAACTTATCAACAAGCATTTAAATTATGCCTCCTGCCTGCATTTACTTAGGATAAGAATCATAACAGGGTTTATGTCGCCGAAATTCTTTGGAAGAATCTCTAGAAGTGTGTTGTAACCAAGCCCCTCTTATTTTAGGTAATAAACATGAGAATGTCCTAAAGTCGTACGGTTTCATATTATTTTTCATGTATAATCCTCGATCATGCAAATAATATTATTGGACAAAAACATACCAACTTTGTAACTCTATCGATAATGAGCCATTTGTAGTAATATTCTTCTGATAAGGACAGCGCAATTTCATACTAAACTTTGTCCTTGATCCACTATTTCATTTCAGTTAAGATCTCTATCCTCCATATTAGCCATTTTGAAGTTGTGATGTTCTTAGCCTTATCAATTGACCATTGGGTCGCTACACCAACTTTTTTGTGGTTATTTCAACACCTGCCTCATGTACCAAGGTATATTTGCTCTAATCTTGCCCCGAAACCAAGCTAGATCTTGAGTTTACAATTGATATGAGTATTGGAGAATTCTATCTCCCTTAAATTCAAATATTGTATATTTTTACTATGTAACTTTTTCTTTCCAATCGTCCTGCCTCTGGATTCTCATATTGGTACTCTTTTTCCTTGCCTAGGGGTGACTCTAATACCTTTTGCACTAATACCTCTAGATAGGCTAAGCTACCCATATATCTCATCTTACGCTGCCCTAAAGGTTGTCACTCTGTTCAGTTGAACATCCTCTATAAACTGTAATATTTTGATTACTAAAGGTGCGACCATTGAGTATCTAATTAATAACCCTATTCACGGTATTCTAATTTCTGAATTGCTTTTCCTCTTGAGAAAGAGCATACTCCACTATATCATCTAAACTTTCCTCTATTCACCTTTTAGTCCCAAGAACTGCTATTTTCTTTAACACTCATAGATCCATCTATCATAGCGACTGCTCTAGAGGATGCTTTTACTATTAACGAGAGAAACTTATTTTCAAATTCAGCCACTATTGTCAAAAAGTGTTCTGAAGGTTCTTGTGGTTATTAAGGATATCACGTCATACTCCTAATGCGTGCTTATTATTACCGATTCTAAGTCATGGGTCCGAATTCTTTCTTGGCTTTCCGACTGCTATTACACGTAAATGATCTCATTCCCTTATCCATTCTAAACTTATATAGTATAATGCATTGGCTTATCTCAACATTCATCATCTAGGAGTTCCTTGTATATCTGGCTTTAAGTTCCGCCCTGGGTCTCAATCGTAATTCTTCCGTCACCAGCACAATTAATGATAAGTTGTCGAGTAGTTCCTTGCTAAATACACATCCATATTCTGAAGGGATTTACATTATTTATCAATCTTTTCATAATCTATGCTCAACCACTAGAATTGGAGTAACTTCTCCTCCTTTGTCGCTTAGTTAACCTCTTAAATAAAATGTAATCTCATCATCATATCTGTATAGGTTTATGGGTACCTTTAATTGTCTGCAACTATCCTTCTTACTCTTATTCTTGCTTCTGTGCTGACAGTACCAACTCTAAGTACAATCTTTGACTATTTGCCTTTGTGTCTGGGCTCCATAGCCCTTTAGCTTTTAATCCGCTTTATACTAGCTCCCTGTACCATTACTTTCTATCTGACACACTTCTAAGGGCTGTGATCACTTGTAAAAGTTACAACTTTAGTCTAAAAATCATGCTATAATGTGAAATGTCATGTCGACTGACGACCCTCCTGGCCTCTAAACTAGCTTTCTTTTAGGCTTTATATGCATCATGTCTCAATATAACTCAAATTACTTTTTCCACTCTCAATCATTTTTTTTTGTGAATAACCCCTCTTGGACCTACATATGCCTTTACACTGATTATTCTTCATACCTTCTTTCTAAGCCCCATAGGTATGGCGACCCTTATCATTAGTTAATCCCTTTAACTAGAAGGTTGCTGTCATTTCTTTCTTAGCGTCGATTCCTACATATCGTTTAGTAGCCTCAAAATATCCACAAAAATCTAGTCAACATAATCTTATTCGTTTTGAAATTCTTCGGTGTGACTCCCTTATTTACTTACCAAACCACCATGAGAGTCTATACCAATCTTTTGTTTTCCATCATCTTCCCTATGTGAGGAGGGTTTCTCACTAACGCTCAGATATTTTCCTTTATGAAAAGTCACATCGTTGTCTTAGCACCTCCTACAATTCTGTGATCCATCTAACAAATAACCATCTACTCCAACATAATTTCCTCCTTACTAGAGACTATTGGATCATTTACACGGATATAAGATTACATGTTTATAACTAATATGCTCAATTCTCAATGGATCCCTTTTTATTCCCTAATCACATTAGTATAAGAGGCTTCATCCTTGGTAACCTTTAAAGGTCGCTCCTTTGTTGTTTATCCTTTTTATTGCCTAATTATTTACCTTACAATTTGATAATACTCTTATAACAATTTCTCCAATCTTCGACTCGTATCCCACTTGACGTAGAGAACTTCCCAAATTCGATATTCTCTCATTGAGAAAGCTAGATCATTTGATCGGTATACTGTGTTAACATTTGGCTTATTCATATCTCATCGTAGGTACTTAGTCTCGTAACACATTCATCTTCACAACTTAACATTTACTTTTCCCTATCTTCTGGTTTACTCGACTACGAGTTTGTTGCATTACTATATTGTATTGTATGATTCTCAGTCGCCTTTCATATTTGCTAAGTGTCCCACTTATATTGGAACCATCCCCTTACTATCCACTTCATTTCTTACCTCAGTTTGAATACTCACGACAAAACGTTCCCCTTCTCATAACTTCTCCTTCTTTAATTGTCCTTATCTCCTAGGCATTTACTATTTCTGCTTACTTTAGACAAAAGCCTTTCTGAGGGAGACATTCACCTTGCACATAAGGAATTCAATAACTAGCCACTAGAGCTTTAAGATTCTTCATAAGTCATATTCTTCTCATAATCTTGGGGTACGCCAGGTATACATGGTCCACAGAAGTTCCCTCGATGTGACTATACTATTCTTCAATACAGTCCATATTAAGAATTATGCTAGTATCTACTGAATTTTGAGGTCCCTATATGTTCTTCTTATTGCGATTCTACCACTGCGGAAAGCGGGATAATGATACTCACATCATTCCATCTATATATCAATCTCCTCATAACCTCTTACATTCAGGTGCTTTGTACCTCATTTACCTTTCTAAGCGTTTATTATCTCCTATGTATATCAATTTCTCATACTCTAAGACTTTATTATAATGCTCGCAGCTCTGGCGTATCAAACTAGCCGAAATCTTTCTAATATCTGAGACTACTGGAACTACATAAAGCACAAGTTAAACTCAAATTCTTACAACTTAGCTCTACTACATGATCTATGAGGTGAAAGGATAAAACCATCCCTAAATGTCCGGTAGCCTCCTTCTTATAAGTGTGGCACGCTATACACTCATAAACAAGACTTTACTAGATATGGTTGTAGATATCCCTAGGACTAACCTACTCTGGTACCAAGTTTGTCACACCCTAACATTGGGGGGTGTGGCCAGCACCTAGTGCCTTACAGCTCGAGTGTACCATGATTCATCTGTGTCCTGGGTACATACGTATTCGGGCCAACAAGGTCACATAATGACTTTATAAGACCATTAAGACATTATAACCTATAGAAGCAAAAAAATCCAACATGTATAGTATGCATAAAACTGACAAGGCCACGGTATACGTCAACTAGCTATCAAAGAGGCCTACAGGTCTATATATGAATCCAACACACAGGACAATTGTCTACAAGCCTATAAGAGTACCTAAACTCAATCAGGTTGGGACAAAGCCCCGCCATACCCATATGTGCATATATGAAAGCATACCAACTCCGTCTAACAACTTCGAATCAAGTGGAGAGTTTTAACAATACCGCTGAGCTGAGATCCTACATAAATGAGCATCGCACTGGCTATCTATACTTACAGGAATGAAATGCAACGCCCCAGAAAATGGACGTTAGTACGAATAATGTACTGAATATGTAAGGCAAGAAAATGTAAATATCTACAACAATAGAAAAGAGAATAAGGAAGAAATAACTTGTAACTCTGAATGCCACTAGGGACCATGATATGCATAAGTATAATATAATCGTGTATATAATAATTGTGTACTTATTCTATATTTGCTGCATCTTTTACGTGGATACAGGTATTCGGTCTACCAGGTTACAGTTTGGAGCACGGGAGGCTCGAGGTAGACCACTTATTATAGTGGCCTTATTTTCCATCTCAGATTGATTCCTATTCATTCGGGGTAGTGTTGTTTTATTTTTCATTCATCTTTTATATATATAAGTCCTTGTATAAGTCAGATCGGGTTTTAGGGCAAAGAAGGTTGTATTGTAAGGGTTTGTATAAATGTGTTTTAAATGAAAGCATTGATATTTTATATTGCAATTTGTTCACTTCCTATTTTTTCTTAACCTTCTTGTATAATTGTTTTGGGATTGGATCGACTACCGGAGGATTGTGTAGGTACCACCATGACGCCCGTGAACGGGTCGTGACATCAAGTCTTTTTCCCTTGGATTGTGATCATTTACCTAATTTCTATCATTTCTTTCTCAATCTATCTTGTTCTTCAATTCTATCTTATTTGTGTTGCTTAATTTCGTGTTCTCCCAAGATAAATCATATCATTTGGTATCAGAGCTTATGCTAAAGAGTTGTTCCTACAATTCTTAATCCTTAGCTTGTCTTAACTTGAAATATCACAAAAATTGAAAATTCCAAAAATTCCAAAAATTTGTTTCAATATATCCTTGTTTGTTGTTTTTGATACTAGATTCATATTCTATAGTATTATCTGAGTCTAGATCCGGAATGTCAAATCATTTGGAGTTTAGTTGAAGATTTCACCATCGTTTGGTTTGAAGGTTTGAAGAACTTAAAGAACAAGTAATTGGTGTTTGAGATTTTTTGGTTGATTAATTCTAATTTGTGTTTTGCTTTGTCTTCTATTTTGAGGAGAATCTAGATCTAAAGTTTGAAGTCAATGGACTTGAATTTAAAAATGTCAAAAGTTGAAGTTCAAGGTGTTCTTCATATCTTGTTGAGGAAGAAAGCTCAAAAGTTGATGTTTGATCCATAAAGTATCTTGGATTGAGTGCAAAAGGTGTTTAGTGTAGAAAGGAATATTCCAAAAGGGGAAATTTTCTGAGGAAAATCAAGGTATAAGGTCAGATTTGGCATAAAATTTGAGAAACAAAATGAATCATGAAGCCTAATAATTCGCGCAAAGTTTGCGGTCATGTTTGCGACGGCATTCTCAACTTGCGATGCCGTAAGTTTGTAGCATTCTCAAATAGAAAGTTGGCAATTTTTCAAAGTTTGTGGCTAAGTTTGCGGAGAAAAGAGTAAAACACATACCCTAAATGCGATTTACGCTTCCATTTGCAGGGCCACATCCGCCACTTGTAGGGTCATATTCCATGACAAGAGCAACCCATATGCGAAGCCGCAACCCCTAAATGTACCCGCATTCTCCCAGAATTGCATTACATTATCGTTCTTCAATTTGGTTTCATTTCATTTTTGTTTCTAAGTTTCTTTAGGTCCTTGTTAATCATTTCTTAGCTAATTAACACTAGTAATTGGCCTTATTTAGTTGTTGTTTAGTTCTTGTGTCTGTATTTTCATTTCGTGAATTATTCTTGTCCAATTGTTTTATTTTGTCCTTTCCTTGGTTTCACATAACTTCCACTCCGAACTGATGCTTGGATATTATTAGGAAATGATTCGATATTATAGGTTCTTGACGAGCTTAAGGATAATCCATTGAGAGGGAAAAATGCAGAGTGGTGAGTGAATTAGAGTATGGCCACAAGAGCCTTGACCTTGAGTGTATACACAAGTGTTGAGTGCTATACTATGAGCGATTAACGTGAGAGAGTGAATTTTTTAAGGTCCTTCTTATTAAGTTTCTACTTGTGGTGAAAAAATGTCTTCGATAGCCTTGGATTGTTCGAAATTATGAACACTTTGATGATTATGGCTATGAAGAGGATGACTACTATGGTGATGATTGTGAAGTTGGTGGGGACTATGATAAGTCTCAAGAATTAATGAAGATTATGGCTCCGGTGGTAATGATGGTGACTTTGAAGGTTTGCCCAACATATTCCATGACTAAGAGGATGACGGTACAACACTTATTCACACTTTATTTGTGATTCATATGATAGTGATTCTCATGAAAGTGAAAGTTGTGATGAACATGACAATTCTTGTCTTATTTGCCTTGTGATGGATATGTCCATTAAGATAGTAATCTTGAATATGTTGATTATGAGAGATCTTATAGCAATTATTCATATTCGGTGTCTTATACTATGTTATATCCTAATCAAGATGGTATGTGTGCATTTGTTGAGATGAATGAAAGTAGACCTATGAGAAGAAGAGATTTTACATTGCCTACTTGTAGTAGTGAGACGTTTTGTGCTTGTTACCCACATGCAAATGCGACTTTCTATCAATATGGAGGTGATTTGGTAAAAGGTAATGTAAAACAAATTGTGTTTAATTGTGAAGCCTATGCTAATAATGAAGTACCTTGGTGTGATAGTGGCTTGAGTATTGTGATTATGAGTGACCATTTTGTTAAGCATCATGAATGTGATCAAGCCTTCATGGCTAAACTTGTGCAATAAAGAAAGAATATATTCATTGCAAGGTGCAAAATTGAAGGTAGGATTGGTTCTATGGTCATTGACGAGAATAGTGGCATTAATGTTGTAAGTTCTGCCTTGGTGGAGAAATTGAAGTTGCCAATAAAAGACCATTATCAACCATATAGACTTCTAAGATTGAAGGAATGTGTTGAAACGAAAGTTTCAAAGCAAGCTTGGGTAAAGTTCCAAATTGGAAAGTACCATGATGAAGTACTTTATGATATTTTACCTATGAGAGTTGTCATTTGTTACTTGGGTACCCTTTGGGGAATTAAACGAAGAGCTACCCATGATCTAAGGACTAACAAATATTTCGTCACTTTAGGAGACCAAAGTCATACTCTCCGATCCTTGACACCTTTGCAAGTGGAAACGATTACTCATGTATGTTAGAAATGGCATGAAGGCATAGGTTGAGGGACAAGGGGTCCATGCAAAGGAAGTGAAAAGGTGAAGTTATCCGGTAATTCTCAAGGAGCCAAATGGAAGATTAAAGTAAAGGGTCATGCTAACCCTTCAAAGGGAATTTTGGGAGCTCATCCCTTTTCTAAAGAACATGAGAGATACAAAATTGAGAGGATTAAGAGAGTACCATGTGACAACTCTGAGTGGGAAAAGCAGAGGTTGTGTGGAGTGATGTGAGGGAGTTCTCACAACCTCATTCTAACTCTTCTAACCTTTCTACTTATTCATCTTTTTGTGAAGACACTTTTGTAGGTACTTAAGGAAATAAATTTCTAAAGAAGTCTTCATGTGAAGAACTCCCATTCTTGAAAGAAAGAATGGAGGCAAAGATCATCCCTCCAATTGGTCAAGTGAGCTTAGCATTCGTAGCTCAAGCTAAAGAAGATCCTTTGAATGAACATTGAGGTAAAGTTGCTTATCCTAATACTCCTACTTTTTTAAGTGATCTTGACATCTATTTGAGTATGAAAGATAGTTTACCTTGCAATGAGCTTAATAATTCTTTACCATTTGTTGATAATGTCACTGTTGAGAATTCTCACACACTAGTTGATCCTTTTGAAGACCAAATTGATTCTTCTTCCAAGACTGATTTGTGTCCACCTAGTGTTGACATATGTGGTTCTAATGATAGTACATTGTCATGTAATAGAAATGATCAAACACTAGTTGACTTTCATTATAGTAATCATGTTAGTAAATCTTGTGAGCTTGACATGCTAACAACTAGTGGTCCTATTTGTGTTGATCAACTTGCTTGTAGTATTAACCCACTAATTGGGGAATATTGTGATGTGCATAATGAATATCAAATTAGTGATGATGTTGATCATTTGAATGAATATGACACACCACCTTTATTTGATACATATGAAGATGAGTTCCTTGATCTTACCTTGTTGACATTTGATGAGACTCAAGGTCATAGTGTTGTGTGCCATTTAGAGAGTCATGAAATTGATCTTTTTGAGAGTGAAATTACATGCTTTGACTATTGTCCCTTAATTGATTATTCTCTCCTTAAGGATAATATTTTATATGATAATGACATAATTATTGATACTGATGTGCATAGTTACATGTCTTGAAGTGTGGAAGGTGTAATCACATTTGGGGGCTACAAAGTCTATGGAAACTCGGTATGGGATGATAATCTTTCCCCTTGTGGGAACCTCCTCTTAGGGGATATAGCATGTTCATAGGGGGAGATTGTTTTGGGAAAGAGGGTAACACTTGCTTGCATGTTGACACTTCTTCTTTGTGTGTTCAAATTTGTATATGTATGCTTGAATATAGTCTTGAGTCTAATAGTGATGTTACTTATGAGGACCCCATAGATGAAGTTATTTTTCTTACCTCCTTTATATACTATCTATTTGCATTTGATGATACTCATACTTGTGTGGGAGCATATCTCATCTTAGGAAGGACTTAAAGAGAGTGCATGAATGTGGTGTTGTAATCCTTGATTCCTTTGTTTCTCCCCATTACATGATATTTAGAGTAGCCAAGTTCTTAATGCCTATTGTGGAAGATTTTTCTTCCTAAGAATAGTTGATGCTTGATTATATCACAAGTTTGTGCATCCTTAGCATTTTGGTAGGTGTGTTTATTCTTATACTAACTCTCATGCTATGAGGCACTTGTTTTTGTATTTCCTTCATATGGTCTTGCAAGGTTCGGATTTGAGGACAAATTATTTTCAAGAAGGGGAGAGTGATATGATACCGGATGTCTCAAGGGTGATTATGAGAGCTAAGAGTTGTGGTGGAGCTCGGCCTCAAGTCAATGATGTTCCATGGAGCACATTCACCATATTTGAGGTGCTTCAAGGGGTCTCAAGTGTGTATCTTCACGTTATACACTTCTTGATGATAAAGGTTGAGACTTTTAAGGCTATTGAAGACCCATATGTGAAGATGATCAAGCTACGGGAGATAGCATGGAAGGAGCAGGACCCAACTCACTCAAGATCCTCCATCCAAGACCAAGCGGAAGAACTCCAAGCCTTACAAGCCATGTTCATGCAATGAGAAGCTTTAGAGACCTTTGAGGATCAGCACATGAAGGCATACACCATTTGTATGATCTCTTGGAGTGAAGAAGTATACGAAGCAGAGAATGCGATCTAAAATGTGGCCATAAATGCGAATCCATCCTAACATAGGTGGTCGCATCCCCTTCGTTCTCCAAACAGTAGCTCGATGGAAAAGCTGCCAAATGTGGCCTTGTAAAAACCTACCAAATGCGGCCTTGTATGTGATTGCACCTTCCCATGTGCGGCCATATATGGCACGACATATCACGCTACATTTGAGCCAGTTAAGTCCATTTTGGACCTTAGTTGTAATAAACGCCAAACCTATATATAGTGGCTCATAGAGTAGAATAGTAAGTTTTCAATGAATATTAAGTGAGAATTGTTTTCTCTTAGTTAGCTAATTTGTAGTGTAGTGCTCCTAGTGAGTGTAGGGATTAGTGTACAGATTATCCCTTAGCCTCTTCAATTAAACCTCTCTTTGAATCTATCCAAGTTGGTAATTCAAGCATGAGTTCAAGTATCTTCTCATTTGGATTGTGATCATTTACCTGATTTCTATCCTTTCTTTCTCAATCTATATTGTTCATCAATTCTATCTTATTTGTGTTATTTAATTCCATGTTTTCCCAAGTCGAATCATATCAAGCTCGCCTTGGTTGTTTGCCTCATGGGGCATGGATATCATCGACCCTATCGATCCAACCACTTCTAATGTACATCAATTCATCTTGGTCTCGATTGATTACTTCACC
The DNA here is from genome assembly GCA_034509755.1 of Anisodus tanguticus. Lineage (NCBI taxonomy): Eukaryota > Viridiplantae > Streptophyta > Magnoliopsida > Solanales > Solanaceae > Anisodus > Anisodus tanguticus. Next base: position 21,557,034 of record CM067557.1, read on the forward strand.
AAGTGGGTGGAGGACACATCTCACAATTTAGTGATGAATAAATTAGTAGCCAATTTTGTGCGAAAAAATATCATGTGTCGATTTAAGATACCTGAGTCCATCATAACAGATAATGAAGCTAATCTGAATAGCCATTTGATGAATAAAATATATGAATAGTTCAGGATCACTCATTGAAATTCCACCGCTTATCGACCACAGATGAACAAAGCAATTAAGGCTACCAACAATAATATCAAGAGAATATTAAGAAATATGACAAATAACTATAAGTGTTGGCATCAAAAGATTCCTTATGCCTTATTGGGATACCACACAATGACCCTAACTTCAATAGGGGCAACCCTTTACTTGCTAATGTACAACACTGAAGCAGTGATACCAACTGAAGTGAAAATGCCATCACTCAGAATCATCCATGAAGCCGAACTAGATAACATACAATGGATCGGAAATTGATGTGAGAAACTAACATTGATCAATGAGAATGTAATGATTGTCATTTGCCATGGTTAGTTACATCAACAAAGAATGATCTGAGCATTCAATAAAAAAGATAAGACGCTACTATTTGAGATAGGGCAACTGGTACTAAAGCGCGTATTCCCGCATCAAGACGCGTACAAATAGAAGTTAGTGCCCAACTGAAAAGGTCTTTATATTGTTCACAAAGTGCTCTCAGGAGGTGCACTCGTCCTAGCAGAAATGGATGACCAAGGGAGACCAAAATCAATCAACTCATATGCAGTCAAAAGATACTATGTTTGAAGAATAATGTCATTTTGTAATCATACTATTTTCTTGCAATCAAACTACATTTGACCTATCCCTCAGGGGTGATACATAGGAAATCCATATCGAGTTTGGTATTCTTTTGCAATAGAAAATCTAAATGACATTTCTTGTAACATGAACTACCCGATGATCTAATTTCCTGAGGTGGGTTACGCAGGCAATCAACGCAGGAATCGGTCACCTTATTAGAAAAATCTTAACCTTGAGCATTAACTACATTCGAATTGATTCCTATCTTTACGTGATACATTAGCTCTTCATGAGCTTGGTCGCATCAATCATAATCCTCCATTGTCTCTTAGATATAAACTATGGCATAATTTTTTAGAAGGCCTAAAAATTCATTCACAAGACTTGGCAAGATAGTTGGCAGACACAACTTCAACTGAGGTAGAATTTTTGATAAGGTCGTAAAACTTCCTTAAGAAGACTCACCACGAGAGTTCGCCGATACAACTTAAATAGGGAAAAAACTTTTGAGAAGGTCTAAAATATTCAATCACAAGACTCAGCATGGGAGTTCGCCAAATATCTTCAACTGGGACAAAAGTTTTTAGAGGGTCTTAAAAATATTATGATATAATATCAGGGATAAGGCTTCTGACAAAAGGATCTTAGTGCAAGTTATGCATGTCATGATAATAAAGGGAAAAAGATTTTTAAAATATTTTTTAATTTATGATATGATGCTTTAAACTTCTATATCATCAAATTTTTCTTCTACTCTATCATGGTTTCGAAAGACCAGACGGACTTCGAATCCGATAAGACAGCAAAAACATCACACCGAGAGCTGTTCAACACAGGTCAACCTAACAAACTCACACTTTTCTTTGAATGTAAGTTTCCCATAGTCGTTAGAAGGACGATAATTTATCATGTTAACCCGTTTGTTTCATAATGTTTAAAAATAGGCTAATACAAAGAAGCCAATAGGACTATATTTTATTAAAAACATCAAAAGAGCAGCACAATATGGACTAATCATGGCGAACAAAGTAAAGTTTTACAACTAGCATGTCACTTGCTAATTATAAGTTAGTCAGTACCACTAATAAGAGCTAGACGAACGCTGGTCGAACCAAACAAGCTCCACCTCATACATACTATAATGCAAAATAGACCTCTATATGAGGACTTACAATCTAAATTCGTAGATAGTATTCAATTGGTGATCAAGCAAATAAATAATTAAATGCAGGATAACCTAAGTAAACTATTTAAATTAATGGATATCGATGATAATTAAATGTATGCTAACATCAAGTTTCAACTAACCACAATCATGAATAGTCTCATAACCCTAGAATAATAAGAACTTTAGCCACTTATGTTATGTCGAATACAGAATTACAATTATTCAACTAAGTAAATAGAAGAAAGAATTGATAAACTGTGTGAATCATTTCTCCATGATGATGTGCTTAGTCGTCCTTGCGTTGTATTCTACTCCAAGGTCTTCTTCACCTCTGAAAAATGTGTAGATGAGTATATACAGTGTCGGATTTGCTCATGGGTCATATCTCCAAATAAAGTCCAAAACCAACTTGGAGTAGGCTGAAAATAGGAGGACACACTACACCACATAGGTAATAGGTACGGTCTACCCTTGAATATTGGTGACTAGAAATTTTGTTGTCAATTTTCAAGGGCACTGCACATGACCACCTAAGCATAGATAAGATATGAATATGTCATTAAGGTACATAATCAGATTCATACAACCATAATAGCCTTGTAATCTTCTTATCCTAAGACTGAAATAACTCATAAGCTAAACATAAACACATATTGAGGACTGATCTAGGCATGACATAGTTTTTCAAGCAAATTTAGACTACTGAATCAAACATTTCATATCATTTAGCATGTTTGATGAACACATAAGCCCAAACTATGCATCTAGACTCGCTATGATTTTCTGAACAAACTCGATCTTCTCCAAATACTTGGCATCTCTGTCGTTGGCTCGCCTTTGAACTAATTTGGATTTGATCTCGGATTTGGACTCTCTGTCATCGACATGCCGATACTGGTTAACCCATGGTGTAATAGTTCCCAAAAGGTATTCTTTCAACCATTCCTCATAATTCTCATCGCAGTCCTCGGCAATCGAACCCACTTCCCATATAAGACGATTGTTCCACTCTCGGATGTATTCTCTAGAATCTCGACTCTTATCTTCCTCATAATCAATCACATAACCACCCATTTCGACTTGAGGTACTTCTTGTCTTCTCCAAAACTGTCTCAAGACTCAAGCCAGTGTATAAGGCCGGACCCCTCGAATACCCATAAGTGGTAAGAATTGGCACTTACTTCCTCGAACTACAACCCATGCTGAGCTGAAGTCTGCAAATATCCACTATATGTTCTCTTCTTTGAGACTTGCGAAGAAAAAGGACCACTCTTTTTTGGTTCTATCAGCAATATCCTGGTAATGGTTTTTGAGGTCATTTTTTATGTTGTCAGTAGGTAAGATGGGAGGTCCTTCAGATTTTCAGAGATGCTTTAAGATCCACCATTGCAGCAACAAATTACTCCCCTAAAAGTACCTAAGTTGGTTTCTACATCTACCCAAGGCTCGATACATATCAGTAAGGATGACTGGTGTAATTCCCCGAACCATGGCCTAGGCGAAACATGACACTCGGTGCCTAGTTGCATGGCTTGAAAAATAAACATGGGCATCAAAAGCATGCAATAGTAATTATAATGAAACATGTAAAACTGTATACTGAAAATAGTCTGAAATATCATAGTGGAAATATTTGATAACATGATAAGTCTAAAAATACTATTGACATGCCATACTAACTAGACTAGTCTATGAAACCTCTAAAACATGAGTTTGACTGCAAAACTGTTTACCAGGACAAGGCCCTGACATACCTCTATCATAAAATATAATCATGAAACAAACAAATTATCACCCCAGATGAAATGGGGCTCACCAAGTAGCTGATACTGAAGCAATCCTAATAAGCAAATTCGTCATCCTGAAACTCTGTACCTAGATCGTGAAGTGCAGGCCCCAAGAAAAAGAATGTTAGTACATTTGAATTGTACTGTATGTAAAGAAAGTGAAAGAATAAGTAGGCACATAATATAATAGAAACATGAAATTGAAATTGAACAATGTACATGAATATGATCTAACATGAATATAATAACATGTGTAAAATCTGTATAACTGTATATCTGTGGGGAGAGCATTAGTATAACCGATACGTAACCACCACACGTAAAGGTGGCTTCTGATCTTTGCCTGATCAGCTAAGCTATCTCGTACCTTGTCATAGTATGAGACATGAATATGAACATAATGGATCCAATAATCCCACTGAGGGGTAATATGAAGGTATCATCCTCTGGGCGGAGCGATCCTTATTCTACATTGGCAAATGTAGTTTCAGGCTATCTGAGCCTTCTCGGTAATCTGTGAAACTCCCAAAATATGTACTTGAATATAAGTTGGCTTGTAAGCCCATGAATTTCATAAACATAGCTTGAAAGCATGATTCATGATGGTAATCTGGCATGTAATTAAATATATAATATAACTTTTATAAAATATAAAAACATGTGTAATTTCATGGAAATTGAGAATATTACTTCATGACATGTATTTATAAACCCATGGAATTCAAGGTTATGGGTATTCATGAATTACAGATGGATTCCTAATAACCATAACAAAATATCGAGAATACAATGACGAATTAATAATACAAACATGGGGAAACATGATACATATAGTTTAGAGTTATCATGAACTTAGAATAAAACTCTAAGTATAGAAATTCATGGTTTCATGGATAAACGTGGCGTGGGGAAGAATATGGATATTCCAACATTGTGGATAGAAGCTCTACATACCTTGTTCACTCTTAGTCTTGCTTAGGAATTGAATAAACTTGGTTAGAATCACATGGAAATACATGTAAATGACTTACCTTGAGTTATGAGGATGATGGTAGAAAAGAACTTCGTTATAGGGCTTGGGAAATAAGAAAACAAATTTTGGAACTAAGTCTGCATGCCCCAGGCCCCTAGCCTGTGAGTTCTAAAAGCTCTCTGCCGCAAGGTAGAGGCACTCCAGTGTGGATTTGAAATGGTCCCATGACGAACGGTAAGCCGCGGAAGCAAAGCTCACCTACTGACTAATTGATCATTTATATTGTTCCAGTCGTCGAAGGTTTTATGGCTGAAATTGATGGTCCATCAAACTTTTTACGGTCTGAATCTGGACCGTCAAATATTATATGGTCCGTATAATCAAACCGCCTTCAAAATCACCAATTTCCAGTGATATGTAAAAGCTAAGGGACAGAGATGGTAAAAAAACACAGATTGTAACTTTTTATACGATATGTATAATTCACTGCGTACCGTTAATTTCATAAAGAAATTGTACGGTCCAAATCGACGTTCTGTAAATGAATTTACGATCCATATAAGTTGCGCGTAAAATCGAATCTGTTGAACTGAAGTTGGTTCTTTAACTGAACTCCCCATTTTGGTTTCCTAAACCCCTGAATCATGAACAACACTTAGTTTTAAGGTATCTGGTGTTACAATATCTCCGTCTTGGGATCATTCATTCTTGAATGATAGGTCATGGTTAAGAATGAAACCGAACATAGCATGAATTCATGAGCGTGAAGAAACATGGCAAGAAATATCAGAATGAATGACATGGTTACATGAACATGGGAAATAGAACATGAGTACTGAATACATGAACGTGAAACATGAGACATTGATACGCAAGGGACATGACATGAATACTGAAGGTATTTACCTTGTTTATTTTTTGCTTTCTCCTCAAACAAGTATGGATATCTGGACTTCATGTCTTTTTTGGCTTCCCATGTAGCCTCTTTAACATTCTGACTTCTCCACAACACTTTCACTGAGCCAACCTCCTTAGTTCTCAACTTTCGAACCTGACGATCCAAAATAGCCACAAGGATCTCCTCATAGGTTAAACTATTCTTAACTATAATAGATTCAGTAGGGAAAACTAACGATGGGTCTCCCACGCACTTCATCAACATGGACACATGAAACACTGGATGCACAATAACTAAATCTTGTTGTAAGTCAAGTTCATAAGCCACTTGGCCAACTCTTCTCAAAATCCTGTATGGTCTGATATATCGGGGACTGAGCTTCCCTGTCATACAAAACCTTATGACACCTCTCATAGGTGAAATTATCATAAATACCCAATCATCAACTTGAAACTCCAAGTCTCTATGCCTCACATTCAATTCTGAAGACTCTGAGCTATTTTCAAATACTCCTGAATCAATTTGTCTTTCTTCATTACATGATGGACCAAGTCTGGTCCTAAAAAATCTGCTTTATTAACTTTGAACCAACCAATTGGTGATCTATACCTCTGCCCATACAGAGCTTCAAACGGTGCCATCTGGATGCTAGCATGATAATTATTATTATAAGCAAATTCAATGAGAGGCAAATGATCATTCCAATTACCTTAAAATATAGAACACATGCCCTATACATATCCTCAAGAGTCTGAATTGTACATTCTTCCTGGCCATCTGTCTAAGGATGAAAAGTTGTGCTGAAATTTACCTTGGTACCCAATCCTTTCTGGAAAGACTTCTAAAAGTGAGATGTGAACTGAGTACCACAATCTGAAATAATGGACACTGGGTCCTATGAAGCCTGGCAATTTCTCTGATATATAACCTAGCATAATCCTCTGCTAAATTTGTTGTCTTGAATGGTAAAAAGTAGGTTGATTTAGTAAGTCGATCAACTATCACCCAAATTGAATCATGCCTTCGGCTGAGCGAGGTAGACCTATTATGAAGTCCATATTTATCATCTCTCATTTCCAAACAAGAATATCAATATTCTGAGCCAACCTACCAAACCTCTGTTGCTCGGTCTTCACATGCTGCCAATTCAGACACTTGGCTACAAAATCTGCCATATTCCTCTTCATATCATTATACCAATAAATTTCCTTAAGATCATGATACATCTTGGTAGAACCTAGGTGAATAGAATACTTGAAATTATGTGCTTCTGTCATATTATCTTTCTGAGTCCGTCCACATCAGGAGCACATAACCTGCCTCGGTACCTCAAAGTATTGTCATCTCTCCCTTGTCAAAAGTCGTAGTTTTATGCTTGTGAATACCCTCTTTTAGCTGTAACAAGTAGGGATCACTAAACAATTTCTCATTTACCTCGGCTACTAAGGAGGTTCAGACTTGTTCTGAACAACAAGTCGGTGTTATCTTGAAAACCCTAGGTTAAGGACTTACCTGAAGTTATAAGGATTATGAAACTCAATACCCTTGGAACCTTGAGATGGGTTTTATCTTGAAAACCCTAGGTTAAGAACAATGATTTTTGTCCTAGACTAGCAAGTCGGTGAATCTCTTTTGTCATGGTTCTCTTATCTTCTTTAACATGAGATAAACTTCCCATAGATCACCGACTAAGAGCATCGGTTACCACATTCGCCTTCCCAGGATGGTAGAGAACGTCCACATCATAATCCTTTATCAATTCGAGCCATCTTCTCTATCTAAGATTCAACTCCCGTTGCTTGAAAATATACTAAAGGCTCTTGTGATTTATGAAAATGTCAATGTGAACTCCATATAAATAATGACGTCATATCTTGAGTGCAAAAATCATGGCTGGCAATTCTAAGTCATGATTCATATAATTGTTTTCATAAGGCTTAAGCTTTCTGGATGCATAAGCTATAACCATACCATGCTGCATTAGAACACACCCAAGAACAACTCTTGAATCATCACAATATACAACAAACCCCTCGGTTACTTTTGGTAATGTTAACATTGGAGCGAAAGTCAGTCTCATTTTTAATTCTTTGAAACTATGCTCACAGTCATGTGACTACTGTAATTTGACTTTCTTCTGCGTTAATCTAGTCAATGGAGCTGCAATGGAAGAAAACCCTCTACGAAACAACTATAATGCCTGCCAGACCCAAGAAACTTTATATTTCTGAGGTTGAAGTGGGTCTGGGTCAATTCTTTACATCATCTATTTTCTGAAAATCAACCTAGACTTTTTTGCCTGAAATCACATGGCCTAAGAATGCTACTGACTTTAGCCAAAATTCACACTTGGCTAACTTCTCATAAAGCTCACAGTTCTGAAGTGTCTGCAACACTATTCTGAGATGTTTTGCATGATTAGCCTCACTATGGGAATACACTATAATATCATCACTGAAGACAATGACAAAAAGGTCAAGATAAGGCTTGAAGAACTTGTTCATAAGATCTATCAAAGTAGTTGGTGCATTTGTCAATCTGAATGGCATGACATAAAATTTGACATGACCATAACGAGTTATGAAGGCGGTTTTCAGAATGTCAACTTCCTTAACCTTAAGCTAATGTAACCCTGATTTGAGGTCAATCTTGGAATAACACTGGGCACCCTAAAGTTGATCAAATAAATCATTGATTCTGGGAATAGGATACTTGTTCTTAATAGCAACCTTGTTCAACTGCCGGTAGTCAATGCACATACACAAAGATCTATTCTTCTTTCAAAAAACAAGACTAGCGCACCCCATGGTGAAATACTTGGTCTAATAAATCCCTTATCAAGGAGATCTTTCAACTGGGTTTTCAATTCTCTTAACTCCGCTGGAGACATTCCGTACGATGGAATAGATATCGGCTTAGTGCCGGGAAGTAGATCAATTCCAAAGTCGATCTCCCTATCGGGAGGAACTCCAGAAAGATTTTCTAGAAAGACTTATAGAAACTCATTGACAACTGGTATGGACTGAAGAGTTGGGCTCTGGGTATCTGCATCCCTAACCCGAACTATTTGGTAAATATACCCTTTCGATATCATTTTTCTTATTTTAAGATAGGAACTAAACCTACCTATGGGTGCTACTATATCACCCTTCCATTATATGATTGATTCACTAGGAAATCTGAAATTGACATTTTTGGTTCTACAACCTACTATGGCATAACATGAAGACAACTAATCCATACCCATGATTATATTAAAGTCTACCATTTCTGACTCTACCATATCGGCTATGGTAATGCAGTGATAGACTTTAACTAGACAACCCCTATAAACCCATCTGGCTATAATTGACTCACCAACTGAAGTGGTTACTTCAAAGGGTTCATGTAACTTTTCTAGTTCTATCCCAAATTTCTTAGCAACAAAATGGGTTACATATGACCGAATGGATCCATGATCAATAAGGGCATAAACATCAAACGTGAAAATGATTAATATACATGTGACCACATCTGCACGGGCCTCTGTATCCTGATGACCTGATAGTGTGTACAAGTGGTTTGGACACCTACCTGTGTTACCAGATTCAACTGTACCACGCCCTGATTGGGCCTGAGAATCATGAGGAACTACTGAATTTATGGACTGAACCATATTACATCGTGTACCCTACCTCACTGATGGACAGTCTCTCTGAAAATGACCTCGATGACCACACCTATAACAGATATCCATACCCATATGACACTCCTCCAGGTGCCTCTTACCACACTTAGCACAAACTAGGTTACTGAAAGAACTTTGACCCACACTAGCAGGTGACTGAGAGCCTGATGCCATGAAGTTTTGCCTCATGTTATCATTCCTGAACTTTGGAGCAGGGGAACTGGCTGAAGATGGAGCAAGTCCTAATGACCTATTTTGGAAGAACTGTCTGCCTTCACCTCCCCTATGATTGAATTGACCTATAGACATAGCCCTCTATTGAATTTCTTATATTTCTCCTTCTGCAATGCTTCCTCTTTATTTATTCTATTCTCATTACCCTGAACAAAAGCAACCATCTTTGTGATGGTAATTTCCTTATTCTGAGCAGAAATATTAGCAGCATCGAACAACTAGGGATCAAGACCATACACAAAATGCCTAACTCTGGCCCTCATTTCTAGAGCCATATGTGGAGCATACTTTGCCAAAGAGACAAAATGAAGATAGTACTCTTGTGCACTCTTACCGTTCTACTTGAGCTTCTCAAATTAAACAGCCTTTGCCTCCCTGACCTCTACTGGCATAAAGTGCTCAATAAAAGGATCAGCAAACTCATCCCAAGTTGTTGAGATGCATCTTTCTCACGGGACTGCTCTCATGACTCATACTAGATGTTGTCAACATCCTACAATTGATAAGCTCCAAACTCTACTGACTCTACCTTAATAACATGCATAACACGAAAGATTTTCTGCAGCCATCAAAAAAATTCTGTGGATCTTCCTTTTTACAAGACCATGTGAACACTAGAGGCTCCATGCACAAAAATTCTCTAGTCCCAAAACTGGATGACGCCTCACTAGTTCCTATACTCGGAGTCATTCCTTGTCTTGGGCTTGAGCAGCCACAAGTTGGGTGAGCAACTGAATAACTCCTCTAACATCCGAATTAGTGGAACTGGGCAGCGAAACTGGAATCTCTGTAGGACTTATGTTATCTGGTGGGGGTGCTATACCCGAATTGGCTTTCTGAGCCTAAGCATCTTCCTCATAAGCAGCAGCCCTCTTTCTTGCAGATATTTCCTTTTTGCAGGAATTTTCTAAAATACGTAATATGAACGAGTTAGAATGATGTCCTGAAGGTATAGCTCTAACTGCATAATCTAGAGTATGAAAGAAGTGAGACAATCTTAGATGTCTTAGTGGTCAACAATTTACATATGTAGGGCCCTCACACACATAAAAGTAACCTCACTTGATACGATTTTATAGACTCCCTAAGACACTTGATCTTAGGCTCTGATACTAAGTTTTGTAACACTAAGAACCATGACCTGGGAGAAACACGACACTTGGTGCCTAACTGCATGTGACCGAGCAAACCACATGGTATCAAAAACATGCAATATGAATGATAATGAAACATGTCAAACTGTATACTGAAAATAGTTTGAAATATCATAGCCGAAATATCTAAAAACATGATAATTCTGAAAAGATTGTTGTCATGCCATGCTAACTAGACTAGTCTATAAAACCTCTAAAACATGAGTCTGAATGCAAAACTACTTACCAGGAGAAGTCTTTGGCATACCTCTATCACAAAATATAATTATGAAATAAATATACTATCACCCCGTATGAAATGGGACTCACCAAGTAGCTGATACTGAAGCAATCCTAACAAGAAGATCCATCGTCCTGAAACTCAGTACCTACACCGTGAAGTATAGACCTTGGGCAAAGGAATGTTAGTACATTTGAATTGTACCTTATGTAAAGCAACTAAAAGAATAAGTAGGCACGTGATATAATAGGAACATAAAACTGAAACTGAACAATGTACATGAACATGACCTAACATGAATATAATAACATCTATAAAATATATAATATTTTGAGGTACCGAGGCAGGTTATGTGTTCCCATCATCCTCATAACTCAAGGTAAGTCCTTGGGTTATGATATACACTTGGTTAGAATCGCATGGAAATACATGGAAAGGACTTACCTTGAGTTATAAGGATGATAGAAGAAGAAAAATTCATTCTAGGTCTTAGGGAATTAAGAAAACTAATTTTGGAACTAAGTCTGCGTATTTATACCGTTCCAGACATTGGAGGTTTTACGACCGAAATTGATGATCCGTCAAATTTTTTTATGGTCTGAGTCTGGACCGTCAAATATTTTACAATCCGTATAATTGGACCATATTGAAAATTTCCAATTTCCAGTGATCTGTAAAAGCTGAGAGACTTGGGTGTAAAATTTGATCTGCAGAACTGAAGTTGGTTTTTCAACTTAAACTCCCTGTTTTGGTTTCCTAAATCCCTGAATCATGAACATGACTTAGTTTTAAGGTACGAGGTATTACGATTGGAACTATATCGAAGTATATGGTGTCTCCATTGTTGGTTATGCCGTAGAAGATGGCATGGGCAACTAAGATTATTCGGGTGTCTATGGTAAGATGGACATTTTGAGAGAATACCATGGTACCCAACAAACCAATGGCGAAGGCTAAGGGTCGGGTAGCATCCCAATCTCGAAAAGTGTGGAATTCTAGAGAATGGTTTATAAATCTCTCTTTTTCCTCGAAACATTGGTATAAATCTCCAGAAGGCTACAGAAACTCTATAAATCCAAGAGGCTTGGGCTAAGGATAATATTTTCATGATTTCAGCTAGAATGGTTTCTTTGGAGCTAAGAGATTGTGATCATGTTTCTTTTCTCTCCTTAGACAGGTTCTATTACTGTCTATGCAGCCCCCAATTTCTTCCAATGTCGGGGTCATCTCTATGAGCCCGAATCTAAATACCATTCTATCATTATTTCAGTATTCGGTCAAGACCTCAATGAGTGCCTTATTACCCGTCATAGTCATGAGGGAGAGTAAATGACCCAGACGGTACGTAACCTCTCTACGTTGTTTATCATCTAAGTCGAACCACCATATTTTTAGCAATTCTGGCACTTTCAGGACCATGTCAAAGCAGTGGTTGATAGACATCTGCATAGACAACACACAGTTAGGCCTTGTCCACCAAACAATGATTTAACCCATATGGCGCAAAACATGTTCGCACTTAGAACATAGTTGGATGAACGTATCCTCGGGTCAAATACCTCGTGAATACGAAAGGTAGTCTTCTAATGGGCTTCAAACATGTCTCAAAAGTTCAAAACCCTTCTTGGGTCACTATGCGCTAATTAGTAAGGATTTGGCTTAGCTCTATCCTAATTTGACTAGAGTGGGATTAATCAAATGACTTTGGTACCCAAGTGGACTGTCCGGGGTGAACCGTTGTTGATTTTTGGACGACAACGAACCAACTAAATCTTCAACAACTTCCAAAGAATTATTTTTGGTTTTTACTAAAGGATGACTACGAATCCACGTAATCATTTTTGTGCACTGATGCAAGTGTGTGTGTGATTTTCCATTTGGCGGAAGATGATATGTATGAATGACGATTAATATTTATAATAAAGTAAACAATTAAGCAAATAAACAAAAAAATTATTATTGGAGCCTTTGTGGTTAGAACCTATTTGATATCCCCAGCAGAGTCACCATCTGTTACGGTTTACTTTTACGCGGGGCATAAAACTAATGAATAACTCGTGGGCTCTTGGATTTATTTTATTTTTTAGAGTCGCCACCTAATTTATAAGGAAAATTATGAAACCCATTTTTAAAGGTTTTTTCAAACAAATAAAACTCCTAACTATAATCAGAGTTCGGAGTGAGGGTTCAAGTGATCCCCCAGAGAAGATGTTAGGCACCCGATATTAAGGATCCGTAAAATACGATTGACCTCGGGTCTTAGATAGTGAATTTTTTTTAAATTTCTTAAAATGTTCAAAATACTGTAAATATAGGTTATCCAAAAAATCATTTTCACCAAAGTAAAGCTTCACACACATTTAAAGTAAAAATTGTTTCCTTATTTTTTTTCAAACATAATTCTTTCATTTTTATCAAAAGGGATAGTAAGGCCATTTTAATCCTTTTAAAAATATTAACTTTGAAATTTTGAGAAAAAGGTATTTAGCAAAAATATAACTTGTAATAGAAATAAGCCTTTATTTTAAAGGGGAGGTCAACCACATTCTTTCCCTTTTTCCCAAGCTCTAATCATAAAGGATCTATAAAATTATTTAAAAGACTTAAAGGCATTTGAAAGAAATACTCACTTTTTTGTTTGCAAATTTAACCAAGAGATTGATATTTAAAATAATGATTTAAAAGTTGAATTAATAATAATAAAACATTTTTTTAAATAAGAAAACCTAATTAAAATCGTGATTGTTCCTACTTTTATTAAGGACAAGAAAATGATAACTTGAGTAATTTCAAATAAATTATACCCTAGGGTTCCAATAGATATTAATGTTTTACAAATAAACAACTACGATAATATACTAAGCAAAAATAAACATAATGGGCTGGTGGGTATACCGGCCGACCATTTTCTGCATAAAAATAAAGATTCTATTTTTTCTAGGCCATTTTCACCTATGGCTAGGCCTTCTTACATTTTTTGGCCATTTTTACCCATGGCGGGGACTTCGCATCTCCTCAGACTTGATAAATATATATTATTGGGCCCATAGGCCCAACAACTCAAATGATCATGAGGATGATGAGAGGTACGGGCCCACCAGGCCCATCAATCATGCAAGGGGAGGGGAAGATAGATGCGGGAGTTAGAATGCACCTAAAATTATCCATAAAGTAATGTAAACGAATACATTTAATGTGAAGGATCAAACATATGGAATAGTTACATGGATATAGCACAACAGTCCCAAAGAAAACAAAACAAGCCCAAAACAATAGTCTATTAACAATCCGTAAGTGTTGGGCTTCATATTTAGGCAGATTCACAAGGTAGGGTGATGTATTGAAGAGGTCCAAATGGATATGAGTAGTTTTTGGGGGTGATCAATTAATTTTCTACATATTTGTCACGACAAGATAATTACTAGAATGATATGCATAGTACGTTATTTAAATGTTTAGGAGGAATTGAACAATATGTGTTGACAAAGTAGCTTCAGTTCGATAAAACAAAACTTGGATTTGGAATATGCACAATCAGCCTTGTATAGGGTCCGTTTTTTTATGGAAATGCTTAGAATTGGCTCAGAACAAGCTCTAATTCTTTTTTGGTTAGATGAAGTCATGATTTAGACTTGTAGTTTGTGAAAACGTATTTTCTACAAATTCTTGGCACTAAGGATGATTTTGAAAGGTGTAGAAGAAATATAAGTAGAATTAGAGTGTTTCACGAGTACAAGTTTGATAATGGATGGCGATTTCGCTAAAGGATTATGGAGACTATGAGGATAATTATGTAATCAACCAATTGCGTTCTGTGTTATGGCTATAAGTAAAATCATGTATTTCAAGTGGAGTTGGATCCAATATGTGAGAATCAAACTATTGAGCCAACCTAAAGAAAGATTTGGCGGAGTAAGTGAAAAAGCAAATTGGTATGGACTTATGGTAGGATTACCATGGATATTAAGAAAGTTTGGTACTATTTGCGTCATTGTGGACCGTTTGACTAAGTCATCTCATTGGTACCAGTTTAGACTACTTATAATTCAGACAAATTGACCAGGATCTACATTCGGGATATTGTATGTTTGCATGAGGTACCCATTTCTATAATTTTGGGTAGGGGCACACAATTTACATCTCATTTCTAGTGGTATTTGCCGAAGGAGTTGAGCACTCGGGTGGAGCTTGCACAATATTTGACCTTCAGAAAGATGTCCAGTCCGAGTAGCTATTCAGGTCCTTGAGGATATTTTGTGAGCTTTTATGATTGACTTTGGTGGTCATTAGAATCATCTCTTGCCTTTGGAAATGTTTGCTTACAATGATAGTTATTATTCAAGCATTAAGATGGCACGACTTGAGGCATTATGATAGGAGACATCGCTCTCCGTTTGTTTGGTTTGATGCATTCAAGGTTAGGCCTTAGGATACTGAATTGTTGTGAGATTCTTTGGACAATTCCAAATCAATTTAGAAAGGCTTCTCAAAGCTTAGAGTAGACAAAAGAGTTATGTTGATCAAGAGGTTCATGATTTGGAGATTATGGTTGGCGAATGTATTTTGTTGAAGGTTTCACCAATGAAGGGTATGATGAGGTTCGGAAAGAAGTTCATGTTGAGTTTGATGTATTTGGTTCCTTTGGGATTGCTCAATTTATTGGTGACGTAGCCTATGAGTTAGTTTTGCCACCTAGTTTTTTGGTTGTTCATCCCGCATTTCATATTTTTATGCTCAAGAAGTACCATTTTGATGGTGCTTATATGATTTATTAGGTTTCTCTTGATTATAATTTGACATTTGAGGAGGAGTTGGTAGCCATTATAGAGAGGCAGCTTCAGTAGTTGCGATCCAACAGGTAGTTTCAGTGAAGGCTTAGTGGAGGCATCGTCTGGTCGAAGAGACTATTTGGGAGATCGAGTCGTCTATGCAGAGCAGATATCCCCAGCTTTTCAATAGTTTAGATACTTTAATTCTCTTTATGTTTGAGGACAAATGTATGTTTAACAGGTGGATGATGTAAAGACACATTAGGTTGTTTTAAGAACTCTATTCTCTCTTTCCCTAAATGACCTTTCCCATAGCTTTAAATGACGTTTTTGACTTACAGAGTGACACAATTCTCGAGGCAATCAAGTAAGTATCGTGGAACAAATAGTAAAATTTGGAAATTCTTAAGTTAAGAAATTGTTGGTGTTGTTCTTTGTAATCACAAGGTGGGAGTCGCGGGCGTGAGAATTTGGAAGGATCCCACGATTGCGTAGCGTGGTTCCGTAATCGCGAATAATATTGTCACTTGGTCATAATATAAATTCCCAGAAACGAACTTGGATATTTCATTCTATATTTTGAGCTCTAGACTTTGGATTTCGGAGAGTTTTAAGGGATTTCCAAGAATCATCGTGGGGGTAAGATTCTAACTTTACTTGACTCTATTTAAAGCTTGTGGTTGGTCTAAATGAATTAATAAAGAGGGATTAATGGCAAAAAAAGGGGTCTTGTACTTGTGAGGTGATGAGCACTTATATTGGATACTGATGTCATATTTTGGGAATTTGTGTAGAATTGAACTGTATATTTTCTGGTTTGAATGTCAAATCATATTGACATTAGCTGATAGCTTAGATTGATTTGTAAATTGTGATTGAGATATGAAATATCTTCTTTGATACTTTTATATAATATGTTTGTCTTAATTGCTGTTAATGTGTTCTCATCACTCCATAGTACATGTCTAAAATGGAAAAGAGTTAAGATTGAGCCTATTTACTTTCTCAATGGACATGACCTACCTTTGAAGGATTTTCCCAAGCTCCACTAAAACTCGAGCGGTTTAAGGTTACAACGACCTAAGGAACTGTTACTCTCAGTCCCGCATGTACCCTCTTAATACTTCAATGACTCTACCCAGTCAAGAAAGTCCCTTACAACTTGATACAAACACCTATTATACAATTCTAACAAAGATAAATAAATCTTGATACGCTCGGGTTCTTTGAGATACTAGGTGTTGACTCCACTAGTATAAAGAAAGAACAAAATTGATAAATCTTGATACGCTCAGGTTCTTTGTAGTCGGTTCTTTGAGAGACGAGGTGTTGACTCTGCTCACTATAGCCTGACATTGGAATTGTATCATTTATTGTGGTTATGCTCCAAAGTGTGTTTGTCTTGTGTTTATATAGAAGTAGTTGTCGTCCTTGTCTTGTTGAATCTAATAAAGTATTTGTTTCATAATTGTACCAGTAAATCAATCCTTGTTTGACTTGATTTTCCTTCTTTCTGCGCGTCGACATCTCCTTTTTCTACTTCAATGCTAATTTCATGTTCTGTTTATGGTAATATTTTCATTACTTGAATTCCAACCTTTCGTTGAATAGGAATGAGTCAATATTCAAGTTTCTCCCAGTTGGCATGAAATTGCTCTGCGATAGTCTCATGTTTTGCATGATAAGAATCAGTTCCTTTGTTGATATGACTGCTTTATGAATCCTTTGGAGATCTGTTTGGATATATGGTTCTTTAATGCCTTCCTTATAACTCCCTTATTCTTGATTATCTTCTGGATACATTATTTGTCAAATAACAAAATATTAGTTGAAGCTCATAACTATGAGCCAGCAACTACTTAAGGTAGGGAATACTGTTTATCAAAAAATTTGGGAGCGTCATCATCATATGCTATTGATCATTGATGCAGCTTCATGCATTCCATATACATGTTAATTATGCATATCCTTAAATATGCTATTTCGGTGCACTTGTTACATGCAGGTACCTGGACATTTAAGATAGTCTGCACTTTACGTGTTCTATATGTGCATATCCTAATGTGCTTTGGTTTTGTATTTTTTTGTTTTTATACTTTATCATTATTGTTGTTACAGGTATAACTACACATGTTCATTATCATGTTCTATGGTTTGATTAAATCTCTGTGGTTACTAATTTATTTTTATAACTTAACTTCTTCTCATCTGTTCTGAATTTTTTAATCAAAAACCAGCTAGCAGGCTACTAGTGGTATTTTATTGCAAATAAAATCAAAGTATTACAGAAAGAACTGAAAAGCAATCAAACTATCCTATTACAGAAAAGTGAAAAACTAAGCTTTGTATAAAAAGCTAAATTTCAATAGTAGATTGTAGTGCTACGAAATTCTTCTGCTTTGGATTGATGTCACTATCAGTCATCTTAGAGTTCTCACCAAGTGTTATGAAATCAATTCCCTATGAAAATCATTTAAGCAAAAGTATGGCTGCACTTCTACTCCGATTTTGAAAATTCAGCTTCTGAAGTCTACATCTAAGTAATGTACTGCACTTGTAACTGGTTTCCTCATTTTGTGATTTTGCTATGCTGATTTGCTTCCACTTAACTGTTTTTACTATCTAATGAAATCCTTCTAATAGGTTGAATATTGTTATTAATACCACACAATAGCTAAAATAACCTTAGACAATTAAACATGTTTTCTCTGTTCTTTCACTATCTCAGCCTTTTGATGATTCGTCCTGAACAATACTGAATTCATGTATTAACTAACTTTGTAACATCCACCAGATATTACACTGGTTGATTGCCTACTGTTGTTGATGTTGATCCTCAGTCTGGTTCTCTACTTCTATAGGCTTTGTATTTGAATAAGGCACCATTGCCTTATCACTATTTAGAATCCTTCTTGCTTCTACTGGATGCTCCTAAAAGTTATGAAATTATATTGTACATGCAAAATTAAAAATCAGGTTAGCTAAAAAGTCTGCAAGTGCATTACCTTCTCTTAGAATGTGAGCAAATTGCACTTGGCCCCTATTCCTCCGGTGAATGATCTTCTTAACCTCCATACTGATTCTCCATGGTACTCCCATGCACCTTGAAGTATGTTCATTATGGTTAATGAGTCAGTGTCCATTACGACGGGTACCAACTGATTATTCACACAATATTCAATTCCATCATGTATTGCTAGTACTTCTACATTAATATTGGTAGTGTTAGTTTATATTCTTGCACTTGCATATATCAGATCCCCTAATTCATCTCTTATGCAAAATGTTGTTGAACTCATTCCTGAATTGCCCCTTGAAGCCCATCTGTGTTACATTTAAACCAACCTACTGAAGGACAACTCCACTAACCATCTTGTATCCCATTCTTGGTTTGTATCCCTCCAAGTACTGGTCCAGTTGAGACCAATTATCTGGAATATTCTTCAACCAAGGATATATTGTTCTTACCGGACTATGTAGGTTGTAGTTGATCCCATAAATCACCTTCTTTTTATTCATACTACCTCCATGCATTATTGAATTTCTTCTCTTTCACAACGGCCAGTATATAAATGTTTGTGTTGCTTGAAAAACTGGTTTTAACTTTGTAGAACACTGCATATATCACCATTTCACCACTGACTGATGAAGTTATACTAGTGGACCAATAATTCTAGCTGCACAAGTGTAATGTTGCCATATTGATATTGCAAAATCCTCGGTCAGGAAAAGGTATTGCATTGTTTCTTCATTTTGTGGATGATCACAACATCTACATCTTGACATTATGCCTATTTTCATTTTCTTCAGCACATCATCAATGGGTAGTTTGTACTTCCACGACCTCCATAAGAAGAAGGATATTTTAAATTGTACTACCTTCATCCACAACCTTGCATAGTGTATTGATGTCTGTTTCTTTTTTCTTAATAAATTCCATACAGTTCCTACTGTACAGTATTATTCCTATAATGAGATCAAATACATCATGTAAGGTATAACTCTAAAAATAGGAAGAAGTCGAGCTACAAGAAAAATTCATCTCTCTACCATGATTGTTCCATAATGTTCAACTCTAAACTTATATGCTCAATGATATCTGTTGGAAAAGATGCTTGCATTCTTTGTGTATTCCATCCATCTGGGGCCATAAAATATGACAGTTCTTCAATAATGTTATCAATGGAAAAATCTGCAGGAATAATCTGATTAAGTGCACCAATTTTAGTCCAGTTATCCTCCCAAACATTACAGGCTTTATTTTTTGGTTCTCATCAAATTATCTGATCCACTTGCTCTTTTGCTTCTAGCATCTTCTTCCATATTTGTGAACCTCCCTTTCACTGCACCTCAGTAGGCTTGAGCTTCTTACGGTAGTTGTTTCATATGAATGTTGTGTTATTAATCTGTATTCCAAAAAATCAGTAAATAATAAACACTGAAAATAAACAGAATCAGTGTTGAAAAATAAGAATAAATTTTCAGAATATAATCGAGCCCACTTAGTTCAAAGTGTGTCCTTAAGGAAATTATTCCCCTCACAATACTCGAGGTTGATGGAATATCCCCTCCCAGGATAGAACGATTATCTTACCGGAATAGTAGTACTCCAAATTCAGGTAGCGGGGAACTCCCACTTTTATTTCCACTACCGATGTGGGACAACTCCCACTTTTCTTTCCAATCATTTCCCATTCACCAATATCAATACCCAACAATCCCCCACATGAATGGGAAATGGCTATAATATAAAAGAATGCGCGGACAAGTGTGATATACAAGCGAGAATTGACTGCATCTGGATAAGTAGGTTTCCCTTTGAACTTTCTGTAGTGAACTTATATCGGATATACTCGATCAATCGGTAGATTTGATATCTTTGAACCGTCGAACTTTGTTGTATACCTAGACAACATAAGTCACACAATCAACCCTCAACCGTTTATGGTTCTCACGGTTGTGTTCGTTTCAGCCATGAACACCTCCTGGTTTCATGAGTGCGTAGAGAATGGGCCTTCACTGTCATTCCCCTTTAAAGCGGCTTACACTTAACACTCACATAGGTGATTTCTAAACATGTGGTCCTATAGCCACATTATTTGGTCATACACTACCAGATTTAGATAATCATTAAAGAACCTTAATGCTTTATTAACTCATTAACAAGCCATAAGGTTTTATCCTTATTTCTGAACATTGTCTTCATCCGAGAATGGGTTGAGTTATTTGACAACGTTGAACCGTCAGTCACAACTTTGTTTGATCTCCTTGAACCTAGCTCTTGGGATCTCCAGTCTGCTAGGTAGAGTTACAGCCATGATGACTTGTCCTCGGCCTTAACCCCATTCCCATTGATGATCTACTAACTCCCTCTCTAGATAAGCCTTTTGTAAGCGGATCCACCACGTTATCTCTTGACTTTACATAGTCAATCTTGATAACGCCACTAGAGAGGAGTTGTCTAACGGTATTGTGTCTTCGTCGTATGTGATGAGATTTTCCGTTGTACATTACGCTCCCTGCCCTACCTATTGCTGCTTGACTGTCACAATGTATACATATAGGAGCCAAAGGTTTGGGCCGAATGGAATATCTTCTAAGAAATTCCGGAGCCATTCAAACTTCTTCACCGGCCTTGTCTAAAGCTATAAATTCAGATTTCATTGTAAAGCGGGCGATGCATGTCTGTTTTGATGATTTCCAAGACACTGATCCACCCCCAATTGTGAAAACATAACCACTCGTGGATTTAACTTCAGATGATCCGGTGATCCAATTTGCATCACTATATCCTTCGATCACGGCGGGATATTTGTTATAATGCAAAGCATAGTCTTGGGTGTGTTTTAAATACCCCAAGACTCGTTTTATTGCCATCCAATGAGTTTGATTGGGATTACTCGTGAATCGACTCAAATTGCTTATAGCACATGCTATATCCGGTCGTGTACAATTCATAATATACATCAAACTTCCCAAAACTCGTGCATAGTCCAATTGTGAGTCACTTTCACCTTTATTCTTTTGAAGTGCAAAACTTACATCAATTGGAGTCTTTACAACATTGAAATTTAAATACTTAAACTTGTCAAGTACTCTTTCAATATAATGAGATTGCGATAATGCTAGACCTTGTGGAGTTTTATGAATTCGATGCCTAAGATCAAATCAAAGCAACTCCTAAGTCTTTCATATCAAATTTGCTAGCCGATACGCGCTTCGTAGCATTTACATCGGTAATATCTCTACTCATTATCAACATGTCATCAACATATAAACGACAATGACTTCATGATTTGGAGTATTTTTAATGTAAACACATTTGTCACACTTATTAATCTTAAATCCATTTGCCAACATTGTTTGGTCAAATTTCGCATGCCATTGTTTGGGTGCTTGTTTAAGTCCATAAAGTGACTTAACAAGTTTGCACACTTTCCTTTCTTTACCAGGAACCACAAAGCCCTCGGTTGTTCCATGTAAATTTCTTCCTCCAATTCTCCATTTAAGAAAGTCTGTCTTGACATCCATTTGATGGATTTTAAGACCATATACGGCCGCCAGTGCTACTAACACCCGAATAGATGTTATTCTTGTTACCGGCGAGTATGTGTCAAAGTAATCAAGGCCTTCTTTTTGTCTATGACCTTTGACCACAAGTCTTGCCTTATATTTGTCAATAGTGCCATCAGCTTTCATTTTCCTTTTAAAAATCCATTTTGATCCTAAAGGTTTATTTCCAGGAGGAAGATCAACCAATTCCCATGTATGGTTGTTCAAAATTGATTCAATCTCACTATTGACTGCCTCTTTCCAAAATGCTGAATCAGAAGAAGACATCGCTGCTTTAAATGTTTGAGGCTCATTTTCAAGCAAGAATGTCACAAAATCTGGTCCAAAGGAAGTAGATGTCCTTTGACATTTGCTACGCCTTGCATCCGCTTTACTTGGTGTATTTTCCTTTGGTTCTTTCCGCGGTCGTTTAGATCTTTCACTTGACGACTCACATTCAGTTTTATACGAATAAATGTTTTCAAAGAATTCAGCATTATCTGATTCAATTACCGTATTAACATGAATTTCGGGATTGTCCGATTTGTGAACCAAAAACCGACAAGCTTTGTTGTTTGTAGCATAACGAATAAAAACACAATCCACAGTTTTTTGTCCTATTTTTACCCTTTTGGGCAAAGGAACTTGGACCTTTGCTAAACACCCCACACTTTGAAATATTTCAAGTTGGGTTTTCTTCCTTTCCATAGTTCATATGGAATAGATTGTGTTTTGCTGTAGGGCACCCTGTTGAGTATTCGGTTAGTCATGTAAGGATAGCTTCCCCCACAAGCTTTGCGGTAAACCGGAACTTATTAGTAAGGCATTCATCATTTCCTTTAATGTTCGGTTTTTCCTTTCCGCAATTCCATTTGATTGTGGTGTGTAAGGGGCAGTAGTTTGATGAATAATTCCATATTCTAAACATATCTCTGCAAAAGGAGATTCGTACTCTCCACCCCTATCACTTCTAATCATTTTTATCTTTTTATTCAATTGATTTTCCACTTCGTTTTTGTATTGCTTAAATGCATCAATTGCTCCATCCTTACTATTAAGCAAATACACATAACAATATCGAGTGCAATCGTCAATAAAAGTTATAAAATACTTTTTCCCACCGCGAGATGGTATTGACTTCATATCACATATATCTGTGTGAATTAAGTCTAAAGGATTTGAATTCCTATCAATAGACTTATATGGATGTTTAACAAACTTAGATTCAACACAGATTTCACATTTAGATTTATTACACTCGAATTTAGGCAATACTTCTAAATTAAACAATTTTCGCAAGGTTTTGTAGTTGACTTGTCCTAAACGAACATGCCATAAATTATTTGACTCCAATAAGTAAGACGAAGCTGAATTCTTATTAATACTGTCAACAACCATTACATTGAGTTTGAAAAGGCCCTCGGTGAGGTAGCCCTTTCCTATGAACAAATCATTCTTACTTATTACAATTTTCTCACTAACCAACACACATTTAAACCCGTTTTTGACAAGTAGTCTGGCTGAAACTAAATTCTTCCGAATTGTTGGAACGTGCATAACATTGTTGAGAGTCAGGACCTTGCCTGAAGTCATCTTCGAAGTATCTTCCCATATCCTTCAACCTTGGCTGTTGCAAAGTATTTCCCATAAACAATACCTCTTCGGGTCCAATGGGAGCATAGGTTGCAAATGTTTCTTTTGTAGCGCAAACATGTCGAGTGGCACCGAATCAAGCCACCACTCCTTTGGGTTTCCAACCAAATTGCACTCCGATAGCATTGCACACAGATCATCCATATCATCATTCTTTTCCACCATATTGGCTTGTCCTTTTCCCTTGTTCTTTTTCGGGAGACGACAATCGGGGCTTTGTGGCCGCTTTTCCCACAATTAAAGCGCTGCCCTTGAACTTTTTCTTGTTGGAATCCTTCTCCTTTACTGAGAAGGCCTCTTCCTTTTCTTGTTCTTTTTCAGAGCAGCATCTTCAACGATGTTTGCCCCTTCAATTGGTGAAGTCTTATGGTACCTCTTCTCAGCGATTTTGTTATCTTCCTCGATCTTGAGACGAATCACAAGATCTTCCAACTTCATTTCCTTTATTTTGTGCTTAAGATAATTCTTGAAATCTTTCCATGAGGGCGGCAACTTCTCAATCATTGCAGCCACTTGGAACGCTTCATTTACTACCATACCTTCAGCAATAAGGTCATGGAAGATAAGTTGAAGCTCTTGAACTTGGGTTCCAACGGTTTTTCCATCCACCATTTTGTAGCCTAGGAATTTGGCAACCACAAACTTCTTCAAGCAAGCATCTTCAGTTTTGTACTTATTTTCAAGTGCACTCCATAGTTCTTTTGAGGTCTCTACTGCACTGTAGACGTTGTACAAGTCATCTTCTAAGGCACTCAAAATGTAGCCTTTGCACAAAAAATCAGCCTGTTTCCAAGCCTCAGTAACCATGAATTGTTGGTTGTCAGGCATGTCGGCGGCAGGCACGGGAGGGTCCTCATTGGTGAACTTTTGCATACCAAGGGTGGTAAGCCAAAAGAACATTCTTTGCTGCCATCCTTTAAAGTTGGCACCGGTGAACTTCGCAGGTTTCTCAGCCGGTGGCACAGCGGTACGGGTTGTAGGAGTAACCGCTGGTGCAGTATTCGCAGAGGTAGTTCCAATCTCAATTGCCATTATTCGTTTGTCACTGTCAAATTGACAAACTGTTTTAGTTAATAAAACCAGAATAGCAATTCAATCACAGACTTAAACGATGAAGATTTTATATCTTCAAATCGCAGTATAATTATGAAACTTTAGTTTTCCAATGAAGTTTTTATATCTTCCTGTCAGAATACTAATATTCATATGGAGTAGAAAACTACACAAGTTTTAATCTCCAAACTAGAATACAACAACGATGAAGTTTTTATGTTCTTCAAATCGTTGTACAAGTATGAACTTTAATATTCCAATGAAATTTTTATGTCTTCAAGTCAGAATATGAAATTTCATACGGAGTAGAAAACCACACAGGTTTTAGTCTCCAAAACAGAATACAGATTAATCAAAAAATATAATTTCCTTAAGATTGTTATTAATCTGTATTCCAAAAAATCATATATAATAAACACCGAAAATAAACCAGAATCAAGTGTTGAAAAATAAGAATAAATTTTCGAATATAATCGAGCCCACTTAGTTCAAAGTGTGTCCTTAAGGAAATTATTCCCCTCACAGTTACTCGAGGTTGATGGAATATCCCCTCCCAGGATAGAACGATTATCTTAACGGAATAGTAGTACTCCAAATTCAGGTAGCGGCGAACCACTCAACGGCAGTATATCACACAGAATTTATTTGTGCAGAAGAAGAAGAAGTTTGTATTGTTCAGAAAATTCGTAAGTAAAATTCTGAGGAATCAAACGAATTTATAGCCATGGAAGTACTGTTTCTGAAAGTTTGCAACCTTTCTGAACAGCCACTGAAAACTGGTGGGAAATTTAAATAAGAAAAAGAAATTCGGTCGCGGGTCAGATCCGCGGATCCGGCCGGGTCGCGGGTCAGGGTCACTAACGGGTAGGATTGGATAAGTCAATTAATTTAATTAAATAATAATTAATTAAATAATTAAAAATTAAAGAAAATTTGGTCCAAAAAGATTATCAATCAATCAGATCATTTGACCAAATCCAAATCCAAATCCAAATCCGAAGCCGAAGCCGAGCCGAGCGAGTGACGACGACGGCCTGAGGGGTCCTTGCCCCCTCAACCCTTTTACTGACAAGAAGGAGTAATTCTACTTATAAGTAGAAGAACTTTTCTTTCCACTACCGATGTGGGACAAATGCTTATTTTATAAAGCAAGAGGGAACTCCCACTTTTCTTTCCACTACCGATGTGGGACAACTCCCACTTTTCTTTCCAATCATTTCCCATTCACCAATATCAATACCCAACATGTTGACCATAAAGAGTTTGTTATCGTAAATTTCCACCACAACTTGGGAAAGAGAACCTTAGACACATCATATAAGGATCTGAATCCTAAACCCTCTTCAACTTTTGGAAAACAAATTTTCTCCCATGACACCCAATGTCTGCTTCTATCCTCTTCTTTGTTACTCCAATAGAACCTTGCAAAGATCCTATATAGCTCATTTATATTGTATTTTATAGGCACAACAACTGACAACATATAGACTGGAATGTTTTGTAAAACACTATTAATTAACGGCCTTACCAACATATGATATCAATTTACATTTCCAGCCCTGAAGCTTAGTCTTCACCTTCTTGATAAGATCATTATCGTATACGTTTTTCTTCATAACATGGAAAATTTGACATCCCAAATAGTTTAGTGGGAATTGACCCCTTGCAAAACATGTAATCTATTCCTCCTACTGAAACATATTTTCTGCTACCTTCTGGAACATATAGAAATCAGTCTTATCCTTGTTGATTAGTTTCCCTGATATTGCCTTATAATCCTGCTTAATCTTCTTCAATTACTCCTTTTTTGTATATGTAAATATTATAGTATCACCTGCATATGCCATGTGATTGATATTATGGCTCCATTTTGACATTTCATATCCCACGTAACTGTTGGAAATTTACTAATGTGAATTAAGTATATCTCATTATTTATATCTCAAACAATTGGGGGCCCACACGGCGGAAATGTCATTTTCACACACGTGCACACACAGTGCCAAGTATCAAAAATTTCATTAGTGAAAGAGATATTGGTACGTATGTAATACGTTTGAGACATAGAATGATGGACGGTTATTGGCCAAATGACAAAGTATTTCACGTTGGTAAACGAAGGAAGAAGTGTACGAAGTGTAAGATGAAATGAGTCGGAAGTCGCGGCGAAGGGCCACAGCGCAGCCCTGTCGGAGCCGAGGCGCCGGAACGCCGCGGCGCCTCCCAGGGAGCGTCGCGGCGCTAATTGGGTCTTCAGCCATTGGAGCCGTGGCACCGCGGCGCTAATTCATAGAGTCGTGGTAGTTTGGAGGCAGAATGCTACGACGGAAAGTTGGAAAGTTCTGACCTTTGGGCTGGTTTTGGAGCATTTAATCTCCATTACTTAGCACATGAATTCAACCATTATTTAGATGAAAGTAACCCCTCTCAATAAGTGCATTACATGGCTATTGAAGGCCATTAGTTGGCTAGTTGAGGGGTTATCTTCTTACACTATAAATTGAAGCATTTGGCTCAATTGTTCAACACTACACAACACTTAGAAAATACTGCAGAATTTCTGAATTCATCTTCTTCATCTGTAGCAAGTTTACTATACTCAAAGTTCTTCAAGAGTAACACTTGAGTTTTCTTTGCTCAATTGTTGAGTTGCTATTGTATCTTGGGAAACTATTGCCCGACAACGTAAAAGGAGATATACGGGGCAATCTTGTCTTAAAGACAGAGTGTCATCACTCGACTCAGCAAATTACACAAGAGTTTGTTCCATTCTTGATTTCTAGTTTTATTGTAATCTTTAGTTTGTCCTTTCTAGCAATTGTAATATTTACTTACTTCCTGTTCCCTGCAATTGTTTTATCCAACAATTTTAAGATAAGATTGTTGTAAGTGCTTAGAAAGATGACTGGAAGAGAACAACTCGCTTCTGATTCTGCTGCTGCTGCTACTCAAGGCAACACCTCTGCCTTCCCCACTGCTCAAGGCACACCCAATGCCTTTCCGATTGCTCAAGGCTTAACCAACGCTTTTTCTGCTGCTCAAGGGAACGCTCCAGTTCCTCTACCCGCTGGATTCCATCATGAACGCCCAGAAAAGTTCATGGGCTCCAATTTCAAGAGATGGAAATAGAAGATGCTCTTTTATCTGACTGTTATGAGAATGACTCATTTCCTAACATAAGATCCTCCATAAGCTGGAGATGAAATGGACTCTTCGCCTACTGAAACGGCTGAAGGGGGCGAAGGTATCCATGTCATTAATGGCATGAAGATGGTTCTTGATACATGGACTCATAGTGATTTCATGTGTAAGAACTATATTTTGAAATCCTTGTCAGACCCTCTCTACACGGTGTATTGCACCGTAGGCACTACCATAGAGCTGTGGAAAAAATTGCAAAAAAAGTACAACGCATAAGATGCAAGTACTAAGAAATTTATCATTGGGAAATTTCTGAAATTTCAAATGGTGGATAGTAAAAAGGTGATGTCCCAAGTCCAGGTATTCCAAATGATTGTACATCACCTGGATTTGGAAGGTATGAAACCAAATGAGCAGTTTTTGGTTGCACCACTGATTGAAAAGGTACCTCCTTCGTGGAATGAGTTTATGAGTTACATAAAACTCAAGACAAAAAAGATGACCTTTGAAAAACTTATTATCAAACTCTAGATTCAAGAAGATAATAAGAAGGCCTTGCCTAGGGGTAAAAAACCTGCTGATGCAAAGGCAAATCTAGCTGAGGCCAAAAGGAACCCAAGAAAAAAATGCAAGTTCCAGAAAGACGGCAAGACCCAAGCAGCTGAGAAGTTCAAAGGAAACTGCCACCAGTGTGGGAAACCTAGTCACATGATCAAGGATTGCCGCAAGCTCAAGACTGAGCAACAAGAGAAGGCCAAGGCTAAGGGTAAGGCACAAGTTAACATCGTCAAAGACAGGCTTTTGGACGACATGATTGAGGAGTTCTCAGTGGTGGTGCTTGAAGAAAACCTTGTTGAGAATCCCATGCAGTGGTGGATGGACACAGGTGCTACAAGACACATCTATTCCAATAGAGATGCCTTCTCTACTTATACACCAATTACTAACAAGAAGTTGTTCATAGGTAACAACGCTTCCTCTGAAGTGTTGGGGGTAGGAAAGGTAGTCCTGAAGATGACTTCTGGAAAGGTGCTCACTCTGAAGGAGGTGATGCATGTTCCTGAGATTAGGAGAAATTTAATTTCAGGTCATTTATTATTTAATGCTGATTTTAGGCTAGTGTTTGAGTCTAATAAATTTGTAATCACCAAGAATGGAACGTTTGTGGGAAGGGGCTTCGTCTGTGAAGGCCTCTTCAAAGTTAACGCCATGTCTGTATTACATGCAAACAATAATATTGAAGCTTCTTTTTACTTGCTTGAGTCCTCTAATTTATGGAATCATAGATTAGGACATGTTAACTACAAGTCTATCCAAAGGTTGGACAGGTTGGAGTTATTGCCGTCTATCGATGTAAACCCTCAACATAAGTGTGAGGTGTGCGTAGAGGCAAAACTCACAAAGATTCCTTTTCGATCCGTTGAAAGGAATACCGCTCCTCTAGAACTTATTCACACATATGTATGTGATTTGAAGTTTGCACAAACTAGAGGGGGGAACAAGTACTTTGTGACATTCATTGATGATAGCACAAGGTATTGTTACCTTTACTTGTTGAAAAGTAAAGATGAATCCTTTGAAGCGTTCCGATGTTACAAAGCAGAAGTTGAGAACCAACTAAGCATGAGGATTAAATCCATTTGTAGCGATATAGGGGAGAATACGTAAAGCCATTTGAGGAATATTATGCCCAATCAGGCATTGTTCATCAAACGACAGCTTTATACTCACCTCAGTCGAACGGTGTGGCGGAACGTAAGAACCACACATTGAAGGAAATGATTAATGCCTTGCTCATCAATTCCGGTCTTCCTCAAAATATATGGGGAGAAGTCGTCCTTACCGCTAATACGATTCTTAACAGAGTCCCACATTAGGGTAAGGAAAAAACTCCATATGAATCATGGAAGGAAAAGAAACCCACCTATAAATATTTAAAGGTGTGGGGTTGTTTGGCAAAGGTTGAAGTACCCAAGCCAAAGCAGGTCAAGATTCGGCCTAAGACTGTAGATTGCATTTTCGTCGGATATGCAAATAACAGTAGTGCTTATCATTTCCTAGTGCTTAAGTCAGATATTCCAGATATCCACGGGGGTACAATCATGTAATCAAGGAACGCTCAATTCTTTGAAGATACATTTCCTAGAAAGGAAAAAGACATAACTTCTTGCAAACGAAGTTATGAACAAAACTCTCAGGAACCGGGAGTCATTGACTGCCCGGATCTAAATGGTTCAGATCTAGTGGACTTTGAAGTGGCTGAATATCCAAAATCTAGTGTTCCAGATTCTCAGAACTTGGAGACTCTAGAGATGAAACCAAGGCGAAGTAAAAGGGCCAGGAAGGATAAATTCTTCGGTCCTGACTTTGTAGCTTATATAGTTGATGACGAACCAAGGACAATTGTTGAGGCATTATCAACTCTAGAGGCACCACTCTGGAAAGAAGCTATTGAGAGTGAAATAGACTTCATTCTGCATAACCATACTTGGGAGTTGGTTGATCTTCCTCCAGGAAATAAATTGTTGGGTTGTAAATGGATACTCAAATGGAAGTATAAAGTAGATGGGTCTATAGATAAGTACAAGGCCAGATTGGTAGTCAAGGGCTATCGGCAGAAAGAAGTCCTTGACTATTATGACACGTACTCCCTGGTGTCTAGGATGACGTCTATACGAGTATTCATTGCGATCGCAGCGTTGCGTGATCTTGAGATACATCAAATGGATGTCAAAACAACCTTCCTAAATGGTGATTTGGAAGAAGAAATTTACATGGAACAACCTGAGGGGTATGTGGTTCCAGGGCAAGAGAAGAAAGTTTGTCGGCTTGTCAAATCTCTGTACGGGTTGAAACAAGCCCCGAAGCAATGGCACGAAAAATTTGATAGTACTCTACTATCGAAGGGTTTCGCCATTAATGAGTGTGACAAATGTGTCTACATGAAAGGTAACTCTGACTCGTTCGTCATGATATGTCTATACGTAGATGAAATGTTGATCACATAGAGAAGTCCTAGCTTAATTCTAGAGACTAAGAACATGTTGAAATAATGCTTCGACATAAAGGATATGGGTATCACATATGTCATCTTAGATATAAAGATCTCTAAGACGTCTGATGGACTGGTCTTATCTCAGTCTCACTACATCGAGGATGTGTTGAGAAAGTTCGAGATGTTTGACAGTTCGTGTATGAAGTCACTAATGGATAGAAATCAAAAGCTTGATAAAAATCATGGTGCACCCGTATGCCAGGAGCAATATGCACATGTGATTGATAGTTTGATGTACATAACAAACTACACCCGACTTGATATTGCTTATACAGTCAACAAGTTGGCTAGGTTTACCCGTAATCCAAGTAAAGATCATTCGAAGGCATTGAATCGGGTACTACGATACCTGAAATACACGCTAACTTATGGGTTGCATTATTCGAGATACCCAATTGTACTAGAGAGGTACAGCGATGCAAACTGGATATTTGATATAGAGAACACCAAGTCCACCAGTGGGTATGTATTTACAATTGGTGGTGGGGTTGTGTCTTGTAAATCCTCTAAGCAAACTTGGATCGCCCCATCCACAATGGAATAGGAGTTTTTCGCTTTAGACAAAGCAGGAGAAGAAGCTGAGTGGCTTCATGACTTCTTAGAGGATGTCCCTTGTTGGGACAAATCCGTACCTTCTGTAATGATCCACTACGATAGGAAATTGGCTCTAGGAAGGGCACATAGTTCTATGTACAATGGCAAGTCTCGTCATATTCGACGGAGACATAAGACTGTTAGGCAGCTGATCACCATGGGTATCATATCCATTGATTACATAAAATCAAAGGATAACATAGTGGACGCACTGACAAAGGGCTTACCCAAAGATCAAATGTTCTGACTGTCTAGGGGAATGGGCTTAAAACCCAAGGTATAAGGACCAATATGGTGGTAACCCAACCTTACTGACTGGAGATCCCAAGAATTAGGTTCAATGGGAAAACTAAGTTGTAAAGGTTCAGTTGAGCGCTTTGGTGGAATCATGAGAACTTCATATAGTAATTTATGTAAAGAAACACCAAATCTAAAGTCGTTCCTGTGATAGACTATAAGTGCTATCTGCGGTTGGGTAAAGGTTAAGTTTCCAAAACCTTTAATGATCATCACCGGTTGAGGTTAGGTTTGGGGATACTTTTAATGGTTCCTAACACTTGTAAAGTGGGGTATAGTAGGATACCTTGTAGGAGACCACCTATTTAAGTGCAAGGACAGGCCACCTCAAATGAATGCACTTAAGAATCCAATAAGTGTCCATGGCCATAACGGATAAAACATTACGAAGAACAGAGTAAGGGAAGTTGTTGTGTTGGTACTGTTGACTTGGTTTACACTAAACACTGACGATTCAAGACATCACGTTCACCGCGTAGTAAGTAAGTCCGATGGTATTCAACTATGGACGGTTCAAAGCGGAAGCTACCTATCCAGATGCAACATCAGTCCGTTGAAAGATTGCTAGAAAAAGCACCATGTGAATGCGCCAAAATCTCTTTCAAGAGGGGATTGTTGGAAATTTACTAATGTGGAATTAAGTATATCCCATTATTTATGACTCAAATAATTGGGGCCCCGCACGTCGGAAACGTCGTTTCCACACACGTGCACACATAGTGCCAAGTATCGCAAAATTCATTAGTGAAAGAGATATTGGTACGTATATAATATGTTTGAGACATAGAATAATGGACGGTTATTGGAAAAATGACAAAGTATTCCACGTTGGTAAACGAAGGAAGAAGTGTAAGATGAAATGAGTCGGAAGTCGCCGCGGAGCCGTGAAGGGCTGCGGCGCAGCCAGTCAGAACCGAGGTACTGGAGCGCTGCTGCTCCTTTCAGGGAGCACCGCCGCGCTAATTGGGTCTTCAGCCACTGGAGCCGTGGCACTGCGGCGCTAATTCGCAGAGTCGCGACGCTTCGGAGGCAGAATGTTGCGACAGAAAGTTGGAAAGTTCTGACCTTTGGGCTAGTTTTGGAGCATTGAATCTCCATTACTTAGCATATGAATTCAGCCATTATTTGGCTGAATGTAACCCCTCTCAATAAGTGCCATTAAGTGGCTATTAAAGGCCATTATTTAGCTAGTTGATGGGTCATCTTCTTACACTATAAATTGTGTCCTTTGGCTCAATTGTTCAACACTACACAACACTTAAAAAAATACTACGGAATTTCTGAATTCATCTTCTTCCTCTATAGCAAGTTTGCTATACTCAAAGTTCTTCAAGAGTAACACTTGAGTTTCCTTTGCTCAATTGTTAAGTTGTTGTTGTATCTTGGGAGACTATTGACCGACAACGTAAAATGACATATACAGGGCAATCTTGTCTTAAAGATAGAGTGCCATCACTCGACTCAACAAACTACACAAGGAGTTTGTTCTATTCTTGATTTCCAGTTTTATTGTAATCTTTAGTTTATCCTTTCTAGCAATTGTAATATTTACTTACTTCTCGTTCCCTGTAATTATTTTATGCAATAGTAACTACTATTATCAAATACAATTTAAAGCTCTGAATAGGACCTCTGCTGATAATATAAGTACTTCTAGTGATAATAGATCTCCTTATTTGACACCCCTAGTTGAGTGAAAGAAACGTGTAGCTTGTCCGGTAAATAATATGGAATAACACTTGTTTGCAATGAGTTTCTATATCATGTCAATAAACTCGTCTGCAAACCCCATCCTGCTAAGCACCTTAGTTAAATATGGCCAAACTACTCTGTCATATGCTTTTGCTATATCTAACTTGATCACCACATTTGTTGGTTTGCCCCTCTTTATGATGTTTGTAACAATTTCTTGTGTCAAAATAGCATTCTCTATGATACTCCTCCCTTTTACAAAACCTGATTGATTTCAAGAAATCAAATCAGGTAACACAACCTCCAATATATTATGCAACCCTTGACACCACCTTATTGATGAAATTACTCAAAATTATAAGCCTTAAGTCTAAGTAATTTTGAATCATATCCTCCTTAGGTAATAACACAAGGTTGGGATGAGTGATTGATTTAGGAAGAGGCTGACCATGGAAGAAAGTAGTCACAAT
This sequence comes from Anisodus tanguticus, assembly GCA_034509755.1. Lineage (NCBI taxonomy): Eukaryota > Viridiplantae > Streptophyta > Magnoliopsida > Solanales > Solanaceae > Anisodus > Anisodus tanguticus. The sequence goes on from CM067557.1 coordinate 21,591,176, forward strand.
CTTATACACATCTACTCCTATTATATCCAACAAGATTGATAGAAAATGCCTAAAAATCCATTAGTCTCACTAGCACTAGTACCATTTAGATTGAAAATTGCATTTTTAACTTCTTACAGACCTTGAAGTTTGCACAGTTGTTCATCATTTTCCTGATCAATCATTTGTGAAACATGTAGCAGATTATCACTGGTATTAGTATCATCTTCTTGTATAAATTGTTTTAAGTAAAAATTCACTGCTTCTACCATCTTTCCTTCATCTTCCATCCATGTCCTGTCTTAATATTTGATTCTTTTGATCTGTAATTTTTCCTTCTTCCTTTCATCAGATTATGAAAATATCTTGCATTTCTATCCCTATTTACAAACCAATCCAGTCCAGCATTTTGCCTCCAGTATTCCTCTTCAAAATGTAAATATTTTTTCATCTCAGACTAGGCTTTCTACAAAATACTTCTTCATGTTACTTAGATTTTCTTCAAACAACTCCTCATTTATCCTGACAATCCCCTCCCTAATGATTAGTTATTTGAAAATATCTACATATATTTCCCTTCTTTAGTTTGCATTTAAAGCTAATGAAAGGGTCATCATTCTCCCAATTAGACCAGGTGTTATCTGACTATATCAAGAAAGGATTCATGTTCAATCTAGAACTTAAGAAATTTAAATGATCTGATGTGATGTTGAGCTGCTTGTCCATATGTGCATAATAAAGGAGCATGGTCAGAACTAGTCCTTGCCACATATTCCACTTCAATATGCCCAAACTAGTTCTATAAGAGAGTCTTCAACAGTATTCTATCTAATCTTTTAAATATATAATCTTCTGCAGCTCTTCCATTCCACCATGTGATGGTGCTTTCTTTGAAGTTATCTTCTTTTAATTCACAAGAATTAACACAAAAGGCAAAATCTTCATCATCTTGTAATTGTACAGAAATACCACCTATTTTTCCTCTTCATTCATCACTACATTAAAGTCCCCTCCAATCATCCAGGGCATAATCATGTTGTTAGCAAGCTGATAAATGATATCCCATAATTCTAGTCTCTCTGTATCATCATATTAGAATATATCAGTGTGGTGATCATCTGTTGATTCAACCCTCGAAAAAGAGTTTCAGAGTAACTTTTTGAGTAGTATTTGTTGACACCTAATTTTTACTCTTCAATAAATTTATTTAATTATTCAGGATTTCCGAGCCACAAACAGAGTAAAATATACTTTTACAAAGACAAAAAAATGATTTTATAATATTATTTCGGAAATAATTTGTCATTCCATTTAACAAAATATTATCCAGTATACTTATTATATGTCATATATTATTTTGATTATTAATTACAATTTTTAAAATTAATGTAAAGTTAATTATGCAACTAATTATTTAATTTCTCAATTTAAAGTAATCAATGTTTTATTTCATCAAATTTGGGAAGATTGTTCAATTAAATAGGATAATTAAATTACAACTCAATTTTAAATTATTTTATTTTAAATCAAAAGGATTTTGCGTTATTTAAATAGTACAATTTCCATTTAGTATCAAATTTGAGTTTAAATTAAAGCATTTGACTTAATTTTGGCCATAATTGAAATTATTTAATCATTTTTTTACTTTAAAAGATGGCCACATTTGCAAAATATATTCATTTATTACCATGTATTACTTAAGCCTATTTAAAAGACGATTGGGTTGTTTATTTTATTTTTAATCGGTCGAGTCCGGCCTAACCGGATCACAACCCGGCCCATTCCTTTTTTATGCGTAAGACCCCAACCTTTTCCCCCTTTTCTATTTTGCAATCGAAGAGCCCTAGCAGATCTCTCTTATTCATCTTCATGCTGAAAATGGCAAATTGCTAGTGTACCGCACTATGTAGTGTTGTTCGTCCAAATTGCACAAGGGCATTAATGGCCCTTGCCCTCTCTCTCACCAGTCGTCCACTGCAAGTCCACCATAATGTCAGGTTGCTCCTCCTTTTGCTTTTCTACTGCGATTTCTTAATAGTTTTTGTCTGTTTTGACTACAAACATTGAGCTAGGGTTCCATGAACTCTATAATAAAACCCGTGTTCTCCATTATAACGGTTCGAAACTCAAATCTCTGGCTTTTATATTCTTAAGAGCCATTTTTTAGTTTAAATTTGATTCTTCTTACTTAGTTGGGATCCAAGCACTTTGGTGGAACTCTAATTAGCCTAAACAGGTCATCATAAATTAAAACATTTCCCTTTGTGTGTGTTTGTCATAGTTTGAGGTCCAAAGTTGAAGAATCAAGGTCCAACCTCGATCCTAGGCTACGTCACAAGAAGGGATTTCCCTCTGTATTTGCTTTTCTTTTAAATTTAGTATGTTTACTCATGAGCTTATTTGTATGAATTCATGTCTGTTTATGATTAATATATCACTTAATTAGGTCGAACAATGACAAGAATGATTTTTTTATGCATTTATAGGCAATAATAACCTTAACCAAATTGATTTAGGAGTGATTAATGTCCATTTAGGATTATTAAGACTTAATATGGATCATACATGATATTTTGGCAATTCATGTGTGTACCGTGGCTTCCGAATCGACATTTAGCACGGGGGGGGGGGGGGGGGCATTCTTGACCCTTTTAGGAGTACATTAACTCATAAGATAGTTGAAGCATTAATTTGCACACAGAATTGGCTTCGCTCAACTCTTATAGGAGAACAAATTGTGTAACCAACCGAAGAAGAAACTGAGTTTTAGGAAGATGTTGAATTGGGTAACAATACTATTTTTTATATATTATTTTTACTTTTTAATAGAATGATTATACTTTAACATTTTGTTTATTATATTGACGCTTCGGAAAATTGTATGTAGACTTTGAGAAACTTTCAATTGTACCGCAATCACAAGAAATAGAACAAACACAAGGAGTTGAGGACTTGATAATGGATTGATATTGGCGTCATAATGGTAAAGTTTTCAAATCTACAATCCTTCAAATTAGTTTTTGTTGTTAGTATCTATCTATATTTGACTCATAAGCAGTCTTAGTTTATTTTTGGCTGCTGATGAAAGTTTATTTTTGGCTGCAGAAACGATGTTGTTGTTGCTGATGCTGAAATTTGATGTTATTGTTGTTGCTGGATTTTCTGCTAAAACTGCTGAAATTCCTGTGTTGTTGCTGGAATTTGATGTTGCTATTGTTGGAATTTCTGCTAAAACTGCTGAATTTATGTTGATGTTGCTGCTGCTGAAATTCCTGTTGGAATTTGATGTTGTTGCTGAAATTCCTGCTGAAACTATTGTTGCTGCTGCTATAATTTGATGTTGTTGTTGTTGTTGTTGTTGCTGTTTAAAAAACCAGTCTATGTATGTTCCTGTTAAAATTGGTTGTTGTTGTTGCTACTAATCTGCTACTGCATTTGCTGTTGATGTTTAAAAAAACATAAATCATTTGGACTTTATATTTGAATTGAAAAAACTGATATAAAACGATACGTTCGACGATATAAACCGATATATCGGATTTTAAAAAAATGTTTGATTCGATTTTTATTTTTAAAAACTGATTTTTATTCGGTTCATATTTTTTTGATACAAAACCGAACCGATATACGCCCACCCCTAAGGCTAGGGGTAATTTGCAACTTATTGGTTATAGTAGAAAACTTGTGTAATTTCTATTATCTTTTTCACATGATTGTCATAGTAATATTAGTTTAATATAAGTATGGTGAGTATGTTGGCTTTCCGTTCTAGGTCTTTCCATGTGGTATCCAATGATCTGAAGTAATATAGCCTAGGTGTGGTTTGTCAATGACATGTTTAGCTTCAAATTTGATTACATGATGTCCTGTGCTTGATGTTAACACTTTGTTACCTCCTATAGATGCATAATGTTGTGTAAATGAGCTATCCTAGAAAAAAAGGAACTCAACATGTTTACTTGTCTTTAATGTGTGATACTGAACCTGTTTGGACTCATGATTGTCATCTGTAACTAGTTTAGAATATGTATAGGTTTACAAGACCTAGAATATCTATTTTTCTAATGATTATTGGGTACAGTAAACTTGTCTAAACATATGAACAATATCACACCTAATTTAAAGGATATTTTGGGTTTAACATAAAATCAAGATGCTTATTAGGTGCTAATAAATTTGATTTAGTTCACATCATTCTAAACATGTATCTTCTAAGTTGATTTAAGTCTGGTATAAGAGCAGCATATGTGTTGATGCTTGTTTAACTCATTGCATGCCTGTCCTATATTCATTTCTGCTAATCTAGGCTTAAGATAGGTTCAGTGGGGTCTCCTAGACTTGTCTAGCTTAAATATAAGAGTTAATTATGTCAGTGTGTTTGTTTGGTATTCCTTACCAACCCTAGAATCCATGTGTTGTTGTATTGAGTCATGAATGATAGAATATTGTGCATGTGTAAGCTATTCAATTCTACCTTAGGATCTTTGTTAATAGTTTGAGTTAAATAATCACTTGCATGCGTTGTTGTGACTTTGCCTGCTTATGTATAACGTATCTCATGTTATGTTCTCATGTGTTAGCCTTAGTGTTACACATCTGCCATGTCTATGTCGCTGTAGACTTAAGTATTGGTAAGTGACCTGTTGACATTCTCAATTTAAAATGATAAACATTAGGCCCTTTAGAAATATAGGGTGATGTCTAACTGTGTTTAGATGCTATTGAATACCATGCCTATATACTTTCATGTGTTTAGTCTAGAACTGTTACCTTGAAGTTTGAAGCACCTAGTTTAATGCCTAAGTGGATAAAGTCTAAAATCTGATAAATGTATGTCACATAGCATTTGTTAACCAGTTCCTGGCTAGTACATGTTTGGACTGCTCCCATGCTAAGTTAAAAATGATAAGTTACTTATTGAAATGATGTGGTAAGTACCCTAATATGCATCTGCCTAGATAGAAGTTAAGTTGACTTATATTTGTTAATCTAAATAGATAGATCAAAGGGTTGATTTGGTTATTAGCATCTGTCATATGAGTAAAGTAGTGATAACGATATTTGTTTAACCTGTAGAACTATACCAACCCTGATATGCTTAGTTCAATCATGTTCTCCTATAACTCTGTGCCTGCTTTATATCATGTGATGATTTTGAGTTTTAAATTGTCATGACCAAAGTTATGTTCTTCTCTGTCATAGGTCCTAATTGACACTGAACACCATTACTCTGAACTAACCTAAGAATCATTCTAACTGGATCCTGCAACTTATTCCATATCATGTACAACGCAAGAAACATCTTGTCTTTAACCTGTTTAGGCCTTAGTGAAGTATATGAGATTTATGTGTATACATATTCCATTAATGCAAAAGTATTTGAGATTGCTATGTATACATATTCCATTAATGCATTATATGTGAGCTTTAATTCATGAATTAGATCAAAATCATTATCATAATGGTCCGCTAAACTGCTAAGTGAATAGATGTGGTCCTAAGTTTGATTGTAGAAAGTATGTTTCTTTGTTTATGTTAGAGTCAGTCTGATAAAGGCTAACTATAAGCATGTGTGTGAAATAAGTTGTTCTCTCTCTTTACAGATGACCTATATGTTTATGATTTTCCCAAGTGTTATGTGTGCTTCCCAGATATTGATTTGGGTGGAAGAATGTTGTAACGACCCGAACCATGGCCTGAGTGAAACACGACACTCGGTGCCTGACTACATGTGACAGAGAAAACCACATGGGTTGTTAAATCAACATGGGCATCGAAAGCATCAAAATAATAATGATAATAAAATATGTAAAACTATATACTGAAAATAGTCTGAAATATCATAGCAGAAATAGTCTGAAAATATAATAATTCTAAATGATTGACATGACATACTAGTTTATGAAACCTCTGGACATAAGTCTGACTGCTAAAACTGTTTACTTGGACAAGGCCCTAGCATACCTCTACTGTAAAGCATGACATGTAAATAAATAAAGCTGACACCCTGAATGAGATGGGACTCACCAATAGCAGTTATTGATGAAGTCCTAATGTGTTGATCCGTCGTCCTGAAACTCAGTACCTGCACCGTGAAGTGCAGGCCCGAGGAAAAAGGGGACATCATACATTTGAATTGTAGTGTATGTAAATCAAATGAAAGAATAAGCAGACACATGAAATAATAGGAATTGAAACTGAAACTGAACTATGAACATGAACATGATTTGACATGACTATAAAACCATGTATAAAATATATATGTTTTTATATATGTAGATCTATGGGAGAGTAATAGTATAACCGACATGAAACCACCACGTTAGCACGTGGCGTCTGATCTCTGCCCGATCAGCTAAGACATCTCGTACCTTGCTTGGGTACGAAACATGAACATGCCATGAATGGATCGTCCTAACTGGGTGGAATGATTCTTATCCTACGTTGGCATACGTAGTTTCAGGTATTAAACCCTCTCGGTAATTTATACAACTATCAAAACATGAGTATGGATATAGTTGTCTTGTCAGCCCATGGATATCATAAATATAACTTGTAAACATAATTTGTAAATGTAAATTAACATGAATATAAATACATAATATAACTTGTGCGAAAATATGTATACTTTTCTGGATTGAGTAATAATGGTTCATGACTTGTATTTGGGAACTCATCGAATTTAAAGCATGTGTTCATGGATTACGAACAGGTTCATGATAAATCATAATGATGTATCATGAATACAATCAACGAAAACATGATATGAGCATAGTGTATAGTTGTACATGTATATGTGGTCATCATGAATTAGAACAAAACCCTAGGTCTGAGAAAATTCGAGTTTCATAGATTAAAAGCGACGTGGGGAAGAATAATGATGTTCCCACATATGGATAGAAGCTCTACATACCTTAGTCGCTCCAATACTTGTAATAAAAATCTGAAGTTTGAAGAAGAAACTCAAAACATGAACTTTAACTCTTGGGTTGGGTTTTCTTGAAAGCCCTAGATTAGAAACAATGAATTTCAATTAGGAACTGATTATATTTGATTAGAATCGCTTGAAAATACATTAAAGGGCTTACCTTGAGTTATGAGGATGATGGAATGATAGAACTTCTTTCTAGGGCTTGGAAAAATAAGAAAACTGATTTTTCAGAACTAAGTTGGCAATATATACTGTTCCAGTCATCGGGGAATTTACGACTGCATTGTACGATCCGTATAACTTTTACAGTGAGGGGTAGGTTCGTACAATTTTGTATAGTCCGTATAAAATGACCGCTATCGAGGTATGACTTTCTAGTGATTACCAAAAGTTGAGTAGGACATACGATCAAAATGTACTGTCAATATATTTTTATAAGGTCTGTATAACCTACCGTACGCCGTCAATTTTGACTGTGACTTGTACAGCCCATTTCAACTATATGTACCCATTTCTATGATCCGTAAAACTTGGGCATAAAATTGAGATTGCACAACTGAAATTGGGTTTTTAACTTATACTCCACATCTTGGTTTCCTAAACTCCTGAATCACGAACATGTCTTAGTTTGAAGGTACGAGGTGTTACAATATCTCCCTATTGGGATCGTTCGTCCTAGAATGATGAGTCATGGTTAAAAATTGAGACTAGGCATGGCATGAGTACATGAACGTGAAGAAATATGACATGGAACATGGGAACTGAATGACATGAATGCATGAAAACATGAACATGGGTGTGTGGGACATGAGTAATGAATACATGGACGTGAAACATGAGACAAGGATATGCATGAGACATGACATGATTACTGAAGGTTTATTCCTTGTATGCTTCTTCTTACTCCTCGAATAAGTGCGGATATCTGGACTTCATGTCCTCTTCGGCTTCCCATGTAGACTCCTCAACTTTTTGACTTCTCCACAACACTTTCATTGAGGCAACTTCCTTAGTCCTCAACTTGCGAACCTAATGATCCAGAATAGCTACATGGACCTCTTCATAGGTCAGGCCAGCCTTAATTGTGTTCGGTAGGGACAACTAGCGACGAGTCTCCCACACACTTCCTCAACATTGACACATGAAGCACTGGGTGTACAATAATTAAATCGTGTGGTAATTTAAGCTCATAAGCCACTTGGCCGATTCTTCACAGGATCATGTACGGTCAGATATATCTGGGATTGAGTTTCCCTTTCTTTCCAAATCTTATGACACCTTTCCTAGGTGAAACTTTCAGAAACACCCAATCATCAACTTGAAACTCCAAGTCTCTACGCCTCACAACTGAATAGGACTTCTGGCGACTCTGAGCCATTTTCAAACGCTCCTGAATCAACTTGACTTTTTCATAGCCTGATGGACCAAATCTGGTTCTAACAATTCTGCTTCACTAACTTCAAACCAACCAATTGGTGATCTACATCTTCGCCCATACAGAGCTTCGAACGATGCCATCTGCATGGTAACTGTCGTTATAATAAAATTCAATGAGAGGAAAGTGATCATCCCAATTACCTTTGAAATCTAGGACACATGCTCTCAACATGTCCTCGAGGGTCAGAATAGTTCGCTCTTCCTGGCCATCTGCCTGATGATGAAAAATTGTGCTGAGATTTATCTTGATACCTAATTCTTTCTGGAAAGACTTCCCAAAGTGTGGTGTGAACTTATCACCACAATCCAAAATAATAGACATTGGGGACCCATGAAGCCCGACAATTTCTCGAATATATAAATTTGCATAATCTTCTTCTGAGTCTATGATCTTGACTGACAAGAAGTGGACTGATTTGGTAAGTCGATCCACAATCACCCAAATTGAATCATGTCTTCAGGGAGGTAGACCTGTTATGAATTCCATGTTTATCATAAAAAAATTGTAATTTTTTTGGAGGGTGGTGGGGCGTCGGGGATGTGGGGGTGAGGGAGGATCGCGAGGGGGGTGTAAAATAAAAAAACTTTGAAAAAACTTTTTTTTAAAAAAGATTAAATTTCTTGGAGGGTGGTGGGGGTGGGGGTTGCGCGGGAGTGGGGGAGTGGGTGGTGGTGTAAAAGAACCAAACGAAAAACCTTTTTAAAACAAAAAATATTGGGAGGGGTTGGGGGTGGGATGGGACGAGTTCGAGGGTAGGAAGGAGATAATTAATATGAATTGCTACTTGTGACACTTGTTTTCCCTATTAAATTAGGAAAGTCATATTCTTCATTTTTAAGGAATTTATTTTGCTATAAAAAAAAATTCAAAAATTTTAACGAATAGAACCTGGGAAAATTGAAAAACAATTCCCACCCTACCGAACACACCCTTAGATCTCTCACTTATCATTAACAAAACTAAAATGACGTCTGAGGATCAAAAGATATCTTCACTGAATCATGTAGAAAATGAAATTTAACACAAGTATTGGAGTGTATTTTTTCGATAATTCATAAATAATGAAATCAAAAGGATGACATAATTATATTGAATTGATCAACCTTCTAAGGTTAATTTGAAGATTGTCCGAACGATATTACTAAAAAATGTTATGACCGGCATCTTCTTTTACCTAATAATAGTGTTTATGGGGTAGAGAAGTAATTTTTTGTTTAAAGCCATTCGTATATACGTAAGATTTTAATGTTTTTCCAGCAAACAATTAAATTATTGGTAATGTAAAGTCAGCAGTTTATTAATTAATGAAATAAAAAATGTAGCGGTTTACTTGTTCTGCGTAGTAATAAAACTACGCTTGAGATTTGATGTAATTTAAGGTTGTGTTCGGTATAAAGGTAAATATTTTCTTGAAAAATACTTTTCAGAAAAATAAGTGAGTTTCTTAATTACTTACTTCTGTTTGATACGTTAGCAAAAAATATTATTCTAAAATTATTTATTTATAATCTAGACAAATACTATAGAAGGTGGGGGTGAGATGGGGAATGGAGGTCTAAAGGAGTGTGGGTGAAGATGAGATATGTTGGGGGATGGGAGAACATGGTCAATGCAGAATATCATTTGTGGAGTTTTTTTTCCCGAATGTTTTTATTCCAATCGATTTTTTTTCAGATTTTATCTAATTAGGATTAATTGCATTGAATACAAATTTCATTTTTCTTACTAGAAAAATATTTTTCTCATTTTTAAGAAATCTTTTTAAAAAAATAAACTTTTTTTCAATAGTTTTGACCAATCAACCATAAAAAAAATTAGAAAACCATTTTCAAAAAATGTTTTCTTCCATACAAAATAACCCTAAGTGAAAGAAATAGCTGCCACATGAAGTGAAGAGTTTTACTCCCTCTATCCCAATTTATATAACACATTTTTCTTTTCAATCAGAACAAAAAAGAATGACATCTTTTTTTATTTGACAACAATTTAACTTTAAACTTTATCTTATACATAACGAGATGATCTATAACTTACATAAATATTTTTAACTTATTTTAAATTATAAGATTCAAAAGTCTTCCTTTTTTTTTTTTAATTTCGTCAAAAAACTTCGTATAACATAAGAGGGAGGGAGTATATCTTTAAAACACCTACTATTGGTAGTAGATGAATTACTCTGTACTATTTTATTTGAAATTGGACTAACATATTGCACTGGTCAATTAAACTTGACAAGATTTGGGCTCTGACGATTGCACTCATCCACATGTGCTTTCTCTGTCCCTGATATATTTTTATTTAGCACGTACTTTAAAAAATAAAAATAAAAATTTGAAATTTATGATCTAAAATAAGTTAAAGATATTTGTATGGTTATAGATCATCTCATTTTGCGTAAAAAATAAATTTTAAAGTTAAATTATTACTAAATAAAAAAATACGTTATTTTTTGGATCGGACTAAAAAAGAAAGTGAGTCATTCTTTTTTAGACAGATGGAGTATAATAATTGAATTTGACATAGTGACATCTAACTACCAGAAACAACTTATAAGAGGAGGAGAACAAAAATGACAGAGATTCATAAATATATACTTCCTCCATTCTAATTTATATGATATAATTTGGCTGAGTACGTAATCTAAAAAATAAAAAAGACTTTTGAATTTTGGGATCTAAAACAAGCCAAAGATATTTGTGTGGTTATAGATCATTTTGTTACGCGTAAAAGGTAAAGTTTAAAGTCAAATTATTATCAAATAAAAAAAATGTATCATTCTTTTTAAGACTGTAAATATACATATGATATACAATATATCATATGTATATATCGGATTTTGTGTATTAGTTTAGGTAGTATTTGAGTGTAATTAGTATTGTATACTTACCATAATTGTATAGTTAGTGTCCAAGTAGAATAAGGTTTTAGGAGTAGAATAGGAATAGGATTTTCCTATTATGGAAATATTTAAATTGTATATAAACTCTTTCAATCAATGAAAATAATCAATGGATTATTTCTTTCATGATATCAGAAGTCTAGGACTAAATTGCTTCCGCTCTTCTCCAAAACTTCTCTCGGTTTTTCGTGCCCCTTCCTTGGATTTCGTGTTAAATTTTACCTCCTCTCTTCCCAAATTTTCTACAAAATCACCTATTGTTCTTTCGTTATGTCGACGACAATGAGCACGTTTTATCTTGCCCGTGTTGTTTCTAACATCAAGAATCACATACCTCTCATTCTTGAAATAGAAAACGTCCAATACGCGACGTGGGCCGAGTTGTTTAAAATTCACGCTCACTCGCATCAAGTCATCCATCACATAATCTCCGCGGCTCCTGAGGATACGGAGGTGCCTCAACGTGAGGATGATCCTAAGTTATGGATAACGCTTAATGCCAGCGTCCTTTAGTGGATTTATTCTACTATCTCTACTGACATGTTGTAAATGATTATTGAGCCAGAAGCTACGGCAATGGCTACTTAGGATAGGCTGCGTGACATATTCCAAGATAATCAGAATTCTAGAATTGTTACTCTTGAGCAGGATTTTTCCCACGTCAACATGGAAAAATTCCCGAATGTTTCGGCGTATTTCAAAAGGTTGAAGGAATTGGCGGACCAACTCCGCAACATTGGTGCGCCCGTTAGTGAAGATCGTCTGGTTCTACAGATGGTTGATGGCCTCTTCGAGTCATTTAGTGGTGTTAGGACCCTACTTCGTCAAAGTAACCCTCTCCCAACGTTCTATCAAGCCCGCTCCATGCTTACTTTGGAAGAAGCCGGATTAGCTAAAAAGGCGGCTACTGGGGCAAGTCCCGTGGTCATGATGACGTCCTCCACAAATTCTCCAGGGTGTGTTGATAATTCGGGCCAAAATCATGCTCACAGTGGCAGCAAGAATACTAGGAAAAATAATGGAAGAAATCGCGGTGGCAAACGCGATGGTAACGTCAGCAGTACCATCGGCTTTTCAGCGCCTCCAGCCAACGGTAATTGGGCCCAATTTCAGCCTTCGTTTTGGCCCAGCTACTCCAGCCTAGTCTCGGTCCAGCGATCCAGTGGGGTACCGGGTCAGCAAGGAGGCAGGCCTGGGCCCCACCAGGCCCATCATGCAGCAGGCCCCACTTCTACCGACATCGAAGCCGCGATGCACACGCTTGGAATAAATCCTTCGGATCCAAATTGGTACATAGATACCAGCGCCACTACCCACATGACATCCGATTCAGGTACTCTCTCGTCTTATTTCAATTTGAGCAACAAACGTGGTATAATTATTAGTAATGGTAATTCAATTCCAATTCGTGGGTATGGTCATAAAAAATTGTCTCCCCCTCATCCAGCCCTTATTCTGAAAATACACGGGAGTACTACCCTTAGCAAACGGGGATTGGTTTCATCAAAAATTACATGGCGACTAATGATGATTTTATTAGAAGATAAATCAAAATATTTGTAACCACGATGATTGGACGGATAACCCAAGAACACACAGGGGTAGAACAAGCCTAAAGTTTGTTAATTGTGGTGGACGGAAAGAGTGGATAACACAAGCACCCAAAGACCCGAAGATGGAAATTCGAAGGAGACTTATTATATAAAATTTGAAAGGGGGACGCATACGTCAAAACCTTTGGAAGGAATAATATTAAGAAGATATGTAGCCATTTGTAGAGCATGATGCCAAAAAGACGGGGGGTATGGAAGCATGAATTAGTAAAGTGTGGACAATATTATTAATGGTACGAATTTTGCGTTCGGCTTTCCCATTTTGTCAAGACGTATGAGGGCAAGCAAAATGAAAATTGATCCCATTATTTGCACAAAATTCTCGAAACATCCCATTGTCATATTCATTGCCATTATCACATTGGATATTTTTTATTTCACATTCGAATTGGGTTCTAATGAATGCTCTAAATTTTAAGAAAATGGAAAAAACTTGAGATTTTTTTGCTATTGGAAAAGTCCACAAAAATTTAGAATAATCATCCAAAAAAAGAACATAATACCGATGACCCAAAGAACTAAGAATAGGAGACGTCCATAGATCACTATGAATAATATCAAATGGCATTAAAGTATGAGAATTAGAGTCTACAAATGGCAACTTAACTATTTTCCCTAAGGAACAAGATTGACAATTCGGAGTGTTACGCTCACCCTTACAAGAAATAAAATTGTTTTTCTCTAAGGAAGACAAAATGGACGATCCCGGATGACCTAGACGAGCAAGCCACAAGGAAGGGGAAAGGACTGCAAACGCTGACGGCAAGGCTTGACTCGATGGACCAGAACATGGCGTGTTATGATAAAGGTCCCCCCTACTATCACACCTCATGAGAGGACTCCCTGTCTTGAAATCCTTCATAGAAGACCCAAAAGGATCAAATTCTATGGACATAGAATTATTAGTGGTGAATTTTCGGATATACACCAAATCTTTAATCAATTTTGAAGAGTGAAGGGTATTTTTCAAATAAGGGGTGGATGAGGGGGAGACAATATTTTATGACCATAACCACGAATTGGAATTGAATTACCATTACCAATAATTATTCCACGATTGGTGCTCAAATTGGAATAAGATGAGAGAGTACCTGAATCGGATGTCATGTGAATAGTGGCGCCGGTGTCCATGTACCAATTTGGGTATGAAGGATTTATTCCAAGCATGTGCATCGCGGCTTCGATGTCGATAGAAGTGGGCCCCACTGCATGATGGGCCTAGTGGGGCCCAGGCCTGCCTCTCTGCTGACCCGGTACCCCACTGGATCGCTGGACCGAGACTGGGCTGGAGTAGCTGGGCCGAAACGAAGGCTGAAATTAGGCCCAATTATCGTTTGCTGTAGGCGTTGAGCAGTCGAGATTGTTGGGCCACTGCTTACTGGTCCAGGCCCATGGCCAGGAGGCCCAAGGCTAGGACTAGTGGGGCCGAGGCCCACTGTTAATAGGGTGGGGCCTACTGCCGCTGGTATTGCTGACGTTACCATCGCGGTTTCTTCCATTATTTTTCCTAGTATTCTTGCCGCCACCGTGAGCACGGTTTCGGCTCGAAATATCAACACACCTGGAGAATTTGTGGATGACGTCATCATGACCACAGGACTTGCCTCGGGAGTCGCCTTCTTAGCTAATCCTGCTTCTTCCAAAATAAGCATGGAGTGGGCTTGATAGAACGATGAGAGAGGGTTACTTTGATGAAGTAGGGTCCCAACGCCACTAAATGCATCGGAGAGGCCAGCAACTATCTATAGAACCAGACGATCTTCACTAACGGGCGCACCAACGTTGCGCAGTTGGTCCGCCAATTACTTCAACCTTTTGCAATTCGCTGAAACATTCGGGAAATTTTCCATGTTGACGTGGGAAAAGTCCTGTTCATGAGTAACAGCTCTGGAATTTTGATTATCTTGGAATATGTCACGCAGCCTATCCCAAGCAACCATTGCCGTAGCGTCTGGCTCAATAATCATCTATAATAGGTCAGTAGCGATAGTGGAATAAATCCACTGAAGGACGGTGGCATCAAGCGTTGTCCATAACTTCGGATCATCCTCACGTTGAGGCACATCCGTATCCTCAAGAGCCGCGGAGATTATGTGATGGATGACTTGATGCGAGCGAGGAGGTAAAACTCACCACTGATAATTCTGTGTCCATAGAATTTGATCCATTTGGGTTCTCTGTGAAGGATTTCAAAACGGGGAGTCCTCTCATAAGGTGTGATAGTAGGGAGATCTTTATCCTATCGCGCTATGTTCCAGTCTATCGAGTCAAGCCTTGCCGTTAGCGTTTGCAGTCCTTGCTCCTTCCTTATGGCATGCTCGTCTAGGTCATCCGGGATCGTCTATTTTGTCTTCCTTAGAGTAAAACAATTTTATTTCTTGTAAGGGTGAGTGTCGAACTCCGAATTGTCAATCTTGATCTTTAGGGAAAATAGTTAAGTTGCCATTTGTAGACTCTAATTCTCATACTTTAATGCCATTTGATATTATTCATAGTGATCTATGGACGTCTCCTGTTCTTAGTTCATTGGGTCATCGGTATTATGTTCTCTTTTTGGATGATTATTCTAAATTTTTGTGGACTTTTCCAATAGCAAAAAAATCTCAAGTTTTTTCCATCTTCTTAAAATTTAGAGCATTCATTAGAACCCAATTCGAACGTGAAATAAAAATATCCAATGTGATAATGGCAAAGAATATGACAATGGGGTGTTTCGGGAATTTTGTGCAAATAATGGGATCAATTTTCATTTTTCTTGCCCTCATACGTCTTCACAAAATGGGAAAGCCGAACGCAAAATTCGTACCATTAATAATATTGTCCGCACTTTACTAATTCATGCTTCCATACCCCCGTCTTTTTGGCATCATGCTCTTCAAATAGCTACATATCTTCTTAATATTATTCCTTCCAAAGGTTTGACATATTCGTCCCCCCTTCAAATTTTATATAATAAGACTCTTTCGTTTTCCCATCTTAGGATTTTTGGGTGCTTGTGTTATCCACTCTTTTCGTCCACCATAATTAACAAACTTCAGGCCCATTCTACCCCCTCTGTGTTCTTGGGTTATCCGTCCAATCATCGTGGTTACAAATATTTTGATTTATCTTCTAATAAAATCATCATTAGTTGCCATGTAATTTTTGATGAATCTCAATTCCCGTTTGCTAAGGTTAGTACTCCCGTGCCTAGTTCGTATAATTTTTTGGATGATGGTATATCTCCGTATATTATTCATCATTTTTCAGACGTCTCCCGCACCCAAAATTCTCCAGCGGGCCCACTGCCCGCCGGCCCCACTGCCCCATCACGAGCTACAGTATCCAGTATAGTCACTGGGCCAATTTCCGGGCCAGTCTAGCCCGTGTCCAGAAAATTCCCAAAATCCGCCTAATTCTTCCTCGAGTCATAGACCGGTCACTCGTAGTCAACGGGGTATTTTTAAACCAAAAAGACATTTTAATTTACATTCTAATGTTCTTAAATCACGTTTACCCTGTAATCATGTGTCTGCATTAAATGACCCGAATTGGAAAATTGCTATGACCGGTGAATATAATGCTCTTATTGATAATAAGACGTGGGAGTTGGTACCCCGTCCATATGGTATTAATATTATTAGGTCTATGTGAATTTTTGCTCATAAGGACAATTCGGATGGTTCATTTGCCCGACATAAGGCGCGAGTTGTGGGTGATGGTAAGACTCAGCAGGTTGGTATGGATTGTGGTGAGACATTTAGTCCGATGGTAAATCCGGCTACTATTCGCACTGTGCTTAGCTTGGCTCTTTCGAAAGCATGGCCTATTCATCAGTTAGATATAAAGAATGATTTCCTACATGGTGATCTCAAGGAAATAGTCTATATGCATCAGCCTTTGGGATTTAGGGATCCCAAACATCCTCATCATGTCTGTTTGTTGAAGAAATCCTTATATGGGCTTAAACAGTCTCCACGGGCCTGGTATACACGGTTTGCCGACTATGTTTCTACTATTGGGTTCACTCACAGCAAGGTCAGATAATTCCTTGTTCATCTACCGTCATGGTTCATCCTTGGCCTATATTATGTTATATGTGGATGCTATTATTTTTACTGCCTCTTTCGATGCCTTAGGACAGTCTATCATGACAATGCTCAGCTCTGAGTTTTCTATAAAAGACTTGGGGCCCTTAAGTTATTTTTTGTGGGATTGCTATCACTCGTCATACCGGTGGGTTGTTCTTATCTCAAAGAAAGTATGCAACTGAGATAATTGAGAGGGCTGGGATGTCATCTTGTAAGTCCACTTCCACTCCAGTTGATACTAAGCCCAAGCTTAATGTCGCGACCGGCGTACCATACGATGATCCGACCCACTATCGCAGTCTTGTAGGGGCCTTCAGTATCTTACATTTATGAGACCTGATATTATGTCGTACAACAGGTGTGTTTGTTTATGCATGATCCTAGAGTTGAGCACATGAATGCGCTCAAACGCATCCTTTGGTATATTCAAGGTACGCTTGACTATGTCTTGCATTTATATCCTTCATCCACGTCGACACTTGTCTCATATACAGATGCTAATTGGTGTGGCTGTCCGAACACCAGACGGTCTACGTCTGGCTATTGTATGTTTCTGGGTAATAACTTGGTCTCATGGTCTGTGAAGCGTCAATCAACTTTATCCCGTTCCAGTGCAGAGGCTGAGTATCGAGGGGTAGCTAATGTGGTCTCTGAATCTTGTTGGTTACGTAATTTGATGTTAGAGCTTCATTGTCCCATTCAGAAAGCGACCTTAGTTTATTATGATAATATTAGTGTCATCTACCTTTCTGGTAATCC
The DNA here is from genome assembly GCA_034509755.1 of Anisodus tanguticus. Taxonomy (NCBI): domain Eukaryota; kingdom Viridiplantae; phylum Streptophyta; class Magnoliopsida; order Solanales; family Solanaceae; genus Anisodus; species Anisodus tanguticus. Next base: position 21,608,865 of record CM067557.1, read on the forward strand.
GGTTCAGCACCAGCGCACTAAGCATATCGAGATGAAGATTCACTTTGTTCGCGAAAAGGTTGCTCGTGGTCAGGTTCGCGTCTGCCATGTCCCATCTAGGTATAAAATTACCGACATCTTTACAAAGGGTCTTCCCTCGGTCCTTTTTGAAGATTTTAGGGACAGTCTCAGCGTTCGAAGACCGCCCGCTATGGTTGCGGGGGTGTGTTAAATATACATATGATATACAATATATCATATGTATATTTCGGATTTTGTGTGTTAGTTTAGGTAGTATTTGAGTGTAATTAGTATTGTATACTTATCATAATTATATTACCATAATTGTATAGTTAGTGTCCAAGTAGAATAAGATTTTAGGAGTAGAATATGAATATGATTCTCCTATTATAAAATATGTAAATTGTATATAAACTCTTTCAATCAATGAAAATAATCAAGGGATTATTTCTTTCAAAGACTAACCAAAAATAAAAGTGTGTTATATAAATTAAGACAGAAGGAGCAATACTATATATTATAATAATAATAATAATAATAATAATAATTGAATTCTGCATACCGACAGCAAGAAATTATTAGAAGAGGAGAACAAAATTGATACAGAACGTTATTCACGTTAGTTATACAAAATTCATAATTGAAATGTTGTGTGGTTGCTCTTTCAAAAGGATGATTTGCAACTTATGACAACATGGTATGACTTCGTGCTATACTTGACCTAATTATCTTGTTAGATTGCTTATAAAGTTATGTTACATAGTTATGATTTTAAAAATACAAACAAATGAGAGAAAAATATACATTTAAAATGTAGCATGCTCAACTTATCGGTTCTATTGGATTATTCATATTGGATCATCATAATTTCAATGGTAGAAATAATGAAAAGAAAAAATATATTCCAAAATTTTAATATGCAAGTCATAATAGATTGGTGTGACTTTATGTATACTCAACCTAGCTAACACGTTGAATTTCGCACAAATTATGAATGGTCATGATTTCAAGGTATTATATTTTATTTGATATCCTTTAATTTCAATTAAACAAATGAATGAAAGTTCTTTCTACCAAAAGATTTTTTTGAAGCGTGTTTTTGTGTAAACAATAAGATAAGAACGACTATGTTTCTCATTTTCATTATTGGATTGCCATTTTTCGAGTCCGAACCTAAATGATCCAAAAACCCGTTTGGAATCAAAATACCCTAATAAAAAAAGTTAAAATAATACCTTTAAAACAACAATTTGTTACATTAAAGGAGTTAACCGTAACAGCGTAATTAACTCCTTTAACGCAATAAATTATTGTGTTAAAGGTCCCATTAAATATAAGGTAGAGCCTCAATTTTCACACTTCTTCATTCCTTCATCTTCTCCATTTTCACTCTTTTTCCATACTTTGGAACCCAATAAATTATGTCTCAAGACTCTGAAATGTCATCGTATGTTATAAAACTCGATGTTTGTAAGTGTGATATAAATTGTCAGCTCAAAATATCAAGGATCCCATAAAATTCGGGCCGTTGTTTTGGCATTGTAAAGTATCTGAAGTAAGTTATTTTTACAACTTTTTATAGAGTTTTTATCACCTTGTCTACATATTCTATTTTTAAAAAACTAAATTTTTATTTGTTTCTTTTATAGGCAAACGGTGGATGCAAATATTTTTGGTGGGATATGAAGTTTCCGTGGATAAAGCAGTAGTGGAAAAGTTTAAAAAACCTCTGATTGATAGAGATACCGCGACTTCATGAAGCAATAGAGATATCGTGAAATTTGAATTGGAGTTTAAACTTATGTAAGCTGAATAAAAATTGAACTTCTTGAGTTCTTGCTAAAAGAATCGGAAGAAAAAAGTTACATCAAGGATAACCTTAGAGACACTCAACAAGAGAGAAATGTTTTGAAAGAGAAACTGAAATTCTGGAGGATAATTTGTGATCTCTTGTTATTGTTTGTAATTTGAAAATGTTGCATTGTCGGTTAGGTTTATTATTTATTAGTTTTTTTTTAATTGTTTCACTTTTTATGTATTATGTATTTTTATGGCTTTTTAAATGTATTACGTAATCGGCACTTTCTATGTACTATGTATGTGAATTGTTGCACTTTGTATGTATTATGTATTATCTATACACTTTATATCTTTGTCAATTCTAAGACGCTTAAATAAATAAATAATAGACTATAAGAATAAATGTAAAATTAAACGTACTAATTTTCTCCAACTTAATGGCATCATCATAAATTAAAAATATATTTAAAATCAAAATTTTCTTAATCATCATAATAGAAGACCTCAATATCGTCCTCAGATAAATATCTTGAATTTCTTATGACATATCTTGTTTCTGTAGATGCTAGTTCTCTACCAGTTGATGATGCTTGTTCCTCGGCAAAATTGAGCATGTAAAATCTACAACGTCTTGCTAGCATTTGGATATTCTTTTTCCTAATCCTTTGTACTGCGACCTCGCAAGAATCTTGATCAGTTCGAGGCATGATCATTGAGAACCTTGTCGAGATTAGAGCGTTGAGATTCTAAGTCACGAACAAGACATTGTGATTCGGCATACCAACATGCTCATTCGCGACATAAGCCACAATAATATTCACGTGGATCTAAATATTTTACCTCGCGAAAATCGCCATTACGCTATATTAGAAGGTGGCACTTCAAATCGTCTAACTCGAATTCACTACTATCGATTGAGGAATCACTGGAATCGCTGCTATAATTTGAGTTGCCATCACCACTGACATTCGTATAATTTGAAAAGAATATCGACCAAGCTGCATTTCTACCAGTAGACGTTGAGTTATTAGTAGTTTAATGAGAAATGAAAGACTACTTATATAGCTACAAAACTCAATACTCGTGGAACGTCACTATGATCCCACCTACTTTATTTAAAATAAATATTAATTAGATCATGGAGAATCATCTTCATCGAACATCTCATAGTATGAATCCCACTTGGATGTAACGTAACCAGTTTGGCTATATTCAATCCTAATGCAACATATTTTTATCCGTTCATTGTCTTCAAGAAAATGAATTAAGAGAAAATTCAACTCTTGTGGTGTACCATGAGGCATTGACGTAACATGAATTTTTGGGCATTTAAGTCCAAATGCCCTCAAGTTTTGTTCCTGCCCTACAACCTCCCTAACACACTAATTTTACCTAGATGTCAATATATTATTGTAACGTCGATTGAATCTCTCATTCATGTTATTTGAGTATTCAAAATCTGCACCAATTTCCATGTCCTATACATTGCTTCGAATATATCTGTTGAGCAGAACGATGTAACATGACTAATATAAAAAGAATTAGTTCCAAAATGGCATAATAACTCGACTTTATGTGATTGCTAGTTATTCGTCAATTATGTTATATATTGTTAGTACTTTATTTGTACATACTCCATTGACATCTCTAACAACACAAGGCACACTAAATAATGTGCTTGTACTTTTCTGAATTACATTTGATTGACGAAAATAATGTACGCATTTGACAACTTTATATGACACACTTATATAATGGGTAAATTTATGACGTTTCTTAATGACATCTCTGATTGACCACAATTCACATGTTTGACCACTTTATATGACACACTTATTTGATCCTAATTTTACATATGTTATTCATGATGAATTTATGACGTTTCTGAATGACATTTCGAAATCTCTGATTGACAACAGTGCATGTGTTTGACCACTTTATATGACACCCTTACATAACGCTAATTTTATGTGTGTAATGCATGGTGAATTTATGAAATTATAAAGACAACGACAACTTTATTCATTGTGATAAAAAAAACTCACATTTTCATAATGCCTAGTTATATTACATTCAATTGTTGCTTCAGAAATAGACAAAAAGGCGAAGATAACTCAAGGAAGCTCCATGGTAGGAAAGAAACAAACACAATTGAATACTATTTAGAAAAACATATATTAGGATGTGACACAGATTTATCTGATGAAAATTGTGTGGTTTTCTTCGTCACTTTAAAAATTAACCTACTTGTATTCATATTGATTTAAAAATTACTGGACATATCATTGAGTATGACGCACACTCCTCAAAACCTAAGGGAGTTCGAATTTGGGGTAAAAAGCTTCAATGGGTTGAATTATATTTGAAAAAGTGTGATTATGAGGTATTATATTGTTGGCATAATTTGACCGTGCCACAAGCATTGTCGTCTACATTTTAGACCTCCAAATTTAAGGGTGAACCACTAGTTATCCAACACCCGATGAAAGAATTTTTAAAAATACAAAAAACACTAGACATGTATCATGCTTTGGACGAATTACATTTTTGTGAAGCTGACATAGAAGATCATTGGAAATTGTTAGAAGAAGAAGAAAAAGAAAAGGGAAGAGCAGGAGGAAGCGGAGAGGAAGGCGAAGAGGAAGAGAAGGAAAAGGAGGAAGACGGGAAGGAGGAGGACGACGAGGAAGAAGAAGATGATGAAAATGGCGATGATGATGAGGTTGTACCAGAAAGTGACAAAGATTATTTTTTCCCCTAATCATTGTATTTTATAAGTCTTTATCGTTGTTATGTCTTTAACTTTTTTTAAGATAAATTATTTCTGAATTGCATCATTCAAAACAATCTGAAAATATTTAAAATGCATAATTAATAATATTCCAAAAATACTTAAAATGCATCATCCATAGTATACTGAAAATACTTAAAATACACCATTTATAACAAATTAAAAATACTTAAGATACATAATTCTTAACAATTCAAAAATAACTAAAATATTTAAAATACATTCATCAATTCATGCACATCACTAGAGGTTCCGCCACCATGAGATGTTTCGCCACTACAAGAGGGACTACCACTATGAGAGCTACTTCGATCACGATCTCATAGGGAACACTTACGCTTATCATGGTCAAATTCATTGCACATTGAGAACTTCTGAGAGTATGTTCTGTCTGGAATGTTTGGAACATCCATATGATTGGGAATACGGGTGTTTGCTCGCACACATAATTTACAGATATATGTTTTATTAGAATTCATAGAAAATGACTCTGGTGGTCGAGAAGAATCATCACCATGTGAGAAGAAACCAATCGACATACGTTTTTACATAATTTTTCATGCTATATTCCGATGTCACATATTGCAATGCCCCCTTTAATTGGCTGGAAAGACTTGAATGCATAAGAACATGGTATGTGGTATTATTGTCACTTGCCACATATGCATTTTCTTATATTCTCACAAATATTGTGAATGTTATCTCCACGACCTTGGTATAGGCTTGTCTTGACTTCAAAAGTACATTGGGGCGGGTTATACTCCGTCATTGAATATTGCTCACACTTTTTTCTGTGATGCTTGAATTATTGTGTTGATTTTGGCATCCATTTTGTACCTTCCGTAAAAATTGCTTTAGCCTCCTTTGATCTAGTCATGAACCGCTCCACAACTTGCTTGATATTCATTCTCACCGTTGCAAAGACGGGTAGCCCCCGTGTAAATTTCAGCAAGCCATTAAATGACTCAGAGTTGTTTGTTGCTAGCATCCCCCATCTTTTAGTCCTTGTGTAATGTCCATTTTTCGACCATCAGTGCCTTCAACCAGTGGTAGGCTTCCCTATTCGTCTCCCTAATAAACTTCATCCATATGAGAATCTTCTTCTCTAGATGCTCTATTACAATTGACCACAGAAATTCGTTCAATCGGTCGCTTCTATATGTCCTTTGATAATTTCTCTTTAGATGCCTTAAACAATAACGATGGTAGGCAAAGGGGGCTGCCACCCCTCCAACCCAAACATATTACTCAATATGCTATGATTTAAGTCAGATAACATGTATATACATATTCCATCCTTAACAATGTGTTGCTCCAAATATATCTAAAAAAATACCCCATGTCTTCGTGCTCTCATTAGCTGCAATGACAAAAGTCAGAGGAAATATCGACTCATTTGTATCCATTCCTACTTCAATTAGTACCTTGATGTCGTATACCCCATGCACATGTGTGTCATTTATGGATAGTACTGGTCAACAATGAGTAAAATCATTAATGCATGATGTGAATTATCAAAACACAAAATTAAAAATATTACCGGACACACCAAGTCCATGTTGATCTTTCATTCAAAAAGGGTAACATGATTGAAGTATTGTAGAGTTGTCATGTACCTCGACAACGTCTTGAAAAAGCCCTCCCAATTACCATAGACTATCTCGAAAGTGCTCCTATACCCGAGATATTCCTTTCGCCTGCTTATGATATTCCAACTAGAACATGAGTAGTCATATTGATATCTATACTAAAATGATCTACTCGACATTCCTCTATCTCACATGTGTGATTGGGTAGTATTTTGAAATAGTCCACAGATGATCATGAGTCTCCTTACCATGAAGCATCCTTCGACAACCTTGAACTTATGCTTGCAGATCAATCACCATATTTTTCAAGTGGAATCATCAACTTTGAACTCCCTAATTTTTTGGATGCAGAAAATTTTAACTACCCTTTGCAATAATGTTTTTTAGGTGAACATCATGCCTTTTTCATGCTGAATTTTCTCTTTTATAAGATTGTTTGATTCACTCCACATTGCTTGATGAATAGGATCATCATCCCTATTATAGAAAAAGGCATCATGTTGACCTTGAAGAAGATCAAGTTACGAAATCTCATTAGAATGCCACCTGATCGGATCTGTTTACGGAATCGATTATTGCTGATGAAATGGGCTTTGCGACATCAGTTCTTGCTGTTATGTTAGACTTTGCATCATCTCTTCTAACCGATGTAACTGACTTTGAGGATGAATATCATCCTCCCTTTCAGATGGTAGAAAGGTAGTTCATAATAAATAAATTATTTAATATCAAAATGATAGACCTACCGATAAGAATCAACATTGCATGGGCATGAAGAAGGATCAACTGCACCGAATTCCATATTCGATACCCCTGGCTCGTCTTGTGTAAAACTTTCCCTACACAACAAATAAATTATTTTAACTACTAAACATCAAAACATCTATATTATTTAATATTCAAAAACTAGACCTACCAATAATAATCAATTGTATCAAAGAAAGGGTCCCTTTCTTGAGTGAGAGTTCTTTTTGGGGTTAGTCCGATTGTCCTTATTCGAGTTGGTAGGCGTACAAAATTTGAGGAAGGAGCATCATTTTTCCCGTTTGATAGATTTAGGATGTTCCGATATGATTCATCCATCTTGATGTCACAACCCAAATTATGGGTCATGATGACACCTATACTATCACCCGATAGGCGAACCATCCCCGAAATCGTTTACTCAATTTTAAAATATAAGCTGAATTAAAGAACATAAAAATATTTTAAATTGTCTTGCCATAGATAATATAAGTCATAGAAGTGCGGAAATCATCAAGTTATTACAATCTCAAAACATGGTCTATACTAGTACAAGAGCATCTAAATAGATATTACAAGTCTGGATCATAACAACTGTCTTGAAAGACGAAACAAGAACAAAATAGTAATATAGAGGGAGATCCAAGGTTGTTGATGGAATGGGTGGCTCGCCCGGAAATCTCCAAGATATCGCCTCAGACGTCAACCATGAGGCCTAGAACTGGAAGAAGGAATTATATATGCATCCACATAAAAGATGCAACAAGTGTAGTATGAGTACACAACGTTCCTCCTTAGACATCATCTCATAGGGGACCCCCGAGTCCATATACAACTCACAACCAATCGGCGTGATTTCTCGGACTGGTAGAGTATCATAATCATGATCTCATTTATCGAGTCGTATCTTATCAAATCATCTCCGCAGTAATAACAGTGTTATGAATTAATGAATGCATACGGTAAATAAGATAAATACCATGGAAGTATGAGATGGAAGTCATGTACGTAAGAGATAAATAATCATGTGCCTCAATATTATCAGTTTCACAACAATTTCAAAGATCAGTCTTGTCACGTGTAAGAGACATAGAGTGTGAGATATGTCAATTCACTTACTAAGTAGGACTTCAATCACGACTATCATAGCCCACATAGCAACTGTCAGATACAACCTAAGTGTAATCATTCTCAACACAATACACGGGTACCCACACAAGTGCTCATCACAGTCACTAAGGTGGGACCTCCTTCATTCCCAATACCTCTCAATGATTATAAGTTATACATGTTTCTATCGAAGTCTAAAAAATAAACCATAGTCTACCTCAATGTCGAGCGGGTGCCACGAACCTCAAGTCAATGCCTTTCTTTCTCGAAGAGCCTCAGAACGGTCAAATTCTAACAAATATAAATTCTATGTTAAAATATGAATCCATGGATACCAATATTGCCATACTTTTACCCGAAACCCGAAAATGGATCCAACATAGCCAAACTCAATCCCCAAGGGCAAAACTATAATTTTATTGAAAATTTGAGTTCAATATAGTCAAAATAGTACTCTACGAGTTTAAATGAATCTAATAATACTCATATTTTTATACTTTAATTTAAAATAAAAAAACAAACCGAAAAGATAACACCGAGCCCTAAGGGAAAAATTAGAATTTCGTTTAAAAATCGGTTTACCATAATTTAAATAGTCTAGATCGAGAAAATCACTCAACTCCATCCATGAATCAATTCCCAGATCAAGGTTCTTTCATTCTCTTATCCTTAGGGCTCAAAACCTAACTTCTACAACCCAAATACGGATAAAAATGATAACCAACAGAAAAAATCATGGGAAATATCAAAATAAAGGTTAGGTACTCACCCCTCACTGACACGAGAACAACGCCGTGACAATCACCTCAAACAGAGCTCTAGAAATCAAGATATGATGAAAATGTCAAATGAACGAAGTCTGATTTTTTAATACACAACGATTTTCACTTTTTCGGCCCAAATGCTCGCAACTACGGCCTGTCAGACATCATTTCTGCACCTGCAGAACATTTTTTTTGCACCTACGGGGTCGCAGTCGTGACGCATCTTCACTAGCAATCTGATCCAACACTAAAATGAGCATAACTCCCTCATACGACGTCTGAATTTGATGATTCTATTGCTATGGCTCCGTAATTACGATACGGGTCCGACTGTTCAATCGGAACACCATTAAGAGGTCATTTGCTCAATGTGGGTACCCTATATATCTAATGAAATGATGCTTAAACCTCAAATAAGAGCGCGTCATAACCCAAATCTATGCGACACTCATCGAACTGACACCAAAACTTGTGGACAAGTCAAAAATCATCATACGGACCTTCTTGAACCCTCACAACACCCAAACGAGGCCATCTTGACCCGATGTTGACCGTGGTCAACTCTAAATCATCTCAAAAGTTATTTCTCAACCAACCACCTAAATCACACCTGAACCTCTCAGGAACCGAACCAATGACTCGACTAAGTCATAAATCACATTCCGAACCAAACAGAACCATAGAAATTTGATTACGGATGCATTTACCCAAATGTCAACTATTGGTCAAACTTCTCAAACATAGAACTTCAAAAGTTCAAAACTTAGATTTACTGCCATGATTTTTCTACGATTGCCTCGAATATTACAACACATATCCCGGCAAGTCATAAACATCAATATAAAGATAACGGGATTAACAAATTTCTAATCTGAATCTTATTTCTTCTTGTGACCATCTTTTTATCATAATTAAAAATATTAAGTACTAAAACTTACTTAATTGTCAAAAAAACAAACGAACTCTAAAATTAGCTCCGTCAATTTCTACAGGTCATAAATAATATTTTAAATCTAAGGGAATTTCAGATCATCAATCAGAATGCTTTTTCCAAAATAAATAATTTATCCAAATAATTGAATGCCAAAATTTCCAAAGTGAAACATTTTCCCAACGTGAACCAAATGATATCCATTTGACTTCAAATTTGTGAGCAAGTCAAAATAATTATTACAGATCTTTTAGAATAGACGACAAGCAAAAAAAGATCATCGGTTCTCAAAACGACCGACCAGGTCATTACATGAGATATCAATCAAACAATCTCTCATCCCCGAGCGTTAAAGGAGAGAATGGGAAAAAGTCACCTGAACCATTAAGTAACTGAGGACATCTGCTCCGCAAATCTGCGTCATTATCCTAAGTGGCCTCCTCGACCAGACGGTACTTCCATAGCACCTTAACTAAAGCGATATCTTTGGACCTCAACTTCCTAACATGTCTATCCAAAATGGCCATAGGCTCTTCCTCAAATGCCGGATTCTGATTAAAAACCACTGAGTCCTATCGGATGATGTAGGACCCATTAGAATGGTACTTCTTCAACATAGAGACATGGAATACAGGATGAACACCTGATAAACCTGATGGCAACGCTAACTCATAGGCTACATTACTAATACGCCGAATTATCTCAAATGGCCCAATATACCTCAGACTGACTTGTCTTTCTTCTCAAACCCCATTACGACATTCATGGGTTGAACTTTCACAAGACCTAGTCACCAACCATGAACTCCTTCTGACTACTCTTAGCTGCTAGGGGCTTCTCCTGAATCAACTTCACCTTATCCAAGTAATCTCTTAACACGCCTGTACCCCACGACCTCACCTCAAAAGCATCCAATCAACCAATCGGAGATGGACATCTCCTACCATACAAAGCCTTAAACGGTGCCACCTTAATACTCGAATGATAATTGTTGTTGTAGGCGAACTCAGCTAAGGAAAAAATCTGGTCCCAAGACCACCAAAGTCGATCACACATGCCCGCAACATATCCTCTGGAACTTGAATAGTCCACTTAGACTGATCATTCGTATATGGGTGAAATGATTTATTAAGCTTCACCCAAGTACCCGATTTGATTATAGTCGTAACTTTAAACACAGTTAGTTGATTCCACGATTATCATCATAGTTTCCACGATTATTTGGCGAAACCGCAACTCGCTGACAAATATGTACCAGTAAGGTACCCTCATTCTAGTTATCTTTCTTCAATACCTTTTAAGGTTTCCCTTAATACCAATAATCCATAGAAACATGATGTCACACACCGAGAGCCTCAATCATGACTTCCTCTGACCAGAAAATAATTTGTGCATGTACTGCACTAATTCTAAGTATTTCTATAAAAAATGGACCTTATCTAAGGCCGATTGTTCAAACTTCAAATCTCTTAATTCCACTACGTTGAGCTAAAACTACTTAATCAACACTCATCATTCAATTCCACTTAAATCTCGAATAAGTACTATGTGTATCAGAGTGATTATCTTATCGTGCCCAATCTGTAAATATCAACTGACCACTCCAAAGGATTCCCATATCCATTTGTACCTCCTCAAAACATTAACAAGTATCCACGTAGACCTTTAGGATTTTTTGTGTAGCTACCATCAACAAAAATATATTATCAAATCTCCTTGTAACTCTAAGACACTCGGTAAACATGGCATACCTCTATTCTGAACTAAAATCCATCAATCCTTCATAATTGATTTGATATATCCATAAATCACCCAGTTGTAGATGAACGGACCTCATCCGATTAGAATGCACCATTCGCTGAATGTCATCAATAATCACCCGAATTGTTTCCCAATATTTATAAAGTGAAGAAGACTTTCATAAATCTGTGTAACCCATTCTACTATATTGTTACCGAATACACAACCTTGTGTTGTAGTTCCCAACCTCAAAGCTGAAATTTGCTTTAGTCGCCAACCAAGTACCGATGAACTATACTTTACGACTTGAATCTTCATGGAATCTCATTACATCGAACCCTTCTTAGTATAATTTCACTAAAACTCATTCATCACCTCAAACATTCCAATGTAAGGCCTATGGCCCCGTACTTCACCCTTTGCAACCATAAAATCTCTGAGTGCAATACCTTATTACACCTTTAGCAAATCCAAGAGTACCACATCTTAGAATCTATGTTCCTTACCACGCATAAATAAGCTCAAGTCATTCATATTTGAAATACTCAACCATACTATCCAATCATCAATACTTCGACACAGTCTACTACTACGAACATAGTCCCACCTCAAAAATATGACTTCAACTCTTCAATTGTAGATGCTTCTTATTATCAACCAATTCTCATTAATCCTCAATTGCGAAGTCTCGATGGATCTTGCTATACACCCAGTAAAATTTGTCGTAGACTCCTTCCTCAATCACACTCATCACTTATACACCCCACCTGAAAGATATAATACAATGTCACTCGTACAGGTTTCAAGTAATCACACTGCTTCAAGTTCAAGTCTTACGAACCTTGATCCTCAAAAACCGATAGTAAGATACCTTTATCTTAATTAATCACCAACCATATTCCGTTCAAAACCACTGTTATCGATGTCAACTAAAAATCACTCAAACCCACTCATGGAAAATTGAAATATCATACATCTTTTAAAATAGCTAAGTCAATCTTAGAGATAGTAAACCACAATCTTGAGTGTTTGAAAGTTTCTCTTCCCTCACTAAAACCTTGAAAGTAAACATTACTCTAGCCAGATGCATCACCTATATAATATCCATATTTCTTCTACAAGTTAGGTGCAACAACCGATAACTCTTTAAGTACTTATGTCATCACACTCGTTCATCGCCAGAGTCATTTCTAATGTCAGCTACTATTTCCCCCAGAAGCCAATAGCGTAGTCAAACTTACCGATCGATTCATATTTCTCGAGAATTCACTTCATAAACAGAGTAGTCCTACCAAATCAATAAGTTCATAGACCAAATGACTCCTTCTTAACTCCATATCCCTGAGATATCAAGTGAAATTGCAAACACGACCTTTACTAAAAGAGTACGCTTGACTATCCCTACAAGGTTAATTCATCCATAGTAACCTTTCACCAGATGAGCACATCCACCATTTCCATACTCTAAGAACATCACTGAACTAGAGAGTCTAGCTCATGACTCCACAAAACTAAGTTTTGATTCATAGCTAAAATCTGAATCTGGTCACACGTCGTCATCATAGTAACTCATCCTTTACTATTCCACGCGACGTAATATCAGGACACTCATTTTTTAATTCAATAATGCATCCTCACCATTGGTGAGAGAATGAAAGAATGAGATTAAGATATCAATCTGAACAAACTCGCACGAAAAAAATGAACTAGATACCAATCAGAATATGAACTAGCATGAAAAGATAGAAAAAGTGAATTTTTTCTAAATGTCTCATAGCCTCTCGAAGATGGGTACGAACATCTACATACCAATATGCAAGATTCTACTAGACATTGCTCTTGAACTCGTCAGACCGGTGTACCTAGAGCTCTGATACCAACTTGTCACAACCCAAATCATTGATCGTGTATCCCCTTGGTAGGCGGACCATCCCCAAAATTATTTACTCAATTTCAAAATATAAGCGGAATTAAACAACATAAAAGTACTTTAAACTATCTTGCCATAGATAATATAAGACATAGAAGTGCGGAAATCATCAAGTTATTACAACCCCAAAACCTGGTCTATACTTATACAAGAGAATCTAAATAAATATTACAAATTCTGGACCATAACAACTATCATAGAAGAAAAATCTAGAACAAAATAGTAATATAATGTGAAATCCATGGTTGCTGATGGAACGGGTGGCTCACCCTGAAATATCCAAGATATCGCCTCGAACATCAACTATGGGGCCTAGAACTGGAAAAAGGAATTGTATCTGCATCCACATAAAAGAATAAGCAAGTGTAGTATGAGTACACAACATACTCCCGTAGGCATCATAGGCCGACAATGACAGAAAATGCGTAATACCTATAAAAAGTGAGTCTACTTCACAAATAACTATCGATTTAGCTTACTTCTTATCTAACACATAACATTTCCAGAAGATGGATAATTGATGGGACATACAAGTGAAGAAAGATCATTTACATCACAGTTTAATCACGATTGAATTCAACTTAGTTCAATCTTAGACCATTTCTCATAAGTTCATCCTAAGTCCATCCGACTCTAAATCCCCTTAAACTTACTTCTTTATCAAACTAGTATGCAACTACTTAACCTTTCCTTAATTATGAGCACAAGGTTGAAGCCTTTTCATCGATTCAGTTACAAATAAGTCATGTAGCCATATAGCAAAAAGAATGAAATGAATGCAATGTTATGCACTGCAAGTGATGCAATACAACTGGCCATTTCCAAACCTGGAATACACATGCTACTGAACGTCGCCACATAGCTATGACTCATGGGGGACTACGCGAGTTCATATACCGCTAACAACCAACCGGCATGATTCTCTGGACTGGTATAACATTATAATCATGATCTCATTTATTGAGTCATCTCATATCAAATCATCTCAGTATCAATATCATCTCATATCAAATCATCTCAGTATCAATATCATCTCATATCAACTCATTTACGTTTCTTCTCCGGTCTCATCGAACCCAATAATATATCATATCAAGATCCATCTCAATAGCAGTGGTAGTATGAATGAATGAATGTATGCGGTAAATAAGACAAATATCATGGAAGTATGAGATGGAAGTCATGTACATAAGAGATGAATAATCATTGCTTCAATATCATTATTTCAAAGATCAGTCTTTTCACATATAAGAGACATAGAGTGATGAGATAAGTCAATTCACACACCAAGTAGGAGTTCAATCACAACTATCATAGACCACATAGAATCTATTAGAACCAACAAAAGTCTAATAATTCCCAATACAATACATCAGTACCCACCCAAGTGCTCATCATAGTCACTAAGGTGGGACCTGTCACATCCAATACTCCTCAATGATTATAAGCTATACATACTTCTATCAGAGTCTATAAAGTAAATTTTAGCCTACCTCAATACTGAGTAGGTGCCACGAACCACAAGACAATGTCATTCTCTTTCGGAGAGCCTCAGAACAATCAACTCCTAACAAATATGAATTCTACATTAAAATAAAAATCCATGGATACCCATATTGTCATAGTTTTATCTGGAATCTAAATATGGACCCAAAATAGCCAAAACTCGAGCCTCAAGGTTAAAGTTGTAAATTCATTTAAAATTAGGTTCAATATAGTTAAAATAGCAATCTATGAGTTTAAACGAGTCCAATAATACTGATATTGCTATACTTTAATTTAAAATCCAAAAACGAATCCAAAAAGGTAATGTCGAGCCCCAAGGGCAAAACTGAAATTTTATTTGAAAATTAGTTTACCCCTATTTTATATAGTCTATATCTAGAAAATCACCCAATTCCATCAATGAATATATCTCCAAATCATGATTATTTCATTTGCTTATCCATAAGGCTGAAAACTCCAACTTGTACAACCCAAACACGAATAAAAATGATAACCAACAAAAATAATCATGGGAAAACATCAAAATAAAGGTTAGATACTTACCCCCTCATTGAGACGAGAACAACACCGTGAAAATCACCTAAAACGGAGCTCTAGAACTTAAGATATGATGAAAATGCCAAATGGACGAAGTATGATTTTTTAATACACAGCAATCTCCGCTTCCGCAGCCCAAAGGTTGGCCTGCCAAGTGTCATTTCCGCACTTACGGACCATTTTTTTACACATGTCGGGTCGCAGATGCGACGCACCAACACCAGTAATCTGATCTGACACTAAAATGGGCATAACTCCTTATAGACGTCTGAATTCGATGATTGTTTTTGTTATGACTCCGTAATTACGATCTTGCAGATGCGACACACCAACACTAACAATCTAATCCGATACTAAAATGGGCATAACTCCCTCATACGACGTCCGAGTTTGATGATTCTTTTTGATATGGCTCCGTAATTACGATACGAATCTGATGGTTCAATCAAAATACCATTAAGAGCTCATTTTCTCAATATGGTACACTTTATGTACAAGGAAACGATGCTTAAACCTCAAATAAGAGCGCACCATAACCCAAATCCATCCCGAACTCATTGAAATATCGCCAAAACTTGTGAACAAGTCCAAAAGCATCATACGGGCCTGCTCAAACCCACTAAAAACCCAAACGAGGCCATCTTGATTTGATGTTGACCGTGGTCAACTCCAAATTATCTCAAAAACTAGTTTCTTAACCAACCACCAAAATCACAGCCGAACCTCTCGAAATTGAACCAATGGCTCAACTAAGTCATAAATCACATTCTGACCTAACGGGACCATAAAAATTTGATTCCGGATGCATTCACCCAAACGTCAACTCTTCGTCAAACTTCTCAAACTTAGAACCTCAAATTTTCAAAACATAAAATTTTCTTCCTCGATTCTCTGATTGCTTTGGGAATCACATCACCTATCCCTGAAAGTAATAAACATCAATATAAATCTAATAGGATCAACAAAATT
This sequence comes from Anisodus tanguticus, assembly GCA_034509755.1. Lineage (NCBI taxonomy): Eukaryota > Viridiplantae > Streptophyta > Magnoliopsida > Solanales > Solanaceae > Anisodus > Anisodus tanguticus. The sequence continues at coordinate 21,625,276 of CM067557.1, forward strand.
CCAATATGGATCTTATTCCTTCATGTGACAATCGGTTTGCCATAATTAAGCATATTAAGTACTAAAACTGATTTAATTGTCAAAAACCAACCAAACGAACTCCAAAATAGTTTTGTTAATTTTCACAGGTCATAAATAATATTTTAAATCTAACGGAATCTTCATATCGTCAATTAGAGTGCGTTTTCTTAAATAAATAATTTATTCAAATAATTGATTGCCGGAATTTCCAAAGTTAAACATTCTCCCAACGTTAACCAAATGATATTCATTTGACTTCAAATTTTACATCCAAGTCAACTCTTATTACAGAGCTTTTAGAATAGACGACACGCAAAAAAAGAGCATCCGTTCTTAAAACGACTGACCAGGTCATTACACCTGATTGAGAGGATAACCCAATATTACTCATATCAGGTGTATAACTCCTAAAAAATACAAACAACATTACTATTACCATACAAATAATAAACATATGCTACTACACATAATAATAGTAAAAATAATGGATATTTTCCACTCTCCCCCGTAAATTTGACTAAATTGATGACTTAAAGCTTACAGTGACATTTTGACGGGATAAGTTTTAGCATGAGTAAGACGTACTTCAGGAAATTCAGGACGAGGTGCAGGTGGAACTTTTGCGATTTCCTAACTAGTTCTGACCGAGACTTCATGATGATTTGTAGGTATCGTCTCGACATACATTTCAAGCACGTTCAGAGTGATTAGGTCCCTATATTCATCCGGCCCCCTCAAAAATTCAGTCAAAGAGACATCATCGATGATATTCCACTCACCATAATTGACTAAACCTTACAGTGAAAAGGATATTGGGTATCTCTCTATTACAGATAATTTAATATCTCACCTACTAACTTTAATTCTTTTATACAAGGCATTGAGTAATGTGAGTAGTCCAGGTTAAATGAAAATTTAACGTGGTATTTTGGTGGAATACTATAATGCATAGTATTAGAATCATGAACAATCTCTCCTTCCCAAAATAATAAAACCTTAATAGATCAAGTATACCCTATTTTTTAAAACGTAGGAGTTGGATGAGTTTTTCCCTTTAAATAGACTTTGAATGAGTTCTTGCTCCATGCAACTTTACGTCAAATTAAGTACCGATGTGCAATAGAATCTACTGAAAATTAAATTATTGACTGCTTTAACGCAAGAAATCATTGACTTCGGTCCTGACTTTGTAGCTTATATGGTTAATGATGAACCAAGGACAATTGCTAAGGCGTTGTCAACTCCAGAAGCACCGCTCTGGAAAGAAGATATTGAGAGTGAAATAGGCTCCATTCTGCATAACCATACTTGGGAGTTGGTTGATCTTCCTCCGGGAAATAAACCGTTGGGTTGTAAATGGATACTCAAATGAAAATACAAAGCAGATGTGTCTATAGACAAGTACAAGGCTAGGTTGGTAGTCAAGGGCTATCGACAGACAGAAGGCTTTGACTACTTTGACACATACTCCCCGGTATCCCAGATGACATCCATACGGTTATTCGTTGCGATCGCAGCTTTGCGTGACCTTGAGATACATCAAATGGATGTCAAGACAACCTTCCTAAACGGTGATTTGGAAGAAGAAATTTATATGGACTAACCCGAGGGGTATGTGGTTCAAGGGCAAAAGAAGAAAGTTTGTTGGCTTGTCAAATCTCTGTACGGGCTGAAACAAGCCCCGAAGCAATGGCACAAAAAATTTGATAGTACTCTACTATCGAAGGGTTTCGCCATTAATGAGTGTGATAAATGTGTCTACACGAAAGGTAACTCTGACTCATTTGTTATGATATGCCTGTATGTAGACGACATGTTGATCACAGGAAGCAGTCCTAGGGTAATCCTAGAGACTAAGAATATGTTGAAACAATGCTTCGACATGAAGGATATAGGTATCGCAGATGTCATCTTAGGGATTAAAATCTTTAAGACGTCTGACGGACTGGTCTTATCTCAGTCTCACTACATCGAGGATGTTTTGAGAAAGTTCAAGATGTTAGACAGTTCACCGATAAAGTCACCAATGGATACAAATCAAAAGCTTGATAAAAATCTTGGTGCACCTGTATACCAGGAGCGATATGCACAGGTGATCGGTCGTTTGATGTATATAACAAACTGCGCCCGACCTGATATTGCTTATGCAGTCAATAAGTTGGCTAGGTTCACCCGTAATCCGAGTGATAATCACTGAAAGGCATTGAATCGGGTATTACAATACCTGAAATACACGTTAACTTTTGGGTTACACTATTCGAGATATCCAACTGTACTAGAGGGGTATAGTGATGCAAACTGGATATCTGATATAGAGAACACCAAGTCCACCAGTGGGTATATATTTACAATTGGTGGTGGGGCTGTGTCTTGGAAATCCTCTAAGCAAACTTGCATCGCCCGATCCACAATGGAATCGGAGTTTATCGCTTTAGACAAAGAAGGAGAAGAAGCTGAGTGGCTTCATGACTTCTTAGAGGATGTTCAGTGTTGGAACAAACCCGTACCTTCGGTAATGATCCACTGCGACAGCCAGTCGTCTCTAGGAAGGGCACAGAATGCTATGTACAACGGCAAGTCTCGTCATATTCGACGGAGGCATAAGACCGTTAGGAAACTGATCACCACGGGTATAATATCCATTGATTACATTAAGTCAAAGGATAATATAGCAGACCCATTGACAAAGGGCTTACCCAAGGATCAGATGGCTTGCCTGTCTAGGGGAATGGGCTTAAAACCCAAAATATAAGGACCAATACAGTGGTAACCCAACCTTACTAACTGGATATCCCAGTAATTTGGTTCAATGGGAAAACTAAGTTGTAAAGGTTCAGTTGATCGCTTCAGTGGAAGCATGAGCACTTCGGATAGTGATTTCTGTAAAGAAACACCAAACCCAAAGTCATTCCCGCGATAGACGTTAAGTGTTATATGCAGTATGGGTAAAGGTTAAGTTTTTAAAACCTTAATAATCCTCAACAGTTGAGGTTAGGTTTTGGGAAACTTTTAATGGTTCCTAACACTTGTGAAGTGGTGTATAGCAGGATACCTTGTAGGATACCATCTATTTAAGTGCGAGGACGGGCCGCCTAAAACGAACGCACTTAAGAATCCAAGAAGTTGTCCATGGCCACAACAGATAAAACATTATGAAGAAGAGAGTAAGGGAATTTGTTGTGTTGGTACTATTGACTTGGCTTACACTAAACACTGACGGTTCAAGACATCACGTTCACCGCGCAGTAAGTAAGTCCGATGGTATTTAACTATGGAAGGTTCAAAGCTGAAGCTACCTCTCCTTATGCAACATCAGTCCGCTGAAAAATTATTAGAAATGAAAAGGCACCATGTGAGTGTGCCAAAATCTCTTTCAAGAGGGGATTGTTGAAAATTTGCCTTTGGCGGGAGTTGCGACCGACCAACTTTAACAGCTGAAACACTAGTGTTACACATGTTGGAGAATCCAGTTCTTCACACGTGCATGATCTACTAAGTAAGTAGATAACCGTAGGGCCAAGGATCGTCAAATTTTGTTGAGAAATGAAAGAGATATTGGTCCATGAAGTGAGGTGTTTGAAGCATGGAAAAGTGTGGTATGAGATCAATTCTCCCTCATCGGTGGAGGAAGAAAGAATTGTTTTGTTTATAAGACTCAAAGTTGACTTGGGGTTTGGGACCCCAAGGGGTATCCCATGTGTTTAAAGGAGGGAGGACCTAAATGTGCTTCGGTTCGTGGAAAGCCCACACGCGCGCCGCCGCCACCCTCCTGTCCCATCCGGTTTTGGTTTCGGGTTCTAGGTTCCGGGTTCATGGGTCACGGGCTGTGGGCTGTGGGCTGTGCTTCTTCTGATATTATCTTTTTGGACCAGAGAACTTTGCCATATGTACAGTTTGATCTATGAAGTCTCATATGTACACAGAATTTTTCCATATGTACAGTTTGGTCCCTGAAGTTTCAACATGTACAGTTTGGTCCCTGAAGTTTCCAGAAAGTCAGAATTGGGCAGAGAGATCAGAAATGTCAACAACACTCAATTCAGCCATTTATTTTGGCTGAATTACTCTTCCTAAATGGCCAATTTGTTTCACATCTTCACCATTTATTTTGGAGGAATTACTTCCTCCATAATTGCAATTACGGCAGTTCATGAGCCTCTCCTTCAACTATATAAATACCCCTTGTCACCATTGTTGAGGTACATGAAAATACATAAACAAAAACAGATTTCAGTCTTCCTACAACTTCCAAGCATCATTTCATTACTCAAAATTCTTCACGGTAGCACTTGAGTTTCCTTTGCTCAATTGTTCCTTTGCTGTTTTATCTTGGGAGACAATTGTCCAGGACGTATAAAGAATACATAGGGGCAATATTGTCTTAAAGACAGAGTGCAAACACTCGACTCATCATACACAAAAATAGTTCCAGTTTCGTCACTGATTATAACGTTAACAATTATATGAAAAGTCAAACTGCATCTCATAAATTATGCAATAAAAAGATCTGATTATTTTTCCTTGTATGCAATATCTCTTACTAGTTGACAGAGAAACAGGTTGGAGTTGTTGGATTGGGTAATATTGGATTACAAGTAGCTAAACGGCTAGAGGCCTTTGGTTGCTCCATTTCTTACACTTCAAGGAAAGAAAAGTTATCATCCTACAAATATTATTCAACTGAAAGTATATTTATGTCCTAGAAACAATCTGTATTAGGACAAATGTATTTTATACACATTCGTATTATTATTAATGGAGATTAATATTTTAGCATTTCCAATTATTGAATTATTAATTGATTGTTTGTAATATTCTATAATATGCATCCCTAGAGGTTACACTGTTATTAATAGTGTGAGATATTAATATTATAACGTAACTCTTAAAATAGCCTCAACTAATGATCATCTAGAATGGGATATCGATGATATGTGATAAGTCGACATGTGGTCAGCATCACATCCTTAAAGGATGTAGTATGTCTCACCTGCTACGCGTAATGGCTACTCGTGATGGACATATGGATACTTTGAAAGTATTGGTATACCCTGCTGAGATACTATTTGTTATACTTGTCTAAAGTATGATCAGCGTATGGAAGATAGAAGTCCTTAGACTTGAGGTCAATACGCACCTTGTCTACAAAGTAATGTACGTTGATCCTGTCCTAAGCTCAAATATAGGTTGAGATACGGCTTGTATTGGGTACCTTACGATGTGGATTAAAGGTGGTAGTTGAGCCAATATTAGGATTCATTCCTCGAATGTATATTCGAGAGAACACTCGGATTCTCGGTAATATTAGGTTGACTAAGTCGTTGGCCAACGCAATAGACATATTTAGAATATGGTCTAGTTGTCAACTAATATAGATGAGATATAATGATTAAGCCATTTGGATAGACACTTGACAAATCCTAAGGTTGATCGGGTGTGTCGTGAATGAAAGGATTTTATCTTACCACATAGAGGTTTAAGTTTACTGGATTCGTGTAAACGTACTTCACATATTGAGTTCGTCTTGCAGCGCAGTCTAGGAGTTCCGCGTAGACCTTAATTTGATTAATGTCGATATGTGAAGGCCTGTAGGGTCACACTATGTCGATTGTCCTTTCGATCTAAGGATGTATTGAGAGAGTAATTAAATGTTCAATTTAGAATCAAGATATTAAAATGAATAATGATTATTTTAATTAAGTCAAAATTGGATTTTGGATTTAATTAAGAATGCACAGAAAATAAATCGAGACAGTGCAGGAACACGTCGAGTGCCGCGGCGCCCATACCCTAGGGCCACGGCGCCTTTGCCTCAATTTTAGGGCCAGGCCCAAGGTCAAACCCTAATCCAATTTGACCTAATTTTCACCTATAAATAGTGGCATTCTCTTCATTATTCAGACACTAATTTCAGATTATCATTCTAAACCTTAGAGACTTAGAATTAAAATACTATCTCGAACCTCTGCCTGATTTTCTAGCTTTCCGAAAGAGAAATACATTGAAGCTTGGAGCTTGCAATCGAAAGGGCAACCGCGTGTCATCCCTATAGTAGATAAAATTTTAGAAACTATAACCTGTAAGTTTTATGCTTTATGTTACAGGTTTTGATTGTTGTATAACCATACCAGAATAAGTTGTTGGGATAAGTAAGAAACAAAATTTTAAACTTCCGTTGTGCCTTACTTATATGTTTTGAACCCAACAAATTCCTATAGTGGTATCAGAGTCAGGTTGGTTCAATGGTTATTTAACAATTGAATAAAGTAATAATATGGATTAAATATAAAATTGGATTAAAATTAGGCTTCTTGAAATCCTACATGTCTTGACCGAATGTTAACCTTTTGATATCACCCTAAATTATCTCCTATGCTAACTCGAGGAAGTCATTCCGCTCTAACTCGAACTAAGCCAAAAGTGCGTTGTCCGACTCATTGCACGGTGCACGAGTAAGAACAGGTAAAAATGAATGATGGTCGATATGGGCGTTATTGATAATGGTGGGTGATGATAAAAGACCTGTGATTTGATCCCTAAATTGAATTTAGGGCTCAAATGATTTTGAAAAATCAACACAGAAATGTTTGTTAGGACATCGGCGTAGCGGCGCTTACTAGGGTTTCAAGGCGGCGCCGCGGCTCCATGGTGGAGCGCCACAACGCTAATGCTTCGCTTCAAAATTTGGACTCACTGGAAAATAGGCGCTGCAGCTCCATGGTGGAGCGTCGTGACGCTAATGCATTTTGAAGAAGCCGAAAAGATTCTGCCTCAGTGGCGCCGCGGCCCCCACCTGTCCAAAAACAATTTTTTTCAGAGTTCAGAATGTTTAACCCAAGATTATTATCATACGGTATATTATTTTATAAGTGTACTGTTTATGTGTTAAATGTCAAAATGTTTGTCATTTACATTTCTAGAATAGCGTCCGCTATAACTGTTTGGGCAGGCGACGCCCAGTATTTGATTAAACCATCTTATATCATGCATATTGGGTTGACGGTTCCCAACTATATGTGTCATTAGTTTCTATGATGTTAAGATGTCATATTGGATATGGCGTAAAAGTGTTGATCTTGGTTAAAACCCTGAATTAAAAATATTCCCCAAAATTTTTAATACAAGTCTAAATTAAAACGCGTCGTCCATTATAATTATTAGAGTGTAAATTTCTTTTCGGCGATACGAGTATTTATGTCAAAGCATTTGCTTCAAGTCTACGAGGACCCAGACTCTTTCATAAATGTGTTTTAAATGTAAAGGTAAACGATAAACTTTTGTGGTTATTTACACCAAAGTGTTTGCTCACAAAGGCCAAATTTACTTAGATACATAAACGCAGTCGTGTAATGTGGTTGACTTGATTAGACAAATCTTGGCGCCAAAGTGTCAGACTAATCTAAGGACGCAAGATTAAATGTAATATTTGATCAACCAAGAGTTGCAAATAAGTTTTGCAATTGGTTTAGAACCTACCAAGATGTGTTATTAAAGTTATCAGCCAAAGCAAACGCGGAGATAGCATAGGCTTGGATCTTGGCCCATTATGACCTCTATTAATATAGGTCTGTATTCTACCATGGGGTTATAGAAGTATGTTAAAATAGTGGGAGCTAATTAAACAAAAGGCCTTGTTGATTAGCCTAAACGAATGTGTATAATAGGAAATAGATTTTGAGTTTGATTTCCAGTCTATCTAATTCTTCAGATTATCAAAGATGTCGAGCTTATCATTGAAAATGTTGATTGAGATGAACAAACTTACTGGACTGAACTACCTTGATTGGCTAAGGAATTTGTGAATAGTGTTGAGACAAGAGAAAATAGAATATGTGTTGGACACGGTGTTCCCGACAGTCCCTGCGACAGACTCTATTGAATATGCCTCTTTTGATAAGGATGCTTACCAAAAACACCTAGATGATGCCACTTCAGCGTAGTGCGTGATGTTGTCTTCCATGTCTATGGAACTTCAGAGACAATATGAGAACATGGACCCCAATGAGATGCTCGAACAATTGAAAAGTCTCAATGACTCACAATCCCAGCCTATGGAATATGAGTTACTGATAGAACTCTTTAAGTGTAAGCTTAATGAAGGGGGCCAGGTCTCGCAGCATATGTTGAAGATGATAGGCCTGATAGAGAGGCTTGCTTTAATTGGAACGAAGCTTGAAAAGAATGTCGCTAACACCCTCATCCTGAACTCTCTCCCTCGTTCTTTTGAGAACTTCATAGTGAATTTCAATATGAATGGAACGAAGGCGACTCAGCCGGAGCTGTACAACATGCTCAAGACCTTTGAGTGTTCCACTTCCAAAGGCAAAGTTGTGCTCATGGTGAGCTCTTCTAGCTGACCCAAGCCGAAAGGTAAGGAATAGCATAAGAAGAAGGGCAAAGCAGTCGTTGCGTCCTCAGCTATGACGCCTAAGGGAGGTATGAAGAAAAAGAAGGTGAATCCTACTAAAGATGAATGCCTCAATTGCCACAAGAAGGGGCATTGGAAGAAGGACTGCACGGCACCAGGAGGAGGAAAAGCACCAGGTGCTTCTGCCTTTGGTGGACAAGGAATGTACGTCATTGAAATAAATATGTCTATAAATAACTCTCATTCCTGGGTATTGGATACCACTTGTGGCTCACACATTTGTACAAATGTGCAGGAGCTAATTGATAGCAGGAAGGTTGGACCAAGAGAGGTAGACCTACGCGTTGGAAACGGAGCACGAGTGGATGCTAAGCGTGTAGTGACTTATATATTAAATTTACCTTTTGGCTATTGTTTAGTGTTGAATGATTGCTTCTATGTACCCTCGTTAACGAGGAATATCATTTCTATCCCAATTTTAGACATGAAGGGTTTTTCCTCATATATTTATAATGGCAGTCAAGTACTGTCTTTTGATAATATTATATATGGAACTACTTCTCTTGTGGATGGATTATATACACTAAACTGTAGTCGAGAATATTCAATCTACAAAGTAAATGAGCCAAGATAAGTAATAGAAACTCTACCTACCTATGGCACTGCAGACTTGGTCATATCAACGAATCAAGGATAGAAAGGTTGAGGAAGTTAGACTACCTCGAACTATTTGACTTGGAGTCTTATGGTAACTGCGAATCTTGCTTGAGTGGAACGATGACCAATAAACCACTTTCTGGGAAAGGTGTGCGAGCCAAGGAGGTGCTTGAGTTGGTCTATACTGATGTATGTGGGCCATTCTCGACTCAAGCTAAAGAAGGCTTCCCATACTTCATCACTTTTATTGACGACTTCACAAGGTATGGATATGTGTATCTTATGAGACACAAATCCGAGACTTTTGAGAAGTTCAAAGAGTATAAATCGGAAGTAGAGAAGCAACTTGCAACAAGTATCAAGACCCTTCGATTGGATCGAGGAGGTGAATACTTGAGCAAGGATTTTCTAGATTACGTAAAGCTACATGGAGTCCAATCAAAATGGACACCTCCTGGAAAACCACAAATATTGGTGTTGCCGAAAAGAGAAACCGCACCTTATTGGATATGGTTCGATCCATGATGAGCTCCTCAGCTCTACCGACATACCTTTGGGGACATGCTATACAAACCTCTATATATGTTCTGAATAGGATTCCTTCCAGATCAGTAGAAAAGACACCCTATGAGATATGGCATGGCAAGAAGCCTACTCTTAAACATATGAGACCTTTGGGGTGCCCTGCATATGTTAAGAAGATGCTCATTGACAAGTTGGAATCTAAAAGTGAGAAATATTACTTCGTCGGGGTATCCAAAGGAAACTAAGGGATACTACTTCTATCTTCTTGGAGAACATAAGGTCATTATTTCCAGGAACGTAACTTTCCTTGAAGAAGAATATGTCTACAAGGAAAATAGCTGCACATAGATAGAACTTGAAGAAATTCAAGAACTACACGATAAAATAGAAGTTGAACCCTTGTCGAATGACCTAAACAAGGATTCAGTGGGAGTATCTGGTGAAGATTGGGTACTTAGAGTATGCCCTTCAACCAGTGGGAGTGTTGTGAGAAATAGTGCAGAAATGCAAGACTCTCATACACAACCAATGGAAGATGATACAATAGTTGTACATCATTCCATTCAGGAAATACATGAAAATGACATTTCTGAAAGCTCTCAAGGTGATGGATTTTCCAATACACAAAGACCTTCTCATAATCAGAATGCAACAAATACTGAAACGCAGAATAATCAACTCCGTAGGACCGCTGGGAGTCATCGTCCGCCTGAAAGACTTAATATCCTTGTTGAAACACACAATGAGATAGATATTACTGACTATGACATTTGGCAGATGGACGTCAAAACTACTTTTCTCAATGGTAATCTAGTTGAGGAGGTGTATATGAAACAACCTGAGGGTTTTTTACTTAAGTCCAAACCAAATGTCGTATGCAAGCTACAAAAAGTCCATTTATGGGCTTAAGCAAGCCTCGAAGAGTTGGAACATTTGCTTCGACAAGGCTATCAAGTCATTTGATTTCGTCAGAAGCAAAGAGGATCCATGAATTATAGAAAATGCAAGGATGAGAGTATTATCTTCATTATCATATATGTAGATGGCATATTAATAATGGGAGATAATAAGACTCTCCTGCAGTCAGTCAAATAGTGGTTGTCCAGTACCTTCATGATAAGGATTTAGGTGAAGTCTGCTATATTCTGGGAATTAGGATCTATAGATATAGACCTAATATTTTGTTGGGGTTGTCACAGTCAGTCTACATAGACAAAGTGCTTAGACGTTTTTCTATGGAAAATTCCAAAAAAGGTTGTCTACCTATGGGACAAGGCATCAAGTTATCTAAAAAGGATAGTCCTTCTAATACTATAGAACTGGAACGCATGAAAAGGATCCCATATGCTTCGACTATAGGATCGATCATGTATGTCATGACCTGTACTAGGCCAGATGTGGCCTTTGCACTTAGTATGACTTGCAAATTCCAGCAGAATCCTGGGGAAGAACACCGGAAGGCAGTCAAGAGTATTCTTAAGTATCTTAGACGAACTAAAGATTACTTCTTAGTCTATGGTGGGGAATAAAAGCTAGCTGCTACTGGGTACACTGATGTTAGTTTCCAGACGGATGTTGAGGACTACAAATCCCAGTCTGGGTACACATTCATTTTCAATGGTGGAGCAGTAAGCTGGAAAAGTTCCAAACAAGATACAACTGCTGATTCAACAACAGAAGCTGAGTACATTGCTGGATTGGAAGCTGGTAAAGAAGTTATCACGATTTCTGAGTTCCTGAAGGAACTAGGGGTTGTTCCAAGTGTCACTTGTCCAATAACGATTTATTGTGACAACACTGGTGAGATTGCGCAAGCTAAGGAACCAAGATCAATCAACACAAACAAGCATGTACTAAGGAAGTAGCACATACTCAGGAAGATGGTGGAGACTGAAGATTAGACTATGTTCCCACAGACGATAATCTAGCTGACCCATTCACTAAACCATTAAGCTTAGTCAAGCATAATGGTCAATTTGAGAATATGGGCATTAGATATGTTGGAGATTGGCTCTAGGCCAAGTGGGAGATTGAAAGTAAATTTATGTCCTAGAGGCAATCTGTATTAGGACAAATGTACTTTATACACATTCATATTATTATTAATGGAGATTAATATTTTGGCATTTGCAATTATTGAATTATTAATTGATTATTTGTAATATTCTATAATATGCATCCCCGGAGGTTACGTTGTTATTAATAGTGTGAGATTTTAATATTATAACGTAACTCTTAAAATAGCCTCGACTAATGATCATCGAGAATGTGATATCGATGTTATGTGATAAGTCGACATATGGTCTGCATCACATCCTTAGAGGATGTAGTATATCTCACCTGCTACGAGTAATGGCTACTCATGATGGACACATAGATACTTTGGAAGTATTGGTATACCCTGCTGAAATACTATTTGTTATACTTGTCTAAAGTATGATCAGCGTGTGGAAGATAGAAGTCCTTAGACTTGAGGTCAATACTCACCTTGTCTACAAAGTAATGTACTTTGATCCTGTCCTAAGCTCAAATGGCTTATAGGTTGAGATACGACTTGTATTGGGTACATTACGATGTGGATTAAAGGTGGTAGTTGAGCCAAGATTAGGATTCATTCCTCGAATGTATATTCGAGAGAACACTCGGATTCTCAGTAATATTAGGTTGACTAAGTCGTTGGCCAACGCAATAGACATATTTAGAATATGGTCTAGTCGTCGACTAATATAGATGAGATACAATGATTAAGCCATTTGGATAGACACTTGACAAATCCTAAGCTTGATCGGGTGTGTCGTGAATGAAAGGATTCTATCTTACCACATAGAGGTTAAGTTTACTAGATTCGTGTAAACGTACTTCACATATTGAGTTCGTCTTGCAGCACAGTCAAGGAGTTCCGCGTAGACCTTAATTTGATTAATGTCGATATGTGAAGGCATATAGGGTCACACTATGTCGATTGAACTTTTGATCTAAGAATGTATTGAGAGAGTAATTAAATGTTCGATTTAGAATCGAGATATTTAAATGAATAATGATTATTTTAATTAAGTCTAAATTGGATTTTGGATTTAATTAAGAATGAGCATAAAATAAATCGAGACAGTGCAAGAACAGGTCGAGCGCCGCGGCGCCCATACCCTAGGCCTGCGACGTCTCTGCCTCGATTTTTGGGCCAGGCCCAAGGTCAAACCCTAATCCGGTTTGACCTAATTTTCACCTATAAATAGTGGCATTCTCTTCATTATTCAAACACCAATTTCAGATTATCATTCTAAGCCTTAGAGACTTAGAATTAAAATACTATCTCGAACCTCTGCTGGATTTCCTACCTTTCCGAAAGAGAAATACATTGAAGCTTGGAGCTTGCAATAGAAAGGGCAACCGCGTGTCATCCCTATAGTAGATAAAGATTCCAGATACTATAACCTGTACGTTTTATGCTTTATGTTACATATTTTGATTGTTGTATAACCATACCAGAATAAGTTGTTGGGGTAAGTAAGAAACAAAATTTTAAACTTTCGCTGTGCCTTACTTATATGTTTTGAACCCAACAAATTCCTACACCAACATACAAGAGCTAGCGTTACACTGCAAAATTCTCATAGTTTGTTGTGCCTTAGCGGAGCAAATACTTCACATAATTAACCGCAGCGTTATTGGAGCATTGGGAAAAGATGGGATCGTAATCAACATAGGAGGCGGTCCACTGATCGACGAGAAAGAGCTAGTAAAATGTCTGGTTGAAGGCAAAATTGTCGGTGCTGGTGTAGATGTGTTTTAGGAAAAGCCTTGTGTTGCTAAGGAGTTATTTGAATTAGATAATGTGATATTGACTCCACATAGAGCTGGATTTACTGAACAAGCTTTTTTTGATGATTTCCAGCTTCTTGTTGGGAATATTGAATCTGTCTCCTCCACTACTAAATCCTTGATCTCACCGTTGCCAAATCCCACACTCCCTCCTTGGTAAGGCATTAGTGAGAGAAACTCTTCACTGTCTTCTGTCATGTGTCTAGAACAGACACTGTCTATTTACCACATGCTATTGTTTTTTCTCACTTTTGCCTCAGTATCATTCTCCTCAGAGTCTGAATCAGAAGTCGCCATTAGTGCCAGGTTCTCTTCTGAGGCAGACTCCGCTTTGGCCATCAAGGATTGGTCTCTTGCATTTTTAACATGACAATCTGGAAATTGTCATGTACTCCCTCGTCACAAGTGACATTTTTCGCTTTTCAATAGTCAATTTTACTAAATTTTAAAGTTAAATTGGATTAGATTAACTTAATATTTCAAGATTAAAATTATATATTAGAAAACTACATGAAAAGTACTATAATTTGCAACTTTTTTCATATCGGTTTGGTGAAAAAAACATCTTAAAATATTAGTCAAAGTTCATGTAGTTTGAATCTCAAAAAATAAAATATGCCACATAAATTTGAACTTGAACGGAAGGAGTAACTTATTTTAGAAAGCCTAAAGTTTGTTAAATCTATCTTCTTCTTTTTTGTCTTTTTCCTCAAATAGATAACAGTCCGAAGAAGTTCACACTATCTACTATCAATGCAGATGATGCATTTTTGGAATTGTTTGGGAGCCATAGTTTAGTTCCAGATTCTGCAATAACTCCATGTATATGATGTAAAGTGTGCTATGTGACTGGCACCGCCACTCCGAATCTTCCTTTGATCGTATAGCTTATAGTCACACAACTACCACTACTATTTTGTAGCAAGTAGAGTTTGATGGTTGTACAATTATATGCAGAATGTAAACCTTATTACTATATGACTGGAAATTTGAAAACTAGCATTAATTGGTAATGTTAGGCTGTTAATGTCTACAACAAATATTTGTTGGTTACAAAGGTGCAGAAAACGGAAATTACAAGTAACTTCTAAACTGAAATTACAATTCAACAACAAACTGAAAATTACAATAATATTGAACATGTTGTATCTTTATTTGTAAAGATATTGAAAACTACACTTTTTAGTTAAATATATATTGCTTGAGCAGTTTAGAAATCAAACTACATCACTTGATTGAGAACCGATGGATTCATATCCTAACCAAATTAAGAAGAAGGTGATTAAATTGATTGAATTTTTTCTTTCTTAAAATAGAACTTTGTAATTGATTTATGAGCATGTTTAACTTATATACACGGACAGTTTTGATTAATTGTAGCAAGAAACGTGCTTTATGATTTAGGTTACTTGTCCTACTTTTCATGGGAAATTATATATACTCCATTCCAATTAGTGTCTTAGTTTGACTTGACACGAAGTTTAAGAAATAAAAGAGATTTTTAAATTTGTGGTGCAAAATTAAAGATGTGTATAATATACTAAATTGTCTTTTAAATCGTGTGGTTATAAACTTGACATATATGATGTTTGAATTGTCAACTTACAAAATATAGAGAGATATTTTTTGGGACATACCAAAAAAAATAACACACTTAAATTGAGATAGACAGAGTATCTAATTATTTTTAATCTAACATATTATAATAGAATCGTATTTCCTTATTAGTTCGTTTAATAATGAATAGCACCTTTTTAAAATTTGGAAATAATTTAGTATATTAAACTTCTAATTTTATCTCATGACAAGTTATTATAGTCACATAAATATTACTATTATGACATGTTCAAAATCACAAATTTCAAAGAAATGTTATAACTACATAAATATTGGACAATTCAAACATACTATTTAAAAAATATAAAAAATTACAAGATTCAAAGGACATTTAGTATATTACACATATTTTTAATTTAGGACCACAAAATTATCATCCATCAATCAGGTATGAGTTAAAGTCCCCATCGATAAAGATCAAAATTCTGCATTTTACGACAAACCAGCCATTGATTTTCACTTTTACAAGGTTAAAAGTCAAAGGCATACTCTACAACCAATTATATACTCCCTCTATCTCAATTTATGAAGCACTAGATTCAAACTGCATGAATTTTGATCAATATTTTAAGATTTATTTTTTCACCAAATTGATGAGAAAAGTTAGAACTTATAGTACTTATTGAGTTAATCTAATCCAATTTAACTTCAAAGTTTAATCAAATTAACTTTCGTAAAGCGAAAAGTGTTACATAAATTGGAATGAATGAAGTATAGAACACTTCAGCTAGAAACATCACACAACAAGATCTCATGATGGATATAAAAATTAAACACTTAAAACTTATTTATGAGAAAACGGGTTAACAAAGAGGCAAACCTTGAAATGACCTACGGGGAAGGTCATGTTTTTAGGCCAAAGCTTAAATTTGACATCCCGATCGGCAGCAACTAGTAATACAACTAAAGGATGCACAAGGTGAAATAAAGACTGACCAGTAGAGTATGGCAACTATTTTTGTGGATTACTATAAAGGGATGTTGGGCATGAGATCTACCGAATGATCAAATTAAACCGGAATGTCTACGCTCCCATATTATAGAGGAGTGTTGATACCTCTTCCATATTGGAAGAAAGACGACCCTTCCCAAGAACAAATTTGAGCTGTTGTTAAGGAATGGATACACTTTGACAACAAATGAACAACTTAAACTAATCAGACCCTATACTTCAAAAGAGGGGAAGGAAGCAGTATTCAACATTGATAGGAATAAAAGCCCAGGACCAGATGGATATGAAAGTGATTTTTTCCAAGATGCATGGGAAGTGATAGGAGAGGTTATCACAAAAGCTATCCTGGTATTCTTGGAAAATGGGAAGTTATTGAAGTAAATTAACTCTACCATCATCACACTTATACCTAAGGTGAAGCACAAAATGCAAGTCAATTCAGGCCAATAGCCTACTGCAATGTAATATATAAATGCAATTCTAAAATGATGTGTGTAAGATTGAGGAAGATACTAAAGGCACTAATAGCAGAAAATCAAGCAGCATTTGTGGAAGGAAAATCCATGATACATAATGTATTGATATGACATGATATACTGAGACATTATAATAGAAAGACTTCCCTTAGATGTTTGATGAAAATTGATCTAAAAAAAGTATATGATATGGTTAGTTGAGAATTCATTGAGGAAGCTATGAGGGGATTTGGATTTTCAGAACCATTCACAAAGTTGGTCGTGACATGTGTTACATCTACAACATTCACAATGAAAATAAATGGAGTGGGACATGGATACTTTGCAGAAAAAAGGGGACTAAGACAAGGAGACCCAATGTCAACATTGTTGTTTGTGATTGTCATGGAGTATCTGTCAAGGACATTAAAGAAGATGAGAGAACTACCAGTTTTTAGATTCCACCCAATGTGTAAAAAAACTAAGCTAACACATTTGGTGTTTGCAGATGACTTCATGGTATTCTGTAAAAGCAATGTGGAATCAGTAACTAGAATTATGGAAGCATTGGACCACTTTAGCAAAGTCACAAGATTGGAAGCAAATTGTGATAAATCAAATATATTTTTGGCTGGGATGAGTGAGGAAATTCATAAGAGTATATTGGTAAGGACTGGATTTACAATAGGTACCCTACTAATTAGATATTTAGGATTGCCTTTATCATCAAAGAAGTGGAGTAAAATGGAATGTCATCAACTGGTTGATAAGAACAAAAGTAGAATAAATAATGGTTATTGCAAACAGCTGTCCTATGGGAAGACTACAAATCATAAATGTTGTGTTGTTTTCTATTTATAATTTTTGGGCTTATGTGAACATCTTACCACAAAGTGAAATGAAAACAATGGATAGGAAATCTCAAGAATACCTATGGGGCAGAAAAGGAGAAAAAAGGAAAGTGTCATTAGTGGCTTGGGAAACAGTATGTATACCTAAGAAATATAGAGGACTGAATATAAAGAGTTGTCGATTATGAAATATTGCATCAGTTGGAAAGTTGATTCGGCAGGTTGCTAGTAAAAAAGATGTGTTATGAGTAAAATGGATACATGAAGTATATATGAAGAACTGTGCAAACCACCTCAAGATAGTAGCTGGTATTGGAGGAAACTAAATTTCATAAAAGAGCAGATGAAAAGCTGGTATTCTAATGGACAATACACACTCACAGCTACCGGTAAATACTCTGTTACTAATAGCTATGTGAGAATGTTGGGCACAATGACAAAACTGAAGGAGAATGATCTAATATGGAACTCTATCATGCTACCAAGGCAGAAATTTATGTTGTGGCTTACATACAAGAACAGACTATTGACAAAAATGAGATTACAGAAGTTGAACATACTAGTAGATAACACAGATTGTTGCTTATGTAATGCAGGGATTGAGGAAACTCAACTGCATTTGTTTGGTACCGGTGCATGGACTACAAAGCTAAGGAATGATCTCTCACAATGGTTGGGCATAATCATAAGACACTGTGAAATTAAAGAAGAAATGCAATGGATCAAGAGAAAACATTGGAGGTAGTTCAAAAAGGAAATAGTAGCAGCAGTTTGGGGGGCAATGGTATACCATATATGGCAAGCAAGGAATAGGAAAATGTTTAAGAATGAAGATATAGATATTGATTTTGTTCGAAACCAAATACAGCAGGAAATCAAAGCAAGAATAGGAATAGTAAGAAGATCAAAAAAGGCACTTAGATGCCAAAATTGGATAGGAACAATATGTAATTAGAATAGGAGATAGCTGGTAATTTACTGAGGTCTAGAGGATCAATATACCCTTACTAGAAGGTGATAATGATCTCTAGATGCTCCTTCAAATGTAAATAATTTGTTAGTAATGATAATTTTTCACAGTTGATTACAAAAAAAGATCTAAGATGGAATATAAAAGTTAAACACTTAAACTTATTTACGAAAAAAACGGGTTAACAAAGAGGCAAACCTTGAAATGACCTACGGGGAAGGTCATGTTTTTAGGCCAAAGCTTAAATCTGTCATCAGCAGCGGGTATTTTCATCAAATCTTCCACAAACGCTGAGGCAGCATTGGTAACAGTGATTCCCCTCTTTCGACACCAAGTCAATATTCTCAACGCCAGTGCTCTCACAGGCGATGAGTTCCACGGAAAGCAGCAGATTCAGAACATCCGCAGTGATTCGGGTTCTGAAGCTGCAAAGGACGGCCTTCACGGAACGTGCATGGTTCTTCAGGAATTCTTCCATTGGCAACGGTGATTCCCATGCTTTTAGGAGATGGAATTTCTTCTCATGGAAGGCGAAGATTGCTGGACAATGAAGGACTAGTACTTCTGGTAAGGGTTGTTGATCATCAGATTGTTCTACACCGTGAGAATAGCTCCTGCAATCATCCATTGGCCTTGTTTTTTTATGAATAAGTCTAATTATTGCTTTCTACTAGTGGAGTACTATTTATGCTTGTCACCAACGTGGTTACTTTTTATTTTATTGTTATTTTTTTACTCAAATAACAAGAGAACAATTAAAATATGATGATGAACAGAAAGGATGCATTGTGGCCGTCGCATGAATGGGCCAGTACGTAGGCACTCATGACATTTTAAGTTTATATAATATGATAATAATATGTATACTGTGTAGTGGGTTAGAGTACATGTGTTGTGTTGCGTGAGTATATCATGTCAATCAATATAAAATATATATGAGAAGATTATTGAAAATATAGTATTGACATTAAACTAAAAGCAATAGTATTTGTTTAAAAGATGAAAATATTATTTTTATTAGCATAAAAACTGAATTTAATATCTTCTGAACATGCAAAAATGATTAATTTAATTTAATTTAATTGAATTAGTTATTTAGTATTTTAATTATTGATATATTATCATACTCTTTCTCTTCCAATTTATGTGAAGGTGTTTAAATGGGCTAAGAGATTAAGAATGAAATAAAGATTTTTGAAATTTGTGGTCTAAAATACGTCATAGAAATTTTTGTGGTTATAAATCATATCATTAAGGGTAAAATAAAAAGTTTAAAGTTAAATTATTAATATTAACTATAGAAATATATCTTTTTTTTCGGGACTGACTAAAAAATAAAGAGTGTCACATAAATTGAGACGGAGGTAGTATGAAATATGATTATGTTATTGTAATCATATAAATTTTATTGAATTTAAATTCATAAAATAATTCAAGACGTATTGGTCCTAATAAATATGGGGCTAACATAATTGAATTAATGAATATAAATTTAATCAATGGACAAATCTTGTTGGGCTAGTCCATTTAGTTGGCTACAAATGATGAGCTCGCTTTGTCAAGCCGAAGATGTTATCTTATCCTAGAGGCCCAAATTGGTAACACGTGTCAAATGAAGTGGCACGCCAAGTCAAACGAATGAGTCAATAGGATCATGCCTAGTCAAATCAAAGGCCAATGAAAATTTGCCACGTGTACAAATGACATATTCCGACCAATCAAATATCTCCATGTCAACTTCCATCTAATTGACCGAAAGGAGTCCGTATCACAATTCCTCCATCCTACAACTATAATTATGGGTCTCATAATTCATAAAAGGGACCATAAATTCTAACAAGAAGCCAGAGAGAGCTTGTGGAGTAAACGCCGCAGATTTCTCTACAAGCTACAAGCATTCAAACACTCAAGTATTTCTCTACAAGTTCTAGATATTAAGACGAAGATTCGAGATCAAGCTTCAATCCCTTGAATCCAAGTACAAGTTCAAGATCAAGCTCAAAAAGACTTTCATTTATTATCGAAAAGAAGAATTAGAGAATTCATAGAGATTGTAACACTTACTATATTGAAATCACATATTACGATTGTTGTGATATTTTTTTGTCTTGATTATTATTTTTTCGACTTGAATTTTATTGTCTACAAATTTTAGCATGCCCAGTGGGACAATCTCTAGCTCTCATCTGAACTTCTCGATCATCAAAGTTCAAAAACATCGAAATAGCTTCAAGGAAAATCAAATCCAAGTCAACTTTCCTCTAAGGTTGCTGACTCCAAATTCTCTGTGATGTGAAATGAATTCTCGGTGTTACTTTTGGAAGCCTTGTAACTTACAATGAGAAAAGCAAGTATACTAGGACAATAAACACTCCAAGTATCTTCCGCATCAACTCCTATTTTCGGATCTTCATCCCCAAAAGGAGCAAGATCCTCTACCAATGCATCGAAGGGAGGAAGCAACGTTGCTGAAAAAATAAGAAGACTCTACATATACTTGATCTCTTTGGATCTAATAACTCTGCCAAGAAAGAAGATGATAATACTTCAAGCGACTGACTCTCTCCACTCACACCCCATGAAGTAAGCCAGTTAAAGATCAACTTATGTAACAATCTATGATATTCTCCAACATCCCAAATATTCATGCAAGCAATGATAACTAATGCTTGATCATCCATGAAGGATACACTAGCAAACTTGACAGAGGTAATTGACGAATTGACAAAGCATATATAAAATCAAGACGCTCGGATTGACAAGTTGATGGATAAGCTGGATGGTTTAACCGAAAGAATATCTATCCATGCACCTAGGAAGGATACAGAAGCTTAAGAGACTAAACCTCCTGCAAAACAAGTACAATACGCCATAGAAACTTCAGTCTCTTTTGAAGGAATAATTCCAATTCACCAACTAAAGGAGTTCATTGAAGGGACTATCAAGAACAAGTATGAATTTGTCACTAAGTCCTCTCTTATGTATGTATAGACAAACACAACAAGGATCGATAGCTTCAAGACACCCTCCCAAGCTCCCAAATTTTAGTAGTTTGATGGCAAGAAAAATCCAAAGAAATATGTTGCACACTTCGTCGAAACATATAACAACGCTGGGACTTACAGAAACTATCTCGTCAAGCAATTTGTCTGCTCTCTTAAAGGAATGCCTTTGATTGGTACACAAGCCTTGAGCTTGATTCTATTGACAGTTGGGAGCAACTAGAGCATGAATTTCTCAACCACTTTTAAATAGCACAAGGCGAACTATGAGCATGGTGGAACTTACCAACACTCACTAAAGGAAGAACGAACCACCACTTATCTACTTCTTCAATTTGTGGGAAAATGCAAGTCTAAACTGCAAATATAGGCTCAATGAAGCTTCTGGCATATAAATGTGCATCCAAGGAATGCATTGGGGATTTCGCTACATCTTGTAAGGAATTAAGCCTAAGTCTTTTCAAGAACTAGCTAATAATTCTCATGACATGAAGTTGAGCATGTCCTCCGGTGGAAATAAAGTGATGTTTGTCTACGACCCTCGCAAAGGAAATGACAAGCAAGAAATCGAGAAATAGAGCAAGTTTGTACCCAAGAGTGACAACAAATAATCCATGAACGTCAATGCCTTGCCTTTAGAGTTTACTACAAAGGTAAGCAAGAAGCAGAGTATGAAAGAAACTTCATTTCAAGACAACACAAGTCATAAGTCAACCTTGAAGAAGATGCAAGAGAAAGAATACCCCTTCCTGGATTCTAATGTCCCTGAAGTTTTTGATAAACTGCTCGAGCTGAAATTCATTGAGTTACCAGAAATGAAGCTGGAAGAAGAAATGACCCAAACTATTGCAAGTATCATCCGCTTGTGGGTCACCCTCTTGAAAAGTGTTTTGTCTTCAAGGACAAAGTTATGTAGTTGGCTAATGAAAAGAAGATTATGCTTGAAGATGAGAAGGGAAGTTTCAATTAAGTCTCTATCACCTTTGTCTCTTATGCAGCTTTGAAGAACATTAAGAAGGACCATTAGAGGAAGATAAAACCTAAGTTGATTAGGCCGATGATGAAGGTTGGATTCTGATAACTAGCGAAGATGCTACAAAACAAGTCCACAAAAAAGAATCATCTAAACAACCAACTAAGAAGAGGTTAGTGAGAAGACCAAGAAAACAAAACCAAGTTAAGCATCTGAAGAAGGCAAAAGTGGAGGTGCACCACCACCAGAATCCACGACATAACATGACTTTGGAGGAACTCTTACCAGGTTGGTTCTGCACTAGGACTGCTCGAGACAACATCGATATGGCATGCTTCAATACCAATGAAGAAGAAGCAAATAATGAAAGTCTATCAACATTGTCTCCAACATCATCTGAAAAACTTACCGAGTCCTCTTTTCAAGAAATGCACGCATGTGATACAAAAATCACATTCACTGACGACAATATTCTACTTGGTAAAACACTGCACAATAGTCATTTGTATATGCTGAGTCGATTTTAGCGTGGGTTGAATTTTAATTTTGTCAAGCTTCTAAATCAGTGTTTTAACTTCTTCTTTTTTAAAATTATTTTACTTTTCACTTTCTTAGTTCTCTCTGGAAAATACAAAATCCGACTAAGATGACTATAAAAGTGAACTTGGTAAAGTAAAAAAACTTTTGAAAGATATAAAGAACAGATAGATAACTTTAATGATTAATTATAAAAAGTTAAGTGACTATTTAGGCAATCAACTTTCTAGTGCATTGACGAAACTATTTGGCTGCAGCCTTCTCGTTTATGTCCTCTCAGCTCCAACACCTCTTCCTACTTCCTTATTTCCTTTCTTCCTCAACATGACTACATCAACACTTCGCTACGTGCATCATATTATGGAGACAACTGGAATAAAGACCACTTCCCATAGCGTAACTTCATTTTCTTGTCCCTTATAGATCATATTCCCTGAAACCACTGTATTTTTACATGCTTTATTCTCAACACTGTAATAATTCTCTATCTTCTCTTGAATTGTTCAATTTTTGAAACCTTTTACACATTGTTCTAACCGTTAGTTCTAGCTAGATGTGATTAAATCAACTCTTCTTTTTCTCTCTTTTTCCAGTATAGTAGGTAAATATGTTTGACTTATACCGAGTAAATTTAGTTGCTCTAATTAACAAACTAATGGAGTGGTTGTTACTTTAATGTGACCAAAAATAATTTTATAACTTTATTTTAATAATGAATAATGTTACTGGTCATGTGTAACATAAATACAATGGGAAGTCACGAAATCTCTAATTTATATTATACAATGAAATAAAATTGGTCAAATAGTAATTGATAGCTTGCCTTTAACATAAAATACAAGACGCCTAGAATAACAAGTGTCGTTGACGTACACTACTTCATGTACCATAATGGAGAATTCCAGTTGAAATTTTAGACCTTGATATATCTGCTTAAGCTTATTAGTTCTCTGCTTCTCATTTAATTTTATAGAGTTCGCCCTAGAAGAGATGAGGAAGTTCATCTGACTTGCAAAAGATCGTAGCTAATTTTGCGGAACAAAGGTTGAAGTGTTGTTCAAATTAAAAAAAAATAACATTTCCTTTAAGTTTAATCCAAATTTCTAGATGAATTTAAAATTTAATACTTGTATACTTAACTTTAAGAATTGTATCAATCATTCTAGAACAAACACATATAAAGACACTAGATGGATATAGCTCGTGCTAGCACGGGCCAATATTTAAATTTTATAATTTATTTATACTTCAACTTATTTCATGATAAAGTATACTACAATTTGGAAATAAGTTTGAATACAAACACTAAATCGTATGTTTTAAGTTGTATAATACAGATAATTTTATCTTATTGTCATCTCAGCGTCAATCCCGATATTTGTTTAATATTGGACATGGCAAGATCAAAGCAAAAATTAATGTTTTGGCAACGTTTATCTCTATAATGAAGCTTTAGACAAATTATCGGTTTGGTATGTGAAGCTTATCCCCCTTCATCATAATTATGAAAATTGTGCATATAATTTAGTTTGATTTAAATAAATAAAATAAAACCAAATTAAATATTATCTATTCCTTAAAATTTAGAATATGTATAGGTTTACAAAACCTAGAATATCTGTTTGTCTAATGAGTCTTGGGTAAAGTAAACTTTTCTAAACATATGAACAATATCACACCTAGTTTAAAGGATATTCTGGGTTTAACATAAAATCAAGATGCTTATTAGGTGCTAATAAGTTTGTTTTAGTTCACATCATTCTAAACATGTATCTTCTAAGTTGATTTAAGTCTGGTATAAGAGTAGCATATGTGTTGATGTTTGTTTAACTCCTTGCATGTCTGTCCTATATTCATTTCTGCCAATCTAGGCTTAAGATAGGTTTTGTGGGGTCTCCTAGACTTGTCTAGCTTAAATATAAGAGTTAATTAGGTTTGTGTGTTTGCTGGGTATTTCTTACCAACCCCAGAATCCATGTGTTATTGTAATGAGTCATGAATGATAGCATGTTGTGACTGTGTAAGCTACTCAATTTTACCTTAGGATCTTTGTTGATAGTTTGAGTTAAATAATCACTTGCATGCCTTATTGTGACTTTGTCTGCTTATGTATATCTTATCTCATGTTCTGTTCTCATGTGTTAGCCTTAGTGTTACACAATTTTTCCATGTCTCTGTAGACTTAAGTCTTGGTAAGTGACTTGTCGGCATTCCCAATTTAAAATGATGAACATTAGGCCCTTTAGAAACTCAGAGTGATGTCTAACTGTGTTTAGATGCTATTGAATATCATGCCTATATACTTTAATGTATTTAGTCTGGAACTGTTAGCTTGAAGTTTGAATTACCTAGTTTAATGCCTAGGTGGATAAAATCTAAAATCTGAGAATTCTATGTCACATAGCATTTGTTAACCAGTTTCTGGCTAGTACATATTTGGACTGCTACCATGCTAAGTTAAAAATGATAAGTTACTTACTGAAATGATGTGCTAAGTACCTTAATATGCATCTGCCTAGATAGAAGTTAAGTTGACTTATATTTTTTAGTCTAAATAGATAGATCAAAGGGTTGCTTTGGTTATTTGCATCTGTCTTATGAGTAAAGTAGTGATAAATATATTAATTTGACCTGTAGAACTACACCAACCCTGATGTGTTGAGTTCAAATCATGTTCTCCTATGACTCTGTGTCTGCTTTATATCCTGTGAAGATTTTGAGTTTTAAATTATCATGACCAAAGTTATGTTCTTCTCTGTCCTCGGTCCTAATTGACATTGAACACCATTACTCTGAACTTACCTAAGAATCATTCTAACTGGATCCTGCAACTCACTCCCTATCATGTACAATGCATGAAATAACTTGTCTTTAACATGTTTAGGCCTTGGTGAAGTATTTGACATTGTTGTGTATACATATTTCATTAATGCATTATATGTGATCTTTAATTCATGAATTAGATCAAAAGCATTATCATAGTGGTCTGCTAAACTTCCAAGTGAATAGATGTGATCCTAAGTTTGATTGTAGAAAGTATTTTTTTTGTTTAGGCTAGAGTCAGTCTGATAAAGGATAAATATGAGCATGTGTGAAATAAGTTGTCATCTCTCTTTATAATTGACCTATATGTTTATGATTTTCCCATGTCCTGTGTGTGCTTCCCAGATATTTATCTGGGTGGAATAATGTTGAAACATCGCGATTCATGGCCTGAGTGAAATACGACACTCGGTGCCTCACTGCATGTGATCGAGCGAACCACAAGGGTTGCTGAATCAACATGGGCATCGAAAGCATCAACATAATAATGATAATAAAAATGCAAAACTATATACTGAAAATAGTCTAAAATATCATAGAAAAAATAGTCTGAAAACATAATAATTCTAAATAATTGACATGACATATTAGTCTATGAAACCTCTAGACATGAGTCTGATTGCTAAAACGGTTTACCAAGACAAGGCCCTAGCATACCTCTACTGTAAAACATGACATGTAAATAAATAAAACTAACACCCGAATGAGATAGGGCTCACCAATAGCAGATACTGATGAAGTACTAATATGTTGATCAATCATCCTGAAACTCAGTACCTGCACTATAAAGTGCAGGCCCGGGGCAAAAAAGAATGTATATACATTTGAATTGTATTGTATGTAAAGTGATGTATATAATGATAGGTGTAAGTGTGTAAGTGTGTAAATAGGTCAGGTCTTAGTTATATTTGGGTCAACCCTAAAAATGGACAAGAAAGTGGGGTTCTTGGTTTATCGATTATTGTCGGGCATTGGGTATTAGGAGGCTGTTTTAGGTGGAATCAAGAAGAAGTGGTTTTGCATTGTAGAGGGATGTCCCGGGGTTGTTTCGAGAGATTGTGGTGGTAGGAATTTTGTGGCTTAATGGTGGTAAGGTCTCAGAGATGAACTGGGACAGTGAGGTCCGATAAGGGGAACTTGGTGGGGATGTTGGTAAGGTTGGTTGTGTTTACGTGGGGATGTGGGTGTATTCAAGAAGTGGCCCTCTGAATGGAGGTTGGAGGGATGGTGTGGTGTATAGTGGATCAAGGAAATAAGTAACTTGGATGAGAAATAGACACAAGATGCTAGGTGCAAACCCGAGTACACACCAAGTATTATACGGTCGATATGTCAAGGATATTGACACGAGGGATTTATTGCTCGAGTCTACACCAAGATGCATTTGGTCAATTGGACAAGGATTAGATTAAGGTTGCTGACTACAATGCTCAATACTAACTAAGTGAGGGTGACCGGAACCTTAAAAGATAACACAAGATACACGGCCCTCCCGGAGGACCAACTAATGTATACAACCCCGGGTTGAATACCTTAGCTTTTGAGTAAAACTCACTTTTATATATCATCCACAACTGCTCATTACAATGTCCCAAGGGTCCTATTTATATTAGCAAAAGGACCATTCTAGAAGGGATACAATTTAAGCCATGTCGGCCAAGGAGGGAACGGGGAAGGGGAGGGGCCTTCGGCCGAGGGAGATGAATGCCTCTCTTCTATGTATTCTATAACCTTTCTTGATGGCTTTCACATATGAACTAGTTAGTCTATAAATGGTATTCTTGCAGAGTGGTGAGAAACATTCCTCTTGGGCATGAACCTTGGGCCGAATAGGCATGTGAATGCTCGGCCAACCTCCTCAACTTCGGTGTGGTCTTTATTGATGTCTTCAAGTGTATGAATGGGATAACTTCTTGGGATCCACACATTCTAGATACTTTTTTGTTGTTGCCACATTGTTCACTTATGGTCAAGCCGCATTTGGAAGAGTTCTCGGCCTAGTCACTATTTCCCTTGCATTGAACATGTCCTGAGCTAAGGGTTATTACATGGTTTTAATGTGTCCTAGGGAACTATTAACTAATCTAGGAAATAGTCTAAGCTAAAAGAAAATAACACGATCTCGGCCAAGACCATATAAAGTCCTACAAGCTATTGTACTATGGAGTTTTCACGTCTTGTCCTCGACCCTACTCCATAACCCATTCCATATTAGGAATGTTACCCTCGGGTGATTGGAAATCTTGGGCACCCCTAGCAAATAGCCTCTCGGTTATTGTTGGAATATCGAGTTCACCTCCTTTCTTACATCAATCTCCACTTCTTTAACAGAATTTGTCCTCAAATTCTCATTGTCTAGATAAGGTGACAAGTCTCCAAAATTAAATGTCGAGCTAACACCTTCATACTCATCCGAAAGTTTGATCTTGTATGCACTTCCCCAAACCTTGCCAATACTTTGAAGGGATTATCCGCTCTAGGCATTAGTTTGTTATTTCTTAGGTTAGGAAACCTATCTTTCCTTAGGTGGAGCCAAACCAAATCTCCGGATTGAAAGTGTGGTTAAGTCCTTGACTTGTTAGCTTCCATTTTATACTTGTCATTGGCGTTTTTAATTTGTGCTTGGATTTGATCATGCAACTTCTTGAAAGCCTCAACTCGATCCCTAGCCGTGAAGCTTAGGATCTTCTTTCTTGGAATTGGCACTAGATCAATGAATAGGAACGGATTAATTCCATATACAACTTCGAACGGGGCTTTCTCCGTTGTGCGTGATTGACTCCTATTATATGCAAATTCCACGTGTGCCAACTTCATGTCCCAATCCTTGATGGTTTTGCTCACTAATCCTCTCAACAAGGTACTAAGAGTTCTATTTGTTACTTCCGTCTGGCCGTCCGTTTGAGGGTGATGGGAGGTACTAAATAACAATTTGGTACTGAGGAGCCTCTATAGTGTCTTCCAAAAATAGCTTAGGAACTTCACGTCCCTATCCGATATGATGGTTTTAGGAACACCATGCAAGCTTACTACCTCTTTCAAGTATAAATCTGTGATGTGAGTTGCATCATCAGTTTTGTGACAAGCGATGAAATGAGCCATCTTGGAGAATCTATCCACAACTACCATGATGGAGTCCTTACCCCGTTGGATCTTTGGTAAGCCAAGAATAAAATCCAAGCTTACGCCTTCCCATGGTCGTTCCGAAACCTGTAGTGGAGTATACAACCCTTTATGGAAGAAGTTTTTCTCCTTTTGGCATGTGGAACATCTAATCACTACCCCATTCACATCCTTATCCATCCGAGGCCAATAAAAATTCTCTTGGAGGATCTCCAAAGTCTTGACAACCCCAAAGTGTCCGGCGAGACCTCCCGAATGTACTTCAGGTACAAATAACTCTCTCGTGGAACATTTGGGAACACATAATTTGTTCCGCTTGAAAAGGAACCCTTCGACTAAGGAGTAAGATTCATGAGCTCCATTATGGCACTTGGCCATTACGTCCTGAATCTCAGGATCTTGATTATAAAATTCTTTAAGTACCTCAAATCCCACAAGCTTTTGTTCATGGACGGTCAACATGACATGTCTTAGAGAAATGACATCCACTACTATGTTAGACTTTCCATCATTTTGCCTTGTCGAAAATGTGAATATTTGCAAATAGGAAACCCACTTGGCATGCCTCGGATTCAACTTCTTTTGCCCGTGCAAGTATTTCAATGACTCATGGTCCAAATAGAGAACAAAAGGTTTCGGCCTCAAGTAATGCTCTCATTGAGTCAAGGCCCTCACTATGGCATAAAACTCTTTATCATAGATAGAATAGTTGAGTCGTGCACCGCTTAACTTCTCACTAAAGAAAGCAAGAGGATGTTTATCTTGGATCAAGACGGCACCAATACCGATTACACTCGCATCGCATTCCATTTCAAATAATTTTTCAAAGTTTGGGATGGCTAGGACTGGTGCTTCACACAACCGTGTCTTCAAGGTTTTAAAGGCCCTTTGTGCTCCGGGGGACCACCTAAACTCACCCCTTTTTCTGAGCTCCATGATAGGGCCCGCGATGGTACTAAAATCCCGAATGAAGAGATGATAGAAAGAAGCCAATCCATGAGTTTACTTCGCTTGCATTTTTGGGTGTGGGCCAATTTCGAATGGCTTCTACCTTGGATGGATCCATGTTAATTCCCTCGGAAGACACTATGTATCCTAGGAATGGGACACTAGTAATCATGAAGGCACACTTCTTTAATTTGCCATATAACTTCACTTCCCTTAACTTTTCAAACATAGCTTCTAAGTGGGACTTCTTGTCATGGCTATAAATTTAGATGTCATCCAAGTAGACCATAACGAACTTCCCCATGGATGGTCGTATCACCTCATGCATGAGCCTCATGAAGGAGCTTGGTGTATTGCATAATCCGAACTGCATCACAAGCCATTCGTATAATCCATATTTTGTTTTGAAGGTCGTCTTCCACTCGTCTCCTTCTCGAATTCTCATTTGGTGATAGTCGTTTCTCAAATCAATTTTGGAGAACAACTTGGCTCCACTCAACTCATCTAAGAGGTCATCCAATCTTGGCATGGGAAATTGGTACTTTATAGTAATGTTGTTGACCACTCGACTATCAATGCACATACGCCAAGTTCCATCCTTCTTTGGTACCAACAATGCGGGTACCACACATGGGCTAAGACTTTCTCAGACAAAGCCTTTGTCTAACAAGTCTTGTACTTGCCTTTCTAATTCCTTGGCCTCTTCCGAGTTGCACCTATAGGGCGGTCGGTTAGGAAATAAACTCCCCGAGATAAAGTCGATGGCATGTTCAATACCTCTAATCGGTGGTAGACCGGGTGCAAGGTCATTCGGGAATACGTCTTCAAATTTTTTCATGAGAGTCGGCATCCTCGACCATCTCGTCTAAAAGACTCTTCTTAGTCTTGCATCTCAACACATGGGAGGGACTCTCCTTCTTTACTTTTTTCTTAATTTCCCGCGCATCAAGTGACATGGTCTCGGGCTCTTCCCGAGTTTCGACATCTTAGGCCTTTAACTTCTTCACCTCGATAGGCGGTAGTGGCACCAATCGTAATTTCTTGCCATACTTTTGAAAAGAATAGGTGTTATTTTCCCCATTGTGTTTTGCCTTCCGATCAAATTGCCAAGGTCAACCTAATAAAATATGGCACGTATCAGTGGGTAAGACATCACACCATAGTTCATCATCATATTTGCCAATCCAAAAGTTAACGAGAGCTTAGCTTGTGACTCTTAGCTCTCCGTCCTCGTTTACCCATAGAAGATCATATGGTTGCGGGTAAGCAACTTTATCTTGCTCAATATTTATACGAAGGCTAGGTTGGAATAACTCCCTCCATAAATGATCAACTTACTCACCTTGTCTTTCACTTTGCACCGGCTGTAGAGTAGTTGATCTCTTTGTGATTCCTTCGATTTTTTGCGTGGAACTTCCAACTCACATTGGAGTACCAAGCCTTCATGCCTCGGGTAGTTTGGTAAATATTCAGGATGGGTGTGGCTACTCATGGTATGTTCCGCAAGTTCCATTTTCACGGCTTGCACTCGTCTTGCAAGAACATCACTTACGATCCTCCAAAACACTTATTTTGTGTAGGCCATAGTGTTAATACGTGGGACGGGAACGATTGGCTCTGATACCAAACTGATTTATATAAGGAGGGGTGTAACTGTGTAAGTGGGTCGGCTCTTAGTTATTGTCACGACCCAAGTCGTAGGGCCGCAACGGGCACCCGGATCCCACCCACCGGATACCACCATTCATATATTTAACATCTAATCGTAATTAATTACGGACTAAGCCGAAAGAAAATTATGAAAATCAGGTAACCATTTTATATATACACATACCCATACCAAGGCCGACAAGGCCATACAAGACCACTATCCACAGGACACCTGTCTACAACCCTCTAAGAGTAGCAACATCAAAGGTCGGGACAGGGCACCGCCATACCCATACATACAAGCAAAAATGTACCGTACCAAAACTAGACCAACACTCTGAACAAGGAGCGTGCTCCAAAATTCCGCTGCATCTGCAATCAACTAACGTGAACCGTCACCTTGCCTATGTGAACTTGCGGGCATGAAACGCAGGGTCCCCCGATAAAAGGGACGTCAGTACGACTGATATACTGAGTATGTCATGCATGAATAATAGCATAACAGGGATATAACAACAACAGAAACAGAAATAGCTGACCAGTAGTAAATGCCTCTGAGGGCCCTAATACATATGCCTAAATGTTATGCACAATGCAGTTTATATATACATCAGCCTCATCGGGCATCTTCCTTACCATAACAGCCTCTGTGGGCATCATACCATATAATGGTTAATGAATGTATACATAATGCAAATGCAGTATACTAATGTCCATACAGGAATCCTCTCATAACCGCCTCTGTGGGTATCAGGTTATATCGCCACACAATGGCATCACATCATATTGGCCTCTTCGGCCTCTTTCGTGATAGTATGTACCAGCTGCAGGTGGTGTGCGTATATAACGCCTTTCCCTTTTCCCATTCCCCGTACATATATATATATATAATATTTACCATATAGTAGCGTGCATAGGACAAATGGTCCATGATAAATTATGAATGCAATGCAAATAAAAATGCATGAATGATAACACAATATTCCAATCTCAACGGATGACATAATACCTATATACCTTCGGCTAACATTGGAAAATCAACATCTTTTCCGTATGCCTCAGTAAGGACTTAGAAACATATTTAGACATGCTTTTAGCATAGGAATCAATAACATGAATATTCTTAACTACTAGGAGTAGAATAAATTATGGAGCAATATCACGGTTATATTTCATTACATGGAACATGCCAAAAGAAAAAAATAATTTGTCTTAATGTACCTCGATTCCATTTAATATTTTGTTGGAATCGCTGAAGGTTTCTGTTACCGACTTCTCCTTTCACCAAATAAATCCAAAGTTGAATTGTGAATTGGTTCAAGACGTTACAATTCTTTTTTTACAAGCAAAGGAATTGCTTCATTTATTCTTCAGCCACGAATTGCAGCTCGCAATTCAAATATACAAGTTGTTGAATGTTTTAAAAGGCTTCCAAAGCCTTAAAATATAAGTCCCCAATGTGAAGAGGCAATGATTCTCATAATGTCCTCCACTTAGCCAATCTTGGCGGTGGAGGACTTAATTCGACACCACCTTGCTTCCCATGCGTAGTCACTTAATTTAATTAAGTGACCTGCCTCCGTATTATTTATCACACACACAAATAATTAATTAATGTGATCTCAATTCACTTAAATCTTGATAACTTATAAAACCTTCATATCCTCAATATCATAATTTGTGATATGAAACTAATCCATAACCTCCTCATGCACACACCAAATTTATTTCCGCTTCCCGTCATCACACTTCTTACGTCCAAAATTATTTCGGAGTTTAATCTCTTTTATAAACTAATCTCTCTATTAGCATACGTAAATAACATAAATTTTCCCAACGCTCGGGTCTACTTACAAACGCTTAGCGATTTAAATCGTGACCCGAAAGTACGGGATGTTACATCTTTCCCCCCTTAGAAACATTCGTCCTCGAATGTTGGGGTACGTATCTAATCCCCGTTACATAGCCCAGAAATACAAGTGTTCTTAGTTCCACCAAATCCACTAGGGTCCAATTGCTACAAACTAATAATGCACAATTTCAATAGATCCGTATTTACAACATATCCATAATATGTAAAATGATCAATAACGTACCTGTAATGACATCAAGTAAGGATTTCCGATCCCGTCGTCCCATCAATGCTTAAGTACGGTTCTGTCCCCCACCAAAATTAGTTGTTATACCCCTACCTCTACCTTGACCGGATAATGTGTGATGACTCAGCCCTGACGGGCGTACTGACCAAGATGAAGTTGCTGCAGATTCGACCGGCTGAACTCTAACACCTTCACCTCCTGTCGAATAATCCCATATAAAATGAATAGGTTCACCACAAGAGTAACACACCCTCACTCTATGCTGGCACGGGCCTGTATGGGTCTTATCACACTGCCCGCATCGAGCCAATGACGGTCTCATTTGGATAGCATCCCTTCTATAATAAGTCCCTGACACTTGTGAATTCTGACCCGGTCCCGATTGAATAAACTGATTATCCCTCGACCTTGTAGATGGTAATGATGTGTTGGCCACCGAGTAGGATGGGCATTCATAAGGCTGTGGCATGGGCTCATCTCCAAAATCTCCTACGTCACCAATGGTTCAGACCCTCTTATGCTGGCCCTTATCACGTTCTCGATCTTCCCATTGTTGCTTCTTACGACCTTCCAAGTTCTGTGCATAAGCCTGAATGCGAGCGATATCCATACTCAGATTCAAAGAAGCCGTAGTACACTCATTAATCAAGTGCGGCCCCAAGCCGGTAACAAACTTATGTACCCAATCACTCATCTTTACTACAATCGTAGAACCATATCGGGCCAATGAATTAAATTGCAACTTATATTCTTGAACACTCAGGTCACCCTGCTCAAGACGTAGGAACCTGTCCTGCCTGGGCCGTCGAAGTTTGACTGGCAGAAAATATTGTAAAAACGCCTCTGAAAATTCTCGCCATCCAGCCGGTGAAGCATGAGGTCCTCTGGATTGCCCCCATGTATCATACTAGGTTACTGCGACATCCCGCAGTCTATACGAAAAAAACTTTACCGACTCGGTATCGGTAGCATCCATCACCCACAAAGTATGACGTACTTGATCCAGAAAATTCAGCGGGTCCACGTTCAAGTCTGTTCCTATGACTACTGAAGGGTCTAGATTGATGAAATCCCGAACTCTTGCGCTAGCAGCTCTATCAGAAGGACTGGAAACCTGACGCTGGGCTTGAGCGGCCACCAATCGTGACAA
This sequence comes from Anisodus tanguticus, assembly GCA_034509755.1. Classification (NCBI taxonomy): domain Eukaryota; kingdom Viridiplantae; phylum Streptophyta; class Magnoliopsida; order Solanales; family Solanaceae; genus Anisodus; species Anisodus tanguticus. The sequence continues at coordinate 21,659,816 of CM067557.1, forward strand.
TAACTAAACTGCACCCCGCATATCAAGGTCCACGTATGGAGTATCATATGGAGGAACTAAAGGTGCTACAGCTCCACTAATCTCCTCTGATGGTGATGTACCGGGAGAACCATACGAAGAAGTCGTACCGAGGGTCTCACTCTGGCCCTCGCTAACGGGTGGCAATCGGCTGGTACCTTCGCCCGTCGTCGTTCTAATGTCCTCATACTCTTGAACTTCTTCTTTGTTGTAGGCATCGCTGGAATTATAAAATACGAAATGGATCAAGAATGAAATACTTATGACTCAGCTCTACTGCATGATTTATGAGACGAAAGAATGGAAACCATTCCTAAATGTCAGATAGCCTCCTATTTGTAAGTATGGTGCACAACATACCCATAAACAAGACTCTACTAGACACGGCTTGTAGACTCACTAGGGCTGACATGCTCTGATACTAAGTTTGTCACGACCCAAACCGGAGGGCCGCGACGGCCACCCGGACCCCACCCACCGGGTACCGCTAATTGTACAACCAACTTCTAATCATAATTGAATACGGACTAAGCCGAAAGAAAATTATGAAAATCAGGTAACCATCTTATATATACACATACGTTACCCGTGTTGGAACTTATTACAATAAGTACGTTGAATATGTTCAAAGTAATACCCAAAAATAGGGTGATATCAACAAGCGTATCCATACCAAGGCCGACAAAGCCATACAAGACCACTATCCACAGGACACCTATCTACAAGCCTCTAGGAGTTGCAACATCAAAGGTCAGGACAGGGCCCCGCCATACCCATATATACAAGCAAAAATGTACCGTACCAAAATTAGACCAACACTCCGAACAAGGAGAGTGCTCCAAAAATCCGCTGCATCCGCAATCAACTAACGTGAAACGTCACCTTACCTATGTGAACCTGCGGGCATGAAACGCAGCGTCCCCCGACAAAAGGGACGTCAGTACGGCTGATGTACTGAGTATGTCAGGCATGAATAACAACATAACAGGGATATAACAACAACTGAAACAGAAACAGCTGACCAGCAGTAAATGCAGTTTCCATATACATCAGCCTCATCGGGCATCTTCCTTACCATAACAGCCTCTGTGGGAATCATACCATATAATGGTTAATGAATGTATGCATAATGCAAAAGCAGTATACTAATGTCCACATAGGAATCCTCCCATAACCGCCTCTGTGGGCATCGGGTTATATCGCCACACAAGCGCATCACATCATATTGGCCTCTTCGGGCTCTTTCGTGATAGTTTGTACCAGCTGCAGGTGGTGTGCGTATATAACACCTTTCCCTTTTCCCATTCCCCGTACATATATAAATAATATTTACCATATAGTAGTGTGAATAGCACAAGTGCTCCAAGATAAATTATGAATGCAATGCAAATAAAAATGCATGAATGATAACACAATATTCCAATCTCAACGGATGACATAATACTTTTATACCTTCCGCTAACATTGGAAAATCAACATCTTTTTCGTATGCCTCAGTAAGGACTTAGAAACATATTTAGACATGCTTTTAGCATAGGAATCAATAACATGAATATTATTAACTACTAGGAGTAGAATAAATTATGAAGCAATATCACGGTTATATTTCGTTACATGGAACATGCCAAAAGAAAAAAAATTGTCTTAACATACCTCGATTCCACTTAATATTTTGTTGGAATCGCTGAAGGTTTCTGTTCCAGAAACCTTACTGGCCGACTTCTCATTTCACCAAATAAATCCAAAGTTGAATTGTGAATTGGTTCAAGACGTTACAATTCTTTTTTTACAAGCAAAGGAATTGCTTCCTTTATTCTTCAGCCACGAATTGCAGCTCACAATTGAAATATACAAGTTGTTGAATGTTTCAAAAGGCTTCCAAAGCCTTAAAATATAAGTCCCCAACGTGAAGAGGCAATGGTGCTTAATCATCATGTTCTCCACTTAGCCAATCTTGGTGGTGGATGACTTAATTCGACGCCACTTTGCTATCCATGCACGGTCACTTAATTTAATTAAGTGACCTGCCTCCGTATGATTTATCAATCACATAAATAATTAATTTTGTGATGTCAATTCACTTAAATCTTGATAACTTATAAAACCTTCATATACTCAATGTCATAATCTGTGATATGACACTAGTCCATAACCTGCTTATGCACATACCAAATTTATTTCCGCTTCCCGTCATCACACTTCTTACGTCCAAAATTATTTCGGGGTTTAATCTCTTTTATATACTAATCTCTATATTAGCATACATAAATAATATAAATTTTCCCAACGCTCGGGTCTACTTACAAACGCTAACCGATTTTACATACGCCTAGTGATTTAAATCGTGACCTGAAAGTACGGGATGTTACGGTTATATTCGGGTCGACCCCAAAAATGGACAAAAAATTAGGTATTAGGAGGTTGTTTCGAGGGATGTCCTGGGGGTGTTGCGGGAGATTGTGGTGGCAAGACTATGGTGGCTTAGTGGTGGTAATGTATCGGAGGTAAATTGGGACAGTGAGGTCCGATAAGGGGAACTTCGTGGGGATGTTGGTAAGGTTGGTTGTGTTTGCATGGGGATGCGGGTGGATTAGGGAAGTGGCCCTTTGAATGGAGCTTGGAGGGATGGTGTGGTGTATAGTGTATCAAGGAAACAAATAACTTGGACGATGAATGGACATGGTATGATAGATGCAAACCCGAGTACACACCAAGTGTTATACAGTCGATATGGCAAGGATATTGAAACGAGGGATTTATTGCTCGAGTCTACACCAAGATGCGTTTGGTCAATTAGACAAGGATTATATTGAGGTTGCTGACTACAATGCTCAATACTAACCAAGTGAGGGTGACCGAAACCTTAAAAGATAACACAAGATACACGGCCCTCCCGGAGGACCAACTAATGTATACAACCTCGGGTTGAATACCTTAGCTTTTGAGTAAAACTCACTTTTATATATCATCCAAAACTGCCCATTACAATATCCTAAGCGTCCTATTTATAGTAGCAAAAGGATCATTCTTTAAGGGATACAATTTAAGCCATGTCGGCCAAGGTGGGAACAGGGAAGGGGAGGGGCCTTCGGTCGAGAGGGATGAATGTCTCGCTTCTATGTATTCTAGAACCTTTCTTGATGGCTTTCACATATGAACTAGTTAGTCCATAAATGGTCTTCTTGAAGAGTGGTGAGAAACATTCCCTTTGGCCATGAACCTTGGGCCGAATGGGCATGTGAATGCTCGGTCAACCTCCTCAACTTTCGTGTGGTCTTTATTGATGTCTTCAAGTGTATGAATAGGATAAATTCTTGGGAGCCACACGTTCTAGATGCTTCCTTGTTGTTGCCACATTGTTCACTTATGATCAAGCCGCTTTTGGAGGAGTTCTCAGCCGAGTCACCCTTTCCCTTGCATTGAACATGTCCTGAGCTAAGGGCTATTACATGGTTTTAATATGTCCTAGTGGAACTATTAACTAATCTAGGAAATAGTCTAAGCTAAAATAAAACAATACGGTCTCGGCCAAGACCACATAAAGGCCGATAAAGCTATTGTACTATAGAGTCTTCACGTCTTATCCTCGACCCTACTCCATAATCCATTCCATGTTAGGGATCTTATCCTCGGGTGGTTGGAAATCTTGGGCACCTCTAGGAAATCACCTCTCGGTTCTTATTGAAAGATCAAGCTTACCTCCTTTCTTACATCATAAAGAAACTGAAAGAATAAGCAGGCACATGAAATTATCGGACTAGAAACTGAAACTGAACTATGAACATGAACATGATCCAACATGAATGTAAAAACATGTATAAAATATGTATTTCTGTATATCTATAGATCTGTGGAAGAGCAATAGTATAATCGACACGTAACCACCACGCTAGCACGTGGTGTCTGATCTCTGCCTGATCAGCTAAGCCATCTCGTACCTTGTCGAGGTACGAAACATATACATGACATGAATGGATCCAATAACCTGATGTAGGTAATATGAAGGAATCATCCTAACTGGGTGGAACGATCCTTATCCTACGTTGGCATACTTAGTTTCAGGTATTAAACCCTCTCGGTAATTTGTGCACTACCAAAACATGAGTATGAATATAGTTGGCTTGTAAACCCGTGGATTTCATAAATATAACTTGTAAAGATGATTTAAAATGTAGATTAACATGAATATAAATACATAATATAACTTATGCGAAAACATGTATACTTTCCTGGATTCAGTAATAATGGTTCATGACTTGTATTCGGAAACTCATGGAATTCAAAGCATGTGTTCATGGATTACGAACATGTTCATGACAAATTATAATGACGTATCATGAATACAATCAACGAAAACATGATATGAGCATAGTGTATAGTTGTACATGTATATGTGGTCATCATGAATTAGAACAAAACCCTAGGTCTGAGAAAATTCTTATTTCATGGATTAAAAGTGACGTGGGGAAGAACAATTATGTTCCCACACGTGGATAGAAGCTCTACATACCTTAATCACTCCAATACTTGTAATAAAAATCTGAAATTTGAAGAAGAAACCCAAACTATGAACTTTAACTCTTAGGTTGGGTTTTCTTGAAAATCCTAGATTAGAAACATGAATTTCACTTAGGAATTGATTATACTTGATTAGAATCACGTGAAAATACATGAAAAGGGCTTACCTTGAGTTATGAGGATGATGGTAGGGCTTGGAAATATAAGAAAACTTATTTTTCAAAACTAAGTTCGCAATATATATTATTCCAATCATCGGGGAATTTATTACCGTATTGTAGGATCCGTATAACTTTTACGGTGAGGGGTACGGTCTATACAATTTTGTACAATCAGTATAAAATGACAACTATTGAGGTATGACTTTCCAGTGATTACAAAAAGCTGAGTAAGACCTACGATCAAGAAGTGGGCTAATTTGGTAAGTCATTCCATAATCACTCAAATTGAATCGTGCCTTCAGGGAGGTAGACCTGTTAATAATTAAGAATATTAAGTACTAAAACTGACTTAATTATCAAAAACTAATCAAACGAACTCTAAAATTAGCTCCGTCAATTTCTACATGTCATAAATAATATTTTAAATCTAAGAGAATTTCATATCATCAATCAGAGTGCGTTTTTCCAAAATAAATAATTTATCCAACTAACTGAATGCCGAAATTTCCAAAGTGAAACATTTTCCCAACGTGAACCAAATGATATCCATTTGACTTCAAATTTTGCGAGCAAGTCAAAATAATTATTACAGATCTTTTAGAATAGACGACAAGTAAAAAAAGATCATCGGTTCTCAAAATGACATGAAATACAGGATGAACACCTGATAAACCTGATGGCAACACTAACTCATAGGCTACATTACCAATACGCTGAATGATCTCAAATGGCCCAATATACCTCGAACTCACTTGTCTTTCTTCTCAAACGCCATTACGACATTCATGGGTGGAACTTGCACAAGACCTAGTCACCAACCATGAACTCCATATTGCGAACCTTCCTATCCGCATACTCCTTCTGACTACTCATAGCCACTAGGACCTTCTCCTGAATCAACTTCACCTTATCCAAGTAATCTCTTAACACGTCTGTACCCCACAACCTCACCTTAAAAGCGTCCAATCAACCAATTAGAGATCAACATCTCCTACTATACAAAGCCTCGAATGGTGCTACCTTCAGTTGTAGATGCTTCTTATTATCAACCAATTCTCATTAATCCTCAGTCACGAAGTCTCGTTGGCTCTTGCCATACACCAAGTAAAATTTGTCATATACTCATTCCTCAATCACACTCATCACTTATACACCCTACCTGAAAGATATAATACAATGTCACCATATCTTGCACAGGTTTCAAGTAATCACACTGCTTCAAGTTCAAGTCTTACGAACCTTGATCCTCAAAATTTGATAGTAAGATAACTTTATTTTAATTATTCACCAACCATATTCCGTTGAAAATCACTTTTACCAATGTCAACTGAAGATCACTCAAACCCACTCATGGAAAATTGAAATACCGTACATCTTTTAAAATAGCTAAGTCAATCCTGGAGATACCGTACATCTTTTAAAATAGCTAAGTCAATCATAGAGATAGTAAACCACAATCTTGAGCGTTTGAAAGTTTCTCTTCCATCACTAAAACCTTGAAACTAAACATTCCTCTAAGCCAAACACATCACCTATATAATATCCATATTTCTTCTCCAAGTTAGGTGCAACAACCGATAACTCTTTAAGTACTTATGTCATCACACTCGTCCATCGCTAGAGTTATTTCTAATGTCGACTACTATTTCTCCCAGAAGCCTACGGCGTAGTCAAACTTACCGATCGATTCACATTTCTCAAGCATTCACTTCATAAAAAGAGTAGTCCTACCAAATCAATAAGTTCATAGTCCAAATGACTCCTTCTTAACTCCATACCCCTGAGCTATCAAGAGAACTTGCAAACGCGACCTTTACTAAAATAGTACACTTGAATATTCCTACAATGTTAATTCATCCATAGTAACCTTTTGGCAGATGAGCACATCCACCATTTCCATACTCTAAGAACATCACTGAACTAGAGAGTCTAGCTCATGACTCCACTCAACTAAGTTTCGATTCATAACTGAAATTTGAATCTGGTCATGCGTCCTCATCATAGTAACACATCCTTTACTATTCCATGCGATGTAATATCAGGCCACTTATTTTTGAATTCAAGAATGCATCTTCACCATTGGTAAGAGAATGAAAGAATAAGATTAAGATATCAATCTGAACAAACTCGCACGAAAAGAATGAACTAGATACCAATCAAAATGAACTAGCATGAAAAGATAGAAAGAAGTAAAGTTTTCCTAAATGTCTCATAACCTCTCGAAGATGGGTACGGACATCTACATACCAATCTGCGAGACTCTACTAGACATTGCTCTTGAACTCATGACACCGGTGAACCTAGAGCTTTGATACCAACTTGTCACGACCCAAATCACTGATCGTGTATCCCCCTAGTAGGCGGACCATCCCCAAAATCATTTACTCAATTTCAAAATATAAGCGGAATTAAACAACATAAAAGTACTTTAAACTATCTCACCATAGATAATTTAAGACATAGAAGTGCGGAAATCATCAAGTTATTACAACCCCAAAACCTGGTCTATACTTATACAAGAGAATCTAAATAAATATTACAAATTCAGGACCATAACAACTATCTTAGAAGACAAAGCTAGAACAAAATAGTAATATAGTGGGAGATCCATGGTTGCTAATGGAACGAGTGGCTCACCCTGAAATCTCCAAGATATCACCTCGAACATCAACCATGAGGCCTAGAACTGGAAAAAGGAATTGTATATGCATCCACGTAAAAGAAGAAGCAAGTGTAGTATGAGTACACAACGTACCCCCGTAGGCATCATAGGCCGACAACAACAGAAAATGTGTAATAAAAATAAAAAGGGAGTCTACTTCACAAATAACTATCGATTTAGCTTACTTCTTATCTAACACATAACTTTTCCATAAGATGGATAATTGATGGGACATACAAGTGAATAAAGATCATTTACATCACAGTTTAATCACAATTGAATTCAACTTAGTCCAAGCTTAGACCATTTCTCATAAGTTTATCCTAAGTCCATTCGACTCTAAATCCCCTTAAACTTACTTCTTTATCACACTAATATGAAACTACTTAACCTTTCCTTAATTATGAGCACAAGGTTGAAGCCTTTTCATCGATTCAGTTACAAATAAGTCATGTAGCCATATAGCAAAAAGAATGAAATGAATGCAATGTTATGCACTGCAAGTGATGCAATACAACTGGCTATTTCCAAACCTGGTATACACATGCTACTGAACATCGCCACATAACTGACTCATGGGGGACTCCGCGAGTCCATATACCGCTCACAACCAACCGACATGATTCTTTGGACTGGTAGAACATCATAATCACGATCTCATTTATTGAGTCATCTCATATCAAATCATCTCAGTATCAATATCAACTCATTTACATTTCCTCTCCGGTCTCATCAGACCCAACAATATATCATATCAAGATCCATCTCAGTAGCAGTGGTGGTATGAATGAATAAAATGCATGCGGTAAATAAGATAAATATCATGGAAGTATGAGATGGAAGTCATGTACATAAGAGATTAACAATCATTGCTTCAATATCATTAGTTTCACAATGATTTCAAAGATCAATCTTTTCACACATAAGAGACATAGAGTGATGAGATAAGTCAATTCACACACCAAGTAGGAGTTCAATCACAACTATCATAGCCCACATAGCAGCTGTTAGAACCAACAAAAGTGTAATCATTCCCAATACAATACATCGGTACCCACCCAAGTGCTCATCACAGTCACTAAGGTGGGACCTCTATCACACCCAATACTCCTCAATGATTATAAGCTATACATACTTCTATCAGAGTCTAAAAAGTAAACTGTAGCTTACCTCAATACCGAGTAGGTGCCATGAACCACAAGCCAATGTCTTCCTTTCTCGAAGATCCTCAGAACAATCAAATCCTAAAAAATATGAATTATACGTTAAAATACAAATCCATGGATACCCATATTGTCGTAGTTTTATCTGGAATCCAAATATGGACCCAAAATAGCCAAAACTTGAGCCTCAAGGGTAAAACTATAATTTCATTTAAAATTAGGCTCAATATAGTCAAAATAGTAATCTACGAGTTTAAACGAGTCCAATAATACTCATATTACTATACTTTAATTTAAAATCCAATAACGAATCCAAAAAGGTAATGCCGAGCCCCAAGGGAAAAACTGAATTTTATTTTAAAATTAGTTTACCCCTAACTTATATAGTCTATATCTAGAAAATAACCCACTTCCATCAATGAATATATCTCCAAATCATGATTATTTCATTTGCTTATCCTTTAGGCTGAAAACTCCAACTTGTACAATCAAATTATCAATAAAAATGATAACCAACAAAAATAATCATGGGAAAACATCAAAATAAAGGTTAGATACTTACTCCCTCATTGAGACGAGAACAACACCGTGAAAATCACATGAAACGGAGCTCTAGAACTTAAGATATGATGAAAATGCCAAATGGATGAAGTATAATTTTTTAATACACAGCGATCTCCGCTTCCGCAGCCCAAAGGTTGGCCTGCCATGTGTTATTTCTGCACCTGCGAACCATTTTTTTATACATGTCGGATCGCAGATGCGACGCACCAACACCAGTAATCTGATCTGACACTAAAATGGGCATAACTCCTTATAGACGTCTAAATTCGATGATTTTTTTTGTTATGGCTCCGTAATTACGATCATGCAGATGCGACACACCAACACTAACAATATAATCCGATACTAAAATGGGCATAACTCCCTCATACGACGTCCGAGTTCGATGATTCTTTTTGCTATGGCTCCGTAATTACGATACGAAACTGATGGTCCAATCAAAATACCATTAATAGCTCATTTTCTCAATATGGTACCCTTTATGTACAAGGAAACGATGCTTAAACCTCAAATAAGAGCGCACCATAACCCAAATCCATCCCGAACTCATTGAAATATCGCCAAACCTTGTGAACAAGTCCAAAAGCATTATACGGGCCTGCTCAAACCCTCAAAAAACCCAAATGAGGCCATCTTGATTTGATGTTGACCATGGTCAACTCCAAATTATCTCAAAACTAGTTTCTTAACCAACCACCAAAATCACAGACGAACCTCTCAAAATCGAACCAATGGCTCAACTAAGTCATAAATCACATTCTGAACTAACGAGACCATCAAAATTTGATTCCAGATGCATTTACCCAAAAGTCAACTCTTGGTCAAACTTAAAACTTCAAAATTTCAAAACTTTAGATTTCCTTCCATGATTTTTCTCTGATTGCGTCGTGAATCACGTCACCTATCTCCGAAAGTAATAAACATCAATATAAATCTAATAGGATCAAATTTCCAATATGGATCATATTTCTTCATGTGACAATAGTTTTGCCATAATTAAATATATTAAGTACTAAAACTTACGTAATTATCAAAAACAAAACAACGAACTCTAAAATTAGTTCCGTCAATTTCCACAGATCATAAATAATATTTTAAATCTAACGGAATATTCATATCATCAATTAGATAGAGTTTTCTTAAATAAATAATCTATTCAAATAATTGATTGCCGAAATTTCTAAAGTGAAACATTCTCCCAACGTGAACCAAATGATATTCATTTGACTTCAAATTTTACATGCAAGTTAAAATAATTATTACAGAGGTTCTAGAATAGACGACACGTAAAAAAAGAGCATCAGTTCTTAAAACAACTAACCAGGGCATTACACCTGATTGAGAGGATAACCCGATATTACTCATATCAGGTGTATAACCCCTAAAAATACAAACAACATTACTATTACCATACAAATAATAAACATATGCTACTACACATAATAATAGTAAAAAAAAAAATGGACATTTTCCACTCTCCCCCGTAAATTTGACTAAATTGATGAGTTAGAGCTTACAGTGACATTTTGACGGGATAAGTTTTAGCATGAGTAGGCTGGACTTCAGGAAATCCAGGACGAAGTGCAGGTGGAACTTCTGCGACTTCCTAACTAGTTCTGACCGAGACTTCATGATGATTTGTAGGTATCTTCTCGACATACATTTCAAGCATGTTCAGAGTGATTAGGTACATATATTCATCTGGCCCCCTCAAATATTCAGTCAAAGAGACATCATCAATGATATTTCACTCGCCATAATTGACTAAACCTTATGGTGAAAAAGATATTGGGTATCTCTTTATTACATATAATTTAAAATCTCGCCTACTAACTTTAATTCTTTTATATAAGGCATTGAGTAATGTGAGTAGTCCAAGTTAAATGAAAATTTAACGTGGTATTTTGGTGGAATACTATAATACATAGTATTAGAATCATGAACAATCTCCCCTTCCCAAAATAATGAAACCTTAATAGATCAAGGATACCTTATTTTTTAAAAATTTAGGAGTTGGATGAGTTTTTCCCTTTAAATAGACTTTGAATGAGTTCTTGCACCATGCAACTTTACGTCAAATTAAGTACGGATGTGCAATAAAATCTAATAAAAATTAAATTGTTGACTGCTTTAACGCAAGAAATCATTGCGTTAAAGGAGGAGGTTCTGCCCCAAATTTAATGGGACCTTTAACGCGAGAATTTCTTGCGTTAAAGGTACTAATGTAACTTTTTTTATTGAGGTAGTTTGGTTTCAAACGTCTTTTTTTAGAGAATTTAGGTTCCAGAGTCCTTATTGCTACCATCTCTTCCAAATAATATTGACATTGTTTATTAGATATTCAAAAGAACCTCTAATTTACTACTATATTTTGATGAAATGGGTTTGGGTAAAGGTTCAATTCTGATGACTAGCGGAGATGCTACAAAACAAGTCAACAAAAAAGAATCATCTAAACAATCAACTAGGAAGAGGATAGTGAGAAGACCAAGAAAGTAAAACCAAGTTGAGCATCTGAAGAAGGCAAAAGTGGAGGTGCACCACCACCAGAATTCACGACATCCCATGACTTTGGAGGAACTCTTACCAAGTTGGTTTTGCACTAGGACTACTCGAGACAACATCTAAGCGTCATGCTTCAATACCAATGAAGAAGAAGCAAAGAATTAAAATCTATCAACGTTGTCTCCAACATCATCTGAAAAGCCTACCGATTCCTCTTTTCAAGAAATGCACGCATTTGATACAAAAATCACATTCACTGACAACAATCTTCTACTTGGTGAAATACTGCACAATCATCATTTGTATATGGTGAGTCGATTTTAGCGTGGGTTGGATTTTGATTTTGTCAGGCTTCTAAATTAGTGTTTTAACTTCTTCTTTTTAAATTTTTTTTACTTTCCACTTTCTTAGTTCTCTCTGGAAAATACAAAATCCATGTAAGATGACTATAAAAGTGAACTAGGTAAAGTAAAATAACTTTTGAAAGATATAGAGAAAAGATAGATAACTTTAAGGATTAATTACAAAAAGTTAAGTGACTATTTAGGCAATCAAATTTCTAGAGCATTGATGAAACTATTTGGTTGTGGCCTTCTCGTTTATGTCCTCTCAGCTCCAACTCCTCTTCCTACTTATTCCTCTACATCAACACTTCGCTACGTGCATCAGGTTATGGAGACAATGAAAGTATATATGTCCTAGAGACAATCTACATTAGGGGAAAAAATGTACTTGAACACATTCGTATTATTAATGAGATTAATATTTATGGCATTTGCAATTATTGTTTGATTATTTGCAATTATTCATATATGTGCATCCATTGAGCTTACGTTGTCATTAGTAGAGTGAGTTATTAATGATAGAACGTAACTCTCAAAATAGCCTCGACTAATAATCATTGAGAATGGGATATCGATGTTATATTATAAGTCGACATGTGGTCTGCATCACATTCTTGGAGAATGTAGTATGTCTCACAGATACGAGTAATGGTTACTTGTGATGGACACATGGATACTTTGGCGAAGTATTGGTATACCCTGCCGATAAACTATTTGTTATACATGTCTATAGTGTTATCGGCATGTGGAATATAAAGGTCCTTTGACTTGAGGTCAATACGCACCTTGTTTATAGAATGATGTACTTTGACCAAGTTCTAAGCTTAAACTCCTTCTGGATAAGATACGGCTTGTGTTGGGTGCATCGGGATGTAAATCAAGGTGGTAGTTGAGCCAAGAATAGGATTCATTCCTCGATTAGAAATTCGAGAGAGCACTCAACTACTCGATGTTATTAGGTTGACTAAAGTCACTGGCCAGTGCAAGAGACATATTTAGAATACGGTCTAGTTGTCAACTAATAATTATGAGATAAAGTGATTAAGCTATTTGGATAGACACTTGGAAAATCCTAAGCTTAATCGAGTGTGTCGCGAATTAAAAGAATTTATGGTTCCGCATAAAGGTTACGATTGCTGGTTTCATTATAAACGTACTTCACATATTGAGTTCGTCTTACGATGCAGTCTAGGAGTTTCGTATGGACCTTAATTAGATTAATGTCGATATGTGAAGGCATATAGGATCACACTATATGCGATTATTTCTTCGATCTAAGAGTGTATTGAGAAAGTATTAAATATTCGACTGAGAATCGAGATATTTAATTTATAATAACTATGGAATATTTCTATTTGATAGAAATTATTTAATTAAGTCGAATTGGATTTCAGATTTAATTAAATGTGTTGGATATATTATATAGGTACTCGGACTAATACAGGGAAGCAATTGGGCCAGCAATTACTGGCCCAAAATTGGTACCTTGGCCGTTCAACTGGGGCGTGTGAAGTGGACCAGCTGGGCTGGTCCATTGAACAATAACATGGGCCCGGGTTTTCCTGTTTTGTATTTGTTTAGGTTTTGTCCTAAACTCCTATATAAATAACACATACCCCATAATTACTTGGTTACAGAAAATAACTTCTCAGTTCCTAAAGCAAGATTTCCTAGCTTTCTTGGATAGGAAATACACTGGAGTTGGATCTTGCAGTCAAGGAAACAAATCACGTGGATACCTTAGTATTGAATCCCGCAGATGAAAACCTATAAATTTTCTTTGTCATGTTTTGAACATAATAACGATTATCGTATAAGTCATGCCAGGATTGTTGTTGGGTAAGAAAACTTTAACTTCCGTTGTGCTTACTACTTTTTTACGAATCCAACAAATCCCTACAGTAGTATCAGCGCTCAGGCTAATTTAAATGATTATACGATAATCATAATAACGATTACGTGGAAAAATTAATTGTTTCGATTTATTAAATTAATTTTTGAAATTTAAAAAAAATCTGAAACAGTGACCGCCGCGGCGGTGGCTGTCGGCGGGTGTTTTCCGGTGATTCAACGTTGTTCTACTACCGTCTCCACTATTATCTAGAAATTTACTTTATAAGATGGTCAATAAAGGTGTTGAGAGGTGACGGGACGCGGCGTAGACACCGAAAACCCATCAAAGACCACCGATGGCGGGGTTGTTTCCCGTCTCCTCGGATGTCGAAATGGTGAAATAATACCACCACCGTGATCATCTCGACTAGAGGAATCGAACGGTAGTAGTGTTACACGGCGAAAGCCACCGGAAAGTGGCCACCACCGACTGTTTGGGAAACAGCTCGCGGCGGCTCAATTTCCAGCCATCGTGGGAGACCTCACCGGGAATTGAAATCACCGGTGTGTTTGGCTCGATATGGGATGTCGACCGGTGGTGTTCAATTCCTTTAATTTCGCCTCGAAATCCGAATCACAAATTTGATTTGGGGTTGGAATTGATTTTGAAATTTTGGAATAGTTCAAAGACCTATTTGAAAATAAATTAGGGTTTTCGAAATTACAATTTAGCCCTTGGAGCAGTTATGGAAATTTTAGAAGTTTTTGGAATTTTAATTTGGTCCCTGTAAATTTTCTGGAAATTTAAAAAGGTTTTTAAAATAAGCAGATTTGGTCTTTGGGACAAATCTGTAAATTTCAGAAAAGCAAATTCAGTCCCTGGATAAATCTATAAATTTCAGAAAAGCATATTTGGTCCCTGGGGAAGATCCGTAAATTTCTGAAAGGCAGATTTGATCCTTGGGGCAGATCCGTAAATTTTAATTTCTAAATTATTAAGGGACTGTTTGGATGAACAGAAAATTCCGAAAATTGAAAATTGAGTTTTAAATTTCGAATTTAAATGTTTCCAAAATGAAACAAATTAATTAACCCGCGATTATTGTTATTTAGCATATTATTTGATAATATGCGCTTGAATTAATTATTGTCTCGTAATTGTTTAATTGGTTGTCATTTAAATAATTAATATAGAGCCCACATTATATATGTCTGGGTAGGCGGCGCCCAGTATTTGTTAGACCGCATTATCCATGTCTGGGTAGGCGGCACACAGTGTTTGTCGGACCGCATTAAATCATGTTTGGGTAGGCGGTGTCCAATATGTGCTCTATTTGATCTAGCACGAGTAATAAGGATCTTGAAAAACCCCGATTAAAATGTTCCCCGATTTAATATAAGTCTGATTTGAAATCCACGCGTCGTCCATTATAATTGATTGAGTGCAAAATCCTTTTCGACTATAAGAGTATTTACACCCTAGTGTTTGCTCTAAGTCTACAAGGACTCAGACTCTTCATAGATGCATGTGTTTGCGGTAACGAGTGAGAAACCTTTGTGAGTATTTACGCCCTAGCGTTTGCTCTACAAGGCCAAACTTGCCTAGATGCATGATTTCAGTTTAGTGTAACGGGGTTGACTTACTTAATTATGTCTTGACGCCCTAGCGTCGGAATAATCTAAGGGCGCAGATCAATTGTTTAGAACAGTCGGTCAAACCAAGAGATGCAAATTGTTTGTAATTGGTTTGGAGACCTACTAGGTTGTACTGTTGAAGTTATCACCCCTAGCAAACGCGGAGACGGTATGAACTTGGATCTTGGCCCATTATGATCATATTTGATATGAGTCTGTATTCTTCCATGGGGTAGTAGAATATATTAAAATAATGGGAGCTAATTAAACTAAAGGTCATGTTAATTAGTTAACGAATGTGTTCATAGAAATTATATTTAATTTCAGTCTATCTATTTCTTTAGATTATTTAAATGTCGAATATGTCATTGAAATGCTTGGTTGAGACTAATAAGTTGACAGGAGCTAATTATACGTACTGGTTGCGTAATTTGCATTTGGTACTAAGACAAGAGAAAATTGAGTATGTGTTAGACACAGATGTTCCAAAAGTTCCTGATAAAGAGTCTGTTGAGTATGCTTTGTTTGACAAGGTTGCTTATCAGAAGCATTTGGATGATGCTACCTCGGCACATTGTGTCATGTTGTCCTCCATGATTGTAGAGTTACAGAGGCAGCATGAGAACATGGGCCCCTATGAGATGCTAGAATATTTGAAGAGTCTTTATGATTCATAGTCTCAGACTATGGAGTATGAGTTGTTGAGAGATCTCTTCAAATGTAAGTTGAATGATGGGGGCCAAGTGTCTGGTCATGTTCTGAAGATGATTGGGTTGACAGAAAGGTTGGCTTCGATTGGAACGAAGCTGCCCCAGAATGTATCTGTTAACCTGATTTTGAATTCGCTTCCTGGTTCGTTTGAGAATTTTATTGTGAACTTCAACATGAATGGAACAAAAGTGAATCTTCCAGAATTTTACAATATGCTAAAGACTTATGAATCATCTACTTCAAAGGGGAAGACTGTGCTCATAGTGGGCTCAGCTGCTAGGTTCAAACCTAAAGGTAAGAACAAGAAGAATAAGGGTAAGGCTGGTGCCAAACCCACAGTCTTGAAACCTAAAGGAGGTGTTCAGAAGAAGTCTAGGTTGGCCAGGGACGTATGCCTCAACTACAAGCAGAAGGGGCATTAGAAGAAAGATTGCACCGCTCCAGGAGAAAATAAGGCACTAGGTGCTTCTGGACCTGGTGGACAAGGTATGTTTGTCATTGAGATTAATATGTCTATAAGTAACTCTCACTTCTGGGTATTGGACCTACGCGTTGGAAATGGAGCACGAGTTGATGTTGAGCATGTAGGAACTTATAGATTAGATTTACCTTCGGGTTTTACATTAGAACTTAATAATTGTTATTTTGTTCCCTCGATACGAGAAATATTATTTCCATTCCAATGTTAGACATTGAGGGTAGAAATTGAAAGATTTCATTAAAATTGTTTGTTTGGAAATTTCCTGAAAACCTAATTATAGGTTCTTTTTTCCTCATATATTGCTAATGGCAGTTATATACTATATTTTAATTGTATTATTTGTGGAAATGCTCCGCTTGTGAATGGTTTATTTATTCTCAATTGTAATCGTGAAATTCTCAATGTGCAAAACAAACGAGCTAAAATAAGTAATCCAAGAAATCCCACCTACTTATGGCACTGTAGACTTGGTCATAACAATGAATCAAGGATAGCAAGATTAAGAAAGTTAGACTACCTGGAACCATTTGACTTGGAGTCCTATGGTAACTATGAATCTTGCTTGAGAGAAAAGATGACCAACAAACCACTTTCTGGGAAAGGTGTGCGAGCTAAAGAGGCACTTGAGTTGGTCCACACAGATGTATGTGGGCCATTTTCCACTCAAGCTAAGGGAGGTTTTCCTTACTTCATAACTTTTAGAGACGATTTCACAAGGTTTGGATATGTGTATCTTATGAAGCACAAGTCCGAAGCCTTTGAGAAATTCAAGGAGTATAAGTTAGAAGTAGAGAAACAACTTGAAAAGGGTATCAAGACTCTTCGATCAGATCGAGGAGGTGAATACTTGAGTAGAGAACTTCTAGATTACTTGAAACTTCATGGAGTCCAATCAGAATGGACACCTCCTGGAACACCACAAATGAATGGCGTTGCTAAAAGGAGAAATTGAACCTTATTGGATATGGTCAGATCCATGATGAGTTTTTCAGTTCTTCCAACATACCTTTGGGGCTATGATTTACAAAACTCAATCTATATTCTGAATAGAGTTCCTTCAAAGTCAGTAGAGAAAATGCCATATGAGATATGGCATGGCAAGAAGCCTGCTCTTACACATATGCGAGCTTGGGGCTGCCCTGCATATGTAAAGAAGATGCTTACTAACAAGTTGGAATCTAAAAGTGAGAAATGTGACTTTGTGGGATATCCTAAGGAAACGAGAGGATACTATTTCTATCTTCCTGGAGAACATAAGGTCATCGTTTCTAGAAATGCAACTTTCCTTGAGGAAAACTATGTCTACAAGGAAC
Source organism: Anisodus tanguticus (assembly GCA_034509755.1). Classification (NCBI taxonomy): domain Eukaryota; kingdom Viridiplantae; phylum Streptophyta; class Magnoliopsida; order Solanales; family Solanaceae; genus Anisodus; species Anisodus tanguticus. The sequence goes on from CM067557.1 coordinate 21,677,724, forward strand.
AGAGTTACAATAAGATAGAACTTGAAGAAATTCAAGAACTACAAAGCAACATAGAGGTTGAATCCTTGCCGAATGACCTAGACAAGAATTCAGTGGGAGTATTTGGTGAAGGTGTGTTACTTAGAGTACAGCTTTCAGCCAGTGGGAGTGATGTGAGGATTAATACAGAAATGCAAGATTCTCATACACAACCAATGGAAGATGAAACAATAGTTGTACATCTTTCCATTCAGGAAACACGTGTAGATGATATTCCTAAAATCTATCATAGTGGTGGAAACACACAAGAAATTTCTCATGATCAGAATACAAGAACCACAGAAATGCAAAATAATCAACTCTGCAGGTTCACTAGGACTCATCGTCAGCCTGAAAGACTTAATCTCTTTGTTGAAAGTCAAAATGAGATAGATATTCCTAATGATGATGAGCCTACAACCTACAGCGAGGCTATGTTATACATTGACTCACAAAGATGGCAAAAAGCCATGAAATCTAAAATGGACTCAATGTATGCCAATCAAGTTTGGAACTTGGTTGATTTGCCAAAAGGGGTTAGACCCATAGGATGCAAATGGGTCTTCAAGAAAAAGATTGATGCATTTGGCAAGGTGCAAACCTACAAGGCTAGGTTGGTAGCAAAAGATTACAATCAGAGGCCTGGGGTCGATTATGATGAAACCTTTTCGCCAGTTGCAAAGATTAAGTCCATTCGAATTTTGCTTGCAATAGCTGCATACTATGATTATGAGATTTGGCAGATGGATGTTAAGACCGCTTTCCTCAATGGAAACCTAATTAAGGAAGTGTATATGATACAACCTAAAGGTTTTACATCCAAGTCAAAACCCAAAGCAGTATGCAAACTACAAAAGTCCATTTATGGACTTAAGCAAGCCTCAAGGAGTTGGAATATTTGCTTTGACAAAGCTATCAAATCATTTGACTTTGTCAGAAGCAAGGAGGATCCATGCGTCTATAGTAAACGCAAGGAAGGGAGTATTGTTTTCATTATCATATATGTAGATGACATATTAATAATAGGAAACGATAAGTCACTTATGCAATCAGTGAAGGCATGGTGTCCAGCACCTTCATGTTGAAGGACTTAGGTAAATCCTACTACATTCTTAGAATTAGGATCTACAGAGATAGACCTAATAGATTGTTAGGGTTGTCATAGTCTACATACATAGACAAAGTGCTAAGACATTTCTCAATAGAAAACTCCAAGAGATGAGGTCTTCCTATGGGTCAAGGCATCAAGTTATCTAAGAAGGATAGTCCTTCTACTCTTACAGAACTTGAACACATGAAGAGGATCCCATATGCTTCAGCTATAGGATCAATCATGTATGTCATGACCTGCACTAGGCCAGATGTGGCCTTCGCACTTAGCATGACTTACAAATTCCAGCAGAATCCTAGGGAAGAACACTGGAAAGCAGTCAAGAATATTCTTAAGTATCTTAGACGAACTAAAGAATATTAGTCTATGGTAGGCAAGAGAATCTAGTCGCTACTGGTACACTGATGCTAGCTTCCAAACAGATCTTGATGACTTTAAGTCACAGTCTGGATATGCCTTCATTTTCAATGGTGGAGCAGTAAGTTAGAAAAGTTCCAAGCAAGAAACCATTGTTGATTCGATGACTGAAGCCAAGTACATTGTTGGATCGGAAGCTGGTAAAAAAGTTGTCTCGATATCTGAGTTCTTAAAAGAACTAGGGGTTATTCCAAATGCCAGTTATCCAATAATGATATATTGTGAAAACACTGGTGCGATTGCGTAAGCTAAGGAACCAAGATCAACAAAAAAAACATGTACAGAGGAAATACCACATACTCAGAGAGATGATGGAATCTAAAGAAATAGATCTAGACTATATTCCCACAAATGATAATCTAGCTGACCCATTTACTAAACCATTGAGCTTAGTTAAGCATAATGGTCATTTCGAAAACATGGGTATTAGATACATTGGAGATTGGCTCTAGGCCAAGTGGGAGATTGAATGTATATATGTCCTAGAGACAATCTACATTAGGGATAAAAATGTACTTGAACACATTCGTATTATTAATCAGATTAATATTTATGGCATTTGCAATTATTGAATTATTGTTTGATTGTTTGAAATTATTCATATATGTGCATCCCTTGAGCTTACGTTGTCATTAATAGAGTGAGTTATTAATGATAGAATGTAACTCTCAAATAGCCTCGACTAATGATCATCGAGAATGGGATATCGATGATATGATATAAGTCGACATGTGGTCTGCATCACATTCTTGGAAAATGTAGTATGTCTCACAGCTACGAGTAATGATTACTCGTGATGGACACATGGATACTTTGGAGAGTATTGGTATACCATGTCGATAAACTATTTGTTATACATGTCTATAGTGTTATCGGCGTGTGAAATATAAAGGTCATTTGACTTGAGGTCAATACGCACCTTGTTTAAAGAATGATGTACTTTGACCAAGTTCTAAGCTTAAACTCTTTCTGGATAAGATACGGCTTGTGTTGGGTGCATCAGGATGTAAATCAATGTAGTAGTTGAGTCAAGAATAGGATTCATTCCTCGATTGGAAATTCGAGAGAGAACTCAACTTCTCAATGCTATTAGGTTGACTAAAGTCACTAGCCAATGCAAGAGACATATTTAGAATATGGTCTTGTTATCAACTAATAAATGTGAGATAAAGTGATTAAGCCATTTAGATAGACACTTGGCAAATCCTAAGCTTAATCGAGTATGTCGCGAATGAAAGGAATTTATGGTTCCGCATAAAGGTTACGTTTGCTGGATTCATGTAAACGTACTTCACATATTGAGTTCGCCATACAACGCAGTCTAGGAGTTTCGTATGGACCTTAATTAGATTAATGTCGATATGTGAAGGCATGTAGGGTCACACTATATGCGATTGTTTCTTCGATCTAAGAGTGTATTGAGAAAGTATTAAATATTCGATTGAGAATCGAGATATTTAATTTATAATAATTATGGAATATTTCTATTTGATAGAAATTATTTAATTAAGTCGAATTGGATTTCGGATTTAATTAAATGTGTTGGATATATTATATGGGTACTCTAACAAATACAGGGAAGCAATTGGCTGTCCAACTGGGGCGTGTGAAGTGGACCAACTGGGCTGGTCCACTAAACATTAACATGGGCCCAGGTTTTCCTGTTTTATATATGTTTAGGTTTTGTCCTGAACTCCTATATAAACAACAAATACCTCATAATTATTTGGTTACAGAAAATAACTTCTCAGTTCCTAAAGCAAGATTTCCTAGCTTTCTTGAATAGGAAATACACTGGAGTTGGATCTTGCAGTCAATGAAACAAATCGCATGGATACCTTAGTATTGAATCTTGCGTACGAAAACCTGTAAGTTTTCTTTGTCATTTTTTGAACATAATAACGATTATCGTATAAGCCATGTCAGGGTTGTTGTTGGGTAAGAAAAATTTAACTTCCATTGTGCTTACTACTTGTTTACGAACCCAACAAATCCCTACAGACAAATGGAATAAAGACCACTCCCCATAGCGTAACTTCGTTTCCTTGTCCCTTGTAGGTCATTTTTACATACTTTATTCTCAACACTGTAATAATTCTCCATCTTCTCTTAAATTGTTCAATTTTTTGAAACTATTTACACATTGTTCTAACCGTTAGTTCTAGCTAGATGTGATTAAATCAACTCTTCTTTTTCCAGTATAGTAGGTAAATTAGTATGTCTTATGCTTAAAAAAAATAGTTTGGCTTATGCTGAGTAAATTTAGTTGCTCTAATCTAACAAACTAATGGAGTGATTGTTACTTTAATGTGATCAAAAATAATTTTGTAACTTTATTTTAATAATGAATAATGTTACTAGTCATGTGTAACATAAATACAACGTGAAGTCATGAAATCTCTAATTTATATTATACAATTAAATAAAATTGGTCAAATAGTAATTGATTGCTTGCCTTTAACATAAAATACAGGACGCCTAGAAGGACAAGTGTCGTTGACGTACACTACTTCATGTACCATAATGGAGAATTAATTCCAGTTGAAATTTTAAACCATGATATATCTGCTTAAGCTTACTAGTTCTCTGCTTCTCATTTAATTTTATAGAGTTCGCCTTGAAAGAGATGAGGAAGTTCATCTGACTTGCAAACAATCGTAGCTAATTTTCCAGAAAAAAGGTTGAAGTGTCGTTCAAATTAAAAAAATCATGTTTCCTTTAAGTTTAATCTTAATGTCTAGATGAATTGAAAATTTAATACTTGTATACTTAACTTTAAGAACTGTATCAATTATTCTAGAACACACACATATAAAGACACTACATGGATATAGTCTCTGCTAGCAACGGGCCAATATTTAAATTTTATAATTTATTTATACTTTAAGTTATTTCATGATAAAGTATACTACAATTGGGAAATAAGTTTGAATACAAACACTAAATCGTATATTTTAAATTGTATAATACAAATAATTTTATCTTATTGTCATTTCAATACCAATTCCGATATTTGTTTAATATTGGAAAGGGCAAGATAAAAGCAAAAATTAATCTTTTTGGCAACGTTTATCTCTCCACTCTCACATCAATATCTTAGAACCATAAGTGTATGAATGCAAATGACAATATAAGGCAAAAAATCATGATGTAGTGAGATGCAACCAAGTATACTGATGAATATCACATGGTTCTAAGAATTTAACAACACAAGGATCCAAGTACAAAACAGGATATTGTATCGAAAGCATGTGTGATGAATAAACAAACAATAGAAAATATGGCAACTAGCCAACAGATGGCGACAAGCCCAAATAAATCAGCAGTCGGAACTAGCACAAGACTAATTCTCCAAATCACTCATCAACACAGTTCAACACGGGTACCCACTCAACCCTTCATTACAACCGGCTGAGTGGGACCCCAAACACGTCCAATACCCCTCAATATTTATAACTAATTACGCATTTCTATTGAAGTCTTGTGAAAGTAAACCACTATATATGCTTGGAGTTTGTTTCCTTGAGTCATATTTCCTTTCCTTGCACCTGCTATTGTGTGAGAGGAACACATTCAAGCTCACTCTCAAGTACTCCCCTTTCAACATTCTAAAGCTTGACACTAATCTCCTGTTTCACCTTACCATCTATTAGACTGATAATGCCATCTTTAACTAGAGTGTTGTCTTTGCTTTCTTTCCATTTCTCAAGCGACATTGATTCATCAAGTGTTGAATTTTTAGATGCTTTTGCAGCCGTAACAAGGTGTTGGATGTCAATCTCAGCTTCCCCCATAAAGTCGTCAGTTGTAAATGTATCCTTGTCATAGACAAGCTGCGAAAATCATGCCTAAGTTCATTAGGGTAACCTGAAATTTCTCTCACAAATGCCGCTAAATTTATTAAGACACAATGATCATAAATTTATGGCAATTGGGCCAACAATTGCAGCTCATCTCAAGTTACTTTTATGTTCCATTTGCTGGTATGTTCATATAATTGTCCCTCTTCACATTTAATAGCTAATAAATTGACAGAAAAAGCATACCACTTTTAAAGGAGGAATATTTTCTGGAATTGACAACATTAGCTTTTCATTCCAGACTAGGTTAAGATTATTCTTTATGACACGTGTCTTGACTAACTGCAACCAAAAAAAGTTCAGAGCTGGGATTAGTATGAAGATTTTAATGCCATATGTCATCCGCAGGTTGTAGGAGAGGGAAGTTCCGAATAAACTATCAGCCCCTGGTCTGGAGAAGGATTCTTAGTATCCTTCAACTATTTAGCATGCACTAATGCAAAAAAAAAAAGAGAAAACACAACACTAGAAATAGCGTTTACCTGGCTTCCCAAGGAGAGAATTACATAAGGATCACTTGTTACCACATCACGGACAGCTAGGTTGGTCCCTCTCACCACATTGACTTTTATCAATCCTATAAATTCAATCATACCTGCCTCTAAGTAAAATAAGCAGGAGTAAGGTTCAATTTACAAAAGGAAGGACGAACCACCAATTATCTACTTCTTTAATCTGTGGGAAAATGCAAGTCTAAACTGCAAAGATAGGCGCAATGAAGCTTCTGGCATAGAAATGTGCATCCAAGAAATGCATTGGGGACTTTGCTACATATTGTAAGGAATTAAGCCTAAGTCTTTTCAAGAACTAGCTAATAATGCTCATGACATGAAGTTGAGCATGTTCTCCAGTGGAAATGAAGTGATGCATGTCTACGACCCTCGCAAAGGAAAGGACAAGCAAGAAATCAAAAAATGGAGCAAGTTTGTACCCAAGAGTGACAACAAAGAATCCATGAACATCAATGCCTTGCCTTTAGAGTTTACTACGAAGGTAATCAAGAAGCAAAGTATGAAAGCAACTTCCTTTCAAGACAACAAAAGTCAAAAGTCGACCCTGAAGGAGATGCAAGAGAGAGAATACCCCTTCCTGGATTCTGATGTCCCTGAAAGTTTTGATAAACTGCTCGAGCTGAAACGCATTGAGTTACCAGAGATGAAGCAGTCTAATGAAGCTGGAATAAGGAACGACCCAAACTATTACAAGTATCATCCACTTGTTGGTCACCCTCTTGAAAAGTGCTTTGTCTTCAAGGACAAAGTTATGCAGTTAACTAATGAAAAGAAGATTATGCTTGAAGATGAGAAGGAAAGTTCCAATTAATTCTCTATCACATTTGGCTCTTATGCAGCTTTGAAGAACGTGAAAAGGGACCATTAGAGGAAGATAAAACCTAAGTTGATTAGGACGATGATGAAGGTTGAATTCTGATGACTAGCGGAGATGCTATAAAACAAGTCCACAAAAAAGAATCATCTAAACAACCAACTAGGAAGAGGATAGTGAGAAGACCAAGAAAGCAAAACCAAGTTGAGCATCTGAAGAAGGAAAAAGTGGAGGTGCACCACTACCAGGAGCCACGACATCCCGTGACTTTAGAGGAACTCTTACCAAGTTGGTTCTGCACTAGGATTAATCAAGACAATGTCGAGGCGTCATGCTTCAATATAAATGAAGAAGAAACAAAGAATGAAAGTCTATCAACGTTTTCTGCAACATCATCTGAAAAGCTTACTGAGTCATCTTTTCAAGAAATGCACGCATGTGATACAAAAATCACATTCACCGACGACAATCTTCTACTTGGTGAAACACTGCACAATCATCATTTGTATATGGTGAGTCAATTTTAGTATGGGTTGGATTTTAATTTGGTCAAGCTTCTAAATTAGTATTTTAACTTCTTTTTTTAAAATTATTTTACTTTTCACTTTCTTAGTTCTCTCTGGAAAATACAAAATCCAACTAAGATGACTATAAAAGTGAACTTGGTAAAGAAAAATAACTTTTGAAAGATATAAAGAAAAGAATTAATTACAAAAAGTTAAGTGACTATTTAGGCAATCAACTTTCTAGTGCAATGATGAAACTATTTGGTTGCGGCCTTCTCGTTTATGTCCTCTCAACTCCAACTCCTCTTCCTACTTCCTTATTTCCTTTATTCCTCTACATGACTACATCAACACTTCGCTACGTGCATCAGCTTATGGAGACAAATGGAATAAAGACCACTTCCCATAGCGTAACTTCATTTCCTTGTCCCTTATAGGTCATATTCCTTGAAACCACTGTATTTTTACATACTTTATTCTCAACACTGTAATAATTCTCCATCTTCTCTTGAATTGTTCAATTTTTGAAACCTTTTTACACATTGTTCTAACCGTTAGTTCTAGCTAGATGTGATTAAATCAACTCTTCTTTTTCTCTCTTTTTCCAGTATAGTAGGTAAATTAGTTTGACTTATGCTTAAAAAATTAGTTTTACTTATACTGAGTAAATTTAGTTGCTCTAATCTAACAAACTAATAGAGTGGTTGTTACTTTAATGTGACCAAAAATAATTTTGTAACTTTATTTTAATAATGAATAATGTTACTAGTCATGTGTAACATAAATACAATGTGAAGTCACGAAATCTCTAATTTATATTATACAATGAAATAAAATTGGTCAAATAGTAATTGATTGCTTTCCTTTAACATAAAATACAGGACGCCTAGAAGGACAAGTGTCGTTGATGTACATTACTTCATGCACCATAATGGAGAATTAATTCCAATTGAAATTTTAGACCTTGATATATCTGCTTAAGGTTATTAGTTCTCTGCTTCTTATTTAATTTTATAGAGTTCGCCCTGGAGGAGATGAGGAAGTTCATCTGACTTGCAAACAATCGTAGTTGATTTTGCGGAAAAAAGGTTGAAGTGTTGTTCAAATTAAAAAAATTACATTTCCTTGTTAAATCTAAATGTCTAGATGAATGTAAAATTTAATACTTGTATACTTAACTTTAAGAATTGTATCAATTATTCTAGAACAAACACACATAAAGACACTAGATGGATATAGCCCGTGCTAGCACGTTTATCTCTCCATACTGAAGCTTTAGACAAATTATCGGTTTGGTATGTGAAGCTTATCCCCCTTCATCATAATTATAAAAATTGTGCATATATCTTAGGTTGGTTTGGTTTTTTTTTTTTTTTAATAAAATCAAACCAAATTAAATATTGTCGATTCTTTAAAATTTAAAATCAAACTCAATAAAATATTAATTTATTCAATCAATTTTTTCCAATTATCAATTTCTCACCCAATCGCTAACACCCTTACACATCTTGCAAAATATCTTCACACATGTTGGACAATTCCTCTAGTGGAATGCAAAAAATCAAAAGGAGTTTTAAAGAAAGTTTCAAAGCTGGTTGGTAATCGATAAGAAATTGAACTGGCATTCAAGCTTGGACTCAATTTGTCTGGGATAAAGCCATTCCTACAATAATTTCTTCCTAACTCATTACAGTACAAAATTTAATAATTCAGCACTCTAAGCACCATAGTAGCAAATGTCCAATATGCCCTTTTTTTAATGCTAATGACCTTAAGCTAACATGTCAATCTTAAGCTGCTACTCACTCTTCTATATAGTTAAAAATAATGAGGCAAAAGCCCCTTGAACTTTAAAGTGTTGAATGAATTATCGTCAGTAAGGTAGCTATTCTTTTCAGTAATTGTATACTTTGTAGGTTCACTCCTAAATGACAACAGTTACGTTACGATGATCAATGTTATTGTCCCAATAGAAGTATGTATTATCTCATCAATTCGAAAAAAGAAAATAACAGTGTAATCTAAGGAGCATGTATCTTACAACTTCATACAGTTCATTAAAAATTATCTTTGCCCTAGCAGTCAAAAGTCTAATATGACAATAAAAGTTGAATGATAGTGTGTCCGGATTTCCTTGCCTTTCTACCATAGTCTACACTGTCCGTTCAACTGGTCAACCCTTCACCATTTCAGCCACGTATAACGAGTGTCATCTAACAAGCAGAATTCATTTTTCTCGACGAATCCATTTTAGAAACTCTGACAATGGTAACTAAGTTCATAAAACATTGCCTGCATATTGCCTTTCCTCCTATGCGTCCATGTTTGAAGCAATTGACAAACACAAATGCAACCAAAAGCTGCCAAGGATTAACCATGTTAAATATCACCGCTATATATGCTTGAAGTTTGTTTTCTTGAGTCGTCTTTCCTTTCCTTGCACCTGCTATTGTGTGAGAGGAACACATTCAAGCTCAATCTCAAGTACTCCCCTTTCAACATTCGAAGCTTGACACTTTGATCTCTGTTTCACCTTACCATCTATTAGACCGACAATGCCATCTTTAACTAGAGTGTTGTCTTTGCTTGATTTCCATTTCCCAAGCGACATTGATTCATTAAGTGTTGAATTTTCGGATGCTTTTGCAAAGAATAACAAGGTGTTGGATGTCAATCTCAGCTTCCCCCATAAAGTCGTCCGTTGTAAATGTATCCCCTGTCATAGACAAGCTGCAAAAATCATGCCTAAGTTCATTAGGGTGGCCTGAACAATTCTCTCACAAATGCCGCTAAATTTATTAAGACAAAATGTGCATACATTTATGGCAATTGAGCCAACAATTGCAGCTCATCTCAAGTTACTTTCTGTTAAACAAGGAATATACCCGTGATATACACCGAATATACAAGTATATATCACGTATACGAAGCGATGGCCCAAAAAGCGGGACAAGGCCCAATCGACGATGGCGAGGTTGAGGCCCATCACGGGTATTACGTCAAGCCCATCACGGGCAGTGGCTACACTTGTATATTAGGAAAGTATATTTTATGTATATTGTAGTGTATTTGTTACCTAAATTAGGATATACACTTACCATAATTGTATATTTAGAATTATGGTAGAATAAGGTTTTAGGAATAGGATTCTCCTATTTTGTAACTTGTATATATACCTTACAATTAATGAAAATAATCAAGGGGATTATTTCTTTCATGGTATCAAAGCCTAGTTCGTATAATTTTTTGGATGATGATATATCTCCGTATATTACTCATCATTTTTCGGACATGTCCCGCACCCAAAAGCCTCCAGCGGGCCCACTTCCCCCTGGGCCAGTCCAGCCCAATTCGGGAACTGTTTCAGTTTCTGCCCCAGATTACCGATTTGGGCCAACAGGCCCACTGCCTGCTGGCCAGTCCGTCCTGAGACCAACAAATTTCCAAAATTCACTCAATTCTTCCTCGAGTCATAGACCGGTCACTCGTAGTCAGTGGGGTATTTTTACACCTAAAAGACATTTTATTTACATTCTGATGTCTCTAAATCCCCCTTGCCCTGTAATCTTGTGTCCGCCTTAAATGACCAAAATTGGAAAATTGCTATGACTGATGAATATAATGCTCTTATTGATAATAAGACGTGGGAGTTGGTGCCCCGTCCATCTGGTATTAGTATTATCATGTCAATGTGGATTTTTGCTCATAAGGAAAATTCAGATGGGTCATTTGCTCGACATAAGACGCGGCTTGTGGGTGATGGTAAGACTCAGCAGGTAGGGATAGATTGTGGGGAGACGCTTAGTCTGGTGGTCAAGCCGACTACTATTCGCACTGTGCTTAGCTTGGCTCTTTCAAAGACATGGATTATTCATCAGTTGGATGTCAAGAATGCTTTCCTACATGGTGATCTCAAGGAAACAGTCTATATGCATTAGCCGTTGGGATTTAGGGATCCCAAACGTCCTCATCATGTCTGTTTATTGAAAAATTCCTTATATGGGCTTAAGCAGTCTCCACGGGCCTGGTATACGAGGTTTGCTGACTTTGTTTCGACTATTGGGTTCACTCACAGCAAGTCAGATAATTCCTTGTTCATCTACCGTCGTGGTTCGTCCTTGGCCTACATTCTATTGTATATGGATAATATCATTTTGACTGGCTCGTCCGATACATTACGCCAGTCTATCATGGCCATGCTCAGCTCTAAGTTTGCTATGAAAGACTTAGGGCCCTTGAGTTACTTTTTGGGGATTGTCTTCAAGCGTCACTCAGATGGTTTTTTTGTCTCAACGAAAGTGTTGATGTTGGATGGATGTTATGACAACATCTGTAAATGCTCAGGACAACATCTTATGAAAATAAGAATATTGCCTGCCATGTTGTGACAACATTCCTGACAACATCTCTGTAACGATTTTGCCTATTCTTCCGGCCAAAACAGGTTGTGTTACTGTGAGTAAAAAATGACCTAGGCAAGCTTACAATGATGATGTGTTTAAAACGTGGTAAAAGAAACAGTCAAAGCTTGGAGAGAAGCAGCGTGAAGATCAAGTCCAGAACGTTGAGCTTTTTAAGGAGCAGGAACAGGTCCAAGCTGAAGCTTCTTTTACTCAACCTCCGCAACCACTCAGTGAGGATTTCAAGGGAAGTTCCACACTATAAATAGAGGGGAGCTTCAGAATATTGATATCCAGAATTGAATGAGAAGAATTACCAAGAGAGCTCTCGGATATTCACCTTAGAAACTGGAACAACATACTTAGCCTAAAGTAGTATAACAACATCTAGTCCCACATTACTATTGCTGCCCAGATTCTAGATCAAGCTTATACTTCAAGCAATTGTAATGAAGATGTTGTATTTGTCTTTTTAGATCTTTTAACTTTAGGCTTCACTTTTGTTTGTAATTTCTTTTCGCATTTATTGTTCAATCTTGTAAAATAAATTGTATATAATTTATACAATTCTTTGGTCATTGACCATTAAGGGATATATTAATATATACCCTTGAAAATATAAACCTTGTGTTTCTTTACTTTTTCCGCTGCATTTACTCTATAAAGGTTTATAACTGTTTTATCACAATGTTGCCTCAGATGTTGACACAACATTGAAGGCAACATCCAGAAACTGTTTTAATTGTTCTAGTTGTTACGATTTTATTAATACATACTCTTGCTTATCCGTAGCCCCAGACCCAACAAGTGGTATCAGAGCCAACACTTGATACAATAAGTGTTTGATTCTGAATATTACGGCTATGGACTCAGCTATACAAAACGTTGGTAGACTTCCAATTCTTGACGGAACTAACTACGCCTATTGGAAAATACACACATCAAATCCATTGATGTTCGAGCTTGGAGATGAGTTTGCGAAGGCTATGTGATCCCCAAGTACCCAGCAGACGGGGATGGTGATGTACTTACCAAACCCGAATCTGAATGGACCGCGGAAGAGATCAATAATGCGAGATTCAATGAAAAGGCCCTAAATGCGATATTTGGATGGGTAGATCTCTATATGTTTAAACTCATCCAGAATTGTACTACGGCCAAGGAAGCTTGGGAGACCTTACAAACTCATTGTGAAGGTACCTCGAGTGTACGACCTACAAAGCTTCGCATGATTTTGAGCCAATACGAACGCTTAAGGATGGAAGAATCTGAAGACATAAAATCCTATTTTGAAAAGTTAATTGACATTGGTAATCAGTGTCAAGTGCTTGGTTCTCCTTTAACCAACACACAACTTGTGGATAAAGCTCTCAAATCTCTTCCTGAAAGGTTTAATACTAAGATTTGTGCAATTGAAGAGGCCCATAATCTTGCTACTATGGATCTACATGCCTTGATGAGCATCTTTCAAACATATGAGATGAACATGAAGAGCCAAAAAAATCTTTATAAAGACAAGACTTTGGCACTCCAAGGACAAACCTCGAAAACTGAATTGGAAAACGAGGAAGAAAACTTGGAGGAACTGAGAAATGGTGCAACTGTTGCCTTACTTACTAGTCGATTCAATTCGATGGTGAGAAAGATCAACAATGATCGCAATAAAGCTAAATACAAACAGCATCAAAACCCACTCTTCAATAAACAGCCGAATAGGTCACCTTCTGAGCAAAGAAATCCCAATCCACTGAGGAAATCTAACTCCGACAGTACCAATTTCAATCCCAAACAACTCGAGGAAGTGCAGTGTCATGAATGCTTGGGTTGGGGAGGAAGGAGATCAAATTGGTAAGGTTATGTGGGTAACTCTCAGTGATAATGAGAACGAAGAGGGGGAATGAGATCAAGAAGAAGAACTACAGGCAATGCTGGCAGCCATGTTCGAACATTCACTGTCCGACGATGAAGATATTGTGGACAATATTGCGACAACATCTGGAACCACATCAGACTCAACATCTGGAATGACTTCAACATCAGAGAGGTATGTATACTTTGACTATTCTGATGTAAATTGTTTTAGTGGATTTAATTCTTCATCTGAAGCTGTAAATTTGGATCAAGTTGACTCCAAAGACGACATGATAAAGGAATTACAAAATCTTTGTAAAGCCTTAATACCTGAATCTAAGCAACTAGACTCAAAAGAAAAATTATTGACTCTTGAGAATAGCAATCTGAAATGCACAATCAACCGATTAGAGGTGGCACTTACCAAGAAGGACCTAGAGCTTGGTAAGATTTGTGCACGATTGAATGTAGCTGAGACCACCTTTCAAAGGATCAACATGGGAACCTCCAAACTGGATGAAATATTAAACTTCAATTAACCTACAAGAGATGGGCTTGGGTACCAATCTCCTAGCAAAACAAATACTTCCAGAATCCATAGTCAAACTGAGAGGATAAAATTTGTCAAAGAAAAACCGAGTTATTCTCAGATCACTAAGATTGGATCGAAGTTTGTATGTAGCTTCTGCAAAAAAAAAAGGACATCTTATGCCCTACTGCTACAAACTTCAAAACTCTGCACTCAGAATATTGCCTAAAATGTCGTCAGCAATGTTGCCCAACATCACTGACAATATTCAAAGCAACCAGCCTGAAAGCAGAAGGAAGAAAAAAGAATGGGTACCCAAACTGAATCTGAAATGTAATTTGTGCATAACTGCTTTGCGTACTAACATTACAGGGTCTTGGTACTTCGATAGTGGCTGCTCACCTCATATGACAGGTACCAAAAGTCTATTGAAGGAGTATGGAGCTTTCAATGGAGGATACGTGACCTTTGGAGGAGGAAGTAAGAGTAAGATAATTGGTAAAGGAACTCTTAATGTTCCGGATGTACCAGCCTTGAAAAATATTCTTCATGTAGAAGGTTTGGTTGCTAATCTTCTTAGCATAAGCCAACTATGTGATGATGATCTCGAGGTGAAATTCAACAAGCTTGGATGCAAGGTTACAGATTCTGCAGATAAATGTGTCATGTCAGGAACCCGAACGAGAGATAATTGCTATCTAGTCGGTAGACAAGAGTTTTGCAACTCCGCAAAGGTAGGTGACTTGACACTTTGGCATCAAAAGTTGGGACATGTCAACTACGGCACCTTGGAGAAGTTGATCTCATTTGAAGCTGTCAGAGGCATTCCCAGACTGGATCCAAAAGATAAAACACTATACGAAGATTGTTTGAAAGGAAAGCGAGACCGAGTCTCTCACAATGTTGTCCAACATGACGGACAACATTCAGGTACGTCTCATTGTTTTCAATTATTGCATATGGATCTTATGGGTCCAATCGAGGTAGATAGCCTAGGAGGGATGAGATATTCTTATGTGATAGTAGATGATTTTTCCAGATTCACTTGGATCTATTTTTTAAAGGAAAAATCACAAACCTTTGAGATGTTTAGAACACTTTACTCTAGGATTAAGAATCTGTTTTGTTCTTCAATTTTCAGAATTAGATCTGATCATGGAAAGGAGTTTGAAAATCAAACCTTTGCAAAATTTTGTGAAAAGAAAGGCATATTTCATGAATTTTAAGCACCAAAAACACCACAACAAAATGGGGTTGCTGAGGGAAAGAACAGAACTTTACAAGAAATGGCTAGAGTTATGTTATGTTCTAAGCAATTGTCAAAGAGGTTTTGGGCAGAAGCCTTGAACACGGCATGTCACATAACTAATAGAATCTATTTAAGGCCAGGGACCAAAATGACACCCTATGAACTGTTAAATGGAAAGAAACCTACTTTGCGGTACTTTCATGTCTTTGGGTGTTTGTGCTATATTCTTAATGACAGGGATAAACTGGCCAAATTTGACTCTAAGAGTGACAAGGGAATATTCGTTGGCTACTCTCAGAATAGCCATGCTTATCGAATATACAATCTTCGGACAAAGACCATACAAGAATCAATCAATGTTATTTTTGATGACCTGCTGGATATATCTGGTAGATCTTCAGAAAACAACATTGTGGTTGCAGTTGAAGAGGAGCAACCCACTGAAGAAACAGATGTTGTCCCAACATTAGAAGAAACATCTGAACCTCAAAGAGAGAACACAGGGGACGAAATCGAGGAGGAGTCTGCTACTGAACTGAATGATCAAGTGAGAAGAGACCCTCCATCGAGGATTAGAAGGAACCATCCACCCGACCAGGTGATAGGGGGAGTTTTTGAGAAGAGGCGTACAAGATGGAAAGAGCCAGTGAATTACCAAGAAATGGTAAGCTATGTGTGCATGTCCACCATATACCAATAGGTAAGTCTTTCTTGTCTTACATCTACTTTGGAACCTAAAAATATTAGGGAAGCATTAAAAGATAATTTTTGGATTCAAGCCATGCATGAGGAGCTTGAACAATTTGCCCGAAATGGGGTTTGGGACTTGGTACCACGACCCAACAACACGAATGTTATTGGGACCAAGTGGATATTCAAAAACAAATCAGATGAGTTAGGGAAGATTGTAAGGAACAAAGCTCGACTTGTTGCTCAAGGATATACACAAGTAGAAGGTATCATCTATGACGAGACCTTCGCTCCTGTGGCTAGAATTGAGTCAATAAGATTGCTTCTTGCTATTGCTTGCTATCTAAATATTACCTTGCACCAAATGGACGTTAAAGGTGCCTTCCTCAATGGATACTTGGACAAAGAAGTTTATGTTGAACAACCAAAGGAATTTGAGGATCCTCACCACCTCACCATCCACATCATGTGTACAAGCTCAAGAAAGCTTTGTATGGACTAAAACAAGCACCACGTGCATGGTATGGTCGTCTAACTAACTTTCTTGTTGAGTTTGCTTTTACCCGTGGAGAAGTTGACAGAACATTATTCATTAAAAGACACGGTGTAGATGTAATAATAGCTCAAATCTATGTTGATGATATTGTTTTTGGTTCGACTACAGAATCACTCGTGAAGTCGTTTGTCGAAGCAATGTCGACAACATTTGAGATGAGCATGATTGGAGAACTAACATTTTTCTTAGGCTTAAAGATTAAACAGAATGAAGATGGGACGCCAAGAATCTTGTTAGTAGATTTGTTCTGGAAAATGCTAAACACATGAAGACTCCAATAGGCTCTACGCAACAGGTATGTAAAGATGATGTTGGACAAGATGTTGACCCAACATTGTACCGATCTATGATAGGTAGCCTTTTATACGTTACTGCCAGTCGCCCCGATATCATGTTTAGCGTATGTGTTTGCGCCAGGTTCCAAGACAGTCCCAAGGTATCTCATCTTAATGTTGTGAAATGTATCATTCGATATGTTGCAGGTACAAGTGACTTGGGAATTTGGTACTCCAAAGACACTAATCCTAATCTAATAGGATATAGTGACTCGGATTGGGCCGGTGATGTAGACGATAGGAAAAGCACTAGTGGTGGGTGTTTCTATCTTGGCAATAATCTAGTCTCATGGTACAATCGTAAACAAAATTGTGTATCACTCTCGATTGTCGAATCTGAATATGTGGCAGCCGGAAGTTGTTGTGCTCAACTGATTTGGTTACGACATATGCTAGATGACTATGGCATATCTAATAACTCCATGATTTTGTACTGTGATAATCTGAGTGCTATTAATATTTCCAAAAATCTTGTTCAACATTCACGTACAAAGCACATAGACATAAGACATCATTTTTTAAGAGACTTAGTGGAAAAACAGCTAGTTCAAATCAAACATGTTGATACTCTTTGTCAACTGGCTGACATTTTTACCAAACCTTTAGATCATGAGAGATTTTCTAGCTTGAAAAAAACTCTTGGTCTCTCGTTCCTTTGAAAATAAGACAGTCTAGGTAGATGTTGTCCGAAATGTTGTCCCAACATTCTGGATAACATTTACTGTTGAGTCAATATACAGGATAAGTGTTGTAGTGATGTTGCAATATTTTTTCAAAAGATTCAAGCATGACTCTAAAAGGACAAGATAAGAAGGCGAATCCTCTACTAAAAGATTTGGTTGTATACAAAAAGAGCAAAGCTCTAAGATTGGTATCGTTCCTATTCTATAGGAGTACCACGTGCTTTAAAAAAAAGAGGTTGAAAATTCCTCAATATTTTTTTAAATTGTATGTGTTCAACTAAGTTGATTAAGGACAATGGTAAAATGTTACATTAGTCCAGCGATCAGTCTCATATGGAACATATACAGAAGTATCATCTGCCAAATCAAAAAATCTTTGGAGTCTCATAATGTTTGTTTAACTTTGTAATGTTGCCAACATCATTAACAACATCGTGTTCCAGTACATTGATCAATCTGGCTTATCTTATTTTATTCTTATTTTTGGTATTTAACACGTCTCTGTCTTTAACTAGAAGTCCAAAAATTCTGGAGGACCGTTTTTATTTAAATTTTAAATGATGATATGTGCTATGAAAATCCTTTATTTTAGGTGTGTAAAGAGTTTTTATTCTTCTATACAATCTAAATTTAAGGAAAAGGAGTTTGAGTGTAAGTATATTTTGCCATAATAAAACCTCCCATTTTTGTCTTGGAATTGTCACATCAGCCGACTCAAAATCCTTCAAACCATGGCAGCCCAAACAACACCGTCATTTCTCAAAACCCAAAGCTTCTCCAACACGCCCAATCCTTCAAAACCCTCTCCCATGTCCATGTCCCCAAAATCCACAAACACCAAAGATTATTCTCCAATGTCGACTAGTCCAGCAAATAGCAACAAGGTTTACAAGCATTATACTTCCATCAATGACTTGAAACCGGTCGAGGAGGACTACACACAGGCTATGATCCAGCTTAGTTCAGATAAGCCATTACAGGTGAGCTACCCAGGCGATAATGAAAACCCAATCGATGTTGATGCAACATCTGATTTCTCAAACCTTGCCTCAAGACGGTCAAAATCGACATTTCTGACGCAAAGGTCAAAGAGGGTTTTCGAAAACCAATTCGGTGACAACTAGTCGGCCAAAAGATCCAGGGAAGAGTCGACTTTCCCTGTTGATACTACCACAAGCAAAAGCAAAGACACGACACCAATTTCAGTGTGCCCAGTTCTTCCAGAACTCCATCAACTTCCACTCCACAAGCAGAAACTGAAAAGGAAAAAGAAGAAGAAGAGATGTCAGATGACACACCTCTACGAAACTTCATTCCTAAAGGGGTCCGTAGAAGATACTGGAATTTTGATAAAAATGTTCCCTCAACATCAAAGGCAACAGACGAGAAAATGGACCCAGACTATGTTGCCCCAACATCCGAGGCAACACCTGCAACCACCTTATCCAAACAAGAAAACACAGATTCTGAGGTAATTCCCTACTCTTCCATGTTTCAAACGAAATCATGCTCCAATAACTGGAATTGGTTTAAAATAGAGGATTTAGAGGGGAGAAGGTGATTGACCTAACTTCATTCTCCAAAAATGGTTTAGTTGATTTCTTAAGTAGTCGAAAGATCTTAAGCTCTGTATCTAGTAAGAATCCTTATTGTGAGAAGGTGATTAGAGTGTTCTATGCTAATCTGACGCTTGCAGTTAAGGACACAACCTCGAAGAAATTTGGGAGAGTGTACCTATACAACAAGGTGTACAATTTTACACCTAATATCATCAACTCCACTCCTGGGATGATTGTTAGTGAAAGAGAACCTCAACCAAACCCCACTGTGGAGGAACTCAATTCAATGATCAAGTACCTTACGGGGAATTTGATCACTGTTTGGGCTCCTCGCAGCTTGTATCAAAACTCACTGCCTTGTTTGCCACTCGCACAAACTTGCTATATACAACTGGCTACCCTCCCTCAACGAGACAGTAGTGACCCTTGATCAAGCATCACTGCTTTTCAAGATTGGAAGGAATCAGAAAGTTGACTTAGGAACCCTTATATTCAATCATGTTGTCAACTTGGCAGAAAGACAAAGCAACTCTGCCCTTCCATACCCCTCCTTGATTTTTCAAATCCTGCTCAACCAAGGTTTTAAGACTCAAAAGGAGAAAAGCTGAGTCCAGCCTTAGAGGTTTACTCGGTACAACGAGCAGTTGTGAACAGCAGGGACAGTGTTATTGACCTGCCCTGGAAGAAAGATGAATGGGACACTGACACATCAAAAGATGTTGGTCAAAGAAATGTCCCAATGTCCAAAGACTGGCTTCGACAGCACATTGCTGAACTTGACAGGCAAATTCAAGACCTAGTGCGAGCCAGGAACTATTATGTAGACTTACTTTCTTCACAAAAATGGGGAGATGATGCTGATGCTGATGATGTTGCTGCTGATGATGTTGCTGCTGGAAGCAGACAGACACAGACAGGGGGGGAGAGGAGTTGAGATGAGAAGCAGGCCAAGCTACGATGTAGGGGAGAGGAGTTGAAATGATGATTGCGCTGACTACTTCTGATGCGATGGAGATGAAGATGGTGCTGCACAGAGTAATCGATCACAGAAAGTGGCTGGAAGCTACTGTGACTCGATTACTTCACTCAAGGATGATCATGCTGATGGAATGGAGTGTTGATTCAATAATGGATGGAGTGCTGATAATCTCTGTTTATTTGAATATTGTTGATTCAATGATGGATGGAGTGCTGATAATCTCTGCTTATTTGAATATTGGTTATACTGACATTTGAAATATTTTTTTTGGTTTGTAATATTTTACTTTGGGATATTTGGTCTGTTCTTGCAGACATTGTGACTGTTTTCTAAAGCTGTTTATATATGTTTGCCTAATGTGGATTGTTATGAATGGTTACTGTAGACTGATTACGCAGTTGTTGTAAGTAAGTCACGACTAACAGAACATAACTCATATCTAATCAAATCATCAATACAACACTGCTTGAAATTTACTACTGCATGTTAAGGGGGAGCATAGCGCTGATCCTACTGATTCTTGGAATGTAAGGACTACATCGGGAATCAGTATCCTAGTCATTTTCGCTTCGTATGGAGTTTTGTAAAGAAAGGCAAAAAGGGGGAGATTGTTGATGTTGGATGGATGTTGTGACAACATCTGTAAATGCTCAGGACAACATCTTATGAAAATAAGAATGTTGCCTGCCATGTTGTGACAACATTCCTGACAACATCTCTATAACGATTTTGCCTATTCTTCCGGCCAAAACAGGTTGTGTTACTGTGAGTAAAAAACGACCTAGGCAAGCTTACAATGATGATGTGTTTAAAACGTGGTAAAAGAAACAGTCAAAGCTTGGAGAGGAAGCAGCGTGAAGATCAAGTCCAGAACGTTGAGCTTTTTAAGAAGCAGGAACAGGTCCAAGCTGAAGCTTCTTTTACTCAACCTCCGCAACCACTCAGTGAGGATTTCAAGGGAAGTTCCACACTATAAATAGAGGGGAGCTTCAGAGTATTGATATCCAAAATTGAATGAGAAGAATTACCAAAAGAGCTCTCGGATATTCACCTTAGAAACTGGAACAATACACTTAGCCTAAAGTAGTATAACAACATCTAGTCCCACATTACTATTGCTGCCCAGATTCTAGATCAAGCTTATACTTCAAGCAATTGTAATGAAGATGTTGTATTTGTCTTTTTAGATCTTTTAACTTTAGGCTGAAGTCATCTGCGACTTCACTTTTGTTTGTAATTTCTTTTCGCATTTATTGTTCAATCTTGTAAAATAAATTTATTTGTAATTGTATATAATTTATACAATTCTTTTGTCATTGACCATCAAGGGATATATTAATATATACCCTTGAAAATATAAACTTTGTGTTTCTTTACTTTTTCCGCTGCATTTACTCTATAAAGGTTTATAACTGTTTTATCACAATGTTGCCTCAGATGTTGACACAACATTGAAGGCAACATCCAGAAACTGTTTTAATTGTTCTAGCTTTTACGATTTTATTATTACATACTCTTGCTTATCCGTAGCCCCGGACCCAACAGAAAGTATGCAGTTGAGATCATCGAGAGAGCCGGGATGTCCTCCTGTAAGTCCACTTCCACTCCAGTTGATGCTAAGCCCAAGCTTGGGGCCGCGGTCGGCGTCCCTTACGAGGATCCGACCCGCTATCGCAGTCTTGCAGGGCCCTTCAGTATCTTACCTTACCAGACCGGATATTACGTATGTTGTTCAGCATGTGTGTTTATTCATGCATGATCCCAGAGTTGAGCACATGAATGCAATCAAATGCATCATTCGGTATATTCAGGGGACACTAGACTATGGTTTGCATTTGTATCCTTCATCTACATCCACACTTGTCGCATACACAGATGTTGATTGGGGTGATTGTCCCGACACCAGACGGTCGACGTCTGGCTACTGTATGTTCCTTGGCAACAACTTGGTCTCCTGGTCGGCAAAGCGTCAGGCAACTCTATCACGCTCCAGTGCAGAGGCCGAATATCGAGGGGTAGCGAATGTGGTCTCCAAATCATGTTGGCTACGTAATTTACTTTTGGAGCTTCATTGTCCGATTCAGAAGGCAACCTTGGTATATTGCGATAACATTAGTGCCATCTACCTTTCAGGTAACCCGGTTCAGCACCAACGCACTAAGCACATCGAAATGGACATTCACTTTGTCCGTGAAATAGTTGCTAGGGGTCACGTTTGCGTATGCCATGTCCCGTCTCGTTATCAAGTTGTCGACATCTTTACAAAGGGTCTACCCGCGGTCCTTTTTGAAGATTTTAAGGACAGTCTCAGCGTTCGACGACCACCCGCTATGACTGCGGGGGTGTGTTAAACAAGGTAATATACCCGTGATATACACTGAATATACAAAAGTATATATCACATGTATATAGAAGTAGTGGCCCAGCAAAGCAGTGGACAGTGGCCCAATCGACAATAGCTGAGGCTGAGGCCCATCACGGGTATTGGCTATCAAGCCCATCACGGGCAGTGGCTAGACTTGTATATTAGGAAAGTATGTTTTGTGTATATTGTAGTGTATTTGTTACCTAAATTAGGATATACACTTACCATAATTGTATAGTTAGAATAATGGTAGAATAAGGTTTTAGGAATAGAATAGGAATAGGAATAGGATTCTCCTATTTTGTAACTTGTATATATACCTTACAATTAATGAAAATAATCAAGGAGATTATTTCTTTCACTTTCATCTTATATTTGCTGGTATGTTCATATAATTGTCCCTCTTCACATTTAATAGCTAATAAATTGACAGAAACAAGCATACCACTTTTAAAGGAGGAATGTTTTCTGGAATTGACAACATTAGCTTTTCATTCCAGACTGGGTTAAGATTGTTCTTTATGACACGCGTCTTGACTAACTCGCAACCAAAAAAAGTTCGTAGCCGGGATTAGTATGAAGATTTTAATGCCATATGTCATCCGCAGAAGTTCGAATAAACTATCAGCCCCTGGTCTGGAGAAGGATTCTTAGTATCTTCAACTATTTAGCATGCACTAACGCAAAAAAAAAAAAAAAAAAAAAAAAAAAAAAAAAAAGAGAAAACACAACACTAGAAATAGCATTTACCTGGCTTCCCAAGGAGAGAATTACATAAGGATCACTTGTTACCACATCACGGACAGCTAGGTTGGTCCCTCTCACCACATTGACTTTTATCAATCCTATAAATTCAACCATACCTGCCTATAGGTAAAATAAGCAGGAGTAAGGTTCAATTTACAAAATTGAGAGTTGATTCAAGCATATGATAAGTATGATGTAAGAATTCAATCCGTGATCTAAAAGAATTGCTTGATTGTCTTTGAAATGACATATGAAACAATCACTTTCTTTGCTCTATAAATTATGTAAGGAACAATTCTTAAATAAAGCCTGGGTTTCGCTTTCTTTCAATTTTGAAGGAAAAGCACTAGCCGGGACATACCTCCCGCTAAAGAACACTATTGGCAATAGGGTCTAGGAGGTCCTGAAAAAAGCAAAGGAGCACGAAAGACTTCGCATCCCGTCTCTGAAAGTTTTACAATATAAGTGACCCTGCTTCAAAGCCCCATAAAACCCTGCCTTACTCTCTCTCGCCCTTTCACCTCTCTTTGATAATATAAGGTAAGTTTTTTCAGTAATAAGTTCCTTACCAATTTGCATTACACGTAAGTTGAGAAGCAGCATGGATACAAGAAAATTATAATTCACTCTGGTTCTGTTAAAACAAGTAGAGAAGATTTTGTTCCTTGCAGAATAAATTATTACCATTGAGTTACTTTTCTTGGTGATCCTGTGTTCAGATTCTTTCCTTCTCCAGCTATTGCGAAATGCATGCCCTATGCCATGAATGCTGTGCCCAGTGGATTGCTTCTCATAATGTCTCTTATCGAGGGCCAAACTACAAGAAAGGCTTAAAGAATTGCAGTGTGAGGACGATGATGGTGGGAAGGGGCAGATCATCTGTACATCAGAGTTCAGAAATTGCTGCAGCTCATATTTTCTCCTGATTATCAGTCAAGTGGATTTTGATTCAGAATAGAATGCGACATATATATACCTAAATCTGATGATGGTTACTGAAATACCTTACCTGATAAAGTCAGTACGCTCTTCTATTGATGACTCAGGTCTGGGCTTCCTATAACTATCAGGAATGGAAGCTTCGTACTTCATGTTTGCTGCAGTATTTCCACCCATCTCTATCATACTATCAACCTGGTCGTCTGTCCACTCGTCCAGCTTCACTGACAGAACCTGTTAATCATGACAGGAAATAGAGTTAACTATTTAATCTTTGTTTTGTTCACAATGGAAAGAGGAAAGATTATCAAATATATGAATGGTGCCTACTACCCAGTCAGAAAAACATAACCTTGGAATGAAAAACATAGATGATCATGTAACTTGATATTTTGAAAACTCTTAACACACATATGCAACATACATGAAGGGTACAGTTCCTCTATACAACATTATTCATCTGAACAACAATAAACAGCTTATGAATCAGTAAATTCTTCTAATTTTTAGCTTAGACTGGATAGAAAAGGCTAAATCATGATTCAAAATGAAAAAGATAGAAACAAATGTTGGGCTAAAACAACAGAAACAAATGTTGGGCTAAAACAACAAAGATACTCTTAACATGGTGTGATATTGTCCGCATGGTTATCCTCACACCGTTAAGAGTATCCAACACCTTATAAGTGGCTTCTTTTTCTTTTCTTTTCAATGTGGGACTTCGTTCACACACACCCAACAATAAATGCATGATTTGTGGAAATTTGTTACTACCCAAATGAAAAAAATATTGATAAAAGTTTTGCTATCAACTTCAGTTAAATTCGAGCAAGTGCTTCTTCCATGCAAAGATGAATTTAGGTTCCATAATCTTCCAACACAATTTTCCAAGTTGCAGCCTTCTTACCCATATTTCAACATTTCAAGTATCTACTCTCTTTGAGGTTTTCAGATGAAGGGGCATGAGAGAAAGAAAATAGATCAAACATTATTCTGTTACATTCTACAATAACAGTTATATATGGCAGTTAAGACAAACAGCAAAGTTCAAAACCCAACCTTTGATATGTGCACTCCAAGGCTTCGATGTACTCCGGAGCACTTGATACATATAAAAACTCCAAGACTTAAAGATCTGGATACCACAAAATGAGATAGATATAGCAAGCACTTTCAAGACACAAGGCCAAATTACATAGGAAAGAGGAATGTACCAGGTTATCCAACATTTATTCAAAACAAAGGAAAATCTTCGAAGTAGGATGTTTTTTAAAAAAACAAAAAAGAGATACCACTAGGTACTGGGTTTTATGATATCCAACATAGTGAGGGGAAATATATAAAGCATTTTCTTAATAATGTAAAACAATTGATATTTCTAACTTTGAATGATTCTAAATCTTGTCAACCTCATTATGTTTGCTGAATGGAAGGAGAGACTAGGTGAAAAGACTAAATTTACAATTTTCCGAACAACATTTGAGATACACAAATTACAAACATAAAGGAAAACTTCAGATCAAGATGTAAAAGGCTTCTGTAATGGATGGTGCATAAGTTAAATACCACGGGACAATAAAGGTTCAGCTACAAGATGAAACAGAAAAGTACTTAAAGAGATTGATAAACCTTACAATTTTCTTTAATTGTGATATAAAACTGGTATGTTCTGATACTTACACCCATTTTGGATCTGGAGATCCACAATCTGCACAGAGTCTATTGCCAGATTCACTCAACAGCCTCTGTAGTCTATGTCGAGGACCTAACAAAAATAACAGTAGATTACACTTGCAAGCTGTACAGGTGAGTGAACTTTATCAATCAAGCGTGGTCAATCATGTAAAATGAGAAAATATGCACAAATTTAACAGCATAGCATCACTATGCAGCATTTGATGCCTAGGAGAAGAATGAAACTCAACAGGGTTGAAAAGAAAATTAAGGAACAGTATCCCCATGGCGGTCAAATTGACATAGTGGCAAACATGAAAGTGACTAATCCTAAGCAATTCAACAAGTATACATGTGCGCGCACACAGAAAGAAAAAAGGGAAGCCCGAAAAAGTTTATCCAGTAATAAAATTAAGATGGTGAGTAAATTTTCAAAACAAGTACATCAGTAAAAACTACGACAGCCTAAAATGGCATTCATTTCAAGCTGAGAACAGGATATTACATACTTGAAGAACGCTTTCGTGTTTCTGGTTGAAGACCACTACAAGATGATTCCATTTGCAAAAGTTCGTAGAGGCAAGAACCTACGCAAATAAACATGAGCTATTATTACACAAAACAGTTGACTGCATTCTGCAGCAATAATAGTAACATTTTCATTGGCACTTAATCATCGCTGAGCAAGTTCAACAAAAAAGCCTGAGTTATTAAGTGAATGCTAGTTACAAAAGGAATTGTCAGAGAATCAAGCACCACAAATATTCAACAACCACACCGAATATTGTTGAAGTAGATGATGTTTCAGTTTTATTGATTGTAACATGGTTGTCCGAAAATAACAGAAAACTACGTTCTTGTCACAAACTATCCAACATCATGTTATCCACACCCTTAAAATACATAGGAAACAATCAAGAATTCAGTGAAACCCTGCTAGACACTAACCCATATGCAAAAATCTGACCTGAGACTGAGGATCATGCAATATAGCTTTCATATTAGCCTAAAATCTGCAAATCATTACTCCAATTCTCTACAGTTACTTCTTATTGTCCTCTCTGTTTTGTCATTATTATTATTATTATTATTATAGCGTTGGACTATGTGTTAAAGTTGTTGTCATGTGACCAGAAGGACACGGGTCCGAACTCTGAAAATAGCCTCTTGCAGAAATGTAGGGTAAGACTGCGTACAATATTCTCTTATGGTCCGACTTAGTGCACCGGCTTCCCTTTATTATTATTTCGGTGATTCCCAATTTTCTTGTCCCTTTCCTCGAATAGAAAATTGTTCAAGGTGATTATAACTAAATAACCTAACACAGAGGAGCACCTTACCCGAATTTATAATTGGAAATTCTTTTTTTAACAAAAAAAAAATTGAGAAAGGATACCTGTAACATTGTTGCTGTCAGCATTTCCCTGATGATGAATGGACATTTTTCTGCCTCTAAATTGAATATCCCAAAATCAAAAAAAAGTTCTAGAATTTTGAATAATTCATCGTCTTTGATCCTTATTCGCAAATGTCACCACGACAAACTAAATTCATCGATCAATTGCATGCCAGCGTATGATAATATCAAAGGATAAAAAAAGTTGTGACATGTTCAAACAAGACAATTATTGGAGTTTGGTAATGAATTGGGACTCTTAACATTGAGATGTTGACAGATTCCCTCGTTCAATTGATACAATTATCTACCAATTCCCACGTTAATGGATATATGTATGATCGTATGTACATACATGGAAAACAGAATAAATAATTTGAACGAACTACGTTAAAACCTTTATATAAAAAAATATCCTTCGACCTGAAAAATTATTATCTTATACGGAGTTATTAATTTATTAATAAATAAATATTTTATTAATTTATCAATAAATTAATATTTATTAATTTATAGAATTATTTTTATTTTGTACATTATATTTCTCAAATTAAACAATTAATTTTTTTCGGCGTCATTTTTATTCTAGCATCTTGTAAATTAAAAAATTCAACCATGTGATGCTGGCATTATTCGAACACTTAAGATTTATTATCGGCGTCGTTTTTATTCTAGCATCTTGGAAGGCTATGAGATGGGAGCAATAAATCCTGAAAAAATTAATGTACTGGATGCTATCAATATTATTAATGTTGCTTGAAATATTGATGTGAAGGCCACAACTGTCGCAAATTGTTTTCGACATTGTAAAATTCGATCCGAGGAAGGTATGCTTCTAGAAGAAGAAACTAGTGATGTTGAAGGCATTCAAAGATTAGAGGAAGCTATTTCTAATCTACATTATAGAAATGCTGAATTATCCTAGTGAAAATGAAGCTTTAATGAAATCGACTATGGACGAAGAAATTATTCAAGGAGTAATGGGTATGGAAGATGATGACAATCAAGATCCAGATGATAGTAACGCTATACAACATGTTTCTTCAAAAGAAGTATTTCTTGTCAAAGAGACTTTGAAAAATTACTTGCTTCAAAATGAGAAGAATGTGTCGAATGTAGTTTATGCCCTCCAAAAAGTTAAAGATGAAATTGAGTTAAGTTCGTATGAAAAGAAGAACCAATTAACTATAGATACATATTTTAGGAAAGCATAAATTTGAAATAAAAATTATTTAGGAAGTGTTTTGTTTTATGAATTATATATGCAATTTTCATACGTATTTAATGAATTATTATTTTATATTTTTAGTAGGCCTCAAGGAAATTTTTTAAAATTATTATCTTATACATATATCGAGGTTATTATTTTATTCCATTGGCCCAAGTCGGAACCGAAGAAAATTATTATATAATCGAGATTTTAATGCAGTTGGAAATAATTCAATTGTGTCGTGATAATTTTTCATTTATTCGTGAGTGCAAAAAAAGGAAAAGAAAGTCAATGTTGGGATGGCAATACTTATTTCGGGTGGTTGAAGGACAACTACCGAACAAATGATTTCAGAATTTATCAAAGTCGCACAAGTGCCACTTTTGGCGCGTACCTAATATTTGTTTGCATTATGCACGTTTCCCTTCAAATTAACATGGTTAATTCATACCGGGTTTTTATATAAAATTAATAAATACATGACATATTTTTACCACCTTAAGCATCTGTAAGTACTTATAGTAATTTATGCCGATAGGTAATAAGGCTCGCCTATGGGCAATTTGAATCCAAAATCATGAAATATTGGACTTAATTTCTCTTTGAAATGAATTGATTGTACATTAATGTTGATAGAAGATTTAACACTCATCAGAAGGCTGAATAATAGTCCTTTTCTAGACATTAATTAATGTAGACTTCTCTAGTACGGATTCCCAGACACTTAAAGAGTGCGTCCTTGTATGTTTTAATGGACAAAATCATTATGTCGTTAAAGTTTAAACTACTAAAATCCGTTAATAAAATAATTTGCGACAATTATAATCTATAGATTATCTAATGTAGTCACGGATGAGCAACTGATACTAGTATGTTGCTAATAAAAAATATCATCCATAATTTCGTTGCCATGAAAATTAACGACTGATGATCTTGATTTAATCAAAATCCCAAAATCTCAGATTCATGAAAGAAACACGATGAATTTTACCAATTCACCAAAGCTATTTCAAACTTGAAACAGGAGAATTCTCTCCTCTTATTTAATATAACTCTTGATTAAGATAATCCTACGTTATATATTACAAACTGATCAAAATGAAATTCCAAAAAGATCTATTTTCACAAACATAGAACATAATCTCAAGATTAAATACAATATCTCATCTTACAAGTTGAGCTGATATTATCATATAACTTACAAAAAACTGAGATCTAATGACACAATCAGATCAATAACCTATATATTAATAACGTCTTTAAGGTCAAGATGTAATAACTTTAAAACCTACCCTTTGCTTCACACTATCTAAGGAGCAAGTTCAAAGTGTTAAAAGACAGAAGGAGATCTCCATGTCTTTCTTTTTATTGTATTTCTCCATTCCAAAATGCATGATAATCTGAGATGCAGATTGCAACTGACATAGACCGAGAAGAAAAGAGACTGCTTTGTGGCTACTTTGCTGCAACTGCAGAGTTTCAAGGTCTCTTCCACGAGGATGTATCTATAGTAAATTCACCAGTGAACCCCAAATCGAGTAGGCCCAACATGCAGCATCCTTCTTATGTTAGACTTGATTGACCTAAGCAAAACATTCAGCAACATGTGATCTTCTGATCTAGACCACTGGTCCTCACGTTACCTTTTCTTCTTTCTGAAGGACTTCTCAATAACACCAGGTGATCTCAACTAGGGTAAATGGAACTTACTAAACGGAGTTTCTAATGCTTTCTGAGAGATTGGAGAGTACCATTATTTAATCACCCGAATTAGGTAACCTCTCTTATGTATTCTGATGCTGCAAGAAAATGCGAAGGGGCTTGTTGAGTTGTCCCCAAAGTCAGTGACTTATTTAGGCTATATCCCATGTTATCACAAAGTGCTCTCTATCACATCAATACAATAGCCAATGGATCTTCTTGAAGTCATGGCCTCTGCTAGTTTAGATCGAGCCTCGTGATGATGACTTAATAATGACAAAGTGGTAAGTACAGCCCATCTTACCAGAGAGTCAGCTTCATTCTCATTAAAGCACAACCACCCTAGCACTCTGTACAACTGCTCACAGTTGATGGAAAAGCAGTTAGCAACTAGTCCTACTTAGGCTCCACATCCATAAAGAAAAATATTATAGAGAGCATGTGACCTTTTGAACATCTGAGTGAAGTAATTCTGAGTATCCAAATACCAGGTGCTCCACTGCTAACCCTCCTAATATCACACACAAGAACCTGTTCAAAGTCTGCTATAGAAAAAAAGACAAGTTATTTTATTGAGAGTAACTCAACTCCTTACAAGTTACTTTTGTCCTTGTCAAATGAGCCAGACTCTAGAAAATTATAAGATTCTAGAACAACAATATGTATTGATTAAGAAATGTTGCCAAAGATCATGATAAAATCTCTTAAGGAACCTCCCCTTCTTCAAACTCCCATTCATATTTTTCTTAGAGAAATCTCTGATCAAGGATAGAACAAGAGCCCTTTTGCATCATATCTAAGGGATTCCTCGGTTCGGGCCGAAGAAGCAATGTCACTCGATCATTATCAAATTGACTGCAATCTTTTTCTGTCCGTGAAGATCCCACCAGAGCGCCTTCTACTTCTAACTTAACGAGCTTATCAGACGAAAAGCCAAGACTTTTATGCTTGTGCTCAAATTTCTCTGAGTTTGCATTTCATTTCTTCTTTTAGTTCCTATGACCAAGGGTCATGCTACAACAATAGTTGCTGCTATCATGTTACATTACAATATCAATGACACTAGAGTTAGTCCATTAAGTGACTTAAATTCATTTTATCTATGGGTCAATAGTAATGGTCTGACATAAGGTTCACAACTACACCTGCTATAACACAAGCATTGAGCCACAACTTGGCACACCAAAGTCAACCATCTCCGAATCAAATAATAATGATTTAACGCTGGCAAACGTATATAAAAACAGAAACAATCTAAGTAGCAAGATATCTGACCTGGGATGAGATTTTGGCCCTGTTTTCCTGCAAACACATTGCATTTTGAGCTTGGAAGTTGGAGTTATTGTTAGAAAAGCAGCATGAAGATGTGAGTTACTCAAAGAATGTATTATTTCTGGAGAAAGCAATAATAATTAAGTGCATATTTTCCCACAAAGATCTTTACATATATGGCATGAATGTCGAAGTTCACTCAAACATAAAGCAATTAATTAGTTTATACACTGGTGAAATAGCTTATCTGATTAGATCACTTCTCATAGCAATTTCTGCCTTAGTTTCAATTTTTGTCTTAGTTTGACGGGGCACAACGTATAAGAAAGTTTATGTAGACTTTTGAATCTTGAAGTCTTGAACTAAAGATATGTGTAATGTACCAAAATGCCCTTTAATCTTGTAGTCTTAAACATGCCATGTGGAATGTTGAAATTAAAGAGTATCCAAATTAGGAAAAGAGTCATTCTTGCTGAAACAAACTAAAGGAAAGTAAGACGGAAAAAAAGGGCAGCCCGATGCACTAAGCTCCCGCTATGCGCGGGGTCCGGGACAAACAAATTAAAATAGAGGGGGTACATGAAAATAGGATTTCAAATTGTGGAATCAAAAAGAAACATGAACAATTTGATGGACAGTCGAGGATGCCTTCGGCACACTCATGATCCAGATATTTAAGAAATATAATATGCTGATAGGCCAAGATGGTACACAAAAGTACACAAGGAGATAACTCAAAGGCAACCTATTACAGTTTCCTCCCTAGCATCTCTATAAAGTTCAGGTGTTATTTTACATTTTCCAGTATGCTACTCTTAACCAGAACTACAAATTTTATAGACATTTATTTTAAATTCTAGAGATATGGTTTCCTTGTCCTTCAAAACATGGTTTTATTCCTTTCCAGCCAGTGTCCAAGAGATGCATAGAGGAATGGTTCTCCAAAACTGCTACCGTCTTTTAACTATCATTTGGCTCTGTCAACTCTCCAACAGGCTCCTAAAACTGTGAGGCAGTACCCAGAAACTCCACAAATATTCAGGAAAAGATCCCAACACTGCCTTGAGACTTTACAATGAAGAAAAAAGTATTCACAGTTTCCTGGTCTTCTTCACATAAGTAACCATCTATTACTTAAAGCAAAGCCTCTCTTCTGCAGGTTGTCGTGAGCCAACCAAGGTCCTATAATACCAATCCACCCAAAGCTGGTCACTTCATAGGTGCTTTAGTCTTCCAGAGTACTATCTATCTCTTTCTATCTTATGTATCCTGTATTAATAGAAACTTTTTCCAGTTACTTTACCTAGAAGACGACTATATGAAAAGCTACTAAGTGAAAGAGTCTCACGTAGTTTAATTATGTCTACAAAAAATGATCATTAACACCAGCAGTTTGTTCACTGTCCCTGGCATTTATTCTGCATATCTAACACATGAATTTCGGTAGTTTCAAGCTGACATATTTAACAAGCGATTCTTACCTTGATTTCTAGCTTGCCTTGGGTAAAGCTTTTGCTTGATATAGTGTTAATATCAACCTGCAGTTATTTGGACCTGAAAATGAATGACTATGCATTGAATACAACTGACAAGAGAAACAAACCTAATTTCAAGATCTTCCTTTGTAGTGCAACATATGTAGGGAAAGTAGTTCATCCTAAGAAGCTAACGAAGGCTAGTAAGAATTGATTTTACAAAATCCATGAAAGCATATTTATGTCCTAGAGACAATCTGTATTAGAACAAATGTACTTTATACACATTCGTATTATTATTTATGGAGATTAATATTTTGGCATTTGCAATTATTGAATTATTAATTGATTGTTTGTAATTATTCATTAATGTGCATCCCTTGAGCTTACGTTGTCATTAATAGAGTGAGATATTGATGATAGAGCGTAACTCTTAAAATAGCCTCGACTAATGATCATCAAGAATGGGATATCGATGATATGTGATAAGTCGACATGTGGTCTGCATCACATCCTTAGAGGATGTAGTATGTCTCACCTGCTACGAGTAATGGCTACGAGTGATAGACACGTGGATACTTTGGAAGTATTGGTATACCCTGCTGATATATTGTTTGTTATACTTGTCTAAAGTATGATCAGTGTGTGGGAGATAGAAGTTCTTAGACTTGAGGTCAATGCGCACCTTGTCTACAAAGTAATGTACTTTGATCCTGTCCTAAGTTCAAATGCCTTATAGGTTGAGATACGGCTTGTATTGGGTACATTACGATGTGGATTAAAGGTGGTAGTTGAACCAAGATTAGGATTCATTCCTCGAATTATATTCGAGAGAACACTCAGATTCTCAGTGATATTAGGTTGACTAAGTCGTTGGCAGCAATAGACATATTTAGAATATGATCTAGTTGTCAACTAATATAGATGAGATACAATTATTAAGCCATTTGGATAGACACTTGACAAATCCTAAGCTTGATCGGGTGTGTCGTGAATGAAAGGATTTTATCTTACCACATAGAGGTTAAGTTTATTGGATTCGTGTAAACGTAGTTCACATATTGAGTTTGTCTTGCGGCGCCGTCTAGGAGTTCCGCGTAGACCTTAATTTGATTAATGTCGATATGTGAAGGCCTGTAGGGTCACACTATATCGATTTTTTTTTTGATCTAAGGATGTATTGAGAGGATATTAAATATTCGATTTAGAATCGAGATATTTAAATGAATAATGATTGTTTTAATTAAGTCAAAATTGGATTTTAGATTTAATTAAGAATGTGCGGAAAATAAATTGAGACGGTGTAGGGTCACGTCAAGCGCCGCGGCGCCTACACCATAGGGCCGCGGCGCTAATGACCTTAATCTGTCTCGATTTATGGGTCAGGCCCAAGGTCAAACCCTAATCCGGTTTGACCTAATTTTTCACCTATAAATATAGACATTCATTTCATTATTCAATATACTTAATTTTCAGATTATTATTCTAAGTCTTAGAGACTTAGATTCAAAACACTCTCTCGAACCTCTGCCGGATTTTCTAGCTTTCCGAAGGAGAAATACATTGAAGCTTGGAGCTTGCAATCGAAAGGGCTTTCGCGTGCGAACCCACAGTTGATAAAGATTCCAAATAATACAACTTGTAAGTGTTCATGTTTTATGTTACAGGTTTTTTATTGTCATATAACCTTACCAGAAGTAATTGTTGGGGTAAGTAAGAACAAAATTTTAAACTTCCGTTGTGCCTTACTTATGTATTTTGAACCCAACAAAACCATACAATCCAGGTGTAACAACTGTGTAACTAGAGATGCTTAAAGTTGTTATTATTGAGGAATAAAGGCCACAAGTAAAAATAGCAGTGTCCAAAAGAGACAAATATGCAGATTAATTCCATCGCGCAATTGGGAGTGTAATGGGCAAAAATGCATGAATGCTGCTCCTTGACTTAAAGAAAAGAGAGCATATGGACATGGTATGAAACATATGAACTTTTTAGCTAATAAGCACTTATTATGCTAGATACTGACACAGGTCACTTCAGAACCTACATTAGTTTGTTCAAGAGACCATAGACGCCATGACTTTCCAAATAGCATTTAACTCATACATTATTTAAAGATAAGACAAACAATTATGGAACAGGGGATTCAGATAGGACATAAATAGATGGAAGAAATGAAGAATTTCAACAGTACTACAGTAAACCAAAGAGATTAAAGAAAATTGAAAAAAATTAAATCCTACAGACATATGTTGCCAGGATATGGTGTTTATACAGTTCTCATAGTAACTAAGACATCATTCTTACTTCTTTGAGAAATTCAAAGCCAAGAAACTGCACATTTCCCTGAGAAAACTTGTCCTGTGTTATATCTTCTACACTAGGTACTTCATAGCTTCTTGGTAAGACCCCGACCAGGTAACCAACCAGAAAATGACCCACCTCATGCTGCACAAAATGCACCTTTTAAGCTACAGCTAGACATACTATATGAGCTCTATCATTTAAAATGTGTCTAACAAACAATATCAAAAGTTGAATGAAGAAAGAGCAGTTCGAGATAACTTAAATCAACAGTGAGACACGCCGTGTACTTGATATTCAATATAATAGTTACTGACAGAAGAATTAAGGTTTGTGTACAACCTACCCTCCCCAGACCCCCTTGTGGCATCACACTAGGTTTGTTGTTGTTGTTGTTGAAAAGAATTAAAGCTTGTATGCCAGTAGGCATGCTTACATATTGTTTCATAATGTATTTTATTATATTGTATTGTGTTGTATAGTATCATACTATATTTTCTTGACGAATACAATGTTTGGATAGATCGTATTGTTTCCCATCGTTGCATAATGTCACACATAAGCAATTTGAAGGATAAACCTACAAGAAAATTAGGGCACGGGGTAGAGCTACTATAAAAAGGTAGGGTAAAGGATAGGATTATTAGATAATAAGTAAAGACAAAATGAGAAAAAAAAGAATAAGGTAACGACGCGATCACACCAATTCGGTCGTTACATAAAATGGGACTTTTTGTTGTAACAATGGATTTAACGATACGAAACAGTAATATTTAAATAACAATCAAAACAAATATTGTATTTAAACTAACACAATAAAATACAATATATGTTTGGATTTCTGATAAAGAAAACTGATTGCAATTTGACTTTGTTCCTTGAGTCAGAAATCATCATATTATTAATAAGTCTTACTTGCAAACACATTTGATGATCTTCATAAGGGGAATCATCGCTTTCACTCCCCATAGCATCTTCCATCCCTGGCAATAAGACCTACATGAATATAATCTAGCTAAGCCAAATATCTAAATAAAATTTTCATGACATGTCAATTAACAAATAGAATTATAATGCAGAACACATACCTCCTCATCTGATAGAGCAAACTCAATGCTACCTTTGATTGAACACAGAATTGAGTCGACTAAAGATTCATCAACCATACATAGTTGTTGTCTATTCATTGGTGGTATTCTTTTAGGCACCTCCATAACAACATACCAATGAACAAATCAGCACCAACTACTAGTATACACAGCAAAGTGTTTGTCATGGGAATTTGGAAGAAAAGGTTATTTTATACTCACTCCGTCCCAATTTATTTATTGACTTTATCTTTAAAACTAAGTGGGACCCAAGAGGGGTAAAAATAGAGATGATAGTTGTAATGTGACATTCATTTTGGTAGTAAAAAAGATTTACCAATTTGGCAGAACCGAAGCCGAGAAGGCCACCGGGCTTGTGCTGTAATTGCTTCAATAGAGAGTGAGCAGTCTTGTAATTTCCCTTTGCCAACTCTTTATCGAACCTTCTCAGAGCTCTACGACGTCGCATTCCTTTTGTCTCCTTCGCCCAAGCGAAGGCTCGAATCACCGTCAAATTCATTCGAGGAAAATGAAAAAGAAGCGAGCTTAATTGTAGAGATTATCCTCAGCTTTATGTTGAGGCTGAAAATGGAGGAATGTTAGCGATCTGCTTGATTATTATATAATCCATCACTGGAAGGGTAATCAAAACTCTTTCTAGCAAAATTTTTATTTTTCTTGGTTGTTGGTTGCTGGTTGCGTGGAGAGAAAATAGTCTTATTTTTTTAGGGTAGGTTCAAAATGGTTTAGTTAATAATTTTGTTCTTTTTAAGTTTGTCTCCATCAAATATTTATGTAACTCCGTATATTTGAGATATGAGCTATGAAAAAAAATAAAATTAAGGGAAAATTCATATTTAGAGGTACAATGTTAAAATTTACTTAATGGGGATCTCATGCCTAGTTTTCAAGCTAAGAGAGGCTTAAGGCAGGGAGATTTCATGTCTCCTTATCGTTTTCTCCTCTCCACGAAATATTTGCACAAATCCCTTAAACAACTCAAGAAGGAATCAAGTTTCAAGTATCATCCCAGGTGTGTCAAGTTGCAGCTAGTTCATATATGCTTTGCAGATGATCTACTTAATTGCTGCAAAGAAGATAGAAATTATGTTAAGCTTATAATGAAGGCTTTTAATTACTTCACTGAGGTGTCTGGCTTGAAGGCTAATGGTGATAAACAGTTCTATGTATGTAATTGGGATTTCAAATGACCTGAGAGATCAACTGTTGTCTAATATGCATTTCTCTCTTGGGATGCTTCGATTAATATATTTAGGAGTCCTCTGTCTGATAGGAAGATCACAATTAGTTAATATTTATCTTCGATGGAAAAGATCATTGCAAGAATCAAATGCTGGACTTCAAAGTTTTTATCGTACGAGGCAGGGTTCAATCATTAAAAGTGTCCTGTTTGAGATGTAGATTTATTGGCACATGTGTTCCTATTGTCAAATAAGATCACTACTTTGATTACTAGTGTTTGTAGGCGATAGAATTCATGAAAGTCTTTTATTCATAACATAAATTCTTACAAAGCAATAACAAGATAATAAAATAATACTATTTTTGAGAGCTAAAAGTGCAAGTAAAAGAAAAGCAAGTAAAGCCCTTTATATAGGGTCTATTACATGAGATACAAATGTGTTTTTCCAATGTGGGACAAAAGCAATGTGGGAAAGAGTTAATGCTAATATCTCCTCTCAAACTCGCGATGGTGTAGACAGAAGCATCGAGAGTTTGCCAAGAAAGAACCGGTGACGCTTTAAGGTATGCGACTTTGTGAAGAAATCTGCAAGTTGCATCGAAGATGAGACAAATGGCAAGGATAGAGTGCGCTGCTGAAGATTATATCGAATAATATGACAATCAATCTCAATATGCTTGGTACGTTCATGAAAGATTGTGTTGTGCGCAATCTGAATAGAACTCTTATTATTACAGTACATTGGTGTTGGTGAAGAAAGAGAGACACCCATATCAACCAATAACCGACGTAACCATACAATCTCACACGTAGTAGAAGCCATAGCACGATACTCTGCCTCAGTTGAAGAGCGAGAAACCACATCTTGTTTCTTACTTTTCCATGAGATGAGTGAATCTCCTAAAAATACACAATAACCGTAGTTGATTTCCGATCGCTTAGGTCACCACCAATCTGCGCATCGAAAAATGCACGAAGATCCAAGGTTGAGGTCGATGGAAACAAGAGACTCGATAAATCGTTCCTCGAAGATAGCGAAGAATACGCATAACTGCGACCCAATGTACGGATGTAGGAGAGCAAACAAACCGATCGACAATGTGAACAAAGATATGCAATGTCGGGCGAGTAATGGTGAGGTACACCGGACTCCCTATAACCGAATGATATAAAGTGGGATCGGGAAGAGGATCCCCGTCAGTAGGTGTATATCGAACATTAACCTCAAGAGGAGAGTCAACTATACGAGTATCTGTGAGACGGGCCCGCTCAAGAATATATGCAGTGTACTTAGACTGAGAGAGAAGATATCCCTTCTCAGAATAAGCTACCTCAATGCCTAAAAAGTAACGTAGATGACCTAAATCTTTCATCTCAAAACGGCGAGATAAAGTAGATTTTAGGTTTGCAATAACATCAATATCATCACCTATAATGATCATGTCATCAACATACAACAAAAGCAAAATACAACCTGCAGGGATGATTTAACAAATAACGCCGAATCATGAAAGCTGGAAATAAACCCAAGAGATGATACTACAGTGGAGAACTTGTCGAACCAAGCTCTTAGAGCTTGTTTGAGACCATACAGAGCTTTCTTAAGCCTGCACACTTGTCCTGGACTATGTGAAACACTAGGTGGAGGGACCATGCAGACTTCTTCTTGAAGATCCCCATTTTAAAAAGCATTTTTAACATCTATTTGTGAAATACGCCAATGACGAACAGAGGCCACTGCAATAAGAACCCGGACATATGTCATCTTTGCAACAAAGATGCAAAAGTCTCTTCATAATCCATACCATATTCTTGAGCAAAACCCTTTGCAACCAAACGAGCTTTATATCGCTCAATAGAACCATCAGACTTTGTCTTAATCTTGTACACCCATCGAGAACCAATAGTTTTCTTACCAGTCGGTAGAGAAACCAAATCCCAAGTACCAGTTTTGTTCAAAGCAGTCAGTTTCTCATTCATAGCCTCTTGCCAAAGATGATCACGAGCTGCCTCAGAGTAGGATGTAGGCTCACAGAGAGAATTAATAGAAACTAGAAAGAAAGCGAATGATGGAGCATAGTAAGAATAATCAAAATCGGATACCTGAGTAGATCGCAGAGTGCGTTTAAGATAGCGAGGTGGATCTGGATCTGCAACCACAAGAGGTTCTGAAATAGGCGTAGGAGGGGGCTGAGTATCAATATCATGGGACTTGCCAGGAGACTGAGAAGGAACATATGATATAGATGTAGAATCAGATGGGCAATCAGCATCAAATGGATCAATATCAATAAAGTCAGATTTTGTCATGCCATGTGAGGTAGGTGGGATGGAAAAGAAAGGAACATGCTCAATAAAGGAAACATTACGAGACACATACAATTTTCTAGAAATTGGATCATGACAACGATAACCTTTCTGTCCAACCACATATCCAAGAAAAACACAAATGGCGACACGAGAAGATAACTTAGTACGCTCTGCATGTGGACGTAGAACAAAACACGTAGAACCAAAAACTCTCAAATGGAAATATAGTGGGGTGTGACCAAATAGTCTAGCATACGGAGAAATCCCAGAAATATGAGAGGCATGGATCCTATTAATAAGATACACAGATGTAAGGACAGCTTCTCCCCAAAATTCACTAGGTACACTAGCGGACAAAAGCATGGATCTAGCTGTCTCAACAATATGCCTATGTTTTCTCTCGGCTACCCCATTTTGTTGTGGTGTATCATGTACAAGAAGACGATGTATTGCACCATCAGCTTTGAAAATACCAGAAAGATCCCCACTAGTATATTCACCTCCTAAATCAGCCCGAAAACATTTAATAATGGCAAAATGTTGAGTTTTCACATAGGCTTGAAACTCAGCATAAGTATGAACAAAATCAGAGCATCTTTTCAAACAAATAAACCCAACAATGACGAGTATAATCATCAATAAAGAAAAAATAATATCTGGAGCTTCCCTTAGTAGGGATAAGTGCTGGCCCCCAAACATTTGAATGAACTAGATCAAATGGTGCAGAAGAAGTAGAAGTATTAAGATTAAAAGGCAAAGCAGAAAAATTTCCAAGTTTACATCCACTACAATCAGAAATATCATCGGATTGTAAATCACCAAGAACACCAGTATTACACATAAAACGCAGGCGAGAACCTGATACATGACCAAGTCTAGAGTGCCACAAATAAAACTTCGAAGAGGAATGTGTTAAATGAAAAGAAGATAGATTAACAGGCATAGCTGCTGCATGAGTAGGAAGATGCAGCTCATCCAAAACATAGAGACCTCTCCCCTTTCTACGCCTTGTCCCAATCACTCTCTTGGATTTTAGATCCTGCACATAACAAGAATTAGGGAAGATTCCAATAAAACATCCAGAGTCACATATTTGACCAGCAGAAATAAGATTCATATGTAATTTTGGAATGCAATAAACATCAGGTAATGATATAGTGGATGTATGAATGGTGCCAATGCCTGTCAATGGCATAGGTGTGCCATCAGCAGTCAAAACAGAATTGGAATGGGGGTCAGAAGACATAGATACAAAGACAGAAGAATCAGGAGACATATGATTTCCAGCTCCAGAGTCCAAGATCCAAGAAGACGAAATGATACCTGAACCAATAGATGGTGATGAGTCGGAAGGAACAGAAAGAGCATAAGATTGAGAATTCTGTTGAAACTGTTGGAAGGCGAGGAACTTCTGAAATTGGTCAGCAACAGAATCAGTATTGTGACACACAGAGGCTCCTGAAGCTGGGTGATCAAGAGAGGGCATAAAGGCAGCATGAGTCGGTGGATACGAGTTCTGGAATTGACCCTTAGAATATGGCTTCTGTTGATAAGGCTTCTGTCCTTGTCCCGAATGTGGAGGCTTAGAACCTGACGTCTTCCGTAGCTCAAGACATTGATTCTTCCATTGTTATGGTTTCTTGCAATAATTACAATTACCCATGATAGATGTTCTATACTGATGTGTATGGGCTGCAAGGACCGGTGCAGACGAAGGAGCTGCCAGTACGAAAGTAGAAGCCTTATGTACCCCCTTTAGAGTCTTCAAACATGTTTCTTCAGCCATAAGTTCATTTACCACATCTTCAACAGATGGTAAGGGTTTGCGGTGCAACAAGCCTGAACGACAATTCTCAAATTCTGACCGAAGACTCATCAATAGCTGAACAAGACGATCTTCATCTCTGCATTTAATATAAGCATCGCATGCTTGCAATTCAGTAGATTCTGTCATAGCTAACCGATCGCACAAAGTGGTCATTGCACAGAAATAATCTTGAATGCCCAAGTCATTTTATACTAATGCACGAATTTCATAATGTAACTGATATTTAACAGCAAAATTATTCTGCACAAACAATCTTGACAGATAATCCCAAATCTCTTTAGCAGTTTTGAACTTAGCCAATTGAACACCAATTCTTTGTTCAACAGAGTTATTAATCCAAGTAATAATCTTTGAATTATTGATCTCCCAAGTTCTAAATAATTCATCAAAATTTTCATCTCCAATTTTAGGGCATTTGGTTTTTCCAGACATATAATCTCAAAGCCCATTTCCCTTCAGAAAATTTACCATGACATAGCTCCAATATGAATAATTTTTTCCATCTAACCGAACACCAATAGTTTGCAAAGAATCATCACCTCCAGCCATTATGAATTTTAAACAAAAAAAATCCCAAATAACAAGCAACAATCCCAAATATCAAGCAGCAATCCCAAACAACAAGCAATAAAATAAAAAAGGGCAGATCTCACCAATCAGATGCGGAA
This sequence comes from Anisodus tanguticus, assembly GCA_034509755.1. Classification (NCBI taxonomy): domain Eukaryota; kingdom Viridiplantae; phylum Streptophyta; class Magnoliopsida; order Solanales; family Solanaceae; genus Anisodus; species Anisodus tanguticus. The sequence goes on from CM067557.1 coordinate 21,719,977, forward strand.
GCCAAGAAGACGAAACCCAGATGTGGAAGCCAAGATTAGAACGAGCACGAGCAGCCAAAACAAGCCAAAACGAGCACAAGCTTCCAAAACAAGCCAAGAACAAGCCAATTTTTTTTTAACTGATACCAGGGGCGTGCTGCATGCGAACCCCCAACTAACTCACCGCGGAGTTGGATCCGCGATCGAGCTAAAAATATTAACTTGCGCTCTTGGCTTTGATACCATGATAGAATTCATGAAAGTATTTTATTCATAACATGAATTTTTACAAAGCAATAACAAGATAATAAAATAATACTATTTTTGAGAGCTAAAAGTGCAAGTAAAAGAAAAACAAGTAAAACCCTTTATATAGGGTCTATTACATGAGATACAAATGTGTTTTTTCAATGTGGGACAAAAGTAATGTGGGAAAGAGTTAATGCTAATAGTAGTAACTTTCTATGGATAGGAACCAATGAATACTCCAGAAGAGCCTTAATACCATGAGATATTTTGTGTCGACTACAGTCAGCATGTGCACTGAATATACTGAAACTTTTGCCTTTGGAATAAGGCTCCAATCTGTAAGCTAATATGGGCAGTGACTATGGAGAAGGAAAAGCTTTGGGTTAAATGTGCTCATACATTCTATATAAAGAAGCAAGACTTGAACCAACTACCATCTATTAAATATGTTAGTTGGGTTATCATAAAGATTATTAGATGCTAGAAAATGATGGGATCCTAATGTCAACTGGCAGGCTAAGCTTGAAATCTTTGTTGTGGGTGGAAAATTCAGTATCAAGAAAACTTATACCTCATTGTTACCACAATATCCAAAAATTCAATGAAAAAAAGCTTATTCTAGCTAGGGGATTGATTCCAAGACATCACTTTGTGCTATGTCTTGCCCTACAACAGGTTGTCTACTGTTGATGGACTAAGAAAACGAGATATTCAAATTTTACCTGACTGTGTGTAATGTAGGTCCACTGCAGAGGAAAAACACTTTCACATTTTCTTTGAATGTTCATACTCCATACTCAAGGTGCATCTGAAAAACATTACTAGCTTGTATGGCTATTACAAGACAAATTGGGGGGGCTGGAATGAGAAGGCCCGATGGCTTTCCTAACTTATCAGCAATAGTAGAGCAAAAATAATGATCTTGGGTTCCTATTTTTTGCAGCCGTGTATTATATCTGGAATAAAAGACTCAACATGCGGTTTCAAAAATTGGTGAAAGGACCTCACCGCAGAGTAAAAGAGATCATCATGCACCTCCACATTGCAGGGCAAAGGCAAAGCAAATGGAGTAGCATGCTGAAGAATATTGATTGTTATCGTGAATAGATGAAGACCAACTACTGCTAGGTGAAGAAGTTGGGCACTTGTACCCTTTTTAGAAGGTATCAAGTTGTCCTAGTTATTGATAGTTCTGGTTTCAGTTGTCTTAGATTTATTTGTTGTTTTTTCAGTTGAGATCTAGCTCTAGAGTCAATATGAGATAGTTGTAATAGTTTATTATTTGGTTGAATGAAAAGTTTTTTCTTTTGACCAAAACAGTGCTAAATAAATTATTTTAAATCAAAACTCCTTTAAAACTCTCTTTTTTCAAACCAGTTACACATTTTTAGCCACAAATGTTTAAAAGTATCGGTTAACCGTATTTACAATTTTTTTGAGGTGCCTAACACCTTCCTCGAAAATTTTCAAAACCCTTACCATTTCTCCACTTTTGTAACGTTTAAACACTTTCTTGACAAAATGGTTTCCCAATATTTTAAAAAATAATTAGGCGCCGAATATGTTTTCACACATTAGCCATGGAACATTTTAAACCAAGTTTAAAAAAAGGATCATAACACTTATGTTATTCTGCTCTTAATTATTTGATAGCTTGATCACCAAATAAATACTATCTACGAGTTTAGACCGTGTGTCCGAAATAAGAAGTCCATTTTGCATTATAGAATAAGGTAGGGCTTGTTCGGTGATCAGGCGATTTATCCAGTACTGAGTAGCGACTCTGACTATCTTATATCTAGCAAGTGACATGCTATTTATAGACCTTTACTTTGTTCACCTTGCTTAGTCAAACTTTTATACAAGAGATACAATTGTATCCTTATTATTAGAGACAATTATTGAGACATACACATTTCAGTAGTTTGGGTAGACATTGGTTTATCAGAGATGAACTCCAGAACAAAATCAAACTTGCGGTTAGTAAGCTAGATTTTCAACAGACTAACTAAAGTGGATACACAATATGATTGGATAAATCTCCTCGCAACTCTAGGACATTTCTCTCTTCTAAATTCTTAATCATATTACTTTCATTTGTTTACATTCTAACTTCAAATCTACAAACTCTTGATTTCATTATTATTTAATTAAGTTAGAAGCTTAATGACTAAATCCTTGCTGAAAACAATACTCTATTTATTATTAAATTGTTTTTCCATCACGTGCGCTTGCGCGTATAGCTAAGGTGCGATCGATCAGTTTGCCATAAAACTTAATATAATTTTAAAGCTGTAAAAGAATTTAAAAATAATAATCCAATCCGCCCTAGCGGCCTATCAAAACTCGGCCCACATAGTTAATGGGTTGTGGATCATACGTTGTTGCTAGCCTTCCGACCCCAACCCTGCCCATTAAGGCTAGCCATACCTAGTTCTCGGACCATTAAATCGTGCCTTTAAGGTCAAATTTAACCTTTTTTCCTGTAGAAAATATCCACGTGCTGGGAAGCTTATGTCATGTAGTTAATATGGGCAAATTCAAACCATTCAGTAGCACTAAAGATAGATCTGACTCTAAGGGTCGTTTGGTTTGAAGACACGTTATGCTGCAATTAGTTATGTTGGGATTGAATATATTAGATTAATTATATTGAGATTAGTTATTCTGGTATTATTTCTTATTGGTTGTTTGATTTGTTGTATTAAAAGTAACATGTATTACAAAAATTTAAGAAAAATTGTTTGTTTATAAAAATACCCTCTACCTTATTTAATAGTAATAAAAAAGAGTTTGAGGGAACTCAGGGTTATTTTTGTCACTTTCATTGTTTTTTCCTGGGATAACTAATTCTGGAAATGTTATTTCACCTTCTATCAGGATAACTTATCCCGATACTATTTTTAATCCTAAAATAATTTATCATAGGATTAGTAACCAAACAAGAGATAAGAAGATACTAAATTTTTATCCGAAGACTATTTTTACTTATCCATCCTAACAAACGACCCCCGACAAGACCGTCAACGGAGGGAGTAAAATTGACATTTTTTATAATTAGAAAGGTTAAATAAAGGATAAAAGAAAATAGTAATGCATTATTATTGAATATAGAGCAAGAAGGATAAAAAGTTTTAACATTTTCGTGTTGAATTTGGTGATTTTATAATAATATAATTATTAGAAGTGACAAGGAAAGAAATAATGGAGAAGTGTATAATGATCTCCGATAACTAATCGCGAGTGGGAAGAGGGCACAAGTACTCAAATGGAGGTGGAATGGCTTCTTGTAATCCACGGCCTCATCACACTCCTAGTATTGATTTCTTTCCTCTGCGGCCAATGGCCTATTTTCCAAGGCACTTTCATTCAAAAAATTCACTTCTTCCTCACTTTTGGTGCCTGTGATTATTTCCGGTATTTATTTTAATGCATATTATTTCTTGCTTGTTCGGTCCCTATAGTAAATTTTGATATTAATATGGGATTTTGAATTTCAGGCGGTTTGTGGGTGCTGTGTTTGGTCAAAAAGGCTCCGATGCTCTCTTCCGCGTCGAGTACTATTGTTGTGATCGTCCTAATCCTACCCTCCAGGTATTTCTCTTCTTCTTAATTCACCTTATTTCAAATTCAATCCGTCCCTTTTCCGGACCCGGACCCACGCATAGCGGGAGCTTAGTGCACCTAAAAAAGAAGAAATCATCTTAAAGCACCATAATAATTGACCTAATATTTAGCAAGTGCTCAGAATATTAATGGGTTGATTTTTTTACATGATCACTCAACTTATAGTTATTATTTCATAAAGTCACTTTTTTGTTGAAGAAAATTAGAATCAAGAAGAAATGTTACTATTAATTCAGTGACCATTTGAGAAATCAAACTCGAAGATTAAGACACTTCTATGTCAAAGTTCAGTAGAAAAGATGTGGACTCGCAACTTTGAGCAATTACTTGCGTTACATTGGATGATGCAAAGTGCTCTAAGAGGTTTAATTATAGATCTCATTTTGTGTCATTAATATACAAAAGTTGTTTTTATTCTTCGAAAACTGAAATGTACATGATGAAACTTTCTTCCAAAGTGAATCTTTGAGATGACAACTACAACTTTTTAGTTTGTCTTTGGGACTTCTGCGTACATTCTACCCTCCCCAGACCCCATTTTTGTGAAATTTCACTGGGTATGTTGTTGTTGTTATTGTTGTTTGGGACTTAGGAGCGGAACTAGTCTTTAGGAGATTCGACGACAATTGCTTTTCTTCCTTTTTTTTTTTGTCCTTTTTGTATTAATTCTTTGGTTTTGGGGTTTTGTCAGTGTCTCCTCCATTTTCATATCCTTTTTTCTTCTTCTATGAATATAGAAACTTTATTTGAAAATTGTATGTTACTAAATGCAGGTCATATATTTGGGGATAATTGGAGGCAGTTACTACTTTATTGTGCAGTCAGCCTTTAAGTACATTCCTGGGTATTACTTAGGTGAAGTGCACAGGTATTATATAATCCCTGAGCTTTGTGTCACTCTCATATGCATCGGTTTGTTTGTCACTTGACCACCTATATTGATTTTTGTGGTATATGTACGTGAATTTTCCTAGAAACTACATAAAATTGCAGGTACATGAGCTTGTTGGCAGTTGGCGGGGGTATTCTCCTCTTTCTATTGACTAGCTTTTCTGACCCAGGAACTGTGAATGCTGCGAATGTTTCGCATTATCTTTCTGCTTATCCCTATGACAATATTATTTTCTCAGAAAAAGAATGTCCTACCTGCAAGATCCCAAAGTAAGTGTGTTTCTTTCGTTTAAACCTCTAAATCTCTGGTTCACTACACTAGCTAATTGAACTTTATTTCTACTCCTTGTTCAGACCTGCTAGGTCAAAGCACTGCAGCATTTGTGATCGCTGTGTTGCTAGATTTGATCATCATTGTGGATGGATGGTTTTTTTCCCCTTTTTCCATTATTTTCTATCTCTCATACGTATACCGTTAACTCTATTTCAGCATATATTCTTTGTACATGTCCTAATGGTTTTCATTCTGTTTCCCAATATCACAGAATAATTGCATAGGTGAGAGAAACACCAGATACTTTATGGCTTTTCTTCTCTGGTGAGCAAATGTTACTGATTGGTCTTTCTGCCAAAGGGCTTATCTCGTGCACAGAGTGCTCTCACTAGTGCCGGGGTAGGGAGTGGGTGTGTATTGTACACATTCCCTTGCGTTTTAGCAAAGAGGTTTTTTTCATGCCTCGAAGCCGTACCTACCCGTCACCTAAGGAGCATCTCTGTCGTTGCACCAACACTCGCCCTTAACGGCCTTTCTGTTGCAATAAGAAGAATATTCTTCCATTGTTTTCTAGTCCACTGTGTCGTTTGAACCTTGAGCTAACATGGTAGAATTGAAAGATGCTTAGACCAGGTAGAGTGGGTTGGGTTCAGTTAAAAGTATGAGAAATAGTTGGGAAAATGTGACACACATCCCTAAATTGGAATATGCAAAATATGGACAGGATAAGTTCTCTCATAGGAAGTAATCTGAAGAAATTAAGGCTCTTGCAACTTCAGATGTTACAAAGTACTTTTGATTGGAGAGCAGCGGCTGGATGATTGAAGGAAGATTTCAGATTATCTCTTCTTTTTCGTTTTTTGATAACCCATTTTACGGTGTGCAGTTCATCAAAGGTGTGTCAAGAAACATCCTTTTATCCATGGTACCAACCCTTCAATGCCTCAGTGAACAAATACCCTTGTTAGGGGATATTGGTTACTGCTGTCCCTTTTCAATGCAGATGATTTTTGAAATTTGTAGGATACCTTTACTCTAGCACAGAAATCTAACTTCCCCCCAATCCATACTAAAAACAAATAAATAAAAAATGTTAGGATTTGAGTCCCAAATCCGACCTAATCAGAAAACAGTAAATAAGCGAAGAACAAATAACACACAGATTTATAGCCACAACTCAACAAAAAATAGGAAACTCCATTATTAGCACAAATGATTGGCTGACCTTCGTGGAAAAAAGAACTTTTATTGCTCTATCTTCTGGACTTTGTTTACTCTAAGAACTTTTATTGCTCTATTTTCTGGACTTTGTTCACTCTAAAAACTTTTATTGCTCTGTCTTCTGGACTTTGTTTACTCTTTCTAAAGGATAATCCTTCCATTGTACTTAAAAAAAGAAGAAAAGATACATATTCTTCTATAGAAGAGTTGTTGAAGAAATTGAAAAAACCCAAAGGAAGAGAGAGCGCTACTTCTCGAGAGCATTTCTTAAAGCTAATGTGGATAGTTTTTTTCAAAAGCTGAGTTTGGCAAATGGGAAGAAATCACCTAGCATTTTTTTCCTGTCTCTGCTGGAATTTGAACTCTATTATCCCGTAATTTTCACCCACTTCATTGAGGTTAAGCGACACCCTTGGGTGCTTCGAACTCTCTATTATTATTGAAGAAAGTATGAGGCGTAAGTCATTGTAATAAGCTCGGTCGAAATGACCTTATTAGGGAAAAATCTTATTTTTCGTGTATTTAATATTGTCACTTCATTTGTTTTCACGTCACATGCTTATGAAAAATATGTATGTGAATAACATAAAGATTCAACTTAATTCTGAAAGATTTTGTACTAAATACTGATGCCCATGCTGATAAGACTTATGTTACCTTTCCTGTTATTTTCAACATGCATCTGCAGGCATTTCCTTCTCTGTTTGTATGGGGCAGTTGCTATTGCACTAGTGCTAGCTGGCAGACTGAAAGAATTACGGGTTATAGATATTCTTACTGGTGCATTGACTAATCCTTTTAACTGTTATTCATGCCCAATTGCATGTTAGATCCAAAGTAATAGTTGTGTTTCTCTGTTAATGCAGTTTATTATGGCTTCGAGAAATCATTCAGTACTTTGGCTCCACATGTTGTAGTGGTAAGTGGAGGTACACCTTTTGGATTCTGCCTGATTGTATTTCAGGGGCGGAGCTAGGCTTTGGGTTACGGGTTCGGCCGAACCCGGTAATTTCAATCCAAATCGTATATTTGTCTTAAGAAATCCATTGAATGTAATACAAATTATGACTAATTTAGAACCCAATAACTTAAAAGGACTAGAATCCCGAACCCGTAACCTTTAAATCTTGGTTTCGCCTCTGTTGTATCCGTCTCTTCCCCTGTTGCATGTGAGTGTGTGTGGTCAAATTTTCATATGTTCTGGAAACTTTAATAAATAATTAATATATGAGTCCTTGATAAAGGCAATGCTATCAAACATCCCAACCTACTTTATGTGTCACGTCCCAAATCGGGGGACGCGCGGGCACCTATTCTTTTCCTATCCGGTAGGCGAACCCGTCCCTTAATCACAACTCAATCAATAATAATGTAAAATCCAATCATCAAATTTACATAATAAGTCTAGGATAGATAAGGAAATAGTGCGGAAGTAATGCAACAATCCCAAGGAATCTGGTCTAAGGCAGTACAAGAGCCACTACTACATAGCTATAAGTCTGAATACTAATACATAGTCTAAAAAGTACAATACTGCCTCGGAATAGCAAATAAGACAATAGATAACGAGAAACATTCGGGCTGCGGATCCATCCAAGTGCTCACCCTAGATGCTCGTCACCAAAGCCTCGGGACTCAGTCACGAGGAGAGGAAGTAGACCCTGTCACGTACTTTACACTCATAAAAGAATGCAACAAGGTAGTATCCGTACAAACACTATGTACCGGTAAGTATCATAGGCCGACAACAGTTAGTTAACATATATAAAGTAAGAGACTGAAAGATAGGCATGCTCCCAATCAAATATAAAGATTACACAGTCAAAGAATAACATCACCACTACGAATACCAAGTCCGAATCTAATAAGTATGAATATGAATGCATATGCAATGCAATGATACACACACGCTCCGGGCGGAGTACCTCTATGCCTCGATAGTCATGACCCATGGGGAACCCGCGAAGTCCATGTACATGCTGTGGCGCACATCCTGATCTAATGTAAGTATATGTTGCGGAACGTGCAACCCGGTCCAATATATGTATATATGTTGCGGCGCGCAACCCGATCCAAATGTATGACCATGAATGTATGAATGATATCAAATGCCAATGAGAATATATCAACACCAATGGGAAAATATCAAGTCAATCGTGCCACGCATGGACACATAACATCTCCATTCCTCTATACACAATCAAGTCTTGTATCATACACATGGTGACGAGCCACTAGATCAAATAACAACAACCACAATCAAGCAATAATACCAGCATAAGTATTCCATCCCAACTTTATACCCGAAGGCGTAACATGCTTTCTCCAACAATCACTAACTCTACATATGCTTCGCTGACCGGAGTCTAACCATAAGGTAAATCATGTTAAGAATGAATCAATCCTTCCTCTATACACACTCAAGTCTAGTATCATACACATAGTGACGAGCCACTAGATCAAATAAGGCAACAACCACAATCCAGCAACAATACCAACCTAAGTATTCCATCCCAACCTCATATCCGAAGGCGTAACATGCTTTCTCCAACAATCACTAACTCTACATATGCTTCGCTAACCGGAGTCTAACCATAAGGTAAGCCGTAATCTACCTCGATGCTGAGCTGGTGCCACGAATCGCCAAATCTAAGCCTTGCCCTTCTGAAGAGCCTCTGAATACTCATAGTCTAGTCATTATTGAAATCTAAGTTAGAAACGGGAAACAACGGTACCCATAATGCTATACATTCGTTCGAACCAAAATCAACCAAGGGAAAACGGGAAAACGGGCCCACAAGGGTAAAATGGGTATTTCAAGGATGGAATAGGTAACCCAACGTTCTAGAAGTCCATTTCTCCTCCCCAATTGCTAAATTAGCTCAAGTATCGATCAATTTCATCATTCAAGTCAAAACCCCCAATTTGGGTATAAACCCTAACTTTCAATCCTTCAACTATAATGGAAGATTCAAGCTTATTGGTTGTTAATTCATCAATTTCCATTCTTAGGTTAGTCAACACATCAATTTATCTCATATTCAAAGCTTCAGATTCAATTAACACTATGTAGGTACAAACTCATCTTCTTCAACTAGTTTTCTAGATTTCCACCATAGATTCAAGTTTAGGAAAGGTAAATAATAGATAGCAAGGTTGAAGAGACTTATCCCAAGGAGAATCCACTCAGAAACACTTCAAATTGCCCTTGAAGACACTTAGGAGAAATAATTTTGGGAATGGGAAATGAAGGATTTAACTTAGCATTAAATAGAATCTGTTTCTGCTTTTTCTGCTACAGCGGAACCGCTCTCGCGATGCCCGCCTCGCTATAGCGCATCCGCTACAGCGAATTCTTCGGAATCTGAAATACCCGCGCCAGCGGACCAGGCCTCGCCGAGGCAGGTCTGTGGCGTACGATATCTCGCCCCAGCGAGACATCAGACACTAACAATTTGCTGGTTTTTCACTAACTTACCAAAACCCGACAATCACCCGAGACCTCCCAGTGCAAACCAGACATGTAAATGTACATAAAAACACGCTACAGACTCACTCATGGTGTCGGACTTCCCAACGAAGGTCTATTTGACCGAGTCAACACCCAATGGCCAAAAGAAAAACCAATTTTCCAACCAATAATCCAAAATGCTTTTGAATGTCTCTGGAGCCAAACTGAACATCCCACCAAGTCATAATTGGCCATTTGGACCTCTCGGAATCGACGGATTCCCGAAAAAGGTCTATCTACTCAAACGTCAACTATCGGTCACATGTTTTCCACTTTAAGGTTCTAATTCTCATAAGTCACCATAAAACTCGCCCGATTACCTCGGGAACCATGTCGCCCATCTCCGCGGGTCAAAATCGTACTAACAGGGCTCGGGGATGGGTCAACGGGGCAAATGGGTCAAAATGCAATAACGACCGAATGGGTCATATATTATGTCCTTGTTCTCCATTCCTACTTCGATTTGCAAAAGGCTTGAGATATTGATGAGGGATTTCTTGCGGGATATTCAATCACACTGCTAAGAAAGTGGCTATAGAGATATGCTAACGAAGAAGGGGCCACGTGGAGAAAGGTGATTAAGTGAAGTAAGGAAATAACCAATTTGGTTGGTTCCCAAAAGATGCGACCACCTTCTATTGGGCGAGACAATGGAGAGGCATAATACAACAACAACAACATACCTAGTGAAGTCCCACAACGTGGGGTCTGGGGAGGATAGAGTGTACGCAGACCTTACCTCTACCTTGGTAAGTAGAGAGACTGTTTCTGGAAGACCCTCAGTGGAGAGGCATAATGAAGGACAAAAATCAGACTTCTCAATATTTATTGCCCTTTCATTGTGAAGGGAAACGAATATGGTTTTGGCTCGATATATGATGTAGTGACAAAACGCTAAAGGACGACTTTATGCGATAGTTTACTGTAGCAAGCGGCTAGGATGTCATGGTAGCCAATACTAATGGGAGATACAAGTCGTCACTGTCATCGGAGATTTTCTTTAGGAGACCCCTCCGAGACTGAATTTGAGGAGGTAGGGACATTCTTTATGGGCTTTGTAGTCATGTACATTTCGGTGAAGTGGATAGAATGATTTGGATAGGAACATCTGAAGAAATTCAGAGTCATGTCTTACTATAGCCACCTCATTTTGGTATAGGAGTCCATAAACCCATATGAAAAACATTGTGGATATCGAGGGGCCCAAAAAGGTGTATTCTTCACATAGTGTATGACATGGGGGGGGGGGGTTTCATTTTGACAGCTGACCACCTTAGGAGGAGCAAATGCATCGTGGTTAATTGGTGTTGCGTGTGCAAAAGAAATGGGAATGACACCGACCACTTTCTACTTCAACGTCAGTATGTGGTCTTCAGGGTGCGGTCGATTCTTACCGGCACAGTTGTAGAAATGTTGGCAAGTTGGAAACTGAGCGATTGGAGAATAGTAGGGAGAGGCCATGGAGGATCACATCTTTTAGCGTTTTTTTTATTATTATGGAGAAAGGAATAAAAGAACATTTGAAGGTCTAGCGAGAGCCTTGTCAAGAGTCCAGAGTTCTCTTTTATTTCTATCATACTTTTGGTGAAAAGTGGATAATATTCATTGGAGTGTTATAAAATAAATTACTCTCTCCGTTTCAATTTGTTTGTCTGGTTTTTACTTGGCACAAAATTTAAGAAAGTAAAGAAGACTTTTGAATCTTGTGGTCTTAAACCAAAGATATGTAGAATGTACTAAAATGCCCTTTAATCTTGTGGTGTTAAACATGTCATGTGGTGTTAAACATTTCATGTGGAAAGTTGAAATTAAAGAGTTGCCAAAAAAGAAAGACATTCTTTTTTAAACGGACCAAACAGGAAAGTAAGACAAACAAATTGAAACGGAGGGAGTACATTGATTTATACTCTGTTTCTATTATACACTTAAAGGTGTGTTGTCAATAAATTGCTTTATTCTTTTTTCCAGGAAAAAAATGGAAAAACAATTAGCATATGCTTGCATTATTACCAGTATGGTTGTTTGAAAGCACATTATTAAATCAACCTTGCAAAATACTGATAATGATTGGGGGGGGGGGGGGGTTCTGCTACATATGGAAACACTGGAATTAGATTATCCTTTCTATGCATTGTTGATCTAATTAAGGATGCTTGCACCTTTTTCTTGTTTCTTAATACATTTCATATTTGTATTTGTGCTTATGGTTTGTTTCGTAATGATGATCTGCTTTGTATCAGTGGTTGTTGGATTCATACAACACTCAAATACTTATCATGGTATTTCTGGCTATAGTTTCTATGCTACTAGCCGGTTTCCTTGCATACCACACCAAACTGTGTGTCACAAATACCACAACAAATGAGGTAGTCCTTTTCTGTTTTGTTCAGTTCAGTACATTTTTCCAGTAGCTTAATGATGACTGTGGTTTGGCTGTGTGCTCTGGCTTTTCCTCTCCTTTGTACTACCTGCATTTTCTTTGGAAGTGAGCTTATGGCACACGTGTGACGTGTCTAATAATAAAACTTTTAATTTTTTACTACTCCCTCCATTTCAATTTGTTTGTCTGGTTTTGACTTGAAACGGAGTTTAAGAAAGTAAAGAAAAGTTTTGAATCTTGTGGTCTTAAATTAAAGATATGTAGAATGTGTCAAAATTTCCTTTATGTCAAAATTTCCTTTAATCTTGTGGTCTTCACATGTCATGTGGAAAGTTGGAATTAAAGAGTTGCCAAAAAGGCAAGAGACATTATTTTATAAACGGACTAAAAAGAAAAGTAAGACAAACAAATTGAAATGGATGGAGTATTACATTACTTTCTTGGACATTTCACCTAAAATGAAAAATGACTTCTAATCTATCATTGAACAATATTTAGGCCAGTTGGCGATGATTAGATCTCTAAGATATTTTGACAAAGAGGAAAAAAGAAAGGAATAATTTCAGAGACCTCCCCTCATGTTTCGCTTCTAAACATTGACATCCCTTATAGTTTACAATATTACAATTACTTTTCTTGTTTTATTTTTTTTGTACAAATTCTTTTAACCTATTTATTATTAATGTAAAAAAAATTATTTTGACTATTTTACCCCTTTCTAATACCAGTTTTTGTTTAATATATTATTTAGAATAAATAATATGAAGAGGAGGTGCGTGAATGCGTCAGTAAGGAGGTGTGAGGTTGACTATAACATGAGTTAGGAGATGTAGAGGTATGCCAAAGAAGAACTGAGGGGAGGTGAGACAGGACATGACACAACTTCAGATTACTGAGGACATGACCCTAGATAGAAAGGTGTGGAGATCGAGGATTAGGATAGAAGGTTAGCAGGTGGCTGAGTGTTCTCCTTATTATTATTAGTAGTTATTATTAGTAGTAGTTAGATCGCGTAGTTTCTTTTTTTCAATGTGTATTAATATCTATTGCTTCATTTTATCTTGCTATTTTGCTGTCATATTTTTCTTGATACCATGCTTCGAATCCTTTTTTTCTTTTTATGTGTAGAATCCTTTTCTTTTCTTTTGATCCGAGGGTCTATTGGAAATAGCCTCTCTAACCCACAAAGGTAGGGTAAGGTCTGCGTACATCCTATCCTCTCCAGACTTGACTTGTGGGATTACACTGAGTATGCTATTTTATTTTAGAATAAAAATTCTAAATCCATTGACTAGAAGGTCAGCCGATTCCCACTCTGTAAACACGGTGCACTCCACCTTATGATGACCATAAAGATTTAATGTTATTAAGAAGAAGATTCTTTGGATTTGCTGGGTTCAATTGATGGGACCCATTTGCATTGGTTAGGCTGAGCCCAGAAACTTCTCCATCGGTGATCGGATTTGGTGGGCGGGACACCAGTGGGAGAGGATATTTGATTAGGGCAGAAGCGTGATTAATTTTCAATTCTCTTAACACTGAAAAAAGATTCAATAGAAATCATAGTTGATTACTTACGTTCTTTATTTGTTTAATTAGAAGATTAGGTTTGAAGAAGAAAAGGAACCTTTTATGGAATAAGTGCAAAGAAGAAAGATGAGGTGAACCAAGAAAATTTTAAATTATAATTGCAATATTATAAAACGAAACCATAATCCAAGAAAATTGAACATGTGTAAATCTTGCAATAATGATGATGATGGTAAGAAAAGATTTGAGCTTTGATGTGTTTAATTCTTCTGGGTATGTTTTTGTGTGGTTTCGAGAGAGTTCTTTGTTCTTGAGAAAATATTAAACAAAAAATAGAATATAAGGGGGGTAAAATGGTAAAAATATAATTTTTTATATTTATAATAAATAGGTTAAAAGAATTGTTACAGAAAATTCAAAATAAGGGAAGTAACCATAATACTGTAAACCACAACGGGAGGTCAGTGTTATGGAGCGAAACCTGAAAGGAGGTCTGAAATTACCCCCCCCCCCCCCCCCCCCCCAAAAAAAAAAAAAAAAAAAAAAAAATCTGCTCCTATAAGTGTGACAAATTTGTAAAACAATATTTGGACTGACTAAAAATATTAACTTGAAAGACTGACTTTATTCATTTTGGATTGTTTTGCTAACAAGTTTTAGGACGGGGCTTGCAGCATTTTCTCTTAGGGTGATAGCAGTGTCTCCTTTATTTTTCTAATTTGACCAGGCAAGGAAAAAGTAAAGAAGAAAGGGAATAAGATAAAGATAAAGAAATGCATTAGAACTTCCTAATCGTAGAAATGCATTAGAAGTTGTTGTTGTTGTTGCATTAGAATATCCTAATCATAAACCTTGTTGATTCAGCACAACTATAAAATTTTAGAAGTTGAAACAGCAGCTTGCATGTAAAGCTAAATTTTGCTTGTGTGATCTGCAGACTTTCAAATGGCAAGAGTACTTAAACTGGAAGAGGAAGGTTAACGAAGCAAAGGCAAGTGCAGCAGCTCTCAAAGCAAGTTTAGGTGAATTGAACCATGAAAAGCACCCTGTGAGCAAATGGAAAGCCTTCTTCCTAAGGTCCCGTCTTGAAGAGGTTGAGGTCGTTAAAAATAACATTTATGATAAAGGAATGATCCAGAATATCTCTGAGATTATAGTTCCTCTTTCAACAAGGCAGTCATTCTTACCGAGGAAGTCAAAATCAGGTTAAAATTGTCAGTTAGTGACCCATATCTCATAGGGCTTGGTAGGTCATCCTTGGTCCAATGTTTTTAGTCTAATAGTCATACTACCAAGGAGAATGCACTAAATGTGAAGCACACTCGCTTTTCCCAAACTTATCACTGACAAGTATCTACAAGTCATCTACCTTTATACTTGGGTTGGCATAGCCAATGCAGTTTAATTGCATGTGGTGAAAGGATTGGACGAGTTCTGTGGAAGGGGTTAAGTTCGTGCAGCGGTGTTGCTTCTTTTTACTTTGCTGCGGTGCCAGTGTTGAATGGAAGTGCTTACTGTTCTTTTTTTGCTTTATGCTTCTTACTTGTGGTGCAGCATACATTCCCTTCATATTTCTAGGGTACATTTTCAATCTTTATTTAACTTTTTATACATCTTTGCTGCTTTAGCAGCTAATTTTTACATGTACTACGTAATAGGACGAGAATGAGTGCCTGGTATATGTTGCAATCTGACGTCTTGTACCAGCAGCGGAACTGGAGTTCGGATATAATTCAAATGAATTTTGTGCTCATGTAACAAAAAAAAAAAGAGAATGTTCCCAGCAGCTTAACTTTTTTTTTCTTCTTTCTGTTAGGTAAATGAATTCATTGATGTGTGGAAACTCTTGTATACCAAGAAGTAGGGGTCTTACGATTAAAATGTGGCTCTCCAAAAGGCTTCCAAGCTTGTATACAAATAGGTAGGGCCATAGGGGCATAGTTTGGGAAAAATCGAAATCTGAATTTTTCATATTTTTTGTTTGCTCTATCATATTATGGTTTGGAGTTTGGATTTAATTTTGAAAATTTTGGATTTCTGATTTGGGACTAAAAAAAATGAATATTAAAAAATTTGGAATTTTTCACACCTTATGTTTGGCTCTTAGGCCAAGGCAACCACTAAACTGAATATGACATAACCATTAGATACTACTATTAGTACAATCTCACTCAATTAAATCAGTTGTTGCTCACTCAAGAAGAACAAGATTTCCCTGCTGAGAGTACATTTTTGTAAGTTAAGCACCAACCTTTTGTGTCAATGCAAAAAGTGGAGGGTGAATAATTTAATAGGTAATTGAATTATAGTAAATATCTCACTAAAGTCATTTATATTTGTTTTGTATCAAAAAGATCATTCAAGTTAGACTAGTTTACTTATACAGTCATTATATCAAATAAATAAATAGATAAACCACAAGTTTAATTTTGTAACACTTACTTCCATTTGTGGTTTACTCATTATATCAAATAAATAAATAAATACATAAACCGCAAGTTTGATTTTGTAACACTTACTTCCATTTGTGGTTTACTTGCCGGTCTTATTTTATTGTTTTATGATAATCTTTTAACTTAATTATTACTAGTATAAAAAAATTAGTGTAACTAATTTGTCCTTTAGGATATATATAATTAACTTAACATTTATTTTTGGATAAATTGAACTTTTTACAATTTAAGGTACACATATAGGCATACAATATTAGGACTTTCGAATATGAAACTTGATAGTTTAATCTTCATTATTTTTTTAATTGAGGACATCCTATGCCACCTTTCGTGAACAGTTATGTCCGAGAATGAATTGTGATATAGCGCCGAATAAGCCACAACTTCTTTAGAGATTTTACTAAATTAACTTTGGAATCTGTCAGAATTATTTATCAATGATGGAACGAAAGATGTAATACTTCTTATATTTTTCATTTTTGTTTTGTTTATTTAATATTTTGAAGCTTATTAGCACAATTTCAAAGAGATCTTATCATATGTTGAATATGCAACTTTTCAAAGAACTCACGACAAAGAACCTTCTGGTCTTATTTCTCTTACAAGCTTTGGTACTCCAAAATTACTACAACCTAAATTCTTCACAAACTCAATGGTCCATCACAAAAGAAAAAGAAAGAAAAAAGAGGGGTTTTAAGATTCTTTAGAATTCACAATTAATTAAAGAATACATTATGACTTGAAGAATTCATAAAACACAATAGAAAATATCCTAATGGACAAATTGGTTAAATTAATAATAATAAGGTTAGAAGAATTATCATAAAATAAGAGAGGCACGTAAACCACAAAAGAAGTAAGTGTTACAAATTTAAACTTGCGGGAGGTTTATGTAATTATTTCTTTAATTTTTTTTTTTGGATAAAATGACTTTATAGGTAAACTAGTTTAACTTGAATTACCTTTTTGATACAAAACAACCATAAGTGACTTTAGTGAGACATTTACTATAGTTCAATGACCTTTTAAGTTATTCACTCAAAAATTGGAATACTCCTTGTAACATCAAATTTCGCGTTCGAAAATTTAAAAGACAATAAAAATAGTAATAAATAATAATATTAGTATCTAAATAAATTATGTGGGTTACAATCTTTAGACTATCTTAAATCAAAAGATGTTGATGAGATGTTGTGGTCTCAATAATAGTTCAAGAGCTTATAGAGTTTAGATGATTGAGAAACTATGTATAAGTGACAATCAATGTACAAGAACCAAATCCTTAATACATCATCAAAAGAAATTGGTAAAGCAGACACAATTCTCTGAGAAAATGCTGAGAGGAATTGATCTTTTAAACAAGAACTGGAGACTGTCTGAAGAAGCTGTTAAGTGCAGACTTCGAGAATTGCAATTATGACTCAATACAATTCTATAAAGAACTAGAGTTCAAGATATAAAAATACTATCATAAATTGTCTACATGGAATTAGCTAGAAAATATAAGTTAACAGTATGCGCGTAAAGAAGGAAATTCATGTCAAACAAGGATTGATTTCGTACTAATGAAACCAAGTCTAGATCGGATGTGGAGAACTTAAGGTGGCTATTTACTCCTGTAAATACAGCACGACAAAAACTTTGGAGCTTAACCACAACCAAAGAGAGAGGCTTTAGAGTGAGAGCAGAGTCAACAAAAAGAGTCTCGGGGGAATCAACTACTACAATGAAAGAACATGTACGTTCCTTTCACGGTTTATCTGTACTGGTCTTGTGTTGTAACAATTATGTTCTTTTGGTTCCAAGACAAGATATTGATTATATATTAGATTGTAGTAGGTTTTATTTTTTATTTGTAAGGGAGTTCATTGACTGGGTAGAGTCACTGAAAAAGTTAGGTGAGAGAGACAATAATTAAAAGAATTAATGAGGAGAGAGGAATGTACTATTTGGAGAAGTTCCTTAGGTGTACATAAAGTTGTAACCTTAAAAATGCTCGAGTTCAGTGGAGTTTAAGAAAATCCTATAAGATGTAGGTCATGATTTTTTCTACTTGAGCAAGGAATTTCCACGTGAATTTTTGTATTGATTTACATATTCCGCACTTTACCTTCTTGCATAGTTGCTCAAAGAACTTGGTTCTTTGAGTGCATAACTCGTAGCCAAACTAACAAATGATATCAGAGCCTGATTTTTCAACAAAGGCTAATACCTTAAAAGACTGAAGATGGTTGCACCTCAAGAAGTTCAAGATGGTCTATTAACCACCATGTCACCATACTTCAAGGGGGAACATTATCAATGGTGCAAGATAAGAATGCATGACTTTATAACTGCGAAAGACATAGAGGTTTGAGACATAATTCAAAATGGTCTATGGATTCCTTTAGCCCAGGTCAAGGAAGGCAAAAGAACTAATCCCAAAATCTAGAAGCAATACATGGAGGAAAATCTGGAGGATACTCAACTAAATGCCAAAGCATATGAAATTCTTCTCCAAAGTATTGGACCTACCATACATTATCAAATCTTGTCATACCACAACTTTGGGGGGCGGGGGGGTGTCCGGCACGCGGTGCCTAACAACACCGAGCGTGCCACATCTCGCTCGTACCCGGGATACACATGAATTTGGACCAATAAGGCCTCAGAATAATCCCCTTAAGCCGATAAGGCGTAATACACTGTAGAAGCAGAAAAGCCCAATACATATAATATGAAGAAAGCCGATAAGGCCACAGTACACATTAGCTGACTAACAGAGAGGCCGACAAGGTCATACATGACTTCGCCACATACAACGACTGTCTATAAGCCTCTAAGGAGTACATGAACATCATTAGGTCAGGATAGGCCCGGCCATACCCATAACTATATATATAAAATCATACCGACTCCGATTAGCACATCCAAAACAAGTAGAGACCTCTGACATCACCGATGAAATGAGGTCCTACTGGAAATGGGCATTGCTCCGTCTATC
Organism: Anisodus tanguticus; assembly: GCA_034509755.1. Lineage (NCBI taxonomy): Eukaryota > Viridiplantae > Streptophyta > Magnoliopsida > Solanales > Solanaceae > Anisodus > Anisodus tanguticus. The sequence goes on from CM067557.1 coordinate 21,739,075, forward strand.
TGTACCTACGAGCATGAAATGCAGCTCTCCAAAAAGGGGACGTCAGTACGAATAATGTACTGAATATGTCAGATAAGAAAATGTAAATAAATGCAGTAAGGGAAATGAGATAAGAAAGAAATAACATATAACTCTGAATTCCATTGGGGACCATGATATGCATAAGAATAATACAATCGCGTATATAACGTCGTAGGCCTATGCATGAAATATCCTTTATATAGTATATCACGTATATAATGTTGTAGGCCTCTGTGGGCAATATCTTTCATATAGTATATCGTGTATATAACATTGTAGGTATTTGTGGGTAATATCTTATCTTTTATATACATATACATGAGAACAATCTAATGAACATGGAATACTCTTTAAATTTGTCGGAGTGACGTAAGGTTGTTGGACCTCCGACTATTATTATGGAACTGTGTACCACGATCGTTATAATCCAACAAGGAACTCAGAATCAATTCATATAACAAGAAGTATCATCAAGTGTGAAAAATATTCCCAACTAGGGACATATTAATAAATACTATAAAGTACTCCCGATAAAGGACAACAAAGATCATGAAATAGTTTTTAAGAGTAAGAAATAGCATGATGTCAATGATCAAGAATATATCCTTCGTTTATGGACTTTCCGATAGGAAGAGGATATTGAGAAGACCAAGAAAGCAAAACCAAGTTGAGTATCTGAAGAAGGAAAAAGTGGAGGTGCACCACTACCAGGAGCCACGACATCCCGTGACTTTAGAGGAACTCTTACCAAGTTGGTTCTGCACTAGGACTGCTTGGGACAACATCGAGGCATCATGCTTCAATATCAATGAAGAAGAAGCAAAGAATGAAAGTCTATCAACGTTGTCTCCAACATCATCTGAAAAGCTTACTAAGTCATCTTTTCAAGAAATGCACGCATGTGATACAAAAATCACATTCACTAACGACAATCTTCTACTTGGTGAAACATTGAACAATCATCATTGTATATGGTGAGTCAATTTTAGCGTGGGTTGGATTTTAATTTGGTCAAGCTTCTAAATTAGTATTTTAACTTCTTTTTTAAAATTATTTTACTTTTCACTTTCTTAATTCTCTCTGGAAAATACAAAATCCAACTAAGATGACTATAAAAGTGAACTTGGTAAAGTAAAATAACTTTTGAAAGATATAAAGAAAAGATAGATAACTTTAATGATTAATTACAAAAAGTCAAGTGACTATTTAGGCAATCAATTTTCTAGTGCAATGATGAAACTATTTGGTTGCGGCCTTCTCGTTTATGTCCTCTCTGCTCCAACTCCTCTTCTTACTTCCTTATTTCCTTTATTCCTCTACATGACTACATCAACACTTCGCTACGTGCATCAGATTATGGAGACAAATGGAATAAAGACGACTTCCCATAGCGTAACTTCATTTCCTTGTCCCTTATAGGTCATATTCCCTGAAACCACTGTATTTTTACATGCTTTATTCTCAACACTGTAATAATTCTCCATCTTCTCTTGAATTGTTCAATTTTTGAAACTTTTTTACACATTGTTCTAACCGTTAGTTCTAGCTAGATGTGATTAAATCAACTCTTCTTTTTCTCTCTTTTTCCAGTATAGTAGGTAAATTAGTTTGACTTATGCTTAAAAAATTAGTTTGACTTATACTGAGTAAATTTAGTTGCTCTAATCTAACAAACTAATAGAGTGGTTGTTACTTTAATGTGACCAAAAATAATTTTGTAACTTTATTTTAATAATGAATAATGTTACTAGTCATGTGTAACATAAATACAATGTGAAGTCACGAAATCTCTAATTTATATTATACAATGAAATAAAATTGGTCAAATAGTAATTGATTGATTTCCTTTAACATAAAATACAGGACGCCTAGAAGGACAAGTGTCGTTGATGTACATTACTTCATGCACCATAATGGAGAATTAATTCCAATTGAAATTTTAGACCTTGACATATCTGCTTAAGGTTATTAGTTCTCTGCTTCTCATTTAATTTTATAGAGTTCGCCCTGGAAGAGATGAGGAAGTTCATCTGACTTGCTAACAATCGTAATTGATTTTGCGGAAAAAAAGGTTGAAGTGTTGTTCAAATTAAAAAAAATTACATTTCCATGTTAAATCTAAATGTCTAGATGAATTTAAAATTTAATACTTGTATACTTAACTTTAAGAATTGTATCAATTATTCTAGAACAAACACACATAAAGACACTAGATGGATATAGCCCGTGCTAGCACGTTTATCTCTCCATACTGAAGCTTTAGACAAATTATCGGTTTGGTATGTGAAGCTTACCCCCCTTCATCATAATTATAAAAATTGTGCATATATCTTAGGTTGGTTTGGTTTTTTTTTTTTTTAATAAAATCAAACCAAATTAAATATTGTCGATTTTTTAAAATTTAAAATCAAACTCAATAAAATATTAATTTATTCAATCGATTTTTTCCAATTATCAATTTCTCACCCAATCGCTAACACCCTTACACATCTTGCAAAATATCTTCACACATGTTGGACAATTCCTCAAGTGGAATGCAAAAAATCAAAAGGAGTTTTAAAGAAAGTTTCAAAGCTGGTTGGGAATCGATAAGAAATCGAACTGGCATTCAAGCTTGGACTCAATTTGTCTGGGATAAAGCCATTCCTACAAAAATTTCTTCCTAACTCATTACAGTACAAAATTTAATAATTCAGCACTCTAAGCACCATAGTAGCAAATGTCCAATATGCCCTTGTTTTTAATGCTAATGACCTTAAGCTAACATGTCAATCTTAAGCTGCTACTCACTCTTCTATATTGTTAAAAATAATGAGGCAAAAGCCCCTTGAGCTTTAAAGTATTGAATGAATTATCCTCAGTAAGGTAGCTATTCTTTTCAGTAATTGTATACTTTGTAGCTTCACTCCTAAATGACAACAGTTACGATGATCAATGTTATTGACCCAATAGAAGTATGTATTATCTCATCAATTCGAAAAAAGAAAATAACAGTGTAATCTAAGGAGCATGTATCTTACAACTTCATACAGTTCATTAAAAATTATCTTTGCCCTAGCAGTCAAAAGTCTAATATGACAATAAAAGTTGAATGATAGTGTGATTCCGGATTTCCTTGCCTTTCTACCATAGTCTACACTGTCCGTTCATCTGGTCAACCCTTCACCATTTCAGCCACGTATAACGAGTGTCATCTAACAAGCAGAATTCATTTTTCTCGACGAATCCATTTTAGAAACTCTGACAATGGTAACTAAGTTCATAAAACTTTGCCTGCATATTGCCTTTCCTCCTATGCGTCCAGTATTTGTTAGACCACATTATCCATGTCTGGGTAGGCGACACACAATATTTGTCGGACCGCATTAAATCATGTTTGGGTAGGCGGCACCCAATATGTGCTCTATTTGATCTAGCACGAGTAATAAGGATCTTGAAAAAACCTCGATTAAAATGTTCCCCAATTTAATATAAGTCTGATTTGAAATCCACGCGTCGTCCATTATAATTGATTGAGTGCAAAATCCTTTTCGACTATAGGAGTATTTACACCCTAGTGTTTGCTCTAAGTCTACGAGGACTCAGACTCTTCATTGATGCATGCGTTTGCAGTAACGAGTGAGAAACCTTTGTGAGTATTTACGCCCTAGCGTTTGCTCTACAAGGCCAAACTTGCTTAGATGCACGATTTCAGTTTAGTGTAACGGGGTTGACTTACTTAGTTATGTCTTGACGCCCTAGCGTCAGAATAATCTAAGGGCACAGATCGATTGTTTAGAACAGTCGGTCAAACCAAGAGTTGCAAATTGTTTGTAATTGGTTTGGAGACCTACTAGGTTGTACTGTTGAAGTTAGCAGCCCTAGCAAACGCGGAGACGGTATGAACTTGGATCTTGGCCCATTATGATCATATTTGATATGAGTCGGTATTCTTCCATGGGGTCGTAGAATATAATAAAATAATGGGAGCTAATTAAACTAAAGGCCATGTTAATTAGTTAATGAATGTGTTCATAGAAATTATATTTAATTTCAGTCTATCTATTTCTTTAGATTATTTAAATGTCGAATATGTCATTGAAATGCTTGGTTGAGACTAATAAGTTGACTGGAGCTAATTATATGTACTGGTTGCGTAATTTGCATTTGGTACTAAGACAAGAGAAAATTGAGTATGTGTTAGACACAGATGTTCCAAAAGTTCCTGATAAAGAGTCTGTTGAGTATGCTTTGTTTGACAAGGTTGCTTATCAGAAGCATTTGGATGATGCTACCTCGGCACATTGTGTCATGTTTTCCTCCATGATTGTAGAGTTACAGAGCCAGCATGAGAACATGGGCCCTTATGAGATGCTAGAACATTTGAGGAGTCTTTATGATTCACAGTCCCAGACTATGGTGTATGAGTTGTTGAGAGACCTCTTCAAATGTAAGTTGAATGATGGGGGCCAAGTGTCTGGTCATGTTCTGAAGATGATTGGGTTGACAGAAAGGTTGGCTTCAATTGGAACGAAGCTGCCCCAGAATGTGTCTGTTAACCTGATTTTGAATTCGCTTCCTGGTTCGTTTGAGAATTTTATTGTGAACTTCAACATGAATGGAACCAAAGTGAATCTTCCAGAATTTTACAATATGCTAAAGACTTATGAATCATCTACTTCAAAGGGGAAGACTGTGCTCATGGTGGGCTCGGCTGCTAGGTTCAAACCTAAAGGTAAGAACAAGAAGAATAAGGGTAAGGCTGGTGCCAAACCCACAGTCTTGAAACCTAAAGGAGGTGTTTAGAAGAAGTCTAGGTTGGCCAGGGACATATGCCTCAACTACAAGCAGAAGGGGCATTGGAAGAAAGATTGCACCGCTCCAGGAGAAGACAAGGCACTAGGTGCTTCTGGACCTGCTGGACAAGGTATGTTTGTCATTGAGATTAATATGTCTATAAGTAACTCTCACTTCCGGGTATTGGACCTACGCGTTGGAAATGGAGCACGAGTTGATATTGAGCATGTAGGAACTTATAGATTAGATTTACCTTCGGGTTTTACATTAGAACTTAATAATTGTTATTTTGTTCCCTCGATACGAGGAATATTATTTCCATTCCAATGTTAGACATTGAGGGTAGAAATTGAAAGATTTCGTTGAAATTGTTTGTTTGGAAATTTCTCGAAAACCTAATTATAGGTTCTTTTTTCCTCATATATTGCTAATGGCAGTTATATACTATATTTTAAATGTATTATTTGTGGAAATGCTCCGCTTGTGAATGGTTTATTTATTTTCAATTCTAATCGTGAAATTCTCAATGTGCAAAACAAACGAGCTAAAATAAGTAATCCAAGAAATCCCACCTACTTATGGCACTGTAGACTTGGTCATAACAATGAATCAAGGATAGCAAGATTAAGAAAGTAGACTACCTGGAACCATTTGACTTGGAGTCCTATGGTGACTATGAATCTTGCTTGAGAGAAAAGATGACCAACAAACCACTTTCTGGGAAAGGTGTGCGAGCTAAAGAGGCACTTGAGTTGGTCCACACAGATGTATGTGGGCCGTTTTCCACTCAAGCTAAGGGAGGTTTTCCTTACTTCATAACTTTTACAGACGATTTCACAAGGTTTGGATATGTTTATCTTATGAAGCACAAGTCCGAAGCCTTTGAGAAATTCAATGAGTATAAGTTAGAAGTAGAGAAACAACTTGAAAAGGGTATCAAGACTCTTTGATCAGATTGAGGAGGTGAATACTTGAGTGGAGAACTTTTAGATTACTTGAAACTTCATGGAGTCCAATCAGAATGGACACCTCCTGGAACACCACAAATGAATGGCGTTGCTGAAAGGAGAAATTGAACCTTATTGGATATGGTCAGATCCATGATGAGTTTTTCAGTTCTTCCAACATACCTTTGGGGCTATGATTTACAAAACTCAATCTATATTCTGAATAGAGTTCCTTCAAAGTCAGTAGAGAAAATGCCATATGAGATATGGCATGTCAAGAAGCCTGCTCTTACACATATGCGAGCTTGGGGCTGCCCTGCATATGTAAAGAAGATGCTTACTAACAAGTTGGAATCTAAAAGTGAGAAATGTGACTTTGTGGGATATCCTAAGGAAACGAGAGGATACTATTTCTATCTTTCTGGAGAACATAAGGTCATCGTTTCTAGAAATGCAACTTTCCTTGAGGAAAACTATGTCTACAAGGAACAGAGTTACAATAAGATAGAACTTGAAGAAATTCAAGAACTACAAAGCAACATAGAGGTTGAATCCTTGCCGAATGACCTAGACAAGAATTCAGTGGGAGTATTTGGTGAAGGTGTGTTACTTAGAGTACAGCTTTCAGCCAGTGGGAGTGATGTGAGGATTAATACAGAATTGCAAGATTCTCATACACAACCAATGGAAGATGATACAATAGTTGTACATCTTTCCATTCAGGAAACACGTGTAGATGATATTCCTGAAATCTCTCATAGTGGTGGAAACACACAAGAACCTTCTCATGATCAGAATACAAGAACCACAGAAATGCAAAATAATCAACTATGTAGGTTCACTAGGACTCATCGTCAGCCTGAAAGACTTAATCTCTTTGTTGAAAGTCAAAATGAGATAGATATTTCTGATGATGATGAGCCTACAACCTACATCGAGGCTATGTTAGACATTGACTCACAAAGATAGCAAGAAGCCATGAAATCTAAAATGGACTCAATGTATGCCAATCAAGTTTGGAACTTGGTTGATTTGCCAACAGGGGTTAGACCCATAGGATGCAAATGGGTCTTCAAGAAAAAGATTGATGCATTTGGCAAGGTGCAAACCTACAAGGCTAGGTTGGTAGCAAAAGGTTACAATCAGAGGCCTGGGGTCGATTATGATGAAACCTTTTCGCCAGTTGCAAAGATTAAGTCCATTTGGATTTTGCTTGCAATAGCTGCATACTATGATTATGAGATTTGGCAGATGGATGTTAAGACCACTTTCCTCAATGGAAATCTAATTAAGGAAGAGTATATGATACAACCTAAAGGTTTTACATCCAAGTCAAAACCCAAAGCAGTATGCAAACTACAAAAGTCCATTTATGGACTTAAGTAAGCCTCAAGGAGTTGGAATATTTGCTTTGACAAAGCTATCAAATCATTTGACTTTGTCAGAAGCAAGGAGGATCCATGCGTCTATAGTAAACGCAAAGAAGGGAGTATTGTTTTCATTATCATATATGTAGATGACATATTAATAATAGGAAACGATAAGTCACTTATGCAATCATTGAAGGCATGGTGTCCAGCACCTTCATGTTGAAGGACTTAGGTAAATCCTGCTACATTCTTGGAATTAGGATCTACAGAGATAGACCTAATAGATTGTTAGGGTTGTCATAGTCTACATACATAGACAAAGTGCTAAGACGTTTCTCAATAGAAAACTCCAAGAGATGAGGTCTTCCTATAGGTCAAGGCATCAAGTTATCTAAGAAGGATAGTCCTTCTACTGTTACAGAACTTGAACGCATGAAGAGGATCCCATATGCTTCAGCTATAGGATCAATCATGTATGTCATGACCTAGACTAGGCCAGATGTGGCCTTCGCACTTAGCATGACTTACAAATTCCAACAGAATCCTGGGGAAGAACACTGGAAAGCAGTTAAGAATATTCTTAAGTATCTTAGACGAACTAAAGAATATTTCTTAGTCTATGGTAGGCAAGAGAATCTAGTCGCTACTGGTACACTGATGCTAGCTTCCAAACAGATCTTGATGAATTTAAGTCACAGTCTGGATATGCCTTCATTTTCAATGGTGGAGCAGTAAGTTGGAAAAGTTCCAAGCAAGAAACCACTGTTGATTCGATGACTGAAGCCAAGTACATTGTTGGATCGGAAGCTGGTAAAAAAGTTATCTCGATATCTGAGTTCTTAAAAGAACTAGGGGTTGTTCCAAGTGCCAGTTATCCAATAACGATATATTGTGAAAACACTTGTGCGATTGCGTAAGCTAAGGAACGAAGATCAACAAAAAACAAACATGTACAGAGGAAATACCACATACTCAGAGAGATGATGGAATCTAAAGAAATAGATCTAGACTATATTCCCACAAATGATAATCTAGCTGACCCATTTACTAAACCATTGAGCTTAGTTAAGCATAATGGTCATTTCGAAAACATGGGTATTAGATACATTGGAGATTGGCTCTAGGCCAAGTGGGAGATTGAAAGTATATATGTCCTAGAGACAATCTACATTAGGGATAAAAATGTACTTGAACACATTCGTATTATTAATGAGATTTAATATTTATGACATTTGCAATTATTGAATTATTGTTTGATTATTTGCAATTATTCATATATGTGCATCCCTTGAGCTTACGTTGTCATTAATAGAGTGAGTTATTAATGATATATGTGCATCCCTCGACTAATGATCATCGAGAATGGGATATCGATGATATGATATAAGTCGACATGTGGTCTGCATCACATTCTTGGAGAATGTAGTATGTCTCACAGCTACGAGTAATGATTACTCGTGATGGACACATGGATACTTTGGAGAGTATTGGTATACCCTGTCGATAAACTATTTGTTATACATGTCTATAGTGTTATTGGCGTGTGAAATATAAAGGTCCTTTGACTTGAGGTCAATACGCACCTTGTTTACAGAATGATGTACTTTGACCAAGTTCTAAGCGTAAACTCTTTCTGGATAAGATACGGCTTGTGTTGGGTGCATCAGGATGTAAATCAAGGTAGTAGTTTAGTCAAGAATATGATTCATTCCTCGATTGGAAATTCGAGAGAGAACTCAACTTCTCAATATTATTAGGTTGACTAAAGTCACTGGCCAATGCAAGAGACATATTTAGAATATGGTCTAGTTGTCAACTAATAAATGTGAGATAAAGTGATTAAGCCATTTGGATAGACACTTGGCAAATCCTAAGCTTAATCGAGTATGTCGCGAATGAAAGGAATTTATGGTTCTGCATAAAGGTTATGTTTGCTGGATTCATGTAAACGTACTTCACATATTGAGTTCGTCATACGACGCAGTGTAGGAGTTTCGTATGGACCTTAATTAGATTAATGTCGATATGTGAAGGCCTATAGGGTCACACTATATGCGATTGTTTCTTCGATCTAAGAGTGTATTGAGAAAGTATTAAATATTTGATTGAGAATCGAGATATTTAATTTATAATAATTATGGAATATTTCTATTTGATAGAAATTATTTAATTAAGTCGAATTGGATTTCGGATTTAATTAAATGTGTTGGATATATTATATGGGTACTCTGACAAATACAGGGAAGCAATTGGCCGTCCAACTGGGGCGTGTGAAGTGGACCAACTGGGCTGGTCCACTAAACATTAACATGGGCCCAGGTTTTCCTATTTTATATATGTTTAGGTTTTGTCCTGAACTCTTACATAAACAACAAATACCATAATTATTTGGTTACAGAAAATAACTTCTCAGTTTCTAAAGCAAGATTTCCTAGCTTTCTTGAATAGGAAATACACTGGAGTTGGATCTTGCAGTCAATGAAACAAATCGCGTGGATACCTTAGTATTGAATCCTGCGTACGAAAACCTGTAAGTTTTATTTGTCATTTTTTGAACATAATAACGATTATCGTATAAGCCATGTCAGGGTTGTTGTTAGGTAAGAAAAATTTAACTTCCGTTGTGCTTACTACTTGTTTACGAACTCAACAAATCCCTATAGACAAATGGAATAAAGATCACTCCCCATAGCGTAACTTCGTTTCCTTGTCCCTTGTAGGTCATTTTTACATGCTTTATTCTCAACACTGTAATAATTCTCCATCTTCTCTTAAATTGTTCAATTTTTTGAAACCATTTACACATTGTTCTAACCGTTAGTTCTAGCTAGATGTGATTAAATCAACTCTCATTTTTCTCTCTTTTTCCAGTATAGTAGGTAAATTAGTATGTCTTATGCTTAAAAAAAATAGTTTGGCTTATGCTGAGTAAATTTAGTTGCTCTAATCTAACAAACTAATGGAGTGATTGTTACTTTAATGTGATCAAAAATAATTTTGTAACTTTATTTTAATAATGAATAATGTTACTAGTCATGTGTAACATAAATACAACGTGAAGTCATGAAATCTCTAATTTATATTACACAATGAAATAAAATTGGTCAAATAGTAATTGATTGCTTGCCTTTAACATAAAATACAGGACGCCTAGAAGGACAAGTGTCGTTGACGTACACTACTTCATGTACCATAATGGAGAATTAATTCCAGTTGAAATTTTAAACCTTGATATATCTGCTTAAGCTTATTAGTTCTCTGCTTCTTATTTAATTTTATAGAGTTCGCCTTGAAAGAGATGAGGAAGTTCATCTGACTTGCAAATAATCGTAGCTAATTTTGCAGAAAAAAGGTTGAAGTGTTGTTCAAATTTAAAAAATCATGTTTCCTTTAAGTTTAATCTTAATGTCTAGATGAATTTAAAATTTAATACCTGTATACTTAACTTTAAGAACTGTATCAATTATTCTAGAACACACACATATAAAGACACTAGATGGATATAGTCTCTGCTAGCAACGGGCCAATATTTAAATTTTATAATTTATTTATACTTTAAGTTATTTCATGATAAAGTATACTACAATTGGGAAATAAGTTTGAATACAAACAATAAATCGTATATTTTAAATTGTATAATACAAATAATTTTATCTTATTGTCATCTTAGTACCAATTCCGATATTTGTTTAATATTGGAAAGGGCAAGATAATAGCAAAAATTAATCTTTTTGGCATCGTTTATCTCTCCACTCTTACATCAATATCTTAGAACCATAAGTGTATGAATGCAAATGACAATATAAGGCAAAAAATCATGATGTAGTGAGATGCAACCAAGTATACAGATGAATATCACATGGTTCTAAGAATTTAACAACACAAGGATCGAAGTACAAAACAGGATATTGTATCGAAAGCATGTGTGATGAATAAACAAACAATAGAAAATATGGCAACTAGCCAACAGATGGCGACAAGCCCAAATAAATCGGCAGTCGGAACTAGCACAAGACTAATTCTCCAAATCACTCATCAACACAGTTCAACACGGGTACCCACTCAACCCTTTATTACAACCGGCTGAGTGGGACCCCAAACACGTCCAATACCCCTCAATATTTATAACTAATTACGCATTTCTATTGAAGTCTTGTGAAAGTAAACCACTATATATGCTTGAAGTTTGTTTCCTTGAGTCATATTTCCTTTCCTTGCACCTGCTATTGTGTGAGAGGAACACATTCAAGCTCACTCTCAAGTACTCCCCTTTCAACATTCTAAAGCTTGACACTAATCTCCTGTTTCACCTTACCATCTATTAGACTGATAATGCCATCTTTAACTAGAGCGTTGTCTTTGCTTTCTTTCCATTTCTCAAGCGACATTGATTCATCAAGTGTTGAATTTTTAGATGCTTTTGCAGCCGTAACAAGGTGTTGGATGTCAATCTCAGCTTCCCCCATAAAGTCGTCAGTTGTAAATGTATCCTTGTCATAGACAAGCTGCGAAAATCATGCCTAAGTTCATTAGGGTAACCTGAAAATTTCTCTCACAAATGCCGCTAAATTTATTAAGACACAATGATCATAAATTTATGGCAATTGGGCCAACAATTGCAGCTCATCTCAAGTTACTTTTATGTTCCATTTGCTGGTATGTTCATATAATTGTCCCTCTTCACATTTAATAGCTAATAAATTGACAGAAAAAGCATACCACTTTTAAAGGAGGAATATTTTCTGGAATTGACAACATTAGCTTTTCATTCCAGACTAGGTTAAGATTATTCTTTATGACACGTGTCTTGACTAACTGCAACCAAAAAAAGTTCAGAGCTGGGATTAGTATGAAGATTTTAATGCCATATGTCATCCGCAGGTTGTAGGAGAGGGAAGTTCCGAATAAACTATCAGCCCCTGGTCTGGAGAAGGATTCTTAGTATCCTTCAACTATTTAGCATGCACTAATGCAAAAAAAAAAGAAGAGAAAACACAACACTAGAAATAGCGTTTACCTGGCTTCCCAAGGAGAGAATTACATAAGGATCACTTGTTACCACATCACGGACAGCTAGGTTGGTCCCTCTCACCACATTGACTTTTATCAATCCTATAAATTCAACCATACCTGCCTATAAGTAAAATAAGCAGGAGTAATGTTCAATTTACAAAAGGAAGGACGAACCACCGATTATCTACTTCTTTAATTTGTGGGAAAATGCAAGTCTAAACTGCAAAGATAGGCGCAATGAAGCTTCTGGCATAGAAATGTGCATCCAAGAAATGCATTGGGGACTTTGCTACATATTGTAAGGAATTAAGCCTAAGTCTTTTCAAGAACTAGCTAATAATGCTCATGACATGAAGTTGAGCATGTTCTCCAGTGGAAATGAAGTGATGCATGTCTACGACCCTCGCAAAGGAAAGGACAAGCAAGAAATCAAAAAATGGAGCAAGTTTGTACCCAAAAGTGACAACAAAGAATCCATGAACATCAATGCCTTTCCTTTAGAGTTTACTACGAAGGTAATCAAGAAGCAAAGTATGAAAGCAACTTCCTTTGAAGACAACACAAGTCAAAATTCGACCCTGAAGGAGATGCAAGAGAGAGAATACCCCTTCCTGGATTCTGATGTCCCTGAAAGTTTTGATAAACTGCTCGAGCTGAAACGCATTGAGTTACCAGAGATGAAGCAGTCTAATGAAGCTGGAATAAGGAACGACCCAAACTATTACAAGTATCATCCACTTGTTGGTCACCCTCTTGAAAAGTGCTTTGTCTTCAAGGACAAAGTTATGCAGTTAACTAATGAAAAGAAGATTATGCTTGAAGATGAGAAGGAAAGTTCCAATTAATTCTCTATCACATTTGGCTCTTATGCAGCTTTGAAGAACGTGAAAAGGGACCATTAGAGGAAGATAAAACCTAAGTTGATTAGGACGATGATGAAGGTTGAATTCTGATGACTAGCGGAGATGCTATAAAACAAGTCCACAAAAAAGAATCATCTAAACAACCAACTAGGAAGAGGATAGTGAGAAGACCAAGAAAGCAAAACCAAGTTGAGCATCTGAAGAAGGAAAAAGTGGAGGTGCACCACTACCAGGAGCCACGACATCCCGTGACTTTAGAGAAACTCTTACCAAGTTGGTTCTGCACTAGGATTAATCAAGACAATGTCGAGGCGTCATGCTTCAATATAAATGAAGAAGAAACAAAGAATGAAAGTCTATCAACGTTTTCTGCAACATCATCTGAAAAGCTTACTGAGTCATCTTTTCAAGAAATGCACGCATGTGATACAAAAATCACATTCACCGACGACAATCTTCTACTTGGTGAAACACTGCACAATCATCATTTGTATATGGTGAGTCAATTTTAGTGTGGGTTGGATTTTAATTTGGTCAAGCTTCTAAATTAGTATTTTAACTTCTTTTTTTAAAATTATTTTACTTTTCACTTTCTTAGTTCTCTCTGGAAAATACAAAATCCAACTAAGATGACTATAAAAGTGAACTTGGTAAAGTAAAATAACTTTTGAAAGATATAAAGAAAAGAATTAATTACAAAAAGTTAAGTGACTATTTAGGCAATCAACTTTCTAGTGCAATGATGAAACTACTTGGTTGCGGCCTTCTCGTTTATGTCCTCTCAGCTCCAACTCCTCTTCCTACTTCCTTATTTCCTTTATTCCTCTACATGACTACATCAACACTTCGCTACGTGCATCAGCTTATGGAGACAAATGCAATAAAGACCACTTCCCATAGCGTAACTTCATTTCCTTGTCCCTTATAGGTCATATTCCCTGAAACCACTGTATTTTTACATGCTTTATTCTCAACACTGTAATAATTCTCCATCTTCTCTTGAATTGTTCAATTTTTGAAACCTTTTTACACATTGTTCTAACCGTTAGTTCTAGCTAGATGTGATTAAATCAACTCTTCATTTTCTCTCTTTTTCCAGTATAGTAGGTAAATTAGTTTGACTTATGCTTAAAAAATTAGTTTGACTTATACTGAGTAAATTTAGTTGCTCTAATCTAACAAACTAATAGAGTGGTTGTTACTTTAATGTGACCAAAAATAATTTTGTAACTTTATTTTAATAATGAATAATGTTACTAGTCATGTGTAACATAAATACAATGTGAAGTCATGAAATCTCTAATTTATATTAGACAATGAAATAAAATTGGTCAAATAGTAATTGATTGCTTTCCTTTAACATAAAATACAGGACGCCTAGAAGGACAAGTGTCGTTGACGTACATTACTTCAAATGTACCATAATGGAGAATTAATTCCAGTTGAAATTTTAGACCTTGATTTATCTGCTTAAGCTTATTAGTTCTCTGCTTCTCATTTAATTTTATAGAGTTCGCCCTGAAAGAGATGAGGAAGTTCATCTGACTTGGAAACAATCGTAGTTGCTTTTGCGGAAAAAAGGTTGAAGTGTTGTTCAAATTAAAAAAATTACATCTCCTTGTTAAATATAAATGTCTAGATGAATTTAAAATTTAATACTTGTATACTTAACTTTAAGAATTGTATCAATTATTCTAGAACAAACACACATAAAGACACTAGATGGATATAGCCCGTGCTAGCACGGGTCAATATTTAAATTTTATAATTTATTTATACTTTAAGTTATTTCATGATAAAATATACTACAATTGGGAAATAAGTTTGAATACAAACACTAAATCGTATATTTTAAATTGTATAATACAAATAATTTTATCTTATTGTCATCTCAGTATCAATTCCGATATTTGTTTAATATTGGAAAAGGCAAGATAAAAGCAAAAATTAATGTTTTTGGCAACGTTTATCTCTCCATACTGAAGCTTTAGACAAATTATTGGTTTGGTATGTGAAGCTTATCCTCCTTCATCATAATTAAAAAAATTGTGCATATATCTTAGGCTGGTTTGGTTTTTTTTTTTTAATAAAATCAAACCAAATTAAATATTGTCGATTCTTTAAAATTTAAAATCAAACTCAATAAAATATTAATTTATTCAATCGACTTTTTCCAATTATCGATTTCTCACCCAAGCGCTAACACCCTTACACATCTTGCAAAATATCTTCACACATGTTGGACAATTCCTCAAGTGGAATGCAAAAAATCAAAAGGAGTTTTAAAGAAAGTTTCAAAGCTAGTTGGGAATCGATAAGAAATCAACTCAAATCACATTTTTATTAGGTACACTTTCCCTTTGTGGTATTCCACCTAATCGAACGGGCATTCAAGCTTGGACTCAATTTGTCTGGTATAAAGCCATTCCTACAATAATTTCTTCCTAACTCATTATAGTACAAATTTAATAATTCAGCACTCTAAGCACCATAGTAGCAAATGTCCGATATGCCCTTGTTTTTAATGCTAATGACCTTAAGCTAACATGTCAATCTTAAGCTGCTACTCACTCTTCTATATAGTTAAAAATAATGAGGCAAAAGCCCCTTGAACTTTAAAGTATTGAATGAATTATCCTCAGTAAGGTAGTTATTCTTTTCAGTAATTGTATACTTTGTAGCTTCACTCCTAAATGACAACAGTTACGTTACGATGATCAATGTTATTGTCCCAATAGAAGTATGTATTATCTCATCAATTCAAAAAAAGAAAATAACAGTGTAATCTAAGGAGCATGTATCTTACAACTTCATACAGTTCATTAAAAATTATCTTTGCCCTAGCAGTCAAAAGTCTAATATGACAGTAAAAGTTGAATGATAGTGTGATTCCGGATTTCCTTGCCTTTCTACCATAGTCTACACTGTCCGTTCAACTGGTCAACCCTTCACCATTTCAGCCACGTATAACGAGTGTCATCTAACAAGCAGAATTCACTTTTCGCGACGAATCCATTTTAGAAATTCTGACAATGGTAACTAAGTTCATAAAACTTTGCCTGCATATTGCCTTTCCTCCTATGCGTCCATGTTTGAAGCACTTGACTAACGCAAATGCAACCAAAAGCTTCACTTTGGTTCAGATAGATGATCCTCATACAGAGCTGCCAAGGATTAACCATTTTAAATATCACCGCTATATATGCTTGAAGTTTGTTTGCTTGAGTCGTCTTTCCTTTCCTTGCACTTGCTATTGTGTGAGAGGAACACATTCAAGCTCAATCTCAAGTACTCCCCTTTCAACATTCTGAAGCTTGACACTGATCTCCTGTTTCACCTTACCATCTATTAGACTGACAATGCCATCTTTAACTAGAGTGTTGTCTTTGCTTGCTTTCCATTTCCCAAGCGACATTGATTCATTAAGTGTTGAATTTTCAGATGCTTTTGCAGCAGTAACAAGGTGTTGGATGTCAATCTCAGCTTCCCCCATAAAGTCGTCCGTTGTAAATGTATCCTTGTCATAGACAAGCTGCGAAAATCATGCCTAAGTTCATTAGGGTGGCCTGAACAATTCTCTCACAAATGCCGCTAAATTTATTAAGACAAAATGTGCATATTTATGGCAATTGGGCCAACAATTGCAGCTCATCTCAAGTTACTTTCATCTTATATTTGCTGGTATGTTCATATAATTGTCCCTCTTCACATTTAATAGCTAATAAATTGACAGAAACAAGCATACCACTTTTAAAGGAGGAATGTTTTCTGGAATTGACAACATTAGCTTTTCATTCCAGACTGGGTTAAGATTGTTCTTTATGACACGCGTCTTGACTGACTGCAACCAAAAAAAGTTCAGAGCTGGGATTAGTATGAAGATTTTAATGCCATATGTCATCCGCAGAAGTTCCGAATAAACTATCAGCCCCTGGTCTGGAGAAGGATTCTTAGTATCTTCAACTATTTAGCATACACTAATGCAAAAAAAAAAAGAGAAAACACAACACTAGAAATAGCATTTACCTGGCTTCCCAAGGAGAGAATTACATAAGGATCACTTGTTACCACATCACGGACAGCTAGGTTGGTCCCTCTCACCACATTGACTTTTATCAATCCTATAAATTCAACCATACCTGCCTATAGGTAAAATAAGCAGGAGTAAAGTTCAATTTACAAAATTGAGAGTTGATTCAAGTATATGATAAGTATGATGTAAGAATTCAATCCATGATCTAAAAGAATTGCTTGATTGTCTTTGAAATGACATATGAAACAATCATTTTCTTTGCTCTATAAATTATGTAAGGAACAATTCTTAAATAAAGCCTGGGTTTCGCTTTCGTTCAATTTTGAAGCAAAAGCACTAGCCGGGACATACCTCCCGCTAAAGAACACTATTGACAATAGGGTCGAGGAGGTCCTGAAAAAAGCAAAGGAGCACGAAAGACTTCGCATCCCGTCTCTGAAAGTTTTACAATATAAGTGACCCTGCTTCAAAGCCCCATAAAACCCTGCCTTACTCTCTCTCTCTCTATATATAAGAAGGCCCTTTCACCTCTCTTTGATAATATAAGGTAAGTTTTTTCAGTAATAAGTTCCTTACCAATTTGCATTACACGTAAGTTGAGAAGCAGCATGGATACAAGAAAATTATAATTCACTCTGGTTCTGTTAAAACAAGTAGAGAAGATTTTGTTCCTTGCAGAATAAATTATTACCATTGAGTTACTTTTCTTGGTGATCCTGTGTTCAGATTCTTTCCTTCTCCAGCTATTGCGAAATGCATGCCCTATGCCATGGATGCGATGCCCAGTGGATTGCTTCTCATAATGTCTCTTATCGAGGGCCAAACTACAAGAAAGGCTTAAAGAATTGCAGTGTGAGGACGATGATGGTGGGAAGGGGCAGATCATCTGTACATCAGAGTTCAGAAATTGCTGCAGCTCATATTT
The DNA here is from genome assembly GCA_034509755.1 of Anisodus tanguticus. Taxonomy (NCBI): domain Eukaryota; kingdom Viridiplantae; phylum Streptophyta; class Magnoliopsida; order Solanales; family Solanaceae; genus Anisodus; species Anisodus tanguticus. The sequence goes on from CM067557.1 coordinate 21,757,023, forward strand.
TCTCCTGATTATCAGTCAAGTGGATTTTGATTCAGAATAGAATGCGACATATATATACCTAAATCTGATGATGGTTACTGAAATACCTTACCTGATAAAGTCAGTACGCTCTTCTATTGATGACTCAGGTCTGGGCTTCCTATAACTATCAGGAATGGAAGCTTCGTACTTCATGTTTGCTGCAGTATTTCCACCCATCTCTATCATACTATCAACCTGGTCGTCTGTCCACTCGTCCAGCTTCACTGACAGAACCTGTTAATCATGACAGGAAATAGAGTTAACTATTTAATCTTTGTTTTGTTCACAATGGAAAGAGGAAAGATTATCAAATATATGAATGGTGCCTACTACCCAGTCAGAAAAACATAACCTTGGAATGAAAAACATAGATGATCATGTAACTTGATATTTTGAAAACTCTTAACACACATATGCAACATACATGAAGGGTACAGTTCCTCTATACAACATTATTCATCTGAACAACAATAAACAGCTTATGAATCAGTAAATTCTTCTAATTTTTAGCTTAGACTGGATAGAAAAGGCTAAATCATGATTCAAAATGAAAAAGATAGAAACAAATGTTGGGCTAAAACAACAGAAACAAATGTTGGGCTAAAACAACAAAGATACTCTTAACATGGTGTGATATTGTCCGCATGGTTATCCTCACACCGTTAAGAGTATCCAACACCTTATAAGTGGCTTCTTTTTCTTTTCTTTTCAATGTGGGACTTCGTTCACACACACCCAACAATAAATGCATGATTTGTGGAAATTTGTTACTACCCAAATGAAAAAAATATTGATAAAAGTTTTGCTATCAACTTCAGTTAAATTCGAGCAAGTGCTTCTTCCATGCAAAGATGAATTTAGGTTCCATAATCTTCCAACACAATTTTCCAAGTTGCAGCCTTCTTACCCATATTTCAACATTTCAAGTATCTACTCTCTTTGAGGTTTTCAGATGAAGGGGCATGAGAGAAAGAAAATAGATCAAACATTATTCTGTTACATTCTACAATAACAGTTATATATGGCAGTTAAGACAAACAGCAAAGTTCAAAACCCAACCTTTGATATGTGCACTCCAAGGCTTCGATGTACTCCGGAGCACTTGATACATATAAAAACTCCAAGACTTAAAGATCTGGATACCACAAAATGAGATAGATATAGCAAGCACTTTCAAGACACGAGGCCAAATTACATAGGAAAGAGGAATGTACCAGGTTATCCAACATTTATTCAAAACAAAGGAAAATCTTTGAAGTAGGATTTTTTTAAAAAAACAAAAAAGAGATACCACTAGGTACTGGGTTTTATGATATCCAACATAGTGAGGGGAAATATATAAAGCATTTTCTTAATAATGTAAAACAATTGATATTTCTAACTTTGAATGATTCTAAATCTTGTCAACCTCATTATGTTTGCTGAATGGAAGGAGAGACTAGATGAAAAGACTAAATTTACAATTTTCCGAACAACATTTGAGATACACAAATTACAAACATAAAGGAAAACTTCAGATCAAGATGTAAAAGGCTTCTGTAATGGATGTGGTGCATAAGTTAAATACCACGGGACAATAAAGGTTCAGCTACAAGATGAAACAGAAAAGTAATTAAAGAGATTGATAAACCTTACAATTTTCTTTAATTGTGATATAAAACTGGTATGTTCTGATACTTACACCCATTTTGGATCTGGAGATCTACAATCTGCACAGAGTCTATTTCCAGATTCACTCAACAGCCTCTGTAGTCTATGTCGAGGACCTAACAAAAATAACAGTAGATTACACTTGCAAGCTGTACAGGTGAGTGAACTTTATCAATCAAGCGTGGTCAATCATGTAAAATGAGAAAATATGCACCAATTTAACAGCATAGCATCACTATGCAGCATTTGATGCTTAGGAGAAGAATGAAACTCAACAGGGTTGAAAAGAAAATTAAGGAACAGTATCCCCATGGCGGTCAAATTGACATAGTGGCAAACATGAAAGTGACTAATCCTAAGCAATTCAACAAGTATACATGTGCGCACACACAGAAAGAAAAAAGGGAAGCCCGAAAAAGTTTATCCAGTAATAAAATTAAGAGGTGAGTAAATTTTCAAAACAAGTACATCAGTAAAAACTACGACAGCCTAAGATGGCATTCATTTCAAGCTGAGAATAGGATATCACATACTTGAAGAACGCTTTCGTGTTTCTGGTTGAAGACCACTACAAGATGATTCCATTTGCAAAAGTTCGTAGAGGCAAGAACCTACGCAAATAAACATGAGCTATTATTACACAAAACAGTTGACTGCATTCTGCAGCAATAATAGTAACATTTTCATTGACACTTAATCATCACTGAGCAAGTTCAACAAAAAAGCCTGAGATATTAAGTGAATGCTAGTTACAAAAGGAATTGTCAGAGAATCAAGCACCACAAATATTCAACAACCACACCGAATATTGTTGAAGTAGATGATGTTTCAGTTTTATTGATTGTAACATGGTTGTCCGAAAATAACAGAAAACTACGTTCTTGTCACAAACTATCCAACATCATGTTATCCACACCCTTAAAATACATAGGAAACAAGCAAGAATTCAGTGAAACCCTGCTAGACACTAACCCATATGCAAAAATCTGACCTGAGACTGAGGATCATGCAATATAGCTTTCATATTAGCCTAAAATCTGCAAATCATTACTCCAATTCTCTACAGTTACTTCTTATTGTCCTCTCTTTTTTGTCATTATTATTATTATTATTATTATTATTATTATTATTATTATAGCGTTGGACTATCTGTTAAAGTTGTTGTCATGTGACCAGAAAGACATGGGTCCGAACCGTGAAAATAACCTCTTACAGAAATATAGGGTAAGACTGCGTACAATATTTTGCTTATGGTCCGACTTAGTGCACCCGCTTCCCTTTATTATTATTTCGGTGATTCCCAATTTTCTTGTCCCTTTCCTCGAATAGAAAATTGTTCAAGGTGATTATAACTAAATAACCTAACACAGAGGAGCACCTTACCCGAATTTATAATTGGAAATTCTTTTTTTAACAAAAAAAAAATTGAGAAAGGATACCTGTAACATTGTTGCTGTCAGCATTTCCCTGATGATGAATGGACATTTTTCTGCCTCTAAATTGAATATCCCAAAATCAAAAAAAAGTTCTAGAATTTTGAATAATTCATCGTCTTTGATCCTTATTCGCAAATGTCACCACGACAAACTAAATTCATCGATCAATTGCATGCCAGCGTATGATAATATCAAAGGATAAAAAAAGTTGTGACATGTTCAAACAAGACAATTATTGGAGTTTGGTAATGAATTGGGACTCTTAACATTGAGATGTTGACAGATTCCCTCGTTCAATTGATACAATTATCTACCAATTCCCACGTTAATGGATATATGTATGATCGTATGTACATACATGGAAAACAGAATAAATAATTTGAACGAACTACGTTAAAACCTTTATATAAAAAAATATCCTTCGACCTGAAAAATTATTATCTTATACGGGTTTATTAATTTATTGATAAATAAATATTTTATTAATTTATTGATAAATAAATATTTTATTAATTTATCAATAAATTAATATTTATTAATTTATAGAATAATTTTTATTTTGTACATTATATTTCTCAAATTAAACAATTAATTTTTTTCGGTGTCGTTTTTATTCTAGCATCTTGTAAATTAAAAAATTCAACCATGTGATGCTGGAATTATTCGAACACTTAAGATTTATTATCGGCGTCGTTTTTATTCTAGCATCTTGGAAGGCTATGAGATGAGAGCAATAAATCCTGAAAAAATTAATGTCCTGGATGCTATCAATTTTATTAATGTTGCTTGAAATATTGATGTGAAGGCCACAACTGTCGCAAATTGTTTTCGACATTGCAAAATTTGATCTGAGGAAGGTATGCTTCTAGAAGAAGAAACAGGTGATGTTGAAGGCATTCAAAGATTAGAGGAAGCTATTTCTAATCTACATTATAGAAATGTCGTGAATGTAGAGCAGATTCTGAATTTTCCTAGTGAAAATGAAACTTTAATGAAATCGACTACGGACGAAGAAATTATTCGAGGAGTAATGGGTATGGAAGATGATGACAATCAAGATCCAAATGATAGTAACGCTATACCACATGTTTCTCCAAAAGAAGTTAATCATCAAATTTACATAATAAGTTTAGATAGATAAGAAAATAGTGCGGAAGTAATGCAACAATCCCAAGGAATTTGGCCTAAGGCAGCACAAGAGCCACTACTACATAGCTATAAGTCTGAATACTAATACATAGTCTAAAAAGTACAATACTATCTCGGAATAGCAAATAAGACAATAGATAACGAGAAACATCCGGGCTACGGATCCATCCAAGTGCTCACACTAGATGCTCGTCAGCAAAGCCTCGGGACTCGGTCACGAGGATAGAAAGTAGACCCTATCACGTACTCTGCAGTCATAAAAGAATGCAACAAAGTAGTATCAGTACAAACACTATGTCCCAGTAAGTATCATATGCCGATAACAGTTAGTTAATACATATAAAGTAAGACTGAAATATAGGCATGCTCACAATCTAATATAAAGATTACACAATCCAAGAATACCTCTACGCCTCGATAGTCATGACCCATGGGAGACCAGCGAAATCCATGTACCTGCTGTGGCGCACAGCCCGATCCAATGTAAGGCGGAACGTGCAACCCAATCCAATATATGTATATGTTGCAGAACGTGCAATTCGGTCCAATATATGTATATATGTTGCGGCACGCAACCCGATCCAAATGTATGATCAAATGCCAATGAGAATACATCAACACCAATGGAAAATATCAAGTCAATTGTGCCATGCATGGACACATAACATCATGTTAAGAATGAATCAATCCTTCCTCTATACACAGTTAAGTCATATCATACACATGGTGACGAGCCACTAAATCAAATAAGGCAACAACCACAACCAAGCAACAATACCAACATATGTATTTCATCCCAACTTCATACACGAAGGGGTGACATGCTTTCTCCAACAATCACTAACTCTACATAAGCTTCGCTAACCGGAGTCTAACCATAAGGTAAGCCGTAACCTACCTCAATGCCGAGCTGGTGCCTAGAATCGCCAAATATGAGCCTTGCCCTTCTGAAAAGTCTGCGAATACTCATAGTCTAGTCATTATCAAAATCTAAGTTAGAAACGGGAAACAACGGTACTCATATTGCTATACATTCGTTCGAATCAAAATCAACTAAGGGAAATAGGAAAAACGGACCCACAAGGGTAAATCCGGTATTTCAAGGATGGAATAGGTAACCCAACATTCTAGAAGTTCAATTCTCCTCCCAATAGCTAAATTAGCTCAAGTATTGATCAATTTCATCATTCAAGTCAAAACCCCCAATTTGGGTATAAACCCTAACTTTCAACCTTTCAATCCTTCAACTATAATGGAAGATCCAAGCTTATTGGTTGCTAATTCATCAATTTCCATGATTAGGTTAGTCAACCCATCAATTTATCTCACATTCAAAGCTTAAGATTCAATTAACACTATGTAGGTATAGACTCATCTTTTTCAATTAGTTTTTTAGATTTCCACCATAGATTCAAGCTTAGGAAAGGTAAATAATGGATAACAAGGTTGAAGAGACTTACCCCAAGGAGAATCCACTCAGAAACACTTCAAATTGTCCTTGACGACACCTTAGAGAAATAATTTTGGGAATGGGAAATGAAGGGTTTAACTTAACATTAAATAAAATCTATTTCTGTGTTTTCTGCTGCAGCGGTAAAGGGTCCGCTACAACAGAATCGCTCACGCAATGTCTGCCTCGCTATAGCGCATCCGCTCCAACAGAGTATCATCCGATGGAGTGGATTCATAAGAATCCGAAATACCCGCGCCAACGGACTAGGCCTCGCCATGGCGGGTCCACGATGGCTCGCCCCAGCGAGACATCAGACACCAGCAATTTGCTAGTTTTTCACTAACTTCTTTTCTAAACCCGAAAATCACCGAGACTTCGCAAATGCAAACCAGACATGTAAACATACATCAAAATATGCTACGGACTCACTCATGGTCTTGAAATTCCCAACGGAGGTCTATTTGACTGAGTCAACACCCAATAGCCAAAAGAAAAACTAACTTTCCAACCAATAATCCAAAATGCTCCTGAATGCCTCGGGAACTAAACTGAATATCCCATCAAGTCATAATCGACCCTCTGGACCTCTCGGAATCAACAGATTCTCGAAAAAGGTCCGTTTACTCAAAAGTCAACTATCGATCACAGGTTTTTCACTTTAAGGTTCTAATTCTCATAAGTCACCATAAAACTCACCCAATTACCTCGTGAGCCATGTCACCCATCCCCGTGGATCAAAATCATACAAACAAGGCTCGAGGATGGGTCAACAGGGGCAAATGGGTCAAAATGCAATAATGACCAAACAAGTCATTACATTATGTCCTTGTTCTCCATTCCTACTTTGATTTGCAAAAGTTTTGAGATATTGATGAGGGATTTCCTACGGGATATTCTATCACACTGCTTCGAAAGTGGCTATAGAGATATGCTAACGAAGAAGGGGCCACGTGGAGAAAGGTGATTAAGTGAAGTAAGGCAATAACCAATTTGGTTGGTTCCCAAAAGATGCGACCACCTTCTATTGGGCAAGTCAATGGAGAGGCATAATGAAGGACAAAAATCAGACTTCTCAATATTTATTGCCCTTTCATTGTGAAGGGGAACAAATATGGTTTTGGCTCGATATATGATGCTGTGACAAAATGCTAAAGGATGACTTTATGCGATAGTTTACTGTAGCAAGGGGATAGGATGTCATGGTAGCCAATACTAATGGGAGATACAGGTCATCACTGTCATCAAAGATTTTCTTTAGGAGACCCCTCCGAGACTGAATTTGAGAAGGTATGGATATTCTTTATGAGGCTTTGTAGTCATGTACCTTTTGTTGAAGTAGACATAATGATTTGGCGAGAAACATCTGAAGAAATTTAGAGTCATGTCTTACTATAGCCACCTATAGGAGTCCATAAACCTATATGGAAAACATTATGGATATCGAGGGCCCCACAAATATGTATTCTTCACATGGTGTATGACATGGGGGGGGGGTCATTTTGACAGCTGACCACCTTAGGAGGAGCAAATATATCGTGGTTAATTGGTGTTGCGTGTGCAAAAGAAATAGGGATGACATCAACCACCTTCTACTTCAACGTTAGTATGTGGTCTTCAGGGTGCAATCATTTCTTAGAGGCACAGTTGCTGAAATGTTGGCAAATTGGAAACTGAGCGATTGGAGAATAGTAGGGAGAGGCCATGGAGGATCACAACATTTAGCATTTTTTTTATTATTATGGAGAAAGGAATAAAAGAATATTTGAAGGTATAGCGAGAGCCTTGTCAAGAGTCGAGAGTTCTCTTTTATTTCTATCATACTTTTGGTGAAAAATGGATAATTTTCATTGGAGTGTGATAAAATAAATTACTCCTTCCGTTTTAATTTGTTTCTAGTTTTGACTTGGCATAAAATTTAAGAAAGTAAAGAAGACTTTTGAATCTTGTGGTCTTAAACCAAAGATATGTAGAATATACTAAAATGCCTTTTAATCTTGTGGTGTTAAACATGTCATGTGGTGTTAAACATTTCATGTAGAAATTTGAAATTAAAGAGTTGTCAAAAAAGGAAAGAGACATTTTTTTAGAGGTATCCAGCTGCTAAGCCCCACTATGAAAATTTGAAAAAGGGTAGTGGAGATGAGGGTGAGAAGAGGCGTGTCTATTTTAGATACTCAATTTGGATTAATGCCGGGGAGTTCGACTACAGAAGAAATTCATCTTATTAGGAGGTTGGTGGAGCAGTATAGGGAGAGGAATAGAGACTTACATATGGTTTTCATTGACCTCGAGAAGGCATACGACAAAGTCCCTAAGGAGGTTCTATGGAGATGTTTGGAGGTTAGAGGTGTACCTGTGGCGTACACTAAGGTGATCAAGGATATGTATGATAGAGCCAAGACCAGGGTACAAATATTAGGAGAAGACTTGGAGCACTTTTCAGTGATGATAGGGCTGCATCAGGGATCAGCTCTTAGCCCATTCTTATTTGACTTGGTGATGGATGGACTGACATGACAAATTCAAGGAGAGGTGTCATAGTATATGTTATTCATAGATGACAGTAATGATTGATGAGACTAGCAGCGGAGTGATCGCTAAACTGAAGGTTTGGAGACAAACTCTGGAGTCTAAAGGGTTCAGGTTGAGTAGGACCAAGACAGAATACTTGGAGTGCAAGTTCAATAACGGGAACGACCATGAGACATCGTGGAGGTGAGGCTTGGTATTCAGGTAATTCCTAATAAAGGAAGCTTCAAGTATCTCGGGTCTATTATCCAAGGGAATAAAGAGATTGATGACGATGTCACACATCGTATTGGTGCAGGGTGGATGAAATGGAGACTCGCATATGAAGTCTTGTGCGATAAAAAGATGCCACCAAAACTTAAGGCATGTTATATAGGGTGGTGGTTAGATAGACTATGTTGTATGGGGCGGAGTGTTGGCCAGTCAAGACTTTACACATCCAAAAGATGAAAGTTGCGGAGATGAGGATGCTGATATGGATGTATGGACATACAAGGAGGGATAAGATTAGAAATGATGATATCTGGGACAGAGTGGGGAGTGGCCTCGGTGGAGGATAAGATGCGGGAAGCGATGTTGAGATTGTTTGGGCATGTGCAGATAAGAGGCACAAATGCCCTAGTGTGGAGGTGTGAGGTTGGCTATGGACGAGTTCAGGAGGGGTAGAGATAGGCCGAATAAGTATTGGGGAGAAGTGATTAGACGGGATATGGCGCAGGTACAACTTACTGAGGAAATGACCTTAGATAGGGGGTTGTGGAGGCTACAGATTAAGGTAAAAGGGTAGTAGGTAGTTGAGTGTAGTCATACTTACACTTACATATTGGTAGTTGTAGTGTTATTATTGTAGCCCTGCTTAGCCTATCATACTAGTAGGCACAATATTTTTTTATAGTCCTCTTTCCTTTGATTTTTGCTGCTGTATGTTCTTTCGTGTACTTTGTTTATCTTATTTACTTGTGGTAGTTATTGTTTTTTCCAGAATGCTTTATCATAGCTTATTCACTTTTGTTACTCTCATTTTCATACTGCTTTAAATGTTTTGTTCGGGTCTGACCATTTGTGTTGCTTTGCTTGTGCTTATGCTTTGTCTTGAGCCGATGGTCTTTCGAAAACAGCCTCTCTACTTACCAAGGCAGAGGTAAAATATGCGTACACTCTACCCTCCCAAACCCGACGTTGTGAGACTTCACTGGGTTTATTGTTGTTATGCATAGTTGATCTAATTAAGGATGCTTGCACCTTTTTCTTGTTTCTTAATACATTTCATATTTGTATTTGTGCTTATGGTTTGTTTTGTAATGATGATCCGCTTTGTATCAGTGGTTGTTGGGTTCATACGACACTCAATTACTTATCATGGTATTTCTGGCTAGAGTTTCTATGCTATTTGCTGGTTTCCTTTCATACCACACCAAACTGTGTGTCACAAATACCATAAGAAATGAGGTAGTCCTTTTCTGTTTTGTGTTCAATACATTTTCCCATTAGCTTAATGATGACTGTGGTTCGGCTGTGTGCTCTGGATTTTCCTCTCCTTTGTAGTACCTGGATTTTCTTTGGAAGTGAGCTTATGGCACACACATGTCTAATAATAAAACTTTTAATTTTTTACTACTCCCTCCATTTCAATTTGTCTGTCTGGTTTTGACTTGGCACAGAGTTTAAGAAAGTAAAGAAGAGTTTTGAATCTTGTGGTCTTAAATTAAAAATAAGTATAATATGTCAAAATTCCCTTTAATCTTGTGGTCTTCACATGTCATGTGGAAATTTGGAATTAAAGAGTTGCCAAAAAGGCAAGAGACATCTTTTTATAAACGGACTAAAAAGAAAAGTAAGACAAACAAATTGAAATGGAGGGAGTATTACATTACTTTCTTGGACATTTCACCTAAAATGAAAAATGACTTCTAATCTATCATTGAAAAATCTTTAGGCCAGTTGGAGATGATTAGATCTCTAAGATATTTTGACAAAAATGGAAAAAAGAAATGAATAATTTCAGATACCTCCCCTCATGTTTCGCTTCTAAACATTGACATCCCTTGTAGTTTATAATATTACAATTACTTTTCTTTTATTCTTTTTGTACTAATTCTTTTACCCTATTTATTATTAATGTAAAAAAATTATTTTGACTATTTTACCACATTTCTAATACCAGTTAATATATTATTTAGAATAAATACTATGAAGAGAAGGTGTGTGAATGCGTCAGTAAGAAAGTGTGAGAGAGGTTGACTTTAACAGAAGTTAGGAGAGTATGCCAAAGAAGAAATGAGGAGATGTGATTAGACAGGACATGACACAACTTCAGATTACTGAGGACATGACCCTAGATAGAAAGGTGTGGAGATCGAGGATTAGGATAGAAGGTTAGTAGGTGGCTGAGTGTTCTCCTTATTATTATTAGTAGTTAGATCACGTAGTTTCTTTTTTCAATGTGTATTAATAATTATTGCTTCATTTTATCTTGCTGTCATATTTTTCTTGATACCATGCTTCGAATCCTTTTTTGTCTTTTTGTGTAGAATCCTTTTCTTTTCTTTCGAGCCGAGGGTCTATTGGAAATAACCTCCCTAACCCACAAAGGTAGGGTCTACATGGTGCAGCCCCATCATCACTGAAAAGTACTCCGAGTCTTCTCCTACTATCCATACCCTGGTCTTGGCTCCATCATACATATCCTTGATCGCCTTAGTGTACACCACATGTACACCTCTAACCTCCAAACATCTCCATAGAACCTCTCTAGAGACTTTGTCGTTTGCCTTCTAGAGGTCGATGAAAACCATATGTAAGTCTCTATTCCTCTCCCTATACTGCTCTACCAACCTCATAATAAGATGAATTGCTTCTGTAGTCAAACGCCCCGGCATGAATCCAAATTCGTTCTCAGAAATAGACACGTCTCTTCTCACCCTCATCTCCAGCTTGATAGCCCTATAGTTGTTGCAACTCTGGATGTCACCTTTGTTCTTATACAAAGGAATCATTGTACTCCACCTCTATTTTTCAGGCATTCTCATCGTCTTAAAAATGACATTAAACAACTCAATCAGCCACTCCAAACCTGCCCTGCCTGCGCTTTTCCAACCTTAATGCTTCTACAATACCCAAAATCCCATGTACATCTTGCAAACAACACCCTTTAACCTCTTCAACCTTAATGCTTCTACAATACCCAAAATCCCGGTACCTTCCAGATTGCTCCAGATTTCCTAGCACAATATCTTTATCTCCTTTCTCGTTAAAGAGTTTATGGAAGTAAGACTGCCATTTCCGTCTAATATGCGCGCCCTCCACCAGTACTTTGCCATCCTCATCCTTGATGTACCTTACGTGATCCAAGTCACGGGCCCTCATCTCTCTAATTCCACGTACATGCATTCAAAAGCCGTCGTTTTCGCCGCCGTAACTGCTAGCTTTGCCTCCTTCCTTGCCATCTTATACAATTCCTATTTGTCCACTTCTCCATTTTTGTTTGGTTCCACCTTCTCTTAAACTTTACCATTCCACCACCAGTCCCCTCGTTGCCCACTATGGCTACACCGCGAGACCCCTAACACTTCTCTAGCTACCTCCCCAATGTAACTGGCCGTCCTCTCCCACATACCGATCTCATCCCCACTACTCCCCCAAGCCCACTTGGCCATCAACCTCTCCCCTATCTCCTATTCACTAGCCATGGTCAAATTCCCCTATTTAATTCTTAACCTATCATCCACAACCCTCATATTCTTCTCCCTCTTGAACGCCAAATCTATTACCAAAAGCTTATGTCGGGTTGTAAGATACTCACTCAGAATAACTTTGCAGTCTTTAGAAAGACTGTTGTCAACCTTTCTAAGGAGCAAAAAGTCTATATGAGTCTTAGCTACCGAGCTACGAAAAGTCACCAAGTGCTCCTCCTTCATGAATCTTAAATTGTCTATCACCATCCCAAAAGCTTTAGCGAACTCCAAGAGTGAGACGCCTTCCTCGTTCCTATCCCCGAGGCCAAAGCCCCCATGCACGTCGTCATAACCCCCCGAAAGTGATTCGATATGACCATTAAAATCCCATCATACAAATAAATTCTCAGTAGGTGGTATACCTCCCACCACCTTATCCAAATTCTCTAAAAAATGCCTCTTCTCCTCCTCATCCAAGCCCGCCTGCGGCGCGTAAGAACTAATAATATTCATAGTGGACCATCCAATTACCAACTTAATCACCATCATTCTATCATTGACCCTCCTAACCTCTACTAACTGATCCCTTAGCTTGCTGTCTACCAAAATGCCTATCTCATTCCTATACCTCGATCTACCCGAGAACCATAACTTATACCCGTCCACATCCTTAGCCTTAGGTCCTACACATTTGGTCTCCTGGACACAGTCTATATTAATCCTCATCTTCTTAAGAATCTTAACTAGCTCTATGGACTTCCCCAATAAAGTCCCAATGTTTCAAGATCCTATTCTCAGCCTAACATCTCCCTTACCCCCAATTACCCCCTTAACCCTCACCCATGTCCCCGACCGAGAACATGACCTTAGTCTACCATCCCTTACCAATGCCACAAAAACAAATAAAAATAATCAATAAGTTACACTAAAAGAGGCAGAAATCAATACTATAGCAGAAGTCGGCAAAAATGTAGTTAGCAAGTCTGACTACTACGACAAGAATGATAGAACTATTGGGTAGAATATCGAATTCAAGATTCAACAAATGAACCAGCTACAAAGATGCCAGATAAATAATCAGTAAGGGCGACTGGATGTACCAACTCCAGTTTGGTAGAACCTGTTCACTGTTGCAGAACTTCGCTGCAAGAGATTATTGTTCACCGCCGGAAGTTGCCAGAAAATTCGAGTACCTGTTCAGAACTGACTGAAACCTACTGTGGAGTAGTTTCCGATTGCAGAATAAAGGAGAAAAGGATACGAAAACAGAACTTAATGAAAAAGATCTGGCCGGAAAATCTACTAGCCAGAAAATTTTGGCCGGAAAATCTACTAGCCAGAAAGGTCTAGGCGGAAATCTCCGGCGAAAAAATATACTTGGTCGGAGCAATGCCATCCGTCGGCGTCCGAAGAGAAGTAAAAATAAAATATAAAAAATAAACTTGATACCTGGTTGCCGGTCGCCGGTCACCAGTGGAGGCTGGTCGCTATGTTCCGGTAGGGGCTGGTCGCCGGTGGGTGCACCGTCTATTTTCTCTAGTGGTAGTTGGTGTACCATCACCGATTGTGGCCTCCGGTGGTTAATGGTCACTGTGTTAAGGTTCCGGGCAACAGCAGAGAGGAAAAGGGGCGAAAAGAGAGAAGAAGAGGGGGAAAGGATGAGAGAGAAAAGAGGAGAGAAGAAATCTGGTGGCGGTGGCGGTGGGTGTTCGCCGGCGATGATAGATAGACGTTACCGATAGTGACAGAAAGTAGCCGTTACCGGCAGTAACAGAAGGTAGCCGTTACCGGCAGTGTCCATGGAAGTAGCGAGAGAAAGAGGAGAGAAAGAATGTAAGTCACAACCACTCATTTATTTTTCTAATTTGACAAGGCAAAGAAAAAGTAAAGTAAAGAAGAAAGGGAATAAGATAAAGATAAAGAAATGCATTAGAACTTCCTAATAGTAGAAATGCATTAGAAGTTGTTGTTGTTGTTGCATTAGAATATCCTAATCATAAACCTTGTTGATTCAGCACAACTATAAAATTTTAGAAATTGAAACAGCAGCTTGCATGTGAAGCAAAATTTTGCTTGTGTGATCTGCAGACTTTCAAATAGCAAGAGTACTTAAACTGGAAGAGGAAGGTTAACGAAGCAAAGGCAAGTGCAGCAGCTCTCAAAGCAAGTTTAGGTGAATTGAACCATGAAAAATACCCTGTGAGCAAATGGAAAGCCTTCTTCCTAAGGTCCCGTCTTGAAGAGGTTGAGGTCGTTAAAAATAACATTTATGATAAAAGAATGACCCAGAATATCTCTGAGATTATAGTTCCTCTTTCAACAAGGCAGTCATTCTTACAGAGGAAATCAAAATCAAGTTAAAATTATCAGTTAGTGACCCATATCTCATAGGGCTTGGTAGGTCATCCTTGGTCCAATGTTTTTAGTCTAATAGTCATACTACCAAGGAGAATGCACTAAATGTGAAACACACTCGCTTTTCCCAAACTTATCACTGACAAGTATCTACAAGTCATCTACCTTTATACTTGGGTTGGCATAGCCAATGCAGTTTAATTGGATGTGGTGAAAGGATTGGACGAGTTCTGTGGAAGGGGGTTAAGTTCGTGCAGCGGTGTTGCTTCTTTTTATTTTGCTGCGGTTGCTAGTGTTGAATGAAAGTGCTTACTGTTCTTTTTTTTATTTATTTATGCTTCTTACTTATGGTGCAGCATACATTCCCTTCATATTTCTAGGGTACATTTTCAATCTTTATTTAACTTTTTATACATCTTTGCTGCTTTAGCAGCTAATTTTTACATGTACTGTTGGAAATTTGCCTTTGGCGATGAGGTGGATCCACTCATATTTAATAAATTAAACATTAGTGTTCCACATGTTGGAGGCTTTGTCTTTTATCACATGCAGAATCTACTAAGTGAGTAGATGACCGTAGGACCAAGAATCGTCAAATTTCGTTGTGAAATGAAAGAGATATTTGTCCACAAAGTAAGGTGTTTGAGGCATGGAAATATGGTGCGGAACAAATCTACCACATCGGTGGGACAAGGAAGAATTGCTCTCTTTATAGGTCTCTAAAGTGGTAAAGGGTTTGGGACCCTAAGGGGTATCCCATGTGTTTAAAGAAGGGAGGACCTAGATGTGCTTGGGTTCAAGGCTAAGCCCACACGCGCGCCGCCGCCGCCCGCCCGTCCCATCTAGTCCAGTCTTGGTCTCGGGTCACGGGTCGTGGGCTGTGGGGACTTTTTGATATTATCTTTTTGGACCCTAAATTGCTTAATATTTACAGTTTGGTCCCTAGAGTTTCTGAAAAGTTGATTTTGGGATTGACGGTAGGCAGAAATTTTCTGCCTACCGTTTAGGCTATTTTCTGGAGCATTAACCAGCCATTAACTTGGCTGTTAACTCCTCCATAAACAACCTCCTTCAATGACCATAATCAACCCTCCTTCATGGCATTAAACCTGCCATTACAGCCCTCCCTAATGGCCATTAACAACCATGTTTTGGGCAGTTGAACAACCCTCATCCATGCTATATATTGAGCTGTTTTGGCTCAATTATGGATGACACATACAGACAGAAAATAGCACAAAACGTAGCACAAAATAGTGAACAAAACCACTGTAAAACAGTCACGAAAATATACACCAAACAGTGATGAAAAATAGTGAGCATATACACAAGATATACACAACAGGGACACTATATACACAAAGACAAAACAGAAGAGAAAACAGAAACTCTTCCTTCCTTTTCCATATCTTCAGCAAGGCGATTCATATTTGTTTTCTTCGTCAGACTCAACCTATTTGCTTTGTAGCGTTGAGATTAAGTGTTGTTTTATCTTGGGAGACTATTGCCCGCTAACATAAAAGCATATATACGGGGCAATCTTATCTTAAGGACAGAGTGCAATCACTCGACTCAACACACAATGTTATAACCATCCAGATTTAGTTGTTTCTTGATTTCAGGATATCAAGATTCAAGACACAACAAGCTTGCGGCAGTTATCAACATTGGCCTATTAGTTTATCCTTTTGAACACTTGTAATAGTAATTACTTCTCGTACTGCTTTACAATATAGCAACCAACAATTTAAGACAAGATTGCCCCGTATTAGTATTAGTGTTCGAAAGATGTCGGTCAAAAGTTGTGTGACCAAATCTGGATATGGCTGTGGTTTTCTAATAGAAGATAGTGATAATTATGCCGTTGAAAGTCAACGTGTTCGTGGTGTCACTGCTCTCGAGAGTGGTGGGAACAAACGCTCACGAGAGGCTGAGGTTGTCAACTGGGACAAGAGGAGAAGGCTGAAGATGTGGTTCTATCTTGCAGCAGAAGGCCTATATCTGTCCGAGACAAAGAATCCGAATTATGGTAAGGAGGAAATGGACACTCAGTCCAATGAAGTGACTGAAGTGGGCCAGAATCTGAAATCAGGATGAGTAATTTTCCTTCCTTGTCAAAAATAAGATTAAATGATTTCTGATTAAAATGGCTTAAAGTAAGAAGGAATATGAAAATGTTTTCCGAAATAATTTATATTCCTTACGCTTTAAAATCAAAAGTTTAATCTCTTCTTCTTTCCCATTTAAAGATTGGATTTTATAAATGACTTAAAAAGATCCATTCTTTTAAATGTAATTATTAAAGTGTGTAAAGTATGTTCGCACATACGAGGAAGAAAGATCCACTGACTGTGCGAAAACTGTTACCACTCTTAAGTAAAGCGTCAAGAATTGTCTGGGCACCAATCATAAGGGAAGAAGACTAAGAGCTAAAGACGTTGAGCCTGTCACACTATTTGGCAGAAGATCCTTCATAGGATGATATTGGACACTCAGTCATACAAAGCCTCCGGGCGACTGGAGTGGGCCAAAATTCCTTTGATAGGATGATATTGGACACTCAGTCATACAAAGCCTCCGGGCGACTGGAGTGGGCCAAAATTCCTTTGATAGGATGATATTGGACACTCAGTCATACAAAGCCTCCGGGCGACTGGAGTGGGCCAAAATTCCTTTGATATGATGATATTGGACACTCAGTCATACAAGGCCTACGGACGACTATAGTGGGGCCAGAATTCATTTCATAGAAATAGTAATGGACACCTAGTAAGGTAGGCCAGAGTTTCCAGGTCTTAAATGATCTGAAGGCCTAAAGAAAGGCAGAAAATAAATTGGACACTCAGTCTGCCAAAGCAACTGGAGTGGGCCAGAGTATCCAGATCACACATGATCCGGTTACACCCTAACCACGGGCAAGAGGTTGTTCATGTGAAGCAACGCCACCTCTAAAGTAGAAGGGGTTGGAGAGGCTATCCTCAATAGGACTTCAGGGAATGAGATCACTCTAAAATGAGGTGATACACGTCCCAAACTTGGTTAACGGGACGCTGTTGGTCAAGCTGGTTTGAGACTAGTCCAACAGGTCTGTAATAACTAAGAATGGTACAGTATGTCTGTAGCCATATGAATGATATATTTGTAATCCGTGCATCTATGCCATCATAGATTAAGACACATTAAATCAAAAATCATTCAAAAGCTAACGAAGTTGAGATTATTGCCTTCTGTCGACGTAAACCCTCAAAATAAATGTGAGGTAGGCGAAGAGGCAAAATCACCTTTCCAAATTCTGTCAAAAGAATAGCGAAAGAAACACCGCTCCTCTAGAACTTAGTCACACCTTTATGGGTGATTTAAAGTTTATACAAAATAGAGGGGGGAGACAAGTACGTTGTGACTTTCATTGATGATGGTACAACGTATTGTATCCTTTGTTTGTCAAAAATTAAAGATAAAGTTGTTGAAGCGGATAAGCGCTACAAAGCAAAAGTTCAAAATCAACTAAGCGTACAGATTGAGGAATTCGCAGTGATAGAGGGGGAGAATGTGATCCCAATTGACATCCTCAGCCTCTCGTGATAGCTTGTTTCCACCACTCTCGGGAGCGGTGACACCACGAACACGTTGACCTTCAACGACATAATCATCACTATCTTCTACCAAAAAACCACAACCATATCCAGATTTGGTCACACAACTTTTGACCGACATCTTTCGAACACTAATATATATATACGGGGCAATCTTGTCTTAAATTGTTGGTTACTATTGTAGTAAAGCAGTACGAAAAGTAAATAACTATTATAAGTGTTCGAAAGGATAAACTAATAGGCCAATGTTGATAACTGCCACAAGCTTGTTGTGTCTTGAATCTTGATAACCTAAAATCAAGAAATAACTAAATCTGGATGGTTACAACGTTGTGTGTTGAGTCGAGTGATTGCACTCTGTCCTTAAGACAAGATTGCCCCGTATATATGCTTTTATGTTAGCGGGTAATAGTCTCCCAAGATAAAACAACACTTTAATCTCAACACTACAAAGCCAATAGGTTGAGTCTGACGAAGAAAACAAATATGAATCGACTTGAAAATATGGAAAAGGAAGGAAGAGTTTTTGATTTCTCTTATGTTTTGTCTCTTTATATATAGTGTGTCTCTGCTGTGTATATCTTGTGTATATATGCTTCTTTCGTCACTATTTTGCAGTGTTTTTATTCACTATTTTGTGCTATTTTCTGTCTGTATGTGTCATTCACAATTGAGCCAAAACAACTCAATATATTTCATGGAGGAGGGCTGTGCAACTGCCCAAAACATGACTGTTAATGGCCATTAGGGAGGGCTGTAATGACAGGTTTAATGCCATGAAGGAGGGCTGATTATGGTCATTGAAGGAGGCTGTTTATGGAGGAGTTAACAGCCAAGTTAATGGCTGGTTAATGCTCCAGAAAATAGCCCAAGCGGTAGGCAGAAAGTTTCTGCCTTCCGTCACTCCCAAAATCAACTTTCCAGAAACTCTAGGGATCAAACTGTAAATATTAAGCAATTTGGGATCCAAAAAGATAATATCAAAAAGTCCCCACAGCCCACGACCCGTGACCCGAGACCAAGACTGGACCGGATGGGACGGGAAGGGCGGACGACGGCGACGCGTGTGTGGGCTTAGCCTTGAACCTAAGCACATCTAGGTCATCCCTCCTTTAAACACATGGAATACCCCTTGGGGTCCCAAACCCTTTACCACTTTAGAGACTTATAAAGAGAGCAATTCTTCCTTTTTCCACCGATGTGGTAGATTTGTCCCACACCATATTTTCATGCCTCAAACACCTTACTTTGTGGACCAATATCTCTTTCATTTCTCAACGAAATTTGATGATTCTTGGCCCTACAGTCATCTACTTAAATAGGTGATCTCCTACAAGGTATCCTACTATACCCCACTTCGCAAGTGTTATGAATTATTAAAAGTTTCCCCAACCTTAACCTCAACCGTTTGAGGATCGTTCAAAGGTTTCGAAGCTTAACCTTTACCCACCATGCAGGTAGCACTTAATGTCTATCGCGGGAACAACTTTGGATTCATGTTTCCGTATAAAAATCATCATCCGAAGTGCTTCTTGCTTCCACCGAAGCGCTCAACTGAACCTTTTGCAGCTTAGTTTTCCCATTGAACCAAATTATTGGGATCTCCAATCAGTATGGTTGGATTACCACCGCAAAGGTTTGTATTGTTTGGGTTTTAAGCCCATTCCCCTAGACAGGCAGAATATTTGATCACCGGTAGTCCCTTAGTTAGTACGGAAATGACACCCGTGATGATCAACTACCATACGGTTTTATGTCTCCGACAGATCCTGACAGATATGTCCAGACGCCATCATCCGTGTCCTTCATGAAGCCGACCGGCTAGCCACAGTGTATAACTGCTGAAGGCACGGGTTTCTCCCAATAAAGGACGTCCTCTAAGGAGTTGTGAAGTTACTCAACTTCTTTCATGCTTTGTATAAAGCCATAAACTCCGATTCTATCAAGAATCGGCCAATGCAAGTTTGCTTAGAGGATTTTTCAAGACCCACCATACACATTTACTTGTGGCTTTGGTGTTCTTCATATCTGATGTCCAGTTTGCATCACTTTGTTCTCCCAAAATCGCTGGACATCCAGAATACTATAATCCGTAGATAAGAGAATAATTCAGATATCGTCATATCCGACTTAACGCCTTCTATTGATCATGTATTAAGATCATCAATGAACCTTAGTTCAACTGATTTGTTTGTAAGACGATACCAGGTCGGTTGTAGTGTGTACCATACATTGAAATACACATGACCTGTACATATCACTCCTTGTCTATGGGTGCACCATGATTCCAATCAGTTCTATGATTCATATCCATTGGTGGCTTCAACGAGACTATCAACTATCGACCAGTCCGTTAGATGTCTTAGAAATCAAATTCCTAAGATGTCATCTGTGATACCCATATCTTTCATATCGAGACTTTATTTCAATATGACTTTTACTTTCAGACTGTTGATTCTCCAACTGTTGGCTTTTTAACTTCAGAATCAATGTTTCTGTGGTCAGATTCATTATTTCTGTGGTCAGATTCATTGTTTCTGTTTTATCTGAAACTTTTAGGACCAAAATGTAAACATTTCAGGGACCAAAATGTAAACATTTCAGGGACCAAAATGTAAACATTTCAGGGACCAAAATGAAAGTTCAGGAAAAAGCCTAATAGTTCAGCAAACCAACTCTAATCCTCTTCTTCCAACTCTCCGATTGGGAAGGTTGTTTCAACATCCATGCCGCGCAACACTGCAATGGCCCTGGATATTAAGCTACTCACAGGGGAGCACATGTACAAGTAGCCGAGGCTTTATACTCGTCGGTAGATCTATCTACTTGGTACTCACATTTGAGTATCCATTTTCACAACCCAATGGTTCTTTTCCCGGAGGAAGATCAACCATTATGCAAGTATGGTTCTATATGATGGAATCTATTTCTCTCTTTCTAGCTTCTTTCCAAAGCATCGCTTCTGGAGATGACAATTATTTGTTAATTGTCCATGGTTCATTCTCAACCATACAAGCTAGAAGGACTGGAACAAGTCTTTGTCCCCTTCTTTGCTCCATCTCAGTTCAACATCTAGAATCCATGAGTTCTGCAGATCTGGAATATTAAGTTCCGGATAGCCAGCAACTTTTGAGTCCTGTAGATACGGAACGTCTAGTTCAGGACAGTCAGGCCCTAGCGGTTCTTGTTAACCTTGAGCAATTACTTCTTTTTCCTTTTCAAGGAAAGTTATCTTCAAAGAATTCAGCATTCTTTGACACCAAGAGGCGATAAGAACTACTGTTATTTGCAGATCTAGTGGATATGCAATCTACAGTTATAGGTACAACTTGACCTGTTTCGGTATTCCAACTTTTACCAAGCCACCCCACATAATTTGGGTGTACGACTTTGCGCTTGGCTAACACCGTTGGACTGAGGTGAGAAATGAACAATCGTTTAATGAACGAAGCTTCACATTCTCCCCCTCTATCACTACGAATTCCTCAATCCGTAGGCTCAATTGATTTTCAACTTCTGTTTTGTAGCGTTTATTCTCTTCAACAACTTCATCTTTGCTTTTCAACAAACAAAGGATTCCATACGTTGTACCATCATCAATGAAGGTCTCAAAGTACTTGTCTCCCCCCTCTATTTTGTATAAACTTTAAATCACCCATAAAGGTGTGACTAAGTTCTAGAGGAGCGGTGCTTCTTTCGCTATTCCTTTGACGGAATTTGGAAAGGTGATTTTGCTTCTTCGCCTACCTCACATTCATTTTGAGGGTTTATTTCAAAAGAAGGCAACAATCTCAACATCGTTAGCTTTTGAATGACTTTCTATTTAATGTGTCTTAATCTATGATGGCATAGATGCACGGGTTACAAATATATCATTCATTTGGCTACAGACATACTGTACCATTCTTAGTTATTACAAACCTGCTGGACTAGTCTCAAACCAGCTTGACCAACAGCGTCCCTTAAACCAAGTTTGGGACATGTATCACCTCATTTTAGAGTGATCCCATTCTCTGAAGTCCTATTGAGGACAACCTCTCCAACCCCTTCTACTTTAGAGGTGGCGTTGTTTCACACGAACAATCTCTTGCCCGTGGTTAGGGCGTAACCGGATCATATGTGATCTGGATACTCTGGCTCACTCCAGTTGCTTTGACAGACTGAGTGTCCAATTTCTTTTCTACATTTCTTTAGGCCTTCAGATCATTTAAGACCTGGAAACTCTGGCCCACCTTACTAGGTGTCAATTACTATTCCTATGAAATGAATTATGGCCCCACTCAGTCGCCCGTAGGCTTTGCATGACTGAGTGTCCAATATCATCATATCAAAGGAATTTTGGCCCACTCAAGTCGCCCGGAGGCTTTGTATGACTGAGTGTCCAATATCATCCTATGAAGGATCTTCTGCCAAATAGTGTGACAGGCTCAACGTCTTTAGCTTTTAGTGCGGAACACCTGTGTTTAATTCATTAAATATGAGTGGACGCACCTCCCCTCCAAAGGCAAATTTCCAACAATCCCCTCTATGAAAGAGAGATTATGGCGCACACACAACGTGCCTACTTCATACAATCTTTCTGCGAAAAGATATTAAATCAGGAGAGGTAGCTTTCACTTTGAAACTTCCCTAGTTGAATACCATCGGACTTACTTACTGCGCGGTGAACGTGATGTCTTGAACCGTCAGTATTTAGTGTAAGCCAAGACAATGATACCAACACAATAACTCCCCTTATTCGTTTTCATTCTTACCTTTTTGTCCGTTGTGGCCGTGGACACACTTGGATTCTTAAATGCGTTCATTTGAGGTGGCCATCCTCGCACTTAAATAGGTGATCTCCTACAAGGTATCTTGCTATACCCCACTTCACAAGTGTTAGGAATCATTAAAAGTTTCCCCAACCTTAACCTCAACCGTTTGAGGATCGTTTAAAGGTTTGAAAGCTTAACCTTTACACACCATGTATGTAGCACTTTAATATCTATCACGGGAACATCTTTGGATTCATGTTTCTGTACAAAAATCATCATCCGAAGTTCTTCTTGCTTCCACCGAAGCGCTCAACTGAACCTTTTGTAGCTTAGTTTTCCATTGAACCAAATTCTTGGGATCTCCAATCAGTATGGTTGGGTTACCACCGCAAAGGTTCGTATTATTAGGGTTTTAAGCCCATTCCCCTAGACATGAAGAACACTTGATCTCCAGGAAGTCCCTTAGTTAGTAAGTAAGTGACACCCGTGATGATCAACTGCCATACGGTCTTATGTCTCCGACAGATCGTGACAGATATGTCCAAACTCCGTCATCCGTGTCCTTCCTTAAAGCCGGTGGCTAGCCACAATGTATAACTGCTGAAGGCACGGGTTTCTCCCAATAAGGGACATCCTCTAATGAGTCATGAAGTTACTCTACTTCTTTCATGCTTTGTATAAAGCGATAAACTCCGATTCCATCATGAATCGGCCGATGCAAGTTTGCTTAGAGGATTTTCCAAGACCCACCATACACATTTAACTGTGGCATTGGTGTTCTTTATATCTGATGTCCAGTTTGCATCACTTTGTTCTCCCAGAACCGCTGGACATCTAGAATACCATAATCCGTAGATAAGCGAATAATTCAGATATTGTTATATCTGACTTAACGCCTTCTATTGATCATGTATTAAAATCATCAGTGAACCTTAGTTCAATTGATCTGTTTGTAGACCGATACCAGGTCGGTTGTAGTGTGTACAATACATTGAACTACATGTGACCTTAGCATATCTCTCTTTGTCTATAGGTGCACCATGATTCCAATCAGTTCTATGATTCATATCCATTGGTGGCTTCAACGAGACTGTCAACTATTGACCAGTCTGTTAGATGTCTTAGAAATCCAATTCCTAAGATGTCATCTGTGATACCCATATCTTTCATATCGAGACATTGTTTCAATATGACTTCCATTCTCAGACGGTTGGTTTTCCAACTGTTGGCTTTCTAACTTCAGAGTCAATGTTTCTGTGGTCAGATTCATTATTTCTGTTTTATCTAAAACTTCCAGGACCAAAATGTAAGCATTTCAGAGACCAAAAAATTAAAGTTCAGGAAGAAGCCCAACAGTCCAGCAAACCAACTCTGATTCTCCCCTTCCAACTCTCCGATTAGGAAGATTGTTTCAACATTCATGCCACGCAACACTACAATGGCCCTGGATGTTAAGCTACTCACAGGGGAGCACATTTTACAACCCAGAGGTTCTTTTCCCGGAGGAAGATCAACCATTACGCAAGTGTGGTTCTATATGATGGAATCTATTTCTCTTTCTAGCTTCTTTCCAAAGCAGCACTTCTGGAGATGACAATTATTTGTTAATAGTCCATGGTTCGTTCTCAACCATACAAGCTAGAAGGACTGGAACAAGTCTTTGTCCCCTTCTTTGCTCCGTCTCGGTTCAACATCTAGAATCCCTGAATTCTGTAGATCTGGAATATTAAGTTCCGGATAGCCAACAACTTTCGAGTCCTGTAGATACGGAACGTCTAGTTTCGGACAGTCAGGCCCTCACAGATTCTTGTTAACCTTGAGCAATTACTTCTTTTTCCTCTTCATGGAAAGTTATCTTCAAAGAATTCAACATTTTTTGACACCAAGAGGCGATAAACACTACTGTTATTTGCAGATCCAGTGGATATGCAATCTACAGTCTTAGGTACAACTTGATGTTTCGATATTCCAACTTTTACCAAGCCATCCCATATCACAACATTTGTATGTGAGATCCTTTCCATGTTTCACACGGAGAGTTTTCCTTATCCTTATGCGTATTTCTATTGAGAATCGCATTAGCGGTAAGGATCGCCTTGCACCACATAAATTGGGCGTACGATTTTGCGCTTGGTTAACACTGTTAGACTGAGGTGAGTAATGAGCAGTTGTTTAATAAATGATGCTTCACATTCTCCCCCTCTATCACTACGAATTCCTCAATCCGTAGGCTTAGTTGATTTTTAACTTTTGCTTTGTAGCGCTTATCTGCTTCAACAACTTCATCTTTGCTTTTTGATAAACAAAGGATACAATACGTTGTACCATCATCAATGAAGGTCACAACGTACTTGTCTCCCCCCTCTATTTTGTATAAACTTTAAATCACCCATAATGGTGTGACTAAGTTCTAGAGGAGCAGTGCTTCTTTCGCTATTCCTTTGACGGAATTTGGAAAGGTGATTTTGCCTCTTCGCCTACCTCACATTTATTTTGAGGGTTTACGTCGACAGAAGGCAACAATCTCAACTTCGTTAGCTTTTGAATGATTTTCGATTTAACGTGTCTTAATCTATGATGGCATAGATGCACGGATTACAAATATATCATTCATATGGCTACAGACATACTGTACCATTCTTAGTTATTACAAACCTGTTGGACTAGTCTCAAACCAGCTTGACCAACATCGTCCCTTTAACCAAGTTTGGGACATGTATCACCTCAATTTAGAGTGATCCCATTCCCTGAAGTCCTATTGAGGACAACCTCTCCAACCCCTCCAACCCCTTCTACTTTAGAGGTGGCGTTGCTTCACATGAACAACCTCTTGCCCGTGGTTAGGGCGTAACCGGATCATGTGTGATCTGGATACTCTGGCCCACTTCAGTTGCTTTGGCAGATTGAGTGTCCAATTTCTTTTCTGCCTTTCTTTAGGCCTTCAGATCATTTAAGACATGGAAACTCTGGCCCACCTTACTAGGTGTCCATTACTATTCCTATGAAATGAATTCTGGCCCCACTCCAGTCGCCCGTAGGCTTTGTATGACTGAGTGTCCAATATCATCATATCAAAGGAATTTTGTTCCACTCCAGTCGCCCGGAGACTTTGTATGACTGAGTGTCCAATATCATCCTATCAAAGAAATTTTGGCCCACTCTAGTCGCCGGGAGGCTTTGTATGACTGAGTGTCCAATATCATCCTATGAAGGATCTTCTGCCAAATAGTGTGACAGGCTCAACGTTTTTAGATTTTAGTCTTCTTCCCTTATGATTGGTGCCCAGACAATTCTTGGCGCTTTACTTAAGAATGGTAACAGTTTTCGCACAGTCAATGGATCTTTCTTACTCGTATGTGCGAACATACTTTACACACTTTAATAATTACACTTAAAAGAACGGATCTTTTTAAGTCATTTACAAAATCCAATCTTTAAACGGGAAAGAAGAAGAGATTAAACTTCTGATTTTAAAGCGTAAGGAATATAAATTATTTCGGAAAACATTTTCATATTCCTCCTTACTTTAAGCCATTTTAATCAGAAATCATTTAATCTTATTTTTGACAAGGAAGAAAAATTACTCATCCTGATTTTGGATTCTGGCCCACTTCAGTCACTTCATTGGACTGAGTGTCCATTTCCTCTTTAGCATAATTCGGATCCTTTGTCTCGGACAGACATAGGCCTTCTGCTGATCGTGTAGACACATTTATCACACTCATTAATGGCGAAACCCTTCGATAGTAGAGTACTATCAAATTTTTCGTGCCATTGCTTCGGGGCTTGTTTCAGCCCGTACAGAGATTTGACAAGCCGACAGACTTTCTTCTCTTGCCCTTGAACCACTATCCCTTGGGTTGGTCCATATAAATTTCTTCTTCCAAATCACCGTTTAGGAAGGCTGTCTTGACATCCATTTGATGTATCTCAAGGTCACGCAAAGTTGCGATCGCAATGAATACCCGTATGGATGTCGTCGAGGATACCGGGGAGTATGTGTCAAAGTAGTCAAAACCTTCTGTCTGCCGATAGCCCTTGACTACCAACCTACCCTTGTACTTGTCTATAGACCCATCTGCTTTGTATTTCCGTTTGAGTATCCATTTACAACCCAATGGTTTATTTCCCGGAGGAAGATCAACCAACTCCCAAGTATGGTTATGCAGAATGGAGCCTATTTCACTCTCAATAGCTTCTTTCCAGAGCGGTGCTTCTGGAGTTGACAATGCCTTAGCAATTATCCTTGGTTCATCATTAACCATATAAGCTATAAAGTCAGGACCGAAGGATTTATCCTTCCTGGCCCTTTTACTTCGCCTTAGATCCATCTCTGGAGTGTTCAAGTTCTGAGAATCTGGAACACTAGATTTCGGATGTTCATCCACCTCGAGATCCGCTAGATCTGAATCATCTAGATCCGGGCCGTCAACGACTCCCGATTCTTGAGAGCTTTGTGCATAACTTCGTTTGCGAGAGGTTATGTCTTTTTCCTTTCTAGGAAAGGTACCTTCAAAGAATTGAGCATTCCTTGATTCCATAATTGTACCCTGGTGGATATCTGGAATATCTGACTTATGAACTAAGAAGCGATAAGCACTACTGTTATTTGCATATCCGATGAATATGCAATCTACAGTCTTAGGCCCAATCTTGACCTGCTTTGGCTTGGGTATTTCAACCTTTGCCAAACAACCCCACACCTTAAAATATTTGTAGGTGGGTTTCTTTCCCTTCCATGATTCATATGGAGTTTTGTCCTTACCCTTACGTGGGACTCTGTTAAGAATCGTATTAGCGGTAAGGACGGCTTCTCCCCACATGTTCTATGGAAGACCGAAATTGATGAGCAAGGCATTCATCATTTCCTTCAATGTGCGGTTCTTACGTTCCACCACACCGTTCGATTGAGGTGAGTATGGAGCCGTCGTTTGATGAACAATGCCTTCTTGGGCACATTATTCCTCAAATGGCTCTACATATTCTCCCCCTCTATCGCTACGAATAGATTTAATCCGTAGGCTTAGTTGGTTCTCAACTTCTGCTTTGTAACGTCGGAACGCTTCAAAGGCTTCATCCTTACTTTTCAACAAGTAAAGGTAACAATACCTTGTGCTATCATCAATGAATGTCACAAAGTACTTGTTCCCCCCTCTAGTTTGTGTGAACTTCAAATCACATATATTTGTGTGAATAAGTTCTAGAGGAGCGGTATTCCTTTCGACGGATCGAAAAGGAAGCTTGGTGAGTTTTGCCTCTACGCAGACCTCACACTTATGTTGAGGGTTTACATCGATAGACGGCAACAACTCCATCTTTACCAGCCTTTGAATAGACTTGTAGTTAATGTGTCCTAATCTATGATGCCATAAATTAGAAGACTCAAGCAAATAAGAAGAAGGTTCAACTTTATTACTTGGACGCATTACAGACATGGCATTCACTTTGAAGAGGCCTTCACAGACGAAGCCTCTCCCCATAAATGTGCCATTCTTAGTGATTACAAACTTATTGGATTCAAACACTAGCCTAAAACCAGCATTAACCAATAAAGTTCCAGAAATTAAATTTCTTCTAATCTCTGGGACGTGCATCACTTCCTTCAGAGTGAGCTCCTAAGTCATCTTCAGGACCACATTTCCTACCCCCAGCACCTCAGAGGAAGCGTTGTTTCCCATGAACAGCTTCTTGTAGGTGACCGGTGTGTACATAGAGAAGGTATCTCTATTGGAACAGATGTGTCTGGTAGCACCTGTGTTAATCCACCATTGCATCGAATTCTCAACCAGGTTGGCTTCTAGCACCACCGTAGAGAATTCCTCAATCATGTCATCCAGGAGCGTGTCCTTGACGACGTTAGCATGCGCCTTGCCTTTAGACTTGGCTTTCTGTTGTTGCTCAGTCTTGAGCTTGCGGCATTCCTTGATCCTATGACCAGGTTTCCCATAGTGGTGACAGTTACCTCTGAACATCTCCGCTGCGTGGGCCTTGCCGTCTTTCTGAAACTTCCGTTTCTTGCTTGAGTTCCCTTTGGCCTCAGCCAGATTTGCCTTTGCCTCAGCAGGTTGTCTACCCCTAGGCAAGGTCTTCTTATTATCTTCCTGGATTTGGAGTTTGATAATAAGCTCTTCAAAGGTCATCTCCTTTGTCTTGAGTTTTAAGTAACTCATAAACTCATTCCACGAATGAGGTAACTTTTCAATCAACGATGCAACCAAAAACTGCTCATTTGGTTTCATTCCTTCCAAATCCAGGTGATGTAAAATCATTTGGAATTCCTGGACTTAGGACATCACTGTCTTACTATCTACCATTTGGAATTTTAGAAATTTCCCAACGATGAACTTCTTAGTACCCGCATCTTGTGCATTGTACTTATTTTGCAGTTTTTCCCATAGCTCTTTGGCAGTGCCAACGGTGCAATAGACCATGTAGAGAGGGTCTGTCAAGCAGTTCAGTATGTAATTCTTACACATGAAATCGCTATGATTCCACGCATCAAGAACCATCTTCATGCCATTAATGACATGGATACCAAGGCTCCCTTCACCCATTTCATTAGGCGAATAGTCCATTTCATCTCCAGCTTGTGGAGGATCTTCCGTTAGAAACCGGGCCATGCCCATAACAGTTAAGTAGAACATCATCTTTTACTGCCATCTCTTAAATTCTGATCCCATGAATTTTTTAGGGCGATCATGGTGTGAGGCAGAAGGTGGAGCAGCAGCAGTCGGGAAGGCAACGGAGTTTCTGCCTTGAACGGTAGCAGCAGCAGCAGTGAAGGCAGTAGAGTTGTTGCCTTGGACAGTAGCGGGGAAGGCAACATTATTGCCTTGAGCGGCGCAACAGCAGCAACAGAATCAGGTCATATTTCCAGCCATGTTGCAGCAGTTACAGTAAACAAATATTGTCTTAAACTTGTTGGTTATAAAGATGCAGGAAACGGAAATTACAAGTAACTGCTAAGTCTTACAAGAACTGAAATTACAATTCAACAACAAAAATGAAATTACAAAGAACTTGAAGAATAAACTGGAACTGCTTGTGGTATGCTGAGTCGAGTGTTTGCACTCTGTCTTTAAGACAATATTGCCCCGTATGTATCCATTCTACGTCCTGTACAATTGTCTTCCAAGATAAAACAACAAATGAACAATTGAGCAGAGGAAACTCAAGTGCTACCGTAAATAATTTTGAGTAATGAAATGATGCTTGGAAGATTGTAGGAAGACTGAATTCGTTTATGTTTGTGTTAAGTGTAGCTCAACAATGGTGACAAAGGGGTTCTGTAAATAGTTGAAGGAGAGGCTGATGAACTGCCTCCATTGAAACTTCAGGGACCAAACTGTACATATGAAAGAATTATGGTCCAAACTATACCCGAGAACCCGAGAACCCGGAACCTGGAACCCGGACCCGGACGGGCGGGCGGCGGCGACGCGCGTGTGGGCTTTCCTCGAACCGAAGCACATCTAAGTCCTCCCTCCTTTAAACACATGGGATATCCCTTGGGGTCCCAAACCCCAAGCCAACTTTGAGACTTATAAACAAAACAATTCTTTCTTCCTCCACCGATGAGGGAGAATTGATCTCAATACCACACTTTTCCATGCTTCAAACACCTTACTTCGTGGACCAATATCTCTTTCATTTCTCAACGAAATTTGACGATCCTTGGCCTTATGGTTATCTACTTACTTAGTAGATCATGCACGTGTGAAGAACCGGATTCTCCAACATTCGTAACACTAGTGTTTAAGCCGTTAAAGTTGGTCGGATGCAACTCCCGCCAAAGGCAAATTTCCAACAAGCATCTGTCCCAGACAAAGAATCCAAAATTGGGATAAGTTATTTTCTTCCTTGTCAAGAATAAAGATTAAATGATTTCTGATTCAAATGGCTTAAAGTAAGGAGGAATATGAAAATGTTTTACGAAATAATTTATATTCCTTACACTTTAAAATAAGAAGTTTAATCTCTTTTTCCTTCCAGTTTAAAGATTGGATTTTGTAAACGACTTAAAAAGATCCATTCTTTTAAGTGTAATTATTAAAAATGTGTAAAGTATGTTCACACATATGAGGTAGAAAGA
The DNA here is from genome assembly GCA_034509755.1 of Anisodus tanguticus. NCBI lineage: Eukaryota > Viridiplantae > Streptophyta > Magnoliopsida > Solanales > Solanaceae > Anisodus > Anisodus tanguticus. The sequence goes on from CM067557.1 coordinate 21,787,729, forward strand.
TCCACTGACTGTGCGAAAACTGTTACCACTCGTAAGTAAGCGCCAAGAATTGTCTGGGCACAAATCATAACGGAAGAAGACTAAAAGCTAAAGACGTTGAGCATGTCACACTATTTGGCAGAAGATCCTTCATAGGATGATATTGGACACTCAGTCATACAAAGCCTCCGGCGAGGTGAGGCCAAAATTCCTTTGATATGATGATATTGGACAATCAGTCATACAAAGCCTCCGGGCGACTGGAGTGAGCCAAAATTCCTTTGATATGATGATATTGGACACTCAGTCATACAAAGCCTACGGGCGATTGGAGTGGGGTCAGAATTCATTTCATAGGAAAAGTAATGGACACCTAGTAAGGTGGGCCAGAGTTTTCAGGTCTTAAATGATCCGATGGCCTAAAGAAAAGCAGAAAAGAAATTGGATACTCAGTCTGCCAAAGCAACTGGAGTGGTCCAGAGTATCCAGATCACATATGATCCGGTTACGCCCTAACCACGGGCAAGAGGTTGTTCATGTGAAGCAACGCCACCTCTAAAGTAGAAGGGGTTGGAGAGGTTGTCCTCAATAGGACTTCAGGGAATGAGATCACTCTAAAATGAGGTGATACATGTCCCAAACTTGGTTTAAGGGACGCTGTTGGTCAAGCTGGTTTGAGACTAGTCCAACAGGTCAGTAATAACTAAGAATGGTACAGTATGTCTGTAGCCAAATGAATGATATATTTGTAGTCTGTGCATCTATGCCATCATAGATTAAGACACATTAAATAGAAAGTCATTCAAAAGCTAACGATGTTGAGATTGTTGCCTTCTTTTGACATAAACCCTCAAAATGAATGTGAGGTAGGCGAAGAGGCAAAATCACCTTTTCAAATTCTGTCAAAGGAATAGCGAAAGAAGCACCGCTCCTCTAGAACTTAGTCACACCTTTATGGGTGATTTAAAGTTTATACAAAATATAGGGGGGAGACAAGTACTTTGAGACCTTCATTGATGATGGTACAACATATGGAATCCTTTATTTGTTGAAAAGCAAAGATGAAGTTGTTGAAGAGAATAAGCGCTACAAAACAGAAGTTGAAAATCAACTAAGCCTACGGATTGAGGAATTCATAGTGATATAGGGGGAGAATGTGAAGCATCATTCATTGAACGACTGTTCATTTCTCACCTCAGTCCAACGGTGTTAGCCAAGTGCAAAGTCGTACGCCCAAATTATGTGGGGTGGCTTGGTAAAAGTTGGAATACCGAAACACGTCAAGTTGTACCTAAGACTGTAGATTGCATATCCACTGGATCTGCAAATAGCAGTAGTTCTTATCTCCTCTTGGTGTCAAAGAATGCTGAATTCTTTGAAGATAACTTTCCTTGAAAAGGAAAAAGAAGTAATTGCTCAAGGTTAACAAGAACCCGCGAGGGCCTGACTGTCCGGAACTAGACGTTTCGTATCTACAGGACTCGAAAGTTGTTGTCTATCCGGAACTTAATATTCCAGATCTACAGAACTCAGGGATTCTAGATGTTGAACCGAGATAGAGCAAAGAGGGGACAAAGACTTGTTCCAGTCCTTCTAGCTTGTATGGTTGAGAATAAACCATGGACAATTAACAAAGAATTGTCATCTCCAAAAGCGCTGCTTTGGAAAGAAGCTAAAGAGAGAAATATATTCCATCATATAGAACCATTCTTGTGTAATGGTTGATCTTCCTCCGGAAAAAGAACCTCTGAGTTGTAAAATGTGCCCCTCTGTGAGTAGCTTAACATCCAGGGCCATTGCAGTCTTGCGTGGCATGGATGTTGAAACAGTCTTCCTAACCGGAGAGTTGGAAGAAGAGGATCAGAGTTGGTTTGCTGAACTATTGGGCTTCTTCCTGAACTTTCATTTTGGTCCCTGAAATGTTTACATTTTGGTCCTGGAAGTTTCAGATAAAACAGAAACAATGAATCTGACCACAGAAATATTAACTCTGAAGTTAGAAAGCCAACAGTTGGAAAACCAACAGTCTGAGAATGGAAGTCATATTGAAACAAAGTCTCGATATGAAAGATATGGGTGTCACAGATGACATCTTAGGAATTGGATTTCTAAGACATCTAACGGATCGGTCGATAGTTGACGAGTCTCTTTGAAGCCACCAATGGATATGAATCATAGAACTGATTGGAATCATGGTGCACCCATAGACAAGGAGCGATAAGCACAGGTCATGTGTAGTTCAATGTATTGTACACACTACAACCGACCTGGTATCGGCCTACAAACAGATCAGTTGAACTAAGGTTCACTGATGATTTTAATACATGATCAATAGAAGGCGTTAAGTCGGATATGACGATATCTGAATTATTCGCTTATCTATGAATTATGGTATTCTGGATGTCCAGCGGTTCTGGTAGAACAAAGTGATGCAAACTGGACATCAGTTATAAAGAGCACCAATGCCACAGGTAAATGTGTATGGTGGGTCTTGGAAAATCCTCTAAGAAAACTTGCATCGGTCGATTCATGATGGAATCAGAGTTTATCGCTTTATACAAAGCATGAAAGAAGTTGAGTAACTTCACGACTCCTTAGAGGATGTCCTTTATTGGGAGAAACCCGTGCCTTCAGTAGTTATATACTGTGGCTAGCCGGTCGGCTTTAGGAAGGACATGGATAACGGCATCTGGGCATATCTGTCAGGATCTGTCGGAGACATAAGACCGTATGGCAGTTGATCATCACGGGTGTCACTTTCTTACTAACTAAGGGACAACCCGGAGATCAAGTGTTCTGCCTGTCTAGGGGAATGGGCTTAAAACCCAAACAATACGAACCTTTGCGGTGGTAACCCAACCATACTGATTGGAGATCCCAAGAATTTGGTTCAATGGAAAAACTAAGCTGCAAAAGGTTTAGTTGAGCGCTTCGGTGGAAGCAAGAAACACTTCAGATGATGATTTTTGTACGGAAACATGAATCCAAAGCTGTTCCCGCGATAGACATTAAGTGCTACATGCATGGTAGGTAAAGTTTAAGCTTCTAAACCTTTAAACGATCCTCAAACGGTTGAGGTTAAGGTTGGGGAAACTTTTAATGATTCCTAACACTTGTGAAGTGGGGTATAGCAGGATACATTATAGGAGATCACCTATTTAAGTGCGAGGAAGGCCGCCTCAAATGAACGCACTTAAGAATCCAAGTGTGTCCACGACCACAACGGACAAAAACGTAAGAATGAAAATGAATAAGGAGAGTTATTGTGTTGGTATCATTGTCTTGGCTTACACTAAACACTGACGATTCAAGACATCACGTTCACCGCGCAGTAAGTAAGTCCGATGGTATTCAACTAGGGAAGGTTCAAAGCGAAAGATACCTCTCCTGATGTATTATCTTTTCGCAGAAAGATTGTTAAAAGTAGGCACCTTGTGTGTACGACACAATCTCTCTTTCATAGAGGGGATTGTTGGAAATTTGCCTTTGGTGGGGAGGTGCGTTCACTCATATTTAATGAATTAAACACTAGTGTTCCGCATGTTGGAGGCTTTGTCTCTTATCACATGCATAATCTACTAAGTGAGTAGATGACCGTAGGGCCAAGAATCGTCAAATTTCGTTGAGAAATGAAAGAGATATTGGTTCACAAAGTAAGGTGTTTGAGGCATGGAAATATGGTGTGGGACAAATCTACCACATCGGTGGGAAAAAGAAGAATTGCTCTCTTTATAAGTCTTTAAAGTGGTAAAGGGTTTGGGACCCCAAGGGGTATCCCATGTGTTTAAAGGAGGGGGGACCTAGATGTGCTTGAGTTCAAGGCTAAGCCCACACGCGGGCCGCCGCCGCCCGCCCGTCCCGTCTGGTCTCGGTCTCGGTCTCGGGTCATGGGCTGTGGGCTGTGGGGACTTTCTGATATTATCTTTTTGGACCCCAAATTGCTTAATATTTACAGTTTGTTCCCTAGAGTTTTTGAAAAGTTGATTTTGGGAGTGACGGAAGGCAGAAACTTTCTACCTATCGTTTGGGCTATTTTCTGGAGCATTAACCAGCCATTAACTTGGCTGTTAACTCCTCCATAAACAAACTCCTTCATTGACCATAATCAACCCTCCTTCATGGCATTAAACCTGCCATTACAACCCTCCATAATGGCCATTAACAACCATATTTTGGGCAGTTGAACAGCCCTCCTCCATGCTATATATTGAGCTGTTTTGGCTCAATTGTGGATGACACATACAGACAGAAAAATAGCACAAAACGCAGCACAAAATAGTGAACAAAACCACTGCAAAACTGTCACGAAAATATACACCAAACAGTGACGAAAAACAGTGAGCATATACACAAGATATACACAACAGAGACACTCTATATACACAGAGACAAAACAGAAAAGAAAACATAAACTCTTCCTTCCTTTTCTATATCTTTAGCAAGTCGATTCATATTTGTTTTCTTCGTCAGACTCAACCTATTTGCTTTGTAGCGTTGAGATTAAAGTGTTGTTTTATCATGGGAGACTATTGCCCACTAACGTAAAAGCATATATACGGGGCAATCTTGTCTTAAGGACAGAGTGCAATCACTCGACTCAACACACAACGTTGTAACCATCCAGATTTAGTTGTTTCTTGATTTCAGGTTATCAAGATTCAAGACACAACAAGCTTGCGGTAGTTATCAACATTGGCCTATTAGTTTATCCTTTCGAACACTTGGAATAGTTATTTACTTTCCGTACTGCTTTACAATATAGCAACCGACATGCACTACGTAATAGGACGAGAATGAGTGCCTGGTATATGTTGCAATCTGACGTCTTGTACCAGCAGCTGAACTGGAGTTCGGATATAATTCAAATGAATTTTGTGCTCATGTAACCAAAAAAAAAGAGAATGTTCCCAGCAGCTTAACTTTTTGTTTCTTCTTTCTGTTAGGTAGATGAATTCATTGATGTGTGGAAACTCTTGTATACCAAAAAGTAGGGGTCTTACGATTAAAATGTGGCTCTCCAAAAGGCTTCCAAGCTTGTAGACAAATAGGTAGGGCCATAGGGGCATAGTTTGGGAAAAATCGAAATCTGAATTTCATATTTTTTGTTTGATCTATCATATTATGGTTTGGAGTTTGGATTTAATTTTGAAAATTTTGGATTTCTGATTTGGGACTAAAAAAATGGATATTAAAAAATTTGGAATTTTTAACACCTTATGTTTGGCTCTTAGGCCAAGGCAACCACTAAACTGAATATGACATAACCATTAGATACTACTATTAGTACAATCTCACTCAATTAAATCAGTTGTTGCTCACTCAAGAAGAACAAGATTTCCCTGCTGACAGTACATTTTTGTAAGTTAAGCACCAACTTTTTGTGTCAATGCAAAAAGTGGAGAGTGAATAATTTAAAAGGTAATTGAATTATAGTAAATATCTCACTAAAGTCATTTATATTGGTTTTGTATAAAAAAGATCATTCAAGTTAGACTAGTTTATCTATACAGTCATTATATCAAATAAATATAATAAATAAATACATAAACCTCCTGCAAGTTTGATTTTGTAACATTTACTTCCATTTGTGGTTTACTTGCCGGTCTTATTTTATTGTTTTATGATAATCTTTTAACTTAATTATTACTAGAATAAAAAATTAGTGTAACTAATTTGTCCTTTAGGATATATATAATTAACTTAACATTTATTTTTGGATAAATTGAACTTTTTACAATTTAAGGTACACATATAGGCATACAATATTAGGACTTTCGAATATGAAACTTGATAATTTAATCTTCATTATTTTTTAATGAGGATATATTGATTCTTTAGAGAATTTACTAAATTAACTTTGAAATCAGTCAGAATTATTTATCAATGATGGAACGAAAGGTGTAATACTTCTTATATTTTTCATTTTTGTTTTGTTTATTTAATATTTTGAAGCTTATTAGCACAATTTCTAAGAGATCTTATCATACGTTGAATATGCAACTTTTCAAAGAACTCACAACAAAGAACCTTTTGGTCTTATTTCTCTTACAAGCTTTGGTACTCCAAAATTACTACAACCTAAATTCTTCACAAACTGAATGTTCCATCACAAAAGAAAAAGAAAGAAAAAACAGGGGTTTTAAGATTCTTTAGAATTCACAATTAATTAAAGAATACAATATGACTTGCAGAATTCATAAAACACAATAGAAAATATCCTAATGGACAAATTGGTTAAATTAATAATAATAAGGTTAAAAGAATTATCATAAAATAAGAGAGGCACGTAAACCACAAAAGAAGTAAGTGCTACAAATTTAAACTTGCGGGAGGTTTATGTAATTATTTCTTTAATTTTTTTTGGATACAATGACTTTATAGGTAAACTAGTTTAACTTGAATAACCTTTTTGCTACAAAACAACCCTAAGTGACTTTAGTGAGACATTTACTATAGTTCAATGGCCTTTTAAGTTATTCACTCAAAAAATGGAATACTCCTTGTAACATCAAATTTCGCGTTCGAAAATTTAAAAGACAATAAAAATAGTAATAAATAATAATATTAGTATCTAAATAAATTATGTGGGTTACAATCTTTAGACTATCTTAAATCAAAAGATGTTGATGAGATGTTGTGGTCTCAATAATAGTTCAAGAGCTTATAGAGTTTAGATGATTGACAAACGATGTGTAAGTGACAATCAATGTACAAGGAAGAAGGACATATGTACAAGAATCAAATCCTTAATACATCATCAAAAGGAACTGGTAAAGCAGACACAATTCTCTGAGGAAATGCTGAGAGGAATTGGTCCTTTAAACAAGAACTGGAGATTGTCTGAAGAAGCTGTTAAGTGTAGATTTCGAGAATTACAATTATTACTCAATACAATTCTATAAGGAACTAGAGTTCAAGATATAAAAATACTATCATAAACTGTCTACATGGAATTAGCTTGAAAATATAAGTTAACAGTATGCGCGTAAAGAAGGAAATCCATGTCAAACAAGGATTGATTTCGTACTAATGCAACCAAGTCTAGATCAGATGTGAAGAACTTAAGGTGGCTATTTACTCTTATAAATACAACACAACAAAAAATTTGGACCTTAACCACAACCAAAGAGAGAGGCTTCAGAGTGAGAGCAGAGTCAACAAAAAGAGTCTCGGAGAATCAACTACTGCAATGAAAGAACATGTACGTTCCTTTCACGGTTTATCTGCACTGATCTTGTGTTGTAACGGTTATGTTCTTTTGGTCCCAAGACAAGATATTGATTATATTATATTAGATTGTAGTAGGTTTTATTTTTTATTTGTAAGGGAGTTCATTGACTTGGTAGAGTCACTGAAAAAGTTAGGTGAGAGAGACAACAATTAAGAGAATTAATGAGGAGAGAGGAAGGTACTGTTTGGAGAAGTTTCTTAGGTGTACATAAAGTTGTAACCTTAAAAATGCTCGAGTTTAGTGGAGTTTAAGAAAATCCTATAAGAGGTAGGTCATGATTTTTTCCCCCTTGAGCAAAGAATTTTTCACTTGAATTTTTTTTGTGTTGATTTACATATTCCGCACTTTACCTTCTTGCATAGTTGCTCAAAGAACTTGGTTCTTTGAGTGCATAGCTCACAGTCAAACTAACAATTGATATCAGAGCCTGATTTTTCAACAAAGGCTAATACCTTAAAAGACTGAAGATGGTTTCACCTCGAGAAGTTCAAGAAGGTCTATTAATCACTGTTCCAGCAAAACTATTTTCAAGGTACAGTGATCCCTCCCCAAAAATGCGGGTCATACCTTATATACGGTCTGTACATGGTGGCCGAACTTCAAGTCTTTAAACGGTTTTTTGACGAGCGTAGATCCTTCTATTAGTTTGACTCCGAAACCTTAGGTTACATTCTTAATACTCATTTAAAGCCTCTTTTAATCTAATAAGGGTATTATAATATCTCCAAGCTTGCATTAGGATACTTATAATATGAACGACATAAAGAGGGTAAGCATAGAAGGCATGGGCTCAGGTGCTAGTGACCCTGAAGATAAACTCTTCTCCTACTTAAGTTGATTAACTTACGACGAACATGACGTACAAAGTGCCGGGTGTAACAAATCCTCTCTTGCGAGACTGCAAAGAAAATATGGGATACTCTTCAAGCAAACTAATAAGAAGGTTCAGGAAGCCATGAAGATGATGATGATGAATCATTGAGAAATCACAAGGAAGTTCTTACATTGATGTCCAACTCAAAGTCGGAAAAAGAGAAAGACAGTTCCTCAAGTATCATGGAAGAACCTGATTTAGAGAACATCTCAACAAAAAATACTAACTCTAATTTAGAACCTGAAGAAGACATTAGTAAATAGTATTTCTCGGAGGTGACTGATGAGATTCACACTTACTCCATGATCAAACTAGAAAGTGTGACTCAAACTATGCTCAACATCCTCGAAAATCTCCACATCAAAAGGAATGAATTGATGCAAGAACACGCTATCCTTCGCATAAACTACTCAAGCCTGGAAGAAGTAAGAAAAAAATTGGAAAGTGAAAATTATAATCTCAAGATACAGGTTCTAAAACTAAATAATGAAAAGGTTGGATTGGAGATTCAAAAGATTCTAGCTGCACCTTTAAGAGAAAGATCATGCCAGTGGCACTCTTGCATACATAAATGGACAGGTGCTTAAGAGTGTTGACATCGTTTCATACAAATCAAGGTATAGAAAGACATGGTTTTGAGTACAAAGAGGCCAAAATAATGAATAAATGTGCCTCTCTTAAAATAATGCTTCTATTGTGAAGATTATGGACATATCAAGGAGACATACAAAATCAGAATCCGGAAAATTCGAAGAAACCAATAGCATAGTGAGATGTTAAGGAAAGATGAACATGGTTCCTTATATCAACCAGGACAAGCACAAAGACATTGTTACTCTCACTTAAGGGAACCCAAGTCGATTCTTGAGACTCATCTCTAAGTTAACAGGAAAGGCTAAGGTAGGAGGAAAAAAGAGCATGTGAAGAGGTCCTAGCACATGACAAAGAATAAAGAAAATTCCCCTTTTATAGAAAGCCTATGAAGTGGGACTGTGGGATATGTTAATGAACTTAAAAGAATCCCACTTCCACTGTATAGAGAGATAAAGACCAATTGCAGAAGTATGCCATAGAAATATAAAGATAGAAGTCAGGATCTGAGGGATTAAGGAACCCAATCCTTTGAAACATTGACACATTGAAGATACAAGTAACACTCAGAAATGATCAGAAGAATGGACAACAACTTAAGAAAATAAATCAAAGGACCTGGTCCTTCACTAAGAAATACAGTTTGACAAATACTTGACTGAAAGATATTCGACTCACTCTCATCTAGAATAAATGGACTCAAGAATGTCTGGGTTTTTAAAACAACCAATGATCCAGTTGAATAAGCCTAAGTGAGAGAAAGAAGGAACATGTGCGATTGAATTGAATACATGACAATGTATAAGGAGAGAATTTCCTCTCACTGAAAGCATGACATAGAAGAAGTTCTGGGAAGTGTACAAAATAAAAGGAATCCCACTTCTGTAAAGTAGACCAATCCTGACAAATACACATCATAGCAACACAACAAAAGAAACTAGGATCTATCATCCCAAATATCATTACTAAAAACCTGGTTCTTGAAAGAAAAAGAGGCACATAACATTAACAAAGCTGATCTCATACCTCCATTGAATAATCATTACCAGAAGTCTTAAGTATATTTAGAACAATAGGAAATAAATGAGTAAAGAAGGAGATAACATAAATCTGGTTCTTGAACAGTAAAAAATCTAGGTGAAATTGAAGGTAAGGTAAGCATGAGACTTTTTGGTAGTACCAGTGAACCAGATGGCCGCGACGATGCAATGGGCTAAAAAGAATGACCATATGCTCATAATAAATGTGTCACAAAAAAGAGGGGAGAACCTGCAGAAGAATAGCTAAGAAACAGTTCTACAAAGAGATATGGTAATGCATTTGAATCAAGAACCAATTGAGAAACCATATAAAGGAATTGATTCTCTAAAAAATGAAGATAACAAGAAGACAACAAGACAATAGTTAAAGAGGAGCACCAATAACAAATCTGATACCTCAATCAAAGATATGACTTATTGAGGTACAGTTCACCAGAAAAAAGAATGAAAAGGGTGATGAAGAAGCATGAGAAGAACATACCTGGCACATATATGATTGTATGAGAAGGACATTGAAGGAGCTTAAATGGAAGATGAAATGATCAAGTAGATTTCCCCACAAATTTTGGCTATGCTTAAAGAATGTTTGAGATTTAGTAGAGTGGAATAATGTCTAACTCAATCTTATACCTTAATTTGTCTCATGATATAAATGCAGAATAAATAAGTCTGAACAACAATAACATCCCCCAAAGATCTAGTCTATGAATATAAGAGCGCTACAATCTGAAAGTCAAAGGCAACATAGTGCTAAAACAAAATACATAAACTAAACTGTCTGACATGTCTCTCAAATGCAATAAAAGATAGAATAAAGATAGAACATCTAAAGGCATGCTAAAGGTAGCATCCTCACCCTGAATGCTAGAGATCGCCCACTCGGACTTAGCCACGATGTCCCGTACCGATAGAAGACACTGAATCTGTACCATAAAAGATGAACAAGTGTAGTATGAGTATACAACGTACTCCCGTAGGTATCATAGGTCGACAATGACAGAAGATACGTAAAATGAGATAAATACCAATTTGACACCAAGTAATCTTATTCTAAAAGTTTAATTATCCAAGTAAGATCACATTCTTCACAACATATTCCATAGAGTTCACAATTTCCTTTTTAAAATAATATTTCATAAACACTTAAGTCATCCCAGTTAAGAAGAGTTCAATAACTGCAATTCAAGTATCCTTGAGTAAGTAACATATTTCCTTTATTCAAGAAATTCAATCAAGTCATCAATAATCAATTCAACACTTGTTTTATCAACAGGTAATCCATGAATGATATGTGTATGATATGTTATGAATGCAATGCATATGCCAGTTACCTTGATCTTTCAGTATACAGATGCTCAAGTTTTTATTATGAGACGCACACCCATGGAGGACCCGCGAAGTCCATATACTCCTCTAAAATTTCCCATCGAAGACCAGCTCTTGGCTAAATAGAATCATGTTGCAGGCATGCAACCCGTCCCTCGAATATCATCATCATAATCATCTTAGTGTTGCCATAAAATCATAAGTAATCTCACTTTTCTAACCTCTTAGACCCACAACATTCCATACCACTCTCACATCAATATCTCAGAACTATGAGTGTATGAATGCAAATGACAATATAAGGCAAGAAATCATGATGTAGTGAGATGTAACCAAGTGTAGAGATAAATATCACATGCTTCCAAGATTTTAATACAATGATCCAAGTACAAAATAGGATATCGTATCGGAAGCAGGTGTGATGAATTAACAAACAATATCAAATATGGCAACTAGCCCACATATGGTGACAATCCAAATAAATCAACAGTCGAAATCAGCACAAGGCTGATTCCCCAAATCACCCATCAACATAGTTCAACACCGGTACCCACTCAATTGTTCATCACAACCGACTGAGTAGGACTCCAAACACGCCCAATACCCATCAATATTTATAATTAATTACACACTTCTATCAAAGTCTTGTGAAAGTAAACTGTAGCCTACCTCTAGGCTGAACAAAAGAGCTAACCAAGCAAGCCTTGGTGATCACCTTGCCCTTCTGCTGCGCCTCGTGATAATCAAAGTCTAATCACACATATACTATTCCTTAATGAAGAGCTTACACAACATACAAGGATATAATTCTTAATATAGCAAGACTTTAAATACCAACCTCGGGCTCACGTCACCAAGACTCAAACTTTATTATCCAAAAACTAAGAAAACATACTAGGTAATCATATCCTTACGTTAATTAGGAAACTATACACATTTGAGCATTCAATTGAACAATATATGAAAAGCCCCAATTTAGAAACCCTAGAATTTTTCCCAAATTGGAATAGGTTTCTATATTCAAATTAAGCTCTATAACATGATTATCTAACAATTCCCATCACTAATTCATAATAATCAAGTAATTTAATCCATCAGCACTCTCTGAAATCCATGATTTAACTCTCTTAACCTCATAAGAACTTACAATTAATCTTCTCCAACTTATAAACATGCTATATCACCACTAAAGGACTTAAACACATAAAATTAAATCACAAGGGAATGAAATCTTTACCTCTAGGATGAATTCCACTCTTGAACCTCAGAATACTCTCCCTTGCGGCAATAAGTTCGAGATATGCTATTTTGGAAAAAGAATCTGATCTAGGAAATTAAATAGGACACCTGATACAGTTATCCTGCCCCAGCGGAATCAACTCCTTTGGAGTAGATACGCTGTCGCGAACCATTACCTTACTGAGGCGGTGTCACTTGAAACCTTGCTTCAGCGCCACAACATACCCAACCTCGCAGAGGCAGACTCGCCCTTGTAGACAATCCCTCCGACAGGGCAAAACCTCACAACTTTCCCAACTCCGCTTCTATGAGCCAATCTTCTACCGAGGCGGACCCACATGAGCGTACAGAGGTGCCGCCGAGGCAGACACTAGACACTAGAAATAGAAAAATAGCCTCAACTCCCAACAAACTCCTGAAACACTCATGAGACCCCTCGGACACAAACTAGATATGCTCATCTAAGGTAAACAGTGCTATGAACTCACTTTTACCTTAAATTTTCCATTTAACCGAGCTAAGGCATACTTTTCTAAAGAATCAACTGGGAAAACTGAATATCCAAATTTCACAAATAGCACCACAAAATACATCTGATTGTCTCGAAAAGAGAATCAATGACTCAACTAAGTTATAAATGACCCTCTAGAGCTACCATAAGTGACAGAACCTGGAAATAAACCTATCTAGTCAAAAGTCAACTTTGAGTCAAACTATCTAACTCTAAGTTTTTAGTTTTGAGTTTTTCATCCAAAATTCATGTCAATGGACCTCGGGATCTGTGCCACCCATCCCCACACTTCACAAACCCATACAGAGTCTATGAGATGGATAAAATAGTCAAATAGAGGTCTTAAACTATATACGACCGAATGAGTCTTTACAATATATCTACTACCTCAAAAGATCACCAAATTGAGTCTTCTATAGTCATATATATGCTTAGCATTCAAACTATAAAATCTGTTGGTAAAGACTAAGTCAAAAAGACACAAGCAATGGGAATGATACAGTAACATTTTGAAGAAGAAGAGGAGCAAACTGATCATGAAGATACATATGAGGAGTTTGTGACAAAGGAATATGATCTTGATAAATAACCTTATTCCTTTATAATGACTGAAGGGATCGACGAGAAATAAGTTCTCAATCAAGAATGCATTAGCATGAATCTGATATTAAAACAATATGCTTCACATCTTCCAAGTGATGATGTTAGAAAATTCAGGTTTCAAGACTAAGTAGTTTGAAAATAGAAGTAGATGAGGATGGTTGAGAAGAAAAACACATGATCTTGAAAGATAAAAATATGCAGATAAAGAGTTCAAATTGATACCAGAACTCACCTTGACAAGACTATAAGGATTCATATAAACCAATTGAGCAGAACCAGAGAACCTGACCCCTATTTCTTCCTAGACAAATCCAAAACTTAACCCTTCGACATATCGATCTGATTTCCATATCCTTTTCCTGATAATATTAAAATGTTATGTAGCAATCTACTTGGTTTGGGTCCTATTAATTAATGTGATATATACAAAAATCCTCCTAAGGTTGTAACTTGACAAGTTCACTCGACCACTTGTATTATGCTCATGACAGTGTATCCCCAATGGTCATGAGTTTGATACTGATAAATACACTTAAAACTATTGATAAACTTGTTTTTTGATGATGCCAAAACTGGGAAAAAATTTAGTTCACAGTTCATATAGTTCAAGTGCCACTATTCAATATCAGGCAAAACCATTGTAGAAAATCAAGCAAGCACACTAGAAGGGGGCTGATCAATCACACATATGAAGAAATTCGCACAAGTATCCAAGTGCTAAAATTAGGATAAATTGTAAAAGAACAGGTTCCTACTTATAAAGGAATCTGGTTCTATTTAGAGCACATACATATCAAATATCAAGGTGTTATTGATTATGCATCATTATAAAGGAACTGGTTTTTAGTTATAAAAGAACCTGCCCTTCTTAGAGCATTCATAAGAGACAAGGGAAATTTAAAAGATGTCCTGAATAAACTGGAGATGAAATCTGGTCCTTATGCAAAAACTGTAAAGATATCAAAAGAGGATGATACATAGTTATAATCAGGTTTATAAACTTATCCATCTATAGGGTTGCAAAGAGTGGTTAGTCCCTATAGCTTATTAAGTGAGCTTACAAGCCTTACTTAATCAAGAAAACCTAGCCATCTAGTAGGTGCAATGAGTGTAAGGTAAGACTCTACATAGACTGAAGAAAGCTTAACATCTTGCCAAGACAAAATAAAACAAGGTTAACATCTTATTGAAGTTTGTAAATTGAAGTGATTTTAATATCTTGCTAAAAGTTTACATTGAATGGAGTGAGATTAACATCTTACAAAGGTCTAAATTTGAATCAACATGAAGCTATAAGTGTTGAAAATACGGAGCTGGTTCTTAGAGGGAAGATTGTCAACATATGAGCTATGCCCAAGGGGGAAGATCACATCAAGATCATATAAATATTGATGAACTTGAGGTAGTGAACAAGAAGAAGTATGAATCTACTATGATTTTGCCTGCATGAGAGATCACGATCATGTTCGGGTTGCATAATGGAATCCCAAAAATCGTGAATTTATCAAGTCGATTTAGTATGGTGTCACTGTATTTTTAAAATATATCATATTTTATGTTGGAGCATTTTTAGAGGGCCTGACAGTTTTTCTTATATGTGCAATTAGGTATATTATTTCAGAACAAGCAGGAAATAAAAGACGCAGTGAGACTATACAGTCTCGAACACATGAAATAGTTTATTCGCGATCAGTCCAAATCAAAACTTTAGAAGGTTATTTGCAAGCGTCATCATTTGGGATGCGAGTGGATGATCCATTTTAGAGAGATTTCAAGTGGTGTGTGGAAGATAGGAAAAATGGTTCAGAGACACAATTGTCTCATAGCTTATTATAATGAGGATCGTTCTAATTTGAGTAGTAACAGGATTGCTACTTCATTGACACCATATGTTATGGTTGACACACACATAAGTATTAAGGCGATTCAGAAAAAAATAAATGGGTTGCACACGTTTACTCCTAGTTATAGAAAATATGAAAAAGAGTGTAAGAAAGCTTTTGAAATGATATATGGAAATTTTGATGGTTCTTTCAAGACGTTGCCTCGATTCATGGTTGCCCTACAATATTTCAATCCGGGGATCGTTGTTGAGTGGGAGCACCAGTCAACTGCAATGCAAAGTGACAACATCTTCAAGTATCATTTCTGGGCCTTTAAACCAAGCATCGATGGATTAAAAATTGCATGCCGGTCATGTCAATAGACGACACTCATGTATATGGTAAGTATGATATATAACTGCTAATTGTTCTTGGAATTGATGTGAACATAAATATTTTCCCACTTGCATATGTTATACTTGCACGCGAGAGTTTTGAGTCTTGGACATAGTTCGTTATGTTGTTGTGGAGACATGTCGTTTGTGGGAGGAAGTGAATATGACTTATTTCTGACCATTATCAAGGCAACTTGCAATGTGTCCAAATACATGATTGGTTACAATCACCCATCACACATTATAGGTTTTATGTTCGGCATTTGAAAAGAAGAAGTAAAAAATAAGGATGGAATAAATCAAAATATTGTCACCTTCAGCGCATGTGTGGTTAAGAAATCTTCCGGAGGAGAAATGGACAATGATTACGAACGAAGGTCATAGGTAGGGGATATGACAATGAATGTCTCCGAGTTTTACAACAGTTTATGGAAGAAAGCTTATGGATTGTCTGTTACTACCATGGTCCATCCGACGTTTAAAAATCTTGTTGATCTATTTGTTGAAAGAAGCTCCCTTGATGCTTTATTGATTTTGAATAATAAGCCTTGGCCGCTTGTTGTGGAAAAAAGTTCCTAGAATATTAAGAAAGGGCCAAAATGCATACAAACTTGTGCAATACAATAAAGTGAATGGGGTTTTCGAGATTCAAACATTTATACGCGAAGCTAAGGGTGAAAATAACCATAAAGTCTCTGATGAAGGAAAATGTGTTCGTGTGGAAAGAGAGAAACCACCATATGCCATGTTCGCATGCCATTAAATTTTGGTGTATTTGTGGAATGAAGCCAAAGACCTATGTTAGCAAGTTCTGCAGTTTCAAGTTTTACAACACATGTACAATGGAATGTTTTCCCCCTAGGTGATGATCAATATTGGCAACCTTCTCCATTCAGTTTAATTACAAGTACAGAATACGAGCGAATCTCACGAGCACAAAGTACAAGTAGAATGAGGAATGAAATAGATATTGCTCTTGCTCACATGGCTAGGAGGTGTAGTACGTGAAAGGAAATAGATCATAACAAGAATCACTGCCCAGAAGGGCTCAATAGTTGTTGTTGTTTATACGTTATTATGTACGGTGTTGTTTTCTTACGTAATCTTCTACAAATATGTTGTTTTCCTTATTATAATAAATATACAATACGTATTGCAAAGTTTAATTGCGTATTTAATTTAACACTTACTATCCTCCTTTTTCTATTCATGTCATTAGACTCAGGCTCGCTAAGTATGATAAAATTGGAAACATGAGATTACATTATAGTACTTAATTGAACGAACATAAAGGTACATAGTTATTGAAAACACAAACACATTACACATAGATGGACTAATGGGGTTCATTAGTCATCTCATCATCTGATTTGTAAGGTTCGTGTGCTAAAATACTTGTCCTTTCACACGCGGTTACTGAGCAATTTGTTGTTGCAACTTGTTCTTAGTGAGCTTAAGGATGTAGTACCTACAATGTCACACTAGCATCCTATTGTTCTCTTTCCACATTTGTTTGACAGCTACCTCGTAGTCTTCGTTGTCCCAACGCTCCATCCACATAGAGAACTGACGTGGTATAGGTGCCCCCCAATTCCTCACGCTCACGAACGAGGAAATAGGACTCATCGTACCTGTAATTTCATTCATGTATGAGCGCAATAGTACTCATGTGGATCCAATTTTACACCATTCGAAAAATCGCCTTCTCTTTTGACAAGCATGTGAGGTTTGTATATGTCCATCTCAAAATCATATGGATCCCATAATCGAACTTCACTGTTGGGTGACTCAAAATCTGAACTGTCATTCCTATTTTTCGGGAATGCCCAAACAAAGGGTGATGTATTTGTGGGATACAACAATTGCAGAAAACGGAAAGTAAATAACTGCTAACTATTACAAGAAACTGAAATTACAACCACTTTGAAATTTTGCTGGGTCGAGTGATGACACTCTGTATTTAAGACAAGATTGCCCCATATATATCATTTTACATTATGAACAATAGTCTCCCAAGATAAAACAACTTAACAAATGAGAAAAGGAAACTCAAGTGTTACTTTGAAGAACTTAGAGTAACGAAATGGTTATGGAGAGTAAGAAGAAGAGTTCTGATTTTTTTATGTCTCGATTCTGAACAATTGAGCCAATCCAAATGCTTCAATTTGCGCGAGTGTGGGCTTAGCCTCGAACCCAAGCACACCTAGGTCCTCCCCCCTTCAAACACATGGGTTACCTCTTGGGGTCCCAAACCCTTATCCATTTTTTAGACTTATAAAATGAACAAATCTTCATTTCCCTACCGATGAGGGAGATTTGTTCCACGCCACATTTTCATCCTTCAAACACCTCACTTCATGGACCAATATCTCTTTTATTTCTTAACAAAATTTGACAATCATTGGCCCTACGATCATTTACTCACTTAGTAGATTATGCACGTGTGAAGAACTAAAGTCTCCAACATGCGGAACCCTAGTGTTTAAGTCATTAAAGATGGGTGGACGCAACTCCCACCAAAGGCAAATTTCCAACAATCCCATCTTGAAAGAGATTTTGGTGCACTCACAAAGTACTTATCTCCAGCAATATTTCAGTGGGCCGATGTTGCATCAAGAGAGGTAGCTTCATCTTTGAACCTTCCATAGTTAAATACCATCGGACTTACTGCGAGGTGAACGTGATGTCTTGAACCGTCAGTGTTTAGTGTAAGCCAAGTCAATAGTACTAACACAACAACTTCCCTTACTCAGTTCTTCGTAAGGTTTTGTCCGTTGTGGCCGTGGACACTTCTTGGATTCTTAAGTGTGTTCATTTGAGGTGGCCTACCTCGCACTTAAATAGGTTGTCTCCTACAAGGTATCCAGCTATACCCAACTTTACAAGTGTTAGGAACCATTAAAAGTTTCCCTAAACCTAACCTCAACCATTGAGGATCATTAAAGGTTTTGGAAACTTAACCTTTACCCACACTACAGATAACACTTAACGTCTATCGCAGGAACGGCTTTGGGTTTATGTTCCCTACAGAGATCATAACCCGAAGTGCTCTTGCTTCCACCGAAGCGCTCAAATGAACCTTTACATCTTAGTTTTCCCATTGAACCAAATTCCTGGGATCTCCAGTCGGTAAGGTTGGGTTACCACCGTATTGGTCCTTAAAGCTTAGGTTTTAAGCTCATTTCCCTAGACAAGCAGAATATTTGATCTCTGGGTATGCCCTTTGTCAGTGGGTCTGCGATGTTATCCTTTGATTTTATGTAATCAATGGATATTATACCCGTGGTAATCAGCTGCCTAACAGTCTTATGTCTCCGTCGAATATGACGAGATTTGCCGTTGTACATAGAACTTCGTGCTCTTCCTAAAGCCGACTAGCTATCACAATGAATCATCACTGAAGGTACGGGTTTGTCTCAATAAGGGACATCCTCTAAAAAGTCGTGAAGCCACTCAAATTTTTCTCCTACTTTGTCTAAAGCGATAAACTCTGATTCCATCGTGGATCGGGCGATGCAAGTTTGATTAGAGAATTTTCAAGACATAGTCCCACCACCAATTGTAAATATATACCCACTGGTGGACTTAGTGTTCTCTATATCAGATATCCAGTTTACATCATTGTATCCCCCTAGTACAACTGGATATCTCAAATAATGTAACCCATAATTTAAAGTGTACTTCAAGTAGCGTAGCACCCGATTCAACGCTTTCCAATGATCATTGCTTAGATTACTGGTAAACATATCCAACTTGTTGACTTCATAATCAATATCAGGTCGAGTGCAGTTTATTATGTACATCAAACTCCCAATCACCTGTGCATATTACTCCTGGCATACGGGTGCACCACGATTTTTATCAAGCTTTTGATTTCTATCCAGTGGTGACTTCATAGGCGAACTTTCAAACACCTCAAACTTTCTCAAAACATCTTCGATGTAGTGAGACTGAGATAAGACCAGTCCGTCAGACGTCTTAGAGATTTTTATGCCTAAGATGACATCTGCGATACCCATATCCTTCATGTCGAATTATTGTTTCAACATGTTCTTAGTCTCTAGGATTAAGCTAGGACTACTTCCTATGATCAACATGTCATCTACGTACATACATATCATGACGAACGAGTCAGAGTTACCTTTCGTGTAGACACGTTTATCACACTCATTAATGGAGAACCCTTTGATAGTAGAGTACTATCAAACTTTTCGTGCCATTGCTTCAGAGCTGTAACGCCCCATATTTTCGGGTAGCGGTTGAACTCATAACGTAGGTGAGTAGACCCGGACCCGGGAAACTTTTCGTTATATTTGTGTATATTAATAAGAGGATTAGTATATAAAAGGGCGTGATCCCGAAATAATTTTAGGATTTAGTAAGTGTGACGATGGAGTTAAATAAGTGTGTATCCCGGAGAGAGTATAGACTGGTATTTTATTACGGGAAGTATGATATTGACATAAGAGGATTTTAGTAATCGTCGGGATTTAAATAATTGGAGACCGGAAGTTTAATGGTGTGTATAATTAATTAATTGTGGGATTAATTAATTAGGGGGGGGACAATTTATAGTGGGAGTAGGTAAGTAAGGTGTTATAATCGATTTGGGGGTGACCAAGCCCCAAATCGATCGACCGAGAGCAGCGCCCATAAGGGCCTTCCTTCTCCATTTTTTTTTCTCTCCATTTCTTCAACTCCATCAGTTCTTCAAGCTCTCTTCATCTCAATCAAAATTCCTCCATCAAATTTGAGTCTAGCAGAAGGAGAAAACTCCATTGGTAGGTTCCCTAGAGCTCTCAGTCGAAGTTGGGGGAAATACGTGAATTTTCGCACAACCCAAAAGGAGAAATTTATGACGTTTTGAACCTTGATTCCAGCTAAATCAAGTTCTTAGACTAGCCTACGTATTTCGAGGTCGAGCAAGAGACCCGAAATTGTTGGAGGAGTTACGGGGTCTTTTTTTGGGGGCCCCGTTTTACTGCGTTTTACGCTTGTCGGACGCTATGTCGAGCAAAAGGGTTTCCCAACGATTCTCGTCGATATGTTTAATGAGGTAACCTTCCTTGTTCTTAATAGTTTGTACAATTTTCTGAAGTCATTTCTTGCTATTAGTTCTAAAGACGATTGTCGGAAATGCGAATTTGGGTTGGGTATCGTTAGGACTGTCGTTTCTGAGAGTTGCTGGGCTTGCATGTGAAATTGTGGTACTATTTTGGAGATTTTAGTAGTATAAGAAGGAGGATTAAGAGAGTTAGATGTTTCACTACTTACATAGATTTCGATATAGAAGGAATATAGGTTCTACGCGTTCAAGGTGTTCGTTAGAATGTCCCTAAGAATCTGTTTTCATTATGTTGTGTCGATTATGATTTAAATCATCCGTATGATGTAGATAAGCATTCATAGGGGCTTACAAGGACCCGCGGAACTTAGATAAATTCGACAACAAGGTTGAAGTTCTAAAACGAGGCGTACGCTAATATTGAGTCGATTAATTCGTCTAAGAGGTATGTGAAACCCTTACTTCTTTCTTTTGGCATGCTTTAATGAAAGTACGGCGGACGTACTTAATTCTTATATAGTTTAATTCCTAAAGAGGATTGTTATGAGAAGTGCCTATGATTTTTCAGCAAAGAGTTTATTATGACATTATTGTAATGATTTTATTGAGAGTCAAATGATGATTTTTACTTGCATGGCACTCATGATATCTACTCGTGCTAAGTGTTACTACTTCACCTCACCGAGTCCGGGGCGGGTTACGACTCGTGCACGACCTTGCATTGTTCACCGAGACCCTCACTAGAGGGCGGGTTACGTAGGATGGATCCATAGATGAGAGATGATTTACCGAGTCCCGGCATGGGCCGGGTTATGATATGATTCATCGAGTCCCGCATTAGTGGGCCGGGTTACGTTACGGTATATATATGTATATGGACGGGCATGCATGTTTTTCTTGACTTGCCTCTCATGTTTATAAGGCACAACCGACTTTTATGGTTTATGGCACGATTGGATTTGGATCCCGATTTTTATACGATCTCATGTTTCGTTGGCTACTTATGATTTATGTTACGGCTTCATGTTTTACATACTCGGTACATTATTTCGTCGACCCCCCTTTCCTCGGGGGCTGCGTTTCATGCCGCGGTACATGCTCTCGGTTTGGTGAACCTCGGCCTAGGTTCCTACTCGGCGGGTTGGAAAGCTCCTTTGATCCGAGTTTTGTCATGTTGGTACCGAATCTCTTTAGAGCTTCGTTTGTATTTAGAGGCACGACGGGGCCCCGTCCCGTCATATGTCGTTCTTCTTCTTATAGAGGTCCGTAGACAGGTGGTGGGTTATACGTATGTAAGGGTTATGACTCTGTTTGGGTCGGTCATGTTATTGTATTACGTGGCTTTGGGGTGTTCCCATGTTTATACGTTACTATCGGTGGCGACCTTGTCGGCTTGCTTGTTATTTTATATTGGCTAATTGTGACTCCTCGGGAGACGAGGTGCATTCGGGGGTAAAGGCGGCCTTGTCGGCTTGCCTACCCCGGCATATGTTGTTATTGCGACGTTATCTTGCCGGATTTCGGACTCATTAAGGGTTAGTTGGATTATGTGTGACAAGGTAAGTATAATGACGTCATTAGGGCGGTTAGTCGCGGCCCGTCGGGTCGGGTCGTGAAAAAGTGGTATCGGAGCGGTTAGTCCTCGGAATGTCTACGACCGTGTCTAGTAGATTCTTGTGTATGGGTATGTTGTGCACCATACTTATACGCAGGAGGCTGCCGGATATTTAGGATTGGTTTCTATTCTTCTTACTCTAAGATCGTGCGATAGAGCTATGTTATTAGGTTATTCCCTCTCTGACGTATTAATGTGTTACAGCTATGCCTCCAAAGAAAGCGACCGCGCTAGAAGGGCAATACGAATTCGAGGTTATGAGAACCTACCTTACTCGTATACGGGAAGAAATAATGTAAGTTTGAGACATGGAATATTTGAGACTCTTAGAATATTAGATAATCGTTGAGACCTTAGATATACAAGGCCTTCTTGAGTAAAATATTTTATGTTTGATCTGGGTTATAGTACGTGGTATATGTGAAGTCTATTAGTTGTGATGACTCCTTGGTATGCTTATGTTAAAATGAATAGGAATATGAGATATGCCAAAAATTGGAATTGCTACTGTGGTACATATAAGGTTTGTTGTCTCGGAGCAAGTTGTCGGATAAGTCCTTGAAATTTGTTCGGCGGGTAGTTGATAGTCGTTAACGGGTTGTCCTACTTGTGGATGGGGCTTAGGAGTAGATGGTCCTCTACATGTTGTAATATTACCCGTTTAAGTTGATGTGTTCCAGCTTTTCTTATGAGTTATGCTATCCATGTTATGTATAAATGTATTCCGTTTTGGTCATACTTCTTTCGAAACAGGGGTGGTACTGTTAATGTCCACTGTGCGGTAAGTGGGTTGAGTATAAATCACTTGTGTTAGGACCTATCCTTGCCAATTTTGCTAAGTGTAACTACCTCTAAACAGATTAATTAGACTTGCCTAGATATCTTTTATGTTTGATTAAAAATTTCCCCCGTAATTGTCTTTGCGTATCATAATGTAGAATGCAAAATGTTCTAATAACCCAGGCTGCGTTTTGTCTCTTAAATAGGGAATAGATTCGTATGCTAAACATGTTGTCAATAGTTGCTTAAGGGAGTGGAAAATTGAGTACTTACATAATTCCGGGAATGACTTGCTACTTTGCAATAAACGGTTTGCTTATTTAGTTAACTATTAAACCGTGAATACATTATGCCAAGCATTATGTAATATATGTGAATACTTGTGGCTATTTGTGACTACTCTATTAATGTCTAGCGAGTTCGATTGATGAAAACAATGTTAGAGTATTGCGTGACGATTATTTGTGTGTTAAGTGGTTGTCTTGTTAGGTTTAAGAGTTATTTGACCTTGTATGACCCGTTTAAATGATTGAGGGGCTTAATGCTTTTAGTTATTTAGTGATCTGCCTATAATAAGGGAACTAAGATGTAGCATAAGGATGTTGTTATAATTATGATAGGATCACCTAATGACTTTGAAATGGATGTGTGTTTTGTTTAAGTGCTGTCGTGATCTGAAGGATAGTTTAGGAGCATATTTGGTGTATGTTTTGCTGGTTAAAGGGTCATATCTATCCTTGGCATGTCCCAATGAAAAATGAAAGATGAATATCTGAGTAGTTCCTCAACTATGTGCATTCCCTTGCTTCTTAGATTTGGTTAAGTTATTAAGTGAGTAGTGATGAGGTTAGCATGACATGGATTGGCGAGGTTCGATTGAAGTTAGGTTTAGCATGTATGGTTTATTTAAATTAATGTGATGACCGATATATTATTTTGGAAACTCTTTGGCTATCTGTAAGTCATTTGGTCATATTATCTACCTAAAACAAGCGCCTCTAATTAAGAACAAGATTAGTTGTCCTATTTAGCAAAACTTGTCTTATATCGTCTGATATGATAATTTAAAACTAGAAGAGAATGACTTAAGTGTGTTGATATGGTTGAGGTTATGTGATGTTAATTATGATGGGAATTGATAAAGGGTAGCCTATGTGATGATTGTGAATTATGAATATTACCTAGATTAGAGCACTGCTTTCTTGATTTGGGGTATGTTAGAAGTTATAACTAAGCATGCCTAAATAAATGGTTATATGTTTGGATTAATCAAAAAGGAATATGTGGATTTTGCATGTTGATTGATAAGGTTGTTGTATAGTCCGGTGTAATTTTAGTTGAATCATGAAATGACTTTTAAACTATTGTATGCATAAGTTAAGCGATAATAACCTTGTTTGGATTGATTTTGAAGTGATTAGTTTTGTTAGATACAATTCCGACTTGATATGAATCTAACTTAAAGTTAGGAGTAACCTATGACTTATTGGTTATAGTAAAAAGATCGGTGTGGCTTCTATTACATTTTTCATATAAGTACGATAGTAACCTTGGTTGAGTATAAGCTTAGAGAATATGTCGAAACTTCTTGTTTTTGGTTTTTTTTTCTTCTATGTGGTATCCGGTAATTTGGAATGATGTAGCCTACATGTGGTCTCCAATGACATGTGTAGCTTCAATTATGACTACATGATGTCCTGTCTGTGCTATTAATATCTTTGTTACTTCTATGGATGCATAATGTGATATAAACTGGATTTTTTTTTTTTTTTTTTTTAAAACCAAAGGACTTATTTTAGTTTATTGTTGGAATTTATGAGCTTAACACTGACCCAAGAGGTTGTGGTATGTCCAAAGGGAAGTTTAGTTCCTAAGTTGTTTTCTTAGGTATGTACTTGTTGTATCTATGTTCTTGTAACTTGAACTTTATGTGGTCTGCATGTTGAAGTTATGTTATGAATGCCTAGAAAAGAGTATTTCTGCACCCATTCATGTATCCATGTTATCATTGCCAATGTGTAAACCAATCCACCTAGTTAAGTGCATGTATAAGTAGGAATAAAAGCTTAGAACCACTATGCTAGTTGACATGTGCTCCTAACAAGTTAAAATGATAAACTTAGGCTAATTTCAGCATGATGGCCTTTAAAGGGGTGATTCAGAAAATTCCTCTGGACCCTGTAATTCTGCTTATATGAACTGTTGGTATGCAGCCTCTTAAGGTATTTGTTGTGGCCCTGGATATGGTGTGATCATAGGTTAGGTGCAGATATTGAAGCAAGATTAATTCGGCAAGTATTTGATGTCTATTAACTATGGTATAAAGGGTTGTTTGACTTAGTATTTGCATTTCAAGTTGCTTATTATTTTTTTTCTCTGATGTTAGACTTTACATAACCATGTCCATAGGTGAGTGGCACAACCAATCTAGACCTGAATTTGGTAAATGAATCTGTACTAATTAAGGTGCCGACTGTTTATGCTCGAAATAGAGGCTCAACATGGTCAAGCCCCATTTCTGCACACCTAACCAGAGTAGGTTGCATTTAGTTACTTGTTTTTATGTTGCCTAAGGACCAGCTTGTTTATGAAATGTCGAGCATGTTTAGACTAGTCTTATTCTTCTTGATTAGGCTTTCTTTGTTTTGTTCTTCTTACTGCTTTGTCCTGTGGGTCTTTAATCACATATTATTGCCTCGGTTGGCACATATGTTGCTGCCTTTTCGAGTCTCAAAGGTCCTGTTTTCAAGCATGTTGTCCTCTCCTAGTTATCTACATTCCTTGTTAAGGCTTGTGTCTCTTAAAATACTGAATTACGAATTATAGTTCTTTGCAGCGATTGAGGTGATAAATGCTTTGTGTGTTTAAGGCTGGAACTGTCATATTTTGAGATAATTTTAGACCTTGAGGACTGCTATACCTTAGCCATTAACACTTTACTTTGGGTATGACTTATTGCAAAATTTTTGGGCCATTCTACTTTGATTACAAAATGCTGCATTCTTATCCAAGGTGCTGCAGTATATTTTCTGCAGTACATGATCTTGATGAGCTGCTGTCCTTTCCTCAAGGATAAGACATATACTACACTATAGGAAGACATTGTAATGTGTTGTGTAAGGTATAGGCTGAGTGAGGGTCTTTGGTTCTTTGTGCCATGGGGTAAGTAGTGGCTACATGGTGACCAAATTTTGCTGCATTATACCTCCTTTGTGGTTCTTTTTTTGTTTCTTTATTAGATGCGATTCTTTTGTATTTAGGCTTGTTTGTCTTGGCTGCTATTTTGGGCTGTTATTTGAGCTCAGTTTCTGCTGTATTTAGCTGCTGTCTTGGCTGCTATTTTGGACTGTTATTTGAGCTCATTTTCTGCTGTATTTAGCTGCTGTCTTGGCTGCTATTTTGGACTGTTATTTGAGCTCATTTTCTGCTGTATTTAGCTGCTGTCTTGGCTGCTATTTTGGACTGTTATTTGAGCATTTTCTGCGGTTATTTAGCTGCTGTTTTGGCTACCAGTTGACTGCTATTTTGCTGTTATTTGCTTTCTTGTAATCCTGCTTTGTATTTTGGTGGAATTGTGCCTGCACAAACACATGTTGCTTTGCCTTATTTTGAGGCAATAGTAAGTGAAATTACGGGCGGGGGGAGTGAGAAAAAAAATCAGCAGTTGTGTTGCTGCACTTTAGCCCAAAAACAGTGCAATAAAAGTATCAACCGCAATGGTATAAAAACAGTTGCATGGCTAATTGTATTGAGGTGTGAGCTTTTATAAATAACTAGGTTGCGTATAGAACTCTAAAATTAGATATTAGGATCTTCTACCTTCTTTACCTATTGTTTGAATTTAAAGAATGTAGTCACCATGTGTTTATTTTGGTTCGCATATGAAACTGGAGTCTATTTCTTTAGAAGTAGTTATGGATGGATATGTACCGCCTCACAGTTTAAAAGATAGTCTGAATTAATCCTTGAATGTCGTACCCCTTGTTTTTGAGGAATTGGAATAGCAATTTGTGTATTCTTTTTGTATGGTGTCAAAGGTTAGAAATGCCGTATCGACATTCGAGGACGAATGTTTCTAAGGGGGGAAGGATGTAACGCCCCGTATTTTCGGGTAGCGGTTGAACTCATAACGTAGGTGAGTAGACCCGGACCCGGGAAAATTTTCGTTATATTTGTGTATATTAATAAGAGGATTAGTATATAAAAGGGCGTGATCCCGAAATAATTTTAGGATTTAGTAAGTGTGACGATGGAGTTAAATAAGTGTGTATCCCGGAGAGAGTATAGACTGGTATTTTATTACGGGAAGTATGATATTGACATAAGAGGATTTTAGTAATCGTCGGGATTTAAATAATTGGAGACCGGAAGTTTAATGGTGTGTATAATTAATTAATTGTGGGATTAATTAATTAGGGGGGGGGACAATTTATAGTGGGAGTAGGTAAGTAAGGTGTTATAATCGATTTGGGGGTGACCAAGCCCCAAATCGATCGACGAGAGCAGCGCCCATAAGGGCCTTCCTTCTCCATTTTTTTTTCTCTCCATTTCTTCAACTCCATCAGTTCTTCAAGCTCTCTTCATCTCAATCAAAATTCCTCCATCAAATTCGAGTCTAGCAGAAGGAGAAAACTCCATTGGTAGGTTCCCTAGAGCTCTCAGTCGAAGTTGGGGGAAATACTGTGAATTTTCGCACAACCCAAAAGGAGAAATTTATGACGTTTTGAACCTTGATTCCAGCTAAATCAAGTTCTTAGACTAGCCTACGTATTTCGAGGTCGGGCAAGAGACCCGAAATTGTTGGAGGAGTTACGGGGTCTTTTTTGGGGGCCCCGTTTCTGCGTTTTACGCTTGTCGGACGCTATGTCGAGCAAAAGGGTTTCCCAACGATTCTCGTCGATATGTTTAATGAGGTAACCTTCCTTGTTCTTAATAGTTTGTACAATTTTCTGAAGTCATTTCTTGCTATTAGTTCTAAAGACGATTGTCGGAAATGCGAATTTGGGTTGGGTATCGTTAGGGACTGTCGTTTCGAGAGTTCTTTGGGCTTGCATGTGACATTGTGGTACTGTTTTGGAGATTTTAGTAGTATAAGAAGGAGGATTAAGAGAGTTGGATGTTTCACTACTTACATAGATTTCGATATAGAAGGAATATAGGTTCTACGCGTTCAAGGTGTTCGTTAGAATGTCCCTAAGAATCTGTTTTCATTATGTTGTGTCGATTATGATTTAAATCATCCGTATGATGTAGATAAGCATTCATAGGGGCTTACAAGGACCCGCGGAACTTAGATAAATTCGACAACAAGGTTGAAGTTCTAAAACGAGGCGTACGCTAATATTGAGTCGATTAATTCGTCTAAGAGGTATGTGAAACCCTTACTTCTTTCTTTTGGCATGCTTTAATGAAAGTACGGCGGACGTACTTAATTCTTATATAGTTTAATTCCTAAAGAGGATTGTTATGAGAAGTGCCTATGATTTTTCAAAGCAAAGAGTTTATTATGACATTATTGTAATGATTTTATTGAGAGTCAAATGATGATTTTTACTTGCATGGCACTCATGATATCTACTCGTGCTAAGTGTTACTACTTCACCTCACCGAGTCTCGGGCCGGGTTACGACTCGTGCACAGCCTTGCATTGTTCACCGAGACCCTCACTAGAGGGCCGGGTTACGTAGGATGGATCCATAGATGAGAGATGATTTACCGAGTCCCAGCATGGGCCGGGTTATGATATGATTCACCGAGTCCCGCATTAGTGGGCCGGGTTACGTTACAGGTATATATATGTATATGGACAGGCATGCATGTTTTTATTGACTTGCCTCTCATGTTTATAAGGCACAACTGACTTTTATGGTTTATGGCACAGTTGGATTTGGATCCTGATTTTTATACTGATCTCATGTTTCTGTTGGCTACTTATGATTTATGTTACAGCTTCATATTTTACATACTCAGTACATTATTTCGTACTGACCCCCCTTTCCTCGGGGGGCTGCGTTTCATGCCGCGGTACATGCTCTCAGTTTGGTGAACCTCAGGCCTAGGTTCCTACTCGGCGAGTTGGAAAGCTCCTTTGATCCAGAGTTTTGTCATGTTGGTACCGAATCTCTTTAGAGCTTCTGTTTGTATTTAGGGGCACGACGGGGCCCTGTCCCATCATATGTCGTTCTTTTTCTTATAGAGGTCTGTAGACAGTGGTGGGTTGTACGTATGTAAGGGTTATGACTCTGTTTGGGTCAGTCATGTTATTGTATTCTGTGCTGGGGTGTTCCCATGTTTATACGTTACTATCTGGTGGCAGCCTTGTCGGCTTGCTTGTTATTTTATATTGGCTAATTGTGACTCCTCAGGAGACAGGTGCATTCGGGGGTAAAGGCAGCCTTGTCGGCTTGCCTACCCTGGCATATGTTGTTATTGCGATGTTATGCTGCCGGATTTCAGACTCATTAAGGGTTAGTTGGATTATGTGTGACAGGTAAGTATAATGACGTCATTAGGGCGGTTAGTCGCGGCCCGTCGGGTCGGGTCGTGACAAGAGCTTATTTCATCTTGTACAAAGATTGACGAGTCGACAAACTTTCCTCTCTTGCCCTGGAACCACATACCCCTCGGGTTATTCCATATAAATTTCTTCTTCCAAACACCATTTAAGAAGGCTGTCTTAACATCCATTTGATGTATCTCAAAGTTATGCAATGCTGCAATCGCAATGAATACTCGTATAGACGTCATCCTAGACACCGGGGAGTACGTGTCAAAATAGTCAAGACCTTCTTTCTGTCGATAGCCCTTGACTACCAACCTGGTTTTGTACTTGTCTATAGACTCATCTGCTTTATACTTCCGTTTGAGTATCCATTTACAACCCAACAGTTTATTTCCCGGAGAAAGATCAACCAACTCCCAAGTATGGTTATGCAGGATGGAGTCTATTTCACCCTCAATAGCTTCGTTCCAGAGCGGTGCCTTTGGAGTTGACAATGCTTCAGCAATTGTCCTTGGTTCATCATCAACCATATAAGCTACAAAGTCAAGACCGAAGGTTTTATCCTTCCTAGCCCTTTTATTTCGCCTTGGTTCCATCTCTGGAGTCTCCAAGTTCTGAGAATCTGGAACACTAGATTCCGGATATTCAGTCACTTCAAAGTTCACTAGATCTGAACCATCGAGATTCGGGCAGTCAACGACTCCTGGTTCCTGAGAGCTCTGTTCATAACTTCATTTGCGAGAGGTTATGCCTTTTTCCTTTCCAGGAAAAGTATCCTCAAAGAATTGAGCATTCCTTGATTCCATAATTGTACCCCCGTGGATATCTGGAATATCTGACTTATGCACTAAGAAGCGATAAACACTAATGTTATTTGCATATCTGATGAAAATGCAATCTACAGTCTTAGGCCCAATCTTGACCTGATTTGGCTTAGAAACTTCGACCTTTGCCAAACAACCCCACACCTTTAAATATTTATAGGTGAGTTTCTTTCCCTTCCATGATTCATATGGAGTTTTGTCCTTACCCTTATGTGGGACTCTATTAAGAATCATATTAGCGGTAAGGACAACTTCTCCCCACATGTTTTGAGGAAGACCGGAATTGATGAGCAAGGCATTCATCATTTCCTTCAATGTGCGGTTCTTGCGTTCAGCAACACCGTTCGACTGAGGTGAGTATGGATCAGTCGTTTGATGAACAATGCCCGATTCAGCATAATATTCCTCAAATGGTTCAACGTATTCTCCCCCTCTATCGTTACGTATTGCTTTAATCCGCATGCTTAGTTGATTCTCAACTTCTGCTCTGTAGCGTCGGAACGCTTCAAAGGCTTCATCTTTACTTTTCAACAAGTAAAGGTAACAATACCTTATGCTATCATCAATGAATATCACAAAGTACTTGTTCCCCCTCTAGTTTGTGCAAACTTCAAATCATATATATTTGTGTGAATAAGTTCTAGAGGAGCGATATTCCTTTCGACGGATCGAAAATGAATCTTTGTGAGTTTTGCCTCTATGCACACCTCACACTTATGTTGAGGGTTTACGTCGATAGACGGCAACAACTCCAACTTTACCAACCTTTGGATGGACTTATAGTTAACATGTCCTAATCTATGATGCCATAAATTAGAAGACTCAAGCAAATAAGAAGAAGCTTCCATTATATTGCTTGGACGCATTACAGACATGGCATTAACTTTGAAGAGGCATTCACAGACGAAGCCTCTCCCCACAAAAGTTCCATTCTTGGTGATTACAAATTTATTGGATTCAAATACTAGCCTAAAACCAACATTAACCAATAAAGGACCTGAAATCAAATTCCTCTTAATCTCAGGGACATGCATCACGTCCTTCAGAGTGAGCTCCTTTTCAGAAGTCATCTTCAGGACCACTTTTCCTACCCCCTGCACGTCAGAGGAAACGTTGTTACCATGAATAACTTCTTGTCGGTGACTAGTGTATACGTGGAGAATGCATCTCTATTAGAATAGATGTGTCTGGTAGCACCCGTGTCCATCCACCATTGCATGGGATTCTCAACAAGTTTTGCTTCAAGCACCACCGCCGAGAAATCCTCAATCAAATCGTCAAGAAGCGTGTCTTTGACGACGTTAGCATGTGCCTTACCTTTGGCCTTGGCCTTCTCTTGTTGCTCAGTCTTGATCTTGCGGCAGTCATTGATCATGTGACTAAGTTTCCCACAGTGGTGACAGTTCCCCTTGAACTTCTTCGCCGCCTGGGTCTTGCCGTCTTTCTAGAACTTACGTTTCTTGCTTGAGTTCCCTTTGGCCTCAGCGGGTTGCTTTCCCCTAGGCAAGGCATTCTTATTATCTTTCTGAATCTGGAGTTTGATAATAAGTTCCTCAAATGTCATTTCCTTTGTCTTGAGTTTTAAGTAACTCATTCCACTAGGGAGGTAATTTTTCAATTAGTGATGCAACAAAAAATTGCTCATTTGGTTATATACCTTCCAAATCCAAGTGATGTAGAATTATTTGGAATTCCTGGACTTAGGACATCACAATTTTGCTATCCACAATTTGAAATTTCAGAAATTTCCCAACGATGAATTTCTTCGTACCAACATCTTGTGCATTGTACTTCTTCTGTAATTTCTCCCATAACTCTTTGGTAGTGCCTACGGTGTAATACACCGTATAGAGTGGGTCTAACAGACAGTTCAAAATATAGTTCTTACACATGAAGTCGTTATGACTCCATGCATCAAGAATCATCTTCATGCCATTAACGACATGGATACCTTAGCCCCCTTCAACCGTTGAATTAGGCTGAAGGTCCATCTCATCTCCAGCTTGTGGAGGATCTTCTGTTAGGAACCGAGCCATTCCCATAACAGTCAAGTAAAACAACATCTTCTGTTGCCATCTTTTGAAGTTGGAGCCCATGAACTTTTTCAGGGCGTTCATGATGGAATCGAGAGGGTGGAAGAATTGTAACATTTCCTTGAGCAACAGGAAAGACATTGGATGTGCCTTGGCCAGCAGTGAAGAATGCAGAGGGGTTGCCTTGAGTAGCAGCAGAATCAAAAGCGTGTTGTGTTGTTCCAGTCATCTTTCTAAGCAGTTACAACAAACAATCTTGTATTAAAATTGTGGGATACAACAATTGCAGGAAACGGGAAGTAAGTAACTGCTAACTATTACAACAAACTGAAATTACAACCACTTTGAAATTTTGTTGGGTCGAGTGATGGCACTCTGTCTTTAAGGCAAGGTCGGGCGGCGGTGGCGCGTGTGGGCTTAGCCTCGAACCCAAGCACACCTAGGTCTTCCCTCCTTCAAACACATGGGTTACCCCTTGGAGTCCCAAACCCTTATCCATTTTTTAGACTTATAAAATGAATAAATCTTTCTTTCCCCACCGATGAGGGATATTTGTTCCACGCCATATTTTCATGCTTCAAACACCTCACTTCGTGGACCAATATTTCTTTCATTTCTTAACGAAATTTGAGGATCTTTGGCCCTACGGTTATCTACTCATTTAGTAGATTATGCACGTGTGAAGAACCAAAGTCTTCAACATGTGGAACCCTAGTGTTTAAGTCATTAAAGATGGGTGAACGTAACTTCCACCAAAGACAAATTTCCAACATTATTTTATCTTTGGCGTGAGGATGATCTTCCATCATTTTTGCCATTATTGTTCGACATTTTCCCCCCAGTAGGTTGTATAATGCTTCTCTAACCTAAAGTTAAGATTGGTCGATCAGAATGATTTATAGTATTGAATTTTGGATCTTTGGATTCCCACACGCCAAATATTTGACATCACATTTCAGGCTTTTCAGATAACGTGTGAAGTTTCTTTGTATTTCTCCCATGCCAAAAATTTGACATCACATCTCAAGCTTTTCAGTACTTGTCATGCAGGCATACGAGTCGCACTATGGACACGACATGCATTTTTAATTCTTTTTCTAAAATAGCTAACAACTTTGGATTCTCTTCTTCTGCAGGTTTCCTTCATTTTATTGTTCTACTATTGCAGAGTGAAGGAGAAAATATTTGACTTACATTTTTCTCGTGTTTTTCATGTCAACGTATTATTTCACAATTTTAAATTTTTTGTATGACTTTGTTGGGTCCATCATTGAAATTAAGATATAATCCGAAAATAAAAAGAAAAGTTTAAGGGCAAGTCGTGTGCCACTCCAGCAACAACAACAACATACCCAGTGAAATCTCATACCGTGGGGTTTGGAGA
The DNA here is from genome assembly GCA_034509755.1 of Anisodus tanguticus. Classification (NCBI taxonomy): domain Eukaryota; kingdom Viridiplantae; phylum Streptophyta; class Magnoliopsida; order Solanales; family Solanaceae; genus Anisodus; species Anisodus tanguticus. The sequence goes on from CM067557.1 coordinate 21,821,544, forward strand.
GAGTAGAGTGTACACAGACCTTAACTCTACCTTGGTAGGTAGAGCGGCTGTTTCCGGGAGACCCTCGGCTCAAGACAAAGCATAATCACAAGCAAGACAATCAAAACAAAGCAAGAGTAAAGAGTAAAAAGTAAAGCAAGAGAAACGATCAGATTCAGATAAATAATTAAAGCAGTATAAAGTGCATTCGAACAAAATGGAGCAGTAGCTAACACAACTAAATAAGCTAAACAAATACCCTAAAGAACACATAGCAACATAAATTAAATTACAGTGGATTATAAAGCAATAATGTGCCTATAAGTGTGATAGGCTAATCGGGTCTACAGTAATAACACTACAACTATCAATTTGTAAGCATAAGTAGGACTACACTCGAGTACCTACTACTCTTCCACCCTAATTCGTGTCCTCCACAACCCCTTATCTAACGTCATGTCCTCAGTAAGTTGCACATGCGTCATATCCCGTCTAATCACCTCTCTCCAATATTTCTTCGGCCTACCTCTACCCCTCCTGAACCCGTCCATAGCCAACCTCTCACACCTTCGCACTGGGGCATCTGTGTCTCTCCTCTGTACATGCCCGAACCATCTCAACCTCGCTTCCCGCACCTTGTCATCCACTCCAGCACTTAAAATTAAATTAAAAAAGTACTTTTACAAGTCGTTGGTTAGTCCACGACTTGTTAATTAGATTTTTAAAAAAATAAAAAATTTATACAAGTCATTGGTTAGTCCACAACTTTTTTTATATATATATTAGGAGTCCACATACCAAACGACGTTAGGCGTGGATCGTTAAAGAAGCAACAAGTCGTGGGGTATGAGATAAAGCACTTTTGGTTTATCTCAAATTCCACGACCTCCTTTGGCTTCAAAATAGAGTCCTTTGGGCTCCAGACTCACCATTAAGGTGTCCAAGAATTAAACTAAAAAATGAGTTCTTTCCAAGTTTTCACTTTATGTTTTGAACACTTTTGGAAACTTCAAAAAAGTTTATAAATTCACATTTTCTATTCTTTTTAAGGCCTTCAAGAATCATTAGGAAAAAAAAAAAAATTTAATTTCAATTTATTTCTTTTGTATAATTCGCCATAATTTAATCATTTACAGAAAGACCAGACTAATAACAATAGATTTCTTGTAGATGAATGAAGTCGTTCTAAATATATAATAGTTTTATGACCACGTAATTTTGAGTTGACTCTTCTATTCTTAAGCAGAAATGAATAAGAACCATACCGAGTTATAAAAATCACATTTATATAAAAATATTATTAGAACTGAGTTATATTTTCATTAAACATTTTCATGCTATTATCAATCAAAGATGACTATAAGAATAAAATACTATAGTTACCACAAAATACTTTCGATATAAAAAAAGGTATATGTTTCACATATAGTAAGGAATCAATAATTACAAATATATGTAATTATTGCTACTATTTATTGAAATAAGATAATCAAATTGTACTTAAAACACTATAATTACCAATGAATTTCAAAATTATAAAGATGATGTAACGACTCGAAAAAACGTTTTGTTTATTTTGTCTGGAAACTCTAAATTACCCTTCCCGAGTCTTTGTTTGCTTGTTTGTGACTTGTGGGATGGGTGACGTGGTTCCCGAGGCAATCGGGTAGGTTTCGAACCCATTTTGTTAAGTTTGAGAAATTCTAAGATAAGAAAATAGAAGGGTTCGACCTATAGTTGACTTTTGGATAAACGCACTCCGTTCGTAGTTTCGTCAGTTCCATTAGCTCCGAAACAACATTTATGACTTTTTATGGATCCCGAAGCAGCCCAGTGTGTTTTGGGGGTTAGGTTGTAAAATTATGGAATTAGAACTTAAGAGTTGACTTTAGTCAAACCTTAACCTTAGAGACCTTTTTCGGGAAATTCGAGTGCGCGAGCAGGTCTGGAATGTGTTTTCAAGTAAGAATGCATGTTTGATTTGTCCGGGAAGTCCCGAGAGTGTTTTGGGTGGTTGACGGTGAGTTTGGGCATTGCTGGTGTCTTGTATCTGCCCCAATGCCTTTATTTACGCTTCAGCTAGTCCGTCCCAGCGGAGGTTTGGCTCACTAAAACGAGGTTCTTCCATAAGCCGAGAATCCTCTTTAGCAGATGGGTTCCTCGCTGGGGCGTGTGCACTTCTTAGGAGGTTACTTCGGCCCCAATGAAGGTTTGGGATTTAAGTGACCTCGCCTCAGTGGATGAGTTTTTTTCCACCAACGCGAGTCCGCTCCAGAGAAGTCGATTCCGCTGGGGTGGAATAACTGTTCAGGTTATAATGTTTAATGACCTAGATGTCACTCTCATTCCCCAAATAAATCTCCTTAGGATTGGAGCTCGACCAGTAGGGTATTCTTGAAGGTTCCAAGAGAAAATTCATCAATAGAGGTATAATCTCACCCTTTCCCTTTAATTGTTGTGTATTAGTTAAGTTTCCATCCTTAGCATGTTTATTAAGTGGGGGAAATGGTAGAAATGCCTTGTTGAGAATAAAAGAGTTGTAATTGGGAATTAGGAATTGATTATTGATTCATTGTTATTAATATTGTAAACTAGTAATGTATTAGACTAGTAGAGGGTGATTACTTGACCAATTGCATGATTAAAACCCTTATGGGAATTGAGAAAAATTCTAGGGTTAGAAATTGGGGCTTTTGTACATTTCATGAAATTAAGGAATCCAATTGCACTTTGTAGTTAAATTAACTTGAGATTATGACTATCTAGCATGTATTGGTACTAATTGGATAGAAAAGTTCATATTTTGATAATGTGGGCTCGGGGTTCCTTTGTAACCTAGCTTGGGGGATCATGGGTGATGTTAGACCGTAATATTATATACTCGCTATGATTGATCAGAGTAGGCCTGTGAGGAGTCTCAACGGAAGGGGAAAGCGATTGCATGAGATATTCGACTCGATTCAGGCAAGTTGAGCCTTTCTAGACTCTAGTGTAGCGTTATGTGTTGGTATGCTATGACATGAAATAAGGGGAGAAATGGGAACATGAGGGTCCCATATTAGTGAGGTGATGAGCACTAATACGATTACCGATGAACCTTAATCGGGTAATTAATGAACTAGAACAATGCATGTGAATGATTTTATGTGTTTAGCCTTCGGCCATAAATTCGCTTAGGTTAGTATGATTGTTGTTTACCTGGGCTCGTACCCACTTGATATGATATTATGATTGGACTTGTCATGCATTTATCACTCCACATCTCGTCTAAATACTCGAATAGAAACTGATAAATACTGATTAAACTGATTATGCTGATTCCATGGTGTACACATATCCATGTCATTCATACATTATATACGTGGCATTGGCTTACTAATATATATTACTGAGAAAGGCTTGGGAAGTCAGATTAAGGGATATGGTACATGATTTCGAGAGTGATGATTGGTTATGACATTCAGCCCTCGAGCTGATATCCGATGAGATAAAATGGGTATATGGACCTCATGAGTCCTCCATAAGTCACGTGAAAGCTACTGCAGCACCATATGTATACCGGGTATATATGGCCACTTACAATCATACATATCATTCTATATTGCATTTATTTATATTATGATATGTGGTTGATGTTGTACATGCTCGGAGTGAATTCTATTTCACTTGTGATCTTTAGGCTTATATAAGAAGTATTATTAGTTTATGTTTAACCTTGTTGTGAGACTTGAGTAGAGAGGTTTGATGGTTCTAGACGCCCTGAACGGGATTTAGGCTGGACTTGTACAACTTAAGAACTTGAGAGTACTTAGGCGCTAGCGAACTGTAGATTTACTGTTAGGTTGGTTAACTGATTTGTTTTATGCTCAAGTAACTAACTAGTAGAGAGGTATCAGAAAGTACCTCTCATTTCCACTTCCTTAAAATCATTTCCTTGGGATTAGAGCTCGACTAGGAGGAAAATTCTTGAGGGTTTCACCGTTGTTCTTCATTGGAGGTATAATCTCATCCTTTTTCTTTATTAATCATCTTTTAAGTCTTCTAATCCTAGTGTAATCTCTAACTGGGAAATGAGATGTGATAGTTTTTATGATAAGATAAGAGGCTACGAATCATGAATTAGGAATTGTATGTTGATTAGATGATTATAATGTTGTAAACTAGAGTTGATTCATGTTAGATGATGATATTTAAATGGTTAATTTGGTATTAGAAAATCTTTTGAAATTGGGAGAAAAATCTAGGGTTTGGGATTTGGGGATTGTTGACTAATATTGCAATAGATGATCCAATTGGGTTTAGATTATGATAATATTAGGGATATGGATCGAATGGTTGATGGGTAGGATGATGTTACTTTCCTATTTACCTGTACGGGTTCGAGGTTCCCTTTTTAGTTTAGCTCGGGGATTCTAGTTCTATGTATCAATATGGGTCCCGTTTGACTCGTAATCTTATTTAGATGACATAATCGAACATATTGAACATGTGAGGAGGCTCAGACAAAGGGAAAAGTAGTCGTGTGACTCTTCGGCTCCGGAAATAGGAAAATTGAGACTAATTAGACTCTAATATAGTGTTTATGTGTAGGTGTAATACTTAAGGGGAGTAATAGGGAATTGGGGGTCCCGTACTAGTAAGGTGACGAGAACTTGTACATGTACCAGTGTACTTAAAGGGTAATTCGATGACTTAGTATGTTGTACGTGACTGAGATTATGTGTTTAGCCTTCAAGGTGTAAGCGTGATACATAAATCCATGTAAGTTGGTATGATTTCTGCTTATTTGGGCTCGTAGCCATGTGTGGTAGCTTATTATGATTTGACTTGTCATGCATTCATCACTCTACATTTCGTCTAAATACTTAGAAAGCAATTGATAATGCTAGTTGTATTGATTGTGCTTTGCATGGTGTACATATATCCATATCATTCATTCATATTATTATCATTGGCATTGAACTATTGAGATACTGAAAAAGGGGCTTGCCGGTTGATGGATATGGTATATGGTAAGAGAGTGTAATTGATGATAACACTACAACCACAGAGTTGAGATCCGATAGGAAATTTCGGATGAGTATATGGACCTCATGAGTTCCTCATGGGTCATGTGACACTTACTACAAGAGAGTGTGTATATCAGATACATATGGACATTACATACACACATATCATTTTCATTACATCCATTCATATTTTTATATGTATTTGGTGCTGTGTGTACTCAGTAATGAATACTGGTAGACTTTATGGTCTTGTGACTCTTAGTAGAAGAAATTCTGGGATCTTGTAACTTATTCTTGATATGACACTGAACTACGAGACTTGGTAGGACTAAACACCCTGAATTGGGGTTTAGCCTGGATCTGATAAGACTTGTGAATATTGATGACCCTTATGACTAATTGAACTATAGGGCGTTATTGATAAAGTTGGATAACTGATGTGATTATGCTTAGTTAACTAACTAGTAGAGAAGTATCGGAAAGTACCAACTCTCGCCACCACTATAGTTAGGGTCGGTCAACAATGCTGCTGGGTACATGTGCTTCCCGTACTCATTCTACATTTGATGCACTCTAGGTGCAGGTATTGATACAAACGCGAGTAGATCTTAGACGTGGTGCTTGGAGAGATTTTCTTGGGAGTTTAGGGTGAGTTGCAGACTTCATCCCAACATTGGAATTCCTTCATCTTGTTATTTCACCTTTTTGTCCTATATTTTAGACAGTGATTTGTATTTAAGTTTCAGACTTGTATTCTAATTAGTAAGCTTTGTACTCATGAAAACTAGATTTTAGGGTTTGTTTGCAAGATTTAGGTATTAATGTCAAGACATTGTCAATACTTTACTTTTTCGTATTTATACTTATGTTATTCTATCTTGAATGTTAGTGGTTTGTCTACGGGTTAGGGTAGATGCCCTCACGGTACAAATGAGATTTTAGGTCATAACAAATTGGTATCAGAGTACTAGGTTCATTGGTCTCATGAGTACAAGAGCAATGTCTAGTAGAGTCTCGCAGATTGGTACGTAGACGTCCGTATCTATCTTTGGGAGGCTATGGGACATTTAGGAAAGTTCGTTTCTTTCATTCTTTCATGCATTTCGACTGTGTTGGATTCTAAATCTCTTTTATTTCACTCTTTCTCACATATGGTGAGGACTCGTTCATCCATAGGAGGAGATTAGGAGCCCACACCTGCACCTATTTTTAGAGGTGGTACACCGGGTAGAGATAGAGGGTGAGGTAGAGGCACACCTTGAGTTATAGCACTAGCCCGAGGATGATCAATTGTAGTTGCTCGGGCTTATGACAGTAGAGTCTTTGAGGCCAGAGGCTATTCCGGATGATGATCAGGTTCTGATAGATGAGGAGGACCAAGGTTAGGCTGACGGGGTGGGGCCAACTCAGGTGCCCCGGGGTTTTATTGCTACACTGGTCTTTAGGATACTCTGGTCCGTATGATAATCTTTCTTGAGATTATAGCTCAGGGTATTTAGCCGATCACTTTTGATGGATCACATACTAGGGTTGGTGGCAGACTCCTGACCATATGATTATTCTCGAAATTTAGACACCAGGGGTTTGGCCAGCACCTATTGGGGTTCCTCGTTTATTAGTCGTGATAGTGCCTAGTCCTGCTACACCTCTAGCTACTCAACCCGTGATGTCTATTGAGGAGTAAAAGATGTTTGTGCGGTTCAGGAAGTTGGATCCTCCTAGATATGATGGAGATCCAGAGGATGATGCGTATTAGTTCTTAATTAGCTTTGATGAGAGGTTGCACAACCTCAGTTTAGTGGAGTCTTGAGGAGTTGATTATACTACTTTCCAGATGGTTGGACCTGCTAATTCATGGTGGAGGTCTTATGTTGAGTCTACACCAGCTGGGTCTCCTTCTCTCACTTGGGTTTTATTTACTCAGATTTTCTTGGAGAAGTTTGTGCCTTACAGTGTTAGATAGATAAGAAGATCTCAGTTTGAGGGGTTACACTAGGGGCATATGTCTGTGACAGAGTACGAGACACGTTTCCTTACATTGTGTCTCCATGCTTTGCTTATTCTTTTTGATGAGGCTTAGAGGGTGAGGAGATTCACCAATGGGTTGATTTGTCCTCTTCTCTTGATTGCAACACAGATGGTTGCCACAAGTTCCACTTTCCAGCAAATTGTTGATGCAGTTCGGGAGGTTGAGTTTATTAGGTGAGAAGATTATGAGGAGCGAGTGGTAAAGAAGCCTCATTATAGCACTCATGTAATTTCCTCATCTGGAGGTAAGGGTCATTATGGTAGAGGCCATCACCGTTCGAGTGCTAGGCCAGTTGTTGCAACTATGCATATATCTGAGGTAGGACAGTCTTCACGTATTTCTCATGATTCGGGGTATCTAACCCCGAGTTCTTATCGGCCATCTTGTCGTGGTAGTCATTCTAGTGCCAGTTCTTTTTCTCAGCCATCGGCAGTTCTTAGAGGTTGTTTTGGGTGTGGTGATCTGGGTATTTCAAGAGGGATTGTTCCAGACTTAGGCATGGTGAACAATAACAGGGTTTTCAGGGTTTAGGTTCTAGAGTAGTAGGGCAATCGGCTAGAGGTAAGTCCCAGGTACTAGAGGTGGTTCTAAAAGTGGCAGGGGTGGCCTTCAGATAGGTCGATGTGGTGCTAAATTCGGCCGAGATGGTGGATGTGGGGGTACTCAAACTTCGGGTGATTATGCTTATTTCTATGCATTTCCAGACATACCCGATACAAAGGACTCGAATGTTGTTATTACAGGTATTCTTTCAGTTTGCCATTAACCTGCTACAATTTTATTTGATACATGCTCTACCTATTCTTATATGTCCACCTCTTTTGCTTTGAGTTTGGATTTGATGTGTTAGTCCCTAGCCATGCCTATTCATGTTTCTACACCTGTTAGGGATTCAATAGTGGTAGATTGGGGATATATTGGTTGTGTAGTGACTTTGATGGGGTATGATACTCGATAGACTTAAATTTTTTGGATATGGTAGATTTTGACGCTATTCTGGATATGGATTGGTTAGCTCTGTATCATGCGATCTTGGATTGTTATGCCAAGACTGTTTCCTTAGCCATGTCGAGTATTCCTCGGTTAGTATGGAATGGTACTCTTAGCCAGTATCTGAAAAGAGTGATCTCATTTCTTAAGGCTCAGAAAATGATAGAAAAATGGTGGCTCTCTTATTTGTCTTATATTCGGGATGCAAGTGCAGAGACTCCTCCATTAGAGTCAGTCCCCATAGTAAGAAAGTTTCTAGAGGTGTTTCTGTTTCCTACGGACCTTCTTGGTGTTCCGCCAGATCGTGATATTGATTTCTGTATTGATTTTTAGGCCAACGCTCAACCTATTTCTATTTCACCATATCGGATGGCACCAGCCAAATTGAGAGTGTTGAAGGAGCATTTGCAAGATCTTTAGAGTAAGGGTTTTATTCGACCTAGTGTTTCGCCTTGGGGCGCTCTTATGTTGTTCGTGAAGAAGAAGGAAGAGACTATGCGCATGTGTATCGATTTTCGACAATTGAACAGGGTGACTATTAAGAACAAGTATCTGATACCTCACATTGATGACTTATTTGACCAGTTACATGGTGCTTCAGTCTTTTCCAAGATTGATTTGAGGTCCGCTTATCATTAGTTGAAGATTAGGGTAGAGGATATTCCTAAGACGACCTTCTGGACTCGATATGGGCATTATGCGTTCTTAGTGATGTCATTTGGGTTGACGAATGCACCTACAACCTTTATGGAGTTGATGAATGGGTGTGTTGACACCTAATATTGACCCTCTAATAATTTTATGTAATTAGTCATGATTTTTGAGTCACAAATGGAATAAAATATACCTTTTACAAGACAAAAATGATTTTACAAAATTATTTTGCAGATATTTCGTTCCTTCAAAATTCAAAAAATTATTTAATTAAATAGGATATTTAAACTACATCTCAATTTGAAAACCGATTTACTTTTAAAAGGATGTTTTGCATGACTCAACTGTGTCAATTTCAAATTAATATCAAATTTGGCCTTAAATTAAAGCTTTTGACTTGATTTGGTTATAATTGAAATTAATTTGGTCGTCTTCTAATTTTAAAAATCAATATGGACATTACTTTTATTTTTATTTAAAACACAGACGGGCCTCTTTCTTCTTCTTTTAAACCGTCCTAGTTCAGCCTAAGAGGACTGTGACCTGGCCCAACGCCTTCATTCCGCACAAAATGAGACCCCAAATCCTCATTTGTCACTTTGCTCAAATCGTCCAAAGCCGTAGGGCCTCTCTCATCTTCATCTGCGCACAAACTTGCCAAAACTAATGGCGATGGCTCAGTATACAGATGGATGTGCAGGCCTTTGTTCCCATTTGGGACAAGATAAGTAATTGATCTTGCCCTAGTACCACCATACAAGCACTACGACGCATGGAAAGGGTCAAAACCCTCTGCATTTGCTTTATCTAATCGATTTTTATGATTTTTGTCTGATGTCAATTTTGAATCCATGATTTCTATTCATTACATGATTTAGGAGGGAATTCCCCCTTCCCCCCATTTGTCATTATCCGACATCGAATCCCTCGATTTGGCTAGGGTTTCCACGAGCTCTAAAAATTGAACTTTTATTCTTCATTTCGAAGGGTCCGCAAGTTTGAATCTGAGACTTCTTAATTATTAGGAACCATTTTAGAGCTAAACATGATTAATTAGAGCTAAATCGGGATCCAAGCCCTTTGGTGGAACCCGAATTAGCCCCAATTAGTATCTCACAATCTAAAACCTCTTCTTTTCTGTGTGTGAGAGTGCAATTAGGTGTGGAAGCTGAAGTTCAAGCCTCTACCTCGACCCTAGGCTGCCACTGAGAAAGGTAACCCCATTTCCTTTAAAACTTTTCATTAGTTTAGTTAGTTGTAGTTAAATTATGTGTTATTTAGCATGATTATGTGAAGATAAGCTTGTTTTAAGCTGGTTCATGCCTGTTTATGATTCGTAAGGTCCCCTAGTTGAACTTAAGATGGTCTGAAACCAGTTTAACAAATGCCCGTTTAGATAGTAATATTCTTATTGAATTGTTTAGTAAATGATTATGACAAGTTCAAGAATGATTTGATACTGATATGAGCTTTAAGTGGTTTAATTTCTCTATGATACATGTTTATCTGTGTGAATAGTCAAGAATGTGAAGCTTGTCTCCCTATTTTGCCTCTTTGTGTTTAGTTTATGGTGGATCGTGGTTGTTGATGTATTTGATATGGTCATGAATCTATTTGAAGTAATCTTAAGGAATGAATGGTTGCTGAAGTAGTTTATTAGCATATAAGACTTAGCAAAGCATGGACAAATTAAGGAATAGTTTAGAACACTCATTATTAACAATTCTGAGGATAGCAGTCTGCATAAGCTTGATCAATATTCATATTAAATTAAAAAGAGACAGTAGGGTTAAGATATTGACTTAAGAGGGTTGTTTGAGTTACCTCAGTAGTGTAATGTTGCTTTTAGGGATGTGAAAGGTCAGTATGAACTCAAAATGACTATCTTATGTTAATATGACTGTTTAGATTCATGATATGTCTATTCTGTGCCTATATTACATGTCTTGGTCTCTATTTTGGTTCATGTCATGGTGTTGTCCTGTGTACATTGCTTATATTGCTTATCCTAGACTATAAATATAGGTAGAGGTGACACCTTTAGACTGTTCTAGCCATGATATATGAGAGTTTGAGCTTGTATGTTATTCCTTCCTTATATGGTCATAAGTCATAAATACATGTGTTTTGACCTGAGTCATGTATGATCACACATTGAACATATTTGAGTTTACCCATGTCCTTTTTAGGATTTATAACTGGTAGTCTTAGACTACACCATCTTGCATACTAACTGAGAACTTGTTATGCTTTCCTAAGTCATGTTTCTGTGTCTTGAGTCACATTCTTGGGTTAAAATACCATATAGTCATGTCATATCTAGATTCCTTTGAGTTTGAAATCTACTGAACAATCTGCCTACTACCCCAGTATGAATTGAACAGGTTTTAAGACTTTGTATGACATGAATGTTGTTTGTGTGATGTGTGTGTAAGCCCTCTTGTTATTTGTTCATACTAGATTTGCTAAAGGCTTGGCAACCTAATTGATCACTTAAGTATAAAAATGAGAGTTGAAACTTTGAGTAGGCTACTGGTTAAGTCTGAATGTATAGTCTAGCTCTACCTATGTTTGGCTTTTCCATCTCTCCATGTTGAAACAAAGTGATGTGTTATCCATCTGCTTGAAATGTCGTGTTCAGTATGCATAATCCAACCTGTTCATTTGAGGAGTTAATTTGAACCTTGACTGGTCAATTTAACAATCCATAGGGAGAATTTAGTCTAGCCTGTCCCATATCTATTTAAATGCAAACTCCAAGTACGATTTTGTCAACCTGCTTCCTCCCCTAACATGTTGTGTAGATGATTTTCACTCTTAATGTTGATAGCTAATGACATGAACACCTTGCACACACATGTTGAAAACTGCTATGCCTATGTGAATTCTTGGTCTGTGTTTCACTTGTTAGGATTAAGTCATCAAAATGGGACATTTGATTAAAATTGAGACCTCGAGCGTGCTTGCACACCCTTGTAGTGGTTGATGTCTGATTGTCTAATACACGTCTGAATTGGTCTTGTGTCAACTTGAAAGATGCATGTCTACCTGCTAGTGTGAGTGCAGGGTTCTTGATATATAATTGCTTGGTTGAAAATTGAATCACATGACTACCTAGTTGGGCCTTTGGCCCAACCATTTTTTATTGGATCGAGTTCGGCAAAGGATAGTTGCGCATGAAGGTCCATCTATGGGTGAAAATAGCCAACTGGTGGGTTTCGGTAGGCCCACCGGCCTAAACTCCCTATTTCCATTTCTATACATAGATATGTATTGTATATACTTGTATAATAAATATTTGATGTATATATTGGAACCCCTTATGATTATAACTTAGGATAGACAAACAATACGTGTATCGTTAAGTTAGAATCATCACGAAAACAGATTTCAAAACCATTAACTTTATTTGTGTATTTTTAAACAGATGAGAAACCGAAGTGATTTTCAGACTTAAAATCTTTTGGATCATTTTCTGAAAATCAAACTGTTACAAAATGAAATGAAAGAATTTGGACAAGTTCGACCTTTTGAGAGAGTAACGAAAATGGGCTGAGTTTTATGAAAACTTTCTTTTGTGTATTGTTTTGGGTCAAAGCCCAACTAAAGCAATTTCAACATTAAAACTAAAACTTTGAAAACTTGAATTGATATATGGGTTTTGGGAAAAGTTGTATAATATGGTTCAACCTTTGGAAAGTAGCATGAAAAAAATGGAAAACTTACATCTGTTTTCAAAAACATGATATGTCATGTTCTTTTAACTTGAAATATTTTCAAAAATGTATAAGGAATATTTAACAACCCATTAGACTAAAAATAGTAGAGTTATACTCAAGTTGTTTCCATATACTGGGACCTGATGTGTTGAGTATTTTTTATTTATCATACTAGCGCGACTTTGTTTGTTGACTATTTTTTGAGTGGGTGACCCCTTTGACACTGTATGACTCATCTGACCTCCTTTATTGAATTTTTCTGAGCGGATGCCTCCTCCGACATCATTGGCTCGTTTGTATAAATGTCGAGTGAATATCACTTGCGACACCGTTGGTTCGTGCTTTGAGTGAATGTCACTTGCGATATCATTGGCTCATATGCAAATGATATTTGAGCGAATGCCACCTTCGGCATCGTTGGCTCGTTAGTGTGAATTTTAAGCGAATGCCACCTGCGACACCGTTGGCTCGTTGTTTTAGCAAATGTCACTTGTGACACCGTTGGCTCGTGTTTTGTGCGAATGTCGCATGTGACACTATTGGCTCATTGTTTGAGCAAATGTCACTTGCGACACCATTGGTTTGTTGTTTGAGCGAATGTCACCTACGACACTGTTGGTTCGTGTTTTGAGCGAATGTCACCTGCAACACCATCAGTTCATTGTTTGATAGAATGTCACTTATGACACCATCGACTCGTTGTTTAAGCGAATGTTACCTATGATATCGTTGGCTCGTGTTTTGAGCTAATGTCACTTGTTGCACTGTTGTCTCATGATGTTGAGTGAATGCCACCTATGACACTATTGGCTCGTTGTCTGAGCGAATGTAACTTGCAACACCATTGGATCATATGCAAATGATGTTGAGCGAATGCCACCTGTGATACCGTTGGCTCATTGTCTGAGCGAATGTCACCTGCGACACCGTTGGCTCATTGTTTGAGCGAATGTCACCTGTGACACTATTGGCTCGTGTTTTAAGCGGATGTCACCTACGACACCATTGGCTCGTTGTCTGAGCGAATGTCACATGTGACACCGTTAGCTCATTTTTGCATATGTCAAGTATGGCCCTATTGGATGGATTGTCTTTCCTTCGTCCTTTATTGGCCATGATCCTTTTGGTTTGATGGCCATTTCATCCTTCATATAGCCCTCACGGTCTGGTTGTACTTCTCCGTCCTTTATCGGCTATGACCCTTTTAGTCAGATGGACATTTTGTCCTTTATATGACTCTCTTGACCTGATTGTGTCGCCCTTATGGCATTTTTCTTGGTTGTGACTCTCATGGCCCGATTGTCATCTTTCGGTGTCAGAGTTCTTCTCTATTGTACCTATTTCATTCATGAATAAACAAGTTAGTAGAAAAAACTGTCATTCTCCTGACAACATTGGGAGCCTGTAAGCACAAAAAAATATTAGTTCCTATGGGGTCGATCCGTGTCGTCGACTCTCGCTGTGTCATTTCTCTATTTTCTAGTATCGACCCCCCATTCGAGCTCAGTATTATGAGAGATGAATTTTAGAATTAAAATGATTTTGACTAAAGCATTTGATTATATTAAAAAATGTTTAAACTTAATGTCACGGCATATGCGTTCTAAGCTAGGCTTTTTGACTGTCTTTGGCACTCCGAGCATGCTTTTGCTTATCTTGATGAATTTTTTTAGAACCCTTCGAAAAATTTTCCCTAGTTGAAAGTTGTCTTGAGGCGAACTCTCGTGTCAAATCATTGCGAAGGAATTCTTTAGTTTCTCTCAAAAATTCTTCCCTAGTTAAATACTTGAGACCGACTAACTCTTGTGCCGGTTCTTTCGGTGGAATTTTTGAGATCTTCTCAAAATTTCTGCCCTAATTTGAAAATTTGGGGTGGCTGATCCTTTGTGCCAGGTTTGGTTAGTGGAACTTTTGAGATCTTCTCAAAAATTCTGCTCTAGTTCTAAGTGGGACTTGTTTGTATCCTAGAGGCGGTCTTCGAATCTTTATGTCTCAGAGGCTTTCAAGGGGTTTCTTTGTTTTTTTATTTAGTGCGACTGAGCTCGAAGAGCGCCTGCGTATCCATATTGAGAATCAGGTCGAACGTAGTTTGGAACAAAGATTGTTCATTTTTATAATAATGCAACTGAGTCCTGAATGGACGCCTACATGTCCCATTTTGGGAATCAGGTCATCGCGTAGTTCATATTACAAGGAAATGTCATTTGACTAGTCTACAATGATTACAAGTACAGAAAATGTAATTACAAGCAAAGATAGTGCGATTACAAATAAAGAAATGTGATTACAAGTGAAGGACGATTACAAACTGAAAGGCATGTTCTCATGCGTAATATCTCTTGATACCATCTGAGTTGATTGTCTTGGGCCATCCTTGGCCGTCCATTTCTGTGAGGATTACAACTCCTCCTGATAGTACCTTGCGCACCATGTAGGGTCTTTGCCAGTTGGGTGCGACCTTTCCTTTGTACTTGTCTTAGTGCGAAAACACGTGCTTGAGTACCAAATGTCCTGTTTGAAAGATTCGGGCTTTGACCCACTTGTTGAAGGCACGTGCTATTCTTTGTTGGTATAGTTGACCGTGACATACAGAGATCATCCTTTTTTTCACTGATCAAAGCCAATTGCTCATATCTTTTTCGGACCCACTCTACTTGTCTAGTTCTACTTCTTGTATGATTCTGAGTAACAATATTGTTACCTAGAAACCCTAGCATACCTTAGTAACCAACGATGTGAGAGAACAAGTTTTGGGAGGAAAGGGGGAAATCCTTCCAAAAAGATTCTCAATCAATGAATTTGGGTTGTTTGAAATCAAATCGGACAAAACCAATTAAGGATTTGCATAAAAGTACATTGAGAGGGGTAACATCACCTGTGGGGAGAGGGGTTACGGTGGTGTGCGAAGGATGAAGGGTACGGGCCATTAATGCTCTTACCCCATCTGGATGAACCAATGACGGGTGCAAAAGAGTGTACATTGTGGTAACGCCATTCTTGGCAATGACAACGATGCGGCTAGGGTTTATTTGACCCAAGTCATAATGTCCAAACGAGGCTTGCCTCTTTCACGCTTAAAGGGCGTATTGGGCCGGGTCACGGTCCAATTGGGTCGGACTTGGCCGTTCTTTTGAACAAAAATAAGCCCAAACCAACCCTTTTAATATATTTAAATAAATAATGGCAACATTTTACAAATTTGGCCATTTTAAAAATTAAAATATGACCAAACAAATTCAAATATAGCCTAATTAGATTATAGGCTTCAAATTAAGCCCAAATTTGACACTAATTAGAATTTAAGAAAATTTAAATCATACAAAAATCCTTTATATTTGAGAATGTACTTTAAAATTGAGATGTAATTCCACTATCTCATTTAATTAAACAACTTCCCGATTTTGACGAAGTAAAAATATTGATTTCTTAAAATTGAGAATTTTAGGAAAATTAATTTCAAATTATCCGTTAAAATTCATAAATCATAATTAATGATCAAAATACTATAAAATTAGGAAATGATATACAATAAATATACTAGATGATATTTGGTCAAATGAAATGACAAGATATTTTTAGAATAATTTAGTAAAATGATCTTCTTGTAAAGTGTATATTTCACTTCGTTTGTGACTCATGAACTTTCAAAAATTAACTAAAATTATTGGAGGATAAAAATTAGCTGTCAAAAGCCAATATGACTAAAATACCCCCGAAATGAAAAATTAATCAAGAGTTCGGATCAAACGCATGAATCTATCTTCTTTTTATGCAACTTATCTGTGATATCTTGTGTTATTGTCAACCACTAACATTACTAGCATCATCTGCCTTTGACTTATTCTTTTCTGAAAGAGGGGTTTGA
This sequence comes from Anisodus tanguticus, assembly GCA_034509755.1. Taxonomy (NCBI): domain Eukaryota; kingdom Viridiplantae; phylum Streptophyta; class Magnoliopsida; order Solanales; family Solanaceae; genus Anisodus; species Anisodus tanguticus. The sequence continues at coordinate 21,837,789 of CM067557.1, forward strand.
TTAGTGTTGTATCACACTGACATACTTCACAAGATCAAAATCAAGCAAACATGACTGGTACTCTAGATGACGGGCATAACAAAGATGATTTGGTCATAGAGGACCCCGCACCTCAAGACCTTCAGAGTCCATCATATCAAGAAGCCATGATTAACCTATTATTCCAAAAGATCGCGGACCTCCAGGAACAGGTCGCGAAGAATGAGACAATTAATGTCGCCAGAGAAGCGGCCATCGAAGCAAAAAGTCATCCACCGCCTTTTCTATCAATGAGCTTGCCAGTACCCGAGCATTTCCCAGCTACTAATGCCCATATTGGTACCTCATACCAAACCCCACCACCGGCCAATGCCACATACTTTCCAGGCTGAATTCGGGACCGCTATTCGAAATCTTAGTGAAACACTGGATTTCTTATCTCATGTCTGCTTTTCGTGAAAAAATACCAATTGAAGTGGAGGGTTTCTTCAAACAACAAGGGGCTGGGTCAACTATTCAATCAAATGATATTGAGCATGTTTCCCATCTCTTCTCGAGAAACAAGTGGGCTATTTCTTTGCAAAACTGTGCTCAATTTCATATGTGGCAATTCCGCCAAGATCTCTTCGTTAGTTGGGGGAAGAATCCGCCCGAATCGGATTTTTTGAGGAACGTATCGAGAGAGAATTGGATTTGGTTAGACAATGTGTGGTTGGTAAACAAGGATCGGTTACTTCTCATTCAATGCATTAATATCAGGCTCACCCACTTATGCTGACCCAAGTCTAAATACTGCTACTCACCAAACACCTAGAACCGTCGGTACTCCCAAAAACCTCATAGCATAGTACACATTATCTTTCCACATCCCAATCACTCCCATTGACTCTTCACCCGAGCTCGACCATTCCGAAGAAATGGAGAAGGCGTGGAGAGCTGAACAAGATAGAAGGGATAAGGAAATAGAATAAAAGATGGTAGACCTACTCGAGAAGTCCAGCAGAGGCTCTTGGAAGTCGACATGCTTAAGCTATGATGACTTATGCGTGCATCCAGACTTGGACCTGCCTGAAGGGTTTAAGGTGCCAAAGTTTGAATTGTGCCTGAAGGGTTTAAGGTGCCAAAGTTTGAATTGTTTAACGGTACATGGAATCCCAAGGATCATATGAGAGCATATTGCAACCAACTAACCAGGGTTAAGAGAGACCAGGCTCTAATCATGAGGTTGTTCAGCTGGAGTCTTATAGGAGAAGCATTTGAATGGTTCACAGCCCACACAATACACCATTAGGACACTTAAGAAGACATGGCAGGGGCATTCATGGAAAGATTTTTCTCCAATATGAAAATTGTGCCTGACTGTTACTACCTAGAAAAGCTCAAGAAGAAGTCTACCAAAAAATATTGTGAATATGCAAGTAGATGGAGGGTCGAAGCCGCTCGAGTATAACCGCCAATAAGTGAAGAAGAATCGGTCTCTATTTTCATCCAATCACAAGAATCGGATTTCCATGACCACATGCTATCTATGACCGGGAGGTCATTCTCTGAATTAGTAAAGATGGGAGAGGCGATATAGGACAGCCTCAAGTTAGGAAGAATTGTCAGCGTAGCCAACAAGGTTGATCAATACAGAAGACTGTGCCAATCTAAAACATAAGATACAGGATTTGAACGACAAAATAGAGATCATATTGGAAATGACAGCGCCAAATATGAACACCAATCCTCTTCCCAATTACGGTGCTAACCATATCTATATGATTGAGCGGGAAGAAGATTGAGCCATATGTAAGCCATTAATCCAAGGGTCTGTTGAAAGTCTGGGACAAATGGTCGCTTCTCTTACTCTACAAGAGTGGTCACAAGAGTGGCTCATGGAATGATGAGATCGAAAATGTGCTATACTCCCAAAGAGATGGCATATGGAGCACCCCATAAAGAAGGAAATCAAAGAAGGCCCATCACTGAAAGAGAGGCTGAATATTTTATGCAGCCAAAATAATATTCTATTAACGAGCACTTAAAGAAAACACCAGCCTAGATATCGGTAATGGCACTGATCCTGAGTTCATCGCAACATCGATAGGCCCTGATTAGAGTATTGGATGAAGCACATATCCCAGCAGGAATAAGCAATGAAACTCTGACTGATATAGTAGGCCACATCATTGGGGCCCATCAGATTTCCTTCATTCAAGATGACTTATCGAATGAAGGGACAACCCACAACAAAGATCTCTATATCACTGTCTAATATAGGGATAAAGTCATAGCTCGAGTATTGGTCAACAATGGGGACACTCTCAAGATATGCCCCAAATCTACACTCAAGCAATTGGGTTACGATGTTGGGAAAATAAGCCAAAACAGTACCAACGTGAGAGCCTTCGATGGATCCCAATGTGGTCCTATTGGTAAAATAGACTTCAACATCTAAATGAGGCCTGCCGAATTCACTACCGAGTTCCAAGTCATGGCGATCACGACCAATTACAATTTGCTACTAGGTAGGCCTTGGATACATATGGCCAGAGCAGTACTATCATCCCGCCACCAATTATTGAAGTTTGTATGAGAGAACTATGAGGTGGTAATTCACTGAGCAGGTAGCATTCATAACTACTCCAACAATTATGTGCCATTTATCGAGGAAATCTCCAAGGATACAAATTTCCACATTATGGAACTAGTAGGAGCTGCCTACAAAGGGGATGATGAGTAAAGAGGAACGTGGCAGCAAATGTGTATAGTAAAAATAGGAATTCATCACGACAGCCAAATCGTTGATAAAGTGATTGTGTGTGGAATTCAATCAAACAAAGCAAAGAATGGACTTAATCGTAACTGGAAGCATTCTTGCTGGGCGAAGACCAAAGCGAGGTTCTTCCTTGCTTTTGGTCTCTCTCAGTTAGCCCAAAAATTCGGATATAAACTATTTCCAGTTCTTTTTTGGACTAGGTTATTTCATCTAGGCTTTTTCCTACACCTATAAATATTCCATAAGACATGATTTTTAGATAATTGGGGAATAACTTGAGATCCCGAGTTTATAGCTTTGGACCTTGGGAGAGCTTGGGGCCGCCGTGGAGACAGGAAATTATTTGGTTTTATCTTTTCTTCTCTTTACTACTAGTTTTATATTTCTTTGAATGATTTGTTATTTTTCCTCCATGTCAATTGTGGAGCTAAGCTTATCATTCTAGGGTTATGATTCTTTCATGAACGTTGTTATTTGAATATTGATTTCAATTAATTAGTTTATCGTATTGGTTCATTTATTTAATCCTGAGCTTAATTATTTAGTTGTTTGATCACCAATTGAATACTATTTATGAATCTTAGATTAAACTCGAGAGAAGAATACTAAGATAGCATTAAGGTTAAATAGAGCAGCATTTCAACCCTAGGCATCGGGGAGCGGATTCGCATCTAGGATAGAGATATACCTAGTTCTCCCTACTTGGTTGATATACAGGAAATATAAGCATTCGTGTTAAGGTTCATGACCATAGAGATATAGGCGTGAAAGTAATATGAATAGGCAGCTAAAGGACTCGAGAGATTCATAGTCGTAATATCAACCCTATCAATCAGTAAACTAGACAATTAAGAAGTTGAATAAATTCAAGAATACAACGTGATTGGTAGATAGCTCATAACCTTAGATCGATTTCATCTCATCGATAATATAAAACCTGCTCGTTCTTGGTCGAAGTTCACTTTTTGTTTTCTGTTATTTTTAGTTAGTTTATAATTACAACCTATGAATTTTATCTCTTGCATAGATAGTTAGGATCATTTAATTAAGTTGACGGATAATCATAAGTCCCTATGGGTTCGATATCCGACTTTAACAAGTCACTATATTACTTGTACGACCACATACTCTTGTGTGTACATTTGGGAGCAACGGAGTCCTATGCCACTAGTCTATAAAATGATTGTCGTTACCATGCTTCATAATGGGTTTGAACCTGGCAATGGTTTGGGTAGAGAATTATAGTGAATTGCGGAGCCGACGTCTATCTAGGAAAATGGTTATCGTTTTGGCCTTGGGTACGTCCCAGACTCTGAAGAAGCCTCTGATGCTTTCCAGAAGAAGAGGGGTCCTGCAAAGTTACGCAAGCTGATTTTGAATCTGTACCAGTCATTCCCAGTAAGAATGCCCGGGCACAATGGCAGAGATCCAGAAGAAGGGTTAGGGATGTTGTTCCAACAGGAAAACTATGTTGTGATACTGGAAGAATGCTCTGAAGCACCCACCATCCGCAATGTTGGTCCGGGTGAAAAACTGTCCAACTGGACCTCTACCCTACTCTTGGCTCCTCGATAGAGATGATGAATTTAATTTATTTTTAAAAATTGGTGAAAATCGGCTGAGGCCTATTGCATTCGCCATTTGCATCTTTATTCCTCGCCATTTGTACTTTATTTATCAAATTAATGAATGCCTCAGTTTATGTGAAAATAGTCTTTTCATTTTTATTAATATGTTTTATACACTAACTGTGCTTTGCCTTGTTTTCAGTACTAATAATAAAATAACTCATAATGTCATGACATGTCGCGAGACGAGTGAGCCCAGTGATACAGAAAAAAGAGAATATAAGGAATACGATGAGAAGACTGAGTTACTTGAGGACCTCATTGATGAGGAAGATCAATATAAGAACAGGAAGAAGCCTAATTTTGATTAAACCGAAGCAATTAACCTAGGGGATGAGGAAACGGATAAAGAAACCAGGATAAGTGTGCATTTGGAAGCGCCCCAGAAAGAGGAAATGATAAATTTGCTAAGGAAGTACGTTGACATCCTTGCATCGGGTTACACACAGACGTAGTGGCCTACAAGTTGGCTATCAATGAAGGTTTCACTCTTGTCAAGCAGAAAATCCGTCAATTCAAGCCAGTTCTAAGCATCAGGATCAAAGAGGAAGTCAAAAAATAGATCAAGTCAGGTATAGTGGAAGTAACTCCGTATCTGGCATGGTTGGCCAACATTATACATGTACTAAAGAAAGATGGGAAAATTGGATTTGTGTGGACTACTGTAATCTTAACAAAGCTAGTCCTAAAGATAATTTTCCACTCCAAACATCCACATACTCATGGACAACTATGCAAAGCACAAGTTATAGTCATTCGTGGATTGATTCACCGATTACCATCAAATACTAATGAGCGAGGAAGATGCACAAAATATAGCCTTCATCACTCTTTGAGGAGTATACCACTACCGTGTAATGTCGTTTGGCCTCAAGAATGCCGGCGCAACTTACATGAGAGCGACGACCACCATTTTCCACAACATGATGCATAAAGAGATAGAGGTCTATGTGGATGACATCATACTTAAGTCACAGGAAATCTCAGATCACATCATGCACTTGTGAAAGTTCTTCGACAGACTTCAATAGTTCAATCTGAAGCTGAACCCGGTCAAGTGCGCATTTGGAGTGCCTATTGGAAAACTGTTGGGATTCATAGTCAGCCGTAGGGTTATAGAACTAGATACTTCAAAGATCAAAGCCATTCAAGAATTTCTACCACCAGAGACTAAGAAAGACGTCATGAGTTTTCTTGGAAGGTTAAAATGCATTGGATGCTTTATAGCACAATCTATAATAATTGTGTAGCCTATCCTCAAGCTGTTGAAAAATGATGCGTTCACCAAATGGATGGATGAGTGCCAGAAGGCCTTTGACACCATCATGAGATATCTCTCTAATCCGCCAGTATTGGTCTCTCCCAGGCCGGGAAGCCCATTGATGTTGTATCTATCTATATCAGATTTACTATTAGATGCATGTTGGCACAACACGACGAAACTGGGAAGAAAGAGCAAGTCATATACTATCTCAGTAACAAATTCACTACATGCGAGATAAGGTACACCTTGGTAGAGAAAACATATTGTGCTCTGACATGTGTAGCACAGAAGCTGAGACACTACTTATCAGCTTACACTACCCACTTAATCTCCAAAATGGATCATTTGAAGTACATCTTTCGCCAGCCTATGCCTATATGGAAATTGACCAAGTGACAAATGCTTTTGAGCGGATTCGACATCACATACGTGGTCCAAAAAGCTGTCAAAGGACAAGCATTAGCCAATTTGCTAGTAGAAAGTCAGGTCGATGAAGATGGACGTATTTCCCCGACGAGAAAGTGATGACAATAGAGGAAATACAGTCGAAACCTACTCAAGATGGAGAATGTTTTTCGACAATGCAGTCAATTACAAGGGCTCATGAATTGGAGCAGTTTTAGTCTCAGAAATGAGTCAGCATTACCCGATGGCAGCAAGCCTCACCTTTCGATGTACTAACAATACGACAGAGTACGAAGCCTGCATTCTAGGTCTTTGCATGGCCCTCAACATGGATATATAAGATTTATTGGTGATATGAGACTCAGATATGTTAATTCATCAAGTCTAATGAGAATGGTCCACTAAGAATGAGAAGATCTTGCCATATGTAAACCTTACACGAAGGTTGTGTAAAAGGTTCAAAAAGATTGATTTTTGGCACACGCCAGGAGCCCATAATGAATTTGTCGATGCTATGGAAACCATAGCATCCATGATACAACATCTTGAAAGCAATCACATTGATCCGCTAGAAATTATCATCAAGGAAGAACACGCTTACTGTTTCCACATGGAAGCGGAGCCGGATGGTAAACCTTGGTATATCGACATAAGCACATATCTGGAAAATGGAGAATATCCAGAAAAGATCACAAGCAACTTAAAGAAAATCATCAGGAGAATGGCTAACGATTTCTTCTTGAACAAAAGAGTGCTCTACAAGAGGATGCCCGATCTAGGGTTACTCAGATGTGTTGACGCCACAGAGGATGTGAAATTACTAGAATAGGTACATGCCGGGACTTATGGTCGTCATATAAATGGGTTCATTCTAACCAAGAAGATCCTGAGGATAGGTTACTACTGGATGACTATGGAAACCGACTACAGTAGATTGTTGCAAAGATGCCATCAGTGTCAGATCCATGAAGGTTTAATCAGGGTCCCCCCAAGTAAACTCAACGTTATTAGCTTACCATGTCCATTTATAGCATGGGGCATGGATATCATCGAGCCCATAGAGCCAGCCGCATCTAAGAACACTGCTACTTTATGGTCTCCATAGACTACATCACAAAATGGGTCGAAGCTACTTCTCACAAGTCAATGACAAAGAAGGTGGTAGCAGAATTTTTGTGAAACAATATAATATGCCGATTCGGTATCCCAAAATTGATCATAATTGATAACAGAGAAAATCTGAATAGTCGCCTGATGAAAGATATTTGTGAGTAGTTCTGTGTAACCCACAGAATTCTACCGCCTACATGCCACAAATGAATGGATCTGTAGAGGCAGTAAACAAAAAAATCAAGAGGATAGTGAGGAAAATGACAAACAACTACAAATATTGGCACGAGCAATTTCCTTACGCGTTGTTAGGATACCGAACAACAACTCGGACATCAACAGAAGCAACTTCATAGTTACTTATCTACGGTACTGAAGTAGTGGTACCAGCTGAGGTAGAGATACCATCACACAGAATCATACAAAAAGTAGATGGACAACGTAAAATGGGTTCGAAAGAGATACAAGCAACTAGCTTTAATTGATGAGAAAGGGATGGTTGTCATATATCACGGTCAACTGTACTAGCAGAGAATGGCATGCACCTTCAACAAATGGGTTAGAGCCAGAATCTTTCAGATAGGACCACTGGTACTAAAGTGCGTGTTTCCACACCAAGATGAGTACAAAGGAAAATTTACACCCAATTGGCAAGGGACATACATGGTTCGCAAAGTACTATTAAGAGGAGTTGTAATCCTGGTTGATATGGATAGCCAAGAGTGGCCCAAAGAAATCAACTCAGACATAATCAAGAGATATTATGCGTGAAGGAACGATCTTTTAATTTATAATCACATTTCTTTACTTGTAATCACTACACAAGACCTATCTCTCACGACAGCGATACGTCAAAAAATCCTCATCAGATTTGGTCTTCTTCTTTAGAAAAAACCAAATGAAAATTTTGTGTAATATGACCTACGTGATGACCTGATTTTCCGAAGTGGGATACGTAGGCAACCCATTTTGGATTCGGTCACATTATTATAAAAAATCAACCATTTTTTGTTCTGAACTACGTTCAACCTGATTCCTACTACGATAGGATGCTTAATCGCACCAAACGAAAAACCAAAGAAACCCTTAGGAAACTTGTGAGGTATGAAGATTTTGAAGATCGCCTCACAAAGCCCCTGGATCCCCAAAATTTCAACTAGGGAATTTTTTTTGAGAGGGTCTCAAAAAAATTCTACTAATAAATTCGGCACGAGAGTCAGCCGGTCTTAAACCTTCAACTGGGGCAGAATTTTTGAGAGGGTCTAAAAAATTCTTTCACGGTAAGTCAGCACGAGGATTCTTTGCAAGACAACCTTCAACTGGGGGCAAAATTTTTGAGGAGGTCTCAAAATTCTTGCTACAACAGACAAAGAGCGCGCCCGAAGCGTGAAAGACGGTTAAAGAACCTCGCTCAAAGTGTATATGTCATGATAATGAGATAATAATTTTAATAGACAAAAATGTTTTATTCAAATATTGATTAGATTTATGATCAATATTTTCCAAAGTACTTTTTTTCGTATCATATTTTAAATTCATCTCTCATGATACCAAGCCCAAAAGGGTCGACACCAGAAAGTAGAGGAACGACATAGCGGGAGTCGACGGTACGGGTCAACCCCATAAAAATTAATGATTTTTCTATGATTGCAAGTCTCTAAAATGCCATCAGGAGGATAGTGGTTTTATTCCACTAACTTGTTTGTTCATGATGAAACATGTATAGCAAAGAAGAAGCTCTGACATCAGAGGGTGGCACAATCCGGCCATGAGAGCCATGAAAAGAGCAAATCGTCGTAAGGGCGGCACAATCTGTCTATGAGAGCTATGAAAAGAGAAAATCTCTACAAGGGTGGCATAATCAGGCAATGAGAGCTATGAAAAGAACAAGCGCCACAAAAGAGGCACAATCCGACCATGAAAGTCATGAAAAGGACAGTTGCACAAGGGCGGCATAATCCGACCATGAGATCTATGAAAGAGCAAAACGCCAAAACAAAAGCACGATCCATCTATAAGATCCATGAAAAGATCAAAGCGCCATAAGAGAGACACAATCTGGCCATGAGAGTCACAAAAGGACAAAGAAAGATAATACGACCATGAGAGCCATAAAAGGACAAAACAACCATCTGATCAAAAGGGTCACAACCGATAAAATGATGAAAGAGAGATGATCCAGTAGAGAGGGACATATCTGTCATAAATTGAATATTGAGATGACCATTCATACAAACTGCCGAGAGGGCCATTCATACTAACTCCAAGAGGGCTATTCATACTAACTGCCGATATGGACATTCATATATACAATGTCGAGAGGGCCATTCACATAAACAATATCGAGAGGGTAATTCATACAAACCACCTAGAGGGATATTCATACAAACTGCGAAAAGGGTTATTCATACAAACTACCGAGATGGCCATTCATATAACTGCCGAGAGGGCCATTCATACAAACTGCAAAGAGGGCCATTTATTTAAGTTAGCATGCCGAGAGGGCTATTATTCAAGTTACACATCCATACAAGCCAGACGGTGTTGGAGGTGGCATTCGCTCAACAAATGCACATGAGACACACAGTGTCGGAGGTGACATTCATTTAACAAATACATACGAGTCAGATGGTGTCGGAGGTGGCATCCACTCAATAATGCACACGAGCCAGACCGTGTCGGTGGTGGCATCGACTCAAGAAAATATATTCATATGAGCCAAATCGTGTTGGAGGTGGCATCCACTCAACAAATGCACATGAGCCAGACAGTGTCGAAGGAAGCATCCGCTTAAACAATATTCAGCCAAAAAATATCATTGAGCCAAATGGTGTCGAAGGTGTTACCCACTCAAAATAGTCGTACAAGAGGGTACTACAAGCATAGTCATGCAGGTATAGCAAAACAAATAATCAAACACGTCATTATCCCAGCATATGGAAATAGGTCAGAAGCTACTGAAGGAGGAAAGCAAGAAGACCAGATCCAGATGCATGCGGAGTAAACATAGAACTTTTTCTTCGGCAACTGGTCAAAATAGTGTGCCAACGAGAGTCAAGCTCTCTAGAATTGGGCTTGAAAATCACTCCACACCGCACTCAATCACAGAAGAGACTCTTTTAATTTTAAAAACCCCGCAACCGATCAGACATATACCGGAAAAGTTTTTCAAAAACATCAAAGTCATTCCCGTATAAGGGATATCTTTTTTGCGCCATCGATTCAAACTATAGGTGACCTGATTCCCAAAAAAATGGGGATATGTAGGTGGACTCAATATTCGAGGATCAGTCACATTCCAACAAAATTATCCAAACTTTTTTGGGATTTTACTTTGTTTTATTGCTTTATAGAATTCTAATTGAGTCGAACTATAGGTGGCTTGAATTCTCATACAGCCTGAGATATGTAGGAAATCCAGAGACTAGGGTGCAGAACTTTTCAATTGGTCGGCTAAAAACTAGGTCAGTCAAATTTCACTACTCAGGGATGGTCCTGCCATCCCCAAACAATGAAGGAATAGTTGTTGACACCTAACTTTTAGCCTCCAATAATTTTATTCAATTATTCGAGATTACTGAGTCACAGACGGAACAAAATATACCTTTTACAAGACAAAAATAATTTTACAAAATTATTTCAGAGATATTTTATCACTTTATTTGACAATTTATCATCTGGTATACATATTGTATATCATATCTTATTTTTTACATTTATATTGACTATTAATTGTAATTTTTAAAATTAAAGTAAAGATAATTGTGCAAATTGTCCAAGTTCTCAATTTTAAAGTAATTAATATTTCATTCAGTCAAAATTCAGGAAACTATTTAATTGAATAGGATATTTAAATTACATCTCAAATAAAAAATTGTTTTACTTTTAAAAGGATGTTTTGCATGTTCAACTGTGTCAAATTCAAATTAATATAAAATTTGGGCTTAAATTAAAGTTTTTGACTTGATTTGGTTATAATTAAAAAAAATTTGGTCGTCTTTTAATTTTAAAAATGGCCACATACCCGGCCCAACCCCTTCATTACGCACAAAATCGGACCCCAAACCCTCATTTGTCACTTTCCCCAAATCGTCCAAAGTCTTAGGGCCTCTCTTATCTCCATATGCGCACAACCTTGCCAAAAATGGCGATGGCTCAGTATACATCTGGATATGCAGGAATTGTTTTGACCATTTGGGGCAAGAGCATTAATTGATCTTGCATTAGTACCACCATACAAGCACCACGACACATGGTACGGGTCAAAACCCTCTGTGTTTGCTTTATCTGATTGATTTTTATAAATTTTGTCTGATGTCAATTTTGAATCCATGATTTCTATTGGCTACGTGATTTAGGAGAGAATTTTCCCCCCATTTCTCATTATCCCACATCGGATCCCTCGATTTGGCTAGGGTTTCCATGAGTTCTATAAATTGAACTCTTATTCTTCATTTTAAGGGTCTACAAGTTTGAATATGAGGTTTCCTAATTATCAAGAGCCATTTTTGAGCTAAACTTGATTAATTAAAGTTTAATCGGGATTCAAGCCCTTTGGTGGAACTCAAATTAGCCCCAATTAGTCTCTTACAATATAAAACCTCTTCTTTTATATGTGTACGAGTGCAATTGGGCGTGGAAGCTGAAGTTCAAGCCTTTACCTCGGCCCTAGGTTGCCACCTAGAAAGGTAACCCATTTCCTTTAAAATAAATTCATTAGTTTAGTTAGTTGTATTTAAATTATGTGTTATTTAGCTTGATTATGTGAAGATAAGCTTGTTTTAAGTGGGTTCATGTCTGTTTATGATCCGTATGGTCCCCTAGTTGAACTTAAAATGGCCTGAAACCAGTTTAACAAGGCTGATTAGATAGTAATATTCTTATTGAATTGATTAGTAAATGATTATGACTAGTTCAAGAATGATTTTATGTTGATATGAGATTTAAGTGGTTTAATTTCCCTATGATACATGTTTATAGTCAAAAATGTGAAGTTTGTCTCCTTATTTTGCCTATTTGTGTTCAGTTTAGGGTGGATTTCAGTTGTTGATGTATTTGATATGGTCATGAATTTGTTTGATGTAATCTTAAGGATAATGAATGGTTACTGAAGTAGTTTATTATCATATAGGACTTAGCAAAGCATGAACAAGTTAAGTAATTATTTAGGACACTCATCATTAACAATTCTGAGGATAGCAGCCTGCATAAGCTTGATCAATATTCAAATTAAATTTAAAAGATACAGTAGGGTTAAGATATGGACTTAAGAGGGCTGTTTAAGTTACCTCAATAGTGTCATGTTGCTTTTAGGGATGCGAAAGGTCAGTATGAACTCAAAATGAGTATCTTATGTTAATATGACTGTTTAGATTCATGACATATCTATTCTGTGCCTAAAATGACTTATCCAATTTTGATATAAGATATTACATTTCTTGGTCTCTATTTTGGTTCATGTCATGGTGTTGTCCTGTCTACATTGCTTAGCCCAAACTAGAAATATAGGTAGAGATGCCACCTATAGACTTTTCTAGCCATGATATATGAGAGATTGAGCTTGTATGTTATTCCTTCTGTTACACCCTGTAATTTCATTCATCAACTATACCCTAAGATAGGGAGCCCAAGACAAGAATAAGTTTCGATTGGGAATATTTTGAAATGGTTAAGTTGAAACTTGATGAGGTTGTTAGAGTTTAAGAGTCATGAAGCCCTTCGTGCTTACAATCCTTACATTGTGTATGTCATGTCGAACCGATGTGAGATGAGGAGAAAATTGACAGCTATAAAATTTTAAGGAAGGCCTTGGGCCAAGATTATATGTATAACTAAGAAACTTCGAATTACACCCATTGTTTCGTGTACTTGTAAGAGTATAGTTAACCGACTAGAGCTCCGATGATTCAAGCCCTATCCCAAGAGTTTTATGACATAAATGTATGTTAAGAAGGTTTATGGATGATTATAAATCATTAGAATCAAATAAATCACATCTCAATGAAGTTTGACAAAAATTGGCCGATACGCTAGAGCGTTTCACGTCGTAGATAGGATCCACCTCGCAGAAGGGAAAGCATATGAGCCAGGAGATTTAGGACAAATAACTGTCATGACATGACCTTGGATATGCAGACGCATATGGCATCTGCGACCAAATATGCCATCACATATCAAGGGCGGTTACCGACCACCTTGGTTTATTTAAGAGGTGGCTTGCCTTTTTGACCCTCAATTCGACCCAAACCCCTCTCTAACACCTCCAAACCCTCCATATACATTCTCCAAGGTTACAAGAGGGATTACCAAGTCAAATCATCATATTATAACAACAAAAGATTGACTTGATGAAAGATGTAACTTATATGGCTAGGTAGAGTGATCAATGATAGATAAGAGCAAGGATGAGTTTGAGTTTCAAATTCTTACTTCTGATTAAGGTATGATTCTTGTTGTTCTTAAGTTATCCTAGCTTAAGTAAATCTTATGGTAAATAAATCCATGAAGAAATTGAGATAAACTCCATAGATGATCATGATAGCTATTGTATTGATTGTTGATGGTTGTGATAAGATTCTTGAGGTAACTATATCTAGGCTCATGGAATATGATTGTTGTAATCTTGATGGTGTTATGACTATTGTAAAGAAGGTAAGAATGGTTTAAGTGTATGCTTAAGATGGGGTAAAGTATGCACGCTAAGTGTTCAACGGAATGTCACACCGATAAGCCTTTGAAACTCTTAAAAGGATTTTAACATAGATTGTCCTTATGGCTTAGGTTGACAATTTTAGGACAAGCGGAAAGCCATAGAAGTTATATTAGTCGTCAACAAGGTATATTAAGGCTAACTCTTTCATATTTTTGGCATGATCAATGAATAAATGTAACCATAACGACGTCCCTTCAAAAGAAACTCTATTACTAAAGTTTAAGCTTGCGATTACTTTTGCATCATATATTTATAACTCATGACTCCTATTGTTCTGCTTTGGGAGCATTTCTCCTGACTTGATAGTAAATTGAATCTTATACCTTCTTATGGCTTTTGTTGATTCTTAGTCCATTGATACAGACACAGTTACAAAATGATGGTCGGGGGATAACGACCCTGAGTCACTGCGTCCAGATTCATAATCCCCTCCAGAGTCATTTCATGCATTTAATATATATATATATATATATATATATATATATATATATATATAACTCAATTGCGCTACGCTATAGTCGATCGGGTAGGCACTTATATGTGCACACAACTACAGTTGGGAAGTTTATGATGATAACCCTAAAGAGCGGCGTAATGATGGTAAAGTAGCTCTGATGTGTGTCCTAGATATATACATGTACTTATATACATATACAAAGAGTTTTAAAAACAAAGTATGCATATCCCTTGCCCACAGAGTCATTTAGATATAGGTTGATTCTCTATGACTCCATTTACAATTTTGCACATAGTTACAGTTTTAACTTTATGCTTTATTTACAGTATTACATTTGTTTACAGTTTCAGCCTTACATATTTAGTACATATTTCCTACTAAATGACCACTTGCTGGGGCGCTGTGTTTCATGCCCGCAGGTACAGATTAGGATATGGATGAACCTCACAATAGGTGAATCTACTCAGCTGAAGGTTGTCATACTCCCTTCTTCCGGAGCTGTCTAGTGGGTTGATAGTTATGGTTATTATATATATATATATGTGTGTGTGTGTGTGTGTGTAGACAGTCGTCTTGTATATAGTGGTCTTATATCATCTTTGTCGGCCTTATTGTATTTATAGGTATGCTAGACCTTTTTTGTGTGAAGGTGAGTACATCCTTTAGAACAAAGAATCACTCATTATAGGCCTTTTCGGCCTATGTATTACTGAGTATGTTACAAGTATCATGATTAGTATGCTCGGGCCCTAGGGCGTCAGTGTCGGCCAGACCCCCAAGGTTGGGGTGTGACTAACTTGGTATCAGAGCACGCCAGTCCTAGGGATGTCTATAAGCCATGTCTAGTAGAGTATTTCTTATGGGTGTGTTGTGCGCCACATTTATAAACAAGAGGCTACAAGGCATTTAAGGTGGTTTCCTTCTTTCTTGATCTAGATCATGCACTAGAGCTGAGCTGTAAGTATTATATTCCTAATCTTATTGTGTTTACAATTTCAACAATGTCTTATTAGGGAGATACACCTTCTATCGAGAGTGACCCGTCAGAGGATACAAGCGGATTACCTCCCCACTAGTCTTTGACTCAGATATGATTAGGAGCACTGAGAGAGACCCCTACACCATCAGATATACAATTAGATATACCTCTAGCACCGTCTAACGAAGATGTTAGGAGGGAGGTTTAGGTTTTGACCCAGTTAGTTGCCTCTCAGGCATGATTCCTCCTATGTAAGATTGATAGTGGTAGACCCCTGAAAGGTGCATAGAGTTTACATCCCAGGGAGCCCGTTGACCGGAGATAGTTGGTGTTCGGTAGGTTTGACTCAATTGGAGAAAAAGAAATGTCTAAGAGACCTCAGGTGGTTGGTGATTATCGAGGAGAACAAAATGAGGGAGAATTGTCGATATTATGTGGGCAGCATGGTGGAGACTCGCAGCAGGTCAGGTACGATCATAGTTCTCGGGTAAAGCCGAGGTAGAGGTCACAATCATTAATATTTCAAGATCAGAATAGGAGCGGTTCAGACTAAGTGGGGCCGTCTAGGTCATGTTGTATGATGTATAGACGGATGCATGTTGGACAGTGTCATAGGAGAATAGGAGGTTGATATTGGTACGGAAGTCGGGGACATAAGAAATGAGAGTGTCTCGGGTTGGCCTATAGGAGGAAAGAGGAGAGTAAGGATGTAGCCTCGAGTTCTGATGCTATCTAAGGAGGGAAAACTAGCGTAGGTATACGGATGATTTTCATACTCATTTACTTACTTTCTAACTGCATAGTATGGATTTATTTTATACTCTAGAAGAGTGATACCATTTTGAAATTGATTTTCTAGGCTACCCATAGGGTGAGATATTCTGATAAGAAAGAGTTATGGATGTAATGATGTCAACTAATGAGGAAGCTTCTAGTCCAATAGAAAGCTAAACTTATGGATGCATAATGTAAATAAAGAAGCTACGGATCCCTCCAACCCGATCAAGTGCCGAGATGTGTGGCATATTTTTTAATGACTATACTAGATGAACTTCTAATTCATGATAATATATCATCAAATGATTGTATGAAGATCTTAGGCTTTGGGTGAGAAGTGTCAAGCTAACATAAGATCGAAAGACATGGTAAACCAAAAAGGGATGGTCGTAGAGTTTGGGATGTTTTTGAGAATGTTCTTCGCCTTTTAGCGGCTCACGTCTCTTGAAAATAAGAATTTGTTATGAATGTGTGAATTAAATAGTAATCATAGGCCCAAGTAATTAGGAGGATCCCAGAAGATCGATAAGAAGAATGGATTCTGGAGTTAAGTTATATAAAGCTTCATTTTAGGAAATAGTTAAGGGAAAGGGGCGTGAAACGACATGCCCATCCTAGAAACCCCAACTTCTTCACAAGGACCGTTTATGAAGATTGACAGACAAAACGATTTTTGTTGGTTAAAGATAGAAGATCGTACCTTTCATATTGTTAGTAAATATGTATGTAGGTGGCGGTAAAAGATAGTATATTTTTAATAGTAGGTGATAAAATTTTATAATCATATGATATAATTTTATAAATTCAGCAGGAAAGAACAGTTGATTGAAGATAGCCTATGATAAAAGTCATGATGGGGCAAAAGATTAACTATAAGGGGCGGATGAAGGATTGTCAGGTGCAAGCGGAATATTATAACAAAGTCCTAAGGCCACAGGATATTCCTCGCAACGACAGGCTGGTGGAAGGGTTTCAATGGTAGGGGTACAAGCAGCTTAAAAATAAGGACCATAGCAAATAAATGGTATGTATATCCTCCTAGCCAAAAGAATAAAACCCCAATGTTCGGGAGTGGTAGATGCAAGGAGTACATTAAGTCAAGGGATCCTTAGAGGGATATAAGCCATAAATGTAAAGGTTAAAGAATCGAGTGGCGGGTCAAGAAGAGAGCTAATACCCATTAAGGGGGGAAGCCCAGGTAAGTAGAAATTGGAACCAAGCTACGATTGGAAATTGGATATGTTAAATACTAATTTCACCCTAAATACCAGCAAGACGTAGGAAACTAAGTAAGTGGGAATAATGATGAATAATGTCCAATGTGGGCATATGACGGAATGATTAAATGATCAACAGATCTCAAAGGGGCCAAGGTAGACATTAAGCAAATGAGTTAAATAATAGGGATGAATAAGCAAGGATAAGGGTAAGTGGATAATAGTAACCCTTAAACTTATCAAATTGATAGGAAACTCCACGGCATGGATGATAGTTAACGATGGGGTTGTGAAAGGAACCTGGGCCAAGCTATAAAGATGAAAGCATTAACCCATGTATAATAATCACGGTGAATCTGGTAGATCGATGCCATGCAGACATGAATATTTTGATGAGAAAAAGGTAGGATGACTCTTAGCGTGGACGATACTGAAGAACAGTACAAGTACATCAAAGGTTTTCCTCCAAACAAGGCATACGATACACCCAGTAAAAGAATAGTCAAATATAATGAGTAGTGAATCTCGAAGTCACCAAGGTCAAGTATTACACTCTTAGTATGAAATAAATGTTGATCTCAGGGAGGCGTAGGTCCAGGATAAGTAAAGACAATAGACGCCTAAGAGATAAGGCCAAGTAATGGAAAAGATATGTTTTATTTCCAGTACATAAACAAAAGGGATAGTAAAGCGAGCAGAGAGAAAAGGACACGAATCGACAAAAGATACTTGAGCAAACATGAAAAATGACTAAATAATGATAATCTTATTTTAGATTTGACAGCATCGTTTATGGAGAATTTGGTTGAAATATTATAGGAAATAAGAAATTCTGACATAATAGACAAAGAGATGATAAATGATAGGGTCATAGAAAGAAAACAAAGGAAAGAGTTGTCCCAAGATGGTAAGACATAGCCAGCCGCAATAGAAGCCAAGAGATGACAATTCCCTGAAGTGGAATGCAAGTGAACCCTTCCTTACACCGAGAACTTGAGGAATGCCAAGAAAATAACCCCGTTTAGGGTCCATTGATAGGTGTTACAATATGGAATGATGGTAATAATGAGTTAGTATGTTGATCGACAACATATAAGAAGATGCGCATTCAAAGTTGGAAGAAGTGACTAAGGACTATTAGTTGGTACGAAAATCATTAGGAATCATCTCACTATCTTGGTGAGCCATTCTGATCTGGAAGACCAATGTATAATTGACTCATTTAGTACAGACTATCAACATAATCAATGATTGGCCAATAATTTATATTATGAGGACTCTGTTTTCTAGAGTTGTCTCAAGTCATTATACAAGCATTTTTTTTATAGCAGATTACTTTTGGGAAACTAGTTGGAGAGGACTTTGGATGTATAGAATTAACTCCACCCCTAATAAGGTTTAAAACAACTGAACACATGTGGGAATGGATATATACAACTTCGGAGGAATTGGGAATAATCGATTAAGGAACGACAACCCCAATGCACAATGTTACTAGGCCGATGTATAAGGCGTCATATATGAGAAACGAATAAGACTCTTACTATTCTTATTGAGTAATGACAAATAAGTAACTCAAAATAGCGATATCCGATTTGACATATGAGAAAGTGCTTAGGTTAGCAATGGGATTGGTTTAAAGGAATCGACAACAGAAGTAGGATGCAATTTGAAAAGGAGGAAAATTTAGTTCGGGACATTCGTGACCAACTTGACGAAGAAATATAGTACCAGACCAACCAAAGAATCTACCCATCTAGTTTTTTACATTTCAATACTAAAGACATTTATTGCAAATCTACCCCAAACGTTGCCATGACGAAAGTAAGGTGGAATTAGAAAGGGACTTGTTGAACAAAGAAAATCTCAGGACCGGCAAGTTGTCCATAATATATCCCTATGAGTGAGACAATATGAACAAAGTATGGAAGGGATGTACGAATAGAAAAAGAATTGAATGGTCCCTGATGACCATCACACTGTAGCTTGTGAATATAGCCCTACTTATGCTCCAAAGTATTTATCATTTTCAAAAATGAATGTACAATTATATCCGTCTATCATTTATCCCTTGTCCGAAAGAGCCCCATTATTATTATTGTTGGATGACGGATTGAAACTATACTCCTTCCTGATGAAGCCTCTCAAGTCATAGTCATGTACTTAGACAAGTTGTCATCGTAAAGCAAAGAAAGGAACCGAATCAAATATCAAAAGTTCAATGATTCACATACATAAAAGATATCATAAAATAGGAGATGTGATCATATAGGGTCAATGATGTACCAATATTGTTGATGTAACCCCATGAGGAAATAGTGATTATAGCCGACCGCCCGACAGGTTGAAATAGTCCAATGTACAAAAGAAACCTTGCCAAAATTTCTAGAGAACATGAGACTCTTTCTACCCAATTAGTAATGCCCCAACATTCGAGGACGAATGTTCTTAAGAGGGGAAAGATGTTACACCCCGTAATTTTATTCATCAAATATACCCTAAGATAGGGAGCCCAATACAAGAAGAAGTTTCCCTTGGGAATATTTTGAAATAGTTGATTTGAAACTCGAGGAGGTTGTAAGAGTTTAAGAGTCGTGAAGCCTTTCGTGCTTGCAATCCTTATGTTGTGTACGTCGTGTCGAACCGATGTGAGATCAGGAGAAAATTGATGGCTATAAAAGGTTAAGGAAGGCCTTGGGACAAGATTGGATGTATAGCTAAGAAACTCAAAATTACACCCATTGGATGTATAGTTAAGAAGCTCCAAATTACACTCGTTGTTTCATGTACATTTAATAATATAGTTAACTAACTTGAGCTTCAACGACTCAAGCCGTATCTCAAGATTATTTTATGATATAAATGTATGCTAAGAAGGTTTATGGATGGTTATAAATCATTGGTATCAAAGGAATCACATCTCGACGAAGTTTGACGAAGATAATTGTCATGGTATGACCTTGGATATGCAGCCGCATATGGCATGTGCAACCAAATATGCCATCTCATATCAAGGGCGGTGGCCGGCCACCTTGGTTTATTGAAAGAGGTGGCTTGCCTTTAGGACCCTCATTTCGACCCAAACCCCTCCCTAACATCTCCAAACCCTCCATAGACATTCGACAAGGTTACAAGAGGGATTACCAAGTTATCTCATCATATTATAACAACAAAAGCTTGCCTTGATGAAATATGCAACTTATATGGCTAGGTAGAGTGATCAAGGATGGATAAGAGAAAAAATTACCTTGATTTTCAAATTGTTACTTCTAATTAAGGTATGATTCTTGTTGTTCTTATGTGTTCTTAAGTTCTCCTAGCTTAAGTAAATCTTATGGTAAATAAATCCATGAAGAAATTGAGATAAACTTCATAGATGATCATGATAGCTATTGTATTGATTGTTGATGGTTGTGATAAGGTTCTTGAGGTAACTATGGCTAGGCTCATGGAATATGATTGTTGTAATCTTGATGGTGTTATGAATATTGTAAAGAAGGTAAGAATGGCTTAAGTGTCTATGGATTAAGATGGGGTAAAGTATGCATGCTAAGTGTTCGACAGAATGTCACAATGATAAGTCTTTGAAACTCTTAAAAGGATTTTAACATGGATTGTCCTTATGGCTTAGGTTGACAATTTTAGGACAAGCGGGAAGACATAGAAGTTATATTAGTCGTCAAAAAGGTATATTAAGGCTCACTCTTTCATCATTTTGGCATGATCAATGAATAAATGTAACCATAACGACGTCCCTTCAAATGAAACTCTATTCCTAAAGTTTAAGCTTGCGATTACTTTTGTATCATATTTTTATAAC
Source organism: Anisodus tanguticus (assembly GCA_034509755.1). NCBI lineage: Eukaryota > Viridiplantae > Streptophyta > Magnoliopsida > Solanales > Solanaceae > Anisodus > Anisodus tanguticus. The sequence goes on from CM067557.1 coordinate 21,858,898, forward strand.
TCATGACTCCTATTGTTCTGCTTTGGGAGAATTTCTTCTGACTTGATAGTAAATTGAATCTTATACTTTCTTATGGTTTTTGTTGATTCTTAGTCCATTGATACAAACACAGTTACAAAATATTGGTCGGAGGATAACGACCCTGAGTCACTACGACCAGATTCACAAGGCCCTCCAGAGTCATTGCATGCATTTAATATATATGTATCTATTTTACGACACCGCTCCATACTATAGTCAACCGGGTATGCACTTATATGTGCACACCACTACAGTTGGGAAGTTTATGATGATAGCCTCAAAGAGCGGTGTAATGATGACAAAGTAGCCCTGATGTGTGGCTTATATATATATATATATATACTTATATACATATACAAAGAGTTTTAAAAACAAAGTATGCATATCCCTTGCCCACAGAAGCATTCCGAGTACAGGTTGATTCTTTATGACTCCATTTACAGTTTTACACATAGTTAAAATTTTAACTTTATGCTTCATTTATAGTATTACATATGTTTATAATTTCAGCCTTATATATTCAGTACATCTTTCATACTAAATGACCCCTTACTGGGGCATTGTGCTTTTTGCCTGCATGTACTGATTGGAATACGGACGATACCTCACAGTAGGTGACTCGACTCAGCGGAAGGTTGTCACGCTCCCTTCTTCCGGAGTTGTCTAGTTAGCTGATAGTTATGGTGATTATATATATCTACATAGTTGGGTATGGCGGGCCCCTGTCCTGACCAAATGTTGTTGGTATACTCTTTATAGGCTTGTAGACAATTGTCTTGTATATATTGGTCTTGTATAGACCTTGTTAAATTTATAGGTATGTTGGGCCTTTTCTATGTACATGTGATTACGTCCTTTAGATCAGAGAATCACTCATTAGAGGTTTTGTCAGCCCATGTATTAATGAGTATGTTACATATATCATAAGTGGTACGCTCGGGTCCTAGGGCACTAGGTGACGGCCAGCCCCCCAAGGTTGGGGTGTGACACCTTCCTTATCTGCTCATAAGTCACAAATACATGTGTTTTGACCTGAGTCATGTATGATCACACATTGAACGTATTTGAGTTTACCCATGTCTTGTTTAGGATTTATAATTGGTAGTCTTATACTACACCATCTTGCATAATAACTGAGAACCTATCATTATTTCCTAAGTCATGTTTTTGTGTCTTGAGTCACATGCTTGGGTTAAAATTCCATATAGTCATGTCATATCTGCATTCCTATGGGTTTGAAATCTTTTGAACAATATTCCTACTACCTAGTATAAATTAAACAGGTTTTAAGACTTTGTATGACATGAAAGTTGTTTGTGTGATGTCAGACCCTCTTGTTATATATTCATACTAGATTCGCTAAAGGCTTGGCCACCTAATTGATCACTTAAGTATAAAAATGAGAGTTAAAACTTAAGTAGGCTATTGGTTAAGGCTGAATATATAGTCTAGCTCTACCTATGTTTGGCTTTTCCATTTCTCCATGTTGAAACAAAGTGATGTGGTTATCCATCTATTTGAAATGATGTGTTCGGTATGCATAATCTAACTTGTTCATTTGAGGAGTAAATTTGAACCTTGACTGGTCAGTTTAACAATCCCTAGGGGGAATTCAGTCTAGCCTATCCCTTATCTATTTAAATGCAAACTCCAAGTCTGATTTTGTCAACCTGCTTCCTCCCCTCACATGTTGTGTAAATGACTTCTCACTGTTAATATTGATAGCTAATGACCTTAGCATGAACACCTTGCACACACATGTTGAAAATTGATATGCCTATGTGAATTCTTGGTCTGTGTTACACTTTTTAGGATTAAGTCATCAAACTACGACATTTGATTAAAATTGAGACCTTGAGCCTACTTGCACACCCTTATAGTGGTTGATGTCTGATTGGCTAATACATGTTTGAATTGGTCTTGTGTCAATTTGAAAGATGCATGTCTACCTGCTAGTATTGGTGCCAGGGTGCTTGATATATATTTGCTTGGTTGAAAATTGAATCACATGACTACCTACCTTGTGATATTCTAGCTCATGTTCTATGTTATGTTTTGACTCCTTAAACAACTAGGCATCCTCTAGGTGGACAATATATTCAGTTTATGCTATCTTGAGTAAAATGTTTGAGTTTGGCCCTATTTTCTACTGTTGAGATAATTCCATTGATTAATCATGTTGCCATGACTTTTGTTTTGAGCCATAAATGCATGTATTGGTTGTCTATGTCTCAATGTATTTGAGAATGGAGTTTGTGATTTAATACACTTTATATTCTCTTTTCCAATCCTCGATGTTCTAATATGTTGTTTTGATATGTATGCTTTGATATACACCACAGTATACAACATGTATATTATATATACCTAGTATATATCAGGTATACAAGTATGATATACTACCTGTATGTATCAAATGGACGAACTTTATTCAAAAGTCTTTGGGCTCGGCCAAATCCTCCTACTCATCTGATACCTATTTTCTAAGCTGCCAACACCAGATATTTGGGCTTGGCCCATTTATTCTCGTTTGTGTATACTAGTTACTAAATTGGCTCAATCTAGTTGATTGTGGTCATGATAAACATTTTGAATGGTTATGTCTTAATATGAGTGGTTAGTGGCCCATGAGTGGTAGGACTTTGCATGTTTATTTTTATCTTAACTATATCTTAATTGGCTTCATGTTACACTTAGATAAGTTCAAGATATCTTCTAACTCTATTTTTCCTTTTCTTTTCTCCTCTGCACATTACGATGGGCCGCTCTAGCCACTTCATTACCAGCCTAGTTGGGCCAAAGGCTCAACCATTTTTTATTGGATCAAGTCCGATAAAGGGTAGCTCCATATGAAGGCCCAACTATGGGTGAAAATAGCCAACTGGTGGACTTCGGTAGGCCCACCAACCTAAACTCCCTCATTTCTATTTCTATACATATATATGTATTGAATATACTTGATGTATTTATTGGAACCCCTTATAATTATAACTTAGGATAGGCAAATGATACGTATATCGTTTAGTTAGAATCGTCATAAAAATAGATTTCAAAACCATTAACTTTATTTGTGTATTTTAAAACGAATGAGAAATCGGATTGATTTTCAAAATTAAAATCATTTGGATCAATTCTTGAAAATGCGACTGTTACAAAATGAAATAAAATAATTCAGACCAGTCCGACCATTTTGAGAGAGTAACGAAAATGAGCTGAGTTTTATGGAAACTTTCTTTTGTGGACTGTTTTGGGTCAAAGCCCAACTAAAGCAATTTAAACATTAAAACTAAAACTTTGAAAACTTGAATTGATATATGTGTTTTGGGAAAAGTTGTAGAATATGGTTTGAACTTTGGGAAGTAGCATGAAAAAAATGAAAAACTTACATCTATTTTCAAAAACTTGATATGTCATATTCTTTTAACTTAAAAGATTTTTAAAAATGTATAAGGAATATTTGACAATCCACTGGACTAAAAATAGTAGAGTTCTACTCAAATTGAGTTTCAATGTACTTTAGTCAGAAAACAAATTGATGAAATTACTCTTATGTGAACTATTTTAAGCGGAATTTAACACCTTGATCTTCAAAACCTTTTTGAGTTTGAAATGAAATAAATGACATGAATTTACGCGAAAAGTAAGCATTTATAAGCAATTTATAATTTTAAACATACTATAGAAATCGAAGGTCAATCATAATCCACGGATCCTTAATACCGGGGTGTCTAACACCTTCTCCATGAGATCACCGGAGTCCTTACCTCGACTCTAGTTTTGAAAGGATTTTTCACAATATTTTGAATAAACCCTTTTAAACTCAGTTTTCCTAATTAGATGCCGACTAAAAAAAACTAATTATCCGAATTAGAGCACCAACAACCTCTTAGTAGCTTTTATGCCTCTGCATAAAAGTGAACCGTAATAGTGTGTTCAAACCTTAATTGGATTCATTCATGGTTATGTTCATTGATGATATCTTGATCTATTCTTGAAGTGAGGAGGAGCACGAGCAGCATTTGAGGATCGTGCTTGACATTCTGAAGAAAAACCAACTCTATGCAAAAAATTTCAAGTGTGAGTTCTGGCTCAGTTCAGTAGATTTGTTTGGGAATGTGGTAACTAAGGATGGTATCATTGTAGATTCTAAGAAGATTGAGGCAGTTCAGGATTGATTCAGCCTACTTCAGTCATCGAGGTTCGGAGTTTTGACAACCTCATAGGAAATTATCGGTATTTTGTGGAGGGTTTTCATCCATTGCGGCTCCATTAACTACATTGACCCAAAATGACATAGCATTTCAATTGTCCGAGGAGTGTAAGGTGAGCTTCCAAAAGCTCAAAGCCTTATTGACTATCGCTCTAATTTTGACCTTACCAGTTGAGGGAGAGAGTTTTACAGTTTATTATGATGCTTTTGGGGTAGGTCTTGGGTGTGTGTTGATACAAAATGGAAAGGTGATAGCCTATGGTTCGAGGCAACTTAAGGTTCATGAGAAGATTTATCCCACCAATGACTTGGAGTTTGCGGTGATTATGTTTGCGTTAAAAATTTGGAGGCATTATCTCTATGGGGTCCATTGTAAGATTGTACACGGACCATCGCATTCTTCAGTATTTCTTCAATCAGAAAGATCTTAATTTGAGATAGCGTAGATGGTTGGAGCTACCTAAGGATTATGACATGACTATTTTGTATTACCCCGACAAGGCAAATGTGGTGGTAGATGCCTTGAGTCATACAACGGTGAGCATAGACAGTTTGTCTATGTTGCATGTGGGAGAGACCATATGGCAATGGATGTTCAGTCTTTAGACAATCGGTTTGTGCGGCTTGATATTTTAGAGCCCGATAGAGTTCTAGCCTGTGTGGAGGCACGATCTTCTTTATTGGAGCAGATTAGATCTCAGCATTTCGATGATGTGCAATTGTGTAGGATTCGTGACAAGGTGTTGCGGGGGAAGACTAAGGAGGATGTTATTGATAGTGATGGTGTTTTGGGGATTAAATGGTTAAGTTTGTATTCCTAGGGTGGGTGATTTAACTAAATTGATCATGGAGGAGGCTCATAGTTTGAAATATTCCATTCACCCAAGGGATACGAAAATGTATTATGACTTAAAATAATATTATTGGTGGTGCAGAATGAAGAGGGACATAGTGGAGTTTGTGTCCCGGTGTTCGAATTGCCAGCAGGTAAAGTATGAGCACCAGAAGCATGGTGGCATGATTCAGATGATGCCAATACCCAAGTAGAAGTGGAAGCGGATTGTTATGGACTTCGTGGTTGGGTTTTCGCGGACCTTGAGCAAGTTTGATGCTATATGGGTTATTGTGGACAGGTTGACCAAATTGATATATTTCATTCCGGTCCAGACTACTTACAATTTAGAGAAGTTGGCCAGGATTTACATCTGAGAGATAGTTAGATTGCATGGGGAGCCTATTTCTATCATTTTAGACTAGGGTACGCAATTTACTTCTCACTTTTGGCGGTCTATGCAAAAGGAGTTGGGTACTAGAGTGGAGCTTAGTACAACTTTCCACCCCCAGATCGATGGTCAGTCCGAGCAAACTATTCAAGTACTCAAGGATATGTTGAGATCCTGTGTGATTGATTTTGGTGGTTAATGGGACCAGTTTCTACCCTTGCCAGAGTTTGCTTACAACAATAATTACCATTCGAGTATTGAGATGGCACCATTTGAGGATCTGTATGGTAGGTGATGTCATTCTCTGATTTTGTGGTTTGATGCTTTCGAGGTTAGACCATGGGGTACTGATATTTTAAGAGATAATTTGGATAAGGTTAAGTTGATTCAGTATTGGCTTCTTACATCCCAGAGTAGAAAAAAGAGTTACGTGGATCAAAAGGTCTGTGATTTAGAGTTTATGGTTGGAGAGCGGGTTTTGTTGAAGGTTTCACCCATGAAGGGTGTGATGAGGTTTGGGAAGAAAGGCATGCTTAGCCCGAGGATTACTGGGCCTTTTGAGATAGTTCACATAGTTTGGTGGGATGGCCTATGAGTTGGATTTACCTCCTAGATTATCGAGTGTGCACCCTTGTTCCATGTGTCAATGCTCAAAAAGTATGTTTTGGATAGTTCTCATGTGATTAGATGGGATTCGGTGATGCTTTATCAGAATTTAGTTTATGAGGAGGAGCCATAACTATTTTTAATAAGCAGATTCGAAACTTGAGGTCCAATGAGATAACTTATGTGAAAGTGCAATGGAGGAATCACCCGGTGGAGGAAGCTACTTGGGAGACTAAGTTCCATATGCGGGTTAGATACCCTAAGGTTTTTAGAGTCCATGTATTTCCTTTTCTTTACCGTTTGAGGATGAACAAACTATTTAAGTGGTATCTGATGTAACGACTCGAAAAGTCATTTTGCTTAATTTACTTAGAAACTCTTAAATTACATATCTCGAGCCTTTATTTGCTTGTTTGTGACTTACGAGTGTGGGTGGCACGGTTCCCGAGGAAAATGGGTAGGTTACGTATCCTTTTTGGGAAGATTGGAAAATTTTAACTTAAGAGAATAGGAAGGTTTGACTCATAGTTGACTTTTGGGTAAATGTATCATTTTCGTAGTTCCGTCGAGTCCATTAGATCTGAAATGATGTTTATGGCTTTGTCTATCCTTCAATTCAGTTCTCGAGGCAACTTGTCAAACCTGAGCCTTAGATGTAACACCTCGTACCTTCAAACTAAGTTACGTTTATGATTCAGGGGTTTAGAAAACCAAAACGGGAGTTTAAAGTTAAAAACCAATTTCAGTTCTACAGATTAAATTTGACGTCTGATTATACGAACCATAGAATTATTTATGATCCGTTGATTTCATTTTGAAGTTGACAGAACCCAGTTGATTTTTACGGATCGTACAACATTTGACGATCCGTCCTTTTTTACCGTCTGAAGCCTCTAAAGTTTTGAAGTCACTGGAAAGTTGTGAATTTATTTGATTAATTTGATGGTCCAATTATACGGACCTTATATGATTCGACGGTCCTAACCCAGACCGCATAATATTCGATGGTCCATCAAATTGGATGTCAAATCCCTTCGATAGCAAATAATATAAATACGCAGACTTAGTTTCAAAATTAGTGTTTCCTATTCTCCAACCCTAGAACGAAGGCTCTCTCTTCCCAATCATCTCCTACACCAAGGTAAGGCTTTTTCACGTGATTCTATATGATTCTAATGTAATCCTAATGAATTCTAAGTAGAATCCAATGTTCTTAACATAGGGTTTTCAAGATAAACTCATTCTAAGGTTTCAAGGTTCAAGCTTTGGGATTATCCTTCCAAGTTCAGATTTTTAAGACACGTATTAGAGCAATTAAGGTATGTACAACTTCTATCTATGTGGGGACATCATTGTTCTTCCCCACGCCACATGTAATCAATGAAATAAGAATTCTTCAGACCTAGGGTTTTTGTTCAAGTTCATAATAACCTTATATTCATATTCAACTATATATATATATTGTCATGAACCTGTCCGTAATCCAGAACCCATGTCTTGATTTCCATGAGTTCTTAAATACAATTTTTGATCTTTATCACTCAGTTTCATCAAGTCATATATGTTTCTCATGATTTATACAAGTTATATTATGTATTTCTTCACATGCTAAATTTGGTGAGCCCCATCTCATTCGGGGTGTCAGTTTAGCTATCTTATGATTATGCATTATTAGTAGAGCTATGCCAGAGCCTTGTCTTGGTAAACAATTTTATAGTCAGACTCGTGTTTAGAGGTTTCATAGACTAGTCTAGTTAGTATGGCATGATAATATTACTTTTTAGACTTATCATGTTTTAATCAGATATTTTCTTTACGGCATTTTAGACTATTTTCAGTATATAGTTTTTACATGTTTCATTGTCATTACTATTGCATATTTTTTATGCCTACGTTGACAAGAAATCCATGTGATTCACTCGGTCACGTGCAGCTAGGTACCGAGTGTTGTGTTTCGCCCAGGCCATGGTTCGGGGTGTGACAAAGCTTGGTATTAGATCACTAAGTTCAAGTATCTTAGGGCGTCTATGAAACCATGTCCAGTAGGGTCACTTTTATATGTGTGAGGGCCCCACATATATAAACGATTGACCACCAAGACATCTAGGATTGTCTCACTTCCTTCATACTCTAGATCATGCAGTTAGAGTTATACCTTTAGGATATCCTTTTAACTCGTGCATATTACGTATTTCAGAAAAATGCCTGCGAAAAGGAAATCAACTACAACCAAGAGAGATGCTACTAATGCTGCTCGTGAGAAGGATGCTCAGGATCAGGGAGACAATTCGGGTACAGCACCCCCACCCAATACCACAGGACATGCGGCGATTCCAATACCACCGCCCAGTTCCACTTACTCGAATGAGCTATTCAACTTCTCACATAGGTTGCGGCTGCTCAAGTCCAACATTCGGGGATGACTCCAAGCATGGGAACTAATGGAGAGTCGTCCAGTTTCAAGACTCATGATTTTCTTCGTATGGACCCTCCGGTGTTCACAGGGTCAAGCAAGACCGAGGATCCGTAGAATTACATTTATGGGCTTCAGAAAATCTTTTGTCTTATGCATGTTAATAAGGTAGAGGCAGCAGAGTTTGGAGCTTATCAGTTGTAGGATGTTTCCAATATCTGGTATAAGTCATGGGAGCATTCCCACGGGGAAGATGAACCTGCAACGACTTGGGATGAGTTTGTTGATGCCTTCATTGAGCACTTTCTGCCAATAGAGGTCAGGGAGGCAAAGGCTGTGTAATTTGAAAAGCTTAAGAAGAACGGCAGGAGTGTGCAGAAGTACAATTTTAAGTTTTTCTCTTTGGCAAAGTATGCTTCGCGCATGGTTCCAGACATGAGGGCCAGAGTTAGGCGTTTTGTGTATGGTCTTGATCCCCAACTATACGATGCATCTAATATTAAAGCTTAAATAGAGAGATAACTATTACAAATATGGTTACTTTCATACAGAGTAATGAGAGCAGTTAAAGGAAGAGGAAGCCTTGCAGAAATAGAAGGACATGGAGTTTAATAAGAGAGCCAAGTCTTCAGGTCACTTCAATCATGGGGGAGGTAGAGGCAAACAATACTTCAAGAATAGGTTATGTTCAGCCAGTGTCCTAGCCCCAAAGTTAAGGAAAGATAATAAGAAGTAGAACTTTAGAGCATCAGGCTCTCAGTCACAGGCCAGTGTGGGTCAAAGTTATTTCAGTAACCCATTTTGTGCTAAGTGTAGTAAGAGTCACCCGAGGGATGTCTCCTGGGTATGAGTGCCTAATTTGGGTATGGCCAGCGAGGTCACTTTCATTGAGACTTCCCATCAGCGAGGCAGAGTACAGAAGGTAATACGGCTCAGTCCGCAAACTCTACAGTTCCTCATAATTCTCAGGCCTAATCATGGCGTGCTCCAGCTAAGTCCGATAATATAGAAAAAGGTCCAAACCGTTTGTATGCATTTTCAGTTCATCAGGATACAGAGGCCCGTGCATATGTGGTCACATGTATATTAACCATTTTCACTTTCGATGTTTATGTCCTTATGGATCCTAGATCCACTCTGTCATATGTAACCCTTTTGTTGCTAAGAAATTTAGGATAGAACCTGAAACATTGCATGAACCCTTTAAAGTATCCACTCTAGTATGAGAGTAAGTAATAGCCAGGCGAATATATAAGGGTTGTCCAGTTAAAGTCTATCACCGTATTACAATAGCTGACTTGGTACAGTTAGAAATGGTAGACTTTGATGTACATAGGTATGGATTGGTTGTCTTCTTGTTATACCACAGTAGGTTGTAGAACCAAAAAAAGTAAAGTTCGAATTTCTTAGTGATCCAATCATAGAATGGAAGGTGATTCAGTATCACCCATAGGTAAGGTTATTTCCTATCTTAAAGCCAGAAAGATGATATCCAAGGGGTATATTTACTATCTATTTGGGGTTAGGGATGCAGATACCTAGACCCCAACTCTTCAGTCCGTACCAGTTGCCAATGAGTTTCCAGAAGATCTTCTCGGAGTTAAGAGAATTAAAAGTTCAGTTGAAAGATCTCCTTGATAATGGATTCATTAGACCAAGTGTCTCACCATGGGGTGCACCAGTCTTGTTTGTTCGAAAGAAATATGGGTCTTTGCGTATGTGCATTGACTATCGCTAGTTAAACAAGGTCACCATCAAGAACAAATATCCTCTTCCCAGAATTAATGATTTATTCGATCAACTTTAGGGTGCTCAATATTATTCTATGATTGACCTCAAATCAAAGTACCATCAGCTTAAGGTTAAAGAAGTTGATTTTTCGAAAACCGCTTTCAAAACTTGTTATGATCACTTCAAATCTTGTGTCATGTCATTCGAATTGACAAATTCCCCAGCTGTTTTTATGGATCTTATGAACAGAGTCTTCAAGCCTTATCTTGATTTGTTTGTCATTGTCTTCATTGATGATATCTTAGTCTGTTCTCGTAGTAAGGCTAATCATGCAGAACATCTCAGAATTGTATTGTGGATACTTCGAGACTGCGAGCTTTATGCTAAGTTTTCCAAGTGCAAATTTTGGCTCAAATCAGTGGCATTCTCAGGCCATGTAATTTTAGGTGAAGGCATCCAGGTTTATTTTAAGAAAATAGACGATGTTAAGAATTTTCCTAGACCCACTTTTGCTTCAGATATTTAAAGTTTCTACGGTCTGGAAGGCTATTATAGACAATTTGTATAAGGTTTCTCTTCCATATCATCTCTATTAACCAGATTGACTCAGAAGAAAGTCAAATTTTAATCAGATGCCTGTGAGCGTAGTTTTTAAGAATTGAAAATGAGACTGACTTCAGCTCCAGCATTAACATTGCTAGAAGGAACCGAGGGGTTCATTGTATATTGTAATGCTTCAGGAGTTGGTCTTGGGTGTGTTTTAATGCAGCATGATAAGGTTATAGCTTATGCATCCAGACAACTTAAACCTCATGAAAAGAATTATCCGACTCATGACTTAGAACTGGAAACCATGACTTTTGCACTCAAGATATGGCGCAACTATTTGTGTGGAGTTCACGTTGATATTTTCACAAATCACAAGAGCCTTCAGTATATTTTCAAGCAGTGTGAGTTGAATTTTAGACAGAGAAGGTGGCTCGAATGGATAAAAGATTATGATGTAGATGTTCTATACCACCCAGGGAAAGTAAATATAGTATCTGATGCTCTTAGTAGGTGATCCATGGGAAGTTTAGCTCATGTTGATGAAGAGAAAAGAACCATGACGAATGAGATTCATAAACTAGCTAGTCTAGGAGTTCGACTATGGACTCCGAAGATGGTGTTGTTGTTCAGAATAAGTCTGAATCATCCTTAGTAGCCAAAGTGAAGGAGAAGTAGTTTATTGATCCCTACTTATTACAACTGAAAGAAGAGCTTCACAAGTATAAGAATACGGATTTTTAACAAGGGGGAGATGATGGTACTTTAAGGCATTGAGGCAGATTATGTATTCCAGTTATGGACGGACTCAGTGACCGAATCATGGCAGAAGCGCATAATTCTAGGTATTCTAGTCACCCAGATTCTACCAAGATGTACCATGATCTTAAGGAGATCTATTGGTGGAACGATATGAAGAGAAATGTGGCAGATTTTGTAGCCAAGTGTCTGAATTGTTAGCAGGTGAAGGTCGAGCACCAAAGGCCTGGCAGGTTGGCTCAGAATATTGATATTCCTGTTTGGAAATAGGAGATGAAAAATATGGATAAATAATAGATCTACCTCGCTCAGCCCGAAGGCATGATTCGATTTGAGCGATTGTAGATCTCAATAAATTAGCACACTTCTTGTCACTCAAAACCACAGATTTAGCAGAGGATTATGCTAAGTTGTATATCCGAGAATTATTAGGCTTCATGGGACCCTAGTGTCGATTATTTCAAATTGTGGTGCTCAGTTTGCAGCACACATTTGGAAGTCTTTCTAGAAAGGATTGGGTACCAAAGTAAATCTCAACACAACTTTTCACCCACAGACAGATGGCTAGGCAGAATGTACTATTCATACTCTTGAAGGTATATTGAGGGCATGTGTTCTCGATTTTAAAGGTAATTGGGATGATCATTTACCTCTCATTGAGTTTGCTTACAATAACAATTATCATGATAGCATCCAGATGGCACCGTTTGATGCTCTGTGTTGGCGGAGGTGTAGATCACTGATAAGTTGGTTCGAAGTTGATGAAGCAGAGTTGTTAGGACCAGACTTGGTATATCAGGCTTTGGTGAAAGTCAAGTTGATTCAGAAGCATTTGAAAATAGCTCGGAGTCATCAAAAGTCCTATTTAGATTTGAGGCGTAGAGACTTGGAGTTTCAAGTTAATGATTAGGTATTTCTAAAAGTTTCACCTATGAAAGATGTCATAAGATTTGGAAAGAAAGGGAAGCTTAGTCCTAGATATATCGGACCTTATAGAAGTTTGAGGAGAATTGGCCAGGTGGCTTATGAACTTGAATTGACACAAGATATAGTTGTAGTGCATCTAGTGTTTCATGTATCCATATTGAGGAAGTGTGTGGGAGACCCATCATTAGTTGTTCCTAATGACTCCATTTCAGTTAAGGATGGGATGACGTATGAAGAGACCCCTATGGCTATTTTGGATCGTCAGATTTGAAAGTTGAGAACTAAGGAGGTTGCCTTAGTGAAAGTATTATGGAGAAGTCAGAATGTTGATCAGGCTGCATGGGAAGACACAGAAGACATGAAGTCCAGATATCCGCACTTATTCAAGGAGCAAGCAGAAAATGACCAAGGTAAATACCTTTAGCAGTCATGTCATGTCCCTTGCGTATCCATGTTTCATGTTTCACGTTCATTTATTCAGTACTCATGTAACATGTTCATGTTTTCATGTAATCATGTCACTCAGTCCCATATTTCATGTCATCTCATATTTATGTACTCATGTTATATCCAGTTTCACTCTTAACCATGACCCATCATTCGAGGACGAATGATCCCAATGGGGAGATATTGTAACACCTCGTACCTTCAAATTAAGCCAATAGGATTTAAGAACTTAAAACGGGAGTTTAAAGTTGAAAACTAGTTTCGTTCTGTAGATTGAATTTAAAACCAGTTTATACAGACCGTAGACTTATTTACGGACTGTCAAAGTGAACCGTCAATTTTATTTTGAAGTTGATAAAACCCTGTTGATTTTTACGGACCATACAATATTTGACGGTCCGTCCTTTTTTACTGTCTGAAGCCTCTAAAGTTTTGAAGTCACTGGAAAGTTGGGAATTTATTTAATTAATTAGGCAGTCCGATTATACATACCGTACATGATTCGACGGTCCCTACCTAGACCGTATAATATTCGACGGTCAGTCGAATTGGACGTCAAATCCTTCCGATAGCAAACAGTATAAATACGCAGACTTAGTTTCAAAATCAGTTTTTCATATTCTCCAACCCTGTAATGAAGTCTCTCTCTTCCCAATCATCTCCTACACCAAGGTAATCTTTTTTCATGCGATCCTATGTGATTCTAATGTAATCCTAATGAATTTTAAGTAAAATCCAATATTTTTAACCTAGGGTTTTCAAGATAAACTCATTCTAAGGTTTCAAGGTTCAAGCTTTGGGATTACCTTCCAAGTTCAGATTTTTAAGACACGTATTTGAGCAATTAAGGTATGTAGAGCTTCTATCCACGTGGGGACATCATTGTTCTTCTCCACGCCACATGTAATCCATGAAACAAGAATTCTTCGAACCTAGGATTTTTGCTCAAGTTCATAATAACCTTATATTCATGTTCAACTATATATATATATATCATGTTGTCATTTATTATATTCATAATATGTCATTCCGATTGTCATGAACTCGTCTGTAATCCATGAACCCATGTCTTGATTTCCATGAGTTCTTAAATACAAGTTATGATCTTTATCACTCAGTTTCATCAAGTCATATATGTTTCTCAGGATTTATACAAGTTATATTATGTATTTCTTCACATGATAGATTATAAATTTACAAGTTATGATTTCAAGTTATTTCATGTAATTCATGGGCTTCTAAGCCAACTATTTTCAAATACATGTGTTTGGGAGTTGCACAGATTACCGAGAAGGCTCAGACAGCCTGAAACTACGTATGCCAATGTAGGATAAGGGTCGCTCCGCCAGAGGATGATACCTTCTTATTACGCCTTATGGGATTATTGGATCCATCATGTTCATGTTCATGTTCATGTTCATGTCTCGTACTCCGGTAAAGTACGAGATGGCTTAGCTGATAGGGAAAAGATTAGACTCCACGTTCACGCGTGGTAGTTTATGTATGTTTTGTTAATGCTCTCCCGTAGATATATAGATATACAGTTTTATAGATTTTACACAAGTTATTATACTCATTTTCATGTTTAGTTTCATATTTCTATTATATCGTATGTTTGCTTATTCTTTTAGTTGCTTTACATACGGTACAATTTAAATGTACTAACGTCCCTTTGCGTGGGGCGTGCACTTCATGATGTAGGTGTTGAGTTTCAGGTAGATGGATCTGCTCAGTAGGATTGCTCCAGTATCAGTTGTTTGGTGAGCCCCATCTCATTCGGGGTGTCAGTTTAGCTATCTTATGATTATGCATTATTAGTAGAGGTACGCCAAGGCCTTGTCCTGGTAAATAGTTTTACAGTCAAACTCATGTTCAGAGGTTTCATAGACTAGTCTAATTAGCATGGCATAACAGTATTATTTTATTGACTTATCATGCTTACTCAAATATTTTCAGTATGACATTTCAGACTATTTTGCGGTATACAGTTTTTATTCCTCCCGCCAAAGCAAAGCTAGAAAAGAAAGGAGCTCTCTCTTTTTTCCAGCCTTCTTTTTATTTTAAAGGCATATAGTGCGTTCTCGCTTTCGGGGGAATTCAAGTCAAAATCTAGTACAAGGAGGAAGCGAAAGGCTAGCTACCAGTGTACGAAACAGAGTATGACTATAATAAATCATAGAGCGAAGGGGAGCATGCCCATCCCATTAGATATCATTTGAGCTTCCCCTTTCCTAAGATCCTGGACGTGGTACCGACGCATGAACTTGGTTACTTTGGTTTGACCGGTTTGTTGGCAAGTCAAGTAAGGAAAGGTCTGTTCATTTGTCCGAATTATGTTTTCGGCCTATCTATCGATTGAACCAGGGGCCGGGGCTCTTGTTGACGACATAAGAAGTGGGATTAAGAATAGGGGAAGAAAGCTCTCTACTCATACTTCTGCTTATGGAAAGACATAAGAATCACCCTATAAAAGATGCAAGATCTCTTAGTAAGCCCTTGTTGGCATATCAGGTCGATTATCAAATCCATCTACCTTTGTGAAAGACATCGAGCTTACACGTAAAGGACTTGCCAAAACCTTCATCCATCATGTATAGGCCGTACCAAGTCCTGATATAAGGGTAAGCCAATAGCGAATAACCTTTTCTTTCGACAGGCGGAGAGCAGTGCCCTATTGGTCTAATTCCCGCTTCCCCTTGGTATCGGTAAAGGGGCTGGGTCCACTCCTCTCCTTCCTTATAGTCAAGAGAGTTACTTAGAGCTCCTCTCCAACTTTATAGTCAAGCAAGTACAAGTGGCTTTCCGCGCCTCTCTTTCCTTATAGTCATTACTATTGCATATTTTTATGCCCATGTTTGACAAGCAAGCCATGTGGTTCGCTCGGTCACATGCATCGAGTGTCGTGTTTTGCCCAGGCTATGGTTCAGGGCGTGATATTATAGACCTTTTTTGAGAATTCCGAGTGTACGAGCAGGTCGGCAATGTGTTTTATGATAGAAATACATGTTTGGTTTGTATTCAAGGGGTTCCGAAAGCGTTTCAAGTGTTTGGTAGAGAATTGGCTAAGTTTAGATGTTACTGGTTTCTGGTGTCCATATCAGCGTCCCTCTATCCACTTCTGCGTGTCTTCCCCTGCAGAGATAGGCCCGCAAATGCAAGTATTATCTAGTGTTGAGTTTTTCCGCTTCTGCAGATGTTTTTCCTACAAAGTCAATGACACCTCTGCGGAGTCATTTTCGCCCTAGTAATACTCTAGGAATGTTAAATGAGTCTGCCTCAGCGGTCTATTTTCCGTTGAAGCGTGTCCACTTAGGCGAAGTCGATTCCACCAAAGCGGAATCGTTGTTTCAGTCTAGTTATTAAATGCCCTAAAAATAATTCCACTTGCCCAAAATCATTCCCATGGAATTAGAGCTCATCTAAGAGGAGAATTCTTGAGGGTTTCACCATTGTTCTTCATTAGAGGTATAATCTCATCCTTTTTATTTATTATTCATCTTTTAAGTCTTCTAATCCTAGTGTAATATCTAACTGAGGAAGGAGTTGTCATAGTTTCCATGATAAGATAAGAGGCTAAAAATCATGAATTGGGAATTGTATATTGATTAGATGATTATAATGTTGTAAATTAGAGTTGATTCATGTTAGATGATGATGTTTAAATGGTTAATTTGGTATAGAAACCCTTTTGAAATTGAGGGGAATCTAGGGTTTTGGATTTGGAGCTCTTTTTCCTAATCTTGCAATTAAGGATCCAATTGGGTTTAGATTATGATAATATTAGGAATATAGATTGTATGGGTGATGGGTAAGGTGATGTTAATTTCAATTTCCCATTTTGCCCTTATGGGTCCGAGATTCTCTTTTTAGTTTAGCTCGGAGATTTTAGTTTTATGTATCAATATGGGTACCGTTAGATTCATAATCTAATTTAGATCACGTAATTGAACAGATTGGATACGTGAGAAGGCTCAGAGAAAGGGAAAAGCAGCTATGTGACTCTTCGGCTCCGGAAACAAGCAAGTTGAGACTAACTAGACTCTAATATAGTGTTTATGTGTTGGTGTAATACTTAAGGGGAGTAATGGGAAATTTGGGGTCCCGTACTAGTGAGGTGACGAGCACTTCTACGGGTTCTGGTGTACTTAAAGGGTAATTCAATAACTTAGTATGTTGTACATGATGGAGATTATGTATTGAGCCTTTGGGTTGTGAGCATAGTGCATAAATCCACGTAGGTTGGTATGATTGGTGCTTATTTGGGCTCATAGCCATGTGTGATAGCTTATTATGATTTGACTTGTCATGCATTCATCACGCTACATCTCGTCTAAATACTTGGAAAGGAATTGATAATGCTAGTTGTATTGATTGTACTTTACACGGTGTACACATATCCATATTATTCATATTATTATCATTGGCATTGAACTATTGAGATACTGAAAATTGGCTTGTAAGCCGGTTGATGGATATGGTACATGATAAGAGAGTGATGATTGATGATGACACTACAGCCACAGAGCTAGGATCCGATGGGAAATTCCGGATGGGTATATGGACCTCATGAGTCCCACATGGGTCACGTGACACATATTTCAGGAGCGTGTGTATACCGGGTACATATGGCCATTGCATATATGCATATCATTTGAATTGCATTCCATTCATATTTTTTTATATTTATTTGGTGTTGTATGTACTCGATGATGAATACTGGTAGACTTTATGATCTTGTGACTCTTAGTAGAAGAAATTCTGGAATGTTGTAACTTATTCTTGATATGAGACTGAACTACGAGACTTGGTGGGACTAGACACCCTGAATTAGGGTTTAAGCTAGATCCGATAAGACTTGTGAATATTGATGACCCTTATGATTAATTGAACTATAGAGCGTTATTGGTAGAGTTTAATAAATGATTTGATTATGCTTAGTTAACTAACTAGTAGAGAAGTATCGGAAAGTATCAACCCTCGCCACCGCTATAGTTAGGATTGGTCAACGATATTGTTGGATACACATGCTTCCCGTATTTACTCTACACTTGCTCACTCTATGTGCATGTACTGATCCGGACGCAAGCGACGCTAGACGCGGCGCTTGGAGAGCTTTTCTTGGGAGTCCAGAGTGAGCAGTAGATTCCATCCCAGCGCTGGAACTCCTTCATCTTGTTATTTTACCTTTCTGTCTTATATTTCAGACAATGATTTGTATTTAAATTTCAGACTTGTATTCCAATTAGTAAGCTTTGTACTCATGACAACCATATTTAGGGGTTGGTTTGCTAGATTTATGTATTAAGTGTCAAGACCTTGTCGGTACTTCGTTGTTCTTTTCTTTTCTGCATTTATACTTATGTTATTCTGTCTTGAATGTTAGTGGTTCGCCTACGGGTTAGGGTAGGTGCCATCACGACACAAATGGAATTTTGAATTGAGACAGATATTTATTTTATAACCCGAATATATTGTTTAACAATATTTACATAATTTTTAAAGTTATTTACTTAACGTTATGAGGTTTAGGCACAACAACTTATTCTTTTTCTATTCCCTTTTATTGGTTGACACGGTAAGCACGTGCAACGCATGGACGTACACTAAGACTAGTAACAATAAACGAGTTTAACAAAAATTTCAACTCATTCAATCATGCGGAATGTGAAGTTTTAAATTTCTGGTTTATCTCAAAAGTAAAAAATAATCTTGATATATCAATTATCTGACTTTATAGTTCATAAAGTATGTTGCAGTTTGAATATTACCACTTCCTGGCTCGTTCAAGACAAATAACGGCAGAAAGAAACAAGTGACAGTATTAGATATAGTGAAAATAGTTTCTTGTTGTATCATGTATGCATATCCAATGACAGTAAATTATTTCCTTTTTACCCCCATCACCCATCCGGATTTAGGCTTGAGATAATTACGGTATCACACCGTTCGCTGATCTAACTCTACTCAATTTGACAAAACTCTTCAATTATTATCCATGTAGAGCCTAATATCAATTCCATTCCTTGCTGCTTCTTGTTAATTTTCAATTTTCTAACTCTTTTCCAACATGTACATTTATTTGGACTCTTTAATACTGAAATTGAAGCTTCCAGGTTTGTGAGAAATTGCCAACTATTACATTAAATTTCTTGCACTGTACTTGTTGTTAGTGGGGTAAAAACCCTCTCTTTTTTCTCGTACGTTCTTTTTATAGGGCTTGCAAATTTAGTCTCGTTTTTTCCCTTCTACACCTGAATATTTCTCAAGATTGTGCCTTCGTCAATTTTGATCTCATCATTTGTATCATGTACATATTTTTTTGTTTCTGATAATTTTAATTTCAACTTATTTTTTTCTAAATTAACTAATCTATGTAATGTTATATATACAGTTGTACAGAATATATACATTATCTATACACAACAATTTGAGTTTATTTCGTGTGTTTATACATGATTATACAAGGCATATACATTATATATACAAAATAGATGTAATGTTTATGTATAGTTATACATAACAGATACATTATCGATACACCGATGATATAGTGGGCTACATCGACTGCATACTAGAAGTGTGGGCTGTATAGTTATACACAGATGCATTATCTATATACCGATGATACATTGAGCTATGTCAGCTGATGCATGGGCTGTGTATATGAGTTATTTCCCCATTAGGCTTTCTATACACTAAACTGCTCTTTTCAAGGGCCCAATTCTAATTGCCTCACATGAATGTTTCAACCGATTGACGTAAAAGAAAAAACAACAGAAACCTCTGATCAAGAATACGTGGACTAAAAACTATTCAAGTTCTGTTTCAATTGCAAGAGATTAGTAGTAAAAACCATGATGTCTTTCCAAGGACAGATTTGTTCAAATTAAATATCCTTAATCCATCTCTCACGAAATGATATGAAGATACGATTGATTCAGCACAAACTACACAAAGGACATACACTGCTAACAATAAGAGTTGTGAAACACATACTGCAGTCAAAAAAGAGTTCAGGCTATTCTCCTAATTAATCCTACTGGTAGCCCTAAAAGTTATAATGATGACAAAATGCACGAGTCTAGCCGAATGAAAGCTTCAATGTTGAGCAAAGCAGAAGAAAAGAATCGTTCATGTCTACAATTTTCTAGTCATGGAGATATTCACACCCCTGGGAGATCTTCGAACCTTAGATGACTCTCCTCCGTCAGTAGCACTCATTCCTTTCAAGTCCACAGACTTCTTAGGTGTTGCCACATTCTCCAGTTTCCGAGGGTACCAAATGTCATTTGGATTAAGAGGTAAAGAAGCAGGATCAAGTTCAAACGATCCCACAGGTACACCCTCTTTTTCACTTCCAGTCATTCTGAATGATGGGATCCGATGAGAGAACTTGTAAAGTTCATTTGGCTTTACAAAAAATGAGTCAACCTTAGTCTGGCTGGTGGGCTGGAAAAGGCTAACAAATCCACTCACTTTATCCAGGTAGTTTACTTTTATACCAACATCCTTAACAAAATCAGAAAGAACCTCCACAATTTCATACTTGTACTCGCTATGTTTTTCTGGGTAGGTCCTCCAACTGATATCCCAATATTTAAAAAGAGCCCATGTCTCCCCTTCCCTAGGATATAAAATGAATGCACCTCTCTTGCCCTTTTCGCATTGCATTTTATGAGAGAATGTAAGACGATCATTTGTGTTTTGAGAACTCCCACGTTTGAATTTCCCACAACCAGCAGGCAACTCTGCCTCTACCCACTGCATGTCTTTTTCATCTTCTGGATTAGCCTCGAGCCAAGTGAACCGTAGCTCAAATTCAGGAGACAAAACTTTCCTAATCTGACAATAGAATCTTGGCATGCCATCAGCTGTATCATAACAAGCCCAGATTTGGTCAACATCAAAGTAACTCTCTTCCCTGTGCTTATCAAAATCACTAAACTCTGGATCAGGACAGTTATATAACTCTGGAGAATCATCTCTATCTGATTCTGAATCAGAAGAATCAACCACTTCAACTTTTTCTGTCGGTCCAGCAGCCTGTTTGTCAAATTCAGAATTTTCGTCTTGCAAATTTGCTTTAGGAGGGGCTGTTCCATTTTGAGTAGCGTTTGCCTTGGAATTACCAGTTGGTTTGAAATCCTTCAAGTCATCAGCGTTTTTGTGCTTTAAAGTATCATCTCCAGCCCGTACCTTCTTCAGAGGGTTGGCGGAATCATTCTCGTCATCACTTGCACCTTCATTATAGGAGACATTCTGGCGTTGGCGAGAGGATCTCCTAGGGCCGAAACTATCAACAAATCCAAAACCTTCTCCAGGCTCAATGTCAACAGTTTCAGGCTCGGTGCTGCTGGAAGTATCAATGCTCTCACTTGATTCAACTGTCTGCTTCCTACTCCTTTTCCTGTTTTTTTTAGCAGCCCCCCCTTCATTAGTACCACCCTTTCCAATTTCGGCCTTCCCTTTAGCCTTCAAATTCTCAAATACCTGAGAGGTCTTTTCTCTTGGTACCTCTGGTTGTGTTCTGCTAGGACCCTGTTGAGGTGTAACCCCAGCAGAGGTGGGAACCTCTTTCTGCTGATAAGGCGGCTGGGTCGTGTTTGACCTAAGAGGCACATCCTGACCGCCAGGCCGACTCCATTGAGGTGCACCTTGAGAACCTAAATCATATGCAATAAAAGGCTTTTGGCATTTCTGGCAGCGTAATGCTCTGTTCACAAAACTCTTGTAGTACTGGTACCTAATATTGCAAAAAGGGCATCCCGTCCAGAATGTTTCCGGCATTGCTGATGAAGTTGGTCGTGTTTGCTGAATATTATTTGGATTACTGAACTGAGTACCAAAACCATTTGGAATATTATTTTGTCTAGCTGGAGGATTTCGGTTAACCTGATGAGATGTTCGCTTTGCTGCTGCACCTTTGGATAAAACCCTGTACTTACCATCATACAAAGCCCTTCTCGTCGGGTCAGAAAGCACCATATTTGCTTCCCCAATTAGCTTGAAAGCTGCTTCTGCACCTGGAAACTTGTTCTTGTCAGGATGAAGCACAAGCGCAAGTCTCCGGTATTGTTTCTTGACGGTCACTTCATCAGCCATCATATCAATTTGGAGGATCCCATACCAGTCCTTTTCTGATCCCACTGTACTGCTCTGAGCTGAACAGTGGACATTACACACAGTAAGTAGTTGCGATATATTCTCTAACTGAGGATAAAGCCTTTCAGCTTTCAATGCAACCTTTTGAGCCCCTTGAAAGTCATTACTCTGCATTTTCTTCTCAGCCAGCTCCTTAGCCCTTAGGGCTTCATCCTTGTTGCACTCCATCACAAACCCCAATTAATATATTAATGCACTAGACATGCATACACAAGTCTCCAACGTACATTCATCATGCTCAACTCCACACTCCTGTCCCAATAAAAAGGAACATATCTGTCAATTCTTGCAGCAAAGCAGGACAGTTAACACGGAATTATTTATATCTTCTTTGCAACAACATGTAGAGCAAAAATTGCTTTTATTAATTACTAGTCATGTAGTAACAGCTCTAGAGCTATCATGCACACCTAAAAGGAAAAAAAATAAAAGAGAAAGGAACTTCACCTTTAGCTACAACTTATGAGCTTTGGAGCAGCCAAGCTATAAATAGTTGACAACACAACCCAGAAAGAGAAGAAGCTTATACAAAGATTGCAAATCCTGAAAAAAAAAATAGATGATTTCCATTCGCTCCCCAACAAAGGAAAAAAAACAAATAAAAGAGAGAATGTCAATGAAAAACAGTTAAGAAATATTTCAATCGATTCCATGAAGTCATACGCACATAGTTAACTGATTCCAGAAATGGAGGGACTCTACGAGATACAGCTAAGAGTTACAAATAAGAGCAATCACGACAAAACAAGTGGAAATGAAGCACATTGGAGATTTTACAAGAACAACCTAAACTTCCAATAAATGGTAAAGTCAATGTATAAGTACCAAAGCATAGCCAAGATATCAAGCATTGGAGACTTGAAACATCACTAGCAAAATAAGGAACAAAAAGAGTTCAGAGGCATGGAGCTAGGATCTTAACATCAAACTGTAATCTAAACTTACTTTCACCTTTATAATAAACTCTTTGCGAAAATTTCTAATATTACCTATAGACCAAAAAGATGTGATTTTCTTAAACAAGGTTACATACTGCCTAAAGTTGCATTGTTTTGCCTGATCAACCAACTTCCCGGAATGAAAAGAGATCATTAATCCACAAATGGTAGCTTGTATGCATCTAACAAAAACAAGAACTATCGTCACTAAAATCACCAAGAATGTAGAATTTACTTTAAGTTTATTTTGCTGTCACACAAGTTCTCGAGCTGCTATCATACATTACATAAACATTTAAAACGACAAACTTCAACACAGAGAAACTCACATTTTACCGAAATTTCAACAAAGTGAAGCATGAAAATAAAATACGCATTTGGTCAAAGAATCGGATACTGAAACAACTAAGTCCAAAGTGCAGTATATCAACATACACTAAATCTACATAAACCCTAAAATTCGAGCATATTGCTGACAAGCCAATAAAACTAACATTGATTGCTGTAAATACCCTATATGGTCGAGACTCGAACCCAAAAGCTTCAAATACCAAAACCCATACAAATCAAAAGACAATAAGGTTTAAGAAATAGATATTAAAGTATATCAATATATGTGCATAAGAAAAAGAAGCATACCGGATGGATGAAAACGGACCTCAAAAGTTTTGACTATGGGAAAGAGACAAATCTTATATACTACTGTACTAAGGACGAATTTGAGAGAGAGCAAATAATTAAAGGAGGGAAGAGAATCGCGGGAATTGGAAAGAGAGTGAAAATTTCAGGAAGCGGGGAGACACCCAAAATTCTTCTGAAATTTCATTTCCCCCAAAAGACAACTTTGTTTATGGAATTTGTGAAACACACCTTGTGCTATTTCCACAGAAATCTAGAGAGTAGGTTTTTTCTAGGGGTAGAAGCATAAATTGGGCTGGGCTGGGCCCACATGTTTTGGCCCATTCATAATTTTGGGCTTCAATAGGTTATGACCCAAGAGTTTTAGTTCTAGCCACAATAGATTTGATTCTACTCTCGTGGTCTCGTTTATGTGACAAACTTTCCTCTTTAGTTTATCTAAAAATAAATAAGACGTCTCTTTTTTAAAGTGAGCAGGTATTGTTGAATGTCTCACTCATAAATGGTGTAATGCATTTCGGGAAGAATGACAAGTTGAACCCGAGATTTATATGTCTGTTTGAGGTGTTGTAGCATGTTGGAGAGGTGGCCTACAAGGTTGACTTGCCCACCGGGCCTGATAGGTGTTCATCTGGAATTTTATGTGTGTATGTTGAGGAAGTACCATAAAGATAAGTCTCATGTCCTATATTCAACTTGATCAGAATTTGGCCTTTGAGGAAGAGTCTTTGGTGATTTTAGATAGGCAGGTTTTGAAGCTTAGGTCCAATGAGGTAACTTCAGTGAAAGTACATTGGAAAATCATCATATGGAAGGCGGATCCGGGCATGCAGAGCAGATATCCACAGTTACAACTTAAGTACAATTCTAAATTCATTCAAGGATGATCATTTATTTAAGTTAAGAAGATGTAAAGACCCGAGCTTTAATTATGAGTTTTAATGCTAACTTTCAGGAAGCTTTGGTACAAGTCATCATTACTGTCTAGGACTTGTTTAAGGGGTTTGGGTTGGGACCTTAGGGGTACGAATGAGTTTTGGGCAAAAAAAATTATTTTAGCTATTGCAGATTTTATTTTTTCTGATGTAGTTGAATTTGCATAGCAGGCATCACAGTTGCAAGCTTGCAATTACGACCAAAGTATAACTTTGCGACATGTCAGTCTCTAAGAGAGCTTCGCAATTGTGATGGTGATACCACATTTGCGAAATCACTTTTGGTACTAAGGGATCGCATTTGGATGGACCCTATAGTATAAAAGGGATGAAATAATGGTTTTTGATATTCTAACTCTATTTTGGATAAGATACGTTACAAGATTAGGAGATTTCAATTATGTACTTGATTTAACGCCTAAATTATAAATTCGAGGTATAAATTTAAGGGTTTTGAACCTAAAGCTAAGAGAAGGTATTTTGGTGTTTTGATTGTCGAATTGATATTGAAATTGAGATTTGATTATAGATTCAAATTTGGGGATGGTAACATGAAAATATAATCAAATTCATATTTTGACCCCGAGGCTTGGGCTTGACTTTTAGGTTGATGTTGACTTTGAATTCATTTAATACCGCAATATGAGTATCGTTGTTTAATCCCCCCCCCCCCTCCAAGTATTCTTTTGAATAGATTAGGAGTATTCGTAGACTTCAAGAAAAGGAAAGGCTATTAGAGGAAGTTATGGTGCTTCAGATCTAGGTAATTTATGACTGACTTTGATGAGAGAATTTTTCCTAATTACATGGGTTTGTGATATACCACGTATTAATTTGCGGTGATCAAGAAAGTAAAGTTCGGAATAGTAAATTAACATAAGAATTTTACATGAAAACTCCTTGCTCAAGGGAGATAAAACCCACGATCTATCTTCAATAGGTTTTTGCCCAAACTCTCCAATATAACACGAGCAACTTTTAAGGTTACAACGACTTGTACACTGACTCTAATAGCCTCTACCTCAAACCTCAATAATTCTCCCTACCAGTTGGTGCTTTTTTACATCTTTAAAGACTCTACCGAGACTGTTACTACTGAAAATTAGGGCTATGGCAACGCCTTTCTATACAACGGTTATACAACTGTTACTATAACGCATATATTACAATGGTTATACCCGTTGCATAAGGGATATAATGCCATTAATACATTTAGTGATAAAACTATCGCGACTATATCGGAACCCTTGCCATACACTCACCTACTGTGATGGTTTTATAACAGTTGTAATAGCTTAAATTGCCTCATAAATTTTCCCCTAGTTTCACTAAACCCGCCAAAACAAGCATACCACTTTATTTTTTCTTTTAACCCATAAATCATAAAATGTTAATAGAGAGAGTCCCAATACTTAAACTCTCAAAAATCACCGGCGACTTCATCGAGAGCCCCAATTCCTAAATCATAAAATCGCTAGATTGTTCTCTCAAAAGTCATCAGCGACTTGAGATGGATAAAGGTTTCTCGGATAAGGTGAAATGGTAATGGCATAAATGATTTTTTCTCTTAATTACTTCGTCACTACTTCTTATTTTGTCGGTCTATGAGATATGTTGGGTACACATGATTTCCTACTTATACTATATTTGTTGTACTCTTTTGTGGTGCATATTCGATTTCGAGCACGAGCGCATCTTGTAGAGCTTTCTGAGTCTGAGCTTGGAGATTCAGAGTTGTGGTGAGCTGTTTGGCTGTTCTACAACCCATATCTCCCTCTCTATTTTATTTATTCTATCACTTTACTATTCAGACAATGTACTTACCTTCAGACTATGTATTGACATATTCAGACTTATACGTATTTCATAGTAGCTCTTGTACTTGTGACATGAATCTTGGGTAGTATTGTGATTTTTTGCATTTATTACTATGAGACTCCATTAGATATTCTTTAACTTAAGGTTATTGATTTTGGATTATGTGTTTTGATTTGGCTTGCCTAATGGTGGGATGGTTAGGCACTATCACTGCCCCGATTTTTGGGTCGTGACACCAGCCAAGAACTCTCACATTCAGAAGATGAAGGTGGTAGAAATGAGGATGTTTTGGTAGATGTGTGGGCATACTAGGAGAGATAGGATTAGAAATGAAGATACCCGGGACAAGGTGAGGGTGGTCTCAGTGGAGGACAAGATGAGGAAAGCGAGATTGAGATGGTTCGGGCATGTGAAAAGGAGATGCATGGATGCCCATGTGTGGAGGAGTGAGAGGTTGGCTATAGATGATTTTAGGAGAGGTAGAGGTAGGCCGAAGAAGTATTTGGGAGAGATGATTAGACATGACATGGCGTAGTTACAGCTCACTGATGACATTACTGTAGATAGGGGATCATGGAGGGAACAGATCAGTATAGAAGGCTAGTAAGTAGTTGAGAGTTATCGCGCGTCGTATTACTTTGTTAGTCTCAAAAACAACAACATATCTAGTGAAATCCCACAATGTGGAGTATGGGGAGGGTAGAGTGTATGTAGACCTTACCTCTACCTTGGCAGGTAGAACAGCTATTTTCGAGAGACCCTAGGCTCAAGACAAAACCCAAGCCCAAGCAAAGTAAGACAAACAAAGTGGGTAAGTCATGATAGCGAATTTTGAAAAAGAAAAGAAAGCAAAAAGAAGCAATAACTAATGCAAGTAAATAAGACAAACAAAATACACATAGCGGCATAAATCAAACGACAAGGGATTATACGACAATATCGTGCCTACTAGTATGATAGGCTAACCGAGCGTATAATAATAATATTATGACTACCAGTTTGTAAGCGTAGGTAGGACTACATTGGACTACCTACTACCCTTCTACCCTAATACGTGTCCTCCATAACCCCCTATCAAAGGTCATGTCCTCAATGAGCTGCACCTACGCCATATCATGTCTAATCACCTCTTCCTAATACTTTCTCGGCCTACCTCTACCCCTCATGTACCCGTTCATAGCAAACCTCTCACACCTCCGCACTGGGCATTTTTGTCTCTCATCTGCACGTGCACGAACAATCTCAACCTCGCTTCCCGCATCTTATCCTCTACCGAGGCCACTCCCACTCTATTGCGAATATCATCATTTCTAATTCTATCCCTCCTTGTATGCCTACACATCCATCTTAGTATCCATCTCCGCAACTTTCATCTTTCGGATGTGTGAAGTCTTGACCGGCCAATGCTCTACCCCATACAATATAGTCGGTCTAACCACTACCCTATAGAACTTGACTTTAAGTTTTGGTGGCACTTTTTTTATCGCACAAGACTCCAGATGCAAGCTTCAATTTCATCCACCCCGCCTCAATACAATATGCGACATCGTCATCAATCTCTCAATTCCCTTGGATAATAGACCTGAGGTACTTGAAGCTCTTTTTTTTTGGAATGACCTGAGTACCAAGTCTCACCTCCACGTCTGTATCAAGGTCGCTCCCGTTCCTGAACTTGCACTCCAAGTATTCTGTCTTGGTCCTACTCGGCCTGAACCCTTTATACTCCAGAGTCTGTCTCCAAACCTCCATCTTAGCGTTCACTCCGCTGTGAGTCTCGTCAATCAGGACTATGTCATCTGCGAATAAAATACAGCATGGCACCTCCACTTGGATTTGTCGTGCCAGTCCATCCATCAATAAGACAAATAGGAATGGGCTAAGAGTTGATCCCTGGTGCAGCCCCATCATCACTGGGAAGTGCTCCGAGTCTCCTCCTACTGTCTGTACCCTAATCTTGGTTCCATTATACATATCATTGATTGCCCTAGTGTATGCCACAGGTACACATCTAACCTTCAAACATCTCCATTAAACCTCCCTAAGGACTTTGTCGTATGCCTTCTCGAGGTCGATGAAAACCATATATAAGTCTCTCTTCCTCTCCCTATACTGCTCCACCAACCTCATAATAAGATGAATGGCTTCTATAGTCGAATGCCCCGACATGAATACAAACTGATTCTCAGAGATAGACACGCTTCTTCTCACCCTCATCTCCATGAATCTTTTCCAAACGTTCATAGTGTGTCTTAGCAGCTTGATACCCCTATAGTTGTTGCAACTCTGGATATCACATTTGTTCTTGTACAAAGGAATCATTGTACTCCACCTCCATTCTTCGGGCATCTTCACCGTCTTAAAAATGACGTTAAACAACTATGTTAGCCACTCCAAACCTGCTCTACCTGCGCTCTTCCAAAATTCAACTGGGATCTCATCAGGCCCGGTTGCTCATCCCTGCGCATCCTGCGAACAACACCCTGAACCTCATCAACCTTAATGTTTTCACAATACCCAAAATTCTGGTACCTACCAGAGTACTCCAGATCTCTCGGCACAATGTCTCTATCTTCTTTTTCGGTCAAGAGTTTATGGAAGTAAGACTGCCACCTTCGCCTAATATGCGCGTCCTACACCAGTACTTTTTCATCCTCATCCTTGATGCACCTCACGTGATCCAAGTCTCTTATCTTTTAATTTATTTTATTATTGGTTGTGTGTTGTACTTCATGGTCGTATGATTTGGTGGTAGTTAGTTATTATTTTTTTGCCATGCTTTATTTTGTATTTGGTCTTGGATTCGTTACTTCTATTACTTCCTTTTATGGATTGCTTTTTTATTTCCTACCTGCTTTTTTCTTTAACTTCGTTATCTTATTTTTTTGCTGCTATTACTGCTTATTATTGTTGTTCCTTTTTCATTTTCATTTGAGTCGGGTCTATCAGAAACAATCTTTCTACCCATCAAAAGGTAGGGTAAGGTCTGTGTACACTCTACCCTCCCCAGACACCACCTGATGAGATTATATTGGGTATGTTGTTGTTGTACTTGGTATAATAACAAATAAAATTATAAAGGCTTAGTAAAATAATGATAATAAAAATAACAATAGTTATAAGCGTGATAGTAACATAAGCGTCATAGTAATTCCCCAATAAGAAAATGCTTAATTTAATATAAAAACACATAGGATTAATTCAATATAACAAGATCAAGATTATGACAAGAAATTTAACCTACTTGATTAACTTGGAAAAACGTAAATGCATGAGTTAAATAATATATTTTATAAAGATAACAAAATGAAAATGTGATAATAATAATAATAATAATAATAATAATAATAATAATAATAATAATAATAATAATAATAATAATAATAATAATAACAGTAGAAAAATTAATAAGAAATTTGACTTGAACATTATGATAAAAATACTTTAAACAATGATTAATATATTTATAAAATAGAAGCAACAAGAAGAACAGAAATAGAACAAGTATCACGATCTTCCACACGAGAGATTTATGTTATATAATCTTCACTTGGAAACCATGGGAGCTCCTAGAGAGATTTTGAGAGCTCTTAGGGCCTGTTTTGGTCGAGAAATGAGAGAAGAAGTTGTTGCACCATTTTAAATAGCAATCTGGAAATTTCCACCGCCCTAGAGGCGCTATAAGGGTCGCCTCGCGCTGGCCATTGAACCAAACTGGCTGCTTGCGCAGTCTCGCAAAAATGCAAATATCTCTCTGCTCTGATGTCGTATCGATGAATGATTTAATGCGCTGAAAACTAGAATCATAAACCTTTGATATGGTGGATGGGTCACCCGTAACTTCAAGTACGGTGCGAGAAAAGCTCAGTGAGATCTAACCCAAATTTCAGCAAATTTATGAATGTAACTTGTGATGACCTTTGCCAACTTTTGTTTTAGAACTTGCTTAACTTCAAAGATTAACATACGATTATTATACGATTCAAATACTTCATAACAAGATCTTCTTATCATATTAAGCACTCCTCTCACCCCGAAAGTACGGGCTATTATAATTCTCTTTCCTTTGGTGAACTTAGTTGAAAAGTATTTTTTTTTATTTGTTTAAAATCCAAACTCTTATGAAACTTACTTAATACTTGTTTAAGCTCATTGGTATTTGAATATGGGATCTTAGCCTCATCGGGCTTTTGTTACTTTACTCAGACTCATACTTGCACAAAAAATATGGAGTGTAACATGAAAAGTTGGATGTAACTTCAACCTTTCCGGCAACTTTAACAAGTAAGAAACTTCGCCTACCTTATAAACAACTTTGAATGGTCCATCATACTTGGGTATCAAACCCCTGTGTCTGTGTTTACTCATAATCTATTTCTAAATCTGTGAAGTAAGTTCCAACAACACTTTATCACCAACATTGAATTCCAGCGAGCTTCTATGTTGATCCGCATACTTTTTCATACATTTTGGGCCTTATGCAAGCTATCTTAAGCTTCAGCAAGCATATCATACATGTATCTTTGCATAATGATAAGCAACAGGGCATTTGCCTTGACTCTTTTGCTTTGCGACATCTAGAGGTGTCATAGGTTGTCTGCCGTAGACCAACTCAAATGGACTCATCTATGTTATTGATGACTTATATAAACTGTAGTGAAACTGTGTTGTATCCAATAAGTCCACCCAGTTTCTTTGATTTGCCATCCCATAATACCTTAAATATTCCTCTAATAAGTGATTGATTCTTTCAGTTTGCCTATTTGTTTGGGGATGATTCGCTGTTGAAAATTTCAAGTAAGTTCCCATCAAATTTAATATTTTTCAGTATACCGCTCTACTTGCAAAGCGAATGAACATAAATATTTTTGAATATCATGAATATCCTTCATCCCTAATTTCCTCATCTTCCTATTTATAAGTCGCAACTTACTTCGACCGGATGGGTGTTCACCCCAAAGTGTTTCCGGACCGCATGCATACATTTGTAAGTAACTTAGTGCAACATGGAAAATTTCATTTTGAGGAATCAACAAAGAAAATAAAAATGGGTCAACAACATCAATTTGAGAGATTGTCCAAACGACATGTAAAGCGTGCATCCCTATCACTAACAATGTCACCTAGAATCCAAATAACTTTAAAACATTCTTGTAAAATAAATATGCAGCAACAGTGGACGAACACACAACTGGGGTTGCAATAAAGATAACATATTTCAAGAATCTATCCACCACCACCATGATCGATACCATACCGTTCACCTTCAGAAACCCACTGATAAAGTCCATCGAAACAGAAAATCCATAACCTTTTAGTAATGGGAAGAGGCTACAATAAGACCTCTTCCTTATTACATTCAGTTTTTGTCCAACTGACACATAAGACAAGTCCTAATGTAGGCTTCAATCCTTTCCTCCCTCTTTAGACAAAAATAAACTCCAGATAACAAGGTTAGAATCCATTCAACAATGGAATGACCAGCCCAAGTAGTGCCATGTGCTTCTTTCAATAGTTCTCTACACAAC
This sequence comes from Anisodus tanguticus, assembly GCA_034509755.1. Taxonomy (NCBI): domain Eukaryota; kingdom Viridiplantae; phylum Streptophyta; class Magnoliopsida; order Solanales; family Solanaceae; genus Anisodus; species Anisodus tanguticus. Next base: position 21,890,798 of record CM067557.1, read on the forward strand.
ACACTACCTTGAGGTACCACAATTCTCCCCCTTTTGAAATAGAGTATATTGTCCTCGATCCAGTACCTCATAATTATTCCGTCATGAACTTGACTCATCAACTTGACATATAATGAGTCATTTCCGGCACTCAATCTAATATTCTCAATAAAATCAGACTCCAATCTAGAAATTAAATAGATAGCAACAAATACCTCTTTTATACTCAAAGCATTAGTGACTTGATTGTGTTTGCCTAGTTTATGTTCCCACATAAAATCGTATTCTGCCAAGAACTTGTGCCAACAAGCCTACTTAAATTCAGTTTGCATTGCATTTTGAAGAACATATTTGCGACATTATTAGTCCTACGACAAACTGAGTTCCCAACAAATAAACATGCCACACCTGCAAGCGATGACAATAACTACCATATCTTTTTCGTGAGTAGAATACCTCTACTCCGCATAATTTAATTTCCTGCTTTCAAAATCGACGGGGCGACCTACTTGTACCAACAATCCTCCAACAACCTTGTTAGAAGCATCTGTATGTACCCCAAATGGTAGCTCAAAAGAAAGCAGCTTCAACATTGATTCCGATGCAAATGACCTCCTTCAAAGAATTGAAAGCAGAATCACACCTCTCGAACCAAGCCCACTGAACATTCTTTTTCAACAAACCAGTCAATGCAAAAGTATTCTTCGAGTAACCAACAATAAATTTGCGATAATAATTTGCCAAGTCTAAGAATGACCTCAACTCTTTCACATCATTTGGTGTCTGCTTGTCAGCAATGGCCTGCACTTTCTTAGGATTCATCCTTACTTGGTTCTGACTCACCTAGTGCCCAAGGAATTTGATCTCTTGCTTGGCAAATTTGCACTTTTCCTTATTCACATAAAGCTTGTACTCTCATAATTGGGACAATACCTTACTCAAATGTTGCATATGTTCACTAAGAGAGCGACTAGAAATCGCAATGTTGTCTAAGTATACTACTACAAAGTCATCAAGATACTCAAACAAGACATTATTCATTAAATTACAGAAAGTTGCCAGGGCGTTTGTCAAGCCGAATGACATTACAAGGAATTTCATAAGAGCCATATCTAGCCACACAAGTAGTTTTAGGCTCATCTCCCCCTGCCATCCTAAACTACCAGTACCCAGACCTAAGATCTAGCATGGTAAACAAGTTTGGTTTACTTAGTCTATCCATGATATCTTGAACCAGCACACCTGATATTTGTTATTCACAGTTACTTTGTTCAAAGCTCGATAGTCTGCACCTCATCATAGATCCATGTTGACATCTAATTTTTGTCCTCCATAAAATTTATTTAATTAGTCAGTCTTCTTGAATCAAAAATAGAGTAAAATATGCAATTTATTTCAAGTCAAAATGATTGTACAAAATTATTTCGGTGACATTTTGTCATATCATTTTGCAAGATATCATCAAGTATACTATTGTATATCACTCACATATTTTACATAAATATTTTGAGTTCTAAACATGTTTAACATAAATTAAAGTCAGAATAGTAAAAATAATTATTTAATTAATTATATAAATTAAGCAGTGGTTAATTGATAAATATTTTACTCTTTAAGTCAAGAAATCAACTTAATTAAGTAAGTAATCAATTACATTTTTAAGTTTTGTGTTAATTCGAATTACTTTGCAAATTATGTTTCAATTGAAATGATTTTTTACAAATCCAGTCACATTTAAAAGCTTTGTAATTGATTTTTACAAAATTGGCTACAATTAAAATGGCCAATTGATTTATGTGTCACTTGTGGTTATAATTGAAAGAATCCCGACTAATTTTTAAAATCAATTGGTGGCTACATTTATAAAATTTGCCACTCATCCATAAACCTCTTTTAATTTCACAATTTTGGGCCGATTTTATTTAATTTTCGCCGAGCCCAGTCCGTTAAGGATCTGATCCGGCCCGATACTCTATTTAAACGCCCACCCCAATCCCTTACTTCATTTGAACGATTTCATCCAAAGGGTTACGAAACCTTAGCCACCACCTCCTTCTTCTCTCACAACATCATCATCGCCCAAAATTGCAACTTCACCATTGTTTCCAATTGGCCTGCATGGCCAGATTAGGCAAGGGCCTTAATGGTTCTTGTTTTCTCCCACAACAGCTTTGCAAATCCTTAATGAATTTTGTCTGTTCCTATTTTGAATTCGTGATTCTTATTGTATCTAGGAGATGGGAATGGATTCAAAGGGGTTCCCCTCCCCAAAACATCCATCCCACATTGGCCAACCCTAGTGTCATGACCCCTTTTAGAAATTGTGGTAGCACCTACACCTTTCCACCGGTAGGTGAACCACTCCCAAATCATTCAACATGATATAAGAATGAAAAGCAAAATTATAACAAAATACTTAAATAACTGTCGATTATAATATAAAATGCGGAACATAAGTCTGAAATACGAAATGCACCCCCAAAGATCTAATCAATAATACAATAGGGCTAATACAGATAAAAGTCTTAATATAAAGGCAACATAATGCCAAATACTAAATAACATAATTTGAGAATCTGAATCATGTCTCTCGAATCAAAGTAAAGACATAGTAAGAGAATAAGCATCCAAGGTATGCCGGAAAGTAGCATCCTCACCCTGAATTAGGGGTGGGCATAGTTTGGATAAACCCGAAATCCGAATCGAAACCCAAACATTTTAGACTTATATTTTGAATTTTTCGGAATCTGGATTGGGTTTCGGATTTAATTTTTATTTTTAAAAAAAATTTGGATCGGATTTCGAATTTGGAACTTTGGATTTTCGGATATTCAAAAATTGTATTTCTTATACCTTATGTTTAGGCTACCCCACTATCCATTAATATGTTAATGCATTACTTAAGTCAAATATACCTTACTCATTACATATCAACCCTATATTAAAAAAAATTACTAAGTTCAATATGTTTGGATTTGTTAATTTTTAAGATGACTACTTTTTAGATTTCCTATTTATTTTATTGTCAGTATATATTCTACGCATTGGGTGATTTTACTAAATTGGACTTGCTCATTCCTAGACTAGTATTGCTTTTGTTGCATCTTTGACAATGATTTTATTGCTTGTATGTGTTTATATAATTGTGCTAGAAACGAGGAACTATATATTAAGGCAATTCAGTATAAATATTTAATTTAATTGTTCATTTTGTAAGAAGGCGAAGAAGAATAAATTCAACTTATAAGACAAACCGAAAATCTGAATTATCCAAACCGAGCTTAAAAAATCTAATCTAATCCGAACGTGTTTGGATTGAATAAATTACATGTTGCGAAACCCAACATTCGAGGACGAATGTTTCTAAGGGAGAAAGGATGTAACATCGCGTACTTTCGGGTCACGATTTGAACCGCTAGGCGTATGGAAAATCGCTAATAGACCCAAGCGTTGGGAAAACTTTATGTTATATAGACATATGCTAATAAGGAGATTACTATATAAAAGGATGTGATCCCGAAATAAATTTTGGACGTAACAAGTGTGACGACGGGGAAAAGAAATAATTTGGTGTGTGCATAAAGAGATTATGGACTAGTGTCATATTACAAATTATGACATTGAGTATACGAGGGTCTTATGAGTTTTTAGGATTTAAATGAAGTGGGATCTAGAATTAATTATGTGTGTGATTGATAAATTATGCGAAGGTAGGTCGCTTAAATTTTTAAATTAGGTTGCATGTTGGGATAAGGTGGCACGATTATAGTGCCCCCACCGCCAAAATATTGGCTAAGTGGGGGGGGGGATAATGATGAGTAATCATGTTGGGGGAATGATATCTCGTGGCTTAAGGATTCTTGGAGAAAATGAAAGCAATTCAATTCATGTGAATTGAAACATCCCAAAACCAAGAAGCAGACCCTTCATTTTTTGGTCACTTAGAAAACAATTGCTCATTTTCCATTGTTTTGTGTGATGTGTGATGCCTTGGAAATTAAGGGCTGTAATTTTTAATTAACATGGGCAACAAAGGTTAGCAAAGCGGGTAACAAACTGTTGGAGTTCATGTTTCCAATTGAGAAATTATTTGAAGAGTTGGTAATCGAGATATGTTAAGGCAAATTATTTCTTTCTTTTGGCATGTCCCATCTAACGAAATATAACCGTGATATTGCTCCATAATTTATTCTACTCCTAGTAGTTAAGAATATTCATGTTATTGATTCCTATGTTAAAAGCATGTCTAAATATGTTTCTAAGTCCTTATTAAGGCATACAAAAAAGATGTTAATATTTACGGCGTTAACCGAAGGTACAAGGAAATTATATCATTCAGGATATTTTATTGTAATTCATGCATTTTCATTCGAATTGCATTCATGTTTTACCCAAGACCATATATTGGGACGGGAAACGTAGACCACATGATCAGCTGGGATATGATAAATGATAAAGCATGTGTGGCTTAAAGAAGGAAGATGCCTGGTTAAGAGCCAATATATATATATATTTGTTGTGGGGAGGAAGATGCCCTTGTGTGGCCAGTATATATGTATTTATCGCATTATGCATGACATTTAGACATATTATGCCCACAGAGGCCGATATGAAATGATGCCCACAGAGGTTGTTATGGTAAGGAAGATGCCCAATGGGGCCGATGTATATGTATATCGCATTGTGCATGACATTTAGGCATATTCATTAGGACCCTCAGACATATGTACTATTGGTCGGTTGTTTCTGTTTCAGTTGTTGTTACATCCCTGTTATACTATTGTTCATGCCTGACATACTCAGTACATCAGTCGTACTGACGTCCCTTTTGTCGGGGGACATTGTGCTTCATGCCCGCATGTTCAATCAAGAAAGGTGACGGTTCACGTTAGTTGATTTCGTATTCAGTGGATTTTTGGAGCACTCCCCTTGTTCTGAGTGTTAGTCTAATTTTGGTACGGTACTTTTGCTTGTATATATAGGTATGGCGGGGTCTTGTCCCGACCTTTGATGTTGCTACTCTTAGAGGCTTGTAGATAGGTGTCCTATGGATAGTGATCTTGTATGGCCATAGTATGGGTATGTATATATATAAGATGGTTACCTGATTTTCATAATTTTTTTTCTCTTAGTCCGTAATTAATGATGATTAGGTGGTAAATGTATGATTAGCGGAAACCAATGGGTGGGGCCCGGGTGCCCATCGTGGCCCTCCGATTTGGGTCGTGACAAACTTAGTATCAGAGCATGTATGTCCTAGGGAGTCTACAGGTCGTGTCTAGTAGAGTCTTATTTATGGGTATGTTACGCACCATACTTATAAACAGGAGGCTGCCTGACATTTAGGAATGATTTTTATTCTTTCATCTCATAAATCATGCAGTAGAGCTGAGTCATAAGTGTTTCATTCCTAATCCATTTTGTATTTATAATTCCAACGATGCCTACAACAAGGAAGAAGTTCAAGAGTATGAGGACATTAGATACGGCGGCGGGTGAATGTACTAGCCGATTGCCACCCATTAGCGACGGCCAGAGTGAGACCCTCGGTACGACTCCTTCGTATGGTTCTCCCAGTACATCGCCATCACAGGAGATTAGTGGAGCTGCAGCACCTTTAGTTCCTCCACCTGATACCCTAGCCGAGGATCTTGATATGCGGAGTGTGGTACAATTACTGACACATTGGTAGCTGCTCAGGCCCAACGTCAGGTTTCCAGTCCTTCTGATAGAGCTGCTAGCACAAGAGCTCGGGATTTCATCAATCTAGACCCTCCGGTTTTAACAGGAATAGATTTCAACGCGGACCCGTAAAATTTTCTAGATCAGGTACATCGCATTTTGCGGGTAATGGATGCTACCGATATCGAGTCGGTAAAGTTTGCTTCGTATAGACTGGGGATATACGCAGTAACTTGGTATGATACATGGGAGAAATCCAGGGGACCTCGTGCTTCACCGGCTAGATGGAGAGAATTTTCAGAGGCCTTTTTATAACATTTTCAGCCAGTAGAACTTCGACGGGCCAGGTAGGATAGGTTCCTACATCTTGAGCAGGATGACCTGAGTGTTCAAGAATATAGTTTTCAATTTAATTGGTTGGCCCAATATGCTTCTACGATTGTAGTCGAGATGAGTGACCGGGTACATAGGTTTGTTACCGGCTTGGGGCCGCACTTGATTAATGAGTGTACTACGGCTTCTTTGAATTCGAGTATGGATATTTATCGCATTCAAGCTTATGGACAGAACTTGGAAGATCGTAAGAGACAACAATGGGAAGATCGAGCACGATATAAGGGCCAGCATAAGAAGGCCCGATCCGTCGATGACGTGGAAGATTTCAGAAATGGGCCCAGGCCACAACCTCATGGACACCCATCTTATCCGGTAGCTAGCGCATCATTGTCGTTTTCAAGGACGAGGGCTGATCGAATTGTTCAATCGGGACCAGGTCAGGGTTCACACATGTCAGGATCTTATTACGGGAGAAATTCTATTCAAAGGAGGCCATTGTTGATTTAATGTGAATGGTGTGGTAAGACCCATATAGGACCATGTCGACAAGGAACAAATGTGTGTTATTCTTGTGGTGAACCTGGTCATGTTATGCGAGATTGTCCGACAGGAGGTGAATGTGTTAAAGTTCAGCCTATCGAATCTGTGGCAGCTTCATCACGGTCGGTACGGCTGTCAGTGCAGAGTAATCACACATTATCCGGTCAAGGTAGAGGTAGGGGCAGAGCAACTAATTTTGGTGGAGGAGAGACCCGTACTTATGCATTGATGGGACGACGGGATCGAAAATCCTCACTTGACGTCATTACATGTACGTTATTGATCTTTTTACATAATAAGGATGTGTTGTAAATACAGACCTATTGAGATTGTGCAATATTAGTTTGTACCAATTGGACCCTAGCGGATTTGGTGGAACTAAGAACAGTTGTATTTATGGGCTAACGTAACGGGGATTAGATACGTACCCCAACATTCGAGGACGAATGTTTCTAAGAGAGGAAGGATGTAACATCCTGTACTTTCGGGTCTCGGTTTGAACCGCTAGGTGTATGGAAAATCGCTAGGCATGTGTAAATAGACCCGAGCGTTGGGAAAACTTTATGTTATATCGACATCAGCTAATATGGAAATTAGTATATAAAGGGATGTGATCCCGAAATAAATTTTGGACGTAACAAGTGTGACGACGAGGAAAAGAAATAATTTGGTGTGTGCATAAAGAGATTATGGACTAATGTCATATTACAAATTATTACATTGAGTATACGAGGGTCTTATGAGTTTTTAGGATTTAAATGAAGTGGGATCTAAAATTAATTATGTGTGTGATTGATAAATTATGCTGAGGTAGGTCGCTTAAACTTTTTAATTTGGCTGCATGTTGGGATAAGGTGGCATGATTATAGTGCCCCGACCGCCAAAATATTGGCTAAGTGGGGGGGCATAATGATGAGTAATCATGTTGGAGGAATGATATCTCTTGGCTTATGGATTCTTGGAGAAAATGAAAGCAATTCAATTCATGTGAATTGAAACGTCCCAAAACCAAGAAGCAGACCCTTCCTTTTTCGGTCACATAGAAAACAATTGCTCCATTTCCATTGTACTGTGTCCTTGGAAATTAAGGGACGTAATTTGTAATTAACTTGGGCAACAAAGGTTAGCAAAGCGGGCAACAAACTGTTGGAGTCCATGTTTCCAATTGAGAAATTATTTAAAGAGTTGGTAATCGAGTTATGTTAAGGCAAAATATTTCTTTCTTTTGGCATGTCCCATGTCACGAAATATAACCGTGATATTGCTCCATAATTTATTCTACTCCTAGTAGTTAAGAATATTTATGTTATTGATTCCTATGTTAAAGCATGTCTAAATATATTCATAAGTCCTTATTAAGGCATACGGAAAAGATGTTAATATTTACGGCGTTAACCGAAGGTACAAAGAAATTATGTCATTCAGGATATTTTATTGCGATTCATGCATTTTCATTCGAATTGCATTCATGTTTTACCCAAGACCGTATATTGGGGATGGGAAACTTAGACCACCTGATCAGCTGGGATATGATAAATGATAAAGCTTGTGTGGCTAGCATGTGTGGTTTAATGAAGGAAGATGCATGGTTAAGGGCCAATATATATATATATTTGTTGTGGAGAGGAAGATGCCCTGGTGTGGCCGGTATATATGTATTTACCGTAGTATGCATGACATTTAGACATATTATGCCCACAGAGGCCAATATGAAAAGATGCCCACAGAGGATGTGTTTCTGTTTCAGGTGACGGTTCACATTAGTTGATTTTGGGTTCAGCGGATTTTTGGAGTACTCCCCTTGTTCGGAGTGTTGGTCTAATTTTGGTACAGTACTTTTGCTTGTATATATGTGTATGGCGGGGCCCTTTCCCGACCTTTGATGTTGCTACTCTTAGAGGCTTGTAGACATGTGTCATATGGATAGTGGTCTTGTATGGCCTTGTCGGCCTTGGTATGGGTATGTATATATATATAAGATGGTTACCTGATTTTCATAATTTTCTTTCGGCTTAGTCCGTAATTAATGATGATTAGGTGGTAAATGTACGATTAGCGGTACCCGACGGGTGGGGCCCGGGTGCCCGTCGCGGCCCTCCGATTTGGGTCGTAACAAATTTGGTATCAGAGCATGTATGTCCTGGGGAGTCTGCAGGTCGTGTCTGGTAGAGTCTTGTTTATGGGTATGTTGTGCACCATACTTATAAACAGGAGACTGCCTGATATTTAGGAATGGTTTCCATTCTTTCATCTCATGAATCGTGTAGTAGAGCTGAGTCATAAGTGTTTCATTCCTAATCCATTTTGTATTTATAATTCCAGCGATGCCTATAACAAGGAAGAAGTTCAAGAGTACGAGAACATTAGATATGGCGGCGGGCGAAGGTACCAGCTGATTGCCACCCGTTAGCGAGGGCCAGAGTGAGACCCTCAGTACCACTCCTTCGTATGGTTCTCCCAGTACATCACCATCATCGGAGATTAGTGGAGCTGCAACACCTTTAGTTCCTCCACCTGATACCCCAGCCGATGATCTTGATATGCGGAATGTGGTACAATTACTGACACGATTGGTAGCCACTCAGGCCCAACGTCAGGTATCCAGTCCTTCTGATAGAGCTGCTAGCACAAGAGCTCGGGATTTCATCAATCTAGACCCTCCGGTTTTCACAGGAACATATTTGAACGCGGACCCACAAAATTTTCTAGCTTTATACATCGCACTTTGCGGGTGATGGATGCTACCGATACCGAGTCGGTAAAGTTTGCTTCGTATAGACTGCGGGATATCGCAGTAACCTGGTCTGATACATGGGAGAAATCCAAGGGACCTCGTGCTTCACCGGCTGGATGCAGATAATTTTCAGAGGCCTTTTTATAACATTTTTAGCCAGTCGAACTTCGACGGGCCAGGCAGGACAGGTTCCTACGTCTTGAGCAGGGTGACCTGAGTGTTCAAGAATATAGTTTTCAATTTAATTTGTTGGCCCGATATGCTTCTACTATTGTAGTAGAGATGAGTGACCAGGTACATAGGTTTGTTACCGGCTTGGGGCCGCACTTGGTTAATGAGTGTACTACGGCTTCTTTGAATCCGAGTATGGATATTTCTCGCATTCAAGCTTATGGACAGAACTTGGAAGATCGTAAGAGACAACAATGGGAAGATCGAGCACGATATAAGGGCCAGCATAAGAAAACCCGATCCGTCGATGACGTGGAAGATTTCAGAAATGGGCCCAGGCCACAACCTCATGGACACCCATCTTATCCGGTAGCTAGCGCATCATTGCCGTTTTCAAGGACGAGGGCTGATCGAATTGTTCAATCGGGACCAGGTCAAGGTTCACTCATGTCAGGATCTTATTACGGGGGAAATTCTATTCTAAGGAGGCCATTGTTGATTTAATGTGAATTGTGTGGTAAGACCCATCTAGGACCATGCGGATAAGAAACAAATGTGTGTTATTCTTGTGGTGAACCTGGTCATGTTATGCGAGATTGTCCGATAGGAGGCGAATGTGTTAGAGTTTAGCCGATCGAATCAGTGGCAATATCATCACGGTCGGTACGGCTGTCAGTGCAGAGTCATCACACATTATTCGGTCAAGGTAGAGGTAGGGGCAGAGCAACTAATTTTGGTGGGGGACAGACTCGTACTTATGCATTGATGGGACGACGGGATCGAAAATCCTCACTTGACGTCATTACATGTACGTTATTGATCTTTTTACATAATAAGGATGTGTTGTAAATACAGACCTATTGAGATTATGCAATATTAGTTTGTACCAATTGGACCCTAGCGGATTTGGTGGAACTAAGAACAGTTGTATTTATGGGCTACGTAACGGGGATTAGATACGTACCCCAACATTCGAGGACGAATGTTTCTAAGAGAGGAAGGATGTAACATCCCGTACTTTCGGGTCACGGTTTGAACCGCTAGGTGTATGGAAAATCGCTAGGCATGTGTAAATAGACCCGAGCGTTGGGAAAACTTTATGTTATATCGACATCAGCTAATATGGAAATTAGTATATAAAGGGATGTGATCTCGAAATAAATTTTGGACGTAACAAGTGTGACGACGGGTAAAAGAAATAATTTGGTGTGTGCATAAAGAGATTATGGACTAGTGTCATATTACAAATTATGACATTGAGTATACGAGGGTCTTATAAGTTTTTAGGATTTAAATGAAGTGGGATCTAGAATTATTATGTGTGTGATTGATAAATTATGCGGAGGTAGGTTGCTTAAACTTTTTAATTAGGTTGCATGTTGGGATAATGTGGCATGATTATAGTGCCCCCACCACCAAAATATTGGCTAAGTGGGGGGGGGGGGCATAATGATGATTAATCATGTTGGGGGAATGATATCTCGTGGCTTAAGGATTCTTGGAGAAAATGAAAGCAATTCAATTCATGTGAATTGAAACGTCCCAAAACCAAGAAGTAGACCTTTCTTTTTTCGGTCACTTAGAAAACAATTGCTCCATTTCCATTGTTTTGTGTGATGTGTGATGCCTTGGAAATTAAGGGTTGTATTTTGTAATTAACTTGGGCAACAAAGGTTAGCAAAGCGGGTAACAAACTGTTGGAGTCCATGTTTCCAATTGAGAAATTATTTGAAGAGTTGGTAATCGAGGTATGTTAAGGCAAATTATTTCTTTCTTTTGGCATGTCCCATGTCACGAAATATAACCGTGATATTGCTCCATAATTTATTCTACTCCTAGTAGTTAAGAACATTCATGTTATTGATTCCTATGTTAAAAGCATGTCTAAATATGTTCATAAGTCCTTATTAAGGCATACGAAAAAGATGTTAATATTTACGGCGTTAACTGAAGGTACGAGGAAATTATGTCATTCAGGATATTTTATTGTAATTCATGCATTTTCATTCGAATTGCATTCATGTTTTATCCAAGACCGTATATTGGGGATAGGAAACGCAGACCACCTGATCAGCTGGGATATGATAAATGATAAAGCTTGTGTGGCTTAATGAAGGAAGGTGCATGGTTAAGGGCCAATATATATATATATATATATATATATATATATATATATATATATATATTATTTGTTATGGAGAGGAAGATGCCCTTGTGTGGCCGGTATATATGTATTTACCGCAGTATGCATGACATTTAGACATATTATGCCCATAGAGGCCTATATGAAATGATGCCCACAGAGGCTGTGTTTCTGTTTCAGGTGACAGTTCACGTTAGTTGATTTTGGGTTCAGCGGATTTTTGGAGCACTCCCCTTGTTCGTAGTGTTGGTCTAATTTTGGTACAGTACTTTTGCTTGTATATATAGGTATGGCGGGGCCTTTTCCCGACCTTTGATGTTGCTACTCTTAGAGGCTTGTAGACAGGTGTCATGTGGATAGTGGTCTTGTATGGCCTTGTCGGCCTTGGTATGGGTTTGTGAATATATAAGATAGTTACCTAATTTTCATAATTTTCTTTCGGCTTAGTCCGTAATTAATGATGATTAGGTGGTAAATATACGATTAGCGATACCCGACGGGTGGGGCCCGGGTGCCCATCACGGCCCTCCGGTTTGGGTCGTGACACAAATAGAATGCAACAAATGTTATATGAGTAAACAAATGTACCCCCGTAGGCATCATAGACCAACAACGACGGAAGATACGCAGAAAGAGATAAATATCACGTTGATAGAAAATAAATCCTATACTAGACAGTTCAATAATCCAGATAAGTCACGTAGTTCATGTACAAGTTCACTGAAATCAACAAGTCACTTATTTCACATACGACCTCAAACTCATAAGAGTTATCCAATTCCACAAAGGTTCAATAGCAGTGTTCAAGTACTTACTTATCAGTTCAAAATTCTCATTTATCCAGAAATCAATCAAGTCATCAATTACTAATCCAACACTTAATTCATCAACAGATAATTAATGCAATGAAGTATATATGATATGAATGCAATACATATGTCAAGTACTTTTCATCTTCCAGTATACATTCGTTTAAATTTTATGAACAACATGCCCATGAGGGACCTGTGAAGTCCAAATACTCCCTCAGAATTTTTCATGGAGCGCAGCTCTTGGCTCAATAATAATAACCATTGCAGGCGTGCAACCCATTCCTCTACGTATCATCATCATCACCTCAATGTTGCCATAATCTCATAAATATCTTACCTTTTTGGTCCCTTGTACCCACACCACTCTCATATCAATATCATCAGAACCATGAGTGTATGAATGCAAATTACAATACAAGCCAAGAATCATGATGTATTGAGATGCAACCAAGTATAGAAATGAAAATCACATGCTTTCAATAATTCAATAACATATAAACTGAGTACAATCAGGATATCATATCAAAGCATGTGTGATGAATAAACACAACAATGGCAATTATGACGATGAGCCACATAATGGAGATGAACCCACATAATGGCGACAATCAGCAATCGGAATAAACTTAAGACTCATTCCCCAAATCACCCATCTTCACAATTAAACACTGATACCCACTCAAACGTTCATCACAACCGTCTGAATGGGACCCCTAAACATGCACAATACCCCTTAATATTTATAATTGATTACGTATTTCTATCAGAATTTAGTGAAAGGAAATGTAGCCTACCTCTAGGCCGAGCAGGAGCCTTAAACGGTCAACCCTTCATGCAAACCCTGCCCTTACGAAGCACCTCGTGGTAATCGAAGTCTGACACACATATTATACGTTAAAATAAAGTTATCACATAATACAAGGACGTAGTCCTTAAACATACCAAGACTTTCAAAACCAACACCGGGCCCACAACATCAAAATCCCAATTTTATTACCCACAAAGCATAAACAAATACTAGATAATCACATCCTTAAGTTACTTGGAAATTTAAGCTCATTAGGACCTTCAATTAGACAATCTAGGAAAACCCCCAATTTATAAATCCTAGAATTTCCCCCAAATCGGAAAGGGCTTCTATAGACAAATTGAATGCTACAACATGATCGTCTATCATATTCCAATGCTAATTTACAATATGAAGACAAATTAAATCATATTACACCCTTATATCAAAGATTCAACCTCTCTTAATCTAATATGAATACTAGAATTCATCTTCCCCAATTTGCATACATTCTATTCCACCATTAGAGACTTAAAACATGAAATATAATCATAAGGATGATGAATCTTACCTCAAATAAAGAATTTAATCCCAACCTTTAAGAATCTCCCATTTTGCAGCTCTAGAACCGAGATGATGTTATTTTAGAAAAGTGATTTGACCTAGGGAATTTATGCAATTTTCAGATATTGCGATTCCACTCCTGCAGAATTGACTCCGCATGCACAGTCTCGCTCTGGCGGAAAAAAAGGCTCGTTGAGGCGCCGTCACTTGACAGCTCACCTCAGCACCGAAGTGGAACATGACCCCATAGAGGCGCACTCGCCCCTACATAAAGACCTTCACTGGCACGGAACTCCCACAAAATATCATAACCCGCTTCTGCAAGCCAACCTCCATAGAGGTGAACACGCAGGAGCGACAACTATACCGCTGGGGCGGACACCAGACACCAACAAAATGGATTTCAACTCAAACTTCCACCAAACACTTGAAACATTCTTGAGACCCCCCGAACACAAACCAGACATTCTCTTTCAGGGTAAACAGTGCTACGAACTCACTCGTGCCCTCGGATTTCCTATTTAACCAAGCTAAGATATACTTTTCTAAAGAATCGCTCAAAATAACCAAATTTCACCAATAAAGCCACAAAGTACATCTAATTGTCTCAGGAAGCAAAGAAATAACTCGACTAAGTTATAAATGACACTGTGGAACTACTAGAAGTGTCGAAACCCGAAAATAAACCCATTTACTCAAAAATCAACCTCGAGTCAAACTATCCAACTCTAAGGTTTTTATTTTGGATTTTTCATTTGAAACTCACATAAATGGCCTCAGAATTCGTGCCACCCATTCTCACGTCTCACAAACTCTACATAGATTCTACGGGATGGGTAAAATAGTCAAATAGAGGTCTATAGATGAAAATGCCCAAATGGGTCATTACATCAGATACCAATTAAACAAAAATTCATCCTCAAACGGAGAGAAATGAAAAGGGAAAACATACCAGAACTAGTGAACAAGCCAGGGTATCTACTCCGCATGTTAGACTCTATCTCCCAAGTCATCTCCTTAATAGAAGGATGCTTCCATTGCACCTTCACAAAAACTATCTCATTAGACCTCAATTTTCTTACCTACCTATCGAAAATAGCCACAGGCTCCTCTTCGAACTCCAAATTCTGATCAAGCAATACGGAGTCCACTTGATGATATAAGAATCGTCGGCATGGTACTTCTTCAGCATAAACACATGGAAAATCGGGTGAACACTTGAAAGACCGGTGGCAGTGCCAACTCATAAGCTACCTCTCTTACCGTTTGAAGAATATCAAAAGGTTTGATATACCTCGGACTCAACTTCCTTCTCTTAAACCTCATCACACCCTTTATGGATGATACCTTCAAAAAAACCTGTCACCAACCATAAACTCCATATCTCAGACCTTCCGGTCTGCATACTCCTTCTGTATGTTCTGAGCTGAGAGGAGCTTATCCTGGATCACCTTCACCTTATCTAAGGAATCCCTTAATAAATCGATACCCCAAGGTCAAACCTTAAATGCATCAAACCACCCAATCGGAGAACAACACCTCCTACCATATAGAGCCTCAAATAGTGTCATATCAATGTAGGAGTGATAACTATTATTGTATGCAAACTCTGCCAAAGGTAAGAACTGGTCCCAATAACCACCAAAATCAATCACACAGACTCGTAACATATATTTCAATACCTGAATAGTTCGCTCGGATTGACCATCGATCTGAGGGTGAAATGTTGAACTGAGATCCAAGCGAGTACTCAACTCTTGTGCAAAGTTCACCAGAAATGAGAAGTAAACTAAGTACCCCAGTCTGAAATGATAGAAACATGGACAACATGAAGACAAAAAATCTCACAAATATAAATTTTAGCCAACTTCTCTGAATTGTAAGTCGTCTAGACCAGAATGAAATGCGCGGACTTGGTCAACCTATCAATAATGACCCAAATAGGATCAAACTTACCCAATGTCTTGGGAAACCCAATAACGAAATCCATGACAATCCTCTCTCATTTCCACTCAGGAATAGGCATCCTTCAACTCTCTCAGCTTTGTCAGAGCCATACAATACGGAGGTATAGAAGTGGGTCGAGTACCCGGCTCTAGATCAATGCAGAAATTAATATCTCTATAGAGCGGCATACTCGACAGATCCGATGGAAAGACCTCAGTAAACTCACTAAGTACTGAAACTGACTTGAGAGAAGGAGCCTCTACACTCGTATCCTGAATATGAGCTAGGTACGCCAGACATCCCTTATCTACCAACTTCTTAGCCTGAATGAAAGAAATTATGGAGCAGGACTGGGAGCGCCTCTCCACTCTAACCTCGGAAGACCAAGCATCGCTAGAGTGATTATCTTGGAATGACAGTCCAGAATTGCATGGTACGGTGATAACCAATCCATCCCTAGAATAATATTAAAATCAACCATGTCTAACATGACCAAGTCTACCCATGTATCATATCTCATAAAAGTAACCACACAAAGCTGATAGACTCGATCTACAACCGCATAATCACCAATCGATGTAGAAACGAATAAGGATATCAAGCATACATACCCAAATCAGCAGAAAAATAGGTATACACATAGGAGAACATAGACATGGGATTAGACCTGTCCAACAGGTCGGGGACCCGCCCGGCCCGACCCGACCCGAAAAATCCAAGGCCAGGGTCAGCTTATAGCTGACCCGCGAGCCACCCGACCCAAAAAAGCGGGGACCCAATCTTATGTAGGGTCGGGCCAGGGTCAAAATATTTTACCTGTCTGACCCGACCCGCGTGTTTTTTAATATAATTTATATTATTTTTCCTTCATTAATATTTATTTTGTACTTATATATATTTTTGCCATTAATAAGTGATATAATTCATGTTTTTATAATATATATGTATTGCTCTAATCTATACTGAGCTCTACATAAACTAAGATAAAAATGGTAGTTGACTATTAATTATATGTTTATATTATTAGTCGTTCTTTTAATATCACGGAAGCATAATGTAGGGAGAGAAAGTAGTTGTAAATTAGTGAAACTTTAAATGGTCATAACTCTGCGCTCGGATGTCCGTTTTACCCAATGATTTTTTTGATTTTGCGTATTTTTTCGAGACAAATCGATTTCTAATTTTCCTTTTTTCTTTAGTAAACATCTCACGATACACATAGATTTCAACGTCGAAATTTCATGGTAGTGTAGGTGTGAATGTAAATTTCAGTTTTGGAAATTCAGTTTTAAAAAAATAAAATAAAATTCCTCAACCCGGCCCTGGCCCACCAAAAAATTCTGATGGGTCAGGGCCGACCCGTGACCCGTGACCCGTAGGTTCCCCGAAGGGTCAGGGCCAGGGTCGGAGATTTAAAAAAAATAGGGTCAGGTTCGGGCAAGCAGAAAAAAAAGCCACCCGGCCCGACCCGAGCTTTGGACAGGTCTACCTGAGATCAAATAACGCTAAAGCAGACTGATGACAGACTAAGATGTTACCTATGATAACTATATCTAATGCCTCAACCTCTGGCCTACCAAGGAAAGGATAATAATTAGTGTGTCCTTCATCGGACTGAGTACCCTACTACCTAGGCCTGAACGAGCCCCATCTCTACCCATCAAAGATCCACTATGGCTAGTCTGATAGCCACCACGGCCTAACTGGGAACCCCTTTTGCTAGACTGTCCGCCACTCCTGGATGGTTGTGTTTGGGTCCTGGGTGACTGGTATCCACCCGATCTAAAACTGGGGTAATCCCTCTTAAAATGTATAACCTCTCTATAGTTGTAACAAGTCCTGGTCTCTAAGGGCTGCTGAATAGAGATATAAGAATCTGAGTAACCATAATGATATTAAAATACCAAGGCTAAGTGCCCTTGGACGACTTGCCCCTACTATAACCGCTCTGCCCCACTATATCAATAAATCTTCTTATCAGACTTATGTCTTGTTACACCCCGCAAGTTTGTACATGGGATTCGTGATTAGTTGGTTAAGTAAAGTTAGAAGGAAAGAGTATTTCCTTTGAGATTAGGGGAGTAATCACGACGACCCTACCATTTACATTTACTTAGGTGTGATGAGGGTTTGAGCTAGACTATGGTGACTTGAGCCTTTTCTGAGTGATATCTATTGCTTATGAGAGCATCAAGAAGGTGTCGGGAGGTGTAGAGGCCATTGGGATTGAAGACAACACTCATCGATGAAGTTCGATGAAATTAAAGTGATACACTAAGCATTTCACGTCGCAGATAAGGTCTGCCTCACGGATGGGCCGCATAAGGGAAGCCAAAATTGGAGAATCTTCTAGGAGAATATGCAACCACATATGGCCATATGCGGCCGCATATCATCCCTGAAGTGGTGTGGCGATGCAACCCCTATTTTAAGAGGTAGTAGCCTCATTTCTTCATTTAGCATGACCAAATTAAATCCCCAAACCCTCCTACAAGTCTCCTATCTATTCCTTAAGATTCAAGAACACATCCTAAGTGATTCAAGTAAGATCTAACCCCAAAAGGTGGTGCAAGTGAAGAAAAAGAATTTTATGGTATTTCCTTGTTATTGAGAGTTGTGGTGAGCTTGAAGAAGTGGTTGAAGGCTCCTCTAGTTTTGTAAGGTAAGATTAGCCCCTCCTTCTTGTACTTAAGTTAACTTTGTGTTGGTTGAGACATAGGAATGAAAACCTACAAGTTAGATACTTGGAAGTAGTTTTAGGAGTTGTTGTCTTGTTCGAGCTATTTTGAGCCATGTATAAGGCATGTGGTGGCTGAAAATTATGATAAATAGTTTGAAGATATTGTTGTTATTGTTTTCCATGGGTTAGAATTGTTGATGGTATCATGAACTAGAATGAAAGGTGGGACAAGAGTTAAGTTTAACTTTAAATTGACTTGTCGACGATCATAGTTGCTACTAGTTATGATGGTGATGTTTGTGTACTTGTTTTGGTATAGATTGAAGTGCATTTTATACCAATTACGACTCCTTGTTGAGACAAGATAAGCTAAGGTATGTGAAGGCTATCCGTTTCCTTGTTTTTCGCATGACTTCTTTATCAAGTTAGTTTCGATTCCAGTGCACAAAGACGTGCTACTCATAGAGATTGCTTTCGAGATACCCTGACCCTATCCTACTCTCCCTAGTCAGAATGAGTTGTGTTTAGCCATGTCTAGTTGAGTAGTTAGAATAATAGAAAGCATGACTATGAAATGTGTAAAAATGATTGTTACCCTCGGGGTTATGATTCTTGTCTTCGGGGCTATGATAGTTTCTTTTGGGGCTACGATGGTTGCCTTCGGGCTATGACAGCTGCTTTTGGGGATATTGGCCATACAGATTATACAGACGCGCGCTTGCCTACGAGGCTATATATACACATATTGCCTTTGGGGTTATTTGTCTATGTCTAGGTGCCTTATACGAGGCTAAATAATAGATATTAGTTTGTATAGTTAGTAGATTATAGAGGCGGGTAAATATAGCATGTTCTACTTCAGTACAGTTTAGTTTCATTCGCCTTACATACTCGGTACATTATCTCGTATTGACGTCCCTTTGCCCTGGGACACTGTGTTCATGCCGGCAGGTTCAGATAGGTTGCAGGAAGGATCGCACCAGTAGGATCCGCCGAGTATAAACTTTTATAGTAAGCTCCAGATCGTTCAGAGTTGCTAGGTCTAGTTTTGTGTATTTATAGATCATGGGTAGGTCGGGGCCCTGTCCTGATCATGTTACAGTTATGACTCATTAGAGGCTTGTAGATGTGTCCTATGCAGTTAGTCGCGTCAGTATGGTAGCCTAGTCAGCCTTTGTGTATATAGTATGTTTTGGGATTTTGCTACTTGCAGAGACTAGGGTAGGCCTCATCAGCTGCCCAGTCATGTATATAGATGTGTGACAATAGTCCCATCCCAGTCAGGTTGTTCTTTGTTTATAGATATCTTAATATATGGTCTTAACGGCCTAAGTTGATGTTACGATTATAGTATGACCTCAATGGCCTAGTTTTCCTTTTTAGACTCAAATTGCGGGTTCAGTTTGGTACACTCGGGCCTAGCAAGGTACTGAAGGTATTGGGTGCTAGCCACGCCTCACTAAGGTTGGGGTGTCACAAATTGGTATCAGAGCAGGTCATGTCCTAGGGAGTTTATAAGTCGTTTCTAGTAGAGTCTTATTTATACATATGTTGTGCACCACATTTATAGACAAGAGGTTGTAGGGCATTTAAGAGTTGGTTACCCTAATTCTGATCTCAGATCATCCTATAGAGCTGAATATAAGCAATTCAAGTCTAATTCATATTTTTGATACAAATCATTCATGAATGACTAATATTAGGAGAGCTTCAGCTACTTAGAGAACTGGTGCAGAGGTAGGAGGGTACGATTTAGGCACCACCTGACAATGTGAATCGACATGAGTCCCAAGGATAGACACCCCCTCAGCTACCTTTACCTCCTCCACCACCAGATGAGCCTCCCAGAGATGCAGCGCCACCAATTCAGCCTTCGATCTCTCTTTCTGCACCCTATGACCAGGATATTAGGAGTGTTGTAAGTAGCTCAGGTAGTGGCTACACAGAGGAAGACAAGAGTACTAGCTAGTGCCAGAGCTTCAGAAGGACCCGAGAGTTTATCTTATTAAAACCTCAAGAGTTCACAAGGTCAAATACGAATGAGGACCCTCAGAATTCTACGGACAATCTCCAAAGAGTTTTCAGAGTAACGCATGCTACAAAAACTAAAGCAGTTGAGTTGGCAGCTTTCAAGTTGCGGGATGTCGTCATCCTCTGGTACAAGGCATGGGAGTGATCTAGGGGAGATGATGCCCCACCAGCTATTTGAGAAGAGTTTGTAGAGGCCTTTTTGGACCATTATCTACCTTTGAAAATCCAAGAAGCTCGAGTTGATTAGTTCTTGATTCTACAGTAGGGGAATGTGAGTGTTCGAGAGTACAAACTCTGATTTGACTCCTTGGCAAGATATGCCCCAGCTTTTGTTGATATGATGCATGCTCAGATTCATTGGTTCATATCAGGTCTGGCACCAGAGTATGTTAAGGCATGTACTACAACTATCGTGTATGAAAGTATGGACATCTCTCGTATTCAAGCCTTTGCTCAGAATTTAGAGGAGCGTCGCCTTCAATAATTGATTGCTGATCAGATTGAAATAGAGAAAGTTTTACGGGGCCTAAGAAGGATCCCTAGGTTGGTTACAATCCATGACAGTTCAGATGCACATCCAAGCCGTATTCATCTCAGTCACAAGGTTATGCTCCATCAGAACCAGGTCAGAGCTCCCGAGCATCAGGTTCGCAGAGACAATAGAGCACAGAACAGATGGGACCTACCCCTCCACGTTATGGTACTTGTGGCAGAGGACATTATGAAAGTTTCAGGTTAGGATCGATAACTTGTTATACGTGTGGTCGTGAGGGTCACATGATGAGGGATTGCCCAAATAGAGGGCAAGTAGCATGGCTCAAGCAACTGACTCGGTAATAGGATAATCTGCTTCAGTGTTGCCCCTAAGGTGAGGGTCCCAATATTCTACCGATAGAGGTCGAGGTCGAGGTAGAACCTCAGTTCAGGCGGTAGTCAAAACCGTATCTAAGCTTTAGCCGGACGACAGGACCCTGAGTTTCCTCAAGATGATATTGCGTGTATAGTGAATTTCCACCCGTATATTAAATATATCTCGACCGGTTCCAAATTTACTTTCTCTATAACGTCTAATTAGTAGGGAAGAATCGATATATAATTATAGTTGTGAATTAAGTTGTTCATAATGTTCAAGCCAAGGGTCAAGTTAGCTATTGCTAGATAGTTCTTAGAGGGCGATAGAGTAAGGATATGTAACCATTAAACCTTAGTCACATAAATAGGAATGGACATAATAATGTTATATATTAAATATATGTTGGCATCTTGCTAGGCTTAAAGTGATGTATAGGAGAATGGCGTCAAATGATAGATGGACTAGACAAGAGGACATATCCGAGAGGACCATAAGATAGAACAGAACCGTGTATCCAATGCAAAGGGAAATTTGGAGGGATGATAGTTGTAGACTTACTCGGGGAAATGATGATCTTTTCTAGCAGAATGCACAATAGAGAGTTTGAGAAATAAAGACTTCATGTTAAGAGGTTTAAGGGTACCCATCTAGAAAGGAAGAGTAAGACAAGAATGTACTATAATGACAAGAAGAGAATTGGTATACTGCAACGTGAGATCCAAACAGGGAGTAATATACATGTCAAAGTGTCCCAGTAAAAGCATTTTCGCAAAGCCTCTAAGGGTTAACATTCGAAGATGAATGTCTCTAAGGGGAGAAGGATGTTACACCCTACAAGTTTGTACGTGAGATTCGGGATGTGTTGGTTAAGTAAAGTTATAAGGAAGGAGTATTCCCTTTGGTATTAAGAGAGTAATCACGATGACCCTACCCTTTTACATTCGCTTAGGTGCGACGAGGGTTGAGCTAGACTATGGTGACTTGAGCCCTTTTCCGATGGATATCTATTTCTTAAGAGAGCATCAAGAAGGTGTCGGGAGGTTCGGGAGGTGTAGAGGCCATTGGGATTGAAGACAACACTCCTCGACCAAGTTTAATGAAATTAAAATGATACACTAAGCATTTCGCATCGCGGATGGGGACGCATAAGGGAAGCCAAAAGTCAAGAATTTTCTAGGAGAAGATGCAGCCGAATATGGCCATATGCGACACATATGGGGTTGCATCCCTGAGAAGATGTTTTTGTTATTGTTTTCCATGGGTTGGACTTGTTGATGATATCATGAACTAGAAAGAAAGGTGGGACAAGAGTTAAGATTAACTCTAAATTGACTTGTCTACGATCGTAGTTTCTACTAGTTATGATGGTGACATTTGTGTACTTATTTTGGTATAGATTGAAGTACGTTGCAGACCGGTTACATTGCCTTGTTGAGACAAGATAAGCTAATGTATGTGAAGGCTATCCATTTCCTTGTATTGGCATGACTTCTTTAACAAGTTAGTTTTGATTTCACTGCACAAAGACGTGCTAGTCATAGAGATTGCTTTCGGGTTAACCTAACTCTACCCTAGTAGTTCTCCCTAGTCAGAATGAGGTATGTTTAGCCATGTCTAGCTGAGTAGTTAGAATAATAGAAAGCATGACTATGAAATATGTAGAAACGATTGTTACCTTCGGGGCTATGATTCTTGCCTTCGGGGCTATGATAGTTGCCCTTGGGGATAAGATGGTTGCCTTCGGGCTATGACAGTTGCCTTCAGGGCTATTAGCCATACAGATTACCTACGGGGCTATACATGCGCGCTCTTACCTATGGGGTTATACATACACAGATTGCCTTCGGGGCTATTCGTCTATGTCTAGGTGCTTTATACGAGGTTGTGTAATGGATAATAATTTGTGTAGTTAGTAGACGACAGAGACATGTAAATATATCTAGTTCTCCTTTAGTATCTCTTCAGTTCATATTCAGATTGTTTTACATTTCAGTACAGTTCGGTATCATTCACCTTACATACTCGATACATTATCTCGTATTAATGTCCCTTTGCTTGGGGACGTTGTGTTCATGATCGCAGGTCCAGACATTTTGTAGGAAGTATCGTATCAGTTGGATCCGCCATGTATCAACTTTGGTAGTAAACTCCAAATCGTTCGGAGTTGACAGGTCTAGTTTTTATGTATTTATAGATCATGGGTAGGTCGGGGCCCTGTCCCAGTCATGATACATTTATGACTCGTTAGAGGCTTGTAGACATGTCCTGCGCAGTTAGTTGTGTCAGTATGGTGGCCTAGTCAGCCTTTGTGTATATGGTATGTTTTGGGATTTTTCTTCTTGCATGGGACTAGGGTAGGCCTTATCGGCTGCCCAGTCATGTATATAGATGTGTGGGAATAGTCCCGTCCAATTCAGGTTGTAATTTATGTACAAAGATCTCATTATATGGCCCTGCCAGCCTAAGTTGATGTTACGATTATTGTATGACCTCAATGTCCTAGTTTACCTTTTTAGCCTCAATTGTGGGTTCAGCTTGGTATGCTCAGACCTAGCAAGGTACTGGGTGCCAGCCACGCCTCACCAAGGTTGGGGTGTGACATATCTGGGTAACTTGCTCCTAACCGAATCAACCATCCTAGCATGCTCAACCACTATCTCTAAAAGAGGCCCTTGCAGCTACCAACTGTAATGTAGCCAACTGAAGAGGAACACTCAACCCTCTCACAAAGTATCTAACTCTATCTGCCTTTGTAGGTAGCAATGGTGTTGCATAGCACGCTAAGTCGTACAAGCCAGTCTCGTAATCAGAAATTATCCCCCTCTGCTTAATCTTTTGGAATTCATCACACTTGCTTAGACGCAAGCTAAGAGACACATACTTCTCTAGGAAAATTTGATAAAACCTGACCCAGAGGTGACCCAACTGGTCAATAATCAACATTAGCCCTCCACCTGCTTCGCATCACCCATAAGCTGATGAGCAACAAAATAGGCCCAGTGTGACTCGATGATACCCAAGGAGTGAAGACTCTCATCGCAGCTAACAATAAACTCGTACGCATCCTCATCGGGCTGTCTATAGAATATATGAGGCTTTATGTTGGAAAAGTGCTCTCCATATCTTTCGCTTATTGCAGGCCATAACAGTCTTGTAATTGGCCGAGGACCAACCTCGAGTGTCGAAATCTCATAAATACGGGGAGCTGACACAGCAGTTGGCTAACCCTTGGAGTACGAAACTCGGGAGTCTGTCCCTCTACCACTCGGGTGTGTAACCCACCCGGAGTAGTCGGATGCACGCCCGCCTGGCAAAACCATCAAGCATACTTAACAACCTGACCAAGATGTTCTGTAGAACTGGAGTAGCTATAAATTTGGGATGACCCCACCTCCTCATCATACTGCTCATCCTGAGGCTCAATATATGGCTCGGGGGATACAGATCTAGCACAAGCCTGACCGATTCCCAGTGCTCCACCCCTCGTTGATGTAGCTCCTTGGGCTCTACCTCAGCCCCTACCATGACCTCTACCAAGACTGCACACTACAAGTGCAGGTGCCAGTGCCTCCTCTCTCGCTGCATGGGCACGAGTCATCACCATCTATGAGAGAATGGGAAATAAAGGTTATATACCAATTTGATTAACCTTAGCACGAAAGGAATGAAGAAAGTGAAGTTTCATAAATGTCATATTGTCTCTCGAAGATAAGTACAGACGTTTTCTCACCGATTTGCAATACTCTACTAAACATCGCTCTTGTATTTAAGACCGTTTAACCTAAAGCTCTGATACCAACTTTGTCACGACCCCTTTTAGGAATCGTGGTGGCACCTACACTTCCCCACCAGTAGGCGAACCACTCCCAAATAATTTAACATGATATAAGAATGAAAAGTTGAATTATAACAAAATACTTAATTAATTGTCGATTATAATATAAAATGCAGAACATAAGTTTGAAATAATAAATAGACCCCCAAAGATCTAGTCAATAATAAAAAAGCGCTAATACAGATCCAAATCTGAATATGAAGCCAACATAATGCCAAATACTGAATAACATAGTCTGAGAATCTGAATCATGTCTCTCAAATCAAAGTAAAGACAGAGTAAGAGAATAAGCATCCAAGGTATGCCAGAAGGTAGCATCCTCACCATGAATGATGAATCAACCCACTCGGACTCAAACTTGAGGTCCCGAATTAGTACAAGGAGTTGTATCTGCATCCAAATAGAATGCAACAAGTATAGAATGAGTACACAAATGTACCTCCGTAGGCATCATAGATTGACAACAATGAACGATACGTAAAAAGTGATAAATATCGACTTGACACTAAATAAATCATATACTAGACAGTTCAATAATCCAGATAAGTCATGTAGTTCGTGTACAAGTTAACTGAAATCAACAAGCCACTTATTTCACATACGACCTCATACTCATAAGAGTTATCCGATTCCAGAAAGGTTCAATAGCAGTGTTCAAGTACTTACTGATCATTTCAAAATCCTCATTTATCTAGAAATCAATCAAGTGATCAATTACCAATCCAACACTTAATTCATCAACAGATAATCAATGCAATGAAGTATTTATGATATGAATACAATGCATATGTGAGGTACCTTTCATCTTTCAGTATTCAAGCGTTCAACTTCTATGAACAACACACCTATGGGGGACCCGTGAAGTCTATATACTCCCTCGGAATTTCTCAAGGAGCCCAGCACTTGGCTGAATAATAAAACCATTAGAGACGTGCAACCCGTTCCTCTGTGTATCATCATCTCAATGTTGCCATAATCTCATAAATGTCCTTACCTTTCCGGTCCCTTAGACCCATAGCATTTCCATACCACTCTCATATCAATATCATCAGAACTATGAGTGTATGAATGCAAATGACAATACAAGGCAAGAATCATGATGTAATGAGATGTAACCAAGTACAGAGATGAATATCACATGCTTTCAATAATTCAATAACATATAATTCAAGTAGAATCCGGATATCATATCAAAGCATGTGTGATGAATAAACACAACAATAGCAATTATGGAGATGAGCCCACATAATGGCGACGAACCCACATAATGGCAACAATCAGCAGTCGAAATCAGCTTAAGATTGATTCTCCAAATCACCCATCATCACAGTTCAACATCGGTACCCACTCAAACATTCATCACAACCGTCTGAATGGGACCCCCAAAGACGCCCAATAACCCCTTAATATTTATAACTGATTAGGTGCTTCTATCGGAGTCTAGTGAAAGGAAACCATAGCCTACCTCTTGGCCGAGCAGGAGCCTTAAACAGTCAACCCTATATGCAAGCCTTGCCCTTACATGGTAATCAAAGTCTAACACACATATATTATACATTAAAATAAATCTATCACATAATACAAGGACGTAGTCCTTATACCAAGACTTTGAAAACCAACCCCAGGCCCACAACATCAAAATCCAAACTTTATTACCCACAAACCATAAACAAATACTAGATAATCACATCCTTAAGTTAATTGGAAATCTAAGCTTATTAGGACCTTCAATTAGACAATCTAGGAGAACTGCCAGTTTATAAATCCTAGAATTACCCCCAAATCGGAAAGGGCTTCTATACACAAATTGAATGCTATAACATGATCTTCTATCATATTCCAATGCTAATTTACAATATGAAGACAAATTAAACCATATTGCACCATTAAATCAAAGATTCAATTCAAACCTCTCTTAATCTCATATGAACACTAGAATTCATCTTCCCAATTTAAATATATTCTATTCCACCATTAGAGACTTAAACATGAAATATAATCACAAGGTTGAAGAATCTTACCTCAAATGAATAATTTAATCCCAACCTTCAAGAATCCCCCCTTTGGCAGCTTTAGAGCTGAGGTGATGTTATTTTAAGAAAGTGATTTGACCTAGGAAATTTATGAGGTTTTCAGAAACAACAATTCCGCTCCAGCAGAATTGAATCTGCAGGCGCGGTATCGCTCTGGCGGACTAAGGGTTCATTATGGCACTATCACTTGACAGCTCGCCTCAGCGTTGAAGCGAAACATGACCCCCGCAGAGATGCACTCGTCCCTGCGTGAAGACCCTCACAAGGGCAGAACTCCCACAAATGAAAATCTTATAACACGCTTCTGCAAGCCAACCTCCACAAAGACTGACATATAAAAAGGGACAACTATATCGCTGATGCGGACACTGGAACAAAATGGATTTCAACTCAACACCAAACACCTGAAACTCTCTTGAGACCCCCTGGACACAAACTAGACATGCTCTCCCAAGGTAAACAATGCTACAAACTCACTCGTGTCCTCGAATATCCCATTTATTCAAATTTCACAAATAAAGCCACAAAGTACATCTGATTGTCTCGGGAAGTAAACCAATGACTTGACTAAGTCATAAATGACCCTCCGAAACTACCAAAAGCAACAAAACTCGGAAACAAACACATTTACTCAAAATTCAACCTTGAGTCAAACTATAAGGTTTTTATTTTGAGTTTTTCATCCAAAACTCCATAAATGAACTTCATAATCCGTGCCACCCATTCCCACGTCTCATAAATCCCACATAGAATATACGAGAAGGGTAAAATAGTTAAATGGAGGTCTATAGCTAAAAACAATCGAACTGGTCGTTACACCGAGTGTTTGGGGTTTTCTTGAGACCCTATATAAAGGGGTTTATGTTCACCATTCTAAGAGGCTGGAAATTCGATTTTCTCTATACACAGAATTTCAAAAGCAAACCCTAAGATTTTGAGTTCGAAGAGAGGAATCCGATTTTAATTGGAACCCTCTTTCAAGATTTTTGATTTCTTCGAGATTTTAAGTTCTATTCTTTTAAATTTGTCTGGATGAGTTGTGTGTTGTGCGAGCTGGAAGATCCTTCAAGCTTCAACACTTGATCCAGTTGCCACCATAAAAGGTAATATCCTATCCTTTTAAATTTATGCATTTTTACATGTTTACATCCTAGTTTAGGTGTTCGCTTATGTTGGTTTAGTCATGTAATATCTAGTTTCAATGTGTGTTTGACTAAATTCTAAGAATTCCCTATTTTTCTTGTAGTTGGTTCTGTTTGTGATTAGAATAAGAATGTGTTACATGATATTTTAGTAGCATGTTATTGATTTTCCTTCTATTAATTTGCTTAAACACCTAAGTTAAAATATGATAATCAGACCCTGTAACAGTTATGTATGCAAATAGAGTGTGAAAGTGTTAATGTGGATTAGTTGTGATCACTGGCTTTGTCTTTAGACTATCTATGGCTTAGTTGAAGTTAAGTAACACACTCGAATCTTGTTTGAAGTTAATCAACCCTGTTATAGATAATTTGCATAGCTCAACGAAAGTTAAATATTTCACCTAAGTCATGAGTATGCTTTTGTTTGGACCAAATAAACTTAACAAGTCTATTCTTTCTTGATAATGTCTGCTTCTTAGAATTGAATGTTCTTATGGATATGGATTTATTTGTTTAGTTCAAGTAAAATGGTTTAAGGCTTACACATTAGTCTATACTACTCCTTTTGGGTAAAATAGTTTTTAGTCCACAACTAGTCTAAACTGTTACATGTGATTGATGTAATGTCTGGTTCTAAATAATATGGAGATGTTGACATGGTTTGTTGAGGTTTAGAGTGAAGGATGATGGGGTTTCAGATCTTGTGTTAACCTTAAGCAGAGAATAAAAATCAAGAAGAGTCCCAAATCCTTCTCTTAGCCTCTAACTTAGAGTAAAAACTAGTAAAATGGTGGGATTGAAGGAATTGTTTGTTCTATAGTGTTGATATGTGAACTTAGTATATATTTGGATATTTGTTCTAAACGTGAATGGACAAATGTGTACGATGTTTTGCTTATGCTAGGACTGTACTCGATAACTCTGTACATTCTATGTGTATTTTGTCTGTTATGAGGTTTGGAAAGAAGTTTCTTAATGCCCACAAACATGATCCCCAACCCTTCTTCCTCTTTGATTTGTTGAGCATGAACTATTTGACTAGGAATTGTTATATAGTTTGCCAGTTTTTCTTGCAAGTGTTTTATATAGACAAGTAAATGATCCCAACCCATCTAGAGACTGCATTGTTAGGGCAAATATGATAAACTATATTTAGTCTAGCTAATGGGATAATCAATATGTGAAACCAGACTATTTACACTTTTTGCCTATTGTTTGATTAGTTCGCAGGATGTGCGGGGGACGAGCGACCGGGCCTGATAAGATCCCAGTTGAATTTTGAAAGAGCACAGGCATGGAAGGCTTGGAGTGGCTGACAGAGTTGTTGAATATCATTTTTAAGATGGCAAGAATGCCCGAAGAATGGAGGTAGAGTACAATGGTTCCTTTGTACAAGAACAAATGTGATATTCAGAGTTGCAACAACTATAAGGGTATCAAGCTGCTGAGCCATACTATGAAAATGTGGGAAAGGGTCATGGAGATGAGGGTGAGAAGAGGCGTGTCTATTTACGAGAACCAGTTTGGATTCATGCCGGGATGTTCGACTATAGAATCCATTCATCTTATTAGGAGGTTGGTGGAGCTGTATAGGGAGAGGAAGAGAGACTTACATATGGTTTTCATCGACCTCGAGAAGGCATACGATAAAGTCCCTAGGGAGGTTCTTTGGAGATGTTTTGAGGCTAAATGTGTACATGTGGCGTACACTAGGGCGATCAAAGATATGTATGATGGAGCCAAGACCAGAGTACGGACTGTGGGGGGAGATTCGGAGCACTTCTTTGTGATGATGGGGCTGCACCAGGGTTCATCTCTTAGCCCATTCTTATTCGCCTTAGTGATAGATGGACTGACGCGACAAATTTAAGAGGAGGTGTCATGGTTTATGTTATTTACAGACGATATAGTCCTGATTGATGAGACTCGTAGTAGGGTAAATGCTAAGTTGGAGGTTTGCAGACAGACTCTAAAGTCTAAAGGGTTCAGGCTGAGTAGGACCAAGACATAATACTTGGAATGTAAGTTCAGCAATAGGAGTGACCGTGAGATAGGCATGGAGGTGAGGCTTGAGACTAGGTCATTTCAAAGAAAGAAAGCTTCAAGTACCTCGGGTCTATTATTTAAGGAAATGAAGAGATTGATGATGATGTCACACATCGTATTGGGGCAAAGTGGATGAAATGAAGGCTTGCATCTAGAGTCGTGTGCGACAAAAAGGTGCCAAAAAAACTTAAAGGCAAGTTCTATAGGGTGGTGGTTAGACCGACTATGTTGTATGGGGCGGAGTGTTGGCCAATCAATACCTCGCACATATAAGAGATTAAAGTTGCAGAGATGAAGATGCTGAGATAGATGTGTGGGCATACAAAGAGAGATATAATTAGAAATGATGATATCCGGGAGAAAGTGGGTGTGGCCTCGGTGGATGATAAGATGCGGGAAGCGAGGTTGAGATGGTTCAGGCATGTGCAAAGGAGAGACACAGATGTCCCAGGGCGGAGGTGTGAGAGGTTGGCTATGGATAGGTTTATGAGGGGTAGAGGTAGGCCGAAAAAGTATTGGGGAGAGGTGATTAGACGAGATATGGCGCAGGTGCAACTTACTGAGGACATGACCTTAGATAGGGGGTTGTGGAGGACACAAATTAGGGTAGAAGAGTAGTAGGTACTCGAGCGTAGTTCTACTTATGCTTACAAACTGGTAGTTATAGTGTTCTTACCGTAGGCCCACTTAACATATCATACAAATAGGTGTAGTATTGCCTTATGATTCTCTGTAGTTTTAGTTCTTCTGCTATGCATTCTTTAATGTACTTGTTTTATCTCTTTTATCTTTAATAGTCATTGTTCCTTTTTCATACTACTTTAACCTTTTAACCGGATCTGACTGTTTTTCTTTTGCTTTACTTATCTTGAGCCGAGAGACTCGCGGAAACAGTCGCTCTACCTACTAAGGTATAGGTAAGGTATGTATACACTCTACCCTCCCCAAACCCCACATTGTGGGACTGCACTGGGTATGTTGTTGTTTATTGTTTGATTAGTGTAGATACACATAGGGTCTTTGATTGTTAGAACTACAGAATACAACTATTTTTTCATGTTTGCCTTATGGGTTGAGTCAAAAGAAGAGTTACACGCTTGTAGAGGGCATTGAGTGATGTCCCTAACTCATGATCTTAAGATGAAGCTTTGAGTATCCTAACTCTACTTCATTATAATCTGCTCTAGGTTAGGGGTTCTTTCTTGTCACTTTTTTAAGTTGTAGAGACCCTTTGAGTATATGTAGTGAGTCTAAAATTGAGCCTTTTCCCTAAAAATGACCAAAGACTGACATGTACCAATCTACTGCTTTAAACCTTGACTTAGTTGATCCATGAGCACCTTGGTTTCCTTTCCTGATGTGTTTAAATGATTGTAATGATGTAGAGGATCACATAGTGTCCCAGTTTTGCTTAATGTTAGGTGTAGGATTGTGTGACTACCCTAATTGCCTGAAAACTGGTTCAATTAGGAAGAGTTGTCCCTTGTATCCATGAATGACTGAACTATGATAACATGGTTCACTGACCCTCATCTTCCTTTTTTTTCCTGAATCTATTCATTTATGTGTATGTTGTCCACTTTGTTATGGAAAGTATTAAGTCTGTTTTGTTTATATTTAGTTAAGAGAATGGAATGTGGGGATACATGTATGACATAGGCAAAAGTAGCCTTGTTTTAGCAACATGTGTTTTGTTTCCTAAGTTTTGCCTCTCTTAATGCTCTGCTCAAGTTTGTTTGACTTCTCCCTCCTTTCTCCCATAGCTGTATATTTACGTGATGTAGGTAATGTTAATGACCAAAATATATCAAATAGCAATGGAAAAAATGATTCCAACAGTTAGACCTTTCTTTGATATATATTCTCTATTCCTAATTGCTGTTTTTCGAAAAATACTAGAAAGAGTGGACAAGGAATTCAAATATCCCTGCCGATGTATTTTGACATCCCACAGCTTCGGCATATCGCTTAGCCTCGTTCATCTTCGGTGCAAGAGCGCTCGATCAGTGAGCTATTACGCACTCTTTCAAGGGAGAAGCCTTCGTCTTTGCCCAGCATCTTCTGCATACGACTTTCCACTAGTTCCATTCCTGGTGACTTATCAGAATGAAGGAAGAAGTCAGTGAGAAAGGGCCTGAGTAAATCAGTTGTAGGTCAGGAAGACCTCAGGCTTTGATTATGTTTGAGCCCATTCCTCTCTTTACTTTCAAGAAACCATCTTTTCTAATGTAACTTGATAAACCTCTTAAATTTTAACATCTGAAACTTGAATATCTAAAACCACTATGGTTGTATGCATATCTGAGTAGTATGCTTATCATGAACTATAAATGTATTACCCATATTGTATGTATATATGAGTGTTTTATGAGAAATCCAATCATGGTGTAAGCCATCACATCTTGAAAAAACTGAGCATTTGTGTTCTCTTGTTCCCTTAGTAATACCCTTGCCTGATTTACACAATCTTTGTTCATAATTATTATGTCTGTGATATTTCAAGCTATTCATTGTCTTCAACATGCAATGTGTCACCATATATGACTTGAGTATGCTATTGAGTATACAAGATATACACACTTTGTATATTGAAAATTGTATAAGATATGTATTAATTGTATACCAGAGTATACTTGGGATATATAAAGTTGATTCTAGGAAGTATATGCCCTGATATACATGATATACATATCAATATATACTGTTAATACACTTTTAATTGTATAATGGTGTATATCATGTACATCCAATGTAATATCAAAGTCTGTTATACATGTTTTGCTATGATATTGGGCCTCCCTGCACTTGTTCGTTTAGATTTTTTGAAAATGGACATGTCTGCACTTCTTCTAGATTTCTTGAAAAATGGGCCTTTCCAGTGTTTATTGCCTCCAATCCTGTTACTTGGACATAAATAGGTTTGGACATGCTATGTGAGTTTCTTATATATGTTTAGCATATCTAGAATTGATTAAGTGAATTTACCACGACAAAATTCTTATTAATTAATTTTTAAGTGTGGATACCTTCTAACTCCCACTTTCCTTTTCATCCTTTGTTTGCATGAACTATTCATATGAGCCCAACTGGGCCTATTATTCACCTGCCTCTTCTATTGGGCCTAAGGCCCAACTTCTCTGTTTGACCGAGTCAGCCTCATCAAGCTGACCCACGTCTCATAGAGACAAACATAGAGAGGAGATGGCCTGGATCCTTGAAGGCCCAATAGTGGGTGAAAATTGCATATTTTTATACTGATGGGTAGCCCATTTTATTTACTTCTTTTGCTTATTTATTTGTATATGTAAAACACGCTGATGTATTATTAAAACCTTTAGAATTATAGTTGAAATCTCGATACGGATATCGATAAAATGACTAGTAACCCATTTTCAAATTAATGACCCGACATAAA
Organism: Anisodus tanguticus; assembly: GCA_034509755.1. Lineage (NCBI taxonomy): Eukaryota > Viridiplantae > Streptophyta > Magnoliopsida > Solanales > Solanaceae > Anisodus > Anisodus tanguticus. The sequence goes on from CM067557.1 coordinate 21,924,531, forward strand.
AGATAAAATATGGACATATAATCCTCCCTAAAACTGTCTTAGTCTTTAAATGAACGTAGGAAGATTTGGAGACTTAAATGATATTTTTTCCGGAAATATTACAAATAGGACTTGATTATGATTTTCAGAAAGATGTCCAAAAAATAAATATGTTTAAACTGATTTTCTTTTGAGTTTCGGCCCTTACGAAATAAGAAAATAACAAAGGATTTTGGCTTAGCCCACAAAACTGATTCTAGAGAAAAGGAAAAGGATCCTGGTCTTAGCCCACCAAACTAATTTTCAATAAGGGGTCAAATCTAAAATAGAAAACAGATTCTATCTTTCTTAAGTATTCAAAAGAAGGCCTTTTTTCTAAGAAGAATTCCTTTGGACATTTTGAAATAAAAATGAAGTCTTGTTTAAACTTACAAAACCAAGGCTTAAAGTTTTAAAACAAAAAACATTAAGTTATTTTTTGAACTGATTTAAGAGAAAAAAGTAAACGTGTACTATTTTTGGACAAAATAAAGTGGAAATCTACTCAAAAGATGTAGTAAAAGTAAACTTAAATCCCTCGAATAAGTTCAAACTCATTTTATAAAAATCAAAGGATTTTCACAAGTCTTTCTTCCAAAATTCCATGAATGAAAAAGTAAAAGCAAGACTTTACTTCTTTATACATATGTCTTAAAACACATGTTAAGCAAATAAACAATTTAGCCACAATTTTAGAATTCGTAGGTAAACCGCATCGGACGAATTTCTTCCGAGGTGTCTTACACATTTCTTGGGAAATCACCAGAACCTTTACCCGAACTTTGGTACTGTTTTAAAAGGTTTTCGAATTAACAACCTTTAAAACAAATGGTTTTATGATTCCCAAAATTAATTAGGTGGAGACTATATTTTAATATAAAATAGAGTCAAGTTATGACAGTAGCTTTTGCGCTCGTGTAAAAGTAAACCGTAATAGATGGTGACTCCGTTAGGGATTTCAACTAGGTTCTAACCATAAGGGTTCCAATATACGTGGATTTGTTCTTGTTTGTTTGCTTATGTGTTTTAATTCCATATGTATATTGTCATTGTATTCATGGCATGAAATTCACACACATATACACTCACATCTGAGCACAAAGACGATTATGCGAGTTAGCAATCGTCCTCTAGTATAAAACCAAAAATCTTTCTTGGAACACATTGAAGACGTATTTGGTTAATTGTCGTACAGTAATCAACAACGGTTCATAATGCGATTGTCCACTCAAGTTCCCGATCCTTTGAAAAGGCCACTCTAGTTAACTAGGATAGAGCAAGGCCAAATCTCTATTGCTCAGCGCATTTGTACCTAGGACGGCTTAAGTATTCGAGACATACTTAAGTCCATTAGAAGACTACCTTTCATGTCAAGACGGTTTACGACCCGAAAGACATCGCATCCCACTACATGCTAATAGAAAACGTGATTGTGTATAATTTTGTATAATCTCGAATGTTAAGAGACATAGGGCTAAAGAGAGCCAAAAAAGGATCTTTTGTGTAAAATCTTGTATAATCTCGAATGTTATCAATTTCAGTACGTGGGAAGCTTCTTCATTCGAAGGACTTTCTGCTTCAAATCAAACGTTGATGAATTCTCTCCCATGACCCATTCAATCAATGCTACCGGGTATTCGCTCGCTTATTGAAAATCTTTCCATACCATATTTTGTATTGGTCAAGGAAGTTTTTCTGATGGTATGCTTCTAGGAATCTCTGGTACTTTCAATTTCATAATTGTATTCCAAGTTGAGCACAACATCCTTGTGCACCCATTTCACATGTTAGGCATAGCTGGTGTATTCGACGGCTCCCAACGCATGCTGCATTGAGAATCTCCAAAGAAATTAGAAGAGCCTATGATAGCGTATGATTATTCCCATTTGTGACCGACGGTTGCTTGCAAGAGGTGGTGATTGCATCAAATTTTATTGAACACTATACAATTTCGAAAAAGAAGTTGCTTGCCCAAGATGATGTTGTTGAATAGGCGGATTCTTGATCTCCAGCTTCTTCAGAGGGGGAAGGATGAAGAATCCACTCATGGACCAGAAATAAATCAAGACAGATCAGCCCTATACTTCAATTAAAATCGCAACAGTTGGCTGAACCCATTTCAGTTGTTGCGTAATCATAGAAAGAAAAGCATATATGGGCTAAGACCTGTTATTGTATAACACATTGTATAAACACAGAAGACGGATATGTATGAGCTAGGCCCAGATTGTAAACAACGAAACATGTAGGAAGAAAGGAAAGGAGATCAAATGGGCCGAGCCCAAGAGATTAACCCTAAACAAATTCAGAGGAAGCATGCCAATAGGATGGAAGTTTGGGACAAGCCCAAAGATGTTTAAAATGAATGAACCCCTATTGATATACTCAACCTGTACACTTCGTATACTAAATATATTTAGCATACAGGTTGTACATCAGGGTGTATATCAAACATACAAATGCAAAATAAGGCAGGCAGATGGAGCATAAATCATGCATATGACACAGAGACTCTTAGCTGTCTTATATACCTCATGATTTCATGTCTAGACCTCCTATTCAGCTAATGAATCAAGTAACATACCTCTATATTCATTAGCTTAATATATATATATATATATATATATATATATAATATGGCTCAAACAGTGAAGACAAAGTCATTGCAACTCAAGACAACAACCATATCAGTATTAGCAGGGTTAAGCAAAACTCAAGGGCAATAGCAGATAACAAGACCATTCATGAAAGCACTACTCAAGCTAAAATAACAAACATATTGGCAACTTAGAGGGTTCCTAATCATTACAGGATTAGATAGCAACAGTAGAACATAAACTAGACAGGACAAATAGGCATGTTTATCTCTTCATTTCACTCTTCTAGTTTTGACAGATAATGGTGCAGTTCTGTTCTCAATCAAGTACATGCTAAAGCATTTAACACGGATATCAGCAAATAGCCACATGTCTCCTAAGTTAACATGGGACTGATCTAGACATGGACTATAAACAGGTATTAAACACTATAGGGCATACAAACAGGTTCAGAGCTATGTGTTCAAACCTAGAGATTTGAGTTGCGGACCGTTTACAATGAAGAAAAGGGTTCAATTTATAAGACTCATAAAACGCTAGCAGACCCAATCGAAATCGTGTGGGAGAACAAAATTGGGGGGAAATTTCCCAAAAAGTTCTCAACCAATAGAAATTCGTTATTTGAATTCATATGAGACAAGAACCAAAAATTCTCCGAAAAGCAAAAACCAGGGGTAACCTCACCTGTGGGGGTGGTAGTGGTGTGGTGGTGTGCGGGCAAGGGAAATTATTGCCTTTGCCCATATTGAACGAGCAAAACTAAGGCAATGCGATTGTACACTGCGATTTTGCCATTTTTCGGCGTTGAAGGATTGAAGAGAGAATGAGATCCTTAGGGCTTGTGTTCTTTGCAAAATAGGTAAGGGAATGGAGAATTGGGGTGTTTACGCATGCTTGAAGGAATTGGGTCGGGTCACGGTCCAATTGGACTGGACCCGGCCGCCTTTAATAAAATGAAATAGGGCCCAAATTAGTGCTTTTATAAAATGAATAATGTGGTTATTTTTTTAAATTAAGAAATGACCCAACTAAATTCAATTATAGCTAAATTAAATCAAGAGCTTCAATTTGAGCTCAAATTGGAAATAACACTTTAAATCATGCAAAATTCCTTTAAATTAAAATATGAAGTGATTTAAATTTGAGATATTATCTAAATATCCTATTCAATATTGATCATTTTTAATTGAGAATTTAAGCAATCAATTGCACAATTAAGCTTTTTTCTAAATTTTGAAAATTTTAATTAAATAATGTAAAAATAAGATATGATATAAAATAAGTATACCGGATAATATATTTTCAAATAAAGTGACAATGTATTTTGTAAAATCATTTTTTTCTTTGTAAAAGATATATTTTACTCCTCCGTGACTTGAAAATTTTGAATGATTAAATAAAATTATTGGAGGCTAAATTAGATATTAACAACTGCCCCTTCGTTGTTCGGGGATGGCAGGACCATCCCTGAGCGACGAAATTTGAAAAACCTAGTTTTTAGCCGAACAATTGAAAAGTACTTCACATTTTTATGTCATTTCTGGAAATTGTGGTTGGACCCTGATCTCTGGGTTTGCTACATATCTCAGGTTGTAGAATTCAAGCCACATGTAGTTCAACTCGATTAGACTTATAGAAAGCAATAAAACAAAGTAAATAACTAAAAGGTCCCCGAATAATTTTGTTGGAATTTGACCGATTCTTAGTTACTGAGTTCGCCTACATATCCCAATTTTTTAGAATCATGTCACTTGTAGTTTGACTCGATATCTCAAAAAGGGTATCCCCTTATGCGGAAATGCCTTTGCCCGTTTTGAAAACCTTTCTGGTATGTGTCCAACCGATCGTCGATTTTTTAAAAGCTAAACATTTCCCTTATTGTTTGCGATTGAGTGTGGTGTGGAGTGGTCTTCAAGCCTATGTCCATAGAGCTTGACTCTCATTGGTACATCATTTCATGAGGCTCCCTAAGAACAAGTTCCACATTTGCTCCACATGCGTCTGGATCTGGTCTGCTTGCTTTCCTCGTCCTATAGCTTCTGACATGTTTCCATTTGCTGGGATATTGATGCATTTGATTGTTTTTTTCTACCACACCTCTGTGGCTTTGTTTGTTGTACCCTATTTGATTACATCCTCTTGTATAGTGTTCTGTTGAAATATGTTACCATATGTTTCCTTGCTCCAGATGGATATAGCCTTTTTGACCTTCTTCATCTTAGCCTGAAATTCAATGAAAGGATTAACAGGAAAGTCTAGACATCAATTCTTTTTAACCAGTTCTATAAAAGTATGATGCTTAGTCCATAAGTTCAGGAATCTGAAAGGCTTTATCACCTGAACCTCACTACTGTCACAAACCATATGCAAATGAGCATGATCAGAACCATGTCTTATCATGCATTGAACCTATGTGGTAGGAAATATGTTCAAAAATTCTTGGTTTACAAGAATTCTATCCAATATTTTGAAGATGCAATCATCCTCTATTATACCATTCTACCATGTATATTTACTTTCTATAAACTTCAACTCTATCAGCCCACACTTGTTTATAAAGAGTTCAATGTAAATAGTCTCTTGATGCTCCACTGGAAGGCCACCTAATTTCTTTTCATCAGACAAGATGATATTAAAGTCACCACCAACTATCCAGGGTGACTGTATTGCCCCTGCAATATTAGTCACCGAGTCCCATAGGTTGTCTTTCTGATGCTGTACATTTTGCATAAATAACTGTAACCATCATTGATTGTTGTATACGCACATTTGTGAGTTTGAGAGTAACATACTGCACCTCATCTGCTATGATCGGACCATACCAATCTTCTGTCCAAAATATCCACAATTTGCCAGATGTTTTGACCATAACAATGTGAATGCCCAGTCTCCTTATATACTCCTCTATTTCTTGAGGCTATTGGAAAGGTTCCACTAGAGCTATAAATGTGTAATGAAGTCTTCTATTAAGCTCAATTAACCTCTCAAAAACACTTTGAGTTTTGACTGACTTTATATTCCAAAAAAATAGTTTATCAATCATTGAGTTAAGGACTGATGTTTCACCTTATTACTCCTTGTAGTCACCTGAAGTGGTAAGACTGATTTTGGCTTTTTTACGGCCATATTTTAATCTTTTCTCCTGTCTTGGTGAAAAATCTCCAGCTTTGGCCACATTAATGATGTTTTGCTCCATTGATTCATCTTCTTGCGTGTCTCTGATATGCTCCCTATTTTCCTTAGAAATTAGGTCTTCTTGGGCTATTTCCACTGATGATACTACTTGCAACTAATTCTCATTTGATTATCTTTCCACTGATACAGTAGCTAGTGTGGTAACATTTTTTAGTTGCTCCGAATTTGTGATTTCTCCTTCTTTCCCAGACGAGTCCCTACTAGTTATCTCATTATCATCAATGACTTGTAAAGCTTCACCTGGAATCCAATGCATTTCCGGTCATTTTGGCCATTTTTTATTTTCTAAGGGTTTTGGTTTGAAAGTCTATGGTTAATTTGCTACCATGACGTTGTCGAGACCAACCTCGTTGGTCCTTGTAATAGGGGGGATTATAATTTATATAAGATAGGGATCGAGTCTTACTTAGACTTTGTACATATCACTCCGTGAGAAGTCAGGCCCTTCTGTAGTTTGGTTTACATAGAAATTATCCCTAATTTCATTCTACGCAAACAAATTCATAGACCAGGCCTAATAAGGTCTTCCTACTACCCCCCTTGGGATATCAGGTCAGACGTAGTTTCTTTTACAAAATAAAGGGGAAGGGTTAACATTTAATTGAAAGGAAATGGGACGCCTAAGTTTACCCGAAATATGACTTCACCCTGAAGCCATGGCGGGTCATCATCCTTACGATTGCGCATTCTTCCGACATCTTTTCTTAGTACCGGCGGGGTAGAACTACCCATATCTGACTGGTATTGACCAAATGCTCTAGCTCAAATTTAAAAGCCTCGCATTTTTCAATGTCATGTCCCGGTACCCCTAAATGGTATAAGCAGATCTTCCTCCTCTCTGAAGTACTCCAGAGGGTTTCTAGGCAGTCTTGACCAGACAAATCTTGTTGGTGCTAGCTAGTGTAGAGAAAAGGCTTGCATATGAGTCTTCCAAGATAGTGAAGTCGTAGCGCCAAACTTGCGTGTCGATGGTGATTCCTTCACCAAGCATGATGGGGTCATGAACCAGTAGGGAAAGTGGGCCCCATGGCTTGTGGATAGTATTGTCATTTATCAATCTTATAATCCTTTTCCCGAGGGATAGGCATTCATCAGTGGTGTGGCCAGGTTGATCTTTGTGGAAAGGTCACCTCTTGTGAGCATACATGGGTGCACAAGTCGAGAGGACATCGTGGCTGAAACACAATGCTCCGACAACTTTCAGTCCTTCGAACACTTCGATGCTTTGCACCGACCTTGAAGGGTGAAGTGCGGGATTTGAGAGCAATTACCCATCAGATAAGGGATGATGTTCGGGATGATCCTTGTGGCATCCCGTAGTAGTTAGCAACTTCAGAAGCGTTAGGGGTGGCTTTATCAAATGGACCACTTGATTCTTCGGCATATGGTTCAGGATATTCATCGAGCATCTTAGTCTCCCGCTTAGGTGTCTTAAATAGTGGGATGTAGTTGTTGACCATTTTCTTGACCTCGTCTGGGAGGTTTTGACATTAGCTTTTTGCTCGGTAGTCTCTTTCGGAAGGTTTCCTACCAAGTCTTGAATGTGGTAGACCTCTTTCATTTTGACTTTAGCTAGGTCAATCTTCTGCTCTACTTTGTGGATCTTTTCCCGAAGCGATTCTTCAATTTCCTCTTCACTACTCAAGTCGGCAAATGACATCGTGGCACTTTGGCTGTCTTAGACGTCCATTAGTAGCAAATCAACGTTTAAAGAGGTGTAAATTTAGTTATGTTTTGGAATTTTCTTGTGTTATTCTTTTGGGTGGGTGTCCAGAATGTGGAACCAATCAAGAGTTCGGACGAAATACATGAAAGCAAATATATCACATAATCACATAATTAGCAATTTGTAATATTTGCTTTCCTAAACATTTTTGCAACAAGGTTTTCTAATCATTTTGAAATATAATTGTGTCAAATGTTGATTCAAACCATTGCCCCCATAATCATATTTCATCAGTAATAAGGTTTTCCCAGTGGGGTTACAAAATATTGATAAAGCACTAAATAAAAGATCAGTAGATGTCACCTCTAGTGGTAGATGATGAAGCTCTGTCTGTCCGAGCTTTCTTGGCCCTTCGAATGGCGGTCTGAATTCGGAGGTGAGTGGACACCAACAATGAATCAATCCAGAACCCTTTCTCTATGAAGGTCATAAGTGTAGTCTCGTCCATCACTCTTCTCATCCGAGCATCAAGATCCTTTAAGCACTCATGGGTGAAGCCTAACTCCTCGGTCAAGCTCGCTATGATAGTCTGATCATGCTCTATCTTTTCAAAATACTTGGAAGCTCGGTTATCAACTTTCCTTTAGTTATGACGTGCCTTGATCTCGGCTTTTGAATCCCTATTCTGCCTACACTGATAGCGGTTTGGTCCCGGAGTGATGGTGCCTTGCAAATGTGTCTTAACCAGTCGACAAAATCTTGGTCACAATCCTGATGGAACCTATCTTCGGCTAGAGTCTCCGTCCCCATCTCACTCGATCATTTTACTCTCAAATGATATCAGCAACCCCTTTGATGCTATCCTATTTGTAGTCGACCACGTACTCTCTCATGTTTCCTACTTGGGGTATCACTTGTCTCCTACCTAACTGTCTTAGGACCCTAATAGGTGCACGTGGACAAATTCCCCGGATTTCTCTACATGGCAACAAATAACATTTTCTACCTCTGACTACAATACTCTTGGATATAAAGTCGGGCAACCTCCACTGTAGGTTATCCTCTCAAAGTCTCAAAAAGATGAAAGCCGACGCCTTTTTGGTTTGGTTCCCGAAATTTGGACAATTGGCTTGGAGGTTATCCTTTATGCATTCTTGGTCCAAGTATGAGGGACCCTCGGATTCATTGAGGTGTTTGATGATCCACCATTATAGTAGTAGCTTACCCCCTTAGAAGTACCTATGTAGGTTTCAACATTGACCTAAAGCTCGATACATAACGTCTAGAATGACAAGACTAGGCCAAAGTATTTGGTTTTTCCGTTTGAGGTTATGCCATGAAAGATAGGATGGGTGACATAAATGACATAGGCATCTATGGCAAGGTGTCGATCTTTGGGAAAACCCATGATTCCTAGTAGGCATATGGCAAAGGTTAAGGGTCAGGTGGCTTCCCAATCGGCATAAGTTCGAAACTCAAATGAGTGCTCTAAGTACCCTCTTTTGAACCCAAAGCGGTTGTAAAGTTGCCTAAAATCTACAGTTGGACCGAAGATCCAATTAGAAATGGATAGGGATAATAACTTCATTATCTCATCGGGAGTGGGCCTTTGTGGTACTAGAAGGTTATGGTCGGGTTTCTTCCTCCTTTTCATAGGTCTTATTGCTATCTATGCAGTTTCGGATCTCCCCTAAAGTTGGTGTCATCTCAACATCCCGGATCCTAAACACCATTCTATCACAGTCCTAGTATCCAATGAGTACTTCTTGTAGTTCCCTATTTCCTTTCATGGTCATTAGTGAGGGTAGGTGTCCTAGACAGTTCATAACTTCTCTTTGTTGTGGGGCGTCTAGCCACGACCACTAAAACCTTAGCAACTCGGGTGCTTCCAAAATCATGTCGAACTTGAGGTTGGTATGCATCTACAAAACAAAGCACAATTAATTCTCTACCCCAAGGACAATATTTTATCACATAGGCACAATCATGTTTCCACATAGCAAATAGTTGGATGCGGTGCCCTTGGGTCATAGACCGTCAAAGCATAGGGTAATCGCCTAATGGGTCCAAATATGTCTAAAATATTTGAACCCATCTAGGTAAGCATGTGCTAGTTTAGTAGGGATTTAGCTTCGCTCTATTCTAGGCAAACTAGAGTGATCTTTCAAATGACTAGGGACTCGAGCGAACTGCTCGAGGTGAACCGTTGGACGACTGCTAACTCCGTCTTTAACGTGTTCCAAAGAAAGTAATTTAGTTTTTTACCGGAGAACGCTTGTGAATTTATAACATAAGTAATTTATAACATTTATAACATGTTGTATTAGAACCCTTATGGTTAGAACCCAGGATTATCCCCAACGAAGTCGCCATCTGTTACAGTTCACTTTTATGTGAGACATAAAAGCTACTAAGAGGTTATGGAAACTCTAATTGGATATTTAGTTTTTAGAGTCGACACCTAATTTATAGGTAAATTAGGAAAAATAGGTAAAGGACTTATTCAAAATTCAGTGAAAAATACTTTTTGAACAAAAGTTTGAGGTAAAGGTTCTCGTGATCCCCCGAGGAATGTGTTAGACATCCAAATATTAAGGATTCTTAAAATACTGTTGACTATATCATGTTTACTCGTTAAAAAATGCTTTTAAAAATATTTACTTTCCGCAAAAATCATTTAACATGTCATTGATTTCAAATTATAAAGAGGTTTTAAAGAAACCAAAGAGTTGTATTCCGCCTAAAGAGGTCCGTATAGGGGTAATTTCTTTATAAAGAGGTTTTAAAGAAACCAATAAGTTAGGTTGGTCCGCCTACCGAGCCCACCAGTTAACTATTTTCACCCATAGTTGTGCCTTCAATGCGCAACTATAATGTCGGACTCAAATGAATGAAATAGTTGGGCCTTTGGCCAAACTGGTTTGATAGTACTCTGGCCCAAGCGACTCGTATTCCATACGTGCAAGAGAGGAGTGGGAAATAAGAAGGTAGTAGTTAGAATGTGCCCAAACGTATCTAAGTATAATACAAGTAATGTAAAATTAAATACGCAATTAAGATGAGAAGTAAACATGTAAAGGAAATGCCACTCATGGGCCATAATTAAATCAAGACAAATCAGGCCTAATACTTCAATTAAATCGCAACAGTTGGCTGACCCCATTTCAGTTGTTGCGTAATCATAGAAAGAAGAGCATATATGGGCCAAGACCTGTTATTGTATAAACACAAAAGACGGATATGTATGGGCTGAGCCTAGATTATAAGCATAGAAACATGTATCAAGAAAGGAAAGGAGATCAAATGAGCCAATCCCAAGAGATTAACTCTAAACAAATTCAGAGGAAGCAATCCAATAGATGGAAGTTTGGGACAAGCCCAAAGGTGTTTAAAATGAATGAACCCCTACTGATATACTCAACATGTATACTTTGTATACTAAATATATTTAGTATGCATGTTGTACATCAGGGTGTATATCAAACATACAAATGCAAAATAAGGCAGGCAGATGGAGCATACATCATGCATATCACACAAAGACTCTTAGTTGTCTTATATACCTCATGATTTCATGTCTAAAACAAACCAATCATATACTTTAACATTCAAAACATATAGCAACTCAATAACTAAAGCAAAGATAACTTGCATCAACACCTCCTATTAGAGAAGAACAATTATACAATGCTGGACGATTCGCGTCAACAACTCAACTATACAAACACTATAGAGAAGAACAATTATCAGTATTAGGAAATACAACAAAAAATATAAACTTAATAAGTATAGAATCTTTAAAACAACTAAAAAGAACCACCATGACTCTCATGCATATGGGACTAATGGTAGTAGGTATAAAAGGTTTAACAAGAAAAAAATTAGGAAGCACAGTTCTCATAGTAATCTATGATGACAGATGGACAGATATGAAAAAATCCATCATAGGGATGACTGAAATAGACATGACAAGACAATGGAAGAATTTTTTATATAAGTCCAGACTTCTTAATGAACTTAGCTGAATTCGGAAAACATATTAAAATAGGAATACAGACAAAAGTTTATGAAGAAATGCATAGCGGAAATAACCTACTGTTATGCTTAGGATTCTTAGGTAAAATGACAGACAATAGTAATACCAAGTTTAAAATAAAAATTAATGACGTAGTAGAACTAATGAGTAATAAAGGAATTAATTTAATAAAACCTGTAAAGATTTTACCAGAAGAATACGCAGGCCTAGAATGGAAATTAGAATAATTTAATACAAAGAAAAAAATATTACAACCAAACTCTCATATAGAATATACAAATCCTAGCGAAGAAACTTCCATAAGATTTACAGACTATAATTACATTCCACAGAAAGACTGTGAAGAAGAAAGTACACTAGATGATAAAGAAGCAACATAATTTATGAACATAGAAATAATCCAAGAAGGCTATGAAGTAGACATCGCCATAGAAAAAGCAAGAAGCCTGAAAAAGGAAAAACAATGGATGTTATTTAAATGTAAAGGTTGTAAATTAGATAATATGGAATTAGAAAAAGCTATAGATCATTTTAAATTATGTGATAAGAGAACTGATAATCTAGGATATAGAGGAGCAGATTTCTAACGCAAAAACAGATTCGTTTGAAGAAATCTGGAAAGACTTTATTCTTAGTGAAGACGAATTTGAGACAAATTCAGTAATAAGTCAAAAAGAACTAATGGATAGTAACGCAACAAGCTCCAGCCCATTCCAAAGAACAACCTGAGAATATTTTACGGTAGATACAAGTACCGGAAATGTACCAAGAAGATGAGTTTTTAGAATAGCAGGAGAACCTGTAGAACAAGTAAAACCCTCAGGTAGGAGAATGCCTTTGGAAGAACCCATCACTCTCCAAGGAGGGAACAGGGGAAAAATTTTAAATATAGCCGCCCACGATCCACAGAGATGGAACTATGTAATCGACTTGTGGAAATGTATAGTAGTAGTAGATTACATACAGAACTATGTAGAAACAGATGCTGAGACAATGTATAAATACTTAGAGACTTTCTTAGGAGAATCAACCAAAGCCTTATGGGAAGCCTACAAGACAGACTTTCAGGTAGAGTTCCAACAATTAGTAGCTATGGGACCAAACCCATATAATTTTACCAATAAAAATACACACTTTAATTACAGGAGATGATCCTAATAGTGGCTTAGTAATTTTACAGAGAAATGCCCTAATTAAGCTAGAACAATTGAGTATTAGCAACTGGGTGTACATAAAGAAATTTTTAAATGATTTCTTCTATTACTGTACAATCAGTGGAAACTCATTTGATCAAGAATTAGGAAAGAAGTTATATAATAAATTACCAGGAGCATTAGGAAGAGAAATAGAAGAACGTTGGAACAAAAGAGACGGGGTTATACAAAACCCAAATGCTAAATGGTCAATAGGACACGAGATCCAACACGTAATGGAGATTTTACAAGAAAAGTGTACTCACCTCAAAATACAGAAACAGTTAAAACAGAACGAGTTAAATTTTTGTAAAAGCGTAATCTATACAACTCAAAGTTATGATAAAGACCCACAGAAGAAAAGAAGTTATACATACAAAAAGAAATACAATAAATATGGTTATAAGAACTATGATAATTATAAAAAGAAAAAATACTTTTTAAGAAAGTCTTCAGGTAGAAAGCCATATTTAGATAAGAATAGACATATAAGAAAATATAGAAATGATAGAAACTATAAAAATAAGTTAGAATGTTTTACGTGCGGTAGTATAGAACATTTAGCTAATACTTGTCCTAAAAGAATAAACAATAACTCTAGAAATTCCCAATTAATAGAAGATTTTCAGGAGACTTTAATTAATGTAGATGAATACATGTCAGACACCGAGAGTATATACTCAATAGTGAGTATAGAAACAGGAGAAAACAGTAAAATAGATTCTTCCGACTCTGAAGCTGATGAATTCATAAATGAGATCGGATTAGAACACCTAGATTTAGACACAGATTTGAATAATCTAGTAAATACAAAAATAGACTGTGATCATATTTTTGAAAGGAATAAAGGACTAGACAACAACCCTTGCTGCATCTATAAATGGTTCCCTAGCAGAAGTAAAAGGGCAAAATGTAAAAGTTGTTTTCTAGAAGGATGCATAGAATGCCTCCAGAAAGAATTAAACATTCTAATAAGCCCAAAGGAAACCATGAAAAAGATACCAGAAGATCTAACTCTAGCAGTAAGAGTAATGACCCTAAAAACTAGAATAAATACTTTAGAAACCAGACTTTCCAAATTAGAAAAAGGAAAGCAAAAAGAACAAAATGATGACCTCTCTATTGAAGACGATCAGTTAGAAAATGAAACAATTACAGAACAGTCTTCAGAATTAATGAACACTGAAGAACATAGAACATTAATATGTAATGAAGACAAGAAATTCGGATCGTTAAAATTATTAACGAAAATAAGAATTAAAGACTACGAGATTACTACTCTAGCCCTAGTAGATACGGGATGTACAAAGAGTATTTTAAACAAAAAGATAATCCCAAATAAGTTAGTTAAAACTTTAGACAAGCCTGCTTCTGCCATGCAAATGGACGGAACCCATAATGTTTACAAACATTGTATCCAAGAAGCATCAATTAGCTTTATTAATACATGCTCAAAGTTTTACAATCCGAGCTATAAGATAGACAAAATCTTAGTAAGAAATTTAAATATTAACTCAGATTTTATTATTGGTCTAGACTTTCTACTAGATAATAACGGAAGTTGTACTATAACACGAGATGGTGTTATTTTTCAGAAGAATAGCACATATACTCCAGTACAGACCCAAAAGACAGAAACTAGGATTCTACAAATCTCCCCAGTAAATCTACAAAATACTAATGATTGCTGTCAAGATTGCACTAATGGAGAAAAATACTGCGACAAAAGTAGTAATAAGAACCTAATTTTAGAAGAAATTCTAGAAGAAGATATAATAGGAAAGAACTATACATTGATTGATATAGAAACAAAATATTATAATTTTAAAAACGGAATAGAAAGAATAGGAATAATAAAAGATAAAACAGACCTTGATAACATAATAAAAATATTAGATGAATTAGAAATAATAGGTGAAAAACCACTTAAGTATTGGAATAATAATAAGATTTTATGTGAATTAGACATAATAAACCCAGAATACATTATAAAGACCGCGTCAATAGAAGCGACAAACCAGGACCTAGAAGATTTTAAAATTCAAATTAAAGAATTATTAGATCTAGGAATTATAAGGAGATCAACCTCCAAACACAGATCGGCAGCGTTTATAGTTAGAAATCACTCAGAAATAGTTAGAGGTAAAGCTAGAATGGTGATTAATTACAAGAGACTAAACGATAATACTAGAAATGACGGTTATAAACTACCAGACAAGTCAGAACTAATCAATAGAATGCAGGGAAAAAATATTTTTAGTAAATTTGATTGCAAATCAGGTTACTGGCAGGTTAAAATGCACCAAGACAGTATAGAATGGACTGCCTTCACTTGTCCAGAAGGACATTTTGAGTGGTTAGTCATGTCGTTTGGCTTAAAGACTGCCCCACCAATTTTCCAGAGAAAAATGGATTTTATTTTTGGGGAATATAAAAGATTCGTCATAGTATACGTAGATGACATCCTAGTCTTTAGCAGTAATATGGCTGAACACCTAGGACACCTACAGACAGTGTTCAGACTTTTCGTAAGTAATGGTATTATAATTAGTAAAAAGAAGATGGAGTTGCGTAAAAAATACATAAACTTCCTAGGAGTAGTTTTAGGAGAAGGTAAAGTAAAATTGCAGCCGCATATAGCTAAGATGGTCTTAGAAATGCCAGACAAGTTAGATAATACTAAAGACTTACAAAAAAATTTAGGAATTTTAAATTACGCTAGAACCTTTATTAAAGATCTAGGTAAAATAGCTGGACCCTTATATTCCAAAACCGGTTCTACCCGACAAAAAAACTTTAACGCAGAAGATATTAAAATAGTAAAACTTTTGAAAGAACAGATCAAAAATATCCCAGATCTAAACATGCCTCTAGAAACAGACTACCTAATCATAGAAACAGATGGCAGTTTTGAAGGTTGGGGTGCGGTACTAAAAGCTAAGAAGAACAAATATTGTAGTAAGACCACATAGAAAATTTGCGCTTATCAAAGCGGAAAATATAAAGAAAAAGGTAATATGAGTAGTATAGATGCAGAGATCCTAGCTGTAATTTACGGTCTTAACGCTTTCAGATTATACATATTGAATAAACCAGAAACCTTAGTTAGAACCGATTTTGTATTTATAACTTCTTTTCTTCTGTGGGTCTTTATCATAACTTTGAGTTGTATAGATTACGCTTTTACAAAAATTTAACTCGTTCTGTTTTAACTGTTTCTGTATTTGGAGGTGAGTACACTTTTCTTGTAAAATCTCCATTACGTGTTGGATTCTGTGTCCTATTGACCATTTAGCATTTGGGTTTTGTATAACCCCGTCTCTTTTGTTCCAACGTTCTTCTATTTCTCTTCCTAATGCTCCTGGTAATTTATTATATAACTTCTTTCCTAATTCTTGATCAAATGAGTTTCCACTGATTGTACAGTAATAGAAGAAATCATTTAAAAATTTCTTTATGTACACCCAGTTGCTAATACTCAATTGTTCTAGCTTAATTAGGGCATTTCTCTGTAAATTTACTAAGCCACTATTAGGATCTTCTCCTGTAATTAGAGTGTGTATTTTATTGGTAAAATTATATGGGTTTGGTCCCATAGCTACTAATTGTTGGAACTCTACCTGAAAGTCTGTCTTGTAGGCTTCCCATAAGGCTTTGGTTGATTCTCCTAAGAAAGTCTCTAAGTATTTATACATTGTCTCAGCATCTGTTTCTACATAGTTCTGTATGTAATCTACTACTACTATACATTTCCACAAGTCGATTACAGAGTTCCATCTCTATGGATCGTGGGAGGCTATATTTAAAATCTTTCCCCTGTTCCCACGTTCTTGGAGAGTGATGGGTTCTTCCAAAGGCATTCTCATACCTGAGGGTTTTACTTGTTCTACAGGTTCTCCTGCTGTTCTAAAAACTCGTCTTCTTGGTACATTTCCGGTACTTGTATCTACCGTAAAATGTTCTCCGGTTGTTCTTTGGAAAGGGCTGGAGCTTGTTGCGCTACTTTCCATTAGTTCTTTTTGACTTATTACTGAATTTGTCTCAAATTCGTCTTCACTAAGAATAAAGTCTTTCCAGATTTCTTCAAACGAATTTGTTTTTGCGTTAGAAATCTGCTCGTCTCTATATCCTAGATTATCAGTTCTCTTATCACATAATTTAAAATGATCTATAGCTTTTTCTAATTCCATATTATCTAATTTACAGCCTTTACATTTAAATAACATCCATTGTTTTTCCTTTTTCAGGCTTCTTGCTTTTTCTATGTCGATGTCTACTTCATAGCCTTCTTGGATTATTTCTATGTTCATAAATTATGTTGCTTCTTTATCATCTAGTGTACTTTCTTCTTCACAGTCTTTCTGTGGAATGTAATTATAGTCTGTAAATCTTATGAAAGTTTCTCCGCTAGGATTTGTATATTCTATATGAGAGTTTGGTTGTAATATTTTTTTCTTTATATTAAATTGTTCTAATTTCCATTCTAGGCCTGCGTATTCTTCTGGTAAAATCTTTACAGGTTTTATTAAATTAATTCTTTTATTACTCATTAGTTCTACTACGTCATTAATTTTTATTTTAAACTTGGTATTACGATTGTCTGTCATTTTACCTAAGAATCCTAAGCATAACAGTAGGTTATTTCCGCTATGCATTTCTTCATAAACTTT
This sequence comes from Anisodus tanguticus, assembly GCA_034509755.1. Classification (NCBI taxonomy): domain Eukaryota; kingdom Viridiplantae; phylum Streptophyta; class Magnoliopsida; order Solanales; family Solanaceae; genus Anisodus; species Anisodus tanguticus. Next base: position 21,941,906 of record CM067557.1, read on the forward strand.
TGTCTGTATTCCTATTTTAATATGTCTTCCGAATTCAGCTAAGTTCATTAAGAAGTCTGGACTTATATAAAAAATTCCTCCATTGTCTGTCATGTCTATTTCAGTCATCCCTATGATGGATTTTTTCATATCTGTCCATCTGTCATCATAGATTACTATGAGAACTTTGCTTCCTAAATTTTTTCTTGTTAAACCTTTTATACCTACTACCATTAGTCCCATATGCATGAGAGTCATGGTGGTTCTTTTTAGTTGTTTTAAAGATTCTATACTTATTGAGTTTATATTTTTTGCTGTATTTCCTAATACTGATAATTGTTCTTCTCTATAGTGTCTGTATAGTTGGGTTGTTGACGCAAATCGTCCTGCATTGTATAAAGTTCTTGGGTTTAACAGATTCAACTGATTCTGTTGAAAAATACTAATGTCTCGATCTACATTTATTACTTTGCTAAGTTGTCTATTGGTTTCTTCTGGTGTTCTACGATTTAGTAGTCTAGATATTAAATTATTTCCAATTCTATCTTCAGAGAAACTTAGTCTAGGTCTTTCGACTTCTGTTCTCGATCTATTTGCAAAAAGGTCCATTTCTGCGGTTTTCTAATTACGTTAACTCTTTCTTTTTGAGGAGTTATCTCTACGCGTTTTAACTGATCTATTAATTCGTCGACCTGTTTTTCTTTTGATACTTCTTTATCTTGTTCTCTTGCTATTTGATATATACGTTCACTTAATACGTCTAATCGTGAGGCAAGTGAATCTACCTTTTTTATAAGATCTAAAATTAGAGTTGTTATTATAATATTTTGTTTTACTAGTATTTGATCTGACTTTGCTGTTGGTATGTATTCTTTATAGTCTGATGGTAGCAGTATAGACTTTTCTATTGATTTTAAAGCTTCTTCTTGAATCGTATTTTGTCTACTCATGAAATTACAACTTCTTTTAATTCTTTGACTTTTTCTTCTAACTTTAAAATTCTATTAGTTAACTCTATTAAATCTTGTTTAATATTATTCTTTTCTTGGATAATTATTGATTCTAATTTTTTAAATAGCGTTTCTTGGTCTTGCTTTGTTACTAACTTTTTGAAATCGCACCTATTAACTAAATTATTGATGTATTCTAGGTTTTGTTCAGATTTTTCAAATATTTTATTTTGTTTAATATGAGTATCTTCTAGCTTTTCTATGGTTACATTATTTTGCTTGTTATTTTCTTTAATGCTTTCACTTAGATTTATAATTATATCTACTATGGTATTTAACTGTTTTTCTTCACTATGTAGTAGATGTTCTCCTGTGGTAAAATTACACTTTATAATACTATGGTCTTTTAAAATTCTATATTTCTTTTCTGGAGTTATTTTTAAGTCTAAGTATTCTAGGCTTTTTAGATGAGCTATTTTTATCCTAGAGGTATGGTTATTTTTTCTACTCTTTTTTGCCAAGCTATACTATCTCTAGAGTATGTTATGTCGCTCTGTATTCCTTGAAGTTTCCACTTTATGTGAGAAATTAATTCTCTATTAAATTTCCTACCTCCTTCCACTTGTATAAACTCCCATGTAAGCTAGTTTTCTTCAAGTTTGCTTAGAAGTGCAGTAAGCTTTCGGGACTCCCGAAAGGGAAACCTCCCTGTACTTCGAATAATGTAAGTTTTTATTTCCAGTAGTTATCTCCATCATGTATATTATGTTTGTATTTTATGAAGCTTGCAGAAATGCATGTATCAGTTTTCATGTTATTATGAAAATTTTATTTTCATCGTGAATCTTTCTTTACTGTTATAATCATGCCATGAATCTTTAATTACTGTTGTAATCTTAAATTCAATATGCTTAGACATGGTTATCTTCTGAACTTAGTAAATGGTTATCTTTGAAACTCCTTTGTGACCTCAATGGATTAGCCTGTAAATTCCTATGTCAACGGTGGTTGATAATATGGCCTTTGATGTCCGCTGAAGGACGGTGTTGGCCTGAAAATTGAGTGTGGCTAAAGACGACTGTCATATTAGGGGTAAGATTTCAAGGAAGAGATGAACAGTTAAGAAGAAGAAATAAGATAAGCATAGTGTGTTCAAGAGATAAACGGTAACCTAAGACTAATGACAGAGATAAACAGTAGCCAAAGACTCATGACTGGACAGAGTCCAGATTAAAAAAAAAAATTATTTTATCACTGGAGATAGCTCATTGGTTATTTAAACTAACATTAGGAGAATTATAACAGGAAGGGAGTACCGAGTAGGACTCAACCATCTGACTCACCCCTTTGAAATAAATACTTTATTGAAATATACACCCCCCTCGGAGTACCGAGTAGGACTCACAACCATCTGACTCACCCCTTTGAAATAAATGCTTTATTGAAATATATACCCCCTCTATTTTGGTATATATATATATAGGTATATATATATATATATATATATATGGCTGAAACAGTGACGACATAGTCATTGCAACTCAAGACAACAACTATATCAGTATTAGCAGGGTTAAGCAAAACTCAAGGGCAATAGCAGATAACAAGACCATTTATGAAAGCTCTACTCAAGCTAAAATAAAAAAATATATTGACAACTTACGGGGTTCCTAATCATTACAGGATTAGAAAGCAATACTAGAACATAAGCTAGACAGGACAAATAGGCATGTTTATCTCTTCATTTCACTCTTCCTGCTTTGACAGATAATGGTGCAGTTCTGTTCTCAATCTAGTAAGTACATGCTAAAGCATTTAACACGGATATCAGCAAATAGCCACATGTCTCCTAAGTTAACATGGGACTGATCTAGACATGGACTATAAACAGGTATTAAACACTATAGGGCATACAAACAGGTTCAGAGCCTTATTTTTAGCTATGTGTTCAAACCTAGTGATTTAATCCTAGCAAACAGTGGTACATAAAGGGATTCATTTAGTAGTTAAGCATGTAAGTATACAATAACTATTTCAGCTCCCAGACTTCTTTGAACTTGAAACAAGGCATAGACAAATTACTCAAATAAACTCTCAGTAGTCATAAATAGAGGTAAAGCAGGACTGTGAGCTAATACCATCCTAAACATGTGATCCTAAACATGGAATAAGATTCACATAGGCAAAGCAGACTTTAACATACATGCAGGGGTATTCATGTTGAGATTACTAGCTAAAAATCCTAGAATGGACAGTTATGGGCTCATACAAGGTTCAGAGTGCTTCGTGTACATCCATTTAGGCTAACATGTTCAATAAGACAGTTAGCATATTTCAAACACAAATGAATAAAGACAAGACCTAGTTGCACATGATATTAGACTTGCACACATGGACAAAATACACATAGTCACAACCTAATACAACTTACAGGTAGCCTTTCATGAGTTTAAATTATGCCTCAAAGGTCTTTGAAGAGACAGACTCAACATATTAACATTTCATGATTCAAAATGGACACTAGATAAATCCTATACTATAATAAAATACCCAAATAGTGCACACATGCTACAAGATTCATATCACAAAGTTGAAACAGTCTCAAGACAATTAAATTAGACCTTATACCAAGTTCAAACTAGAAAGATGGACACAAAGGCATGGTAAACAAGTTAACAACACTTAAGACAACTGCAACTACATATTAGTCTTCACATAGGCTAACAAATGCATTCTTCTAAAGCAGACCATGAACTAAACTTCTTTTAGGTAGATAACAAAACATCTTAGATTATTGAAGGCTTCTTAAGGTCTCAGAGTTGTAAAGGTATCAAAATGAACTAAGTAAGCCTTCTAATTCCATCTTTTAGCTTAAACTAAGCTCTAAGCGTAGACATGTTGTAGTTTGAGCCTTGATAGGTTACTTATCCTTAATACAATTGTTTAGCCACAACTTTGGATTACTTTAGACCTATGTATGCATTTAGCAGGTTCTATATTTGATATTTATAAACTCAAAACAGGTCCAACATTGAGTTTTACAGACCACTTAACCCTTCCCACTATCTAATTATGTTCTTAATGCCATTTTACCATAAATTTGCAGTCATACCAGCCATCTCACATATGAGTTCAACTAAGCTAAACTGGACAACAGAAGACCACCACAAGAAGCATATTTCATATTTTTAGGTCACCTAGGTTCTTTCATATATATCTTGAATGCAAAGAGATTACTTTCAAATTAATACTAGCATTACACTGGTTTCAAATATGATTAAAGGGTCATTATTCTATTCATATGCTATGATTCACAATTTTCCTAGGCATAACTATCATTATACACTATGCTCCAATCTTCCTATTATCACTAAATGCACACAGAAAGAATCTTAAAATGGATACAGTTAAGTCATTAAACTATTTAGACTTCATTTAGGTCAACTAGAGTAGGTTATGAGCTTATAACTTAATCAGAACTAATTACACATGCTAACAATCATTTTACACACCTAATAACAGAATTTAAATAATAGAAACTAAAGGAGAGGGGTTTACCTTATTTGGAGGTAGCCTAGGGTCGAAGGGGAGGACTTGTTCTTCAACTCTGAACCTCAAAGAGGTTTTAGATTTTGACGATCCATTTAGACTATGTAGGGTTCCACCAAAGGGCTTGGATCCCAATTAAGCAAAAACTAATCAATTTTCAACTCAAAATGGCTCTCAAGGATAAAATCTAGAGATTATAGTTGCAGACCATTTACAATAAAAAAAAAGGGTTCAATTTATAGGACTCGTGAAACCCTAGCAGACCCAATCGAAATGAGTGTGAGAGAACAAAATTGGGGGGAAATATCCCTCCTAAAAAGTTCTCAACCAATATAAATTTGTTGTTTGAATTTGGATGAGACAAGAACCATTATGAATTCACAGAAAAGTAATGAAAGGAGAGGTAACCTCGCCTGGGGGGTGGAGGTGGCGTGGTGGTGTGCAGAAAAGAGCAATTAACGCTCATGCCCATTTTGGATGAGGAAGATTGAGGCAAAGCTATTGTACAATGCGATTTTAACATTTTTGGGCATTGAAGGATCAAAGAGAGAATGAGAGCTTAGGTCTTGTATTCTTCGCGAAATAGGAAAGAGAAAGGGGGATTGGGCTGTTTACGCGTTCTTGAAGGAGCTGGGCTAGACCCAATTGCCTTTAATAAAATGACAATGGGCCTAAATCCACGCTTTTATAAAAATGAATTGCAACAGTCACATTTTGTAAATGTGACAATTTTTTAAATTAAGAAATGACCCAACTAAATTCAATTATATCCAAATCAAGAGCTTCAATTTGAGCTCAAATTTGACACTAATTGGAAATAGCAATCTTTAAATCAGGCAAAATTTCTTTTAAATTGAAATAGGAAGTGATTTAAATTTGAGATGTAATCTAAATATCCTATTTAATTAAACGAATTTCTGAATTTGACAGAATAAAATATTGATCATTTTTTAACTAAGAATTCAAGCACTCAATTGCATAATTTAGCTTTTTCTTTAATTTTGAAATTTGAAATTAATGACTAAATAATGTAAAAATAGGATATGATACACAATAAGTATACCATATGATATATTGTTAAATAAAGTGACAAAGTATTTTATAAAATCATTTTTATCTTTGTAAAAGATATTTTTTACTCCGTCTGTGACTCAGAAATTTTTAATAATTCAATAAAATTATTAAAGGGTAAAAATTAGGTGTCAACAACCACCACGGAGATCACGAAGAAACACTCCCTTTCTAGCGCCAAATGGATATTTGGCTCAACCATAACCTTCAAGTATTTATACAAATTCTTGGGGAGTAGGGAGGGGTACATGAACTACTCCACAAAGTTCCATTCCTACAAAGCTTGGAAAGAGACTTAACTGCTGGCCTTAGTCATATGTCTTTTAGGAACCATGGTCTTTCCCCGAGGCCCATAGATACACGTGTCATCATGGTCACCCATGCTATATTTCATGGAATCACCCTAAATGAAGAAACAAAATACTTTGTTCTTACTCTCATCCTCCTTGCCGATATATACCGAGCCTTAGGTCAATGCCGGACCCATCATAAATACTTCCAAGGGTGCAATTTGCTACTCCAATGGTGGATACTTAAGAGTGTGCATAAACGGTCCAAAAATGATCACTTACCAAAATAGGAAGGATGACCTGGCAAACCACTACCCGAACATTGAAAACCATACCAAAGAGGGGTGGGCTTTCATCTTTTCAAAGTTGAAAGAAGACAACATTCAATGGATGTTCCAAGACTTTATTATTGAGTGTTGTCGTCCATGGAAGGAGATTTCCTTTCTTGCAAATTATGGGAATTCGAGGGATCCACCGTTATGCTTCGGCCCGAGTCTTGAGATAATTTAAGAGGAAATAAGAGATACCTCAAGTCGGGGACATGAGTAGATTTGTGGTTGACTACGAAGAGGATAAGGTACCGATGGTAGGAGAGATCATCCGATAATGGAACAATCGTCTGATATGAGGCCCCAATACCATCGCCAAAGACAGACTCCATATAGGGTGGGAGAAGCTCTACAAAGACTGGTTGAGAGCACATTTGCAAGGAACTCTCACCCTAGGTACAAATGTCTACCGACATGTTCATAATAGGGATTCAAAGGTCATGCTCAATGTGCGCCTAACCCAGAGACAAATCGATGACCGCGATGAAAAATATCGCGAGAAGATGGAGCATTGATGAGAGAGTCATTGCCAATTTATGTCATGTGTTAGGCAATGTCACTGATTGTGTGGAAGACCTTGGCTATAATTTGTCTATATAAAATGTACAGTCCGTACATCCTTCGTCGTGCCTTCCAAACAAACTTTTGAAAAGTTTCCCAAACTAGATATGGTCCCCTAAGTGAAAATGTATAGGTCGTACCTCAAAGTACGGTCTATACATCCCACCATACCTGCGCAACTTCGTCGAATTTTGTCAAAATGTAATCTCTTAGGTTTGTTTAACTCCTATACTCCTCGAAACTTCTATAAACAAATTTTAAACCATCATTATCCTTCCATAGAGTCCCATATCTTCTCGAGATACTAGAGTTAGTTGACGGTACAACTTGACCTAAAACTACGAGGTGTAACATCCTTCCCCCTTAAAGGAATTTGTCATCGAATGTTGGGGTAACGTATTCTTAGGACCTTAACCTTTAAGGATTTTCTAGAAATTTTAGCAGAGTTTCCTCTATAAACAAGACTATCCAAATCCTATCAAACAACCCAAAATACATACCCAATGCCATACAGGGCCATATAACAACATAAAAAAACAATATCAGCATCACACGACTGCTGGTTAGAACGGGAAAGATCCGTCCTATTGAGAATGCATGGAAATCGTCACCTAATAGGCCGAACAGAGAAGTGATATGCCTATTTCATTCCAGAGCTCCTGTACATGCCATTGAAGAGTACCAAGCATTCAAGTTCGAGTTGGAACATCTAGTCCATACTAGATTGATTTGGGTTGTACTTCCCCCCCGTTGCTATTAAGAAAAGCCATAGGCCAAATACGCAATTGTAAGGACAACAACCTGCTACAAACTTAGGGAAGGGTCATCTTTTTTGAAAAATTAGGCATCATTTTCATTTTCAATCAAAATAATGTTATTTTCTGCTTTCCTGCAAAAGAAATTACATCCGACCTGATATCCCAAGGGGGACACATAGGAAGCTCATATTGGGCCTAGTCTGGGAATATTTGGGTAGAACGAATTGAAGAAAATTTCTATGTAAACTGAATTACGGATGGGCCTGATTTCTCATGACGGGATATGTGGGAAGTCTACATAAGACTCAATCACTGTATTATTAAAATATCTTTTTCCCTCATTTGTAAGAGAAGTCTTATCAGAAGCGACCCCAGGGTCTATAGGCGGAATCTTCCAAAGTACATGATGCAAAGTCAATCCTATAAATCCCCATTCAAAAAAGATAAAAAAATCCTAAAACCCCCTAGCAACTCACCAAAAAGCCAAAACCCACGGAACGGGGGATCAATCGTTTCTATTGACGAAATGGATGATTTTCTGTGATTATCTATGTTTACTTGCAACTATGTGTGATTATTTTGTGTTACTCATTATAACCTAAAGACTAAAATCATCTACCTTTGAGTTTTTCTTTTCTTAAAGAGGGGGTCGATTCTTGTCGTGTCATGCTGGTATACTTCACAAGTTCCAAAGCTGCGACAAAATCCCTTCCTGACCAGACCAACAAGAAAGGGAAAGAAAAAATGTTTGGTACTTTGGAAGACAATCGCGACAAGAATGATCTCTCTCTGAGGGATTAGGAAATACTGGACCAAAAGAGCCAATGCACCATAAGGACGTCATATCCATCCTCCTAGAGAAAGTCACTTATCTCCAGGAAATGATGAAGCAGACCGAACTGGCCAACGCTGCCAATGAACCCCCTGTTGAGGCAAGAAGGCCTTCACCACCTTTTCTATCTCTAAGCTCTCCATTCCCCAAGCATTTTTCCATCCATGTCAGGGAAACTACTCCATCCACTTAAAATGTACCCATCATAGACCCCTACCATGTTGGTACATCCTACCACACTCCACTACCTCCCAATGTAAACCCTGTTCCTGGAATCACGCACTATGTACCTTCATACAAGCTCATCAAACCATATATTCCAACAAGTGTGCAGAAGAGTTTGAAGATGCGGCCTTGAACTTGCGCCAAGGGTTTCGCAGAAACGACCCTTTCTAGTTCCCTAATCCCTCGCATCTATGGACCAACTTCCATAGAAGCGGCTTTGCAGGTGCGGTAAAACCTCGTAGATGCGATTACACCAGCAAGAACAGTTGCACCAAACAAGAAGTTTTCCATCCAACAACAGAAACTCACCCGAGACCTCCTGGATACAAACAAAATATGCTACCTAAGTGTAAATGTCGCTTAACTTGCTCGCGCACTCAAAGTTCTACAAATCACCCTCAATTTCCCAATTTCAAAAATTAGCAAACAAGGACTTAAAATACATTCGAACACATCCAGAAGCAAACTAAAGACTTGACTAAGTCTTAAATAACGTTCCAGACCTAACAAAAATGACAAAACTCGGAAACAAACTAGTTTACCCAAAAGTCAACTTTTAGTCAACTCTTTCCATTTCAAAACTTCTAACTTGGATTTTCCTTTTGAAACCTATTCATTTCACCTCAAGAAACATGCCACCCATCCCTGTGAGTCACAAACACCGACAGGAGTCTAGAAAAAGTGTAGTTGGGTAAAAACAGGGTGTTAAGACAAAAATGACCAAACAGTTTGTTACATTACCAATTAAAAAAAAATATCCTCAAATGGAAAAGAGACGAAGAGAAAAACATACCAGATTGGTAAAAAGTTGGGGGTATATGTTCGGCATATCCGCCTTGGTCTTTCATGAAGCCTCCTCAATCAAATGGTGCTTCCATTACACATTCACAGAAGCAATCTCCTTAGACCTCAACTTTCTAATCCGCCTATCCAAAATGGCCACAGGCTCTTCCTCGAAGGCCATATTCTGATCAAATAACATTGAGTTCCATTGAATGATGTAGGACACATCAGAATGGTATTTCTTCAATATTGAGACATGAAATATCAGATGAACACCTGATAGAGATGGGCACTCCAAGAAACTGAACAATCTCCATAATGTAGATCTTTGCCAACTACTCTGAATTGTAAGTCATCTGAACTGGAATAAAGTGTGTGGACTTGGTCAACATATACACAATGACCCAAATAACATCAAACTTTCCTAAAGTCATTGGTAGTCCAACTACAAAGTACATAGTTATCCTCTCCCATCTCCACTCGGGTATGGGCATCCTATGAGTCACACTATCTGGTCTTTGGTGCTCATACTTGACTTGTTGGAAATTCAAACACTGAGATACAAGCTCTACAATATCTTCCTTTATCCCACCCCACCAATAATGCTGTTTCAAATCACGATATATCTTTGTTACACCCAAATGAATGGAATACATAGAACTGTGAGCTTTCTCCATAATCAATCTAGTCAACCCTTTAACACATGGAACACAAGCACACTCTTTAATCCTAGAGACTCCCTTACTATCAAGAATCACCTCATTGGCTTCCTCTCACAACACTTTTATCTCTAATCTTGCACAACTTCACATCATCAATCTGTTGAACCTTAATTTACTCTAAAAGATAGGACCTCGCCTCAACAAGCTAAAATCCTGCCCGATTCTGAAATAACAAGTCTCACTATGCTATTGGCAAATGACTGAACATCTAAAGATAAAGGTCACTAATCCACAATCAACTGCACCAAGATACCCATATTAAATGCCTTTTGGTTCAACGGATCCGCTACTACATTAGCCTTGCGCATATGATAAAGAATGGTAATATCATAATCCTTGAGCAACTCCATCTATCTACACTGCCTCGAATTCAGGTCCCTCTGATTGAATATATACTGAAGACTGTGATAATTTATGAATACCTCACAATGGACCCCATACAAGAAATACCTCCAAATTTTCAATGCAAAGACTACCACCGCCAACTCCGAATCATGAGTGGGGTAGTCTTTCTCATGCACCTTCAACTACCTCAATACATACACGGTAAAGTCCTTCCCCTCCATCGGTAAAGACAAAAGCAGGGCTGAGGTCAATAATTACTTGAGCTTTTGAAAGATCTCCTCACACTCATCCTATTATACCCCGTGTTTTCACGCTCGTAAGCGTCATAAGCAAATTAGTGTAAGCCCAATGAGGATAAGATCATGTACTCAGATAACAATAAGTTTAAACAAATGTTAAGTAGGTTTCATATGAATTCGGGGTTAAACGAATCAACAAAAAATACTTTTTGATGAAGTTTGCCAAAGAAAAGTGGATTGTAATAGCTCATACGTTCGGGGTAATAATAAGACTGCTTATTATAATACAAATATCTTGTTATGTGGTATTTGAATCATACAATAGTCGTATGTTAAGCTTTGAAGTCAAACAAGTTGTAAAATAAAAGTTATCAAAGGTCATCAAAGTTGCATTTATAAGTTCATTGAAATTTGGGTCAGATGTAATAGAGCTTTTCTCTCAGTCTACTAAGTGTTATGGGGTAATAGAGAGATATTCAAGTTTTCACAGACTGTGCAGACTACTGGGCAGCCAGCCAAGGGAACTCACTGAGCTAGCTCTATAGCAAGGTTGTTGCTCTCTTTGAGCTTAGCTCAACTAGCCAGCACACCTAAGTTGGAGCGGTGGAAGCCTTATAAATGGTGGGAGCCTAATTATTTATTCATTTCTTATCCAAATAGATTGTAAACAAGTCCTAATGCTCTCCAAGTGTTCTCCCAAGGTCCTAGAGTGGAAACTAAGGCAAATCTATTGATTCAAGTTCCGAATAAGTCATAGAGATTATTAGACCATCTTCATCTCTCTTATGTTTGATTTGGAGGAGACTTTATAGCGAAACAGGCTTGAGTTTCGAGTTGTTCTTGAGTTTGGAGGTAAGAAATCTCCTTCCCTCTACATTCTTGAGCTTTTAAGAGTTTTAGCTAAGTTAAGAAGAGTATAACTCATGTGTTTTGAAAGAAAACCACGTTGGAGCTATGGTAGCTATGAGAACATGAGTATGTTGTTGTTATCATTGTTGTCTTGAAAAAAGAAGTAGGAGCTTGAAAGTATAGTTTTGCTAGATGTAAACAGAGCCCATCACTCATCATACTATTATATCAAGTTGTTGGTTGTGTTTTTGTGTTATTACACATATTGTAGGCTTGAGAAAGTAATAGAAATAGGGAAAATTTTGCCCGTTTCATTATAGAATAAGTTAACTTTGATATATGATTAAGAGAATCATTTATAATTTGACGATGGTGTCATTCTTATTGTGTTATAGATTGTAGTGCGGATTCAAAATACATCCTTGAGTTGTTGAGCAAGTTTAGGTATGTAATGGCTAATTATTTCTTCCAAAAAATGAATTCTGAACTATCTATCGGTTTCAAAGAAAACATGTCTATATATGTATTCTACTCTTGAGTTGTTTGTCCCTTGTTGGGAGTACTTTACAACAACAACATACCGAGTGTAATCCCACAAGTGAGTTTTGGGAAGAGTAAGATGTACACAGACCTTACCTCTACCTTTGCGGGGTAGAGAGGTTGTTTCCAATAAACCCTTAGAAGTACTTTCCCTATCTTATATTATACCCTATCTAGGTTGGGTTTTCAGCTCCCATTCTAAGTTTCTTATGTGTTTTTTGTTTCTCCCAAATGGAGTGTATCTAAAGAGTATCTCTAAAGTAGACCAAACATCATCTAAAAGAAAAATAAAAAGTTTCTAAGAGTTGAAAGAGACATGTCTGCTATCCATATATATATATATATATGTGTGTGTGTGTGTGATTACCATCGACCTATAATCGGTGGGCGATGGACGCTATGCGACATATACATATACACATCGTGCCGCGCTATAGTCGGCCATGCTAGACACTTATTTGTGTATCTATACATACACCTCAGAGTATACCTGAGGGAAATGACATATTACACCTCGTGTTATAAGCCGAGGGCAGATTATAAACCACAGTTGCTATACAAAGGGTCTAGTAGAGTTTTAGAGTTTCATTGTTCGCCCTACGTGGTATACATGTCATCAAAGTATCATATTTCTTTTATGCTTCTCTTCACATCTTATATTTTCATATTGCTATTCATGATTTACATACCAGTACATTTCATTCATACTGATGTCTCATTTGTTGGGGGTGTTGTATGTCATATTATAGATTCAAATAGAGGTGCAGATAGACCTCCCCGGTAGGAGCTGGTTAAGTTATGCAAATCGAGTGGTGAGTTTCACTTCATCTGAAGATATCGAGTCAGAGTCATGAGCTAAGTTTGGTACAAGTAAAGTTGATGGGTTGGTTGGGGCTTTGTCTCGACCATATCACAATTATGTTTTCCCATAGAGGCTTGTAAATTTGGGTTGGTATGTTCAATTGATCTGTATGACGACCCCGCCGGTCTTGTAAAATATTGTATATAATGTTTGAATTTGTACTCCCCTTGTTGTGACGTCTAGATGATATCTTGTATATTCATGTTATTTTTCAGAGTGGTACGCTCGAGCTAGTTCGACACCAGGTTCTGGCCACAACCCCCAGTTTGGGGTGTGATAAACTTGGTATCAGAGCAGTTCAGTCCTAGGGAGTCTACAAGCTGTGTCTAGCAGAATCTTATTTATGAGTGTGTTGTGAATCACACTTATAAGCGAGAGGCTATCAGAGATTTAGAGATGGTTTCCATTCATTCATCTCATAGATCGTGCAGTAGAGCTGAGTTGTAGGAACTTGAGTCTAACTCGTGCTTTACACAGTTCATTTTTTGGCAATAACTAGAGAGACCTTGGTTAACTTGTATTTATAGCCAGCCACTGAAAGATTCCGATCAGATTATTGATACGCTAGAGGTGCGAGTATTATATTAAAATTTTAGAGTCTGAGCTGCGACTATCTCCCCCGTATACAGAAAAAGTGATGAAAGTCTGGAAAGGTGGAGTATTCACTTTAGAAGTATAGGAAGACTAAAGTGGATGAAGTACTGAATGTATGAGATATAGAAGGTTGTAATGAGTTTGGAATTTAGGTAGAATGATTAAATCATTGTTGTCTCGTCTTCAGTGGTGATAGTGTCACAGTGAGAAACATTTATTTCTGCAATTGGTTTACTGCCGTCGATGGAAGTAGTTTTTGCAAGAAGTGGGACCTTGGGATTTAGTGAGAACTTAGCACGATACTCAGTATGAACGGTATTGAAGGATATTACGGCTAGGTAGTGACACCCCTTTTGAGACCATGTACATGATGTACTTGGAAGTTGTTAATCCGATATGACCTTTGAAGATTCTGAAGATTTAGGGGCCCTTTGTGTGAAAGGTAAATATTTCCTCTCACTGAGACTCCTGTCATGAATGGAGAAGAGGAGGAAGTTAGACGCAGGAAAAAGTTATACTATGAGGGTATATATAAGAATTAGAGGTGAGATTAATATCATGAGAATAATGCAAAGGTAAATAAAACATTGGGACAACTGTATGAAATGACTAAGAGTCATGAAATAAAGTATAGAAGGATGGCAAGCCGTGGCCAATAAAGATAAAAAGTAATAAAAACAGTAGTGGTTGGGGCATCAAGGGGAATATGTTATAAGACTGAGTATCTATTATGAGATTTTAGTGTGCCAGAAAATGACGGGATAGACCGTCGAAATGATTTAGCCGTTAAATCAAGGAACATTAATGTTGAGTTGATCCTTCAGTAAATATGGAATAAGAGTCAAGGACTCTTGAGATGATATAATAAGAGATATCGCAGAGTGGCAATATAAGCGGGTATGTAGCAATGGAGTAAAATGAAAGGAGGGGCGATCCTTAAGGATTAGCAAGGAATGAATCCCCAAGGCTAACATCTTTGTTATTGCAATTAAGCGTGTCCGTCATGAATGTGTGACACCTTACTTATGCGAGCAATTTAGTGACCCTGTTAAGGGATATTGCTTTAAGGCAAGTTGTGTGTCGTTGAATGATTATAGATTATGATAAACATCGATGTGATGACCTGCTATCTTAAGAGGGAAATCTCAGTTGCATGACAATTGACCCATGAGAAATGGTGCAGGAATGATCTGACATAGACCTGCACGATGATTTAGTAAGCAAATGCAAAGGTTGCAAAGAGAAGTTTTGCGGCGGCTAAGATTGCATTATCCAGATTTTTGGGGAAAATGCCATGAGTGACAATGGATACGTACGTAGTAATATTAAGAAAAGAACATTAATGGCCTCCCATTTAGAGGGGTTAAAGCAACAATAAAGACCGCTATACATATGGGGTTTAGAAAGGAAAACCTGGAGAGTAATTAAAGGAAAAAGGCATATGTAGGCTAAAGAAGAGTTACTCCGAATTTATGAAAAGAGGATAAGTCGAGTTTCATTGAGAAAGGATTTATGCAGACCTTAGAATAAGACGAGTTAAACATAAGCGGCTAGATGAGCCATCAGACTATGTAAAAGGAATGATCTTAGCACCTGAGGCTTTGATCTCGCAACCAAGCTGCAATAACTCCCGAGAAATATTTTAAGTAGGGCACAATAGTATGAGAGGCTAGTATAGAGTGATTAAGCTGAGGCGCTATGAAGCCTGAAAGTAAAACCTAATAGTTAGAGATAGCACTCAGAATGAACGAGAGGAAAGGTTGGTAAGAAAGATAAGTGGTAAGAGATTACGAATATCTAAGGTCCTGCAAGAATACACGATTACGAAGCTGCTTAAAGCATATTACTGGTATCTACTGAGAACAAGAGAAAGATTTAATTCGCATACAAACGGGAATGACTCACCGATAATGGTGAAGGTTGAATAAATGCCAAGATTTGATCTCAAAGTGGAGCGTAAGGCTATATATAGAAAGAACCCCTGAATAATAAAGAATGAGATCAGTCGATGCATTGCAAGGTGCTTACCCAGAAAAAAGAAGAGAACGAGGTTGTTTACACCTAAAGACCGGATAGGAAAGCTAATCCCATAGCTTAGGGTCAACAACAGTGAGCCAACATTAGAAGTATAATCAAGAGAATCTTTAGTGTAAAGTTTAGACAAGTTTCTCTTACTAATAAGTAAAGGCACCCTCTCGGAGGAGTTGCAATGGTATAAAAAATTATGAGCCCTCTTAAAGAAAATAACAGTTCATAGAAGGAAAAGTAGAAAGTAAGTAAGCAAAGGTGGATTCAGATAATGTTATGAAGTGTGATTCTTCTTAAGAGATAGAGGTTTCAGAAGTTAAATTTTAGCAAGTGAGTATCCTACGAATATGGCCGAAAAATGAGAGCATAGCATTGGTACAACCGACCGATCGGGAATCCGAACATGGGACTAAATCAATGATTGAGATGTTATATAGAACTCAGTGGTATCCCTCTTTTAAGGGATACAATGGAAGATAATTGTGTAGGAGTTCAGTCCTATGACCTTTCAAGGAATAAGTTCGGCGAAAAGCAACAACAACCTTCGAAGTAACCTAAGATGAGGTATGTAAATGGTTTAGTCTATATAGAGGCCCGAAAAAAAATGAAGGACTAGCTAGGAAGCTTCAACTGATAGCAAGTTTAAAAGTCTATTTTTTTGGATTCGATGATAATAGGGCGATACGTGGGAAATGTTAGTGTCACCCCCACGACAAAAGGAAAAAGAAATAACAAAGGGAGAGTGGAAGTTGATACCATCAGAAGGTAGAGATCTGTGGTAATAGAGCCAATTCTAGAGTTAAAACGAGAGAGAGTTCTCCAGCACTAATTCAATCATGTATCCCAAGTTTAGCTGGATTATGAAATAATATTAGAGCGGAGGTGCCTTGTTCATGATATTTTGTTCATCTAGACTCCATGAGGATGAATTTCAATACCAGAGACATGCGTTGATGTGATAATGAGAAGAAGAACAGTGCCAAGTTTTGGAACAGAAACCCAATGATCAGCATGGAATGACAGAGCATCAGAGGCCCAGAGGACTAGTGTATAAAATACAGATTCCCACCTAGAGAAGATAGCGCGGTCTGAAGATAAAATCTTCGTATGATTTCGTGATTATCGCTCCCCCACAATTGATAGTCAACATATTTATAGAGTTGACCCCGTTCTTGCCAAATGGAGCTATTTACGCAGTTGAGGATTATGCTAGCTATCCATTGACAAGAGATCATAAAATTCTAAGACATTTAGATACCTTGTACCCCAAGTAGAAGGGGCTCGGTGTACTACAATTCAAAGATTCTCCAAGAAAAGTTTAGGAGTGCAGAGAAAGCCCTTATAGTTTGATCCCAGTCAGGTAGTCGAGCCGAGCGCATAATTTAGACTCTCAAAGATACGATACATGAAGGTATGCTTGATCTATAAGAAGAATGGGATGCTCATTTACCATGTTATGAGATTCATATTTTGGCGGTTATTACATTATCATTGGGATAGATTATTATGAGACCTTGTATGTTCGGGGGTATAGATCGTCGATCAATTACTTTGATGTAAGAAGATAAAGAGTTATTTAAACATGTGTTGGTTCTGTTAGCCCCCAGAGTAGTGGACGAAGTAAAGTTCCTACAAGAGTAAATGCCAATAGTCCAGGATTGAAAAAAGTCACCCGCTAGTGTGCGATGCTAAGATTTAAAGGACGATGTTCATGATGGGATATCCTTGAAGGGCTTACTCATAAAGGTGTAACAAAAATTTGGCCGAAAAGGCAAGTTTAACTCCAGATACAACAAACCGTATAAGGTTACCTAAGGATTTTTCCAAGTGACCTTCATGCTTGGATTACTTTTGGAATTAGAGGGAGTTCACTCAGTTTTCACATCATTCCATTGCCCACAAATATCATCTCAAGTACAAGATAGGAATTTTGGTCATTTTCTTTGAAGTCATTTGGTTGGGCTCAGCCCATAAAAATCAGCTTTTGAAAATTTTGGTCCAAATTTATCTGAAATTAATTTCAACAATCCGTTTTGTCATTTTATGAAACAAGGCCTAATCTTGGGTCCATTTAACATCATTTCAGGTTAAATACGATCCAATTAAGTTCAAAAAATCCACGACAACTGATTCTCTTGTAGTTAAAACAGTCCAATTGTTTTTTTCAAAGTCCAAACAGTCTTATTTTCCAAGTTTGAAATATGTTCTTTGTTTCTAGATTTTTTAAAGTACAAAACTGTACTTTTTTCTTTAAGATAAGAAATTAGCCAAGTTTAGAAACTCATTTGTGGCGATCCTATCTAAACGATATACGTATCATTTTTATATTCTACATTCATAACCATAAAGGTTCCAATATGTATAAAAGTATGTTTATACAAATAATACAATACATATACATATTATAGAAAATGGAAAGAGGGAGTTTAGGTTGGTGGGCCTACCTAAGCCCATCAGTTGACTATTTTAGCTGGGTCTTCAATGCGCAACTATCAATATCAGACTCAATTAAGCAAATTAATTGGGCTTTTAGCCCAGCTGGTTTAAAGATGCAGCGGCCCAAGTGGCCCATCGCGTGCGTAGTAGGAAAATAGGATGGGAAAAACAAAAGTACCAGTTAGAAAGTATCTATAATTATCTAATTAAGTACATGTAATCTAAATAATTAAACACACACATACTATGCATTAGTTTAGAAAGACAGTGTATTCAACAATTTAGAGAGTATGTGGTAAGCATCATGCAGGCTCATATTCAGTCAGACTCTTCAGAAAGGAAAGAAAGAAACATTTGATTAGGCCTATCCCATATTTAAAGCAATAGTCGACGGTTATGCAAGAACATCTATACAGATGGGCCAAGCCGAGTCGCTTAATAGAAGGCAAGAAATATAAACGTAAGGGAAAGTAATGCCCTTGGGCCAAGCCTAGTTACCCATGATTCATTTGAACTCCTACATGATATACATATTGTTATACTCACCTTGTATACCATATATACTAAGTATATTCTGTATAGAGGCTGTATACCTTAGTGTATATCAGCACACATTGAATACCAAAAAAAGAGGAGGGAACAAATTGCCAGAAGAGAAGGAGCATGTTTGTATTATCCCCTAGCAATGATTCTGAACTTAACACTAACCATAACAGAAGGCAGAGCTCATGATTAAGATTAACAACAATCAGATTAAGTAGATAAACCAAGAAAGTGAGAAGACACCTAACTAAAGAATTGTTCAGGTATTTAGCACTTCAGCCAATAGTTAAATACAGGATACGCACAACAAGGGGTCATATTGATCCTATATCTATTGTTGGGTTCATACAAAGAGAGGAAAATAGACATGCTGCAACTATACTCCTAGAATTAGCAGTTTCACATAATTTAGGAACACAAGAAACAATATAGGCGAATCTCAACCCATATAAGGTTATCATGTAAGTAATTGCTTCTCCAGTTATCATAAAATTCTGACGAGGAAGAAGAAACACAAGAAATGGCATTTATCACTCTGTAGGGAGCATACCACTACCGCATAATATCGTTCGTCCTCAAGAACACCGACGCCACTTACTTGAGGACAATGACCGCCATCTACTATGACATGATGTATAAAGAGATAGAAGTCTAATTAGATGACATCATTATTAAATCATGGGAAATCTCAAATCACATCATACACTTGCAGAAATTCTTTAACAAACTTTGCAAGTTCAATCTAAAGCTAAATTAGGCTATGTGCGCGTTTGGAGTGCCTGCCACAAAACTATTAGGATTCACAGTCAGCCGCTGGGGCATAGAGTTAGATTTTTCAACAATCAAATCCATTCAAGAGTTACCAGTTCCAGAGACCAAGAAAGACGTCATGAGTTTTTTGGGAAGGTTAAATTACATTGGATGCTTCATAGCACAATCTACGATAATCGTGGAGGTAATCCTCAAGTTATTGAAAAATGATGTACCTACTAAGTGGATAGATGAGTGCCAGAAAGCCTTCGACACTATCAAAAAATATCTCTCCAATCCATCAGTTTGGTCTTTCCCAGACTGCGGAGCCCACTTTTGCTATACTTGTGGGTATAAGATAGTGCATGTTGGTGCTACATGATGAAATTGGGAAGAAAGAACGAGTAATCTACTATCTCAGAAAAAAGTTCACTACTTGCGAGTCAAGGTACACCTTGGTAGAAAAGACATCTTGTGCTCTGACATGGGTAGCACAAAAGCTAAGACACTATTTATCGGCATACACTACCCATCAAATCTCCTTGATGGATCCTCTAAAGTACATCTTCTGCCAAACCATGCCTATAGGGAAATTGGCTTAGTGGCAAATGTTTCTAAGCGAATTCGACATCACGTTTATGGTATAGAAGGTTGTCAAAGGACAAGCATTGGCCGATTTGCTAGTAGAGAGTCCAGTCGATGAAAAATTTAACCACTAAGGATGTATTTCACATACGTAGAGGTGATGACAATTGAAGAAAACACAGTCAAAACCTACTCAGGATGGAGAATGTTCTTCGATGGTACAGTCAATTACAAGGGTTTAGGAATCAGAGCCGTTTTGGTCTAAAAAATGGGTCAGTATCACCCGATGGCAGCAAAGCTCAACTTTTGATGTACTAACAATATGGCAGATTATAAAGCATGCATTCTAGGTCTTCGCATGGCCATCGACATGGATATCAAATATTAGTAGTAATAGGAGATTCAAATCTACTAATTCACCAGGTTCAAGGAGAATGAGCCACCAAGAATGATAAGATCTTAGCGTATGTCAACCTTGCACAAAGATTGTGCAAAAGATTCATAAAGATTGAGTTCCGACACACACCGAGGGCCTAAAACAAATTCGATGATGTTTTTGCAACCATAGCATCCATGATACAACATCCATAATAAAACAATCACATCGACCCACTAGAGATCTGTATCAGAGAAGAATATGCTTATTATTCCCACGTTGAAGCAGAACCAGATGGTAAATCATGGTACACCGACATAAGCACATATTTGGAAAAAGGAGAGTATCCTGAGAATATCCCATCCAATCAAAAGAGGACCATCAGAAGAATGTCAAATAATTCTTTCTGAACAAGGGAGTACTCTACAGGAGTACGCCCTATATGGGGGTACTTAAATGTGTTAATGTCGCAGAGTCCACAAAACTATTAGAAGAAGTATACTCTAGGACTTATGGCCCTTATATGAATGGGTTCATCTTGGCCAAGAAGATTTTAAGAGCAGTCTATTATTGGATGACTATGGAAACTAACTGTAG
Organism: Anisodus tanguticus; assembly: GCA_034509755.1. Classification (NCBI taxonomy): domain Eukaryota; kingdom Viridiplantae; phylum Streptophyta; class Magnoliopsida; order Solanales; family Solanaceae; genus Anisodus; species Anisodus tanguticus. Next base: position 21,962,699 of record CM067557.1, read on the forward strand.
TAGATTCATGCAAACATGCCATCAATGCCAGATCAATGGAGATCTAATTAGGGTCCTACCGAGTGAACTTAACATCATGAACTTGTCATTTCCATTTGTAGCTAGGTCTATGGATGTCATCAGACCCATAGAGCCAGTAGCATCCAACATACATCAATTTATCTTGGTTGCCATAGATTACTTATAACGACCCATCTGGTCATATTTAGCCTAAGACCTCTATTTGACTATTTTACCCTTCTCACAGACTCTATGTGGGGTTTGTGATGCACGGGATGGGTGGCATAGATCCTGAGGTCCATTTATATGTGTTTCGGATAAAAAAAACTAAAATTAGAACCTTAGAGTTGGATAGTTTGACTCAAGGTAGACTGCTTAATAAATGTGTTCATTTCTGCATTCCATCACTTTCGGTAGCTCTAGAGGGTCATTAGTGACTTAGTCGAGTCATTGGTTCGCTTTCTGAGAAAATCAGATGTATTTCGTGGCCTTATTTATAATATTTAGTTATTTGGTTATTCTAGATAATTCTTTAGAAAATAATATCTTAGCTCGGTTAAATGGGAAGTCCGAGAATACGGGCGAGTTTGTAGCACTGTTTACCTTAGAAGAGCATGTCTGGTTTGTGTTTGGGGGGTCTCAAGAGTGTTTCGAGTGTTTGGTGGAGAAATTGGCCTGGTTTCTAGTGTCCGCCCTGGCGACACTGTTGTCTCTCCTACATGTCTGTCTCTACGGAGGTTGGCTCACAAAAGCAATGTGGAATGGAGTGATGAGTTTCCACTTTGGCAGAGGGGATTACTGCAGGGGTGAGTGTGCCTCTGCTGAGTCGGGATCACTTCTATGTTGAGGCGAGGTGTCAAGTGATACCGCCTCAGTGAGGTTGATTTACGCGGGAGTGAGTCCACGCTAGCGAAGTCACAAAATTGTTGGATTAAGTAGCATATTTAATTCTTAGGTCAAAGCTCATTGCCCAAAATAGTTATTCTCGAACCTAGAGCCGTAAGATGGGAAATTTCTAAAGATTAAGAGTGAACTCTTCTTTTGGGGTAAGATTTCCATCCTTTGTGATTTAATTTCATGATTCCAGGTCGTTTAATGGTGATTAAGTGTGCATGTGAAATGGGGAAAAGGAATTGTGACTTTCATTTAGATTAAGAGAGTTAAATCATTGATCTAGGGGTGCTTTATGGCTTAGATTGCTTTAATATTATGAATTAGTGATGGAAATTGGTAGATGATACTGTTGTAGAGGTTAATTTGATTATATAAACTCTTTTGAGCTTGGGGGAGAATTCTAGGGTTTCCAATTGAGGCTTATTGTATATTGATCAATTGAAGCTCCAAATGAGTATATGTTTCCAATTAGCTTAAGAATATGATTACCCCGTATGTATTGGTGTTTTTTTAATATTAAAGTTTGAGTCTTGATGACATGAGCCCGGGGTTGGTTTGGAAAGTCTTGATTTTCTAAGGATTATGTCCTTGTATTTTGTGTAAGCATTATATTAATGAAAAGTATATGCATTATCAGACTTTGTTTATCACGAGGCACAATGAAAGGGCAAGGGTATTACAGAGACTTGACTGTTTGAGGCTCAAGCTTAGTCTAGAGATAGGCTATGATTTACTTTCACTAGGCTCCGATAGAAGTATGTAAATTGATATAAATATTTAAGGGTATTGGGCATGTTTAACGGTCCTACTCAGCCAGTTATGATGAACGTTTGAGTGGGTACCAGTGTTGAATTGTGATGATGAGTGATTTGGGGAATCATCTTTATGCTGGTTCTGACTGCTGATTGATTGGGCTTGTCACCATATTTGTTATTGTATGTTTATTCATCTACCTGCTTTCGATATGATATCTTGATTTGTACTTGGATTGTTATGTTATTGAATTCGTAGAAGCATGTGACATTCATCTCTATACTTGGTTGTATCTCATTACATCATGATTTCTTGCCTTATATTGTCATTTGCATTCATACACTCATGGTTCTGTGATATTGATATGAGAGTGGTATGGAAATGTCGTGGGTCCAAGACACCAGAATGGTGAGAATACTTATGAGACTGTGGAAACATTCAGATAATGATGATGATGATATGCGGTAACAGAGTTGCATGCCTGCAACAATTATTCAGCAAAGAGTTGGGCTCCGATGGGAAATTCCAGAGCAGTATATGGACTTCGCGGATCCCCCATGGGTGTGTTGTTCATAATAAAATCTTGAACGCCTGTATATTGTAGGATAAAAGTAGCTGGCATATGCATTATATTCATATCATGCATATATCATTTAATTGATCATTGTTGATGGATTATGTCTTGGATTGACTATTGATAAATTGGTGGGATTTCCTGGATAAACAAGGATCATTAATTGGTCATTGATACTTGTAATTCTGTGAAGGAAATATCCTAAACTAAATGACTTACATGATTATGAAATCTTATTTGAACAAGGCGATGTGTTGATTCTATGACCTATTTCGAGATTATCGGGATAACATTTGGGTTTATTGATGTTACACCCCATACTTTGTACGTCATTTTCATCATGGGTTAACTAAAACAAGCTTAGTGAGGTTGATATCCCTTCACAATGTTAAAAAGGTTTAGATGGGAGTTACGTATGTTTCGTAAGAGTTCAGAGCTAAATGAATCAAAGAAAGTAAGTTCGTTGAAATTCAGGGAGAAATAGGCAGAATTCTGGACATAATTTTGGCCCAAATATTTGTGGGGAGGGGTATATCTCTTAGTATATAAGGAGTTACGGAGTCTATACACTATCTAAATTCAATTTCAGAGAGTCTAATTTCTAATTCAATAGACCATTTGTTAATCAGAGCTCTCTACAAAAGGTTATGTACGTTTTGAGAAAATGCATTTCAGCGAACGTAGAATGCGGCCGCATACTGAGTTTGTGGCACCGCATTTTGGGTCGCATTTTGGACATTTTTGGGCTTCCCACTGCCTAGAGATGCGATGGACTTGCGACACAAAAAATGATGACTCGCAGCCGCAAGTGCCACCGCAAACTCAAAGCAGTGGGGCGGTTTTATGAGTTTATAACTCAACCAAGACCTTATTTTTCACTCCCAACACCCAAATCACACCTACCATCTTCCTAAAAGGTCCCTAAAGGTTCCTACACCATTAAAGAATATTTCCTTAAGCTTATGATGTAATTTCCCCCTTGGAGAGCTTAGATGATCTTGAAATCCTCATTGAATTATTGAGTAGAGATTGAAGAATTCTTGGTGTGGGGGGTGGGGTGAAGTGAGCTTTGACTTAAAGTGATTCTTGTGTCTTGAGGTAAGTTCAATCATCTTCTTCTTGTTCTTAATCTTCTATAAGTCATGAAGAGCAATTCTTGCTACTAGTTGCTAAATAATTGTGGGAAACCTTGAAATTTGGCTGTTGGGATTTTGTATGGAGTTATAAGGGTGATATGAAGTTGTGGGTTATTGTAGATGTTAAGAAGGTGAAAAAGGTGGATTAGGAAGTTTTATTGTGTTTCTACATGTCTAGATTTCCATGTAAAATGAAACATGATTGCTATGTACACAAGGTGTTCGAAGAAATGTCTAAAAGAGTTTCCTTATAAATTATGGATTCGTTATTGATACCAAATCCTTTGCATAATGTAGATAATCAGTTGTAGAATGTGCGAAGGCTCGTAGAACATAACTAGCCTCTTCAATGAGGCATGTTAAGACTAATCCTTCCTTCTTTTGGCATATTCCAAATACATGAAATGTAAACGTAATATATTCCATAGATGGTTCTACTCTCAGTAGTTAAGGATGTACATGTTATCTATTCCCATGAAATGTATTTCAAAGTATGTCCAAATATGTTCTTAAGTCCCTATTGAGGCGTATGAGAAAGATGTTAATGTTCATAACGTAATCGGAGAGTGAACGACTATATGTCACTTCGAAAGATGTTCTAATGATCCCAAAAGGATTTTCATGCATTTTCTGTGTTTATGTAAATGAGTAATGGCATTACATATGCATATACAGTACTGATAAGGGCATGGCCATAGTATTCCTACTTTACCACTGGGCTACGGCCGGTTGGGCAGTTATGTATCATTATTTACCCTCGGTTTGGCAGACACGTATTTACCATCATGCTATGCCCGGTTGGGCAGTTACCAATAGTTGGGCAGTTATATATTGTTATTTACACTGGTTAGGAAGACACATTATTTACCATCGGGTTATGATCGGTCGGGCAGTTACCACTAGTTGGGCAGTTGTGTATCGTTATTTACCACTGGTTGGGCAGACATGTATTTATCATCAGGCTATGATTAGTTGGGTAGTTACCACTGATTAGTTAGGCATTTAGTTACCACTGATATAGAATAAGGTTAGAAGATAATATGCCTATTATGTATGTTATGGGCCTCAATGACATTTCAAGAGTTCAGGTTGATTCGTATCCCTTTATTTTATAGTTATGTATTGTTGTATTTTATTTTCTGTCTTACATATTCAGTACATTATTCGTACTGACGTCCCTTTGCCTGGGGACGCCGTGTTTCATGCCATACATGTCCAGGTAGGCGAGGAGAGGACTCGCCCTCATAGATCGCATTCAGCTATTAGCTCCATTTCCTTCTGGAGTATTACCATGTCAGGGTTATATTTATATCATGCTGGTACTTTGGGTATGTCAGAGGCCTTGTCCCGACTTATGTACTATGTCGACGTTCTCTTAGAGGCTTTGTAGACATGTTCTGTATTGCCAAGTTAGGCTTTGCACAGTTTGTTCAGTACAGACTTGTAGGCATGGATGTTGATTAGAGATAATATTGGTCGTGTTAGTCTTACTATCTATATATATGCATAGGTTGAGTTTTTCTGTTTGCAGGATTCTATGTTATATTATTTCACGGTTACCATTCTAAAGCCTTATTAGCCCAGAGGGTTATACATCTGTGTGATGATATCTAGGTGGTTCGCTTGGGCCGTTTAGGTGCTGAATTTCAGCCACACCCATAAGGTTGTGGTGGGATAATTGAACTGTTAGTATAGGACTATGTGGTGTCAACTTGTTATTTATCTCTTTTTGTGTATCTTCTGTCGTTGTTAGCCTATGATGTCTACAGGGGTACATTGTGTACTCATGCTATACTTGCTGCATTTTTTTTTATGCAGATACATATCCCACTGCCAGTTCGCGAGCTTGAGTATGAGTCCGAGCGGGTAAACTTTTGTATTCAGGATGTGGATGCTACTTCTAACATGCCTTGGATACTTTATCCTTATCTTGTATTTTACTTATGTTCGAAAGACATGTTCAGATTCTTATATTATTAGATTCAGTTTTGGCCTATGTGCCTTATTCAGACTTGTATCAGATTATTAGTGCACTTGTATGATTGACCAGATTTTGGGGGTTTTATCATTGTTAGACTATATTTCAGCATTTAAATCAGAGACAGTTAATGTATATTTTATTATCTTTCCACTTTTTCTAGTATATATCATGTGAATGATTGGAAGTGGTTCGCCTACCAGTGGGAATGTGTAGGTGCCACCACAGTCCCTAAAAGGGGTCGCGACAAAGTCGGTATTAGAGCTTTAGGTTAGACAGTCTTAAATACAAGAGCAATGTCTAGTAGAGTCTCACGGATTGGGTGGAGATGTCCGTACTTATCGTCGAGAGGCTATGGGACATTTAGGAAATTTCCTTTCTTCATTCATTTCATGCTAAGTTAAATCAAATTAGAATCTGACATTTGTTCCTCTTCTCTCACAGATGGTAATGACGCATACTGACAAAGTGATAGAGGAGGTACCAGTACCTGTAGTGCACGGTCGCGGTAAAGGACGTGCTCGAGGCCGAGGTAGAGCTTGAGGAGCTATACTAACTCAGGGTGGGACATAGAGAGTCAGTCAAACTCATGCTAGATCATTTTTGCCTGAGCTGGTTGTTGAGCCTCAGGATGAGTTACTAGAGGAGATGGGGCTAGCCCAAGATAAGACTGAATTTATTGCTACTCTAGTTCTACATGACACATTGGTCATATTGTTCAGTGTTTTAGATTGTTTTGCCTAGGCGGAAGTGTATCTGACTACTTTAGGTGGTTCTCATACCCGTGTGGGAGAGGGACTGACTCATAATCCTGAGGTTCAGCCAACGTTGATGTCAGCGCCCATATTTATGAGGTTTGTGCTCCAGAGTTTGGTCCCCGGCCAATTGCAGAGACAATTATTACCCACGATGAGAGGAAGATTTGGGAGCACTTTTCAAACATGAAGCCTTTGGTATTCTATGGTCATCCAGAGAGGATGCGTATGATTTTATTGTGAGCATCCATGAGAGGTTGCATACCTTGGGTATTGTTGAGTTGCATAGAGTTAATTTTATGGCTCTTCAGCTTTTGGGAGATGCAAAACAGTGGTGGGAGCTTATATTGACTGTCGACTAGTGGGGTCGCCTCCACTGTCATAAGTTAAGTTTTATCGAGTATGTTTAGAGAATTATGTGCCTCTTAGCTTGCGTCTGAGTAAGCGTGATAAGTTTTAGAGGATTAAGCAGATTAGATCTTCAGTTACAGATTATGAGACTCGCTATGCAACACCGTTGCTACCTACAAAGGAATAAATAGTGAGATGTTTTGTAAGAGGTGTGAGTATTCCCCTTCAGTTAGTTACATTGCAGCTAGTGGATGTTGGGGCTTCTTGTGAGACTATAGTTGATGATGCAAGGATGGTGGAGTCTATGAGGGGCAAGATTCCCAGATATGAGCCCGATAAGAGGACGAGGCGACATAGATAACTCAATAGATCTACTTCTCATGGTTTTGAGCAGCAAGGTAGATATCACCAGTCATAGCATGATCGACTAGTTCAGGCAGCCCTTTAGATTATTGATGGTGTCTCTATGGGGAAGAGCAATTATGGTGGAGTCAATTTTTGAGGGGTTCTCAGTCTCAGTATTCTGATCATTGTGGTTCAGGTTCTTTTATCTCTATTCAGCAGCCCTCAACGGCCAGGAGTTGTTACAACTGTGGTGAGACTGGTCATTTTAAGAGAAACTGCTCTAGATCTGATTTGAGAACACCCCGTTCACCCAGGATCGTAGCACAACCATCTAGGTGTGGTGGTCAAGTTAGCCGGAAGGGATCTCAGTTAGGCCGTTGAGGCTATCAGACCAGTCATAGAGGATCCTAGTCAGCAAAAGATGGAGCTCGTTTGGGCCAACGTGGCCAGCAGAGTACTCAGTCCGAGGTAGAACACACTCATTACTATGCTTTCCCGAGTATGGTGGAGGATGAGACATATGATATAGTTATCATATGTATTATGTCAGTCTGTCATCAGTCTTCTATAATGTTATTTGATCTGGGGTCTACATTCTCATAAGTGTCTGTCTACTTTTCTGCTGACTTAGATATGTAGTGTGATATGCTTGATGTCCCTATTAATGTGTCTACATCGGCCGATGATTTTGTGGTCGTAGGTTGAGTCTATCAGCATTACTTGGTTACTTTTATGGGTTATGATACTTGGGTAGATTTGATCATCTTAGACTTGGTCAATTTCGACATCATTCTAGGAATGGATTGACTACCAACGTATCATGCGATTCTAGACTGTTATTCCAAAATAGTCACGTTAGCGATGCCTGGTCTTATGAGGTTAGAGTGGAGGAGCGCTCCCAGCGCTACTCCTAAGAGGATCATTACTTTCATTCAATCTAGGAAATTGGTAGATAAAGCTTGTTTAGTGTACCTAGATTATATTCGGGATACGAGTGCGTAGACTCCTTCTTTTGAGTCCGTTCTGATAGTTACTGAGTTTGTCGAGGTCTTACCTTTAGATCTACTGGGTATGTCGCCAGATGGGATATTAAATTCTGTATTGATCTCGAGCCGGGTTCTCAACCTATTTCTATTCCTCTGTACTGTATGGCTCCAATAGAGTTGAGAGAGTTGAAGGAGCAGCTTCAGGATTTGTTGAGTAAAGGCTTCATCCGACTAAGTGTATCTCCATGGGGTGCTCTTATCTTGTACATGAATAAGAAGGATAGCACTATGCGTATGTGCATTGACTATAGGCAGTTGAATAAGGGCACCATGGGATATTCAAGTCATATTTGGATATTCGAGTGGTTCTGGGTTTATTGAATGAGAAGAAGTTGTATGTTATGTTCTCAAAGTATGAGTTTTGATTGAGTTCTGTGGCATTTTTGAGATACATGATGTCCAAGAATGGAATTATGATTGACCCAAAGAAGATAGAGGCAGTTAGGGACATGCCTAGACTGACTTCTGTGATAAAGATTCAGAGTTTTATGGGTCTTGCTAGCTACTGTCGCTGGTTCATCAAGGGTTTCTCTTCTATCGCTTCTCATCTGACATGTTTGACTTAGAAGAAGGTTCATTTTCAATGGTCCGACTAATGTGAGGAGAGCTTCCAAAAGCTCAAGTCTCTTTTCACAACCTTGATTTTATCCCTTTCGCTAGAGGAAAGGACTTTACTGTGTATTGTGATACTTTTAGATTGGGTTGGGTTGTGTGTTGATGCATGAGGGTAAGGTTATTCTTATACATCGACGCAGTTGAAGGTACACGAGAAGAGTTACATTGTTCATGATTTAGAGTTGGCTGCTATTGTGTTTGCCCTGAAGATTTGGAGACATTACTTATATGGCATTCATTGTGAGGTGTATACCAACCACCGTAGTCTTCAGCATGTGTTTAATCAGAGGGATTTGAATTTGAGGCAGCATTAATGGATGGAGTTGTTGAAAGACTATGACATGCCTATTTTGTACCATCTACGTAAGGCTAATGTGGTGGCAGCTACGTTGGGCTGAAAGGCAGTCATCATGGGGGGTTTAGCTTGTTTGATCATTTTTTAGCGTCTTTTGGCATTAGTGGTCCAGTCTAGCCAATTATTTTGTGAGGATTGATATTTCGAATTCGGCTAAGATTTTGGCTTGTGTGGAGATGAGGTTGTCCTTTTTGGATCAGATTTGTAACCACTAGTATAATGATGTGAAGTTATGCAAAATCAGAGATAAAGTGATGAATGGAGAAACTAAGGAGGCTATGATTGATAGTGAGGGGGTATTGAGGATCAATGGTAGAGTGTGTGTGGCTCATATGGGTGAATTGACCAGATTGATTATGGAGGAGGCCTACAACTCTAGGTATTCGATTCATCCAGGTGCTACTAAGATATATCGTGACTTTAAGTAGCACTATTGGTGGGGGAGGATCATGAGAGACATTGTGTAGTTTGTGTCTCAGTGTTAGTATTTATAGCAGGTCATGTATTAGCACGGGCTACCCGGTGATATATCTTAGTGGATAACCATTCCCGAGTTGAAGTAGGAGAGGATTGCCATTGACTTTGTTGTGGGATTGCCTATGACTTTGGGCAAGTTTGATGTTATTTGGGTCATTGTTGATAGGTTGACCAAGTCTGCGCTTTTCATTTCGGTTTAGATGACTTATAATGCAGAGAAGTTGGCTAAGATCTACATTCATGAGATTGTTCGTCTTCAAGGGGTTCCTATTTCTATCATCTCAGACCGGGGTACTCAGTTCACTTCTCATTTTCTGGCGGACTTTTCCAAAAGAGTTGGGTACTCACTTGGATCTCAGTACAATATTTCACCCTCAGACTGAGTAGACTATTCAGGTTTTGGAGGACATATTACGAGCCTGTGGGATTGATTTTGGTGGTCATTAGGATCAGTTCTTACCTCTGATAGAGTTCACATACAACAACAACTACCACTCCAGTATCGATATGGCACCATTCTAGGCCTTATATGGTAGGAGATATTGATCTTTAGGAGTTTATGGTTAATGATAGAGTTCTTCTGAAGGTTTCACCCATGAAAGGTGTGATGAGGCTCGGCAAGAGAGGGAAGTTGACTCCGAGGTATATTGGACCTTTTGAGATTCTTCAGAGAGTTGGGAAGGTGGCATATGAGTTGGCTCTGCCACCAGGCCTTTCAGGCATTCATATGGTTTTGCATGTGTTTATGTTGAAGAAGTATTATACCGACAGTTCTTATATCATTTAGTAGGACTCCGTATTGCTTGATCAGAATTTAGAATTCGAAGAGAAGCCTGTGGCTATATTGGATAGGTAGGTGAGGAAGTTGAGGTTGAAGGAGATAAGTTATGTGAAGGTGTAATGGAAGCATCGTGATGTTAAGAAAAAGACTTGGGAGATAGAGTCCAACACGGAGAGCACATATCCTGACTTGTTTACTACTTCAGGTACGTTTCCTCTGTTTGTTTATCTCTATTCAAGGACGAACGTGTGTGTAATTGATATCTGATGCAATGACTAGTCTGGTATTTTTTATCCAAAGACCTCTATTTAACTATTTTACCCTTCACGTAAACTCTATGTGGGGTTTGTGCTGTGCGGGGATTGGTGACACGGATCCCGAGATCCATTTATATGTGTTTCGGATAAAAAACCTAAAACTAGAACCTTAGAGTTGGATAGTTTGACTCAAAGTGGATTGTTTAGTAGATGTGTTCATTTCTGAGTTCCATCACTTTCGGTAGCTCTAAAGGGTCAATTATGACTTAGTCGAGTCATTAGTTCATTTCCTGAGACAATTAGATGTATTTTGTGGCCTTATTTGTAATATTTGGTTATTCCATATGATTCTTTAGAAAAGAATATCTTAGCTCGGTTAAATGGGAAGTCCGAGGGTACGGGTGAGTTCGTAGCACTGTTTACCTTGGGAGATCATATCTGGTTTGTGTTTGGGGTCTAGAGAGTGTTTTGGGTGTTTGGTGGAGAAATTGGCCTAATTTCCATATGCTGGTGTCTAGTGTCCGCCCTGGCGACACTATTGTCTCTCCTGCATGTCTGTCTCCACGAAGGTTGGCTCGCAAAAGCAATGTGGAATGGAGTGATGAGTTTCCACTTTGGCAGAGGGGATTACTGCAAGGGCGGGTGTGCCTCTGCTGAGTCGGGATCACTTCTATGTTGAGGCGAGGTGTCAAGTGATACCGCCTTAGTGAGGTTGATTTACGCGGGAGTGAGTCCACGTTAGCGAATTCACAAAATTATTGGATCAAGTAGCATATTTAATTCTTAGGTCAAAGCTCATTGCCCAAAATAGTTATTCTCGAACCTAGAGCCGTAAGATGGGAAATTTCTAAAGATTAAGAGTGAACTCTTCTTTTGGGGTAAGATTTCCATCCTTTGTGATTTAATTTCATGATTCCATGTCGTTTAATGGTGATTAAGTGTGCATGTGAAATGGGGAAAAGGAATTGTGACTTTCATTTAGATTAAGAGAGTTAAATCATTGATCTAGGGGTGCTTTATGGCTTAGATTGCTTTAATATTATGAATTAGTGATGGAAATTGGTAGATGATGATGTTGTAGAGGTTAATTTGATTATATAAACTCTTTTGAGCTTGGGGGAAAATTCTAGGGTTTCCAATTGAGGCTTATTGTATATTGATCAATTGAAGCTCCAAATGAGTATATGTTTCCAATTAGCTTAAGAATATGATTACCCCGTATGTATTGGTGCTTTTTGAATATTAAAGTTTGAGTCTTGATGACATGAGCCCGAGGTTGGTTTTGAAAGTCTTGCTTTGTTAAGGATTATGTCCTTGTATGTTGTGTAAGCCTTATATTAATGAATAGTATATGTGTGATTCATCTTCGATTATCATGAGGCGCAGCGAAAGGGCAAGGCTATCACAGAGACTTGATTGTTCGAGGCTCCAGCTCAGCCTAGAGGTAGGCTACAATTTACTTTCACTATACTCTGAAAGAAGTACGTAATTTGATATAAATAATGAGGGGTATTGGGCGTGTTATGGGGTCCTACTCAACCAGTTGTGATGACCATTTGAGTGGGTATAATGTTGAACTGTGATGATGGGTGATTTGGGGAATCAACCTTATGTTGGTTCCAACTGTTGATTGATTAGGCTTGTCGCCATATTTTCTATTGTATTTTTATTTATCACACATGCTTTTAATATGATATCCTGATTTGTACATGCATTGTTATGTTGTTGAATTCTTGGAAGTATGTGATATTTATCTCTATAATTGGTTGTATCTCATTACATCATGATTTCTTTCCTTATATTGCCCATTTGCATTCATACACTTATGGTTCTATGATATTGATATGAGAGTGGTATGGAAATGCTGTGGGTCCAAGAGACCGGAAATGTGAGAATATTTATGAGACTGACAACATTGAGATGATGATGATACGCGGGGAACAAAGGTGCACGCTTGCAACAATTATTCAGCGGGTCCCCAATAGTTTTAATGTTCATAATAAAATCTTGGACGCCTGTATACTGGAGGATAAAGGTACCTGACATATGCATTGCATTCATATCATGCTTATATCATTTCATTGCTCATTGTTGATGGATTATGGATTATATTGGCTATTGATAACTTGGTGGGGTTCCCGGATAACGAAGGATCGTTAATTTCTCATTGATACTTGTAATACTGTGAGAGAACTCTCCTGAACTGAATAACTTACGTGATTATGAAATCTTATTTAAACAAGGTGATATGTTGATTCTATGAACTATTATGTGAATATTGGGACAATATTTGGGTTTATTGAACCGTTAGTATAGGACTATATGGTGTCAACTTGGTATTTATCTCTTTTTGCGTATCTTCCATCGTTGTTGGCCTATGATGTCTATGGGGGTACGTTGTATCCTCATGCTACACTTGCTGCATTCTTTTCTGATGAAGATACAAATTTCACTACCAGTTTGCGAGCTCAAGTGTGAGTCCGAGCGGGCAGACTTCAGTATTTATGGTGATGATGCTACTTCTGGCATGCCTTGGATACTTTATCCTTATCTTGTCTTTTACTTATGATCGAGAGGCATGTTCAGATACTTATGTTATCTTATTCAGTTTTGGCCTACGTGCCTTATTCAAACTTGTATCATATTGTTAGTGCTCTTGTATGATTGACCAGATTTTGGGGTTATGCCTTTTCAGACTATATTTTCGCATTTATATCATGATACATGTATTCTATATTTTGTTATCTTTCTGCTTTTCCTTATATATATCATGTGAATGATTGGGAGTGGTTCGCCTACCGCTGGGACTGTGTAGGTGCCACTACGGTCCCTAAAAGGGGTCGTGACATTACTTCATAACGTGGGTTGAAGCTACTTCTCACAAATCGGTGGCAAAAAAGTGGTAGCATATTTCGTACAAAACATCATATGTCGATTCGGCATCCCAAAGTCAATCATAACGAATAATGGAGAAAATCTGAACAGTCACTTAATGAAGGACATTTGTAAGTAGTTCCATACAACTCATCGAAATTCGACTGCCTACATGCCACAGATGAACGGAGTCGTAGAGGAAGCCAATAAGAACATCAAAGGGATATTAAGAAAAATGATAGACAACTATAAGTGTTGGCATGAATAGTTGCCCTACACATTGTTAGGATACCGAACAACCACTTGGACCTCAACCAGAGCAACTCCATACTTGCTTGTGTACGGTACCGAAGCAGTGATATCAGCTGAGGTAGAAATACCCTCACTCATAATCATACAAGAAGTAGAACTGGACAATGCATAGTGGGTCTGGAAAAGATACGAGCAATCAGCTCTAATTGACGAGAAAACGATGGTTGCCATATGTCACGATCAGTTATACCAATAGAGAATGGCACGCGCCTTCAACAAGCGGGTCTGAGCCCGAATCATTCAAATAGGACAACTGGTACTTAAATATGTGTTTCCACATTAAGAAGAGTACAAATGGATGTTTGCACTCAACTAGCAATGATCCTATATGGTGCACACGGTACTATTAGGAGGATCTGTAATCATCATAGAAATGGACGGCCAAGAGTGGCTTAAGGCAATCAACTCAAATTCTATCAAGAGATACTATGCATGAGGACATTCCTTTCAATTTGTAATCACCCTTTACTTGTTATCACATTTCTTTATTTGTAATTGCATTTTGTCTGCTTGTAATTGCATTTTCTCTACTTGTAATGGCAATAGAAAACCCAATGATATTTCCTTCAATATGCACTACGCGATGACCTGATTTCCAAAACAAGATACTTAGGCATCCATTTAGGACTCGATTGCATTATTATAAAAACCCAACATTTCTTTGTAATATGAACTACGTGATTACCTAATTCCCAAAATGGGATAGTAGGCGTCTATTCAGGACTCGGTCGCATTATTATAAAAACCCAACATTTATTTTGTAATATGAACTACGTGATGACCTGATTCCTAAAATGGGATACGTAGGCGTCCATTCAAGACTCAGTCGCATTATTATAAAAATCAACCAACTTTGTTCCGATCAACGTTCCACCTGATTCCCGAGATGGGATACATAGGCGCTCTTCGAGCTCGACCGCACCAAATATAAAACCAAAAAAATCCCTAGGAAGCCTCTGAGACATAAAATTCTGGGGATCGCCTCACAAAGCACAGAGATCCCAACTTATAACTGGGGCAGATATTTTGAGAAGATCTCAAAAATTCTACCAACGAACAAGGCACAAAGGATCAACTGGCCCAAATTTTCAAATTGGAGCAGAATTTTTTAGAAGATCTCGAATATTCCACCAACAACTCCAGTACAAGAGCTAACCGATCTAAAATACTCAACTGGGGCAGAATTTTTGAGATCCTCTCAAAAATTCCTACGCAACAATTAGACACGAGAGTTCGCTACAGGACAACCCTCAATTGAGGCAAATTTTTTTAGAGGAACTCAAAAATTCTTTCACAACAACGCAAAACGAGAGTTCACTATTAGACAACTTTTAGCTATGGCGACCTTTCGAGGGGGTGTTGAAAATCTCCCCAGGACAAACGAGAAACATGTCCAAAGTGCCAATGATGGTCAAAGAACCTTGCTCAGAGTGTACATGTCGTGACATTGAGTTAATAGTTCTTAATATGATAACATGTTTTAGTCAAAAGTTGTTTTATGATCAACATTTTCTCAAATCTTTTCAAATTTTAACTTAAAATTTCATCTCACATAATACCGAGCCCGAAAGAGGGGTCGATATTGGGAAAATAGAGAAAACAATGCAATAGGAGTTGGCAACATGGATCAACCCATAGGAACTAATAATTTTTTTATATTTGCAGGCCCCCAGAATGTTGTCACGAGGATGACGATTTTTTACTAACATGTTTGTTCATGCAAAAAATAGGTACACCAAAAAGGAAACTACGACATCGGAAGATGACAAATGGGATAGGAAAGCCACACATGGGCGAAACGCCATAAGGATGGAATAATCCGGCCATGAGAGCCATGAAAAATGCAAAGTGCCACAAGGGTGGCACGATCTGGCCATGAGAGCCATACAAATGAAAATGGCCATTTGAACGAGGGGGTCACATCCGACAAAGGATGAAGAAAAGAAAATCATCCATGAGACCCATTCAAAAGACAAAATGGCCATCTGACGAGGGGGTCATAATTGAGAAAGGGCAAAGAAAATATGATCTGGCCATGAGAGCCATACAAAGGACAAAACTGCCATCTGACCAAGAAGGTCACAATCGATAAAAGCATAAAAAAATGTGATCTGGCCATGAGAGACATATAAGGGATAAAACAGCCATCTGATCGAGAGGGTCACCACCGATAGAAGGATAAAATGACAATCTGACCTAGAGGGTCGCAGTCAACGAAGGACGAAAGAAAGAAATTTAGCCGAGAGGGACATATTTGTCATTTGCAAACCGAGAGGGCATTCATACAAACTGCATTTCGAGAGGGTTATTCATACAAATTGCATGCCGAGAGGACCATTCATGCAAATTACATGTCGACAGGGTAATTCATATAAACTTCATGCCGAGAGGGCCATTCATACAAACATGCTGTGAGGGACATTTATACAAACATGCC
Source organism: Anisodus tanguticus (assembly GCA_034509755.1). Classification (NCBI taxonomy): domain Eukaryota; kingdom Viridiplantae; phylum Streptophyta; class Magnoliopsida; order Solanales; family Solanaceae; genus Anisodus; species Anisodus tanguticus. The sequence continues at coordinate 21,978,639 of CM067557.1, forward strand.
GAGAGGGTCATTCATACAAATATGCAGAGAAGGCTATTCTTACAAAAATGCCGAGAGAGTCATTCATACAAACATGCCGAGAGGGACATTCATACAAATATGTTGAGAGGACCATTCCTACAAACACTTGTAAGAGGGCCATTCATACATACTTCCAAGAGATCCATTCACACACAAGCCAGACGGTGCCAGAGATGACATCTGCTCGACAAAATATGCACGAGCTAGATGGTATCCCAGGTGGCATCCGCTAAAAAAATATATGCATGTGCCAGATGGAGTCATAGAAGACATCCGCTCAACAAAATATACACAAGCCAGACGGTATCACAGGTGGCATCCGCTCAATAAAGTATGCATAGGCCAGATGATGCCGGAGGTGGCATCCGCTCAATAACATATGCACGGGCCAGACAGTTTCATAGGTGACATCCACTCAACAAAGTCTATAGAGTCTTACAAACCAAACGGTGTTAAAAGTGGCATCCACTCAAGTCAACAAAGTCATACGAGCCAGACAATGTCAAAAGGGGAATCTGCTCGGACAATGAGCACAAACTCTTTTCATATTACGTTAATTGAAAGCTAGTACATTAGAAGAAGAGAAAACAAAGCTTGTTCTCCAAAATTTTCAAGCCACATTCAATGCCCATGCTCTCACTTGAGGTGAAGGAGATATGGTATTGTTGGGGGAGAAGGCAAAGGGGGGAGAGAGAAAAAAATCATTTTCTATTGACTCTTGTAATTTAGGACCCACATCAATAGCATTTTATATACTTTTCACGCACTTTAAAAAGTGGACAATGCCCATAGTAACATGTCAGCTCATTGTCTATATGACAAAGTAAATATCTTCTTGGAGGGTTCAGATGGTAGAGGTCTCAGTTGGAGGATCTAAGTGGAATACACTGACAAGCTGAAGGGTTTGTCGATGACTTCAATCAAGCATATACACATGAAAGATGACTTTTGTGATACGGTATGAGGAGGTAGGACTTCCCATTAGGGTGCGTATGAAGAGTCTTCAGTTACTCGATGGAACATGTATATAATGAAAAGAATTTGAATAAATGAATCATCCTCAGTCATAGAACGAGCACATGTGGTGGATGTGTTTATTTGGCAAAAGTTACTATGAATGATTAAATCTTGTGGGGATTATCTTTTAGTAAAAGGTGGTTTTTGCAAATTCTCTTGATATCTTGGAGGTAAGGTGATAAAAATGAGTCATTTTGAACTATGAACTTGTTGATTTCATGAGACTACTATGTTTATGAAGTGAATGCTAAAGGAACATAATTTGATCGATAAATTTGACTATGTGGTAGGCTTTTGAGGAAACAGTGACTGACTAATAAAAATGTAACACCATGTACCTTGATCCATATGAGTTTGAAGGAATTAAGATCATCCGTGAGGTTATTGGAGGTTTATATAAATTTTAAAGAGGTTACATGGGGATTAGAGGTTAAACAAACCAGAGAGAAAATAAGTTCCGTCGAAGTTTGGAATATTGAACAAGTTATACGGAGCGTATAAATTTTTTCTCATATCAAAGTATGCATATTAAAAGCTCAGTATATAAAAAGGAGAAAACCCAAAATTATTTAGGACTTAAAAGTGTGATGATCGTGATTGAAAATGATATTTCATGTGTGCCAAAAGAGGTTATGGACTAGTGATATATCACATGATCATAATAGTGAGTATATGAAGTATCTTGAAAGTGTTTATTATTTTAGTAAATTAAGATAAAAAAATTAATTAGGTGTGTAATTGATTAAATGGGAAATTGTAGTGAAGACAAGAAATTAATTAAAATTATTGGATAAATATTATGTGGATATAGTCCACGTGTGTCATTGATAGATGACAGCAAGTTCATTAGTATACATGCACATTAAGATGTGGTGTCATGTTCTAATGATGAGAAGATAAGAGATTACCTAACAAGCCTACACGTATAAAAGTTAATGAAGATCCCATAAAGCATTTCATTTCCATTTTGGTACAAGGAGAGATGCTGCAACCTTTTCCTTCCAATTTTAGACTCCCAATTTCATACCTTAACATAAAAAACGTACCAGCAACCATGTAATTTGTTTTCTATGAACCAGCAACCACATTTTAGTTATGCCAATGGGAAAAATATAATCCCTTTCACGAAGAAACATACAGGGTTTTGCTCACCGCTGCGACCTCGTTATTTCATTTTTTATTGTGGTAAAAATTATGTTCATTTAGTCATTTGGGACTCGCGGTACTATAGTTAATTCGGAAGTAGTTCGAGATTAACTTGTGAAGAATATTGATTTCATCATCGTCGGTAAAGGTTTGACACTAAGGTATGTATAATGTCTATCCTTTCTTTTTTGGCATGATTATGTACGAATAACGGTTTCCAAAAGAAACATTCCATTCTTGCTATTGTTTGTCCATTGTTGGGAGTACTTTCATTTTGTCAAGCCTCATCTTATCTTATATTGACTTGTTGGCTGATGGTTGAGCTTGTCTTATAACTTGTTCCTCCTAAAACAGAAAGTGTCGGAAGTACAAATTCATAGAGTATACTAAATGTCGTACGAGAGTAAAAGGACAAGTTTTATAAAGTATAAGAGTCAAGAGTGCTATAGTTATATGAGTAAGTCATTGATCGTAAGAACAGGTAGAGCTTCTCGTAATAACATTTATTCCTTAATATATCAAGAGGTAGGATTATAGACTACCTCTTTATATAAGTAATGAAAGAGTTTAAGAAGTAACAGATAGCACATAAATGGATAAGCCTATGAGTTCTAGACGGGGGTTCATGACGTCCCTATGAATAACTATCAAACCAAGAATATCGTAGAGTGTGTAGAAAGATTAAGCTTACGAGTAATAGCTCAGACTTATGATGATCATCCCTAATAGCTAGTATATTATACAAAGGGCTAATGATATCTTAATTTATAAAGACGAGAAGTGAAGAAAAGAAGATAATAAAAGGTCAATGATCTCATAACAAAAGGTCATGATTCTTTAGCTTATTAAATGTTAGCTAACCTTTGTATGTTGAGACTAGGGTTGTGTGAGCTATCCCCTGTGGGGAATGATCATTCAGTTCTTACTTATTTTATGTTAATAAAAAGAGTAGAGAGTGTATATATACAGTACTACTATTGTTTACAGAGTTACTATATCCCAGCCTTATGGCTGGTGTGAGCCCGGCCTCATGGCTGGTGTGAGCCCGGCCTCATGGCTGATAAGAGATATACAAAGATATAGTTTGCCTTCGGGGTTATGTATTTGCCTTTGGGACTATACATATATGCACATTGCCTTCGGGGCTATACAGATATATAGTTTTCCTTCGGAGCTATGTACTGCCTTCGGGGCTATTTATATTTGTCTTAGAGGCTATGCACTTACACATCGGACCCCACATGAGGTCTGATAGTTTATTCTCAGTATTGCATTCATGATATGAGACAGATACATGTAGATATATTTCTAGACTATCATTGACTCCTCAGTTTATATTCAGTATATCATGTATATCAATTCAGTTTTAGTTTTAGTTATTCAGTTATTATCTGCCTTACATACTTGGTACAATCCTTTGTACTGACGTCCTATTATTGGGGCGATGTATTTCATGCTTGCAGGTTTAGGTAACCAGTTTGACGAGCCCTCCCTATAGACAGGGTCGATATTCATCGAGGGATGATAAGACACCATTTCATCCGAAGTGCAGCCTAGTCTAGTTATCAGTTCATGTTTGTAGACTTCATGGGTAGATCAGGGCCATGTCTCGGCCATATGATGCCAGTCACGCTTAGAGGCTTTAAAGACACGCGTTGATATATATCACATGTTATGTGGCCTTGTCGGCCCTTGTTTATATTTCCTTGAGTTGTTCTGTTGTAGAAGATCATGGTGGCCTTATCGGCCTAAGATATTATGATTAGTTTACAAATTGACTTTGTTGGCCCAGATTATTTGTAGGGTTTCCATAGCTCACGAGTTACAAATGGTATGCTCGGGGTTAGGTAAGGCACCGGGTGCCGATCATGCCTTTCCACATTTGGGGCATGACAAGAAATAAACCTAACGATAGACGACTGTGATGATTTAACTTGAAGGATTATAGGTAGTTGCACCTAATTCAGAGAAGAAATGCAGATATTTTATATGTTTCTTAGGCTCGATAAGTTTGTACAATTAATGGTGTGTAACACCTCGTACCTTCAAACTAAGCATTGATCATGATCCATGAGTGTAGGAAACCAAAATGGGGTGTTTAAGTTGAAAAATCAAGTTCAGTTCTGCAGATGAAATTTGACTGCAGATTATAAGAACCGTAAAATATTTTACGGCTCGTCAAACGAACAGTCAATTTCATTTTTGAAATTTACGATCAGACTGAAAATTATACGAACCATAAAATGTTTTACGACCAATCAAATGAACCATCAATTTTACTTTGGAAATTTATGGCCATATTGTAAATTCTACGGACCGTCAATCTCCACCGTCCCATAACTCTAGTTTTACAACTCTCTAAAAAAATCAGAAATAACAATATTGTCCAAGTCGACAGACCACACAATTATTGATGGACCATCAATTTGGACTGTCAAAATATCGGCAGCCCCCGTCAAAAATTTGATGGACCATCGAATCAACCGTCGATCAATTCCGACAGCAAACAGTATAAATTCGGGACATCATTCTAAAAATCAGTTTTCACAATTCCCAAGCCCTAAAATGAAGGTTCTTTCTTCCGAACCACATCCTACAGCAAGGTAAGTCCTTTACATGTATTTCTATGCAATTCTAATCGATTTCTATCAATTCCTAAGCGAAATTCACTATTTTTAACCTATGGTTTTCAAGAAAACCCAACTCAAGGAATTAAAGTTCAAGCAATGGGTTCCTTCTTCCAAGTTCATATTTTAAGAAAAGTTTTGGCGTGATTAAGGTATGTAGAGATTCTATCTACATGTGGGAACATCATTGTTCTTTCCCACGCCACAGTCATCCATGAAACCATGAATTTTCATAACCTAGGTTTTTATTCAAGTTCATGATAATCCTTCTTTACATGTATAATTATATTCCATGTTATGTCTTGACTTTGTCACTTACATTCATGATATGATATTATGACTGTCATGAACCAGTTCTTAATTTATGAACTCATGTCTTGATTTTCATGAGTTCTTAAATATAAGTTATGATTATTATCACTCAATTTCATGAAGTCATATATGTTTCTCATGATTCAGACAAATTATACTCTATATTTCTTCACATGCTAAATTATAAATTTATAAGTTATGATTTCAAGTTATTTCATGTAATTCATGGGCTTTCAAGCCAACTAATTTGGGAGTTTCACAGGTTACCGAGAAGGCTCAGATAGCCTGAAACTATGTATGCCAATGTAGGATAAGGGTAGCTCCGCCAGAGGACAATACCTTCAGATTATTTATTGGATCCATCTTGTTCATGTTTATTTCTTATACTCTGACAAAGTATGAGATAGCTTAGCTAATCGGGTAGAGATCAGACTCCACGTTCTCGTGTACTGGTTCATATCAGTTTTGCTAATGCTCTCCCACAGATATACAGATATATACATATATACTTTTTCATATTTTTACTTATGTTATTATACTCATGTTCATGTTTTCAATTTCAGTTCATGTTCCTATTATTTTATGTGTCTGCTTATTCTTTCATTTCATTTACGTACGGTAGAATTCAAATGTACTAACATCCCTTTGTTTCAGGGAGATGGGTCTCCTGAGTAGGACTACTTCAGTATTAGTTGTTTCGGTGAGCAACATCTCATTCAGAGTGTCACTCTAGTTATTTTATGATTATATTTTATTAGCAGGGGTATGTCAGGGCCTTGTCCTGATAAATAATTTTGCAGACTCATATTTTAGAGGTTTCATAGACTAGTCTGGTATCATGTCATGTCAACAGTATTTTTTTAGACTTATCATATTTTACTCAGATGATTCCGCTATTATATTTTGAGACTGTCATTTTAATACCATCTTTTAAATATTTTAAATCATTTCTTTAGCATATTTTGATGCCCATATTGACAAGCAAGCCATATGGTTCGCTCGGTCATATGCAGCAAGACACTGAGTGTCGTGTTCTACCTAAGCCATGGTTCGGGATGTGACAAAGCTTGGTATAAGAGCACTAGGTTAAAGTGTCTTAGGGAGTCTATGAAACCATATCAAATGGGGTCACTTTTATATGTTTGAGGGGCCCACATATATAAACAGTTGACCACCAAGACATCTAGGATTGTCTCACTTCTTTCATACTATGGATCGTGCAGTTAGAGTTATACCTTCAGGATATCCTTATAACTCATGCGTATTACGTATTTCAGAAAAATGCCTATGAAGAGGAAATCAACTACCAATAAGAGGGTCGCTACTAATAGTGCTCGTGAGGAATATGCTCAAGTTCAGGGAGCTAATTTGGGTACAGTGCCCCCACCCAATACCACAGGGCCTATAGAGATCCCAATTTCGCCGCCTAATTATTTTAATTCAAATGTTAGGGGTGCCATTCAGCTACTCACCCAGCTTGTGGTTGCTCAAGCCCAACAATAAGGAAGACCGAGGATTCTCAGCTTGACTTTCTTCATATGGATCCTCCGGTGTTCATAGAGTCAAGTAAGACCGAGGATCCTCAAAATTTCATTGATGGGCTTAAGAAAATCTTCCATGTTATGCATATTAATGAGGTAGAGGCAGCAGAGTTTGGAGCTTATTAGTAGCAGGATGTTACCAACCTCTGGTATGAGTTATGGGAGCAGTCCCACAGGGAAGATGCACCTCCAGCAACTTGGGATGAGTTTACAAATGCCTTCATTAAGCACTTTCTACCAATAGAGGTTAGAGAGGCAAATGCTATGAAATTTGAAAAGCTTAAGTAGAACGGCAGGAGTGTGCAGGGGTACTACCTTCAGTTTTTCTCTTTGCCAAAGTATGTTTCACATATGGTTCCAAACATGAGGGCCAGAGTTGAACGTTTTGTGTATGGTCTTTAGCCCTATTTGTACGTTGTAGCTAATAACATAACTCAGAATAGGGAGATAACTATTACAAATATGGTTTGCCTTCGTATAGGAAAATAAGAGCAGATTGAAGGAAGAGAAAGCCTTGCAGAAAGAGAAGGACAAGGAGTTTAATAAGAGAGCCAAGTCTTCAGGTCACTTCAGTCATGGGAGAAGGGGAGGCAGATAGTACTTCAAGAACATGTCATCCAGACTTGCTCCATCTTCAGCCAGTGCCCTAGTCCTCAAGTTTAGGAATGATAACAGGAAACAGAACTTCAGGGCATCAGCATCCCAGTCACAGGACAGTGTGGGTCAAAGTTCTTTTAGTAACCCAGTTTGTGCTAAGTGTAGTAAAATGCACTCAAGGTAGTGTCGCCTGGGTATGGATATCTGTTTTGGGTGTGGACAATGAGTTTATTTTCAGCGAGACTTCCCATCAGCGAGGCAAGGTATAAGAGGTAATGAGGCTCAGTCCATAAATTCTACAATCCTTCGTAATTCTCAAGCCCAATCAGGGCGCGGTCCAGCTAAGTCTGTTAATACAACCGGAGGTCCAAATTGTTTGTATGCATTATCATGTCTCCATGTTATAGAGGCCCATGCAGATGTGTTCACATATATATTAACTATTTTTATTTTCAATCTTTATGCCCTTATGGATCTTCGATCCATTCTGTCATATGTAACCCCTTTTGTTGCTAAGAAATTTAGGATTGAACCAAAAACGTTGCATGAACCCTTCGAAGTATCCACCCCAGTTGGTGAGTTAGTTATAGCCAGACAGATATATAGGGGTTGTCCAATTAAAATCTATCACCGCATTACCATAGCTGATTTAGTAGAGTTAGAAATGATAGACTTCGATATAATCATGGGTATAGATTAGTTGTCATGATGTTATGCCACAGTGGGTTGTACAACCAAAATTGTAAAGTTTGAATTTCCAAGTCAGCCAGTCATAGAGTGGAAGGGTGATTCAGTAGCACCCATTGGTAGATTTATTTCCTATCATAAGGCCAAAAAGATAATATCTAAGGGGTATATTTACCATCTTATTTGGTTAGGGATGCAGATACCCAAACCCCAACTCTCCAATCAATGCCAGTTATCAATGAGTTTCTAGAAGTCTTTCTTGAAGATCTTCCCGGAGTTCCTCCTGATAGGGAGATTTAATTTGGAATCGATCTACTTCGTGGCACCAAGTTGATATCTATTCCGCCTTACAGAATGTCTCTAGTAAAGTTAAGAGAGATAAAGGCCCAGTTGAAAGATCTCCTTGATAAGAGATTTATTAGACCAAGTGTCTCACCATGGGGTGCACCAATTCTATTTGTTCAAAAGAAAGATAGATCTATGTGTATGTACATTGACTACCATGAGTTGAACAAGGTTACGATTAAGAACAAATATCCTCTTCCCAGAATCGATGATTTTTTCGATCAACTTCAGGGTGCTCAGTGTTATTCTAAGATTGACCTCAGATCAGGGTACCATCAGCTTAAGGTTAAGGAAGTTGATATTCCGAAAACCGCCCTCAGAACTCATTATGGTCATTTTAAATTTTGTGTCATGTCATTTGGATTGACGAATTCCCCAACTGCTTTTAGGGATCTTATGAGCAGGGTCTTCAAGCCTTATCTTAATTTTTCATCATTGTCTTCATTAATGATATCTTAGTCTATTCTCGTAGCGAGGCTGATCATGCAAAACATCTCAGAATTATATTACGGACACTTCAGGATCGTGAGCTTTATACAAAAATTTCCAAGTGTGAATTTTGGCTAAAGTCAGTGGCATTCTTAGCCCATGTGATTTCAGGTGAGTGTGTCTAGGTTGACTTTCAGAAAATTAATGTTAAGAATTGTCCCAACCCCGCTTCTACTTTAGATATTTAGAGGTTCTTGGGTCTGGTAGGATATTACAAACGATATGTAGATGTGTTTTCCTCCATTGACTAGATTAATTCAGAAGAAAGTCAAATTTTAATGGTCAGATACAGGTGAGCGTAGTTTCGAAGAATTGAAGACGAGACTAACTTCTGCTCCATTGTTAACTTTGCCAGAAGGGACCAATGGGTTCGTTGTATATTGTGTTTCTTCAGAGTTGGTCTTGAGTGTATTTTAATGCAGTGTGGTAAGGTTATAGCTTATGCATCCAGACAGCTTAAACCTTATGAAAAGAATTATCTGACTCATGATCTAGAACTTGCAGATGTGATTTTTGCACTCAAGATATGGAATCACTATTTGTATGGAGTTCACGTTGATATTTTCACAAATCACAAGAGCCTTTAATACATTTTTAAGCAGCGGGAGTTGAATCTCAGGCAGAGGAGATGGCTCAAATTGATAAAGAATTATGATGTAGATGTTCTTTATCATCTAGGGAAAGCGAATGTGGTAGACGATGCTCTTAGTCGACGATCCATAGGAAGTTTAGCTCATATTGAGGAAGGTAAGAAAATCATCACTAAGGAGATTCATCGACTAGCCATTCTAGGAGTTAGACTCATGGGCTCTGAAAATGGTGTTGTTGTTGTTCAGAACAAGTCAGAATCCTCCTTAGTAGCCAAGGTGAAGCAGAAGCAATTTAGTGATCCCTACTTGTTGTAGATGAAAGAGAGGATTCATAAGCATAATACTGCCACTTTTTAACAAGGGGGAGATGATGGTACTTTGAGGTACCGATGCAGATTATGTGTTCCAGATGTGGATAAACTTAGAGAGGGAATCATGGCAGAAGCGCATAATTCCAGGTATTCTATTCACTCGGGTTATACCAAGATGTATCATGATCTTAAAGAAATTTATCAGTGGAAAGATATGAAGAGGAATGTAGCAGACTTTGTAGCCATGTGTCTAAAATATCAGCAGGTGAAAGTCGAGCACTAGAGGCATGGTGGGTTGGCACAGAATATTGATATTTCTATTTGAAAATGGGAGATGATAAATATGGTTTCCATAATAGGTATACCTCACTCATCCCGAAGGCATAATTAGAATTGGGTGATAGTGGAATGACTGACTAAATTAGCTCATTTTTTGCCAGTCAAAACCACAGATTCAACAGAGGATTATGCTAAGTTGTATATTTGAGAAATTGTCAGGCTTCATGGGACCCTAGTGTCCATCATTTCAAATCGTGGTGCTCAATTCACAACTCACTTTGGAAATCTTTCCAGAGAGTATTAGGTACCAAGGAAATCTCATTACAACTTTTCACCCCCAGACAAATGGCCAGGTAGAACGTACTATTCAGACCCTTGAGGATATGTTGAGGGCATGTGTTCTCGATTTTACAGGTAATTGGGATGATCATTTGCCTCTCATTGAGTTTGCTTATAATAACAGTTAACATGCTAGCATCCAAATGGTACTGTTCGAAGATCTATATGGGCGAAGGTGTACGTCACCAATTGGTTGGTTCAAAGTTAGTGAAACAGAGTTGTTAGGGCCAAACTAGGTAGATTAAGCTATGGAGAAAGTCAAAGTTATTTAGGAGCGTTTGAAAATAGCTCAGAGTCGCCAGAAGTCCTATTTGGATGTGACGCAGAGATTTGGAGTTCCAAGTTGATGATTGGGTATTTCTGAAAGTTTCACCTATGAAAGGTGTCATGAGGTTTGGATAGAAAGGGAAGCTCGGTCCCAGATACATAGACCTTACATGATTTTAAGGAGAGTTGCGCAAGTGGCTTATGAACTTAAATTGTCACAAGACTTAGTTGTTGTGCATCCAGTGTGTTATGTGTCCATGTTGAGAAAGTGTGTGGAAGACACATCATTGGTTGTTCCTACCGACTCCATTTTAGTTAAGGGTGGTTTGACTTATGAGGATATTCCCATAGCTATTTTGGATCGTTAGATCCGAAAGTTGAGAACTAAAGAAGTTGTCTCAATGAAAATGTTGTGGAGAAGTCAAAATGTTAAGGAGGATACATAGGAAGCCGAAGAAGACATGAAGTCCAGATATCTGCATTTATTCGAGGAGCAAGAAGAAAATGGACAAGGTAAATACCCTCAGGATTCATGTGATGTCCCTTGCGTATCCATGTCTCATGTTTCACATTCATGTATTCAGTACTCATGTCCCATGTTCATGTTTTCATGTCACTCAGTCTTATGTTCCATGTCATGTTTCTGCACATTCATGTACTCATGCTACGTCCAGTCTCATTCCTAACTATGACACATCATTTAAGGATGAATGATCCCAAGGGGGAGATATTGTAACACCTCGTACCTTCAAACTAAGCCTTGTTCATGAGCCACGAGTGTAGGAAACCAAAACATAGAGTTTAACTTGAAAAACCAGGTTCAGTTCTACAGATGAAATTTGACGGTAGATTATACGGACCATAAAATGTTTTACAGCCCGTCAAATGAACCGTCAATTTCAATTTTAAAATGGATAGCCAGACTGTAAATTATACGGACAGTAAAATATTTTATGGCCCATGAAATGAACCGTTAATTTCACTTTTGAAATTGACAGCTAGACTTTAAATTCTATGGACCGTCAATATTGACGGTCCGTCAATATCCACCGTCCAGAACTCCGGTTTTAAAACTCTCTAAAATTTCTCAAAAATAACAATATGGTCCAATTTGACGAACCGTACAATTATTGATGGACCATCAATCTAGACCGTCAATCTATCAATGACCCAAACTCAGACCGTCAAAAATTCAATGGATCGTTGAATCAACCATCGATATCTTCCGACATCAAACAATATAAATTCGGGACTTCATTCTAAAAATTAGTTTTCATAATTATTAAGCCCTAGAATGAATGTTCTCTCTTCCCAATCATATCTTACACTGTTAAGTCATTTCCATGCAATTCTAATCAATTTTTATCAATTCTTAAGTGAAATTCACTATTTTTAACCTATGGTTTTCAAGAAAACCCAACTCAAGGAATTAAAGTTCAAGCTTTGGGTTCCTTCTTCCAAGTTCATATTTTAATACAAGTTTTGGAGTGATTAAGGTATCTAGAGTTTCTATCTATGTGTGGGAACATCATTGTTCTTTTTCACGCCACAGTCATCCATGAAACCATGAATTTCCATAACCTAGGGTTTTATTCAAGTTCATGATAATCCTTCTTTACATGTATAATTATATTCCATATTATGGCTTGACTTAGTCACGTACATTCATGATATGATATTATGACTGTCATGAACCTGTTCTTAATCTATGAACTCATGTCTTGATTTCCATGAGTTCTTAAATATAAGTTACGGTTATTATCACTCAATTTCATGAAGTCATATATATTTCTCATGATTTAGACAAGTTATACTCTATATTTCTTCACATGCTAAATTATAAATTTATAAGTTATGATTTCAAGTTATTTCACGTAATTCATGGGCTTTCAGACTCCACGTTCACGCGTACTGGTTCATATCAGTTTTGCTAATGCTCTCCCATAGATATACAAATATATACAAATATACTTTTTCAGATTTTTACTTATGTTATTATACTCATGTTCATGTTCATGTTTTTAGTTTCAGTTCATGTTCTTATTATTTTATGTGTCTACTTATTCTTTCAGATGATGTACATATTGTACAATTCAAATGTACTAACGTTCCTTTTTCATGGGGCCTGCACTTTACAGTGCAAGTGCTGAATTTCAGAAAGACGGATCTGCTCAGTATACTTCAGTATCAGCTATTTCGGTGAGCTCCATCTCATTTGGGGTGTCAGTCTAGATTTTTATGATTACATGTTATTAGGAGGGGTATGTCAAGGCCTTGTCGTGGTAAACAGTTTTGCAAACTCATATTTTAGAGGTTTCATAGACTAGTCCAGTATCATATCATGTCAGTAGTATTTTTTAGACTTATCATGTTTTACTCAAATGATTCCGCTATTATATTTTTGGAATGTTATATCAATACCATGTTTTAAATGTTTTAAATCATTTATTTAGCATGTTTTGACGCCTATTTTGACTAGCAAGCCATGTGGTTTTCTCGGTCACATACACCAAGGCAATGAGTGTCATGTTCTGCCCAAGCCATGGTTCGGGGCGTGACAAAGCTTGTATCAGAGAACTAGGTTCAAGTGTCATAGGGAGTCTATAAAACCGTGTCCAGTGGGATCACTTTTATGTGTGTGAGGGATCCACACATATAAACAGTTGACCACCAAGACATCTAGGATTGTCTCACTTCTTTCATACTCTGGATCGTGCAGTTAGAGCTATACCTTAAGAATATCCTTCTAACTCATGCGTATTACGTATCTTAGAAAAATGCCTGAGAAGAGGAAATCATGTACCAATAAGTGAGCTGGTATTAATGGTGCTCGTGAGGATGATGCTCAAGCTTAGAGAGCCAATTCGGGTACAATGCCCCTACCCAATACCACAGGGCCTGTAGAGATCCCAGTTTTGCCACCCAGTTCTTCTGATTTAGATGTTAAGGGAGCCATTCAGCTACTCACCCAGCTTATGGCTGCTCAATCCCAACGACAAGGAATGGCTCCAAGCACGAAAACTAAAGGAGAGTCATCTAATTTCAAGACTCGTGAGTTTCTTCGTATGGATTATCCGGTGTTCACAGGGTCTAGTAAGACCGAGGATCCTTAGAATTTCATTGATGGGCTTCAAAAAATCTTCTATGTTATGCATGTTAATGAGGTAGAGGCAGCAGATTTTGGAGCTTATCAGTTGCAGGATGTTGCCAACCTCTGGTATAAGTCATGGGAGTAGTCCCGCGGGGAAGATGCACCTCCAGCAACTTGGGATGAGTTTGTAAATGCCTTCATTGAGCACTTTCTACTAATAGAGGTTAGAGAGGCAAAGGTTGTGGAATTTGAAAATATTAAGTAGAACGGCAGGAGTGTGTAGGAGTACTACCTTCAGTTTGTCTCTTTGGCAAAGTATGTTTCACATATGGTTCCAGACATGAGGACTAGAGTTGGACAATTTGTGTATTATCTTTATCCCCATTTGTACGATGCAGTTAATATCACAGCTCAGAACAAAGAGACAGCTATTACAAAGATGGTTGCTTTCGTACAGGGTAATGAGAACAGGTTGAAGGAAGAGAAAGCGTTGCAGAAGGAGAAGGACATGGAGTTTAATAACAGAGCCAAGTCTTCAGGCTATTTCAGTCATAGGGGAGGTGGGGGAGATAGTACTTCAAGAATAGGTCATCCGGACATGCTCCATATTCAGCCAGTGCCTTAGCCCTAAAGTTCAGGAATGATAACAGGAAATATAACTTCAAAGCATCAGGCTCCCAGTCACAAGCCAGTGTGGGTCAAAGTTCTTTCAGTAACCCGATTTATGCTAAGTGTGGTAAGAGGCACCTAGGGGAGTGTCGCATGGGAATGGATGTCTATTTTGGGTGAGGCCAGCGAGTTTATTTTCAGCAAGACTTCCCATCAACAAGGCAGGGTACAAGAGGTAATGTGACCCAATCCGTAAATTCTACAGTCCCTCATCATTCTCAAGCCCAATCAGGGGAGATCTAACTAAGGCCGGTAATACATGCGGAGGTCCAAACTGTTTGTATGCATTATCAGGTCGTCAGGATATAGAGGCCTATGCAGGTGTGGTCACAGGTATACTAACCATTTTCATTTTTGATGTTTATGTCCTTATAGATCCTGGATCCATTCTGTCATATGTAACCCCTTTTGTTGCTATAAAATTTGGGATTTAACCAAAAAGGTTGCATGAACCCTTCTAAGTATCCACCCCAGTTGGTGAGTTAGTTATAACCAGATGGGTATATAGGGGTTGTCCAATTAAAATATATCACCGCATTACCATGGATGATTTAGTAGTGTTAGAAATAGTAGACTTCGACATAATCATGGGTATGGATTGATTGTCGTCATGTTATGCCACAGTGGGTTGTAGAACCAAAATTGTAAAGTTTGAATTTCCAAGTCAACCAGTCATAGAGTTGAAGGGTGATTCTGTAGCACCCATAGGTAGATTTATTTCCTATCTTAAGGCCAAAAAGATGATATCTAAGGGATATATTTACCATGTTGTTTGGGTTAGGGATGCATATACCCCGACCCCAACTCTCCAGTTAGTGAGTTGTCAATGAGTGTCCAGAAGTCTTTCTTGAAGATCTTCCCGTAGTTCCTCCTGATAGGGAGATTGAATTTGGAATCGATCTACTTCCTGGCACCAAGTTGATATCTATTCAGCCATACAGAATGTCTCTAGTAGAGTTAAGAGAGATAAAGGCCCAGTTGAAATATCTCCTTTATAAAATATTCATTAGACCAAGTGTCTCACCATGGGGTGCACCAATTCTATTTGTTCGAAAGAAAGATAGATCTCTGTGTATGTACATTGACTACCAGGAGTTGAACAAGGTTACGATTAAGAACAAATATCCTCTTCGCAGAATCGATGATTTTTTCGATCAACTCCAGGGTGCTCAGTGATCAGATGTCTGTGAGTGTAGTTTCGAAGAATTGAAGATGAGACTGACTTTCGCTCCATTGTTAACTTTTCTATAAGGGACCGAGGGGTTCGTTGTATATTGTGATGCTTCAGGAGATGGTCTTGGGTGTGTTTTAATGCAGCATACTAAGGTTATAGCTTATGCATCCAGACAACTTAAATCTCATGAAAAGAATTATCCGACTCATGATCTAGAACTGGCAACTGTGATTTTTGCACTCAAAATATGGCGTAACTATTTGTGTGTAGTTCACGTTAATATTTTTATAGATCACAAGAGCCTTCAATACATTTTCAAGCAATGGGAATTGAATCTCAGGCAAAGGAGATGACTCGAATTGATAAAAACATTATGATATAAATATTCTCTATCATACAGGGAAAGCGAGTAATTGAGGATCACCCTACAGATAATGGATGAGTTCAATGGTGATTTGAGATATTGCATCAGTAATAATTAACTTTGTTGGAATAACCAGGGATGATTAGTACTTTCTGGTAGAAAGGCTTCGTGAAGAATTGTATATGTGATGCGTTTGGCTTAGGGGGATGTTCAGTTTTAAGGTTCGACTGAAGCAATGGAAACTTTCATACGCTCAAGATTGTATTTTACTACTATCTCCATAATTGGCTTAGCTATTTTAAAAGATGTATGATACTTCGATCCACCCCACAAGTAGGTTTGAGTGATGTTTGATTGATAATAATAAAAGTTATTTTTAATGGAATATGAAAATTGAATAATTAAGATAAATACATCTTACTATCGATTTTGGGGGTTTAAGATTCGTAACGCTTGAATTTAGAACAACGTGACTATTTGAATCATGTATGAATTATGGTGACATTATATTATATTATTCAGATAGCATGTAAAATTGATAAGCATGATTGAGGAATAAAGTTTATTGACAATCTGACTTAGTGTATGGCAAGTGCCAATGAGACATTGCAATTGAATACTGATGAGGAGGTAACTCATTTAGTACCAAGATGGGTAAATTCATGGCATGCATGAGTAGACGAGCTAGAGTTGATTGATAAGAAGAAATCTATGCAATTGAAAGTTGAAGTCATAATTTTGAGGTAAGACTATGTTTGTGGTAGTAGACTATGCTGAAATGTTGACGACTAGATAGCATGATTGAGTATTTCAAATATGAATGACTTGAGAGTATTTGTGCATATTAAGGTACATGGATTGTATATTTGATACTCTTGGATTTGCTAAAGGCATAATAAGGTATTGCATCCAGAGATTTTATGGTTGTGAAAGGTAAAGTACGAGGTCATAGGCCTTACGTAGGAGTGTTTGAGGTTATGAATGAGTTTAGTGAAAGTACAAGGAGGATATTTCAAAGTAATTAGATTCCATGAAGTTTACCATATTTGGGTGACTAGCGGGAGCTGACGAACATGAAGATTTATAGTCATAAGGTAATGTTCATTCGTACTCGATTGACAACTTGGGGATATTTCATCTTTTGAGATTGGGGATAACAGCACAAGGTTGAGTATTCAGGAACAACAGATTAGGGGTCACCACAAATTTATGGAAGGCTTACTATTCATTCTATAAAGATTTATAAATAGTTCAAGTGAGTATTGGTTATATTTAGGGAATGATGCATTTTAACCGAGTTAGGTCTATTTATTTGAAGTTGGGTGTCTTATGGATATATTACCAAAAAGAATTATGGTTATTCTAGTAACTCATTTCTGAAGAATTGATGAATTTCAGTTTGGAATAGAGATATGGCAGGTTTACCAAATGATTTGACAATATCCTATTTGATGGAAGCTATACGATCAATTCTAATAGTCTATAAGGATACTTGATGATGTTTTGAAGAGGTACAAATGGATATGGGAAAAATTTGGGGTGATCAGTTTATTTTTACGAAATTGGCATGGCAAGATAATCACTATAATTATGTGTATAGTACTTATTTGAGGTTTAAGATGAATTGGATGATGAGTGTTGACTCGGTAGTTTCAGTTCATCGAAACAAAACTAAGGGATTTGAAATATGTGCAATCGGCCTTGGATAAGGTCTTTTTTGATGAAATTTCTTAGAATTGATTAAGTACAAGCACAAATTCTTTTATGGTCAGAGGGAATCATGATTTTGACTTGTGGTGTGTGACAGCGTATTTTCTACAGATTCTTGGTACTAATGATGACTTTGGAAGGTGTGGAAGAAGATAAGTAGAATCAAGGTACTTTACAGGTACATGTTTGACAATGGGTTATGGCTTCAACGAAAGGATTGTGGCGACTATGATGATAACAATGGTATCAACCAATTGCGTTATGAGGTATGGTTATAATCAAAATCAGGTATTTCAAGTGGAGTTGGATCAAATTTGTGAGAATCAGACTATTGAGCTAAGTTAAAGGAAGATTTGGCGAATTAAGTGAACAAGCGAATTGCTATGGACTTTGTGTGTTACACCCCGTATTTTTATTTCAATTGTATCATAATTTACCTAACATAAGCTCAGATAGGTTAATATACCTCTACAAGGTTAAGGAAGGTTTTAAATAAGTGCTAAGTAAGTCTCGTAAAAGTTGGGAGCTAAAGAAATCGATGATGTTATAACCCGTACTTTTAGAGTAAAACAAAGAGTGATTAATATGCTAAAGATATTTTTAAGGTATTTCAATCGTATAATAGTTATATGTTAAGATTTGAAGTCAAGCAAGTTGTAAAACAAAAGTTGGAAAAAATCACCGCAAGTTACGTTCATAATTCTACTAAACTTTGGGTCACATCTCTCCGAGATTTTCTCCCAATATACTTGGAATTACGGGGTAATCCAACTATGAAATCGAAGGTATACGAGTATAGTTTCCAACGCATTAAGTCATTCATTGATACGACATTGGAGTAGAGATATATTCGCATTTTTGCGAGACTGCGCAGGCAAACCCTATTGGGACCCACTTAGGTGGTAGAAAGTTCCAGCCTTTATTTAGTCGGTGCAGCCCTTATTTTGACCAAACTCAGTCCTTATTCTCTCCTAGTACATCCCTAAGAGTTCTCTAAGGTTCAAAGGTAAATCCAAGGTGGTCTTACCAAAATCCAACCTTAAAAGCTAATCTAAATGAAGAAAAGTGTCTTTATGGTGTTGTGGTGATGTTGAGGATTGTTCCAGGTGAACGAAATCTTTGGTTGAAGGTTTTACATGTTGTATAAGGTATTTTTTAACCCTCTCTTGCTTGTGTTTAATCTTATCTATGTGTTTGTTAAGTTGTTTGGATGAGAAACTACAAGATAGCACTTGAAGTGGTATAAGATGTTGTTGTCTCTTGTGGGACTGTTTTGGGGTTGTACATATGATATCATATGGCTGAAAATTATTAGGAATAACTTCTTTATGTTTTTTTTATGCTTGTCTACATGTTGGGTATGTTGATGATGTTGTAGGTTAGGAGAAAAAGTGGACATATAACACTTGAGAGTTGTTTATGTTGTTGTTAACTCTTGTTGGAATGTTTGATGTTACTTTTAAGACTGATATAAGGTTGGAAAATCATGTCAATATATATATATGTTTATGTGTTGGACATGTTGATGGTGTTGTAAGTATGGCGGAAATGGGAAAAAGTGTTGAGTTTTGGTTCCAATCCAAGTTTGCTGCTCGTCGTGATAAATAGTAGTTTTATTGGTGACGTTTGTGCACTTGTTGTTTAGATTAATTTGTGTTGTTGGGCTGTTGGGTGTGTTTTGGTGATTCAAGTATATAGTTGAAGGTTGTATGTGTTCTTGTTGTTAATATGGACTTGGAAAAGCAAGAAAAATGGGGGATGTGTTGTTCGATTTCGTATAAGCAAGTTTGTCGCTTGCCGTCTATCATCATGCTTCAAATGTATTATAAGGTTGTGTTTCCATCTTGTAGATAAGCATATTGGTGAGTCGTTTGCGGGATTGTGAAGAACGACTACGGTTGAATGTATATAAGGTTTCCTTTCATCTTTCTTGCATGATTCCAGAAGTTACGACCTCCTTATAAGATATCCAAGGGGACGAGTTGATATGTATGTTTAAAGCTTGAGAGTTGAGATTCATCTACGAGATGATGAGTAGTAATATGATAGAAATGAGTCGTTCCTAATAGTAATTCCCTCATATTAACCTCTAGCAGCAAATAGAACTGCCACTAGAGTCTTCTTTTGCCCGAAACATTGCACCGATTCTACTGGAGCTACGGTTATGGTTGCGCCTGCCATGACTCCTCTGGCCCTGCTTTCTGACTAATAGCATTGAAACGGAGAGAGAGAGAGAAAGAGAGAGAGAGAGAGAGAGAGAGAGAGAGAGAGTTGATTGATCAGGGAATTTATGAGTTTAGGGTTTTTCACAAGTTTTACGCTTTTGTTTGGGCCACATTTGAAAAGTTGTTTGCTAGACTAGTGGCCCAAATACGAAATTCATTCTTTTTTTTTTTTGTGCGGAATGCCCTTCAAAGGCAATGGTCTTTAATTTTTGCCCCTTAAATTTAGAATCTTTAATTTTTGCCCTTCTCCTAAAAATTCATGGATTCCGGGTTCGAATCCTCTTCAGGAAAAAATTAAAGAAAACGCAAGGCATAGGTTTGTAGCAAGATTAGATCTATTCGGGCAAAATTAGGCATATTAATTAGGCCTATATCGGCAGAAGGTTTCCTTTAAGGCAGAGGTTTGCCTTAAAGCTTAATTTTTTGTAAAAGTTTGTCTAATGGAAAACCTCTGCCGAATAGGTCTAATTTTGCCCGAATATGCCTAATTTTACCCGAATTCGCATATTTGCTACAAACCTCTGCCTTATGAAATTCTGTTTGATATTTTCCTGAGCAGGGGTTCGAACCCAGAACCTCGGGGTATTAGGCGAAGGGAAAAATTAAATATTTTAAATTTGATGGAAAATTATTGAAGACCACCCCGAAATAAGGAATTCGTGCAAATTGGCCAATTCATTAATCTAAGCCAATATTTGGCCATATATTTTTTTATCAAATTTTAAAAATGTATGTTCAAATAGAGATATTTGATCATGACATTTGATCAGAATTTTAAAAAGTTATCTTCAAAATATTTTCAAGTTTCAAATAGTGATTTTGATCGGTTTTCGGGAGAAATTTCACTTCCACCAACAAAACTTCAAGAGCCTTTTTGAAGTCACCTAGGCATTAAATATATTTATAACGGGTGAACTTATCCCGCGTGGTCCTAAAAAAACTACTAATTTACTAAATATAATATAAATAGAAGAGATATTTACTACTCCTATGTATGTATCTATTGTTGGAAATTTGCCTTTGGCGGGAGTTGCGTCCGACCAACTTTAACGGCTTAAACACTAGTGTTTCGCATGTTGGAGAATCCGGTTCTTCACACATGCATAATCTACTAAGTAAGTAGATGACCATAGGGCCAAGGATCGTCAAATTTCGTTGAGAAATGAAAGAGATATTGGTCCACGAAGTGAGGTGTTTGAAGCATGGAAAAGTATGATATTGAGATCAATTCTCCCTCATCGGTGGAGGAAGAAAGAATTATTTTGTTTATAAGTCTCAAAGTTGGCTTGGGGTTTGGGACCCCAAGGGGTATCCCATGTGTTTAAAGGAGGGAGGACGTAGATGTGCTTCGGTTCGAGGAAAGCCCACACGCGCGCCCGTCCCGTCCGGTCTGGTCTGGTCCGAGTTCTCGGGTCACGGGTCACGGGTCATGGGCTGTGGGCTATGGGCTTCTTCTGATATTATCTTTTTGGACCAGAGAACTTTGCCATATGTACATTTTGGTCCCTGAAGTTTCGTATGTACAATTTGGTCCCTGAAGTTTCAATATATACAGTTTGGTCCCTGAAGTTTCAAGACGGTCAGATTTGGCAGAGAACAGAATGTCAACAGCACTCAATTCAGCCATGTATTTTGGCTGAATTACTCTTTCTAAATGCCATCCGTTGCACATCAAATTCACCATTTATTTTGGTGAATTACTACCCCCATAATTGCCATTACTTGGCCGGTAATGGCACTTATGTGGGCAGTCCATGAGCCTCTCCTTCACCTATATAAAGGACCCCTTTTCACCATTGTTGAGCTACACTAAACACAAAAACATAAACGAAATCAGTCTTCCTACAACTTCCAGCATCATTTCATTACTCAAAATACTTCACGGTAGCACTTCAGTTTCCTTTGCTCATTTGTTCACTTGCTGTTTTATCTTGGGAAACAATTGTCCAGGACGTAGAAAGGATACATTCGGGGCAATATTGTCTAAATACAGAGTGCAAACACTCGACTCAGCATACCGAAAATTATTCCAGTTTATTCTTCAAGTTCTGTGTAATTTCAGTTTGTTGTTGTATTGTAATTTCAGTTCTTCTAATACTTAGCAGTTACTTGTAATTTCTGTTTCCTGCATCTTTCTAACCAACAAGTTTAAGACAATATTCGCTTACTGTAACTGCTGCAACATGGCTGGAAACATGACTGATTCTGCTGGTGCTACAGTGGCCACTCAAGGCAACAATGCGCCTTCCGGCCATCGCCGCTGCGGCCAAGGCGAACTTTATCGCTTTTATCTTCTGCTGCTGCCGCTCTCGTTCAAGGCGAAACTCCGCCGCCTTCCCGACTGCTGCTACTCCACTTTCTGCCTCCCATCATGATCGCCCTGAAAAATTCATAGGCTCAAACTTTAAGAGATGGCAGCAAAAGATGTTGTTCTACTTGACAGTTATGGGCATGGCTCGGTTCCTAACGGAAAATCATCCACAAGCTGGAGATGAAATGGACTATTCACCTACTGAAACGGGTGAAGGAGGCCTTGGTATCCATGTCGTTAACGACATGAAGATGGTTCTTGATGCGTGGAATCATAGCGATTTCATGTGTAAGAATTACATACTGAACTGCTTGCCAGACCCTCTCTACACGGTCTATTGCACTGTTGGCACTGCCAAAGAGCTGTGGAAAAAACTGCAAAAGAAGTACAACGCACAAGATGCGGGTACTAAGAAGTTCATCGTTGGGAAATTTCTAAAATTCCAAATTGTGGATAGTAAGACAGTGATGTCCCAAGTCCAGGAATTCCAAATGATTTTACATCACCTGGATTTGGAAGGAATGAAACCAAATGAGCAGTTTTTGGTTGCATCGCTGATTGAAAAGTTACCTCCTTCATGGAATGAGTTTATGAGTTACTTGAAACTCAAGACAAAGGAGATGACCTTTAAAGAGCTTGTTATCAAACTCCAAATCCAGGAAGATAATAAGAAGACCTTGCCTAGGGGTAAACAACCTGCTGAGGCAAAGGCAAATCTGGCTGAGGCCAAAGGGAACTCAAGCAAGAAGCGAAAGTTCCAGAAAGACAGCAAGGCCCATGTAGCAGAGATGTTCAGAGGTAACTGTCACCACTGTGGGAAACCTGGTCATAAGATCAAGGAATGCCGCAAGCTCAAGACTGACCAACAATAGAAAGCCAAGGCTAAAGGCAAGGCGCATGCTAACGTCGTCAAGGACACACTCCTGGATGACATGATTGAGGAGTTCTCAGCAGTGGTGCTAAAAGCCAACCTGGTTGAGAATCCGATGCAGTGGTGGATGGACACATGTGCTACCAGACACATCTGTTCCAACAGAGATGCCTTCTCCACGTACACTCTGGTCACCGACAAGAAATTGTTCATGGACAACAACGCTTCCTCGTTGGGGGTAGGAAAGGTGGTCCTGAAGATGACTTCCGGAAAGGAGCTCACTCTGAAGGAAGTGATGCACGTCCTAGAGATTAGAAGAAATTTAATTTCTGGACCTTTATTGGTTAATGCTGGTTTTAGGCTAGTGTTTGAATCCAATAAGTTTGTACTCACTAAGAATGGCACATTTGTGGGGAGAGGCTTCGTCTGTGAAGGCCTCTTCAAAGTGAATGCCATGTCTGTAATGCATCCAAGTAATAAAGTTAAACCTTCTTCTTATTTGCTTGAGTCTTCTAATTTATGGCATCATAGATTAGGACACGTTAACTACAAGTCTATCCAAAGGCTGGTAAAGATGGAGTTGTTGCCGTTTATCGACGTAAACCCTCAACATAAGTGTGAGGTGTGCGTAGAGGCAAAACTCACCAAGCTTTCTTTTCGATCCGTCGAAAGGAATACCGCTCCTCTAGAACTTATTCACACAGATATATGTGATTTGAAGTTCGCACAAACTAGAAGGGGAAACAAGTACTTTGTGACATTCATTGATGATAGCACAAGGTATTGTTACCTTTACTTGTTGAAAAGTAAGGATGAAGCCTTTGAAGCGTTCCGACGTTACAAAGCAGAAGTTGAGAACCAACTAAGCCTAAGGATTAAATCCATTCGTAGCGATAGAGGGGGAGAATACGTAGCGCCATTTGAGGAATACTGTACCCAAGAAGGCATTGTTCATCAAACGACGACTCCATACTCACCTCAATCAAACGGTGTGGCGGAACGTAAGAACCGCACATTGAAGGAAATGATGAATGCCTTGCTTATCAATTCCGGTCTTCCCCAAAACATGTGGGGAGAAGCCGTCCTTACCGCTAATACGATTCTTAACAGAGTCCCACATAAGGGTAAGGACAAAACTCCATATGAATCATGGAAGGGAAAGAAACCCACCTACAAATATTTTAAGGTGTGGGGTTGTTTGGCAAAGGTTGAAGTACCCAAGCCAAAGCAGGTCAAGATCGGGCCTAAGAATGTAGATTGCATATTCATCGGATATGCAAATAACAGTAGTGCTTATCGCTTCTTCCTGCATAAGTCAGATATTCCAGATATCCACCAGGGTACAATCATGGAATCAAGGAATGCTCAATTCTTTGAAGGTACCTTTCCTAATAAGGAAAAAGGCATAACCTCTCGCAAACGAAGTTATGCACAAAGCTCTCAAAAATTGGGAGTCATTGACGTCCCGGATCTAGATGATTCAGATCTAGCGGATCTCGAGGTGGCTGAACATCCGGAATCTAGTGTTCCTAGATTCTCAAAACTTGGAGACTCCAGAGATGGATCTAAGGCGAAGTAAAAAGGGCTAGGAAGGATAAATCCTTCGGTCCTGACTTTGTAGCTTATATGGTTAATGATGAACCAAGGACAATTGCTAAATCGTTGTCAACTTCAGAAGCACCACTCTGGAAAGAAGCTATTGAGAGTGAAATAGGCTCCATTCTGCATAACCATACTTGGGAATTGGTTGATCTTCCTCCGGGAAATAAACTGTTAGGTTGTAAATGGATACTCAAACGGAAATATAAAGCAGATGGGTCTATAGATAAGTACAAGGCCAGGTTGGTAATGAAGGGCTATCGGCAGACAGAAGGTTTTGACTACTTTGACACATACTCCCCGGTATCCCGGATGACATCCATACGGGTATTCATTGCGATCGTAGCTTTGCGTGACCTTGAGATACATCAAATGGATGTCAAGACAGCCTTCCTAAACGGTAATTTGGAAGAAGAATTTTATATGGACCAACCCGAGGGGTATGTGGTTCAAGGGCAAGAGAAGAAAGTCTGTCGGCTTGTCAAATCTCTGTACGGGCTTAAACAAGCCCCGAAGCAATGGCACGAAAAATTTGATAGTACTCTACTATCGAAGTGTTTCGCCATTAATGAGTGTGATAAATGTATCTACATGAAAGGTAACTCTGACTCATTTGTTATGATATGCATGTATGTAGACGACATGTTGATCACAGGAAGCAGTCCTAGGGTAATCCTAGAGACTAAGAACATGTTGAAACAATGCTTTGACATGAAGGATATGGGTATCGCAGATGTCATCTTAGGGATAAAAATCTCTAAGACGTCTGACGGACTGGTCTTATCTCAGTCTCACTATATCGAGGATTTTTTGAGAAAGTTTGAGATGTTAGACAGTTCACCGATAAAGTCACCAATGGATACAAATCAAAAGCTTGATAAAAATCTTGGTGCACCTGTATATGAGGAGCGATATGCACAGGTGATCGGTAGTTTGATGTATATAACAAACTGCACCCGACCTGATATTGCTTATGCAGTCAATAAGTTGGCTAGGTTTACCCGTAATCCCAGTGATGATCACTGGAAGTCGTTGAATCGGGTATTACAATACCTGAAATACACGTTAACTTTTTGGTTACATTATTCGAGATATCCATCTGTACTAGAGGGGTACAGTGATGCAAACTGGATATCTGATATAGAGAACACCAAGTCCACCAGTGGGTATGTATTTACAATTGGTGGTGGGGCTGTGTCTTGGAAATCCTCTAAGCAAACTTGCATCGCCCGATCCACAATGGAATCGGAGTTTATCGCTTTAGACAAAGCAGGAGAAGAAGTTGAGTGGCTTCATGACCTCTTAGAGGATGTTCTGTGTTGGAACAAACCCGTACCTTTGGTAATGATCCACTGCGACAGCCAGTCGGCTCTAGGAAGGGCACGGAATGCTATGTACAACGGCAAGTCTCGTCATATTCGACGGAGGCATAAGACCGTTAGGCAGCTGATCACCACGGGTATAATATCCATTGATTACATTAAGTCAAAGGATAATATAGCAGACCCATTGATAAAGGGCTTACCCAAGGATCAGATGGTTTGCATGTCTAGGGGAATAGGCTTAAAACCCAAAATATAAGGACCAATACGGTGGTAACTTAACCTTACTAACTGGAGATCCCAGTAATTTGGTTCAATGGGAAAACTAAGCTGTAAAGGTTCAGTTGATCGCTTCAGTGGAAGCATGAGCACTTTGGATAGTGATTTCTGTAAAGAAACACCAAATCCAAAGTCGTTCCCGCGATAGACGTTAAGTGCTATCTACAGTATGGATAAAGGTTAAGTTTTCAAAACCTTTAATGATCCTCAATAGTTGAGGTTAGGTTTTGGGAAACTTTTAATAGTTCCTAACACTTATGAAGTGGGGTATAGCAGGATACCTTGTAGGAGACCACCTATTTAAGTGCGAGGATGGGCCGCCTCAAATGAACGCACTTAAGAATCCAAGAAGTTGTCCATGGCCACAACGGACAAAACATTACGAAGAAGAGAGTAAGGGAATTTGTTGTGTTGGTACTATTGACTTGGCTTACACTAAAAATTGACGGTTTAAGACATCACGTTCACCGCTCAGTAAGTAAGTCCGATGGTATTTAACTATGGAAGGTTCAAAGCTGAAGCTACCTCTCCTTATGCAACATCGGTCCGCTGAAATATTGCTGGAAATGGAAAGGCACCATGTGAGTGCGCCAAAATCTCTTTCAAGAGGGGATTGTTGGAAATTTGCCTTTGGCGGGAGTTGCGTCCGACCAACTTTAACGGCTTAAACACTAGTATTCCGCATGTTGGAGAATCCGGTTCTTCACACATGCATAATCTACTAAGTAAGTAGATGACCGTAGGGCCAAGGATCGTCAAATTTCATTGAGAAATGAAAGAGATATTGGTCCACGAAGTGAGGTATTTGAAGCATGGAAAAGTGTGGTATTGAGATCAATTCTCCCTCATCGGTGGAGGAAGAAAGAATTGTTTTGTTTATAAGTTTCAAAGTTGGCTTGGGGTTTGGGACCCCAAGGGGTATCCCATGTGTTTAAAGGAGGGAGGACCTAGATGTGCTTTGGTTCGAGGAAAGCCCACACGCGCGCCGCCGCCCGCCCGTCCGGTCTGGGTTCCGGGTTCTCGGATTCTCGGGTCACAGGTCACGGGCTGTGGGCTGTGGGTTGTGCTTCTTCTGATATTATCTTTTTTGGACCAGAGAACTTTTCCATATGTACAGTTTGGTCCCTAAAGTTTTATATGTACAGTTTGGTCCCTGAAGTTTCATATGTATAGTTTGGTCCCTGAAGTTTCAATATGTACAGTTTGGTCCCTGAAGTTTCAAGACGGTCAGATTTGGCAGAGAACAGAATGTCAACAGCACTCAATTTAGCCATTTATTTTGGCTGAATTACTCTTCCTAAATGCCATCCGTTGCACATCAAATTCACCATTTATTTTGGTGAATTACTACCCCCATAATTGTCATTACTTGGCCAGTAATGGCACTTATGTGGGCAGTCCATGAGCCTCTCCTTCACCTATATAAAGGACCCCTTTTCACCATTGTTGAGCTACACTAAACACAAAAACATAAACGAAATCAGGCTTCCTACAACTTCCAGCATCATTTCATTACTCAAAATTCTTCACGGTAGCACTTCAGTTTCCTTTGCTCATTTGTTCACTTGTTGTTTTATCTTGGGAGACAATTGTCCAGGACGTAGAAATGATACATACGGGGCAATATTGTCTTAAAGACAGAGTGCAAACACTCGACTCAGCATACCGAAAACTGTTCCAGTTTATTCTTCAAGTTCTGTGTAATTTCAATTTGTTGTTGTATTGTAATTTCAGTTCTTGTAATGCTTAGCAGTTACTTGTAATTTATGTTTCTTGCATCTTTGTAACCAACATCTATTTATATATGTATATTGTATATAAGTACTCTCAATGATATGGTGTCAATTTTCACATTTCATTTAATTTGTAAAGTTGATATGTATTTCTCAACCAATTATCTCTTTAGTTTCTTAAAATGTTGAAGTGTGAAAAAAATTATATATTTTCAATATAAATAATATGTAGAGCCGAAAATGGAGTTCGAATAAGCAAATAAATGAATTGGTCGCTGTAATTATCGGTGATTAAGCATAAATGATATTAGGAGAAATTGTTTTAGGCTTAATGTATCAGTAAATTTTAATGCTACGTGGGGCGAATTAATGGTTTAATTGGTTTTATTACATGTACTTGGGTAACTTTTGTAAATGAATTTTTAATGTGTGAATCTTTTTTATTCCAATTAATTAGTGAATTATGTAGTTAAATGAAGAAAAAGAACTGGCATAAAAAGGAAAAAAGAAAAAGAAAAATGTTGATCATAGAGAGGTGTTACATCACGTATTTATGCCTAGCTTTAATGTGTGAGAGAGAGAAATCTCGAGAGTTTATCCTTATATAAAAAAGAATGTAAAACAAAAAAAAGATACACACTTGGCCGTTTTTATATAAATACTCAAACATAGATTGATTTCATTGAGGAAAATATTTGATTACTAGTAGTAGACTTTCTACATAAGTTACTATTTTGAACAAACAATCAGAAACTCATGTAACAATTGAACTAAAGAAGAATCATAGAGAGAACATATGAAAAAATAAATAAGAAGAAAATAATATAATACATATCATTCATACGATCTTAATCATGAAAATATACAAGAAAAATATAAGGAATCAATGCATAATTTTTCGAACTCTTATTGATATTATCCTCTCTCACAAGATCATCATTCAAAAGTCGCCGCCTCCTCCTCCTACTCCTTCCTCACCATTCAAGTCAAATTAAAGCATAAATACATTACTAAAGTAAACATAACAACATTACTATGTACTTCAACTATGGAATGAAAGGATAATCTTGGATAGAATCTCATGAAACAAAAAATATATAAATTTACAATATCTGATACTCTAGAAGGGTGACATTCTTGATTAATGTAATCATTTCTTTTTGCAACAAAAGTCTTACAATACCTCTATTTATAGAACTACAATATGGAATATCAAATAATGCCATGAACAAGACTATAAAATTATTTAGAGGTTATGATAATAAAAAATTATGGAAGTAATGAAAATAAAAACTAATTATTTAGAGGTTATGGTAATGAAAAATTATGGGAGTAATGAAAATAAAGACCATTAAGTTTTTACATATGAATGAATGAAGTGGAGTATTTAATATATTTATTCTTGTAAAATAGAAAATAGAGAACTTGGAGACATTGTCCAAAAAATGAGAAAAATGATAAATAGGATCCTTGAACAAAGAGATATGCCACATCACTTTTTTATTTCCTAGCTTTATTATATATATATTACAATGGTTGGCATGTTTGTCTGGCTAAGTAATTACTAGGTCATCATGGAAGTGAGTATAATTGAAAGGGTGTAATTACACTCTTCAATTCTCAAGAGGGATGTCAGAATTGATGGTAATTACACTGTGTAATTACAAGGTTACTTTTTATTTTAATTTTTCTTTTCTTTTTAATCTATTTATTTCTATTATTTTAATTTCTTCATTTTTATTTTTACTTTTAATTTTCTTTTTGCATTATTTATCTTTCATTTCCTTTCTTCTCATTTTCCAACCTTTACTTCTTATGATTCCATGTAATTGCTCGTATTTTTTATTTCTTATCTGTTTTACTTTTTTCATTTAGCCTAACCGCTCTACTCTTTTAGTTTTTAAAACTACACCTCCTAATATTAGAAATAAGTCATTAACAAACTTGTCATATAATGTGTGATATTATTAAAGTAGAATTTCGTTGTTGAACAGGTTATAGATTTATTATGTTTTCCTTTTCTTTTGAGTTATATTTCGTTAAGTTATGTTGGAACTTATTTTATATTATGTTGGAATTTGACGTAACAGTATTATGTTTAACTTCTTTTTTTTTTTAATTTTAAATTTAGGTTATATTTACAGTTTCAATTTATTTTCTTTAGTAATATTGACTTGTTATTTCACATTGCATGTTGTTCATTTTCCAATTAAAATTGATAGATTAGTTTTTGTCAAGAATTTGAATAAAGGTTATGACATTATATTTAATATTAATCTTCTTTATCAAACCTGCCGTCTATGATGTTCTTAGAAATTGTGTGCTTTTAGTTTCTATAATTAATTAAATTAAAGTATTATAATTTTAAATATATATATATATATATCAATTATTTCTACAATATTAATTATAAATATATAATAATTATTTAAGATTTTTTCAAGAAACAATATGTATCTTAATAGTTTCTTGCCTGCTCTGTTTTTCTTCCTCTTCCTTGTTACTGTTTCATTGGTAGGGATGACAATTGGGGCAAGGCAGAGATTAAACAGGGCAAGACGGGATAATGCTTAAACAAGGCAGGGCAGAGCGGGGCGAGTCGAAGCTTTTATTTTCAAAATAATAAACGGCGCGGGGCAGATGGTAGTGCGGGTCCAAACTCAGGCTTCTTTAGTCCATTCAGAATATTAATTTCCTTAATCCAAGGGGTTGTGTTAAACTTGTTCAACCATAAATGTTGGTATCAAGTTTGTGATCAATAATATTGAATTAAATTATGAAGTAATTAAGTTTTCAATTGTTTTAGTACAAGAATATTTTTTTTTAACCGGGTATCTTCTGTTCTATATCCATGTTAATTTAGCACATTAATATGATTTATGCAGATCTCTTCCAGTTGGACTTCTAATTTTTCAACTTGGATCACTGAAATGAAGAAAAATGTAAGAGAAATGTGGTTGGCCGTTAGTATACGACACAAACTACTAAACACTTTGTTCTTATCATTTGCTTAATTTGCTGGAAGTTTTTAAATACTGCATTTAACTTCTTCTTTTTTGTATGTTTGAATGTTGTATTTAACTAGTTCATCGAGAGAAATACCAGGAAGAGAAGTACTGTAGTATTTATCAAAGCGAATAATGTCTATATGAGTCTTCAATTTCATACCTGGAAACTAGTTAATCCATTTTTCTGGCATACGAGTTTTAATTGATTAACTTCAAATACTTGACCATAATATGTATGAAACCCACACAACAAAAATAGACTTATTTCCAGTTTAGTTTATCACCCAACTACAACAAAAACTAAAAACAGATAATACAGCTCTGCTTTTGCCATATTTTTTATCCAAGGGAATTTTTGAGAAGCTAAGTTCATCATAGATCAATACTAGTACTCCTAAGAATCTAACTTTAAAGAAAAAACTACGAGATAAAAGGGACAGTACGCGTTCAAGTTAATTACTACCGAGCTGTAAGAAATCTGAGCCAGGGATGCATGAATCAGGATATGATTATGTTCTTAAAAATTGAGCAGAATCATAAAAAAGAAAAATAAAGAGAAAAAAATGAAAAAAGACGAAACGGGGCAGGGCGGGGCATGGCTTAATAGGACGGAGCGGTGCAGGGCATATTTTTTAAAAATATCAAAATAGGGCAGGGCGGGTCAAATCTTCGCTGATCAAGGCAGACCCCAATTGCCATCCCTAATTTCATTGGTTGTGTATCAAAATCATTTGGCTTGTAACTGCTCGGCAGCAAATCTTCAGCACCAAATTGAGAATACTGATAAAAGAGTTGATCTATAATACAGATGAAATACGCATATTAGTTTGGCCGGAAAGAACATTTTATTTCCAAATAAATTATTCACCTTCCTACAATGTGGTTCGTGCAAGACTACCAGAACAAACAAACCTTTCAGATACAAATCTACTTTCATGTCCTACCCCTTCCAAACTAAAAACCTATACCGCATGCAAAATCAGCTTATATAAACTTTGCATTGACCTACTAGCCATAGAAACCTTCCATTTCTCTAAAGGGTCCGACAACCATTTACCATCATTCAATAGGCAAATGGTAAAATTGGATTGTCATTGAAATTTTGCAAATGAATCCAACCACCTGGTACCCGGATGTACAAGCAATAAATAATGCCAGCAGCAAGCATTGCACAGACTGCTTACCCTCTGAAGTATTCTGTATGGACAGAGCTCCATTACCTCAAACCACTCCGAAGTCTGAACCTGCAGGAAACAAGAAGGAATGAGCAGATGCACAAGGCTGACTTCATATTCTAAAATAAAATTACCCATCTAATATTTAATGGTTTTCCACTAGTCTTCACAAAAAAGTTTACTCATAGATCATGTGGTAGAAAATCATATCCTGTTGCCTACACTTCAAAACCTACGTTAGCCTTTGCTATTTGCTCAGTTAACGGCTTCTCAGGAATCAAACATTTCCAATAAACAATGAGCACCAAAATTATCGAAACAAAGGAAGCAACAGAACTGATTTGCAAGAATCAAAGTGTTCGCTTTCAGACTAGGTTTCAGGTTTTGGCCCAAAACCAAATAAAGAGAAAGATAAATACCCTAATGCCAGTTGAAGCAAGGGTTACCTAATAAAACTAATCCAATAGCCAATAAGCATAACACTAAGGGGCCGTTTGGTTTGACGATAAGTTATGTTGGGATTAGTTATACTGGGATTAGTTATGTTAGGCTAAGTTATTCTGATATTATTTCTCATTTATTGTTTGACTTGTTGTATTAAAAGTAAAATGCATTACAAAATTTCTAAGAAAAAATTATTTGTTTACAAAAATACCCTCCACCTTATTTAGTAGAAAAAGGGTTTGAGGGACCTCAACGTTATTTTTGTCATTTTCATTATCTATTAGTAACCAAACAAAGGATAAGGCGGTACTAAATTTTTATCTCAGGACTATTTTTCCGTATACATCATACCAAACGAACCCTTAGGTTTGGTAGAAGGTATTAGAAAAATTAATGCATGCATTAGCTTTGTGTATTACTAACACATTGTTTGGTATTATCTTATGCATCACTAATAAATAGCAAACCACGGTATTAGCAATACAAGAATTTCTAATGCATGCATAAACATGGTTAAAATACAATTGCCCCTGATTTAACTAATCTTTTGATTAATTATCAAGTCTCATAGTAGATCTGTTTTTTAGAACTTCTCTTTCCCTTCTAAATTTTTTTATCTTCCGTAGTAATAGAAAGGAAAAAAATGCCCAAAATTGATGTTCTTGCAAACTTCTCATGACTAAAATTATACCCAGATCATTTTTGTTTCTCAATTTCTCTTAATTCATTAAATTCTATTTCAAATTTTATTGATATATTATCCCAGTGATAAGAATTTTAAATCTTATATATGATTTTGTAAATTAACAGTGCAATGGATTTAGGATAAGAAATTAAAATTATGTACAAAGCTAAAGAATGTGGAGAGTATTTTGGTAAAGAACTAACTTTTTTAGAAATCATGCAATGTGTTAGAACACCAAACCAAATAGTGGATAAAAAATAATGCAGCATAACTAATGTCATCATTGCTAATATTAGCATTACTAATACACACTATTCAGTATTATTCTTATACACCCTACCAAACGACCCCTAAGAGGCAAAATGGATCAAAGTAAGACAAAATTGCGTGTTGGTAAGCTGGAGGTTTGGCTTAAAAGAGGTGGGTGAGAAGATTCCAATAGAGCATCTCCGTGACATGTAGAGGAACAATAGCACAACACTTCTTAGGAACTAGGATTTGGAGTTAATACTAGCATTTGGGATTAGCTTTTCGGTTGTTACGTACCAACACAATCAACTGAACTCAGTTTCAAATTGTTCAGATTCTTAAAAAGCATCAAGTGGAAAACAAAACAAAAACTCGTAATCCTGCTAAACCAAATAGCAAAATTTCCATTTGGCCTTTACATAGCACAGGTAGGGGGTCTAATTATTAACAATCCTTTGCTAGACTGGAGCAATTCCTACTGGTCCACCAACCGCAAGCAATTATCCATCCAAAGCATAAAATAGATGTTAGATAGCTGAATATGATTAAGCATAAATATTTATACTTGAAATAATATAGTATTGATGTCTCACATCTAGTAGATAGTCATGGAAATTGAAAGTACACGTATAAAAAGATATAAGTATAAGAACATAGTTTTCATGTACTCTCTCAATATTCTATCTGATGTCTTTTATTCTCACATAGTATTAGAAAGTTGGTGAAGGATTTGCTTGATGTGCATCTACACAGCAACATCCGGGTAGAGAAAATACCACAGTTGTGCATTTTTGGGGAAATTGTGCAACTATCCGAGTTTTTCTTAATTTCCGTGTATGTTGTGCATAAACCACCACCACCACAAGGCCGAAAAACTTCGTGCAAGCACAAACCAAGGAAACATGTTGTCATCAGAAGTTGGACGTGACTTCACGCGCTGACCATAATGTTTTGACGAGGTCCGTTTCACATGCCTAATGGGGAGACAGCTTTTAGTGACCTTCCATTCCAATGAGATACTATTCTCTGTTGATGTCAACTTCTTTGCCCGAGGCTACACATCATACTTTTGGCTCTCTTCAATCACTGAAAATTTTAGGGGTCCTACTAGTTAGGGTTCATTTGCACTTTCTTATTTTTTGGGTTAGATTTTCTCATTATTTTTACACTCCAAGAGACATTTTCTCAAGTAAGGAATTGCCGACCATCCAAGTACTAGTTAGGGTTCATTTGCACTTTCTAATTTGCACTTTCTGGTAATAATGTCTCTTTTCTCTACTACTTTTTTCCTAGTCTCTTCCAATGATTACATTGTCAATGGATCGTTTTTGAAAAGGTCTTTAAACGACTCTTCGTCTCCCGTTCCAAAAGGTTTAATGAATGGCCTTTTTCTCTACCCACCACCCATGAGCCATTCCAAATAGTGTCAAACCAGAATTACTACAATCATTTTTAGAAAAAAGTGGCTTCGCGAAAGAATCGTGTGGCACGGTGAAAAGTTTCCCGTTAGGGTTTCCGACCCTCCAGGTCTCCACCTACTTGTGGAATATGGGGGGAAAACCATGCAACTGGAGTAGCTCAAATTACTCCACTTCCTTCTCTAAATTCAGTCCTTTACATCTCCGGTTGCCTTGTGCATCTCATATCAATTAGTCACTTATCCCACTTCACTTTTTTAATAATTTAATTGTTATAGAGCAGTACGGGACAGATTACTGGTATCCATCATTAATCGCATGGACTAAAAAGCCTCGATCTTCTACTATCACCCATAGTTTCCCCTGTTGCCAAATCCCCTGAGATACTTCATAAACGGTTGCAACATCCCCATTTAGCTAGACTTCAAGTAGCGGCACCTAGCACGTCTACATTGTATTCTTTAAAACGTAATCATGTCACCTCAGTAAACACACATCTTCCTTTCCTCGTCCCAAGGATTGGGCATAGTTCTTCTTAGTACATTCAAATGTTAGTGGTCCTAGTCAATTTAGTTCCACTTTGGTATTCCAATATCTTGTCACCTTCATTGATGATTATTAAAAGTAATGTTGGATTTTCTTAATGAAATACCATTGTGTGTTGTTCTCCCTTAACAAACCTTCTGTTCTTAAATACAATATTAATTTGGGGCTTACATTCGCATTATCCCTAGGAATAATGCACCCAAAATATCTATCCCCTAAATCTCAGCATTTTATGACTCTCGCAAGATTATTCAAATGTCCTACCCTTGTGCCTCTCAACAAAATGGGATAATAGAGAAGTATAGGAATTCTGATCAGACCATTCAGACCTAACTTATATAATCGCATGTTCCACACAATTTTGGAGTGATGCGATTTTCACAACATAGGTAATGAGAAGTACATCATTAATGTAAGTCGGCAAAAAGTTAATGCTTAACGAAGTATATTCAAAAGATTGGGAACGTCTCATAGCATATTATTAGATAAATCATATGCTTTCCTTTATTCAGGACCAGATCCCCTGTTCTATTTTCTTCCCGTTCACCTATATTGAAATTGATCTGGGGTTTGCTCTAATTGATGGACTCAGCTTTCTCTCTCCTCCCCTTTGACTTGACCACAACGGAAACAATCCCCATCCCCGCCCCCCACGCCCACCACAAACATCGTCATACCACCAACACGCCACCCTTATTTTGGTTTTCGTATCATGGATCTTGGGTCGCGCTTTATGGCATTTCCACTATCAAAAAAAATACCACCGACACTGCACCGCCCTCCGACCACCGGAGACCATATAACGTCGTTCCTTGCTTTTCTCTCTCCTCCCTTGCTATTCTTTCTCTATTCCTCCACCCATCGTCGGCGACCAACAACCCCTAGGGTTCCGATCACCAACCATCACCCGCGGACAGACTCCCTGGTCATATCACTGTCGGCGACCAGCAAACCCTAGGGTTCCGATCACCCACCTCCACTGGCGAACGTATCTGGTCAGTAGCGAACTCTGGCGTTCTACGGCGGCCTCCGACGATGATTAAAATTAGGTACTCAAGTTTTTCGACGAGCTCCGGCGATGGACAGTAACTTTCGGCTAATAGTGTTTTCCAGTGGTGAACAGTGAATTACGGCAGTGAACAAGGATTTCCGGCGGGATTTCTGGCTGCGAACAGGTGCTATCCACCTAGAGGTACCTCCGGTGGCCCATATTCATTATTTGTCTGTTATTTTTGTAGTTAAACTTTGGTTCAACTAGAGTTGGTACCTCCGGTGGCTCGTATATATTCTGTCCTTATCCCTGTATTTAAATTTTGACGTTTCATTGTATTGCTTCTTGCCTTTACGTTCTTGCATTTACTCTTCTTGCATTTACTCTTATCATTCTTGGCATTCCTGTTTTAGGTGTAAACCTTTGATTAGTCTATTAGCTTATACCAACTTTAGTTGTTTTGGTGACTGATGGTAGACTAGGGTTATGTTCTCGGTCGGGAACGGGGGCGAGGGTTAGAGGGGTAAGTGGGGTAAGGGAGATGCTAGGATGAGAATAAGGTCTTGGAACATTGGGACTTTAACGGGACAGTCTATAGAGCTAATTAAGATTCTTAAGAAAAGGAGGATTACTATAGCCCGTGTCCAGGAGACCAAATAGGTAGGACCTAAGGCTAAGGATGTAGACGGGTATAAGTTATGATTCTCGGGTAGGTCGAAGTATAGGAATGGGGTAGGCATTTTGGTAGACAGCGAGCTAAGGGATTAAGTGGTAGAGGTTAGAAGGGTCTATGACATGATGATAGCGATTAATACCACCCTCTGAGAAGTTATTTATAGGAGGAGATTTCAATTGACATATCGGGTCACTTCCGGGGGTTATGACAACATGCATGGAGGTTGACCTCGGGGACAGGAACGGGGGAGGAGTCTCACTTTTGGAGTTCGCTAGATCTTTTGAAATGGTGATAGCCAATTCGAGGTTCCTGATAAAAGTGGAGCACTTGGTGACTTTCCGTACTTCGGTGGCTAAGACTCAGATAGACTTTTGCTCCTTAGGAAGGTTGACAACAGTCTTTACAAGACTGCAAGGTTATTCCGAGAGAGTATCTTACAACCCGACGTAAGCTTTCGGAGATCAAGTTGGAAAAGAAAAGGAGAGTTGTGGATGACAGGTTAAGAATCAAAGGGAGGAGTTTGCCCATGGCTAGTGCAAATGAGATGGGGGAGAGGTTGATGGCCAAGAGGGCTTAGGAGAGTAGTGGGGATGCGACCGGTATGTGGGATAGGACGGTCAGTTGCATTAGGGAGGTAGCTAGAGAAGTGCTAGGGGACTCACGGGGTAGCTGTTGTGGGCATCGAGGGGACTGGTGGTGGAATGGTAAAGTTCAAGAGAAGGTGGAAGCGAAGAAAGCGGTGTATGCGAAATTGGTAGAAAGCAAGGATGATATGGAGAAGTAGATGAATAGGGAATTATATAAGATGGCGAGGAATGAGGCAAAGCTAGAGGTTATGGCGGCAAAAACGACGGCTTTTGAACGCCTGTATGTGGAATTAGAGGGAAAAGGCGGGGATAAGAGGTTGTACAAATTAGCCAAGGCGAGAGAGATGAGGGCCCGTGACTTGGATCACGTGAGGTGTATCAAGGACGAGGACGGCAAAGTACTGGTGGAGGACGCGCATATTAGGCGGAGGTGACAGTCTTACTTCCATAAACTCTTGAACGAAAAAGGAGATAGAGACATTGTGTTGGGAGATCTGGAGCAATCTGGTAGGTACCAGGATTTTGGGTATTGTAGAAGTATTAAGGTTGTGGAGGTTAAGGGTAATGTTTGCAGGATGTGCAGGAGACGAGTGACTGAGCCTAATGAGATCCCAGTTGAATTTTGGAAGAGATAAGGCAGGGCAGGTTTGGAGTGGCTAACTAGGTTGTTTAACGTCATTTTTAAGACGGTGAGAATGCCCGAAGAATGGAGGTGGAGTACAATGATTCGCTTGTACAAAAACAAAGGTGATATAGTTGCAACAACTATTGGGGTATCAAGCTGCTAAGTCACACTATGAAAGTTCAGAAAAGGGTCGTAGAGACGAGGGTGAAAAAAGGCGTGTCTATTTCCGAGAACCAGTTTGGATTCTTGGAAACACTGCTTTTGTTATAACTTGACACCTGGGCAAGACAAACTAGACTCTCATGCTCTCAAGTGTCCTTTGTGATCACTCTGGAGTTTAAAAGGAATATTTTTGTTACTTGCTTGATTTTCGTCGATATCTTTGGCCAATCGGTAGCTCGGTGCCATCTTTTTTGTAACACGGTCTTATCTTGCACATTTCGTAACACAATCTTTACATATTCGTTATTTTATTCGTACCTGCAATGTAGCTCTTATTAGTACCTCATATCCTCCCACAGCATAACTGCTTTTGACTTATTTTCCACCACCGGTATCTCATACCATGGTCATATGATCTGTGCCTGCAACATATCCTTCGCAGGTTTCGAATTTGTCTCCCCAAATAGCCCTCTAGTAATCGTCTGAAAGGTATTTGTTCTACTCATAATCCTTATCACATATATACCTGCTCGAGTGATCATGTTTTGTCGTCACCATATTATGCTTTTGTGCCAATCTTGTCTTACTCATTTTCTTGAATCTAGAGGAGTAGCTACATCTGATTAGGCTAATAACAAGCTATGATTGGAGATGTCAGTTTTACACCCTATTGGTACTTCGGTGCTTGTTATGCTTCTATTGAAAATGTTCTTGGTTGTCAATGAGTCTATACAGTCAAGGTTGGGATAGTTGATCAAATTGAACAGCTCAAGGCATGTTCCTTGTGAAGGTCATACTAAGATCTTCTCACTTGATTATGTGATACATTCTATCGCACGGTAAAAATTGCATCCTTAACACTTCCTTTTGTCCATGGATGTTGTTCACCATTAACTTCTTCAGGAGTTGATATAAGGAATTCATTTATTCACAAGCATCATGACGATGAAATACATGGAGAAACACCATGTTTTTTTTACTCGGGAAAGCTTAGTAGTCTTGTATGTTGGTTTAGGTTATTTCATATATGGTCTGACGTAGTCTTCTCAAGCATGGTTTGGTAATTTTAGCATGGTTATTCAAGAGTTTGGCCTAACTGAAAGTTGATTACTGTCTGTTTGGACAATATTTGGTTGAATTTTTTTAAAAAAGGTAACACTTGTATATTCATCCAAAAATCAGACCTGCCACAAAAAGTTACAGGTCCCCATAGTTGCAGGGAGTATTCAGAAGATCTTCAATCCTATAATGAAAACTTAAATAGAACCTAAGACTCTCCATATACTCTTGTTTACACCAAAAGTATAATAAAGCAAGACAGTTCATTTTCATCTTCTGTAAAGAATTACACTTATTTTCAAAACATCTAAAGTTCCTTTCACTCTCCACAGACCACCGGATACAAGCTGGTATAATTCTCCATCTCTCTTTCAAGCCACAAAGGCTACCATAACTATTCCACGTCTCCAGGACTTGTACAATTTTCTCAGACATTATCCATGATAACCTTTTCAAAGTGATGAATAAACTCCAGATCTGTAAAGTGTAATCTTGCAATGAATAAAGAGATGCTAACAATCTCTGCTTCTTCTCCACAAAAGAAACACATTGGTCAAAGATGAAAATCCCTTTTCATGAGATTTTCCTGAGTCAGTACTACCTGCTTAGCTTGCAGCCAGACGAAACAAGAAATTTTGTAAGGGATCTTAGCTTTCCATATCAATTTCCATGGCCAGTGATCAATCTGGTTTCTGTAAGTGTTAACAGGCTTGTATGCCTCCTTCACAGAAAACTTGCCTAGTTCGTGATTCTGCCAGATTAAGCAGACTTCAGCATCAGATGGTCCCTAAAATTGCTCCACGGTCTTGTAGAAATCTGCTAGTCTCTGAATCTCCCAGTCATTTAGTAGTCTTCTAAAACTCAAATTTCACCCCTGATTACACCATACCTCTGCCACAGAGGCATTTTGTTGCTGGTTGAGGATGTATATATCTGAGAATTTGAGTTTCAAATTTCCTTTCTGACCAATTGTCTTTCCAGAAGGATATCCTCATGTCATTTCCTGCCTTTAATCTACAATTTCCTTTGACCTTTGGCCATTAATTCCTGATAGCTCTCCATAAACTTGTTTTATACGTACTAGTTACAGGCTTAGTTGTCCAGTTGTTTTCCTTTTCATATTTCAAGCTTATCACCTCTTTCCACAAGGATTGTTCATTGGAAGCAAATCTCCAAAGTCATTTCATCAAAAGGTTTTGATTCTGAGCTTTCAAATTCCTTATTCACAGGCCCCCTTGCCTTTTTTTCTTCCTATTAGAGCCTCCCATTTAACCGGATGGATCTTCTTAGTGTAATTGTTACCCTCCCAAAGGAAGTTCCTCCTCAAGAGACCAATCTCTCAACAACACTCTTAGGAATATGGAAAAGGGACCTGCTTTTAACACCAAGGGGCATGCCCAAATAAACAATTGGCAATTCCCCAGATCCTCTTCCTAAGACCTCAATCAAGGAGGGCAAATTAGTTACTTCATTTACTGAATATAAGAAGCTTTTATTCCAGTTGATGTGTAAACCTGATACTGCTTCAAAAAGGATAAAGATCACCCTAAGAATCTTTAGTTACTCCTTGTTAGCATCACAAAAGATCAGAGTATCATCAGCATATTGGAGATGAGTAATCTCCATATCTACCCCCTCTGTTAGAAACTTTGAAACCCTTGATCCATAAATTTTCTTGAGCAGTTCTTAGCATGTCATTGAGGCCTTCCAGACCAATGATAAATAGGAAAGGAGACAGAGGGTCACTCTGTCTTAAACCTCTATGAGAAGGGAAGAAGCCTGTTGGAGATCCATTAATGAGGATATAAAACTTCACTGAACTAATAGAAAATTTTATCCACCTGATTCATCTAGACCCGAAGCCTCTCTTAGCCAGAGTTTTTAAAATAAAATTTCAATTGAGATGATCATAGGCCTTCTGTATATCCATCTTGCATAGAATACTTGGCTCACTACTCCCCATTCTTGAGTTCACAAACTCCTCTGCTATAAGAATAGCACCCATTATCTGTCTTCCTTTGATGAAGGCTAGTTGATGGTTTTCCACCAATTTGTGCACTACCTTCTTAGGTCTTTTAGTCAATAATGTGGAGATGATTTTGTCGATGCTATTTATCAGGTTGATAGGTCTGAAATCTGTCAACTCTTTGACTCCCACCTTTTTGGAATCAAAGCCACATAAAGGCAGTCCGTGCACTAAGCTCTCGCTAGGCGCGGGGTCCGGGGAAGGGCTGGACCACAAGAATCTAGTGTATGTAGTCTTACCCTGCATTTCTGCAAGAGGTTGTTTCCACGGCTTGAACCCACAACCTTCTGGTCACATGGCAGCAACTTTACTAGTTACGCCAAGACTCCCCTTCAATCAAAGCCACAAAAGTGGCATTGAAACTTTTCTCAAGCATCTATCATGAAAGTTGTTTACAGCAGCAATCACCCCCTCACCTGCCACTTCCAGCATTGAACAAAAAAAAAAGCATTGTATACCCATCATGTCCAGGAGCTTTCTCTCCAATACATAGTTTGACACAATTCCGGATTTCCTGGTTTTCAAATTCATGCAACATCTGATTCTCTTTTTCTGTAATTCTAAAGCCATCTCTAATACCACTAGTTGGTCTCCATGATTCCATTTCAAAGTATAGTTTCTGATAGAATTCAACAATTACCTTATTTCCTTCAAGGTTCTTAATAGTCTCTCCATCAACATTCAGTTCATCAATGTTGTTGAATCTTTTTTCTGAGTTAGCAGTTTTGTTATAGAACTTAGTGTTCTTATCTTTCTCCTTCAATCACAAAGCCCTTGATCTTTGTCTCCATGACACCTCCTCCTCCTTAGTAGTTTCCTCAAATTCAACAACTAAAGCAGTTTTTGAAAAGACTTCCTCTTCATTCAAGGCCCTATGTTCATGAATTTCTTCTAGTTCTGCAAGCTGGTTAAGGATGGATTGTTTCTGCAAAGCAAGATTACCTTGAGCAGTTTTGTTCCACTCTCTCAGTTTGTCTTCAAGTGTTCTCAACTTGAAGGCTAAAGTGAAATCTGGCCTCCCTTCACATACAAAAGAGTTGCAACCATTCTTTGACTCTCTCCACAAAACCCTTTGTGAGTAGCCACCAATTTTTAAATTTGAAGTAGGATTTCACAGGTTCCCAATTTCCACTTTGGAGCATAATAGGTGTGTGAACAAATGTGACTCTATTAAGGACTGATTGTTTGATGTTCCTGAACCCCTCATCCCATTCATCGGATAAAAGAAATTTGTCTAATCTGGCTAATCTGGCTGCTATATCATAACCATCTCCCTTCCTCCAGGTAAAATTGCCCCATATTAAGTGAGGGTCTAGCAAACCCATGTCTTCTATGAAATCAGAAAATTCAATCATTGCTCTAGTGATTCTGATACAATTCATCTTCTCTGAGGGGAATCTAACAGTATTAAAATCCCCACAAACCACCCAAGGCCCTATGAACAAACCTCTGGCAAATCCAACTTCTCACCATACTTCTTCTCTTTCCCATCTATCATTAGGAGCATAAATACCAGTTAGAAACCAAATAAGTTCTTGGTTCTTACCAGTAATGTCAAAGTTGAGTGTGATCACTTGGGTTTCACCTTGAACGCTTAAGAACAGTAGGGAGAACTTGAGAGAGTGTGGGCGTGAAGTATGGTCGAAATATGACCAAAAACCAGCCCCAAAACGTACTTAAAACGCACCAAAGTTGGACACCGCCATGGTTTTCACAGCCACTTTCACGATCGTGAAATGTTTCCCGGTCCGTGAAATCCACCAAACTTCTGAGGGTTCTGATACCCTTTTTACAGTGGCAGCCACCACCTTTCACGATCCGTCAACCATTTCACGGACCGTGAAATGGGACCATTTTTCCGATTTTTCGACGAACTTGTTTCCTTCTATTCGTTTGGCCCCGTAACCTTATGGTATACACTTAACACTTGTTTGACACCTTCCCTAACCTTATAGGAGTTTCATGACTTCTCCGAGCTTATATTAGTTTACTTACGAGACGTCGACGTAAAAATTACGAGGTGTAACAAGTAAACTTGCAAGTCATAGAATAAGCCCCCACACTACTGATATCGCCTAACCATACTCTCCCATCCCATAACATGAGAATTCCACCCCTGGTTCTACTAGCTTCCAGTTGACAGAATTTAGCCCATCTGTAAGCCCAAAAATCTTTGACAAACTCCTTTATATCACCTTCAATCTTAGTCTCTTGAAAGCAATAAATATCAGCCCTCCAACTAAGAATTAGATATTTTATTATATTTCTCTTACTAGCTTGGTTTAGCCCCCCTCACATTCCAGGAAACAATGTTGACTGTCATTGATCACTAGGAAAGTTGTATCCCCTCCCCTCCTTGTACCATTGCTTCTGAAATTTCTCCCTACATCCAAACGTTTTAATTCTTTGAACCCCTTAACAGTTGGAGTTGCTATCAGCTTTGTTTCTGTTTTTTCAACAAAGTTCTGCCTTATGCTATCTATTTTCATAAATAGAATCAAAGCTTCCTTCTCGCACCACGATATGTCCACCTGAAATTCCTCGCCTGGTTTGATGATACTTTGTTCAGTCCAGATTGGGATGGGATGGCATGGCAGAATCCGACTCTTTTCCTTCCTCGAGACTCTGTTGGTCTAAAGGCACAGCATCTTCAATAGTGATCAGATTTGAAGATTCCTCATCACTTCTCAGTGAAGTGTTCTTTTGCATGTGAGCCTTCTCCAATGGTAGGAACTATCGAGCGATCAACAGCCCTTTCTGTTTCTTCTTGTCCATCTTGTGTATCCCGTTCCTCTTCTTCTTGTATAATCTCTGGGTATTGATCCATTCCTTT
Organism: Anisodus tanguticus; assembly: GCA_034509755.1. Classification (NCBI taxonomy): domain Eukaryota; kingdom Viridiplantae; phylum Streptophyta; class Magnoliopsida; order Solanales; family Solanaceae; genus Anisodus; species Anisodus tanguticus. Next base: position 22,023,039 of record CM067557.1, read on the forward strand.
TCTCCTTCATCATTCTTTCTCGACATGATAGATGTCACCATATCCATTTCTGGAGAAATTTTGCTTAATGGTAAAGAAGAAGAAAAAGAATTTTCCTTTTGCTTGTTGATCGCTCCTTCCCAAATCACAAAGCTCTCTAGAAATTTGGAAGCCATCTCTTTCAAATTAACGAGGTATTTGTCAGGATCATCTACTGGGAAGATTCCTGTGGGATTAAAGAGATCTGAAGAGGTCACACGTGAATCACTTAAGTTTTCACCACTTTCTTTACCTTGTTGGGCCAAACAATTAAATCGGTTTGGGCCCAAAAATATACCCTTCGACGACCCACCAAGGTCCACTCATTTATCCTTATTTGAATCCACGTGCAAAGTCAGCGAGGTTTGACTTTCTCTGAAAAGCAGCTGCTCCTGTACTTATTCCCGGTGACTTCGATAACTGCTGGATATTAGCAAGCTTTTCCTCTTCTTCTCCGATGGTAAGTTTCGCCTGGAACTCTACCCAAACTTGAAGAGTAGAGACATATGCCTTGCTTCAAAGTCACTTCTTAGGGATCTCGCCACCATCACCTCTGATTCTGATTTTAGCCCATTTGAGATGGTACCGAAGTTGTCTCTTCCTCTCTCTCCACCCAGCCTCAACAATTATTCTCAATAACTTTAAATACTTCAGATGACCAGAATTGGAGCGGCACACCCACAACACGAATCCATACAAAGTTTGGTAAATTTTCTTGATCGATGACCCCCGACAGAGGAGACCGCCACTGAAAACTGATGTGGGATCTTTTCAGTACCACTCCCCTTTCAGAACTTGCTCAGCAGTATCTTTGGAGGCAAACTCAAAGAGAAATCGGTGTTCACCCATCTCGTAAATCTTTAGTCTGTGAAACTGCTTCAATGAAGAGATAGTCCATCTTCGAAGGTTCGATAATGTTGGGACTTCTGACGATGAGAAATGGACAACTAAACATCTGTCAAGAGTACCATTATGATGATGTTCCAAATCCTCCTTTAGTTTTATAATTTCTCCTTTCTTTAATGCCGAACCACCAATCACTTCTTTGTTCGACCATTTAAAGCTTCTGATTGCGTCTGCGTATTGAAATTCCTTATCCACAAACCTAGGCTCCCCCACATTAAATTTCTCGACAAAGCTAATGATGAATCTACCAATCTTGTCAGCTAGTTGGGTCCAACCTGCATTAAAAGATACTTCAGGGATGATTAGCACAGCTCTCCTCCTTCCACGCAGACTAATGATGCTAATATACCTGCCAAAACCATTAACATTCATGGAAAAAATGTCTCTGAGAAGCTGTTTGTTCTCTTCCATCTTCTCACCACATTACCTAGCACCTTTGACACCTCTCTTAAGTTCCATTCCAGTGTCTTCCTATTAAAGAAAACTCTTCTGATGAAATTCTTACCTCTCGGTCCAGTCAAACCAAGGTTCATCATTGTTCGTGGATCTTGTGACATCGACTTAAATCCTATTGCAAAATAAATGTTGTTGTCCATACCTAAAGGATGGAAGAGAAGGAAAGAGATGGGATTATTCCGGTGATCAGAAGGATTGCCGGAGGTAGGACCTGAACCACAAAGTAACTTTAGTGCATTACCGCGGGACAAGTGCCTGGGAGCATTTTGTAACTTGATTCTATAAACCATAAGCCATTCTCCTCTTTTGGTTGAAGTTGAAAAAATGATTATTTGAAGTTGAATAATATCTCCTCAATAATTCTAGACCAAGGACCTAGGCAGAGTGCGGCATTTTCCAAGCGTGGAGGTTGCCTACACTTATGAATTCGAATGTTAAAAGTAATGGTTAGTGGGACACAATTAATGATCCTAGGTGATTAAAGAGGTTGGTTGAAAAGTTGGAACTATCTCACAGTTACTCGACATTTTAGTCTTTTCGGTGGTCTTTCAGATGTACTGGTTCAAATCCTTTGATATTAAAAATTTGTTCAAGCAAAAGTATTATTTTACAAGGTACAAGGACAAGAGATACTTGGACAAACGGATGCAGTTTGGGTTAGGTTTCCTTGGAATAGACATTCTAATTCCAGAAAAAGCATTCTAGTTGGTTGCTAGATGTGGTCACCTCAAGGCTGGGTGTTAATTTTCAGGAGAATGATGAATGACCAGGAAATCCCTAGGTTGACTGAACTTTATAGCCTTCTGGAAAGGGATGCAAGATGGAGAGGAGTGTTTATGGTGGACTGGACACACCAAAGGACATTATAAGGTGAAAACTGGGAACAAGATTATGAATACAATAGAGTTACAGACCTTTAATTGGCCTTGAAAACATATCTGAAAAGTAAAGATACCACACAAGGTTGCTTGCTTTACTTGGTTGCTAGCTAAGGAGGTTGTGCTAACACATGCGAACCTGATGAAGAGAGGCATCGCCTTAGACTCAAACTGATGTTTATGTGGGACTGAAGCTGAAACTGGAAGACATTTATTCCTACATTGCAAGGTCACAAGCCAGCTACGGAATTTTTCTCAATTTCAGGGGCATCCCTTGGACAATGCCTAGCAAGATTGTTGGGGCAACGAGCAGAAGAAACTGGAGGATCATCCCAGCAAGTATATGGTGGACAATCTTGAAAGAAAGGAATGCTAGATGTTTTGAGAATAGTAGTAGTACAATTCAGATGATCAAGCTCAGCTGTGTTATGCTACTTTGTTTTTGGTGTACAAATGCATACCCTGAAGATATAGAGACAATCCTAGATGTTTTAGATTCATTTTATGATTGTAGTTATGCTTCAGGGGCTCTTGTTTAAATTTCTTTTTTTCTTCCTTTTTATCTTGTAAAGGAGTCTTCAGTACTTCTCAAGTACTGGTCTATGATACAAAATGTTACCTGTTTCAAAAAAATAAAAACATTATAGTTGGAGGTAATCTGGATTCTTTAGAAAACAAGAAACAGAATGCTGTAATAAGCTCAAGTGCAAAAGCTGAATATCCGGCCATGGCAGTGGAAGCTTGTCAACCCATACGGATCAAGCAACCACTCTAAGAATTTAAAAGATTGAGAAGATTAACCAAATGCATTTAAAACTAGTAATGATATCAAGTTGCACTTCATATTGCAACAAATATAGTGTTGAATGAGAGAAACAGGCATATAGAAATTGATTGTCACTTTGATAGAGATAATATATTTCAAGACAACAATGTCATGAAGTGCATAAAGTCCAATGATTAGCTTGCTGAAATGGATGAAACTGTAAACAAAGGAAAAGATACAGAATACAGAACCATTTCAACACAGATGAAAATAATAAAGCATACCTTATAACTTTCAGTTCCATCACTTGCTTGGCAACACACGGTAATTAAGTACAAGATCTTCAGGTTTCTTCCATATATAGGCCCGGACTGTTGCTAAGCTCATATCAGGGGATAAAACCTGGTGAGGCAATAAAATTTCATTTAACCAGAAAGCAGTGGGAGCATAACCTGGAACATATCCCCAATTGGGCAATTGTGTTTGAAGGCAACATATACAAAGATTGATGTACAAAAGTCAATGTTTCTTTTTTTGAGAATCGGTTTTGATGTAACGAAATATATTGCTAAAAATTTAAGTTTAAGAAGCTCCAATCTAGAGTATAAAGATGAAGCAAAACCACAACAGTGCCTGGTATTAAAATCTTAATATGTGAAGCATCTCAAACCCAGAAACCAAAACTTGAACTTGCCTGGTTATTGCACAGGATCTCTATTGATGGCTTAAGCTTTTGCCAAGGCTTTGGCCCAGTCCGGAATGAGCCATCTCCTCCAGTAGCTCCATGCATACCAGGAGCAAAAGTACCATCCGAATTTACACTATCCAAAGGCTTGTCAAGAACCATCTTTTCTATGACATAATTGATAACCTGGAGAAGAAAATCAGTACCACTTTGAGATATTCATTGTTTATCCTCTGTAAGTGTAGATTAATTACCAGGAATAATTTGTATATAAGAAACGAAAATTTCATGGTGATTATAGGATCAAAGAAAAGCGGAACCAATAAAACTTTGAAGAGCTCTTTTAACTTGAGCTGACATAACTTGCTTGCTTGCATTTTGAGCCAGACTTTGAAAGTAGTATCTGTATCTCACAAATGGTCAATGAATACTACCTCGACTCAAGGATTGCACCTCTCTATCTCTCTCTGTCTCTCTAATTGTACGAGCATTTTACGTGCTGGAGTAATAATGTCAAAAAATGGGTGGTCAAATTCCTTCACTTTTTCAATTTTGGATTGGCAATGCGAACTTGAATATTATCTATTCTATTCTTTTTTCTGATAATGGTGGTGTCCAGACCGACAAGGGTTAGACAGATGTCAAGAAATCACTTTGTGTTTTTTTGTCTATATTGGGATTTGACTTTGGTCTCCAAGGTTTGCACAAACTTCTATTTTATCCTTTCTTCGTTCTGAATCGAAAATAGAAGAGTCGAGTAAATCAATCCACTTCATTGACTACTAGGCCACATCCTTGGATGATATTATTATCCATTCTTTTACATCATTTCCTGTCCTCATCTTCCAATGGGTTCATGTCTCCTGCTATGTTACACAGACTTGACTGAAGTTGTCAGGTATGACCCTAGTGAGACGTTAGCTTTGTTATCCACTTGAAAGTATATACGGAGATATGGCTAGTGTCTATGTAAAATAACTTTATTTGGGTGATGTGAAATATTTTTTTATAAGGATGATGTGAAATCTTTTAATGATATAATAACATTAAGAAAGGATCCCTTGGACAAATTATCTGTGTATTACATGAAATTAGTCAAAATTACATAGTTATTTCATTAAAAACATGCTGAAATGTAAAAAGAACGACAGATAATATTCCAACTCCTATAGTTCTTAATCACACTTACCTTATCTTATTAACTTATTTAACCATGCTCCTTCCCCTGGAAACCTACAACCATCTTCTTCATTGCAATTTTTCTTGGCAGATTTGGTTTCGTTTCTTGAATAATTTTGGAATCACATGGGTGATGTCTCAAGATGTGAGAAGTTATAAATTTGCTGGCAAGGACAAAAGATCGGAAAAAGGAAGAAGCAAATCTGGCAAACTATCCCATTATTCCTCATGTGGATATAGTTGGAAAGAAATAATAGGTGTTTTGAAGGAAAGAAACAACCTCCATCTTTTGTAAAGTATAGAGGCCTTCAATCTGTTTATACATGCTGTAGGCGCAATACGCTGGACAATCCAACTTTTCTTTTGGATTTTTTGGAAGCTTTGATGTTGAAGTGTTGAGATGATCTGAACTTCTCTTTTTTACCTCTGTAGCACCTCCTTGGTACCCTCTTGTTTAACCCTAGCTATGCCACTGGTTCTAGCTTCCTTACCCACCTACCATCATTCGAGAATTAAATCAATGATGTTTTAGTGTTTTCAAATCCGAAAAAAACTCAAATTTCCTTCCACTCTTGAGCAGTTTAGTTTTCTTATGAATAACTGAAACATAGTCTTAAAACAAAATTCTATTAGCAAGTCTAATATAAAGAATGGTTAAGATGTGGGCTCATTTATAGGACAGTTAGTTTTGGAACAATACAAATAATGTTGTTCCCAAGTAGGTAAATTCATAGTCCAAAAGGCCGTGTGAATATGCCAGATCCCACATCAAGATCAAACTGGTGCACTGTCTTTTATCATCACGTTATAATTATTATCATTTGTGGTTAGCGTCCTACTGTATCATAATGCATACAAAGAAGTGCACTAGTATTCACTATTTAATTGTTCAGCCGCATCTTATAGCAGGACAAGAGCACTTGTAGTCTCATCTTCATGTGAGTCATTCAGTGGACTGCAAAGTCATATTAGAATCCCTACACACTCTTAACATACACCGGTCATCCTGGATGTGAAGCGAAAAAATAGAAAGAGAAAAGGAATTATAAGCAACAAGAATTTGGTGGTGGACTCTAGACACTGAACACTAAAAGGCACAAATCAAATAGCATTTAAGGTAAAGGAAGGCGCATGGGAAGTAGAAGCTAATTGCAATATCTTAGAAAATGACGAGTTGTATTGATAAAGGAGCAAGTGAAATTTTAGTTGTACCTGAAAGCACAGGACCTCAACCACAGAATCGTGGTGGTAGAATGAGGAGGTGCAAAGAGCTACTAAAGAAAAAAACAGAATAAAACAAAAAAGGAGAAGTGACATATGATGTTACTAACAGAGAAAAATGATAAGACGCCTTTTAAGAGTACAAAAGAGCATAGAGGAAAGTTAAAAAGGCAATTATTAAAGCCCGAGGTAAAGGATTAGATGAGACTACCAAAAGTTAGAGGAAGAAAGGTGAAAAGAAATTTATAAGCTAATGTGATCGAGAGAAGAGAGATAAAGACCTACACCAAGTTAAATACAGTAAAGATGATTTCTAACAAACTACGAATCAGATAATGATACCAGAAAGAAATATCCGATCAATTGCTAGACACAAATTACGAGGATACCTTTACAACTCCGTGCAAGATAAAGATATTAGCTACAATCATAGAATTGGGTCTATTATAAAAGATGTCATGTAAAATATGAAGGTTAAAGGATTTTGGGGTCCAGATATATTTGTATAGAGATTTATTGAAGTATCTTGGTAGAGGTTGGAATTGTGAGAAATTATGGGAGAAAATATATTATTGAATTGTGTATCTACATGACTACACTGAGCTCTATTTATAGACACTCCATTACAATCCCTTTCCTAGTAGGATACTATATATGAAATCTTATTGCTATTCTACATTACAATCATTTTCCTAGTAGGATACTATATATAAAATCATATTCCTATTCTAACACTCCCTCTCAAGCTGGTGCATACAAGTCATATGTACCGAGCTTGTGACAAATGTAACTAATACAAGGACCAGTGAGCGACTTGGTGAAAATATCTGCAAGTTGATCACTTGACTTCACAAATTTTATAACAATATCGCCGGAGAGTATACCTGATCTGGATTGAGCAACCTCAATACCTAGAAAATACTTCAGCCTGCTGAGATCTTTAGTACGAGTCATGTTAAACTCCTGAATTACTGCGCTGAATTTTTCAAATCAGGCTCTGGGAGACTGTTTCAGACCATAAAGTAACCGACGCAATCGACACACCAGGTTAGACTCCCACTGAGCAACAAAACCAGGTGGTTGCTCCATATAAACTTCCTCCTCAAGGTCACCATGGAGAGAATAGCATACTTCACGAATGTGTCCAAGCCTATTACAATAACTACAGCTAGGTCGAGGTCTTTCAAGACGACCTCATCCTCATCCTTGGTGAATCTACAGAAGAAGCTAATTTTTTTCTTAACAAAGTCAACATAAATATAACAGAGAACAACCTATATTTTTGTTATGAAGAATAATGGATCTATAGGTAAAGTAAGAAGAAGATCCACATTCCAAAAGTGCAGTTCCTAACATTGGACGTCTAAAGAGCTTTGGGAGTCATCTTATTGTATGGTTTTCTACTTTTCGGTATACTTATTGTATGCGGGTGGTTTTCTTGCCCTTGTTTATAAAATTTATCCAAAAAAGAAAAGCTCTGGGAGTTGGAATTGAATCAATCCTTCCTTTTGTTCGACTACTTAGGATAAAAATATGATGTGTCGTCCATCTTGACACTATGGAATATATTTAGAACAAATGTACCCGGTTCATGCAACGAGAAATGGTAAGAAGACAACCAGGAGGTTTGGAATGATACTCATTGCTCCAAAAGAAAAACATATGAAAAAGTGTCAAAAAATGCCCTTTGGTAGATGACAGATAAAAAGAATTCATATAAAAATATATTACCATAAAGGATATGTACGAAAGACGGACCTGTCACAAGTGTGGGAACAATGAAAGGACATAGAACTATCAGGACCGTGAATTTACACTAAGGGGTCGTTTGGTTTGAAGATAAGTTATGCTGGAATTAATTATGTTGGGATTAGTTATAATGGGATTTGTTATCCTGGTATTATTTCTTTTTCATTGTTTGGTTTGATGTATTAAAAGTAACATACATTGCAAAATTTCTAAGAAAAACGTTATTTGTTTACAAAAATACTCTCCACCTTATTTAGTAGAAAAAAGGATTGAGGGACCTCATGGCTATTTTTGTCATTTTCATTGTCTTATCCTGGGATAACTAATCCTGGAATTGTTATTCCACCCTCCACCAGGGATAATTTATCCCAGGATTAGTAACCAAACAAGGGATAAGGCGGTACTAAATTTTTATCCTAGGATTATTTTTCCTTATCCATCATATCAAACGATCCCTAAGTATCAGTCCGACTCATACTGTTTAACCAAGTCATGGATACGCTACCCAACAATGTATAGATTGAGATTTCTTAGTGGGTCCTATTTGTAGCTGACCTTGCATAGTTGATGAACTAATAAGGTATTCAACCCAAAGTTAGATGGTATGCAGAAACACTTTAGAAAACAAATGTTTATTAGGTGTTTGGCCATAGAAACCAAATATTTTTCACTTTATTTGGAATTTTTTAAGTTGGAGTTGAAGATTAAGTTGTCTTTGGTTATAGTTTTTGCAAAGAATATTTGGTTGTTTGAATATACTGAAAGTGAAGTGAAAATAAGGTTTTAGGTGTTTCTAAACTCCAAATGCAACTTCAAGTTGTATTAGGAGTTTTTCATGGCCGAACGCTGATTTTCAAATAAAATGAAAAAAATTCAGAAAAAAGTGAATAATTCTCATGGCCAAACGGTTACTTAGAATGAGTAAAAGTCAAAATGAAATATTGACACTGCATTTAGCTCTCAAAAGAAGAATGAAGGTCAAGTGAGATTAGATTGAATCGTGGAGTCTAAATGTAAACAACTCAGATATAATAGGCTTCATTTGGCAGGAAAATACCATGAGAGAGGAAGATGTAACAGAGAGCATTAAAATAAGATGGCTGAAATAGCAAAGTGCAGTGTAGTGTCCAGGAAAAGGAGAAGTGCAAGTCTCCCAGTAGTATGGATAATAAGACGAAAAGTAATTTGTAGCCAACAAGGAGCTAGTATCATCAGGACAATAAATTGATTCTGCATTGATATCAAACAAAAGATGCTTACTTTGTGAATTCTTAATATGCGAGGTGCACTCAGTTTGCCTTGAGTAAGGATCTGGAGAGTAGAACCTTCACATGGATGCAAATAAAAGCTACATCTGCAAACCATTTTATAGGAAAGGGGTTATATCATTAGTAATTTATCACAGCCAGAAGGAACACATTAATAGCTCTGCATTAAGCATATGTGGCGCAAGCAACTGGAAGAAATAACGGAAATTAGCAGCAGATTTCAAAAAGTGAGATTGCAATTCCCTCCTAAAAGACTGATGTTAAAACTTAACTACTATATTATTCAAACATGTAATGCAAGGATTGTCAAGAAAATAAATATGCAGCTTTCGAGATTTACTTGGTATTTTCCCTGGGAGGCAGCCGATTGTTCATGACGCAGTCTATAACCCACCAAGGCATGTCCTTCTCGTCTTCAGTTCCATCTAAGTCAGTAATCTTTTTCCTCCAAGGACCACTTTGAGAGCCCTCAGTCATGATTGATGGAGGAGATGCTGCTGAAAATTCAAAGGGGGGAAACACTGCAGAATCATTATCAGCATTACCGTCTACTTCCACTCTAGATGCAGTTAAGATCCTTGTAGATACATCTTTTCCAGACGGGACTTCTCCATTGATTGACGAATGAGATCCAAATTTCTGCCTTCTTTTGATTAGCCAATGCACCAACAGCCCTTTAAGTGTTTCTCGTGCCAAATTGACCTATAATTAGAATAGGCCAACAAATTGTTCATCCTTTGTGTAAGTGAATCAATCAAACTTTATTGATATAACTGACAAATCACAACATTGGTTCAAAATATGTATCCATTCCACCTGTAATACAACATGCAGAGCACAGGCATTTGTAGGGGCCGGCACTCAGCTGGTTCAGTTTTTAAAAATTCGGTTCAGTTTTTCGAGTTTCCGGTTTGGAAAATTACAAACCAACACGGTCTTTTTAAGTTTCCGTTCAGTTAAATTGGTTCAGTTATTCAGTTTAAGGTTTCGGTTGGGCTTTTTCAAGTTGGGTTTTTCTACAAAACGGAAGGAGTGAAAGCATAATCATTTCAGGTTTTTCTTGTGACTAAAGACCATAAACTTGGTGTTTTGACCTTTTTATCAGAAAATGGGCTTAAAATGATGCCTAGACTTGTAGAAATGCTTCTCTATATAGCTTATTCTATCTTTATTTTTATTTGCTCAACATATTTAATGAAAGTAGCACTTCTTTAAGGAGGACGAAACTGAACTTCAGCCAAAACTGATAACCCAAAGCCCTTCAATTTGTGATTGTTTGCTACCTGGTGGAAATCCCACAGAAACCCTTTGATCCACCATTCCATTTTCTCCATACAGAGCTATGGTTTTGCAGCAGAAATGGCGACTCAGTTTCTTACTCATTCTTTACTCAGTGTCCTAACTTGCTCCTAGTCCTCTCTCTCTCTCTCTCTCTCTACACCTCTGACCTCCTGGACACACCTAGACAAGGAAAGAATTGAGCTGCAGCAGTGAGGAATGGGCGTGTCTAAAGTGGGGAATGAAGTGTAGCATTGGATTTCTTGAAGTGGGGGGGAATCTGAAAAACAAAATGTTTATAATTTTGGTTTTTCGGTTACCCGAAATTGATTATTTTGAGAAACCAAACAACGAAAGGTGAGAAGAATAACCAAAATTTCAAAAAAATCAAACCGAAACTGACCGAAAAAGTCAAAATATCAGTTCAGTAGTTTTAACTGAAATGTGCCCACCGCCTAGAGATTTGGTAGTACACAAGTCGTCAAAACTACTTAGAAAATCCACAAGGCAAAAGAAGCAAATAATGGGAAAATACAAACAACTTGAATTCAAAAGCGGAACTTCAGAATCAGAAAAACAACAACATAGCTAGTGTAATCCACAACTGGGGTCTGGGGAGGGCAGAGTGTACGCAGACCTTACCCCAACCTTGGCAGGTAGAGAGGTTGTTTCCAATAGACCATTGGCTCCAGTACAGTAGAAATACAACAATTATGAAAACAGCAAAATTTCAGGTCATTCTAAGGTAATTGCAGAGTCCATAAGTAGCATCACATAACTTTTAACTAGTTTTTTGATGAAAAATCTTATTTTAAAAAACAGTCAAACCTTCAGGATATCCACTATCATCGAAGAAGATACATGAAGAGGAGTTATTTAGCTACACAGACCAAACGTGCCCAATAATAAGGAGAACCAATTAAAAACCAACTAATTAGGGATGAAGAATACTTAAATTTCAATGCAGTGAATTTTTTTAACTGGGTAGATTGTTATGCAAGAGAAGGTACGTAGCCATTTTGCCCTTAGCTCTTGGTTTTGGTTGGGGGTGGAGGGTAGAATGGGTTTGTTTCAAGGAATGCCTTGTAGATTACTTAGCAACTTGCAATAACTCCCTGGACCCAGGTAAGATGTCTAAGGGACTGCAAGAGAAGGTAGTTATTTTTCCTTTGCTTTTGGTTTGAGGGGGAGAGCGGAGGGAGAAGGGGTTTGTTTCACAGAATGCCTTGTCGATTACTTAGTAATATTAGCAATTTGCAATATCTCCCAGGGCCCAGGTAAAATGTCTAAGGGACAGCAAGAGAATGTAGCTGTTTTTCCCTTGGCTTTTGGTTTTAGGGAGAGTGGAGGGAGAAGGGGGTTTTTTCAAGGAATGCCTTGTACATTACTTATCAAAATTAGCAATTTGTATTATCTCCAGGGCCTCAAGGTAAATGTCTTAGGGACTGCAAGATTTCTAAGCTATTACTGACATTCTATGGAACAATAAGAATGTCTCTGAGGTGCCTATACTGCAATATTTATTTTGGCAAATGTAAATATAACTTATCAAAGTTTCCCCAACATGAAAAAAGAAACATAAGACTGCTACATGAATTGCAAGAAATTTCTAATTAACGTTCTTATCAAACGTATCTTGTAGTAAAGAGAAATAATCAGATACTCAAGGAAAGAGAAGGTAAACACCTTAATATCAAAATATTTCCAGTCATCTGAATAATTTTAGGCTTGACAACAAATGACATAACAAATGTTAAAGACAAATAAGTTTTCGCCAATTTAGTTTTTTTATGAATCAAAGTCATTTCATTGATGTCACACGTAGATAATTTCAAAAATTATTTAGGAAGTGTATGAGTGGCTCCATCTCCTTTCTTAACAAACTGTCCCATTCATCTATACAGACATGCTACCAAACTATTTATCTCTCATAATTGTACTCCCTCCCTTTCGATTTATGTGAACCTATTTCCTTTTTAGCCCGTTTCAAAAAGAATAACCCCTTTCCAAATTTGGAAACTGTTTAATTTAAACTTCCCATTTTACTCTTAATAAGAAGCTTTTATAGCCACACAAATGTTATGGCATGTTTGAGATCACATGTTTCTAAAGTCTTACAGTCACACAAATGTTATGATATGTTTAAGACTAAGACCACGAGTTTCGAAAGTTACATTTTTTTCTTAAACTCTATGTCCAATCAAATAGGTTCACCTAAAATTGAAACCGAGGGAGTAAATCAATTTGATGCAGACTAATTGCTCAAGAGGAGTGAAATGCTGTATCCGTCCCGATTGGACTTTCAGTTTTCGCATTCCTTAATAAACAAACTTACAGGAAAGAAGAGCTAGAGGAGCCTAAACCAGGTAATATCAGGGTGCAAGGTGAATAAATGGATGCGGATATGAGAACTGGAACCACTATGGTGAACTGTACACAAAAGGTCCATATCAGGAAATACCTTGTCATCTTCAGGTTTCCCAGGGATGTTGAGGTCAGTAGAGTACATCTCGGCAGAAAAGCATTGTGGAGTATCCAAATGTACAGCCAAGATTCCGAGCCTAGTGTCCACAGTGAACCATGCAGGGATGCTTACCTGAAGAAGCAAAAGGTATCAGAAAAATTCATTGAAAGTAGGAGAATTGTTACAACGGGATTCTAGTCCTTACCATCTCAAATAATTCTTCCTTTTTCTTGTCAAATGAAACCTACACCAAAAATAATCAGGTAAAATGGAAAAGAAAGAGACGGTAAAAATACGAATAATAAAGGTAGGCCGCAAAAGAAAAAGAAATTAAAAGCAGAAGAGGAAAATCATCATCATTTCAGAAAAATAAGAATGTATCCTCCACACATGCCATTGTTGCTTAATAAATCTCAGACATTTCATTCTAACCTCTCCATAGTTTTGAATTACAGCCCCTCTTGTGATCTCCCACAACTTAACTGTACCAGCAGTATCCTTTCAAAGGCATAAACCAGTATCAGATTACAAAAATCATACTTCAAATATAATATAACCTCGTTAAGAACAGTACGCCATTAGCCACGCAATTTAATGCAAAAGATCATTTTACCTTGGTCAGGACATGTCTTCTGTTGTTTAAAATCTCATGCTGCACTATTCCTGGAGTTCCATAAATGCTAACGGAAGGATCTTTATAGATAGGTACCTGCAAAATTATCCAATTCTTAATTTTCATTTTTTAATGTATTATCTTTGGAAAGGAAGAAGAGCTTATAATGATGGAGATCACACATCGAGAAAGAATAGTCAACTTATAATCTGACTACAACTTCTTATCTGCATAAGCAAAGAGCAATTGCACGTATGATGCACCAGTAATCTATCAATAATCATAATCATCTAATAAAAAGAAAAAGCTGTGGACGGAAAAATGGAAACATGGCTACAAAACTACCCAAATTGTAAATTTAGTAAAAAGGACACATAGTAGTTCATTGACTTGTCTTATGATTCTTCACCAGTAGCTCCTACACCAACTACACCAACTGACAAGATTAGTGTAAGCCCACTTTACTAGATTAACATGAACACCAGGCATACAACTTCACAGACAAACTTGTAGCACCATCAATCACGCATCAGTAATTTAGTCAAAGAACTTCAACAACCAGAGCTAGTCCCTAGCACAGGACTCACCCATCAAAATTCTACACCATGCATCAAATTCTAATGAGTGTGGTTTGTGGAGGAATATCATGAAGGGATGGGATTATTTTTGGGAAAATATCTCCTTCAAGGTCGGAGATGGAATGAGAGTACGTTTTGGGGGACATAGCTGGTGTGTGGACATATTATTGAAAGAAGAATTTCAGAGATTGTACAGAATTTCTTGCCAAAGTGACTCGACAATTCCACAAATTAGGGGGATACAAGGTAGAGAAACTTTTTGCGACTTGAGATGTAGGAGGGAGTTTCACGATTGGGAAGTGATAAGAGTATCAAAGATTGCTAGCATTACTACATAGGCAATTTATCTGGATGATAACCCCGATAGATGGTGGTCGGGCCTGGGGAATAATGGAGTGTTCTCTGTGAAGTCCTTTCAAGAGAAACTTTTGGTTAGGGAGGAGCATGTCTTCCCATGTATGTCTTCATTGGAGATGTTGTCTTGCTGGAGCAGAAAGAGGGCACAAAAACTCAGAAACGAAGATGGAGTATAATCCCAAGATGCATATGGTGGACTATTTGGAAAGAAAGAAATTTGAGATGTTTGGAAGGCAAAAGCAATTCAATCCAAAAGATAATAAAGCTCAACTGCATTTTGCTATTTCACTTTTGGTGTAAACAAGAATAGATAGAAGACACCGTGGCTCTACTTCAACACCTAGAGTCTCTATAGTTTTCCTCTGCATTTAGCAGTTTTTTGCTCACTTCTAACTCTGTAAATATTGGTTTTACAGCCTTTTCTTGTGATTAATAAAAGCTGTTACCATTATAAAAAAAGGTGCCGAGGAAGGTGCGGTTTTTCACTTGGCTAGCCACTAGAAGGGTGATTTTGACAGCGGATAATCATAGAAAGCGGAAGGTTTCCTGTGTTAGTTGGTGTTACATGTGCAAGGAGGCGAGCGAGGATGTGGATCACCTTTTGTTACATTGAGGACTAACTATGAGGTTATGGTGGGATATGTTTAGGTAGTTTGGTACTCCATGGGCAATGCCAAAAAAAGGGTGAAAGATTTGATGTTAAGCTGGAAGAGCGGGAGAAGGAAGAGAAGACGAAAGGTTTGGAACATGGTTCCTCTTATGTTAATGTGGATTGTGTAGAGAGAGAGAAATAGGAGAGCTTTTGAAGGGGTAGAATCTAGTTTCTCCCAGTTGACGAGTAGTCTCTGTTCTCTTATTTTCTTTTGGTACACACAAAAAGTTCCTAGTTGTATAGATGATTGGATGGAGTTTGTAGAGAATCATATATTTTTGTAAAATGCTTTACCTTTTCGTATACACTTGTATACAGTCAAATTGGCCATGTTTATGAATGAAAATACTTTTACTTGATAAAAAAAAAACAGCCTACGCATTTCACAAATGTCATCATATAACCAGTTAGCTTATGACCATATTTCTTAAGAGCAAAATGACGAAATTGTTTACTGATAAAAAGAAAATTAATAGAGGATTTAACTTAATCGTGCACGTATTAGTTCCATTAATGAGCTATTGCTGGAAACTAGTGCAAAATGACAAATAATGCTGAAGACAACAACTGAATTCCATAGCTTCAGCCCCCTCCTTTTCCCTGTGATCTTTTCCTTTTATCATGTACAATCACATCACCTTTTCAGATTTGAGAATATTCTAGGTATCCTTGACAATCACAGATTCTTGGGTTTAGGTGATGCCTATACGTAGTTTTGTTTCAATTTAATAATAGCAACTTCAGTCCTCAGTCCTGGCAACTTCCACATGAACAAAACAATCGACAACAAAAGTTTTAACATGTCCTACTCATTTAACAGATGCCAGTTTCCAAGTCTCAGAAGTTCAATTCATCGTAATGGCCATACAGAAAAACAGAAACTACTTTGAACGCGCGACTGCTATTGCACATGGATTCAGGAACATTAGCTGTAACCTCAAGAAAAGATATAAAGGTTTGTTGAAGTTAACTCACAGGCGTAGATCCCTCTAATGAAACCCTAGCCCTGGAAAAGGATAAGTTTCCAGCCAAGAACGAAGCCCCTCTTTCGAAAACTTTCTGGGGATTATGCGCTTCTGCTGGCCACTTATGTACAGAAGAATCAGTTGTGGCCACCCACATGCTATCACCATGTAATGCTAACTGCAAAATTGGGTGATCCTTTGTACAAAGCAAGACACTTTCCCTTGTTGCCAAATCTGTTAAGTACAACTGCAAGTACAAACAATTTTTTTGTCAAGAGGATGATTTAGTAAGCATAGAAGTCTAAGAAGTTGGGAAAAGAAATTGGCAAGAGAAAGCATGTTCCATAAGTTGTAAGAATCCACTTACAGAGAGATCTCTTCCACCACTATACACATGACTAAACGTTGGAGTGCTAGCAAGTGCCCATACAGAATCAGTATGCACAGCGTACGAATGCACACACCTCTGCTGACCCAGATCCCATAATCTAATCATTGGAGGCAAAGTAAAATTCAATTCTAACATCAAACAAAATATGCAAATGACAAATGGAAGATTTGGACAGCAATGAGTGACTAGTCATAATAAATATGATGAATATAGAGAAGCCAGGCATTGTTTACCGCATGTTTCTCGTCAACTTGGCAGAATTTAAAGATTCAGCTACCCACCCACCCCCACCCCATCCCTTGGTGGATGCAATCACTCCTTACCTAATCATGGAATCAGAGGACCCAGATAAGCAGAACCTACAAAAAATACAGGATAAGGCCTTCATTTAAAAGAACCCAATAAATCGCATTTACAAAATACAGCAAAGCATTAACGCTCAATCTTCATATGCAATAGTGAGCTGTCAAAAGCCAACAAGTGCAGGAACTCAAAACCAAGAAGAAACATATAATAACCCACATGAGATAAAATAAAAAGGTTACTCTCTGAGGACTTAGCTGAAAACAAATAACATTTGGTTTCTATCAAAAGACAAAGGGAAAAAATGAGAAATTGAGAGCTATGATTCTATTTTGTTGGACAAAGCACAAAACAGAAAACAATTTGGCACATCCATCAAAAACAATCTTCCTCTGGGCAACATAGTACTTGCACAAAGTTTTCTAACTAAAAGACGAATAAAGACATCCAGAGCCCAACTGATTAATTGTTTATCTGAATTTGAACATAAAAAGGGGGAAAAGAAATATATACTCCCTCAGTTTCAATTTAAGTGTCTTAGTTTGACTAGGTAAGGAGTTTAAGAAAAAAAGAAAGACTTTTGAATCTTGTGCTTTTAAACTAAAAATGTGTAGTGTACCAAAATGCACTTTCAATCTTATGGTCTTAAGACACGTTGAATGTTGGAATAAGAGAGTTATAAAATATAGAAAGAGGCATTCTTTTTAAAGAGATTAAAACAGAAAGTAAGACATTTCAATTGAAACAGATGGAGTAGTTGCATAACTGTGGGCTACAAGTGTAGCCTGTAAGGTCTTGAAATGGATGACAAAGGCAGCAGAAAGACGATGAGCCATAGAGTTTGTTGTAGAGAAAACTACAGTGGAACGGCCGAAATGGCCAAAGAGGTTCTCAACATAACCTTACCAACCTTCAAACTAGAGATGGTTGCTTCTTTTTTAACTGAATTTAAAGAATTTAGTCATTTCCCATAAAATCCCCCTTACTCTTCACCACTCCCAAAGGACTTTATACAAGCTGCAATCATGAAATCACCGTCATACTTCAACCATCCCCACCATAAACTTCTAGCAACCACATTTGTCAATACTTCTATTTTGGTCTCTTGGACACGCGAAAGATCAGGCCCTCATCCCTATAATTAAGATATATATCTGCAATCTTCATAAGTTGGAGGAAATGAACAACATCTGCTCCTCTTTATATTGCTTGAGTGTCAAGTAACATGCATCAATGATACTTGGCTAATCATATATATCCAAAACCATCTTACACCACGCTTACCGGAGTATATCAACTACATATAATAGCTGGAAGCCAAATGCTTCTAGATGAATAACAATTAGCAATGTGAGCCTAAAAAACAATCAAAATATCTTTATAGCATCATTTTTCCCAACATACCTGCCAGTAGAATCGAGAAGTAGCGCCCTAATATTATCTGTATGACCTTTTAGCTTCATCATCTTCGAACCAGTTCTTGGATCCCAGACACGCACAACCTTAAAGAAACTCAGAAAGTTGTTAACACTACAGCTGCTTTGGTAATTTAGGAACTGTACATTTTGAAAGATTAAAAACTAACCTAACTACCAGAATATACCTTCTCAGTTCCACCAGAAACAAGAAGGGATCTGCTGTCATTCACTGCCAATGCATATACTGATTCCTTATGGCCTTTCGCAGACACAGGAATATATCCTTGAGACTGGGTGTGCAAGGAAATGTTGTTGCTCGAACTATTAGGGCGGATGCTTGTAATGGGCAATGAACTTCCTGAACCACTGACACCATTTGAACAGTCTTCCTCAGCTGCATCACTTGACTTAGATATTGGGGCAAGTGCACCTTCAAGGTCCCATATGTAAACCTCACCACCAAGGCCAGCAGATGCAACAACATTGCTCTATCATTAATGATAATGACATGGAGTCAGAAAGTAGAGTCAACTAAGTCCACAGTCAGCCTGAATATTCAAGCCCTAGTTTCAATTGAAGTTAATTATACACCGCAATTTTTATAATGCCAAAAAAGTTTTGCAGAAGAATTTACATTTTTTTCTGCTGAAGCAAGGCAAGTGACATAATCAGAGTGCTGACGAAGTGTCCTGATACAAGATCCATCAGATAAGCCATTCCATACCTGATGATCCAATAGAATTTCCCAAGAACAAAAGAAAAAAAATTCAGAAAACAAGATTTTTAATGGAAGTAATAGAAATGCGCGTAAAAATTGTAAGCAAATAGGAATACTAAATTTTAGAAGCGAATTTAAATACCTTGACAGTGGTGTCTGAGGAGCATGAAACCAATGTGTTATTGCCTGTAAGAACAGCATCATTTACCTGCATGATTTATGAATCACAATACAACTGCTAAGTTACACATAAGTAACATAACTAACAAAATATGAAAACAGCTAGTTACATAACAAAAGATTTAGCATTAGGAGGACAGGTCAATAGCACATCCAGGCATATACAAGGGAACGAGAAGTTTCCATCTGACAAACTGAATTCCATATCAAGATGGGCCACTGCATAAAGTACTTGAAAGTAGTATTTGGTGACATTTATTTGAGAAAGATGGAAAACAAAAAGAACGAAAGCAACTATCTGGTGCTTCCTGGTGAAAGTCAACTGATTCTTATGTATCATATGGTGGATATGATTTTTTCTAGTAGATGTCATTAAACTGTTGCTAGCTCTGTGGGAGTCAAAAAGCTAGTACAATACAAGACCTAGCGAGGAAAAAGAATTTGGACAGTACCCAATCAACATGGGACTCAAATGTAGCACAGCAGGTGGCCCCATCTTCAGCCAATGCCCATCTCTTTAATGTGCCATCTCTGCTCCCAGTAAATAGGTGCTCAGACCCACCGGGTGAGGAGGACTTCAACAGAGCCAAACAATTTACACCTGCGCAATGCTGAGACAGAAACGCAAAGAAACCACTGTTAGCAATCACTGCAGAGTATTAAAAACTAATGACCTAAAAAGAACTTGTTCATGATTCACAAGAACCACAAGGTAAAAAGAATAGTAGGAGGCTATGGTATGGTAAGGAAATTCCCAAGGAAATTTTAAGGTGGCAGAGGCCTACAGGATTCTAAACAAAGTAAACAACCAAGTGGGCTGTTGGCCATGGAAAATGATTTGGAACGTGAAGATACCTCTGAAAGTAGCTTGCTTCTCTTGGTTGGTGGCCAAAGAAGCAGTATTGACACAGGAGAAACCAAGAGGAATGGGTTTTGATCTATGCTCTAGATGTTATTTATGTGGGGAACAATCAGAGACAGCCAACCCATCTCTTTTTACATTGCAAATGGACATACCAAATCTGGAAGATCTTCATTAACCCGAAGGGAATCCGATGGGTGATGCCAGGTAACACAAGGGGGGCACTTAGGAGTTGGGACAGAGAAGGTCTTTGTCAAATCGGAAGGAGAGATGGAGGGTTGTCCCTGCAAGCATTTGGTGGACTGTATGGAAAGAGAGAAATCAGAGATGCTTTGAAGATAAACAAAGCAACATACAGAAGAGCTCTTTACTATTTTTGGTGTAAGCAGGAATGTCTAGTGCTAACAGAAGATATTTTTGATGTTTTGGACAATATGTGACTCACAATATAGGAAGGAGTTTTTTTGCTATAATCTGTAATGTTTGGTTGGGGGACTATACTTTTATGGTATAATATACCTGTGGATATATAGAATGTTACCATTATTAAAAAAAAAAAAAAGAGAAGGCTTGCTGAGATAACAGATAGAAAGATGCAAAATTCATATAGTTTGCCAGCTATAATCATGAATGATGAACTAGCCAGAAATGCTTAAAGGTAAACAATCTTCAGGATAACAAGCTGCCAAAATAACTTATATTTCAGAGAAACTACATCTTTGGTAAAGTTAAAAGTGCCTCTTCATCAACAGAAGCTCTAAATTGTGGAAATATCATTAAATATATATTGGTTCCTTTTGTTCAAGAGCCTTCACACACACACACACACCCAAATGATATTTTACTACAAACAAGACGAGACAGAGAGAAGAGACAACAAAAACATAGCCAATAAAGTGGGGTCTGGAGAAGGTAGAGGGTATGCAGCCCTTACCCCTACCTTGGGAGGTAGAGAGGTTGTTTCCGGTAGACCCTCAGACAAGGATAGGCAACTCAAATCAGTGCAAACAAGCAATGGCAAAATACTAAAAAAAGCATGATAAACCTGTCCACAAAAAAGGAGTCCTAACTACCACGAATTAATACGATAATCGAAATACAAAAACAACAAATAGTAGATATCAATGAACAAGAAACTACAAGAATAATACTACGACTACTAGTATGAAAGGGTAAGTAGGACAACACTCAATTACCTACTAACTTTCTACCATAATATGTGTCCTCCATAACCTCATATCTAAAGTCATGCCCTCTGTAAGCTACACCTGGAGCCATATCCCATCTAATCACCCCTCCCAATACTTCTTCGGCCTACCTCTACCTCTCCTGAAACCGTCCATAGTCAACTATCACACCTCCGCACTAGCCATCTGTATATCTCCTCTGAATATGCCTGAACCGTCTCAGCCTCGCTTCCCGCATCTTATCTTCACACGAGGTCACTCCCACCTTGTCCTGAATATTATCATTTCTAATTCTATCTCTCCTAGTATACCAACACATCCACCGCAACATTCTCATTTCCGCAACTATCGTCTTCTGAACGTGAGAGTTCTTAACTGGCCAACACTCCGCGCCATACAACATAGTTAGTCTAACCACCACTATGTAGAACTTGCATTTAAATCTTGGTGGCACCTTCTTATCGCACAAGACTCCGGATGTGAGCTTCCATTTCATCCACTTTGCACCAACATGATGTGTGACATCATCGTCACTCTCTCCATTCCCTTGGATAATAGACCTGAGATACTTGAAACTTCCTTTCTTTTGAATAACCTGAGTACGCATGTCTCATGCTCGTTAACGTCATTCAACTTGCACTCCAAGTATTCGAGATAGAGAAGAGACAAGGGAGATTAAACAAATGACAACATGCAAGAATAAAAAGGGAAAAGTAAGTCTTTATCCAAGTCACCAGAATAATACAAGTTATAGTTAGAAGTTAGACCTTCACAATTTTGAAAAAAAGAAGAGTATTTCTACGAAGTCCACTCCTTGGCGTTGTTTAAGCACGGGATACCATTCCTCTATCAATATGACTCCTTTTCAAGTTGTGTATGGGAGGGAACCGCCACCATTGCATCCATTTGTTCGTGGTCAAACTAACTTGCTGATCTTGAAGAGCAACTCTTGGCCAGTGACCAGATGTTAAAGTTATTGCATTCCAACCTTTTGAAGGCTCAACCCCGCATGAAATCCAAGCTGATACCAAGCATCGTGATTTGCCTTTCTACTTTGTCTACAGCCTAATCGTCAGAAGAGTCTAGTCAAACAGTCTAATGAGAAGCTTGCTCCCCAGTATTTCAGCAAATATCCAATTTGCCATGTCTCATTGCTTCGTCTCGCTCTTGACTTTTTTGATATTCCATCCCTCAACTTTTACTGCTTTCTGATGATTTGGAATTTACGGTGGAGCCTAAAAAGTATTGTCTCGCCGTTGGGTGAAGAATCTGGGATTCCAACTCTAGAATTACTATTTCAATGGAGTCATCATATTGTTGAAGAAGCTAGTTGGGAGACTATGACTCCTTGAGGACAAGGCGTCTTTTCAGGAGTGCGCTAATACAACCACACCTTTGAAGACTTACTTTAGAAGGAAGCGTGAGAGGGGAGATTAATGAGAAGCGTGAGAAGGCGCATGTTATGAGTTCAAATCCTGGCTAGTGAACCAAGTCTAGTATTTAATGGAAGGTTAGAGGAGCAACCAACTCCACTATTACGCGTTAAGCGCATGTCATGAGTTCGAATCCTAGATAGTGAAGCGAACCCACTCTGCCAAATTTCGAACTAAGAAAGATCTGATTTTATAATATCTATCTATATGTGTGTGTGTGTATACATATATTTTGTACCGCAGCCGCTACCCTTCGGGTGCTCACAGGGTGTGTGTGTGTGTGTGTATATATATATATATATAGGACAGTTGCTAAGAATATAAACCCTCAACTAAGATACTTCGCCTTATATATATATATATATATATATATATATATATATATATAGGATAGTTGCTAAGAATATAAACCCTCAACTAAGATACTTCGCCTTGTAGTATCACGGTTCATCACATCTAACAACAACAACAACAACAACAACAACCCAGTGAAATCCCACAAAGTGGGGTCCGCAGAGAGTACAGTGTACGCAGACCTTACGCCAACCTTGAGAGGTAGAGAAATTGTTTATGATAGACCCTTGGCATAAGGACAAGCACTTCAAACAATAAACATTGCAAATTCCAGAAAAGATTTCAACAGTGTCATCTGGATAACTCTACAGAAAAAAAGCATCCAACTTCAATGAGGAAGACAATTGATGATCACATTGGTGATGCTCCAAAAAGAAAAACAAATGGTAAGGAAATTGAGGGAAACCTCAAACGTCCCATTTCATTTATTACAACTGTTTATTAACTATTCTACTACCTTCCAGTCTACTAGTTCAGCAGCTTTTGCAGCTACTACTGCACAGCTATGTTCAACTCTCCAAAAATGCAGTTGTGCTCGTGTCACATCCTCCATAGTCCATTGCATAGCATACACCGAACAGTATTTTTGAAGAGTCAGAGCAACATAGAAAAGGAAAAGAGATAATTATAAAACACAAGCCGAAAACAGTCACCTTAGTGTGATCGGCATCATTTAAGACATAAGTCAACCTCTTCTCCTTCCGAGCCCGCACCGAACTGAATGTGTTGCCTGAACTTGCTAAACGGTGCATCGCAGATATCCCTAAACAAAAAAAAAAACGGACTTCAGATTGTCAAAAGTGTCAATTACTATAAATCCTAACAGAGAGATAAGTTTGAATTCAGTTTAAAGCTGAATCTATTTGGTAATCAATAAACCCAATTTCGAAAAATGTGTTGCCGAATATGAATAGACACTAATGAGAACGTTTTTATTTATTTGAAATTGTTGATAGAAGGAGAAGGAAAAAATCAACCTACGTCATTAAAATTGCACAGAGCAGCCGCTTTGAGTCAGTAGAAAGAAACCCTTGAGCTCGGTTATGTGACAGTTGGAAATGAAAGAGTTCTCTCTCTCTTTTCTAAGTCAAACACAAAACCTTCTCAATTTCAAACGGTGAAATTGGGTCATCACACGAAAAAAAATTATAAAGACCGGTTTGCATTTTATGGGAAAAGTCCACTTTGCTATTTATATTACAAAAATATAGCTCAAAATTTATATTATAAAAATATAACTGAAAACTTACATTATATACAAAATACATATACATTATATATATAGGTTTATGAAAGTGTTTAATGTGTAGGTATGTACACTAAAGAATATAATTATACAATATTATACACGAAAATACATATTTATACACAATTATACAATATTGTATAAGTGGGTACAAACATAGATTTGAACTGATTTTGAATAAGAATTGCACGTTTATACAAGACATATACATTTTATGTATATAGGTGTATAAAAATGTATAAGATGTGTGTATACACCTATAAGAGTTGTTTTATACACTATTATACAACATTATACAAATGAATCCTATCAATGGAGTTTCCAAGGTTGATCTTCTTTCTTGAGTCTCTTCTCCACCATCGACTCAACCATCTCCGGCGGATTTTCTCACCACCGGTAATTTCATCTTCGCCCCCTACGCTCCACTGTCGGTAAAGGAAAAAAGAACACGACAGAGAGATAGGAGGCAGGAGAGAGAGAGAGAGAGAGAGAAAGGAGGCGCGACAGAGAGAGTAAGGCGGTAGAGGCGCGACCGAGAAAGAGAGAGAGCAGGGGGAGTAGGAGGAGGGATTTGATTATTTTTTGTAAGATTTATAAAGGTCAGTTAATTTTGATAGCATTGTTACTCTAATTAACATATATCGTAATGATTCCTTTAATGAATGTCTTAATTCTAATTATTCACATTTCAGTCATTAAATTTATTTATTTCTTATATTTAAATCTTAATCATTAAATGTATTATTTTAAGTTTATATTTATTTAATAAGTATGAATATATCTGAATGATTAAGATTTATAACAATGTCTTAATATCAATTGAGATGTTTATTCAAGAATTTATACAAATATGGTTGTTCACAACTATTCTATCGACTTTTACCGTTACCCGCTTCCGTCATTACAACTATCACCACCCACCACTCATAACCACCATAGCCGCCAATCGTCATAATCAGCCATTAACACCATTAGTCACCATTTATGATCATCGCCACTAATTACCATAACATCTATCAATCACTACAGACAATCACCACCATCATCAATCACTCTATGTCGCCAACCACCATGTCATCCCACTATTACCATTAGTTATCATTATCAACGATCATAACTATCGACTGCTATCATCAACTACTACCATCAACTAACCAATGTCAACCACAACATCAACACCATCACAATTAGTATTAAGCTTATATTTTTATAATAACAATTTGTTAAAGTAATAAATTGAATTAGTAAATTCGTGTATGGACATTTAAATAAGTTGACTAACTCAAGGAGATGACTAAATCAATCAAAACTCAAGGAGATGACTAAATCAATCAAAACTCAAAGAACACGGAAGGACAGTCAAGATAAGTTGGCTGACTCGAAAAAGATGATAAAGTCCAAACCACATGAATGTGATATCCAAGTCCAAGCGACTCAAGAAGTTTTAGCAAACAAGTTCGAAGACAACAATTTCAACCCAAGTCCAAATCAACATATTAGAATTATTCCAATCCAAAGAAGAATAAGAAAGAATGCTATAGAATTTGAAAGGATAATTTGAAGAAAACCCAAGTTAGTTGCACCATTGAAGACAGTTTGTATATGAAGATTGACTAAAATTCTTTTGCGTCACTTGTAAAAATAGTTCTAGCATTCTCTTGAAATCAAACGATGTTACCTCGTCACTTTATGAAAGGGTCCAAAGCAATCAAATGAGATTTTGAAGATTGCCCAACGTCTAGCCATATTGAAGACTATAAAAAAAAAATTCAGTATATCTCACTCGGTTCTCATCTCAAACAAGAGTACCGCATTTCATTTTCTAGAAAGCACTATAATCGTTATATTGTGAGTGTACTTAAAAAAGAAAGAGTGTGAGCGAAAAGACTACAAAATTTTGTTGTTATAAAAATGTGTTATTATATAAAAATACCGTTATAGAGAGTCTGATCGTTACATCGTTACGCGAATCAATATAAACATTATTTGTGTTGATTCAATTTATTTATACATTAATTTGAAGTTGAATAATATATCAATATCTTTGATATATTTATTTTATAGTGTTTATTTGATGACAGTTATATAGGAATTAACCAAATGTAGAATCAACAAAAACCAAGTTGCATTAAGACAAGTTTATTTATTTATAAAAAGATCAATTCCACTATCTTTAATAATCGCAACAGATGTAGAGGAGAAAGGCTCATCTTTGTTAGTATCTCTCAATTCCCCAGAAATGGATATCGGGTTAGCAGTGGGAGGTGAATTTCTCTCTTCCATCTCCACAATGTGATTTTCTTAATCTCTTCCGAGGACGCAGGCAAGATCAGCGCCTCTTAAAGAAGCTTCACACTAATTTACGTCGAGAGCCAGCATATCTGTGACGAACATGTTCGGAATTAGCTTAACCAACTTCAGGATGCTGTTGACTATGCAGATAACTTGTTTGATGAAATCAATTATGAAGTTCAGAGAGTGAAGCTCGAATCAACAATCCAGGATGTTGGTTTTCTTGACTCCATTATGCCCAAATTGGAAGAGACCATTGAAACATTGGAAGACTTAGAAAAACAAATTCATCGACTTGGCTTGAAAACTCAACTAGTGATGGGAAAAAAAGAGTCCCCGAAACGTCTCCCATCAACTTCTTTGGTTGATGAATCAGGGGTATTTGGTAGGCATGAGGAAATAATTAGGCAGTTGTTGTTGTTGCCATGTGATGGGAAGAAAGAACCTAGTGTGATTCCCATAGTGGGTTTGGGTGGGGTGGGCAATACGACGCTTGCTCGAGCTGTTTACAATGATAAGAGGATAAAACACCATTTTGAGATTAGAGCATGGGTTTGTGTCTCTGAAGAATATGATGCTTTTAGGATTACAAGAACATTACTTGGAGAGATTGGGTCATTGGACTCGAACGTCAGTGACAATCTTAATCAGCTTCAAATTAAGCTAAGTCATAGGCTGAAAGGGAAAAGGTTTCTTTTTGTTTTAGATGTGTATGGAATGAAAGCTACACTGATTGGGATGAGTTAAGGTGTCCTTTTGTACATGGGCACAAGGGAAGCAGGATCATTTTAACAACACGAAAAGAAAGTGTTGCCATGATGATGGGAAGTGAGATAATTCAGTTGAAGTCTCTTTCTGAGGAAGATTGCTGGTCTTTGTTTAAAACACACTCATTTGAAAATAGAGATCCCAATGAATATCCTGAGCTTGAAGTGGTTGGTAAACAAATTGTGGAAAAGTGCAAAGGGTTACCTTTAGCTGTGAAGACGCTGGCAGGTCTATTGCGCTCTAAGTCGAAGGTTGAAGAGTGGGAACGCCTTCTGCGAAGTGAAATATGGGAGCTACCTAGTGGCCCAGGTGGCATACTTGCAGTGCTGAAATTAAGCTATAGTGACCTCTCTCCAGTGCTAAAGCGTTGCTCTGCTTATTGTGCACTATTTTCTAGGATCACCCCTTTGGTAGTGAAGAGGTTGTTAAACTTTGGATTGCTAATGGCCTTATAACACACGGGGAAAGCAATGAAACAATTGATGATACAGGGAATCAATACTTTCGAGCTAAGATCAAGATCCTTGTTTCAGAAGGCATCTGATTTCTCTTTATTGAAATGGGAAGGAACGAAGAGATTCTTGATGCATGACCTTGTCAATGATTTGGCTCAATTTGTGTCTGCAAAACTTTGTCTCAGGCTTGAAGATCATCCAAGGCCTCACATAATGAAAAGAGTTCGACATTTGTCATATCTTAGAGATTCCTACAATGAGTTTGAGAAGTTCAAATCGCTTTGTGGCCTTGAGTATTTGAGGACATTGATTCCCATAGGGATAAATTTCTATTAGTTTCTGAGCAAAAAAGTGGTGTATAACTGTTAAATATACACAATATACACACAATATGTGTATATTGTGTGTATTGAGTCTTGGATTTGCTCCCTTAATTGGCTCTCGTTTTTGCTGATTTAGGTAATGTAAATTATGGTAAATATTTAGTATCCTAGTTTAGGTAAGGTTGTAATATAATTAGTAGTGTATTACCATAATTAGTGTATTACCATAAATGTATAGAATAAGGTTTTAGGAATAGGATTCTCTCCTCTTATGTAACTTGTATATATTGCCTTTCAAGTAATGAAAATAATCAAGGGGATTATTTCTTTCATGGTATCAAGAGACTAGGTCTAACAAAAAAAAATTCTCTCCCAAATTTTGTGTCATTCTCGGCCGAAACCCCCCTCCCCCCCTCGGGTTTCTTTACCAAAATTTATCTTCCGCTCTCAAAATCTCTCTCACTATTCCCAAATTTCCCCTCCTTCTTTGTTTTTTCAATATGTCTAAGAACAATTTTCATCATGCCCTCATGGTTTCTAACATCAAGAACAACATCCCTATTGTGCTTGAGACGGAAAACGTCCAATATGCGACGTGGGCAGAATTGTTTAAAATTCACGCTATCTCCCATCAAGTTATCCATCACATAATTCCTGTCGCTGCACCTATTCCCGCAGAGGATCCTCAGTTATGGATTACTCTTGATGCTACCGTTCTCCAGTGGATTTATTCCACTATTTCGGTTGACCTCTTACATACGATTATTGAGCCGGATACCACGGCTATGGCTACCTGGAATAGATTGCGTGACATATTCCAAGATAACCAACATTCACGTGTTGTCACACTCGAGCAGGAATTCTCTCTAGTTCGCATGGAATAATTTCCAAACGTATCTGCATATTGCAAGAAACTCAAGGAGTTGGCGGACCAACTCCGTAACGTTGGCGCACCTGTAACAAATAATCGTCTGGTTCTACAGCTGGTTGTCGGTCTTTCTGAGGCCTATAATGGCGTTGGGACTCTCCTTCGTCAAAGCAACCTACTTCCCGCTTTATATCAAGCCCGCTCCATGCTTACTTTGGAAGAATCCGATTTGGCTAAAAAGACGGCTACCGGAGCAAGCCCCGTCGTCCTCCACAAATTCTTCAGGTTTTGTTGATAATTCGGGCAAAAACCGTAATCATGGTGGCGGCAAAAATAATCGTAAGAATAATAACAAAAACCGCGGAGGCAAACACGGCGGTTCCGTGGTCAGCAGGCCGACAGTGTGCCCCGTCTAGTCAACGGTGGGCCTCCTCCCCTCGGTCCCGGTGGTGGGGCCCATGGCGGTGGGGGGTGGGGCAATGGGCCATGGGCCAACAACCCCTATTTTCCAAAGCGGCTTCGGTAGCCGGTGGGGGGGACGGTCTCTACTTTCGAGCCCAACAATCGGCGATTACGGCCCACTGCCCACTGGCCCAGTAATTCCAGCAGTTACGACCCAGGACAGCCCAGTTCTGGAATTCTTGGGCTCCAGCCTCCGCAAGCTCACCACGCAGCAGGCCCCACCCAGACAGATATCGCGCACATACTGGGTTTGACTCAACCGGACCCGAATTGGTATATAGACACTGGTGCCACTACCCACATGACATCCGATTCAGGTACTCTCTCATCTTATTCCAATTTGAGCAACCCTCGTGGTATAATTGTCGGTAATGGTAACTCTATTCCAATTCAGGATTATGGTCATAAAACTCTATCTCCCTCCAATCCTCCCCTTATCTTGAAAAATATTTTACATGCCCCCAAATTGATTAAAAACTTAGTGTCTGTCCGAAAATTCACCACTGACAATTTCGTTTATGTTGAATTTGATCCTTTTGGTTTCTCTGTGAAGGATTTCAAGACGGGGAGTCCTCTCATGAGGTGTGATAGTAGGGGAGATCTTTATCCTATCACACCCGGTTTCAGTCCATCGAGTCAAGGCTTGCCATCAGCCTTTGCAGTCATTTCTCCTTCCTTGTGGCATGCTCGCCTTGGTCATCCGGGATCCTCTATTTTATCTGTTTTAGATAAAAATAGTTTTATTTCTTGTAAGGGTACGAGTTGTACTCCACTTTGTCAATCTTGTTCGTTAGGAAAAATTGTTAAGTTGCCATTTGTAGACTCAAATTCTCATACTTCAATGCCATTTGATATTATTCATAGCGACCTACGGACGTCTCCTGTTCTAAGTTCGTTGGGTCATTGGTATTATGTTCTTTTTTTGGATGATTATTCTAAATTTTTGTGGACGTTTCCAATTGCAAATAAATCTCAAGTATTTTCCGTCGTCCTAAAGTTTAGAGTATTCATTAGAACACAATTCGAAAGAGAAATAAAAAATATTCAGTGTGATAATGGAAAAGAGTATGACAATAGGGTGTTTCGAGAGTTCTGTGTAAATAATGGGATCAATTTTCGTTTTTCGTGTCCACATACATCTTCACAAAATGGGAAAGCCGAACGCAAAATGCGTTCCATAAATAACATTGTCCGCACTCTCTTAATTCATGCTTCCGTACCCCCATATTTTTGGCATCATGCTCTTCAAATAGCGACATATCTCCTTAACATAATTCCTTCCAAAGGTCTGACATATTCTTCCCCCCTCCAAATTTTATATAATAAAAATCCGTCTTATTCTCATCTTCGGGTTTTTGGGTGCTTATGTTATCCGTTATTCCCATCCACCACAATTAACAAACTTCAGGCCCAGTCTATTCCGTGTGTGTTTTTGGGTTATCCGTCTAATCATCGTGGTTACAAATGCTTTGATTTATCCTCCAAGAAAATCATAATTAATCGCCATGTAAGTTTTGATGAAACCCAATTTCCATTTACTAAAGTTCATACTCCCGAGCCTAGTTCGTATAATTTTTTGGATGATGGTATATCCCCGTATATTACTCATCATTTTTCGGACATATCCCGCACCCAAAATCCTCCAGCTGGCCCACTGCCTGCTGGCCCCATGGTTCCGTCGCAATTTCCAGTCACTGGATCAGTTCCAGCGATTGGGCCAATCCAGCCCAATTCTGGAACTGGTCCAGTTGCTGCTCTAGTTTACCGATTTGGGCCAGCAGGCCCACTGCCTCTTGGCCAGTCCGTCCCGAGCCCAGCAAATTCCCGAAATCCACTCAATTCTTCCTCGAGTCATAGGCCGGTCACACGTAGTCAGCGGGGTATTTTTACACCTAAAAGACATTTTAATTTATATTCTAATGTCTCTAAATCCCCCTTGCCCCGTAATCCTGTGTATGCCTTAAACGATCCGAATTGGAAAATTGCTATGACTGATAAATATAATGCTCTTATTGATAATAAGACGTGGGAGTTAGTGCCCCGTCCTTCTGGTATTAATGTTATCAGGTCTATGTGGGTTTTTGCTCATAAGGAGAATTCAGATGGTTCATTTGCTCGACATAAGGCGCGACTTGTGGGTGATGGTAAGACTCGGCAGGTTGGTATAGATTGTGGGGAGACATTTAGTCCGGTGGTCAAGCCGGCTACGATTCGCACTGTCCTTAGCTTGGCCCTTTCGAAGGCATGGCCTATTCATCAGTTGGATGTCAAGAATGCTTTCCTACATGGTAATCTCAAGGAAACAATCTATATGCATCAGCCGTTGAGATTCAGGGATCCCAACCGTCCTCATCATGTCTGTTTGTTGAAGAAGTCCTTATATGGGCATAAGCAATCTCCCCGGGCCTGGTATACAAGGTTTGCCGACTATGTTTCGACTATTGGGTTCACTCACAGCAGGTCAGATAATTCCTTGTTCATCTACCGTCGTGGTTCGTCCTTGGCCTACATTCTGTTGTATGTGGATGATATCATTTTGACGGCCTCTTCCGATGCCTTACGCCAGTCTATCATGACCATGCTCAGCTCTGAGTTTGCTATGAAAGGCTTAGGGCCGTTGAGTTACTTTCTGGGGATTTTCGTCATGCGTAATTCCGATGGATTGTTCTTGTCTCAACGAAAGTATGCAGCCGAGATCATCGAGAGGGCTGGGATATCATCCTGTAAGTCCACTTCCACTCCAGTTGATACTAAGCCCAAGCTTGGTGCCGCGGCCGGCGTCCCGTACGAGGATCTAACCCGCTATCGCAGTCTTGCAGGGGCCCTTCAGTATCTTACCTTTATCAGATCGGATATTACTGCATGATCCCAGAATTGAGCACATGAATGCATTCAAACGCATCATTCGGTATATTCAGGGTACACTGGACTATGGTTTGCATTTGTATCCTTCATCGATCCACACTTGTCTCCTACACAGATGCGGATTGGGGTAGGTGTCCAGACACCAGACGGTCTACATCTGGCTACTGTATGTTCCTTGGCAACAACTTGGTCTCCTGGTCTGCGAAGCGTCAGGGGACTCTATCCCACTCAAGTGCCGAGGCTGAATATCGAGGGGTAGCCAATGTGATCTCAGAATCATGTTGGTTACGTAATTTGCTTTTAGAGCTTCATTGTCCAATTCAAAAGGCAACCTTGATTTATTGCGATAATATTAGTGCCATTTACCTTTCTGGAAATCCGGTTCAGCACCAACGCACTAAACATATCGAGATGGACATTCACTTTGTCCGTGAAAAGGTTGCTCGGGGTCAGGTACGCGTCTGTCATGTCCCGTCAAGATATCAGATTGCAGACATCTTTACAAAGGGTCTTCCCTCGGTCCTTTTTGAAGATTTTAGGGACAGTCTCAGCGTTTGAAGACCGCCCGCTATGACTGTGGGGGTGTGTTAAATATACACATTATACACACAATATACATGTGTATATTGTGTATATTGAGTCTCGGATTTGCTCCCTTAATTGGCTCTCGGTTTTGCTGATTTAGGTAATGTAAATTATGGTAAATATTTAGTATCCTAGTTTAGGTAAGGTTGTAATATAATTAGTAGTGTATTACCATAATTAGTGTATTACCATAAATGTATAGAATAAGGTTTTAGGAATAGAATATGAATAAGATTCTCTCCTATTATGTAACTTGTATATATAGCCTTTCAAGTAATGAAAATAATCAAGGGGATTATTTCTTTCAATAACATACTGCCAACGTTGACCTCGTTGAGGGCATTATCATTATCTGGATATCAAAACCACGAGTTTCCTGATGCTTTGTGCATCAATTTGAAGCACCTACGTTATTTGGATTTTTCTCGTACAAAAATTACAAAACTCCAGATTCAGTTTGTACTTTGTATAATCTACAAACGTTGTTGCTGTTGAATTGTTGGGGTCTTGTTCAGTTGCCGCTAGAGATGGGGAGATTGATCAACCTGCGTCACCTTGATATTCGAGGAACTTGTATTTCGTGGAACATTCCTCCTACAGAAAAGCAAGTTGCAGATTCTCCTACTTTCTTATTCAACAAGGTTTGTCGTGGGTGCATGTAATGATTCAAGAATTGAAGAGTTGAGTGAACTTCAAAATCTCCATGGGTCGTTAGCAATTTCAGAATTGTAAAATGTTGGTAAGCTGGTCTCGTTGCACCTCCGTAGATGTAGGGATTGCGATTCCTTACCAGCACTTGGACAACTACCCTCTCTCAAACATCTTTCCGTCAGTGGAATGCATCGGATACTGCAATTGACTCAAGAATTCTATGGGAGTGTGTCTTCAGTTCCACCATTTAGATCCCTCACAAGCCTCATGTTTAAGCAAATGCCAGAATTGACAGAATGGCATGTGTTGAGAATGGGAGCTTTCCTCAACTTAAGCATCTTGACATAATTAATTGTCCTAAACTGATAGGTGATTTACCTAAAAGTCTTCCATTTTTAGCTACATTAAGGATTTCTGGCTGCCCAAAGCTTGGGGATGGTCAAGTGGCTATGTTTGGAATCCATTTGAGTTTGATCCATCAAAACTTCATGTCTCTTCAGAAATTGAGAATTTCAGACATGACAAACTTGGTGGAGTTGCCATCAGAACTATGTGGACTAACAAATCTTGGAGAGTTGAGGATATCTAATTGCGCAAGTTTAGAAATAATCAGGATTCAGGGTATGCAGCAACTTCTTGAATTAGTTATTCTACAATGTCCAGCTCTTATGTCCTTACCAATTCTGAGTCTACCAATAACTTTGGAAAAAAAGCATATTTCAAAATGTGAAAATTTTTAGTTGGAGTTTCCACAAAATAGCATGACTGGAAGCTGCTGTAACATGTTCCTTGAAGAATTAAGACTTGAACATTGTGACTCTCTACGGCATCTCTCCTTTGCCTTCAAACCGGGCTTATTGATTTTCTCCCAGAGTACATATTCTCATAGTCTTCAGTTGTAGGCATCTTCAATCGCTTTCATTTCCAGACGGAATTGACACCCTTGAAGTAGAAAGATGTGGGAATCTTGAAGCACTTACTACTGCAAAGGGAATTCATCTGAAATTTCTGCAGTCGATGAAAATCTCAGGTTGTGAAAATCTGACGTCTTTTCCACAAAAACTAGCTGCTCCCAGCTTAAAGTATCTTTGGGTCTACAACTGCCAGAAACTCAAAGCACTGCCGGATTTTATGCATGAACTCCTTCCGTCTCTTAGAAATCTGTGGATTTCCAACTGTCCCGAACTTGAGTCCTTCCCAGATGGTGGATTGCCCTTCAATAAGGATATCCTCGACATCTCCACTTGTGAAAATCTGATAAAAGGTAGAGAAGAGTGGGGTCTACAGAGACTCCCTTATCTTAGATGTTTCAGAATTTATGGGTCTGATGAAACTTCAATTCTAGATGAAACTTGGAAGTTGCCGAGCACCATCCAAATAATTACCATAGAGTGTCTTCCTCATCTGAAAACACTAAGTGTGAAAGCTCTTGAAGGCTTCAAGTCTCTTGAAGTTTTGGAAATTAAGCACCGCCCTCAGCTTCAATCACTACCAGCGGAAGGTCTTCAAGGCCTCACCTCTCTTGCAACTTTAGAGATTGAGGACTGCGGTCAGCTGAAATCACTTCCAGAAGTTGGGTTGCCTTCCTCGCTCTCTGTTCTGAAAATCTCTTCCTTCCCGCAGTTTCAATCACTACCGGAAAATGGTCTCCCCACCTCTTTATGTCGAGTAGAGATTAATGACTGTGCATTGCTCACTTCTCGTTTACAAAACAAGAAAGACGAGGACTGACCAAAGATTGCTGGAATCCACACTGTACTTATAGACTGTGAATTGGTCTAGTAGCAAAGAAGAACTAGTCCCTTAATCTGGTACATTTGTTCATAAATTAAATGACTCAATCTTCTATTGTTTCGTTTAGATTTTCTTGAGAATCTTTTTAAGTACTCTTTTATTGTTTAATTATTAACTTTATCTTCTGAAACATTCTTCCAGACCCCACTTGTGGGATTACACTGGGTATGTTGTTGTAGCATTCTTGCATTGTACGGATCAATATAGATGTGTTGTTGCATGAGGGAATAGTTATTCATATGTTAATCCCTGTATTCACTCTCTAGAGTGATATCTGTCAAAACAGATGGATGGAGAGGTTTGTTGAAAACTCAACACTAAAGAGTTTTTTGCCTACTTGTCATTATGTCGTTGCATAAATTTTTGAAGAAAAAAAAAAAGAATGAAAGAAAACAGCCCCTAGGTCTTTGGTCTAAGAATGCAACACGTGATGTGTAGGTTAGCCACGCATCATGGATTGGAACATGCATTTCTTTCTTTGTTTTATTTTCAGAATAAAATAATTACAAACATACATTTTAAATTTATCCTTTCTCAAAAAGAAAAAAAAGAGTTACAAACATGCTATTCATGGGTAAATTCTTTATGGGAAATTGCCAGCCAAACGGTAAGAAAATAACTCTTAGTCTGGACTCTATTGCAGATTTGACTGGTATGACGTGCATTCTAGAAGTTATTCTCTTTTATATTTCAGGTTGACTGGTATTTCAGTATTACAGTTTCTTCAATCAATAAATTATTCTATTTTAGATTTTTATTATCCTGTTATTTCTTTCAACTAGTCATGTACCTTTCAACATACTCAAAGATTTGACTTTAAGCTAATACTACCTGGTTTGCTCTTACCTTCTATAAATCAGAAATTGAACCCCTCGGTAAATTCAAAACACCATCTGCTGATTCTTGGGGTACTTGGCAAGATTGGTGGCATTCCTTCGGCTGTGACCGACCTAGCTTTTGATTGCTTCTGCTGAATTCGTCAATTTACTTATTGAAAGCCTATCCTATAACTGTTAACCTGAACAATTTTAGTTTAGGATGCAGGATTAAAAATGCTGACAGTTTTGCAAGTTGGTGTCTTGAATCTTTATTACAAAGTTCATTTAATTTCCTAAACAATGGAAAGTCGATTTACAATTAAAACTTAAGCATTTTAAATGAGTAAGGCATTTCTATGCCCTGTAAAAGTATTGAACAAGCTAAACAAGGTCTTTGTCTCAGATTTATGGGTGATGACTGCTTAGTTCTTATATTTTCCAAACCCAGGCTTCCTCAATTGGATAAGAAAGATAATCTAGTGTACAAGTATCCTTCAAGTGTGCCACCTAAGCTGTTCTGCCGCTTGTGTATACACTATTTGATCTTGCCAGTCAACTAAATATATGGAATAAAGGGCAAAAGCTGACCAAAAGGAGTATAAATTTCTTCTTTTCTTCTACATAGAGCTCTTAATGTTGTATTGAAGTTAGAGATAGCAGGCGGTGCGGTGCGGTGCGGTGCGGTGCGGTGCAGTTGCGGAGTGGGTTCAGCCTTTACCCACACCGCCCCATACCACATAGCAAAAGAACATTTCCCAACCCGCTCCGCAACCGCCCAGTTTAAGTTTTGTTTAATTTAATTTTACTTAACTTTAAGGCGCTCTTATCGTGGACATATAACCATGATATAAATTCCATTGTATTGATCTGTGTTTCCCATGTACAATAACGAGATAGTTATATACAGCTGTTACTGTGCTAACTAACTTTCTAACTGTATACTAACAAACTACTTAACCTAACAAGACGAGTAGGTTAGGGGACCTTGATACATTTAGTTAACTCCTTTACAGCTACTACCATTACATTCTGCTGGGAGTCTTATGGTTATTTTCTCTTCCATAAATGAACTATGTTCCCTGCTTCTACTCAATGGTTTGTCCCTATGTTCTGATTGTGCTTTGGATTGCTTGCTTCTGCTGCTCTGTTCTTCCTCGTTTTATGTTAAAACCGTCCACAAGGGCTGTTTATTTATGGAAAGAGGAAAAGTCTATACAAATAAAGAGAGTGCGACCTATTCTAGAAAGAAAGAGAAAAATCGAAAAGACTAAAACCCTAATTAGGAAAGTAAGATGTGCAAGCTGGAGATCAAAACCGTTCTTCAATCCTTCCGCTGCTGAGAAACGTAACCAGTTTTGAGCTTGTAGCAGCTGAAGATAAAGCTTGAAAGTAAGTTCTCCAATCCTTATTTTTGAATTATCAGCTAAAATGTCGATGGCCTCGATCTGAAATATTTTCCATTTGGTGTATTCATCGATTTCGCTGATTTTCTTGTTATTCTGTCTCTGCATTCCTTCAATCCTGTGTAATACCTCAAGCGCGGTCGAATTTGTAACTGTTGATGCTCCTTTGTTGCCAAGTCTCTGACTGTTTGTTGCAACTGCTTGTCCTCCTTTTGATATGGCGATGTATGCTGTTGAATAATGATTTCCTTTATCTTCTGCTGCTTGTTTGTTGATTTTGCCTGTTGTATGCTTGTATCCCACTGTTCCTGCTTCCTATTACTTCCATCTATCTCTTGTTCGTCGAGATGAACACCTATTGGTGCTAATACTACCCATCTTCCAATTACTAGTTGAAAGAATATTAGGCAAGAGACAGAATTGCTCTCATTCCTCTGTTGTGTTAGCTGCTTCCTGTGTCTCTGACTGATGTATAATGTATGTGCATCCCTATTGTGTATTAGTCCTGCAAAAAGAAGCAAACAGTTAGTAAAAATGGTCTCTGCGTCCTCCTCCCATAGGATTTGGACATGGAATCCAGATTCCAATTCTTTCCAGTATCTTTCTTCATTTGCATGGTCTTCTTCTCAAATAGGGCAATTGCAATTTGTCATTGTTGATCAGTCTCCTCCCCTCCTCTTCCAACTGCTGGAATGAGGTAATACATTGTCTTCCCTGATCCAAAGCCATATTTGCAAGATAATCAGCCAATTTGTTCTTCCTCGTTTCATTTTATTGAGCCCTCACCTTTTTTAGAAACATACAACTAATGTAGAATTGTGCATCAGATTGTGCTTGGTTTGGTTGGTTTTACTACTATGCTCTTACCTGTGGGTTCTGTATGGGTATTTTCTCCTCTTTCTCGGTGTGCTCGCAAATGTCACACATGCACGCATCTGTAGTTGAGTATTTTGTTTTCGAGTTTACTAAATTTCTCAATTTGAGTTCCATATTGTGTCTGGTCTTTGCTTTATTTTGTGCAGTTATAGTCTCTATCCTTTTTTTTTTTTTTTTTTTTTAATGCACACCGTTATTGCTTATGGGATTTTGGTGGTTATCCGGCAGTTATTCTGTTCTTTTAGACATTTTCTTGCTGGATTTTGACATGCATGTTGGTAACTGTATCGGTTTGCAGTCTTTTGATTGCTGATGGTTTCATGGTTGTTCATTTCTCCATTTCGTAGTTGATTTTAATTTTAAATTTCCTTCTTAGGTGGCTTAATGAGAGAAATACACTGATTGTTAATCGTAATATTTTCAGTGGATTGAGGTGTGTGGTGGCCAGGCTCTTAATTTTGGTGGAGATAAATTAAGATCAAAACTATGAGCATAACTAATAGGCGTTTCGTATTGTTTAAAATAATCTATGTTTTATTAGTTTTCATAATTTTTTTTGGATGTAAGAGAATTTCAAGAAGATGCAAGTAGTACCAAAGAGAGAACAGAAAACAAAGGAACTAGGCTAAAGCCAAGGAGCTAAGTTCTGGCAACTATATGACCATAAAAGACATCTAGCTTTAAGTGTGTATGTAGGAGTTGATATTCCATCAAAACATGTGTGTGATTCCTATATGTCCAAACGCACCCGAAAATACAGGAAAGGATCATCTGCTAAACTTCCCTGATGGATTTATCTACTTTCCATGAGGACAGCTTTCATAGGGATCATCTGCCAGATTTCGGGGAACTGTAGTATCTGTTGATAAACAACGCAAGTTACTAGTCTTTACCTCTACTCTAATTTGTTCAGGTGTTACTATTAGATGGTCTATTAATTTGAACAGTGGCAGGTGGTTATTTGATCTAAATTTAACTCATGTATATCTCTGTGGCACAAGTGCCGTTTAGATTAATGACCATATACTCAATAAATGTCATATTTAAGTTGGGAATTTAACCATTTCGGTCTCTAGAGGTGGAAGGCAATATACTATGATGAAGTAAACATTTTTGACTTGAATAGGTCAAGATTTTGATTTCCTAAGAGTAATCAGAGCATTCATCAAACTAGCAAATTGTTAAACAAATGACTTTTAGTCATAATGAAATCAAAGATTTGTGCTTATTTCCTTGTAGGCGTGCTTTTAAATGAATCTCTGTGCAGCATAAGTCATTTGCTAGTTACCTTAACATGTGTTGAATCACATTTCATTGATCGTATGTATTGGTGAATATTGAAGCTACAAGTCCTTCGAGCTCAATTAAACGTCTTTTGCTTCTTGCTATTTCTTTTATTTTAATATATAGTTCTTGGACCCTGACTAGCAAATACCAAGCACACCTCAAAAGAAAATAAAGTAATTGTTTTAAACAGTCTTAAACTCTTTAAGGAAAATGTTAATTTGCTGGTCATTTTGGGTCAATTTAAACTCAAACCTTTTTTGAGAACTCAAACTTCTTACTAATTTTCTGAGCTTTAGGTTGCTCTTTATGGTTGGAGGTGTTTGATGTATGTTTTAAGAGTGGGTAGGAAAACAATCTTTTAGTATCTTTATTCTCATACCCTAGCTGAATACAGGAATGATTTTAAATCAAGGATTCCCTTTGAAAGTGATGGAATGCATATATCTAATGGGTGTAATTATTCAAAGAATGTAGCAGTAGTTACACCATCCGAACCTGCAATATTTACAGGAAGAACTATTGACAGGTAACTTTAATACTCCTTTACTTATGAAATTAACTGCATAAACCATTTCATGCTGCTAAAACTAATTGTAGAATGCATTCAGGATGTAGCTCATATTTCAGTAGTTGATCTAGAAAGGGATTTCAAATAGCACATATAAGTGTAGTTTAAAGCCATCAGAAATTGCTTTAAATTATTAGGTACTGTTTGGAATATAATCTCAAGCATTATTGTAATTTTGCTAACAACATATTTTATTTGAATCCGTCAATTATTTCAAATTATTTGGTATTAGTTTAGAACTTTGTATGGAAGGAAGAGCAAAAAAGAGGAACAAAGAATTTGAGATCTATCCTCTAATGGATTTGAATTGTAAAGAGTAGCATGGTGCATTAAGCTATCTATCTAAAATGTGCATCCTTTTTATTATTTTGTTGGAAGCAAGCGCATGTCGAGAGCTTAGAATTGCATCCACTAAATGTACTCCTGCCCTCCGAGGTCCAATCTTTATTTTAATCATAAATCTTTAGAAAGTACTCTCTATTTGATAGTGATTTATCAAATCAGCTGATAGACAAAGTCATCTGAGCTAGTCTGATGTATACTTATTTCTTCCTTCTTGCAGTCAGAAAAGTATTACTATGTTCACAAGGCAAAACAACCTTCATTTCCTCCTCCTTCAATAAATAAAAATGTCGTATGATATGTATGTCTAGTAAAGTTAAGGAAGAACGAGAATTCTATATCAAAAGTTGTTGTTCCTCTCTTATTCAAGAGGCAGATTTTGGTGTTGGGCTCGTACACAATACAACACGGGAAACCACGACTAGTAATAGAACAAAGATTGGATCAAAATGCTTTGATAAAAGGAAATGGGTTTAGTGTTCTTTTACAAATACAGGACAGAGCAGCAAAAAATAAAGGGGATTTATTTTATATACACAAAGTCGCATATTTAACAAACGTAGCACGAGGTTTTCATTTACCAAACATAGCAAGAGTTATCTTTTTCAAGAAATACACAAAAATCACACTTTTGAGTTTCGTTCAAAGCTTAGAATTTCGTGTATAAAAACTTTGTAAAATTGGTATGAAATACATACATACACACACATATATATAAAACCACGTTTTGAATCTCGCTCACGATTTCATGTACAAATATGTATTAGCAAATATTCTCCGAATATTCACATTATATTTTGTAATTATGATAGATGTATATTTAAGGTAACTTATGATTCTTATTATATTAGGAATCAATCATTTAAAGTAAGTTAGGATTCTTATTGTATTAGGAATCAACCTCTGTACAACTATATATATTGTGATTAATGAAAGGAATCCCTAAGGGAGATTATTCCAATCTTACATGGTATCAAGAGCCAAACCCTAAATTCCACTCACAAAGCCGTCGACCACCACCCTCTCTCTTCTTCCTTCTCGGTCGACGGCCACCATGTCTTCCCCCACTAATTTCGATTCCTCCATTGGTACTTTTGACAACCCCCTACCACGCTCATCGTCTTCTTTTCATCCGGCTTTCGCCGTTACCAACATCAAGAATTCTATCCCTATAATTTTTTACCAAGAAGACTGTCAATATTTCATGTGGACAGAACTGTTCTATATTCATGCATGTGCGTACAATGTGCTCGACCATATTGATGACTCTGTTCCTCATCCCATCGATATTACCGACTCGACATGGCGTCGCCTTGACGCCATCGTCAAACAGTGGATATACAACACCATCTCAAAAGACTTGTTGTGTACTATGATGAAAACAGGTGCTACGGCACGTGACCTTTGGGTACGGTTAGAAGAAATCTTTCAGGATAATAAAAATACTAGGGCCGTGTATTTGGAAGAGCAATTCAACAATACGCGTCTCGAGAATTTTAACAACATGTCTGTCTGAATATTGCAAACAACTGAAACTCATAGCCGACCAATTTTCCAACGCCGGGACATCCGTTTCAGAAACCAAGATGGTACTTCAATTGGTTGCTGATTTATCGAAAGGTGAATACGATACACTTGTGACGATGATTCAACAAGCCGACCCACTACCAAGTTTCACCAAGGCACGTTCACAACTATTGTTAGAAGAAACCCGTCGTGCTAAACAAGAGGAGCACAATCAAAAGGCGTTAGCCGTTGACGGCATGACACCACCGGCGGCCAACACCACCCCGCCACCACGCAAGACCACCACCAGCAGCAGTCCCGCGGCGGAGGGCGTGGCGGCAAAGGCCGCGACAATAACAACAAAGAAAAGGGTTGCGGTAAGGGCCACTGAAACCAGCAACCAGGCCCAAACCCTGCTCCCTACTTCCAGTAGGCTGGACCGCAATCCTGGCCCAATACCGGGAACTGGGCCTCGCCTGCATGCCCTTACCCAACATCAAGGGCCCAGTTCCAGCAGGCTACTTGGTCACCCGGTCTATTGGGCTCCGCCCCAGCCAACATGCATGCCTATCATCATCAGCAGCAGGCCCACATGGTCTCAGTCCAGCAGCACCCGCAAGGCAGCAGCCTCGCCCCCACCGATTTAGGCCAGGCCTTCAGCACCGTGAACCTTCAACATCCCGACGATAATTGATACATGGACACCGGAGCCACATCTCACCTCACCCGGTCATCAAGTAACTTATCCCAAATACTTCGATTAAAGTGTCCTCAATTTATTACTATTGGCAATAGTCATCGCATTCCAATTGAAGGTTATGGTAACACACATACCAAACATCCCCACCCGTCTTTCTCCATAAATCATGTCCTTTACACACCCAACATCATTAAAAATTTAATCTCTGTTAGAAAATTCACTCGCAATAATTATGGTCTGTCGAATTTGACCCTTTTGGTTTTTCTCTGAAGGATCTCAATACGGGGAAAATTCTTACGCGCTGTAATAGTGTGGGAGACCTCTACCCCTTCACTCAATCTTCTAATGTCAGAACTCATTCATCTGTCTCCCTTGCTGCTATCTCTCCGTCAACTTGCCATAACAGACTCGGACACCTAGGAAATCCTGTTTTTAATATTCTTAGGACTAATAAGCGTATTCAATGTAATAAAGGGAAACTTGCCCAACACTGGTTTTCTTGCCCGCTTGGCAAACATACTCGTATTCCATTTATGTCATCCAACAATGTTACTTTTTATCTATTTGATATTGTTCATGCTGATTTGTGGACATCTTCGGTTGTAAGTTCCTTGGGTCACAAATTCTATCTAGTATTATTAGATGATTTTTCACACTTTGTATGGATCTACCCACTAAAGTTCAAATTTGAAGTGTTTGCCAAGTTCCTTGAATTTCAAAAATTCATTAAAACACAGTTTGAAAAATCTATAAAATCTTTTCAATGTGATAATGGACGTGAATTTAATAATTCGGCATTTCACAATTTCTGCTCTAAATAAGGCATGGTTTTCCGTTTTTCCTGTCCCTACACTTCCTCCCAAAACGGCAAAGCTGAACGAATCATCCTTACCATCAATAACATGGTTCGTACCCTTCTCTTTCATGCCAGTCTTCCACCGTCATTCTGGGTCTACGCTGTTAAAATGGTAGAATACCTCCTTAATATTTTACCAACCAACACTCTTCAAAACAAGACCCCAATCGAAATCTTATACCGTAGGTTCCCTTCCTATGACCAACTTTGCATCTTCGGTTGCCTATGCTACCCCAACCTGGCCTCCATTGCATCTCACAAACTAGCCCCACGCACCACGCCATGTGTCTTCGTCGGTTTCTCACCCAACCATCGGGGTTACCTGTGCTATGATATAGCCACTCATAAAATTATTATCTCACATCACGTCATATTTGACGAGGCGAGCTATCCATTTTATCTCCAAAAATTCCAAACCACGGATTACACATTTCTCGCTGAGTCTCATCTGTCTCCTCTAATCCAGTCAGTGTGTCACCGACAGTTTCATATTCCGACGAAGACTACACCAACAACTCTAT
The DNA here is from genome assembly GCA_034509755.1 of Anisodus tanguticus. Taxonomy (NCBI): domain Eukaryota; kingdom Viridiplantae; phylum Streptophyta; class Magnoliopsida; order Solanales; family Solanaceae; genus Anisodus; species Anisodus tanguticus. The sequence goes on from CM067557.1 coordinate 22,067,104, forward strand.
CACCAATAATGTCCGGTGTTGTCGCTGACCAAACACCCCATATCTCTCGATCGAACCCCCTACTGCTCGACCCCTATGTGTCACCTACCCCACCAACTGTTTCTCGACCAGCCATCGACTCGAGACCAGCCAACACCCCCAAAACCAGCAAGTCGGCAACCGCATATCGCAGTGCAACCACTGCTGCATCCAGAACCCGTAAGCCAACAACCTCACACCCCAGTCCAAACACTATTGCCTACCCACCTCATGGAGACTCGTGCCCAACACGGGATTTTCAAACCCAAGATTCACTTCAATCTCTCCACACACACCTTATCACCCATTCCAAAAAATCCAAAACTAGCCAAACTGGACCCTAATTGGAATGTGGTCATGTGCGAGGAATTTAATGCTTTAACCAAGCAGAACACTTGGGAGTTGGTACCTAGACCGGACAGTGTGAATGTTATCGTTACAAGTTCAGAGACAGTGGTGACTTAGAGCGGTATAAGGCAAGACTGGTTGCTAGTGACACTAATCAGCAGCAGGGTATTGATTGTGGTGAGACATTCAGTCCAGTTGTTAAAACGGCCACTATTCGGACTGTTCTCAGTATTGATATGGGTCGATTCATCAGCTTGATGTCAAGAATGCATTTCTTCATGGGGATTTGAAAGAAACTGTGTACATGCATCAGCCCCCTGACTTTGTTCATCCGGCAACCCCACATTATGTATGTCGTCTCAAGAAGTCATTATATGGCTTGAAATAGGCACCCCACGCTTGGTATGATCGATTTGCCAGGTAAATTATGCAGATCAGATTTATTTGTAGCAGGTGTGATAACTCTCTCTTCACCTTTCATCGAGGTAGCAACACTGCTTATTTGCTATTATATGTGGATGACATTGTTCTTACTGCCTCCTCTGACGGTTTGAAGAATGAAATCATTGCTCTACTCAAAACAGAATTTGCTATGACTGATTTGGGCAAGCTGAGTTATTTCTTGGGTATATCCGTGGTAAGATCGGCCACTACCATGTTTCTGTGTCAGCGCAAATATGCGGAAGAGATCCTGTACAGGGCTAAAATGGCAAATTATAAAAGTATGCCAACTCCGGTTGACTCAAAATCCAAGCTTAGTGCCAATGAGGCACCAGTTTCTGATCCCACCCTATATCGGAGTCTTGCAGCTGCCCTTCAGTATCTCACATTCACTAGGCATGATATTGCATATGCTGTTCAGCAGGTGTGTCTGTTTATGCACGCCCCTCGAGAGTCCCATTTTGTGGCCCTCAAACGTAATATCAGATACGTTAAGGGCACACTTGACTTTGGACTGCATCTATACCCCTCTGCCCCAACCAAATTACTCTCATACACGGATGCAGATTGGGCAAGATGCCCAGACACGTCGCTCTACCTCGGGCTACTGTGTATTTCTTGGGGATAATCTTATTTCATGGTCCGCCAAGCGGCAGACCATGCTATCCCGTTCGAGTGCTGAAGCAGAGTATCGCGAAGTTGCTAATGTCGTTGTTGAGATCTGTTGGCTCCGAAATCTTATTTTGGAGCTCCAGTGTCCACTGGGAAAAGCGTCTATAGTCTGTTGTGACAACATATCTGCCATCTATATGTCTCATAATCCGGTCCAACATCAGCGGACCAAACATATTGAGATGGATATTCACTTTGTGCGTGAGAAGGTTGCCCTTGGTCAGGTCAAGATATTACACGTGTTTTCCTCCTATCAGTATGCAGATATTTTCACAAAGGGACTACCGAGACAACTCTTCACCGACTTCCGATCCAGCTTTAGCGTTCGGCCTCCTCCCGCTCCGACTGAGGGGGAGTATTAGCGAATATTCTCCGAATATTCACAATATATTTTGTAATTATGATAGATGTATATTTAAGGTAACTTAGGATTCTTATTGTATTAGGAATCAACCATTTAAGGTAAATTATGATTCTTATTGTATTAGGAATCAACCTCTGTACAACTATATATATTGTGATTAATGAAAGGAATCCTAAGGGAGATTATTCCAATCTTACAATATGTATAAATATGAAATATGTATATAATTGTATAAATTTTGTATGAAATATAACTGTAAATTTTTTGTTTTAAAATGTAGACAAAATCTGATAAAGTGTGTACAAATTATAATAAAGTATGTATAAAAATTGTATTCTTCAAACATCTACCAAGACATCTTAAAAACAAATTTCATAGAACTAATTATCCAGTGTGTAACTTATTTATAATTTTTATACTAATATTCATACAAACATAATACAATTACAGTAACATACACATTTAAAATATAATTTTCATACAACTCAATATACTATTTATAATATAACTTTAATAAAAATTTGATACAATTCAACTGTAACTTCAAACTTCAAACTTCAAACTTCAACGAACTATGACTAAAATTCAATAAAAAACTACCTCAAATTTTACCCAAATAACCCCAAATTTAAGATCTGAATTCCTCTCGACGTTCCAATTCTTTTCAGATATCACCCACTCGAAACGAAGTTTATTTTGTGGCAAATCGATCTTGAGCTTCGAGCTCCTTTAATGCTAACAATGACTTTTTTTTCAACTTGGTTCTTCGAGTTTCAACTTCTTGAAAAAGCTTAACATTAAAACTGAATGAAATCGTGAGATAAAATTGAGTGAGAAAGTTCTAAAATTGAAATCTCCATATTCCAACATCCTGAATTTCGACCAGATTCATGTGGTGCTTTATATAGGAGTAGGAATCTGTGTGCTTCTAGATATGTTCTCCAAAACCAAACAAGAATTGATTCAAGAATCCAATAACCCAATCCAAGTTAAATTTGGTTCCCTTATTTGTGTTGGCCTCTACAAGTTTTCTCCTAATTCCAAAGCTCTTTTCATGTTTACAATTATGGTAATATTTTCATGTTGAATCTTGTATTCCTTGATTCATCAGATAAGTCGTAATCCAAATTCCTCACATAATCCTTCTTGCATATGGAACCTCCTTTCCAGCTAGATCAACAATTGTCTACCGTCTTCTGCTAAGGACCTGATTCTTCTAGCGTTTGTACAACCTTGTGTCAACTTTTACCAGTTTTTTTAAGAGACATGTTAAAAACTTGGTTCTTATATATGTTTGTCACTCCTAATACATCATTTTTCAATCATCAAAACTTGAATTCAGCTTAGCCCAACAGGTGGGAATTTAGTATTTGGTCAAGTCTTAATTTTTATCACTCCAATTGAATGTAGAGTGATTGTTTGGGCATTGGAGCATGCATTGGAATTATATTAGTGGGATTTGAGGTATGTTGCATTTTAAAAGATGATTTTAAACTTGCTTCTCAATTTGTAATTGTGAATGGATTTCCATGCACGTGTGGGACAAGTTTGTATTGTTAATTATGTTAATTCTATGCTATATATATATATATATATATATTTCATCTAAACTGATTTAACCTATAATGATTTCTAAATATCTAAATCATGTCATTATTTTTTTAATGCATCCTGAATTCGATCAAGGGCTTGAGTCCCATTTCTTAAAATTGTAATTTTTGGCAAATTTATGCTGATTCATCTAAAGGTATTGATTCCTAAAATATTGTATTGCATATATCTTGCACGTGGTTGTCCTAGCTATTAGATAGGAATAGTAGTTGTTATATATATCCTAACGTGATGTATGCCTAGCCATTCGGGAGGAAGAGTGTTCATCAAGGGTTGATAGCCCAGTGTGGTGCCTCGGTGCGATTTAGGGATCTATAATTGTTATCCATTCTATATCATCGGATTGGTTTGTGATTCATATTACTCATGTGTTCATGAACTTGTTTCTAAATATTGATTTAGTCATGATTTTGAATTGCTTATGATTTCTCTATCTTTATTATTATTGTAATTATTTTATTATTTAATTATTACTCCTAGACATCCATTGAGTATCCAGTACTCAGGTATACCATTATTGTTTTTGATGGTATGTTAATTAACGTAGAAGAGCGGTACATGAAGATCACGCGGACTAGGAGTACTTGTTGTTTTCAGAATTTTGGTGAGCTCACATGCTTGTTCGTGGGCCTCCATTTATCTATTCTTTTATTACAGTAGTTACATGTTGTATCCTTGTTAAGTTTACTATTTCATCATTCGTAGAAGTTTCATAGACAAGTGTTGGTACCGTGTGTAGTATTGTTACAATTATTAGTAGATTTGCTGGGTTGTTGAGACGTTGATCATTTATTCAACATTGACTATATTTTTTTCATTAGATATCAATCAAATGTTGGAGTATTTACTTAGTTAAATCTTGGTCTTAATTATGCTTTAATAAATCATTTAACAAGAATGGAGTATTCATTAGTGTATTACTATCTCTATAAGGTGTTTCTGATGTGATTTCTTAGCATCAGATGTTTGTTGCGTCAAGATTAATTTTGGGGCGTGATGTTGATAAGTGGTGAAAATTTGTTACTATAGTTTTTGAGTTCAAAAGTGATCAATTAAGCTAAGGACACTAATGAAATATGCTTGATTTCAGGAGATTGAAGTAATCCAACTGACTTGTGTAAATTAGGTGATTAGTGTGAAGATCCAAGCTAATTTTGGAAGATGGAAGAAAGTACAAGACATAAGAATTCATTGTGGACCATAATGCTCTGATTGTGGAGCACAATCACAATTGGTGTCGCGGTGTGGTCCATCTGCTAGTCCGTATTGAAAATCTTCAGAGAGTAGTCTTCTGCTTGTTTCATCGGCATTTTAGAGCATAATCGTCCAATTGATTCCGAGGGGCATTTTTGGTATTTAATTCTAGCGATTTTAAAAAGAATTTTAGGGCTAGGTTCCTTACCTCCTTCGATGAGATAGCAACTTACTTTTATCCATTTTCAAGCTTTTCCAACAAAACGACTTAGAGTTTGTAATTTCTTTCTAATTTTCATTATTTTAATGCTTTCTAGTCTAGTTTTCATTGTAGTTTCCGTTTTCATAAGTAGCTAATCACTTCATCTAGGGTTGTAGTTCAACCCTAGTGTGCTATACTTGATGGGTTATTTAACAGAAAGTTTGTTTTAGATTGGGTGATTGTCATTTAGCCATTTTTATGCTTGAATGTGAAAGTAATGATTGCAAACATTATTTTATCCCCTATTTGACTTATTTCTTGCTTGACAAAGAAGAATTAGGATTGGGTAATTTGGACAACAAGTTATTAGGCTGATTGAGAAGTCGATTAAGCTTAATCACAAGACTTGAACTAGAGATATGAATAATCTCTCTTGAGCTCGTAATCAATTGCTTGTATTTGTCGTCCTATTTGACTTGACAAAGCTAATTTGGACTAGGTTCCTCATTAATCGATAGATATTGAGAGTCATAACCAGTTCCCAATCGCATTAGCAAGCTAATTCGGTAGTACTCATTAAGTTAGCACCTAGGTAGAAAACTACAAACTCTAGGCCTTTATCATTTAATTCACAACCATAGCTTATAATTGTCTTAGTAAATTATTATTATAGTTACTTGTTGATTTTAATTCGTAGTAGAAAACCAAAAAGTATTTTCATCCGGGTAAACGTTAAGTAATTTGATTGACATGAACGAATATATCTTTCGCAAGAAATCCAAAATTCTATGTGGGATTTCACCCCAACTCGTTTGAGTTCTATATTTGACTGCGACCGCTTTCACCATATTTAAGGTGTTATTTGGGCGTTATCAGATGTCATGATCCAAAATCCAAAGCCGTGAAGAAGCCTGCCCTCACCCGGTAGGTGAACCATCGACAACTAATTAAGCTAATTTTAATAAGTATATTATGCGAAAAGAAATATATAATGTCGTTAAGAGTCTTAAACTAAGTCTCATATTCATAATTATACGAAATAAGTACAATCATCCAAAATCTGGTGTCACAAGTACAAGAACTACTAGGATAGAAAATATAAGTCTAGAATGTTATCCGAATATACTGTTTGAATAGAAGAAAAGACAAAATAATGTAAAAGAGATAGAGAATCAGATGCCACAGATCAACCAGTAGCCTCAAGCTACATTAGTTCTAGGAACTAAATCTACACACAAAAGGGTGCAACAAGTGTAGAATGAGTACAAGAAATCAACGTGTTCTCATTAACATCGTCGACGACCCTAGTAGTCCGTTTAAGTAGCCAAATAACCAAGTAAGAATGATTCAATCAACCATTTAGGCAAAAATATCCAAATCAGAAATTCAATTCCAACATCTAATGGATATAATGATACATCAAAACGTCGGAGAAGTTCGACTTACGCCAACGATTCAAACACCAAAACTTGACCAAATAAAGTCCAAATCCAATTCCAAAAGTTCCTACAAGTCAAGAATGATCATACAAAGTTAACGGAATTGAAAAATTTCCTATCCAGGTCTTATTTTCTGTCTATGACCATCATTTTACCATAAATAGTCATATTAAATACTAAAACCGACTTAATTATCGAAAACTAACCAAACGAACTCTAAAATTAGTTCTGTCAATTTCTATAGGTCATAAATAATATTACAAATCCAGCGAAATCTTCAAGTTTACCAATAAGAGCATGTTTTCCCAAAATGATCAATTAATCTAAATAATTAAATACTGGGAATTCTAAAATGAAACCTCCTCTTAGAGTGGACCAAATGATATTCGCTTGACTTCAAATTTTACAAAAAAGTCAAAATAATTATTACAGAGCTTCTGAAATAGACGAAACACAACACAAAGCATTAGTTCTAAACATGACCTACTAGGTCGTTACATCATCCACCACTTAAACACACGTTCATCCTCAAACGTAAAGAGAAAGAAGGTATCTAAACTATCAAGAAGTTGAGGATATCCACTCCGTATGTACAACTCAATCTCCTAAGCAGCCTCCTCGATTGGATGATGCCTTTATTGGACCTTAATTGAAACCATCTCTTTGGATCTCAACTTCTGAATCTGCCTATCCAAAATGACTATTGACTCTTCCTCAAAAGTCAGATTCTGACCAAGCAACACTGAAACTAATTGAGCCACATGAGCACCATCCAAATAGTATTCCTTGAGCATCGAAATATGAAATATGGGATGAACACCCGATAAACCAGGTGCCAAAACTAACTCATAAGCCACCTCGCCAATATACTAAACAATCTCCAAGGACCATTATACCTCCGGCTTAAATTGTCTTTCTTTCTGAACCTCATCACACTCTTCATGGGTACCTTGAACAAAACCCCGTTTGCCAACTATGAACTCCAAATCAAATACCTTCCGATCCGCATAACTCCATTGCCTACTCTGAGTTGTAACAAGCCTCTCCGGAATTAATTTGGCCATATCCAAAGAATCCCTCAAAAGGTCTGCACTCTAAGGCCTAACTTCAACGCATCGAGCCATACCGAATAACGACATCTTCTACCATATAATATCTCAAATGGTACCATCTTAAAGCAGAATGATAATTATCATTGTAAACAAACCCTGCCAAGCGCAAGAACTGATCCCAATGACCACCCATATCAATCATACAAGCTCACAACATATACTTAAGGACCTGAATAATCCACTCAGACTAGCCATCTGTCTGAGGGTGAAATGACATGTAAACTCGCCCCAGTTATAAGTAGTCTGATTTGACGCGAAAAGAGCCGACTTAGTCAAATGATCCATAATGACCCAAATAACAATAATTTTTTCTCCCAAAGTCTGTGGTAATCCTACCACAATGTCACACCCCAACCTTGGTGTGGTGTGGTACAATTCACTTTTACACGGATGCATAAAAGCTACTAAGAGGTTGTTGGTGCTCTAAGTTGGATAATATTTTAGAGTCGCCACCTAATTTGTAGGTAAATTAGAAAAACTGAGTTAAAAGGACTTATTTAGAAAGTCCGTGAAAAATTCTTTTTAAACCAGAGTCAATGTAAGGGTTCTGGTGACCACTCGAAAAAGGTGTTAGACACCCTAATATTAAAGATCCATAGAATACGGTTGACTTTAGAGTTCTATAGCATGTTTAAACTTCACAAATTGCTTAAAGTATTTAAATTCCTACAAAATTCATGATATTCATTTCATTTTAAACTCAAAAGGTTTTGAAAACCAAGGAGTTAAGTTCCACCTAAAATGATATGCGTAAGGGTAGTCAATCCTATTTTCGAACTAAAAACACTCAAAGATTAGTTTGAGTAGAACTCCTCTATTTTAGTCTAATAGGTTGTCCAATAGTTCCTTATCCATTTGTCTTTTGAAAATTGTTTTTAAGTTAAAAAGAGTGTAATTCTTTTGAAATGACAAGTTTAGATTTTTTCTTGAAAGAATGAAAAACAAGTTTTCTATTCACGTGCTATTCTCCCAAAGGTCAACCCATACTCTACAACTTGTCAAAAACTCAAATATTAACTCAAGTCTGAAAAAGATTGATTTCTTTTGACAAATCATTTTAATTGGACTCAGTCCAAAATCAGTCCGAATAAACACCAAATGCAGCCCAATTTCAATTTTGAAAACAATGCTTTGACATCCCAATTTTTAACAATTTTTGAAAACAATGATTTGACAGCCTAATATATATACAAAGTATGTTTATACAAGTATTACATATTAATATACATATATAAAAATTGAAAGGAGGAAGAGTTTAGGCTGGTGGGCCTACCTAAGCCCACCAGTTACTATTTTCTCCATAGTTGGGCCTTCATGCGCGGCTAATGTTAAGCGGACTCGATCAAGAATATGCTTTAGTTGGGGCTTGGCCCAACTGACTGGGAGATGAAAAGGAGGCCCAATGGGGCCCATTCCGATGCGGATAGCAGGAAAAATAAGGGGGAAAACAAAGGCACCAGTTAGAACATACCTAATATCTAATTAAATGCAAGTAGTCTAAAAACACATATGTCATGCATTAATTTAAGGAGGCAGTATTCATTCTGCAGTTAAGGATCATGTAGTTGCCACTAGCAGGCCCGTACTCAGGAAAATCACCAGAAAGTAGAAACATTCGGATTGGGCTTGACGCATCCTTAGAATTCAATTACAAATGCAGAAGAGGTAGACATAGAAATGGGCATGGCCCAGTTATTTTTGGTGCAAAGATGAGAAGAAGCAATACAAGTGGGCCAGGCCCAATTAGACAGTGGCTTACTTGAGCCTCTCAAATGATATATATAGAGATACAATTGCCTTGTATATCATATATACAGAGTATATTCGATATACATGCTGTATATATGAGTGTATATCAGACATTTTAAAAGGGAGACATCAAGAGGAAGAGGAGAACGGTTCTCAGAAAAGAGGTTATACAACATACAATATCAATATTCCCTCCTCACTATTGTATATATTTCATCTAGTGGTTATAATTGAAACATCCTACTATTTGAACATGGTGACTGTAGCATCTAGTTACAAACTTAATGTCATTTACCATATTCAAAATAGGGGAGATAAGATCTACCCTAACTTAACTTAATCATCATATCAAGTATAGTTAGGGCTAGCTACTGATTTAGAGTAATCCACATAGGATGAGATTGAAGCCTAGCAGAATTAAGATCATGATCATACTAACAATCCATATAGTTCCCAACTTAGCACTAAGAGTGACACTAGAGTATGGTTCATGGTTCACACAGTCCAGGTTTAACAAACAGAGGCATGACAAGCACGCATGGGGGCATCCCTTACATGACATAGCATCTCATGTAGACCTACTTAACAGTCTAACAATTCAACACTACAGACAGAGAACAGGGGAGCAAGGACACACTCAAACTGAGACTATCAAATTTTGTCTTTCATACTTGGGCTTAAACATATGACACTTAAACAACAAGCACATATTCGTTATAGACTACCGATTTCATCCAAGGACAAGTTGATACAAAAGAGAAAATAAGCATGCTATTGATGTGACACTCAGTGTTGCCAGTTTTATCATGGATTGAGAACACCATAAGAGACATAAATACAAATTCTAGTTCATACAGATTGTCAAACATCAAATCCTAAGACTACATCATGTTGAAGGGACACACAAGTACACATATTGACAGTCAGCCTCTTACTTCCCAGATATATTGACAATTTTAGCTGACCTAGATATAAACAGATACATCCTCAGAAGCAAACAAGATATTTTTGACTTAGCTAACATATGCAGACACACATGAAAACTTTGTGAATCAGTTTCTCAAACTAGCATACTGGAATTAGCCTGATTTTATCTTTTAGAACTGTTAGTGACATGTAGCAACTAGCACATTAATTCCGAGTCTTTATTCCTTACCTAGACATGCATTTAGACCGAGTGATTAGGCTTACAAATGTGCAAGGATGACATAGAACACATGGACAGACGCTAACAACCCTCTACTAGATATTCATGACAAAGATTTAGCCAACCAGAACTCAATAAAAATCTTGACTAAATGCAGATGATTGTGTTTGTGCTCAATATGGATGGCATAACTTAAAGACTAGACTTACAGACCAAACAAGGTGATACTATAACATGTGAATGGCTATTCTAAGAAGGATCTCATATAGCAACACACAAAACATCTATTTCAATCAGCATGTGGCCATGATTCAAGTTGACAATACCTAATCAGACCTAGCAGGGTTCATAAACACAAACTAAAGACCATTAGGACCATACCTTCATAGAACACATCAAAAGATAAGGCAGACAGTGAGCAAAATTGACATATGATGGCTATAGTCACTTATTTAGATAGTATGCTATCAGATACCAATCCCAACATACCCACAATTGATCATGCATACTTAAAATAGGTTAAGAAGAGGAAGTTTGAAGGTATCATGAGTTCACATACATCACATTCTTCATATATACCACGTGTTTTAACTGAGAACAATCAGAAACATCATATATTTTTTTAAAAAGAACCTGAATTCAATCCTATGTGACAAGGTCCATAAATTCAAACATCTTCACCCAATATTTTATCAAGACACATCAATCTAACATCTACTCAGACCTAAACTCATCCTTAACAGTCCCTAAATAATCTTCCAAAGCATCAACAATTTTAAAACTTAGGTTCAAAGCCTGTTTAACCCACCTATAACCTATAGGTTTCTCTTAGATCATGTTAAGGTCATCCCCTTACCCTTTTTGATCCTATATCTATATTTTAACTAAAACAGAGAAACAAACTAACACCCATGTTCATTTTAAGGCATAAAGCACACATATCATTATGACTAGGGCATTCCTATTTCTTTAAGCGATATGATGGGCTCAATATGATTGTAGTAACATTTTAATGCTAAGTCCTAGTCTCTTTTTAGCAAAATAGAACTGGTTAGGCCGAATACTCAATATGATTGTAGTAGCATTTTAATACTAAGTCCTAGTCTCTTTTTAGCAAAACAGAACTGGTTAGGACGAATATCAATAATCTTAGTTCATTTCTAGGCTTAGGCTAATATTAGGTGATGTAATTTAGTAATCTAACTTAGCTAATCATGCATCTTCTGATCTAATACATGCTTCCACACATTTATCACAGCTTCAAACAGTTCATTACTACACATAATCACTAGAAAATAACACATAATGCAGGACTATCCTATATTAAGCTAAGGTTAATGAAAATTAAACAAAAAATCAAAAGGATTAGGAAGTACCTCTTGTAGTGGCAGCCGAATATATTTTGGGGCTTGAATGCTTCACTCCTCCACTCGGTTTCACTTGCACACGCACGAAATGGGAAAATTTTAAAACTGACGGACCTAAATCCACACCTAGGGTTCCACCAAAGGGCTTGGAACCCAAATCAATCGAAGTAAATCATTAAATTTAGACAATCAGGTTAAGATCGTCAAATAACCAAGCTCAAAACTCAAATTGCCTACCCGTAACAGTGAGGGTGGGGACAAGTCAAAGCATTAAATGCTTGCCTTGTTGAGGCACCCACAGCTCGTAGAAGGGTCACAGTACTGTGATTTTGCCAAATCTAGGCTTGCAGACGAAGGAGAAGAGAGAGACGAGCGTTCTCTTTGCAAACATTAAAGGGAAAATGGGATAGGAGTCGGGTATACGCTTTAAGCATTCAAAGAGCAGCTGGGCCGGGTCCGGGTCATTTTGACTTGGGATATGCCGATTTCTTATATAGAAAGGCCCAAATCCATTTTGAAGAGGGATAAATGGAGATATAAAATTTCTTGCAAATGGGGCCGTAATTTAAATTAATTATTAACCAAGCGATTTCAATTATAACCCACTTAGGTCAAATGCTTCCATTAAAGTCCAAATTCGACACTAATTAGAAATTGAAGTACTAAGGTTACGCAAAAAAACAAAAATTGAAATTGAGAGGTAACTTGACCATCCTATTTAATTAACCAAATGTTTTCCAAATTCAGACGGAATAAATATTAATTTCTTTAAATTGAGGATTTTAAGATAAATAGTTTCAAAATTATCATTTAAGATTCTAAAATTGCAATTAATGACCAAATGTTGGTGCCAATAGGATATGATATACGATAAATATACCAGATGATATTTTGTCCAATGAAATGACAAAACACTTTCGGAATAATTTTGTAAAATCATTCTTGTCACTGTGAAAATATATTATACTCAGTCTGTGACTCGAGAATCCTAAATAATTAAATGAAATTTTTAATGGATAAAAATTAGGTGTCAACAACTGCCTATTCGTTGTTCGTGGATAGCAGGACTAATCCTGAGCAGCAAAAATTTGACTGGCATAGTTTTTAGCCAACCACTTGAAAAGTACTTCTCATTTTTATGTAATTTTTGAAAAATGTGGTCGGATCCTGGTTTCTGGGTTTCCTACATATCTCAGGGTATATGAGAATTTAGGCCACTTGTAGTTCGACTCAATTAAACTGCTAAAAGCAAGTAAAATAGAGTAAAATCTCAGAACTAAAGTTCTGGAATGACTTTGTTAGCCTACATATCCTAGGTTTTTAGGAATTAGGTCACTTGTAGTTTGACTCGATGGCCCAAGAAGGATATCTGTTATGTGGGAATGCCTTTGACGATTTTGAAAAACCTTTTCGGTGTATGCCAGACCGGTCATAATTTTTGTTTAAAAATATTTCCTTAATGTTTGCAACCGAGTGTGAAGTGGAGTGATCTTTCAAGCCCAAGTACAGAGAGAATGACTCTCGTTGGTACACTGTTTCTACTGGCTGCCCAAGACAAAGTTCCACGATTGCTCTGCATGTGTCTGGATTTGGTCTGCTTACTTCCCCCATCTGGTAGCTTCCAACCTGCTTCTATTTATTGGGATCTGACGTGTTTGATTTTTGTTTATCCATACCTGCACAATTGTATTTGTTGCGCCCTTCTGGGTGATCATTCTAAGCGGGTGACACCTCCGACACCATCTGGCTTGTATGACTTCTTTGGTTGAATATTGTTTGAATGGATGCCTCATTTGGCAATGTTGGCTTACTTGTATGAATGTCAAGCGAATGTCACCTGTGACATTGTTGGATCGTGTTTTTGAGCAAATGTCACCTGCGATATCGTTTGCAAATATTTTTTGAGCGATTGCCACCTCCAATATTGTTAGATCGTACCCCATTCGTCTTGGTGCAGAAACATGCACTTGAGTACCAATGGTCCTATTTGAAAGATTCTGGCTCTGACCCACTTGTTGAAAACGCGTGCCATTCTATGCTGGTATAGTTGATCGTGACATATGACAACTATCCTTTTCTCGTCAATTAGGGCCAGTTGCTTATATATTTTTCGGACCCACTCTGCGTTGTCTATCTCTGCTTCTTATATGATTTTGAGTAAAAGTATCTCTACCTCGGCTGGTATCACTGCTTCAGTACCGTAGATAAGTACGTATGGGGTTGCTCTGGTTGAGGTCCGAGTAGTTGTTCGGTATCCTAGCAATGCGTAGGGCAGCTGTTCATGCTAACACTTATAGTTATCAGTCATTTTTCTTAATATTCTCTTGATGTTCTTATTGGTTGCCTCTACAACTCTGTTCATTTGTGGCCTGTAGGTGGTCGAATTCCTCTGCACTGAATAGGTTGCTCTCTTACACAAACGCCGATTGGGCAGGTTATCCGGCCATCCGTCTCTCTACGTCCGGCTATTACATATTTTTAGGAGATAATATTATTTCATGGTCTGCCAAGCAGCAAGCCACACTTTCCTGTTTGAGTGCAGAAGCAGGTATTGAGGCATTGCAAATATTGTTGCCAAACTATGTTAGCTCCGAAATCTCCTTCCTGAGCTTCATTGTCTCTTACGTAAGGCATCTTTGGTTCATTGTGATAACATATCTGCTGTCTACTTGTCTCATAACTCGGTTCAACATCATTAAACCAAACATATTGAGATGGATATTCACTTTGTTCGTGAGAAGGTTGCAATGAGTCACATTAGGGTGTTACATGTTCCTTCTTCGTATTAGTACACATATATCTTCACAAAGGGGCTTCCTTGGCAACTATTCCTTGACTTCATATTCAATCTCAGCGTCTGACCTCCTCCCGCTCTGACTGAGGGGGTGTGATAGTGAATATATTCTATATATATATTCACAATATATTCTATAATTAATATTTAGTATAATTAAGATAATTAATGTAAAATTGAGATCGTAATTCTATTAGAACTACAATTGTATACTCTATATATCACATTAATAAGAGCTCCCTCAAGGAGATTTACACTATTCTACATATTGTTTAGGGTGGACTTTGCAAAGGTAGTACGCCCTGCCATAGTGAGGAAATTTATTTTCCACCCAGCTAACTTGAATGTCATGTTGTCAATGATGAACCGGTAATCCTACTTCTTATTGAACCTATTATGGATTGGAAAACCTAGGGATTTCACAAAGTAATTGTTTTGCTTCATAGAGAAATGATTTATAATGATGTTGTTGATAGGGCCTGCACATTTCTTGAAAAAAGATGATTTTGGATTTAGTATAGTTAATTTTTGTCATGATAGGGTGCTAAAATTATAGAGAATAGCAGAAATAGTGGTGGTATTTCTAAGGCTAGCTATATCTATTAGGGTTAGTGTTAGAATATTATGCAATCATATTATTATTATGTATTAATGTTGTATCATTTTATATATGGTAGGTAGTAAAATGTTAATTAGGAATATTATGTTAATTAGGTAGAAGATTATTAGGAATTGATTAGGCATGATTGACTCTTCCTAATTACATGTATATGTTGTATATATTGTGCCCTTGAATGATGAATACATTGGGGAAAATACTTTCAAAGTCTTACATGGTATCAAATCTTAAGGAAAGATCCAAAATTAGTTTATTTTCTTCCAAATTTTCGGTCATCTTCCTCCCTAGAACCCTAGTTGGCCGAAATTTCTTCATTTTTTTCTCTCTTACTCCATTATTGATTATCCTTCATCACAACCAATTATGTCTGAAACCAAATCATCCTTTCACCCTGCCCTTGCTGTCTCAAACATCAAAACAAATGTTTTCATCAAACTAGAAATGGAAACCGTTCATTATGCGACATGAGCGGAATTGTTCAAAATATGTTATCGTGCTCACAAAGTTCTTCATCATATAATTCCTCCAAAAGATGGTAAAGGGAAAGACATAACAAACGATGCATACAAGGAATTGTGGGATACACTTGATGCCACAGACCTTGGTTGGATTTATGCAACAATGTCCACAGACTTGTTGAATACGATAATGGAACCGGATTCCACAGCCATGGCAGCGTGGGAACGTTTGCGAGATATTTTTCAAGATAACCAAAACTCTCGCGCTGTTACATTGGAACATGAGTTCTCAACCATTGACATGTCGGACTTCCCAAATGTTTCTACATATTGTCAACAACTTAAAGTGTTGGCCGATCAATTAAGAAACATTGATTCACCGGTTACTAATAATCGGTTAGTCTTACAATTGGTCGTCGGTCTCACCAACACGTATAACGGCGTGGGAACTCTAATCCGTCAAAGTAATCCTCTACGACAATTTTATTAAGCAAGGTCCATGCTTGTACTTGAAGAGTCGGGCTTGGTGAAAAAGGCCTCAACTACTTCAAATTCTGCCATGCTTGCCACTCCTTCACATGATGGTAAATTTTTTGACCCTTCTCAACAAAATAAGGGACAAAAAGGACGTCATAACAATAAAAATAAAGGTGAAAATCACAAAAATAATAAAGGTGGAGGCCACCGAAATTTTGGTGGCGGCGGTAATGGCGGCAACACCAACTCCGGTGGTGGACAGTGGCGGCAACACAGCGGCAGAGGTGGCGGACAGTGGCAGTAGCCCGACGGCAGGGCTGACGGACAGTGGCAGTAGCCCGGCGACAGGGGTGGCGGATAGTGGCAGCAGCCCAACGGCTGGCAGTGGCCTTGGGCTATACCACCCAGCCCAGTCCCAACAGGCAATTGGGCCAGGCAGCCCCAAAGGCCCACTGGTCAGCCTCGGTAAAACAGTGGGTACTTTCCAGTGAATTAGCAACAGCAGCAACAGGCCCAACAGACCCATTTCGCTGGGTCTGTTAACACATGCAGTAGCAGTGGGCCTCAGCCGACCTAGTGGCATGATGCCCATTCAACAGGGGCCCACCCCAAATAAATTGAGTCCGCCATGCACACTCTTGGACTTAATCCACCGGATTCAAATTGGTATATGGACTCCGGAGCGACGTCCCATATGCCGTCCTCCCAAGGTAATCTCTCGTCATATTTTAATTTGAGCAATGATAATGGAATAATTGTCGGAAATGGCCATTCAATTCCAATAAAAGGTTATGGTTTTAGCAAATTTTCACCACCAAACCCACCCCTAATTTTAAAGAATGTCCTTCATGCTCCCAAATTAATCAAAAACTTGATTTCTGTTAGAAAGTTTACAACTGATAATTGGGTATTTGTCCGGTTTGACCTATTTGGCTTTTCCGTGCATGATTTTTAGACGGGGAAGCTTCTCATGAGATGTGATAGCAAGAGGGAGCTCTATCTAATAAATCCGTCAACACAACAATCCAAGTTTCCTTATGTTTTTGCAGCCTTGGCACCATCTTTATGGCACCAACGTTTGGGACATCCGGGAGAGACTGTTTTGGCTTCTCTTAAATAAAATAATTTTATTTCTTGTACCCAAATACGGACTCTAAATAAGTGTCATTCTTGCACACTTGGTAAACATGTTAAGTTGTTATTTATTTCCTCTACTTCATGCACTCTTTTGCCATTTGATATTTTACATTGTGATATTTGGACATCACCTGTTTTGAGTTCTTCTGGTCATAGATATTATTTGCTTATACTTGATGACTACTCTAATTATTTGTGGACATTCCCTTTATCGAAAAAATCACAAGTGTTTTTCACTTTTCTCACTTTTAGAGCATTCATCCGAACTCAATTTGAACGTGATATAAAAAATATTCAATGTGACAATAGGGGGAGTTTGACAATAAACAGTTTTGGGATTTTTTCAAAACAAATGGTCTTCAGTTTCGTCTGTCTTGTCCTCATACTTCATCACAAAATGGGAAGGCGGAACGCAAAATTAGAACCATTAACAATATTGTTAGAACATCTCTTTCTCATGCTTCACTTCCCCCTGTATTTTGGCATTATGCACTCCAAATGGCCACTTACGTGTTGAATGTCCTTTCTCATAAAAATCTATCATACCAAGCTCCCCTAAAAATGCTTTACTTACGAGAGCCCACATATCATCACTTCTTAGGTTTTTGTAAATCTGGTAGTCTGACATGCATTCCTTCAGTTGGTTGATAAGGCTATTATTTTGTTTAAGTATTTCCTCCAATTATTGTATCTTGGTTGCCATGACTTGGTTGCTACTGATAACTTCATTTATGATATTGCTGATATAGTCTTCAAAGCGTCGTCGATAACCGACATCCCGATATCTCGCTTAAAAATCGCTTAGAAGATTCTTATTTCCAGATATATTTTTAACAATAAAATCATAACAATAAAAGAACGATTGCCATTTCCTTCTTTTATTTAACTCTGGTAATGGGTCTATTTTATTAGTAATAAATGCTGTTACTTAGGTGTTATCGGTTCTGACAACGAACTTTACTGGTAGCAAATGATAATGAAATCTTTTTATTCCAAATTTTACGGCTAATAATTCTTTTTCATTGATGTGGTAATTCTTCTCATTAGGCTTCCAAGTTCTACCTCCATATCCACATATTAATGGTTTTTCTTTGTCTATGTCTTCTTTGTCATAAGCTATGAGGACTGCTCCCCAACCTATGTCACTGGCATCTGTGAATAGTTCTAACTGGTCTTTATCTGTTGGTATTCTATGTTTTGGTAAATCTGTTACCCTTTCTTTAATATCTTTTATAGCTTTATCTTGTTTCTCTGTCCATTCAAACGTTTTGTTTTTTCCTTTGATCAAATCTTGTAATGGTTTTCTTAGAGCTAGTAAGTCTTTTATATGGTCTGAGGCATAGTTTACTATTCCTAGAAACTGTTGTACTTCTTTTTTATTTTCTAGTTTATCTTTAAAATTCTTAATCCTTGTTACTATGTGTTCCTGAAGCTGGAATCCATCCTTATCTATTATATATCCTAAATATTCTATATTATCTTTAAAAATCTCAGATTTCTTTTCAGATAATAAAATTCCATGCTGTTTATAGTATTTATGAATTCTTCTAGGTGTTTAATATGATCTCCTAGACTATCGCTATATATTAATATATCATCGACATATACTATACAGTATTCTGTTAATTTTTTAAACATTTGATCCATTCTTCTTTGGAATATCTGGGGTGCGTTCTTTAGTCCAAAGGGTAATACATTCCACTCATAATGTCCTTGAGGGGTACTGAAAGCTGTTAAAGGTTTTGATTCTTTGGTTAGTTTTATTTGCCAAAATCCACTTTTACAGTCAAACTTACTAAACCATTTTTTATTTCCTAATCTATTAATAAGATTTCTTTTATATGGTAAAAAATATCCATCAAATACTGTCTTTTTATTTAATTCTCTATAGTCTACAACTATCCTAGCTTTACCTCTTTTCTGTTCACTATGCTTCCTTACTAAGAAAGCTGGACTGCTATGTGAGCTTCTACTTTCTTGTATCAGTTTCAAATCTCGTAGTTCTTTTAACTGTGTTTCAAATTCTTTTTGATCTGTTGGGCTATATCTAATAGGCTTGCACCTGATAACATCATTAGGAATTATTAACTTTCTTTCTGCACATATCACTATACCACTTATTATTTTCTTCTCTTATTTGTTCTGGACTCATAATAAACTGTGTAGTATTGATATACTTTACTCCTTGTTTCTTTAACTTAGGACATTTATTGGCATAATGTCCTTTTTCGTTGCAATTCCAACATTTACATTCCTTTGGAGCTTCTTTTGTCTCTAATGGTTTTACATATCTTTTTCTCCTAAACTTTCGTTTATTCTTAAACCTTTTTCTTGTATCGGGGGTATTATTATATTTCCTAAATCTCTTATATATTCTTCTTCTGTAGGGTTTGTAATAAGGTTTGTAATTTGGTCTATTATAATTTTTCCTGTAATTTCTATCTTTACTGAACGTTTTATCCTTATATTTTCTAAATGTCTTTTTATGTTTTTTATATTTACGTTCTTTTTCTTGATTATCACATCCAAATACTAATCTCTTTTCTGTAAATCCACATATTTCTCTTAGTCCTAATTTTTTTTATCTTTTTTAACTTTTTGTTGTAATCTGTATTCTTCACACTTTCTCATTAAGTAGGCCCTTAGTACTCTTATTTTTTCTCCTAACGTATTTTCTTTTGGTTCTAATTGTTTATATTCCTTAGTAATTTCTGTATTATATGGGACTGGTAAATGATCATAATAGAGTTGTTGGTATATTATTCCTTCATCTGGTAAGAATCTTGCTTCATAATAGAATTTAGTAAAATTTATTGTATATTCTGGTAGTTTATTAATCTTACGACATCTCATATTATTTAAATTCATTATTATTTCACATTTTCTTTCTGCTAGTACATTTTCTCTGGCTACTAGCCATCTTTCTCCTAGAAATTCTATTTTTAATACCATATCGAATAACATTAATATTCCCTTCCAATCTTTAACATGATGAAATATTTCTCCTTTCATTTGATAAGCTATGGTTTCAAACCAAAATGCTACTTTTCCAATCATTGTTTTAGATATTAATTCATACATATAGTCTAAATCACTAGTATGTGCTGAACTCACTAATGCTAAAGACATTCCTACATTCCAATCATTTATTCTTCTACTTAGTTCTTGTTCATCATAAACATTATCTAAATCTAGAAAGTATCCATTCATATTTATTCCTTGTGCCATTGATCCTATAAATTCGCTAAATTCTGCTCGATGTCCTACTGGTATATCTGGTGGTAATTTAGTAGGTTTTCTTGTTATGACTTCTAAGGTTGGATCTATCATTTCTTCTTCAGGGTCGTCGTTGGTGTCTTCATTTATTATGTTATCTGACTCTATCTCAGTTTCAAAAGGCTCATTGTATTCATCTTCTATATATCTTTCAGGTTCTTCTTCTATAATTGCATTTACTCTTTGCATTTTTTGTAGAGCTTCTAGTATTTGATTATTTTCTTGTTCCATTTCAGAATTGTTGTCATCTTCTATTTCTTCCGTTATTTTTGCTACTTGTACTTCATTACCTATTACATCTTCTTTATCAGTGCTACTGCTATCATTAATATTGCTATTTCGTTCATTTTCATCACTAGTGTTGTGTATTCTTCTTACCTTCTTTTTTCCTTTTAACCTTGCTATCTGTTGTTTCATAATGTGTAACTCTTCTCTTAATTCATTCATTTCTTGTTTAACTAATTCTAACTCCTGCTTTGTTTCTATTATTTCTACCTTAGCTTTATTTAAGGCGTATTTAGTGTCTTTATACTTAGTCTTATATTTTTTATATTTTGTCAACCATTCTTCATTGGTGGATAGCTTTAATTTTGTATTTTCTTTTTCTAATTCTATTATCTTTTGGTTTTGGGTTTTATTTTCAAGTTTTAAATTTTCAACATAAATATTTCTTTCTTTTAAATTATCTTCATTTTTTATTAAGGTTTCTTTAGGATCCTGTTGTTTTTTCATAGGTTCATATTTGTATCTTTCCTTTTCTTGTATATCTTTTCCATGATTTCTAATAAATGTAATCTGCTTATTTGTGCTCGGTATTACTCATTAAAATTGTCCTTTTTTACTTAATGCTTTTAGACCGTCTAATGTTTTTGCTACTTCTTTTGGTATTTTTGGTTTTATTTGACTAATATCTACCATTATTGGGGTTTTACTTCTCCTCCATGCATCTATTGGTACTATCTCAGGTTGCGTAGTTTTTAATTCAACTATATCTGCTACGGTGTTTTCTTGATTACTTGGTTCCCCTTCATCTACCTGTTTTTCTTTGCCTTTTCCGTTGTTCACTTGGGCTACTATTGTATTTAGTTGTTCTAATATTAGTTTTAATGTTGGTACTTCAGATACATTCCATAATTTTGTTAGTTCCTCTCGTATTAGCTCGCGTGTTTGGACTTGATTTTCTCTTAATTCATCCATTTTTGTGAAGTGGTTTTTTAGTTTTTCTTTTATTATTAATTCTGTCCATATTTCATCGACTTTTTCGTTAAAATTACTCAGAATTATTTATCCTTTTTATCCATCCATCTCCTACACTTATCAATTTTTTATCTGGTTTATTTTTTATTGTCTTTTCTAACTGTTCTATCTCATTTTCCAATCTCATTTCTTTAGCACTATATTCTAAGTACTCCAGTTGTGAATCTATAAATTCTTCTAGTAGCATCTGTTTTATGCTTTTTAATTTTCGTTTTTTCTTATTTATCTTATCCTGAATATTCATATTTTATTAACAAATCTTGTTTTACCTTGATCATTAATTTCTATCCCATTATTAGTAATCCTATAATCTATCATAGTTAGAAAATCACTTCCTAGTAGTAATTCATTAAAACTATCATATTCTATTACTGCGATGTTTATTTTGTATTCTAAATCCTGAATTTTAAATCTCAGATTAACGCTTCTGGTAACTATTATTTCTCTATCATTTTCAGGGTAATTAAAGGTTTCTGGTGGAATTAGCTGACAGTCTTTCTCATCTATCTTACTTATATGTACAAAGCTTTTTACGGCTCCTGTATTAATTTCAGTTATACAGTCAATTGATGTAATTCCATTAAATATAATTACTTTAATACTCAGTCTATTACTTGTCATGTTTACTAAATTCATTGTTCTTGGTATTCTAGAATTTTCTTGTTTTGTTATTATTTCTTTTGTAATGCTTAATATGGATCCTTCTATCCTTGGTCTTATTTTTTGTAGCACTGTTGTGGTTCTATGGCTAAAGTCCATGTGTATTTCTTTTGGTATAGTTATTTTTGAGTTTTCTTTATGTTCTATTCTTTCTAGGATATCTTGGTATATTTTTGGTACTAAAATATTCATTTCGTGTTGTTTCTTTATATGATGATTTCCTGTTAAGGCGTATACCATTTTTGTTTCTATACTTATGACTTTACTTCCTGGTGGCATCTTTATTCCATCTAATTTGTAATATAATGTTAATGCTAAGTCTTTATGTTCATCCTTTAATGAAATACTAAAATCAGGTTGTACTGTAAATTTTAAATTTTGGTATATTAAATTTCCTTTTATTACTGATATTAATGCATCTTCTAAATTTTCTAATATCCTGTCATCCAATATATATATCTGTATCGGTGTATCTATATTTTTCTGAAAGTATGCTTTTATCGTAAATTCTACACCTCCAAAATATATATTCCTGTATTTTTTGGTTTCTTTTGTTGATAATTTTAATAACTCTCTTTTTATTATTTCATCTGTTATTAAATTAATTCTGGCTTTTCCGTTTACACTTCTTGTGTCTATTATGTTTTCGTGTTTTTGGATTATATATCTTATTTCTTTATTTCTTTCAAACCATTTTGTTTTAAATATCTTTTTCTAGATAGTTCATCTTCTTCATTTTGTATTTTTTGATACGTTTCTGGTTTAAAACTTAATGTTTGTGTTGTTCCTCCTTCATATTCATCAATTTGATAGTCTGTATTATATAGATCTATTGCTATTTCTTTTCCTTTATCCATATTTTAATAAATTTATATATTTATATTGTTCTTGCATTATGTTTTTCAGATCTGATATTTCACTATCTTTTCCGATTATTTCTCCTAATTTATTTTCTAGTAAATTCGTGTTTTCCTCTTCTTTCTGTCTAATTATTTCATTTTTTAATGCTAGACTATTTTTTAATTCTCTTATGGTCTCTTTTTGGTTTTCTATTTGTTCATAATTTTCTTGTAGGCGTTGATCCCTTTCTTTTATTAGATCTATACCTATCCTACAACTTACAATATGTTGATTTATGTCTCTATTATATTCTAACCTTTTTCCTGCTATATGTGCTAATTGTTCTAGCATATTTTGTTGTCTTCTTATTATTTCTTCACCCATAAGAACTACTGGTTGTAGATAGATCTAAATATATATTTTTTATGAATTCATTTTGTATTCTTATCTGTACTCCTAGTTGTATTATTTGTCTATATAGTCTTGTTAATTCTTCTGGACTTACCGTTTTTTGAGTTTGGTCTAAGTCTTTTTCTATTGCAAATATTCTTATCCTATACATTCTTTCTAATTCTTTATTCTTTTTCGTTTGTTTTAGTAAATTAACTTTTTTCTGACATAACCACCTTGCTTGGTTTAACTTCTTAATATGGTCAAAAGATGAATTCATGTTTTAATAATGATTCGTTTCAAAACTTAAGTCTATTATCAGGTCTTTTATTATTCGGTCATGCACTATGATTTCTATTTTTATTTCCTCTATTTGTCTACGTGCTGCTTCTGCATCCATGCATATTTTATTTATTTTTTCTATCATCTCTATGTTATAGAACCATTCTTCTTTTTTCACTATTTCTAGCCATTTATTCTGTTCTCTTAATAATTCTTCAGTTGTCTCCTTCATTGTTTTTAATCGTTGTTTAATTTCTCTACATCTCCATATCATCTTATTATATCTTATTATCTTTCTAAAAGATTGAATTGTTCTCATTCTGAATTCCAATTTTCTATATCAAATTGTTCCAGATTGTTGTTTGAATCATACTCATAACGTTCATATATGTCATAGATATTAGTCCTACTATTCCTTCTTCTGACAGTTTCTAGATCTGGTTTTGTCCTATTTAAGGCTCTGATACCTATCCGGTTGTGTATGTGGCTATTTCGTCACAAGTTCAGAGACAGTGGTGACTTGGAACGGTATAAGGCAAGACTAGTTGCCAATGACACTAATCAGCAGGAGGGTATTGATTGTGGTGAGACATTCAGTCCGGTTGTTAAACCAACCACTATTCGGACTGTTCTCAGTATTTCTATGGGCATGCATTAGTCGATTCATCAGTTTGATGTCAAGAATGCATTTCTATATGGGGATTTGAAAGAAACTGTATACATGCATCAGCCACCTGGCTTTGTTCATCCGACAGTCCCGCAGTTTGTATGTCGTCTTAGGAAGTCACTGTATGGCTTGAAACAGGCACCCCGCGCTTGGTATGATCACTTTGCCAGGTATCTCCTGCAGATTAGTTTTATATACAGCAGGTGTGATAACTCTCTCTTCACATTTTATCGAGGTAGCAGCACTGCTTATATGCTATTATATGTGGATGACATTGTTCTTACTGCCTCATCCGATGGTTTGAAGAATGAAATCATTGCTCTACTCATAACTGAATTTGCCATGACTGACTTGGGCAAGCCGAGTTATTTTTTGGGTATATCCGTGACCACATTGCAGCTACTATGTTTTTGTGTCAGCGTAAGTATGCAGACGAGATAGTATATTGGGCTAAGATGGCAAATTGTAAAATTATGCCAACTTCAGTTGACTCAAAATCCAAGCTCAGTGCCAATGATGGTGCGCCAGTTTCTGATCCCACTCTATATCGGAGTCTTGCAGGTGCCCTCCAGTATCTTACATTCACTAGGCCTGATATTACATATGCCGTTCAGTAGGTGTGTCTGTTTATGCTCGACCCTCGAGAGTCTCATTTTTCCGCCCTCAAACGTATTATTAGATACGTTAAGGGCACACTGGACTTTGGACTACATCTCTACCCCTCTGCCCCAAACAAGTTGCTCTCCTACACGGATGCAGATTGGGCAGGATGCCCCGAAACACGTCGCTCCACCTCAGGCTACTGTGTATTTCTTACGGAAAATCTCATCTCATGGTTCGCCAAGCGGCAGACCACACTATCCCGTTCGAGTGCTGAAGTAGAGTATCGCAGAGTTTCTAATGTCGTTGTTGAGATCTGTTGGCTTCAAAATCTTATTTTGGAGCTCCAGTGTCCACTATAAAAGGCGTCTATAGTCTATTGTGATAACATATCTGCCATCTACATGTCTCACAATTCGGTCCAACATCAGCGGACTAAGCATATTGAGATGGATATCCATTTTGTATGAGAGAAGGTCGCCCTTGGTCAGGTCAAAATATTACACGTGCCTTCCTCCTATCAGTATGCAGATATTTTCACAAAGGGACTACCGAGACAGCTCTTCACCGACTTTCGATCCAGCCTTAGCATTCGACCTCCTGCCTCTCCGTCTGAGAGGGAGTATTAGCGAATATTCTTCGAATATTCACCATATATTTTGTTATTATGATAGATGTATATTTAAGGTAACTTAGGATTCTTATTGTATTAGGAATCAACCATTTAAGGTAAGTTAGGATTCGTACTGTATTAGGAATCAACCTTTGTACAACTATATATATTGTGAATAATGAAAGGAATCTTGAAGGAAAATTATTCAATCTTACACTCTTCCTAATAATCGATATACTATAGGAATTTATTATCTCTACCACAGTCACTAGGATATACAACTATCACGCTTCGAATCATGGCCTGTGCAAAATATGACACTCGGTGCATGACTATATGTGATCGAGCAAACCACATGACTTTCTGAGTCAACATGGACATCAAAATATGAAATAATAATAATAATTTAAAACATGTAAAATTGCACAATATAATTATGTCTGAAAATAAAATTGCGGAATTAATTTTAAAACGTAATAAGTCTGAATAACTGACATAACATACTAGACTAGTTTATGAAACCTCTGAACATGAGTCTGACTGCTAAAAATTGTTACCAAGACAAGGCCCTGGTATACATTTATTACATAACATGACATGTAAAATAAATATACTAATACCTCAAATGAGATGTGGCTCACCAGTATCTGATATGGTAGAAATCCCAGCGAACTGATCCGTCGTGCTGAAACTCCGTACCTACACCGTGAAGTGCAGACCCCTAGAAAAAAGGGACGTAAGTACATTTGAATTGTACTCGCATGTAAAACAATTGAATGAATAACAAGGCGTCTGAAATAATAGGAACTGAAACTAAAACTGTAATCTGAGCATGAGCATGTATAATAACTGACATGAATATAATAAAATATGATAATTCATTTTAAATGGGAGATCTTTTTATAACCAACATGTAACCACCACGTGAGAACGTGGCGTCTTATCTCTGCCCGATCAACTAAGTCATCTCGTACCTTACCGGGGTATGAGACATGAACATGACATGAATGGATCCAATAACCCGCAATTGGTAACATGAAGGAATCGTCCTAACTGGGCGGAGCGATCCTTATCCTGCGTTGGCATATGTAGTTTCAGGTATTAAACCTTCTCGGTAATCTGTGGTACTCCAAAAAACATGAACATGAAATATAGTTGGCTAGAGAGTTCATGATTTATGTAATCATGACTTGTAAACATGGTTGATAAGTATAAGATATAACATGAACATAAATACATAATATACTTTACATAAAAATATGGAAACATGTAGAATTCATAGAATTGAGTAATATGGGTTCATGACTTGTGTTTAAAAACTCATGGAATGCAAAACATTGGTGTTCATGGATTATGAACGAATTCATAATAATCGAAGTGATATTTATGAATACAATAACGGAAACATGATTAGATTTAACAATATATACATAAATATATATAACTTGTTTTCAAAGGTTTATCATGAACTGAGACATAACCTTAAACGTCTACGATTCTTTTGGATTAACGTAGCGTGGGGAAGAACAATGATGTTCCCACATGTGGGTAGAAGCTTTACATACCTGTTGTAGCTCCAATATAACGAACTAAGTAGCTTTCTAACGAAGGATGCTCAACACCCTAGCTTGAATCACTTGGGAGAGATTATGTTGTTAATCCTATATTTTTGATTGAAGAAACATGCTACTAATCATGATTTAATGTTAGAATTACTAAGAAATCGTTAGGAATTAACTTACCTTGTCGTGGGAGGTTGAGAGGAGAGAAAAACACTCTTGGGAGGGTTTTCTACGAAGTTGGAATAATTGCTAAATGATGTTTCAGACTAAGTGTTGAATTTACAGTACATGACATTTGAACGCCCCACCTCACTATGGAGGTGTTGTCTCGCTCTGGGCTTCGCTTAACAAGCTGCCCTGTCTGTTTTACACTTATCAATTTTTTTTTTAAAAAATGCCATTTGAACACCCCACCTTTCTAAGCGAGGTCTATAGCAAGGTGTTGTCTCACTTTGGGCTTCACTTAGCGAGCTCTCCTAACTTGCGGTTATCCGATCAAACTCAAGTTAATTATTATGCTAAGAAAAATACATGTTTTAAAAGTATAAAGTTAAAAATGATGTTGCAAGTAGTTAATAAAGGATGCATATTTTGACAATGTAAAAGTTTTCACCGCTTATTCCTTTTTTGACGAGTATTGCAAAAGGGGTTGTGATTTTTGAGAAATAAATTTCCGGTATAAAATCTGAAAAGAGCATGGCCTTTGTTTATAAAGTTGTATGCGTAAAATTAATTTTTTGGATAAAAGCGTGCATGTGTAAGGCATTGTTTATAAAATACATGCAAAGTTCGATTTTTGAAATAAAAGTATGCATTTGTATGAAAGTTGAAAATATATATGCAAAGTTGATTTTTTGGATAAAATACGCATTTGTATGGTAAGTTGATCAAATACATATTTTTGCAATTGATAGTAAATGGAGAAAGTAAATTATTTATAATGCAAAGAGGTGAGTTTCTATGAAAGTTATTTTAAGTTGCAAATCGGATAGAAACGAAACCTTGTTTGTATGATTAATAATGCGAATAAAAGATTAAGTTATTTTGAAAGTTTAAACATGCATGCCGAGCCTAAAATGAGCTAGCACCGGATTTTGATTTTTTTAAAACTGTCCGAGCCTAAAATAAATGAACTAGCGAAGGGTTTCCGATTTTAAACTACCCTATTAATTATCCATTCATAGCCTAATTATTCTAAATGTCCTAACAATCACACAAACATAAAATAATTATTACAACCCCAAAAAATAGAATTAACGGAATTAAAACGTAATAATAAAAGGGAACTAAGGCGGATGACGACGCCCTATTTTTTTTGAAATCCCGAGGTTGGAGAATGCAAGGAATGTAGATGCGGGTCTTCGTTTGACACTAGCCATGATGAGTCTCATAACGAGACTCTTCGTTGCTCCCGGTACATTTCATGTAAACAAAAGAAAAGAAAAGAAAAGGATTAGTAGACGGAATATGAAAATGTATACATGAGAAGATATAGATAAATGATTCATGAAAAGGTAATATATTGTTGGGCCTCAGGTTTGATATGCTTTAACAAGCTTAACTAAATACAAAATGTTATGCACATGTGACTATTTCATGACTTAGCAGACAAAGTGTGCCACTTGATTAACTTAGGAGGTTTCATATGCTGCTATCGACGTGGTTCAACATTAAAATAGAGAATGCAAGAAAATGACCAATTCAAGAACATTTGACACGTATTGGGCTTCCGCAGGTCAGTTGAATGCATGATTCGTAAAAAGAAAGTCCCACACACCATATTTCAGAGAAAAGAAAAGGCAAACCAAACAGAATATGGGCCCAACACAGTCATATTGCCATTATACGCACATACTAGGCCACATCTAACATGCCGTGGACCATGATATTCATAATATATGTGATATACCTGAATGACAGACATACATATACAACTTGGATATACAGTTGGGTTCATACTTGATTTGTATGTTATGTATATCTCAAAATATATCATCCAAGACAAGGAATCACTTAGGAAAAGAACGACAAAGTCACAGCAGTGTAGAAAATAAAAACAGATGCAGAGAATATTTGGATGACTCAATCAAGACAACCAAGCAGAAAAGGCAAAAGTGAACAGATTTAGCTATGAGAAGAGGGGAGAAGGGGAATGTCCATTGCTTAGAATATCAAATAAAGAACCATGCTAATTCAGAAACTAATAGACATACTACAACCAATATCATAGATATTTTCTTGGTGAAGCCAGAAAGGGAAGGCACACAGTTAGTTTTAGTAGGCTAAATAGGACATCACATGACCTAGAAGACTTCTCATGCTATCACAGGGCATTATCACACTAAGACAAGCAGGGCAAACAAATAGCCACCTCACAAATGTGAAGGCAGACAAATATAATCTCATGATCATCAAATACTGGTATCTTAGATACACAGAGGCTATTCCCCACTCACAATTGAGACGTGAAGACACGCCCACAAGCAGGCATAACATGACACAGCCAATCAGACATACCAGACAGAAGAAAAGGTAAATAGTCACAAGATGATACTTTTGGGAGAGCAGGAACAATTATCATAGTCTAGACATATAAGCATGTTTAAGCCACATATTATATGAGAGCATTTTAGTCAATAATAGCATGGTCAACATAATACTAGGTGGATTTTAAGTGTGATAGACCACCATGCTAGGCTGACCAGACCAAATATAGGAGGACTCAACCAAACAACTTACTTCAACATTACTGATCTATAACATATTAATAACTTAAGATACTGACAGAAGCACAAGGATTCAGGGTAATTAACTCAAATTTGTCATGTACAGACTCATAGGCATGGTAGGGAATAAAGTAAGAAGGGAAAATTTAAAGCGTTATTATTGCTTAGTCATAGGAGATGATTGAACAACCACATAACACATTTTCAAAGCTATTAAACTCCTTCCATACTTGGCATGATATTCAGATAAATGGAAAAACAAATAGGCAGACATTCAGGACATGATCAGGCATGATGTAACCTTTGAAGAAAGACAAACCACATGCTAGTTATTCATACCACATATTTCACCTAAAAGAATCAATACATATTTATATAAACTACGTCTGGACTTCAACATAGCATATCTAGACAGGGATGAGAAATTAGACAAACTAGGATCAAATGGTGCTACACTAATTATATCATAATTTTACCAAGTATTTTAAATGACTCTGTACATCAACAAACCGTAAAACTACATGAATATCACATAATTCCTATTTGATTATCCTCAGACTTAGGTATTAGCAGGCCAATAAATAAATAATATCCCAAGGCTTCTATCTAATCAATATTATCATTGTTCTACACATGTTAGAACCTTAACTAATCATGATCCTCATTGAACAAACAGAGAGATAATGCTCAGATCACCTAGTTCATAACATGTTTGAATAACAAAATCAATTAAGCATTGCATGAGCAATTAACCAAAGTACAGTTCTTTAAAAGCATAGGTCAATATCACACATCTAATATTCTACTAAAATTGAACCATATAACATAAGGGAACCACTAATAGTGTTTAGTTAACTAAACATCCTAAAGAGCAGTATTATCCAGCACAGACTAAACACCTGATCATACATACAAAGCATGTTTAAATTCATTAGCTAATCATAACTTATGCCACTTACGAAATATTCCTATATTATCTAATCATAATTAATCATGTTAAAATATAACAGGCTAATTTATACTAAATCAACAACACACACACAAACATGGAAAATAATAAAAAAATGGGATAAATGCGATCTTACTGACCTTTTCCGGGCAGCGAACCGAGGCATGTTTCGAATAGTCGACCCCGCTCGGAGAAGTTATTTGGAATTCTGATTTTGCAATTTCAAAATTCTGATTTTTGATTTTTGATTTTTTCTTTTGAACTCGGACCCGACCCGACCCGGAAAATAGACCCGAAAATGTAAAGAATAAAAAAGGCAGATTCGAATTGAAACTAGTATACAAATGGGGGTTTTCAGATTTAAAATTATGAAACAAAGAGGGGTATTTTCTAAACCAAAACTAAGAACAATCAAACCAGTTTTTGATTTTCGGATTTGTTTTATTTGACTTTTCTTTTGTTTTCGGATTGGGGACTTTGGGTTTTCAGACCTCAAAAACTGACTTCGAACAAACAGCCCCCCCTAAAATAGATTTTGAAACCAAAAAAAGACCACATTCAGACTGTTTTTGACCCGAAAAAATCCCCCCTTTCACACAGCCCCCAAGGGCTCTATTTATAGCTCAGAGTTGAAGGTTCGACGACCTCTTCAAGAAGCATGTAACTTGAAATTTGAATTCAAATAAAGGGGAAAAATGAGTGTGACATTTCGACAGAAGAGGTCATGAAAAGGGTGAAAAATCTCACTTTCTTAGTTTGATTTGAAAGAAAAGCAGATGTTTGGAGACGTTGGTGTTGATATTAGACTGGTTGGGTTCTTTTTCTAGTGAATCGAAGGAGAATCAGGTAAGAATCCATGGGATCCTTATAGATTTCAACCTTTTAGAGGTCGAATCGACCCTTTGACAGACCTGAACCTTCAAGAAAAAAGGGGAAAAGAGACGTGGTGGCAGTGACGTCAAAAATGGCATTATCCGATAGGGTTTTGGGGTTATCAGTGGAAGGGCTGTTGGTTTTTGGACGACGGGGGGAGGGGGGTTTACTTGGGATTAGGCTTGGGTCGATCGATTGGGCCGAGCGGAGTGGAGTGTTTGGGGCGAATGAGGGTTTTGAAAAAGGGGTGTTGGGCCAACAGATTAGGGTGGCCGAATTGGGCTGGTGGGAATTGAAATGTTGGTGGAAGTAATTAGCCCAATTGTAGTATGAATTAATTGGTAACTAATCCAATTCCTTTAATTCCTTTTCCTACTTTAATTAGTTAAAATATGCTTCTTCGTCCTAATTAATTTCTAAAAGTGCATACATATATAAATTATAATACATGTGATTTAATATATGTATTTATTTGAGAAAAATAGGATACTCCTATATGCTCTACTCATATGTTGTATAAGTTCATCGCCTTTACCACGGTTGCAAGGACACACAACAGAAATTGAACATATAAGGTTATCTTCTATATCTCACATAATAACATATACACGTGACGTCTCATGTTATCTCTACTGATGGTCATTATGACTAACGACAACTATCACTCATCGAGTGTAATCTCATTCACTTACTACATATCAATTATCAACTATAGAAGCTCTCATGGGTTGTCACTAAGACTTGTACGCACTACTTTGGTAGGAACCAAGTTATTAACTCTCTTATAACTCAACTTGTTGGAAAGTACATAAGGCATATAGGAAGTTATGGAACATCAGAGTGGAATATCTCTTACTAACGGACGTTATGCTACATAAGTTACTACGGGAGTCGTGGTGACTCATATACCTTTTTGATAGAAGTACTGATCTTCCAATAGACTACAAGGAACTTGAATCATTTGGATGGTGTCAAAATAAATCTCATAAAGCCATTGAATCATGAATGGGACATCTCTAACAATTCTATTTTGAAAACTTATTTCGAAAAGGGAAACTTTATGTGGATTCATGACCAAATAAATGTTAGCGGATAGCCTTACATAAATCTTAGCCAAATCTTCCATAGTGATGAAGGAACTGCCCTTTTCCACCAATCAAGCTACAACAAGAAGATAATACTACTATCACACAACGGAATACAACAATTAGCCAATTGGATCTAACATGGTTCTACAACATCAACTTCACCTAACTCCTTTCTAACCTTTATAACATCATCAAGTACACACAAATACAACTCAACAACATATCCGAAAACTATATACAATAAGAACAATCGAAGACCCAAATCGGACTTAAGTTACGTAAATCTAACATTCATAAGCCCGCAATACTTGCTAGATCATTCTTCTCCATCTCGTGGTGGATTTGGAAACTCCTTCAGAGTGAAGTAAGCTCAAATTCAAATTGATCTTGGAGATTAAGGTAAGATTTCACTTTTTTCCCATGGATTGGGAGTTGTCTATATCATATCTAGTGAGATTGAATTTGAAAACTCATAAGTTGAAGTGTTGTAGTTTGTTGGGCTGTTTCTAATTACTCTTAAGTGAATTTGGTGGTTAGAAATCATGGGGAAAGGGTTGATTATGTTGTTAATGATGTGTTAAAAGTGTTGGGGAAGAATAAGAAGAGATAATGAAGTTTTGATTGTCGTTATAAAGCGAGTTTGTCGCTCAATCTAGCGTAACTTAGCCATAGTTGACAATGGTTTATTATTGTTCTATTTTAGATAAAAGCATTATGCCCCATGAATACCTTGCGGATTGTGGTATCTTAACGACATGAGGTATGTAAGGCTTACCTTTTATTTTGTTGGCATTTTCTTAGTAGAAACAATTCATAATGAAACATCCCTCAAAAGGATTATACTCTTAAATGTTAGAAATGTTCTTATACGTCATTCCTTGGAGATATTTATTGTATTTAGTGTGTTTCTTATTGGGAGTACTTTCAGTATCTTATATTATCTCTCATTATATTATATTCTGTGCTTCTTATCGGTTTCACGACAATTGATATATGTAGCTACATAACGATAGTTGGAGGGTAATGACCTTATGTCACTCTGACCATGTTTATGATATTCTTCTGAGGTCTTTCTTGTATATATATATATATATATATATATATATATGTGTGTGTGTGTGTGTGTGTGTGTATGTGTGTGTGTGTATCTATTTTATGACACCGAGCCATACTATAGTCGATCGGTTACGACACTTATATATGCACACCACTGCAGTTGGCTTCGTTATGATAATATAACCCCAGAGAGCGGCTTGATGATAATGATATATACACACACATATATATATATATATATATATTTAAATGAGAGAATACATGTCATACGCCCTCAGTGTCATTCAGAGTTACAAGTTGTTTCTCTTGTCTCTATTTACATTACTGTATCTATTTATGTTTTATTGCCTTACATATTCAGTACATTCTTTCTTACTGACACCCTTCTTGCTGGGGGCACTGTGTTTCATGCCCGCAGGTGCAGGATGACAGACTGATGCACCCTCTCAGTAGGTTGTCCGGTTTAGCAGTCGGTTGTCACACTCCATTCCTCTCAGAGTTATTGTGGAGAGTCGAAATGGTATGATACTTGTGTATATATACATTTTGGATACGGCGGGTCCCTATCCCAACCTTCTATTATGTTATGCTACTCCTAGAGGCTTGTAGACTTTAGTCCTATGTATAATTATTTTGTATGGCCTTGTCAGCCTTCCTGTTGGTTTGGTGATATCTAATGTGACCTTGTTGGCCTTGTTTATGTATAGATGGTTAGGTTTTCTTATTTTACTTATCATTATGTTTAGATTTTCTATATGACTATCATTTTGAGGCCTTGTCGGCCTAGATACTTGAATGTCAAGGTTATGTTCCAGAAGTGGGATGCTCAAGTCATCGAGGCACCGGCTACTGGCCACCCCCAAGGTTGAGGTATGACAAACTTGGTATCAGAGTATGTCTTTATTAGTGAGTCTACAAGCCGTCTCTAGTAGAGTCTTGTTTATAGATGTGTTGTGCACCACGTTTATAAACAGAAAGCTACAATGCATTTAGGATGGTTGCTTTTCTTCGTATCTTAGATAGTGTGCTAGAACTGAGTCGTAAGAATTAACTCATAATTCCTATCTTGTTTGTGATTTTAGTGATGCCAATGACTAGAAGGCAAATGGCTAGTAGGAGGCTGGGTGTGAAGGCATGAAAATGTACCAGTCAGGTACCACCCACTAATATAGGACAACATGAGCCTCCGAACGAGGCCTTATCTTAGACTTCTAGAATACCACTACCTCCAGAAGAGCTTAGAGGAGCTATTATACCTCTAGCTCCTCCACACAATGTCCTTGACCCGTATCTTGATATACGGAGTGCGGTTCAGTTATTGACTTGATTGGTGGACACTCAGGCCCAATATCAGGGTGATGGTCCTTCTGATAGGGCAGCTAGTGCAAGAGTTTGAGATTTCATCAACTTGGACCCCCCTAATATTCACGGGGTTAGACTCGAATGAAGACCCACAAAATTTTCTAGACCAGATGCACCAGACATTACATGTGATATATTCCATTAACACTGAGGAGGTAGAGTTGGCTTCTTATAGGTTGCGGGATATTGCTATTTTATGGTATGAGGCATGGGAGAAGTTCAGGGGATCGCATGCACCACAACGGTATGGAAAAAGTTTTCTGAGGCCTTCTTACATCATTACTTACTAGTAGAGTAGCAACGGGCCAGGTAAGTTTCTGAATCTCCAGCAGGACAATATGAGCGTGCATGAGTATAGTCTTCAATTTGATTCATTGGCCAAGTATGTTCCTATGATCGTGGATGAGATGAGTGATCGGGTACATCAGTTTGTTAGTGGTTTGGGGTCGCATTTGATTAATGAGTGTACTACAACCTCCTTGAGTCCGGGCATGGATATCTCTTATATACATGCAAATATGCTCAGAATCATAAGCGGCAACAATATGCCGACCGAGAGCGAGATAGAGGTCAGCATAAGAAGGTTAAATTTACAGGTGATTTTGGTGAGTATCGAGGTGGGTTCAGGCCACAGTCTTCTAAGCATCCAGCTTATTCTATGGCCAGTGCACCCCCACATTTTCAAAGATCGCGCCATGATCAGTTTGCTTTTTCTGGATTAGGTCAAAGTTCACGAGCACCAGGTCCATAGCGTAGGTAGGATTTTAGTTAGGCGAGACCTCCTTTGCCCCATTGTGATCAATATGGTAGGGCCTATTTCTGATAGTGTCGTCAGGGCTCAGACTTATGTTACTCATGTGGGCAGCCCAGTCATATCATATGGAATTATCCGTCGAGAGGCGGGGGTGCATGGCTCAACCAACATGAACTGTGGCTGCTTTTTCATCTTCAATACGCCCTCAGGGAAAGATTCTCAGCTGTCAGCTTTTTGAGGTAGAGGTAGAGATGGAACGTCTAGCTCAGATGATAATCAAAACTGTATTTATGTACTGGTGGGTCGACGGGACTTAGGTTCATATCCTGACATCATCACAGGTATATTGACCATCTTTTCTCATGACGTATATGCATGATAGATCCAAGCTCCACTTTATCATATGTTACTCAATTGTTGCTTGAAAGTTTGGTTGAGAGCCTGAGCTATTGGGCGAACCGTTTGCGGTATCTACACTAGTTAGCGATCTAGTAATTGCTAAACAGGTGTATCGAGATTGTATAGTGATGATTGTTGGCCGTCATACCTTGGAAAACTTAGTGGAGTTAGAAATGGTGTATTTTGATATTATTATGGGTATGGATTGGTTAGCCTCGTGTTATGCTAATGTTGATTGTCATATGAAGATTATATGATTTCATTCTCTGATCGAGTCTGTTCTAGAATGGAAGGGAAATTCTGCAACACCAAATGGTAGGTTTATTTCCTACCTTAAGGCAAGAAAGATGATTTCCAAGGGCTACATTTATCATTTAGTTTGGGTTCGAGATGCTAATATTGAACCCCTAAATCTTCAATCCTGGTAGTAAATGAATTCCCAGATGTATTTCCATATGAACTTCTGAGTATTCATCCCGAAAGGGAAATTGACTTTTCTATCGATATGTTTCCTGTACTCAGCCGATATCTATTCCTTCTTATAGAATGTATTTTGCTAAATTGAAAGAGTTGAAGGAGCAGTTGAAAGATTTGTGGGAGAAAGGCTTTATCAAGACCAGTACTTTTCTGTGGGTCACACTTGTATTATTTGTTCGTAAGAAAGATAGCTTGCGAAGAATGTGCATTGACTACCATCAGCTGAATAAGATTACTATCATGATAAGTACTCGTTTATGAGGATCGATGATTTGGTTGATCAATTACAAGATACTAAGTACTTCTCGAAGATCGATCTCAGATCCGGATATCATTAGTTGAGGGTTAAAGAGAAAGACATTCCAAAGATCACTTTTAGAACCAGGTACGTCTATTTTTAGTTCCTTATGATGTCATTTGGGCTTAAGAACGCGCACGACTTTTATGGATTTGATGAATCGGGTGTTCAAGACATTCTCGGATATATTTGTGATTATGTTCATAGATGACATTCTGGTGTATTCTCGGTCGGAAGTAGAGTATCAGATCCTTTGCGAGTAGTGTTACAAACGCTCTTGGATCGTAAGTTATTTACAAAGTTCTGGTTGAATTCAGTAGACTTTCTTGGCCATAATTTCAGATGAAGGCATCAAGGTTGATAGCCAAAAGATTGAAGCTATGAAGAATTAGTCGAGACCTACAACTCCTACCGAGGATCATATTTTCTTGGAATTAGTAGGCTATTATCAGAGGTTTGTGGAGGGCTTCTTTTCTATTACTGCCTGTTAACAAAGCTAACTCATAAGGCGACTACATTTCAATCGTTAGAGGCGTGCGAATAGAGTTTTCAGGAATGGAAAGACACATTTACGTCAGCACATGTCTCAACGCTCCCAGAAGGTTCAAAAGGATTTGTTGTTTATTATGACTCTTTGAGGGTTGGCTTAGGTTTTGTTCTGATGCAACACAACAAGGTTATCTCTTATGCTTCAAGGAAATTGAGGAAGCATGAACAAAACTACCCAACTCATGATCTTGAGTTAGCAGCGGTGGTGTTTGCCTTAATAATATGGTGTCATTATATATATAGGGTTCATGTTGATATGTTTACTGACCATAAGAGCTTACAATATATTTTCTGATAGAATGAGTTAAATTTGAGGCAGAGGAGATGGCTTGAGCTATTGAAAAATTATGATGTCGATATTCTATATAATCCCGGCAAAGCTAATGTGGTGACTGACGCATTGAGTCATATGTCTATGGGCACTCTGAGTCATTTAATAGCTAAGAGAATGCGGATGACCAAACACTTGGGTCAACTAGCCAGTTTGAAATATCCACATACCAACGATCATGCAAAGTGCAATATCTAGACGCTCGAATACATGTTAGGGGCTTGTGTATTGGACTTTAAAGGCAGTTGGGATGACCATTTTGTGGTTGATCGAGTTTGAATACAATAATAACTACCATTCCAACATTAAAATGACTCCATATGAAGCTTTGTATGGGCAGAAATATAGGTCACCGATTGGCTAGTTCGAGGTAGGTGAAGCTGAGTTGTCAGGACCTGATTTAGTATAACAAGCAGTGGAGAAAGTGAAGTTGATTTAGGAGTGGCTATTGATAGTCCAAAGTTGACAGAAATCTTATTTAGATGTTTGGCGTCGAGTCCTAGAGTTTGCTGTTGGCGATGGGTATTCTTAAAAGTTTCCCCTCTGAAGGGCGTCATGAGATTTGGTAAAAAGGAAAAGGTTAGCCTCAGGTACGTCGGATCGTATAAGATTATTTCGAGAGTTTTCCAGGCAGCATATGAACTTCAGTTACCTCTTGAGTTAGAAACAGTCCATCCGGTCTTCCATGTATCGATGATACACAAGTCTATAGGAGATCCCTCTTGCATAACCCCAGTAGAGGATGTTCAGATTACAGAGGATTTGTCCTACGAAGAGATTCCAGTTGCCATTCTATATTGTCAAGTTTGAAAATTACAAACTAAAGAGATAGCCTCTGTTAAGGTGTTATGGAGAAACAATAACACAGAGGAAATAACATGGGAGGCGGAAAAAGATATGAAGTCTAGATATCCTCATCTTTTCCAAACTGAAGGTTCATAATGATAATCTTGCGATAACTTACTTTTATTTATACTTTACCCCAATAAGCTTATTTTATGAACCCTATTTAAGTGAAAATTGGAGTAGGAGGTGACAAATGCAAGTTAGACAACGAGATCCAACGCTTGAGCTGAGTTATGGCTTACTATATGACCCTATTGGTAGTATAGGGTCATGTGAGGCTAATATAGTAATATATGTTACATTGTATGGCCTTGTGAGATGGTGGTTGTATTTTCTGGATGTGTGATAGGCATCGGATAGTCCTATTTATAGAGGAAACTCTGTTGAAATTTCTAAAAAATTCTAAGAGTTAGAACCCTCCAATAGGGCACCCCAACATTCGAGAACGAATGTTCTTAAAAGGGAAGGATATTACACCCCGTAAGTTTGCGTCAAAGTACATAGTTGACAAAGGTAAGTATTCCAAGAAAGTATAAGGTCTTGTATAAGGATAACGAAGGTTTAAAACAAGTTTAAGGAAGTATTTAGAAGTATAGAAGTTAAACAAATCGAAGAACGCACGTCTCGACAAAGTAGCATTTCTTCTAAGAATTCTGCGGACCGCAGAACATGTTTGCGGGTTGCACTGTTGAACACAGAAAAGATCAGATAAGTTGGGATTTTGAGGCTGTTATGCGAATTTGGAGTATCATACTTTCACGCAATTCACAGGGTTTAACAAACAATCGATATTTCAAGCCAAACAACTTACGCCAAAGAGTCCTGACAAATAATGATTTTGACGAGATTCAACATTTTTGAACCAGGAAACGCTCTATTATGTTATTATTAATCAAGGATTTATGATATAGGTAGAATGACCCTCACAAATTGCGAATACTAATTTGTTAAGAATTAATCAGATTGAGGATATGTCATCAAGTAATAATTGAAAAATGATGTTTTCTTCCCTGCATTAAGATTTCAAACTCAAACTTGTCATAAAAAAAGCAATCAATCAGAATCAAGAAAAAAAGAGGTTCTGTGAACCACATAATGGTTATGTGAGTCGCAGAACAGGCAACAGAAGTGAGCGGTGCCACCAACCTAGCCTCCTATTTAAGTCCTTAACTCATTCTTGGGCTTCATTTTTCCCTCTCTCAGACCCTATACACCCATTAACATTCTCAAGAAGTTTTCCCTTGATCAAGATCCAAATTCGACTTAAGTTATGTAAATCTAACATTGATAAGCCCGTAGCACTTGCTAGATCGTCCTTCTTCATCTGGTGGTGGATTTGAAAAATCCATCAGAGTGAAGTAAGCTCAAATATGACTTGATCTTGGAGATTAAGGTAAGATTTCACTTCTTTCCCATGAATTGGGAGTTGTCTACATCATATCTAGTGAGATTGAGTTTGAAAACTCATAAGTTGAAGTGTTGTAGTTTGTTGGGCTGTTTCTAATTACTCTTAAGTGAATTAGTGGTCATAAATCATGGATAAATGGTTGATTATGTTGTTAATGATGTGATAAACATGTTGGGAAAGAAGAAGAAGATATAATGAAGTATTAATTGTCGTTATAAAGCGAGCTTGTCACTCAATCTAGTGTAACTTAGTTCCCCGTAGTTGACAATGGTTTCATTATCGTTCTGTTGTAGGTCAAAGCGTTACGCCCTGTGAATACCTTGTGGATTATGTCGGCTTGATGACGGGAGGTATGCATGACTTACCCTTTCTTTCGTTGGCATGATCCTAGTAGAAACAATTCACAATGAAACGTCCCTCAAAAAGATTCTACTCTTAAATGTTATAAATATTCTTGTACTTCATTCCTTGAAGATGTTTCTTGTATTTTGTGTGTCCCTTGTCGGGAGTACTTTCCGCATCTTATATTATCTCCCATTATGTGATATTATGTGCTCCTTGTTGGTTTCATGATAGCTGATATATGTCTACATGATTATAGTTGGAGGGTAACGACCTTATGTCACTCCGACCATGTTTATGATGTTCTTATGAGGTATTTTATGCATTATATATATATATATATATATTTTTATGACACCGAATCATGCTATAGTCAGTCGGGTACAATACATATATGTGCACACCACTACAACTAAGTATGTTATGATGATGTAACCCTAGAGAGCGGCTTGATGAAAATGATATAGCCCCATTGTGTGGATTATATATATGTATATTTTCCTAAACTAAAAGTATGCATGTCATACGTCCTTAGTGGCATCAAGAGTTACATGTTGTTTCTCTTGTCTTTATTTACATTACCGCGTCTATTTATATTTTATTGCCTTACATATTAAGTACATTCTTTTGTACTGACGCCCCACTTACTGGGGGGCATTGTGTTTCATGTCCGCATGTGTAGGTAGACAGACTGATGCACCCTCTCAGTAGGTTGTCCGGTTTAGCGGTTGGTTGCCACACTCCATTCATCCTAGAGTTGTTGTGGAGAGTTGAGAGGGTATGCTACTTATGTATATATACGTTTGGGTATGCCGGGGTCCTGTCCCGACCTTCTGTTATGTTATGCTACTCCAAGAGGCTTGTAGACTCGAGTCTTATGTACAATTATTTTATATGGCCTTGTCGGCCTTCCTGTTAGTCTGTTGATAGCTATTGTGGCCTTGTAAATCCTTGTTTATGTATAAATGGTTGGGTTTTCTATTTTACAGATCATTAAGTTCAGATTTTCTATATGACTATCATTCTGAGGCCTTGTCGGCCCAAATACTTGTATGTCCAGATTATGTTCTAGAAGTGGTACACTCAGGCCATCGAGGCACCGGGTGCCAGCCACCCTCCAAGGTTGGGGTGTGAAAATCTAACCCTCAATTCACAACTGATATCAACCAAATACATCTAAAATCTCAAGTTAATTCATACATAACATGTGAATACCTCCAAAACCTAAATAGAAACAAGAACCCCCTTCATACGCTATATAACACCCAACAAATCAGTAACAACTCTCAACTATCGACTTGCTACATCTAGACATATCTAAGTCTCAATCTAGTTCATACACATTAGAAAGAGGGTGATTCTTACCTCAAATGTCAAGAACAAGCTCTAACTTCACTTTTCTTCAACTCAAGCGATATTAAACTTCAGCAACTAGAGAAACATAACCCCAACTAGCACCACAAGTTAATCGAAAAGGGAAAATCACCTCAAAATCTTATAAAACTTGATCTAACAAGTAGAGGAACCTTTATAGGGTATTTAGAGACTTATCTGATCTAGAGGTGCTTAAAAATGACTTATGAAATGAAAGCACCACTTCAGCCCTTAAATAGAAAACCCCCACCGCCTCAGGAATACGTCCTCATCTACGACGCAAACAAAAAAAAGCGGCTGCAGATTATGGCACATTTCATAACATAAGTGTTGCCTTGTTTCCAAGCCATCCTGCATCTAGTTTTGTGGGGCAAATCACCATTTGCGATGTAAACACCCTTCCTAAGTCACTAAACTTGGCCGAAACGAGTATCATTCGATTAGTTTCACCTCTAATACTTACGATACTTCCTTAACACTCGTTTAAACTATTGCTATCCTTTCTAATATCATCAACCTTCCAAGTTCGCCTTAACCCACCCACGATGGATTCGAACGCGAAACTTTGGGGCGTTTCATCATACAGGTACAAGTGACACAATTTGAGGTAGCCCTAACATAACAAAGTAGGGGGAGAGGCTTCACAAAGTGCAAGCAGAACTTAGTAGATATTTTGTAACACCTCAACTATCGACTTGCTACATCTAGACATATCTAAGTCTCAATCTAGTTCATCACATTAAAAAGAGGGTGATTCTTACCTCAAATGTCAAGAACACGCTCTAACTTCACTTTTCTTCAACTCAAGCGATATTAAACTTTAGCAACTAGAGAAACATAATCCCAACTAGCACCACAAGTTATTCGAAAAGGGAAAATCACCTCAAAATCTTATAGAACTTGATCTAACAAGTAGAGGAACCCTTATAGGGTATTTTGAGACTTATCTGATCTAGAGGAGCTTTAAAATGACTTATGAAATGAAAGCACCGCTTCAACCCTTAAATAGAAAAACTCCACCGCCTCAGGAATACGTCCTCATCTACGACGCAAACCAAAAAAAGCGGCAGCAGATTATGGCACATTTCATAACATAAATGTTGCCTTGTTTCCAAGCCAGTATGCATCTAGTTTTGTGGGGCAAATCACCATTTGCGATGTAAACACCCTTCCTAAGTCATTAGACTTTGCCGAAATGAGTATCATTCGATTCGTTTCACCTCTAATACTTACGATACTTCCTTAACACTTGTTTTAACTATTGCTATCCTTTCTAATATCATAAACCTTCCAAGTTTGCCTTAACCCACCCACGATGGATTTGAACGCGAAACTTCGGGGCGTTTCATCATACATGTACAAGTGACACAATTTGAGGCAGCCCTAACATAACAAAGTAGGGGGAGAGGCTTCACAAAGTGCAAGCAGAACTTAGTAGATATTTTGTAACACCTAGTATTTTCGGGTAATGGTCTGAATACACAAATGTAGGCCAGTAAACCCGGACCCCGGGAAATTTATGTTGTACTTACATATACTAATAAGGAAATTAGTATATAGACGGATGTGATCCCGAAATAATTTTTGGATCTAACAAGTGCAATGACGGGGAGTAATAATAATAATTTATATCCCCAAAGACGTTATAGACTAGTGTCATATTACAGGAATTATGACATTAGGTTTAAGAAGATTTTATAAGTGGCCGAGATTTAAGTGAATCAGGATCGAGAATTTAGTTGCGTGTATAATTAATTAATTGTGGGATTAATTAATTATAGTGGGATCTACGTGTTATATTATAAACATACGGTTGGGGTGACTAAGTCTAAACAACCGATCGCTGGCAGCTTTAGAGCTTCACCAGTATCCACACATGCACCCTTCTCTTCTACTAAAAGTCTTCATCTTCGTATGATTCTGAAGAAATCCTTCTATAGAAAATCACTTACCACACTTCAATTAGAAGGAATGAGTCTCAATTGATAATCGC
Source organism: Anisodus tanguticus (assembly GCA_034509755.1). Lineage (NCBI taxonomy): Eukaryota > Viridiplantae > Streptophyta > Magnoliopsida > Solanales > Solanaceae > Anisodus > Anisodus tanguticus. Next base: position 22,111,225 of record CM067557.1, read on the forward strand.
TAGAAGTTCTCGACCAAATTGGGAATTCCCGCAAACTTCTGCGGGAGAAATTCAGAGCGTTTTGAACTTTAATTGTAATAGAATCGAGCCCTTAAACAAGCCTAGAGACTCAGAAACCAAGCCGATATCTTGGGTCTAAGAAGTTGTAGATTGAATCAATTTTTGGGTCCTGTTTCTGCTTATCAAAAACTGATTTGGGCAAAAGGTTTTCCGATGATTCTCGTCGCTATGTCTAACAGAGGTAATATTTCTTATTCCTAAAGTTTATACAAATTACAGAACATGATTCCTGCCATTGGCTCTAAAATGATTATCGAAAATGCTAAGTTTGGGTTGGGTGTTGTCGGGACTGCCGTAATTGTAAGGATTGGGGTTGCATGTGAAATTGTTGTACTGTTTTGGATATTGTAGCAGTAAGAAGAAGGATTAAGAGGGCTGGGTGTTTCGATGCATAAGTTTTGATATAGATGGAATATAGGTTCTATGCCTATAAGATATTCGATAAAATGTCTCAATGACTCTATTAATGGTGTATTGGTATGATTATGACTTAAATCGTTCATATGGTATAGATAATCATTCATAGAGCTTATGAGGACCGCATAACTTAGATAATTTCGACAACAAGGTATGCAAGGCTCTTTCTTCCTTTTGGCATATTCTACGTACAAAACATAACCGGAATATTATTCCATAAAGTACTCTACTCTTAGTAGTTAAGAATGATCATGTTATTGACTCTTATGTTAAAAGCATGTTTAAGTATGTTTCTAAGTCCTTATTGAGGCATAAGGAAAATATGTTGATATTCACAGTGTTAGCCAAAGTTACAAGGATATTGGGCTAGGATGTGTTATTGTCATTCATGCATTCTCATTTGCATTGCATTCATTTATTACCCTGGACCACTTGTTCTATGCACATTACTATATGGTAAATATTATATATATAGGGGTTATGGGGAAAGGGAAAGGCGTTGTATCCGCACACCACCTGCAACTGGTACAGACTATCACAAAAGAGCCTTAAGAGGCTAATATGATGTGATGATGTGATGTGATGTGATTCCTATGTGGCTTATTGGGACGGGTTGCATGATCCACAACACTAACATTATTTGGGACGGGTTGCACGATCTGCAACACTAATATATATATATATATATATATACCGCATTTGCATCATGCATACATTCGTTTACCAATATATGGTATGATGCCAACATAGGCCCTTATGTTAAGGAAGATGCCCGAAGAGGCTGATGTATATGTATACTGCATTGTGCATAACATTTAGGCATGTGTATTAGGGCCCTCAGATGCATTTACTGATGTTTAGATGTTTCTGTTTCAGACTATGATATATCTCTGCTATGTTTTTTCTTATGCCTGACATACTCAGTACATTAGTCGTATTGACGTTCCTTTTGTTGGGGACGCTGCATTTTATGTCCGTAGGTTCATATTGAGAGAGTGATGGTTCGCACTAGTAGGTTGCTGGTTCAGCTGGTATTTGGAGCACTCTATTCGTTTCCGAGTTGCGGTCTGGTCGTGGTATATTTTACTCTTTAGAAGCTTGTAGATAGGCGTCTGTGGTTAGTTGTCATGTATGACCTTGTTGACCTTGATATATAATGTGTACGTTAGGGCTTTCGGGTTGGAACTTTATATAATCTATTTGGGCTCACTCCATATTCAAATATGATTAAGTGGTGAGTGTGTGGTTACTGGTGCCCGACAGGTAGGGTCCAGGTGCCGTCGCGGCCCTCCGATTTAGGCTGTGACAAACTTGGTATGAGAGCAGGATTGTCTTAGGGAGTCTACAAGTCGTGTCTAGTACAGTCTTGGTTATAGGTGTGTTGCGTGCCACACTTATAAACAAGAGGCTACATGGCATTTAGAGTTGTTTCCATTATTTCATAATCTAGATCGTTCGATAGAGCAGAGTCTTAAGAATTTGAGTTTAACTCGTGCGTGTACTGTTTCGATATTGCCGATTACCAAAAAGGATTTCGGTTAATTCATATTTGTATCCAGTGATTAAGATCCCTTAGAATAGCTCTGGAACTCTGTATGCTTGTATTCTTGTACCTTTAATCCGTGATGATTAAGATGCCTTAAACTACTACCATACATGTTAATGTAGTTTGAGAAAGATCTTTTAATTTGATTCTAATTACTATTGGTATTCTTTATCTGAAAATGAGGTTTCTAATGAATGGTTTCCTATATGTTATTTTGTGGGCTCTGCTTTATATACTTAGTTGTTGGAATTGTTTATCACATCATAGGGTGACTGTTATTCAAAGTTGAAAACATTCACTATCTTCAATTTATTTTAACTATTGATACAAATCCGATTTCTTAAAATAGAATTTGAATGTATTGAGACATGACTAACTGAATCCTTATTGGTATTTGCGGCTAAGTTTTTCTTGTTGTTGGAAACAGTCGGCTGCTGTTTTGCTACTATTGCTGCACTTTCATAAGAATGATTGTCATCTGAAATGACATTTCTATGTTCTTCATGCCTTAACATATGAAAATCTTAACATGTATGTATCTTTCCCCTATCTAATCATAAGTCACAAATGCATATGTTTTGCATTGAACCCTGAATAATGGCATTCCTATGGCCTATTTGAAATGCACATACTATGTTAAGGATCTGCAGATGGTAGCCTTAAATTAAACCACCCTGCATACTAATTGAGACCATGTCATGCTTCTTAAGTCCTATTTGTTATATTGTGGGTTACATGCTTAGGATAAAATTTCTATGTGTTACCATGTTATTGCATCCATGTTTGATGTCAAGAAAGGACTGAGTCTCATTTTGTCCGCTGGAAAACCTGACTTAGCGAATCACTTCCAGGCGGACATTAAATCTATCTCGTGCCAGTGGCTCTTGTGCGCCTCATTTATGCTGGTGGCATACCGTATTATGAGGAACACTCACAAAAGCCGTGGCCTTCCGCTATGTTAGACCCTCCCCTAGAAGTACAATGGTGGGTCCCTCCGGAAGTGGTAATCTCCGTTTGACTTGAAATGAGCCTTGTTCAGCAGGTGCGCAACAAGTATTCTTTCACAAGTTTGACGCAAGTCGTACCTCCCAGCCCCCTTAGCTACTTGTACTAAGAAACTAGGGCGCTATAGGGAAGTTCGTGCCTGCTTATCCCGGCTACAATAACTATCGAACATCGTTTGAATAATGGCGCTTGTATATCCCTAGGCGTGGGTCTGTACTTTCCCCTATTAGAGAAGGGCGGGGTTTGGAACCCTCAAGCAAGACATGATCTACATAATAAGACATCATAACGCCTAGAGATACATGTACGGTTCATCGCGTTACTTATCCAAGCTGTCGGATAGTCGGATATGCCGTACTCTGATTTTAATGAGGTTAGGAACCATTTGCTATTTTGCTCATTATTAGGTAACACATTCCCGTTTATCGATTTTAAGGTCAGGGTGACACATTGTCACTTTCGCTTTAATAATGAAAGATATGGAGTCATGCAAGGAGCGTGCTTTACTAATATAATAGAAATCGGCTTTCTCCATCTATTTTTGTTTTGCCCGAACTCTTCCTGAGTTTCCCTCCTAGCGAACGGGGAAAGCTTATCCCTCACTCGCATCGCCTAATTGAGCAGAACGCCACTCGGCTCCTACAACTGGTCTCACTTATAGTTATAGTGTCGAACACACATAAGTATTGATTTTGTTGTCCTTACGACGGTTGTCAAAGACCGGATCTTTGCACTTCGTGACCCTATTCGAGTATATGCTTAGTGCAATGCCTCATAGAACAATGAAGTAATGTATACATATGAGCTTCGACCCTCAGCAGCTCGAATAAAAAATCAACTATTCATTTATGTTACCTGTTGTGGACCTTCAACGTTTCACCTTTCATAGATCTGGGAAAGGCGGTTTTGGTTTGGGAAGTGACGTTGAGGCTGGGCACGTGCGAGTTGTAATAAAGAAAGCAAAGGGAAATCAGAGGAGTTAGAGCAGGGCTAAAAGCGACTGCCTAGAAAACTAATAGTAGAGTGACGCGAAGGACCTCTAGCAACTCTACTACCGCCTTTCCTACCAAAAAGCTAACCCAACCGAAGGAAATTACATAAGGTCTGGAAAGGGCTGTAAAGAATAGAATTCCTTCATCCCTTTCTTCCCCTATTCCGGAGATAGATATAGCCCTCTCGAAACCTAGTTGTTAGAGTTTCATTTTGGGCTAATAAAAAAAGGAATCCCCGAATAGTTTTTTCCTTCTCTTGCAAGGTATAGAACAACTAAGGGTACTGGTCCTGCTCGCTTTGATTCTACTCCTGTGGTGACCAAGAAGCAGGACCTTGAGCTTAACCAGCCATTGATAATCATTACTTTTTTGGTTTCCAATCGGGATGGAGATTCAGGTCCGGTGTAGGGGACACCTTCTTCATGATCTAGGGGTCAAATATAGCATGCGCTAAGCAGGGAGAGCTCCTCTTTGGTTCCATCTGTCCATATTCTTCTTCCCTTCCATCTTGGGGAATTCGGTCTTGATTGTTTCATGTAGTCGATTCGCTCAGCACCCTCCATGAACAGGGTCCATGAGCTCAGGAAGAGAAGTGGGGCCTTCAGTCAACCAAGAGAGGTCCAGCCCTTCCTGATCTTTCAGAATTCGTTGCATTCTTTCGAGCTGTTCAGTCAGCTTTCAGCCACCCATCCAATCCTGTTGATCCTGACCTACAGAAAGGGGTAAATGAGGTAAGAGAAGCCCTCATCCATGTTTCGGTGACTAGAAGAGTCAGCCGGAGATAGGTCTGTGCTTTAGTCAGGGGGTAGCTCGTCAATACTAGGTGTTGATCAGTCATCCAAAAGAGAGGGGCTCTGAGGACCAGTTTGACATCTCATTCAAGAGAGAGTGAGTCATCCCTCCATTTCCTATGTTGAGGGGCCAGAGTGAGTGAAAATGATGCACTACACGGATGCTATTTGGACCCTACGAAAAAAGCCCCGAGCTGGTCCGTACCAACCAAGAAGATTGGCTTCATTTGCCATGTTGAGGGCTCAGAAGAAGCTCATGTTGGAAAGCAAGCATGTGCAAAAACCCATTAGGTCTTGAAGAGCCTGAGGTCTTCCTGACCTACGACTGATTTACTCAGGCCCTTTCTCACTAATTTTTTCCTTCATTCGGAGAAGTCATCAGGAATGGAACTAGTGGAAAGTCGTATGCAGAAGATGCTGGGCAAAGACGAAGACTTTGGAAGCGGAAGATGCACCGATTGATGCTCTTCCAGCCCAGCTGCTGTTTATTGAGCTCAAAGTGGATGAGTGAGAGGATTTTATATGCTCTCTATGCTATGGTATTCTCAATTGCCTAGTCTCGGTTCAAAAACAGTGGAAAGATCCATCCATCAGCCTTTCTATCTCCACAGCGCTGACCTGCACTTTCCACCTAGTTCACCGACCTCACGAGTCTGATTTGGCTCTATATTGTCTACCAAGGAAACTTCAAACAACTCCACTGCGACTGAGTGATCTCATCGATCTGACATTCCTACTCGGTATGAAAGGACTCTTGACTGACTCTGAGACTCAGTCTTCTGACTTGGATTGGCATACTAGGGTCAATTCCACCCTATCCTATTGATTCCATATCATTTACGTACAACTAAGGTTTTCATTCCTAACTCATCAAATCAAGTAGACAGACTTCTAGGTGACGTGGCCCTTTCCTGACATCATCACACCAGCGCTTTCAAAAAAAAGAAAAGGCGCGAAGCGAGCAGCCTTACTCTCATCTATTTGTCGAAATCTCTCTGAGCTGAATGATGTCACTCGAGGGTTGAGCTTTCAAAGGCTTTTTCAAGACCATCCAAGGCTTTCCATTCTGCAAGGCGTATAGAGCCCGCTTTTCTTCTTCGATGAGCAAGCTCTGGTGGATTTCCACGCCTTTCAAAGGAAGAATTCCCACTTCAAAGAAGCTCTTCAAGACCTTCCTCACCCGGGTGGTGAGCTAGGAGGGAAGGAACATTCCATGCATGGAATGATAGAACAGAACGACCGACAACTACTTGGGTTAGGTGGCTCAGTGTGACAGGGAAGGGCGAACGAAGTGGTAGTCAACTTCTATGTGCTTAGAGCGGGGATTGAACACAGGATTGGCCGCCAATTGTGTAGCGCTAGCATTATAATAGTGCAGGAGAAATTGATAGCGAAATGGCACCGCTAGATCGCGTATCAAGTAAGAAAGCCATAAAGTTCAGAGGTAGTAAGGGCAAGTGCCTTGTACTCTGCTTCGGCACTAGACCTGAAAAGAGTCGGTTACTTTTTAGAAACCCAAGTCAGTAGGTTTTTCCAAGAAATACACAGAAGCCTGTAGTGGACCGTCTGCTATCGGGGCAGCCAACCAAGTCAGTATCGGAGAATGCAAAAAAGGTGGTTAACGGTCCCGAACTGATGGTTAGGCCAAGGCCAAGAGAACCCTTCAGATACAGTAAAATGCTACAGCCTGGAGATGTACGGTGGTGAGAGCGTGAATGAACTGACAAACTTAATTGACGGCATAACAAATGTCAGGTCTGGTGAGAGGGCGGTACTGAAGGGCGCCAACAATACTACGATATTCTGTTGCATCAGAGAGAGTAGAAGCACTTTCCTTCACGCTGAGTGTGAACTTCCGATTTCAGGCTGCTCTTAGACCAGGAAGATTACTTATGACATCAATCAGCTAGGTCCGTCGTATGTCGAATAGTTTGTCATTGCATGCTTCCCTTTCTTATGCTAAAGTTAGTCTTTAGAAAGTTTTCTGATGAGCAAACTCTTTTTCTTCAGATTCCTTTTAGTAATAAAGAAATATTTGAGGCCTTTTATCTCGTCCAAGGCCTCAAACCTGATATATGAGAGGAGATGTCTTTAGGAGCAGCTAAAGAAAGTGTCTAAACGCATCCAGGGACCATGGTTGGTCACTGGGGACTTCAATTGGTCCTTTCTTTCTCCTCTTTCACCAGTGAGTGGTGAGTTTCCCTTTTTTTTCTTGGTAGATGTACCTCTTGGATTCGAACTTTGTTCCAACAGCTGCCATACGTGAGATCCTGATCGTCTTCCTCCCAATGTTGTTGCCTGCTGGGGGAAGGAAGGAAAGTAGGGCTTCCTTCTAGGACCGGAGAAGGTCAAACTCTGGGCGGGCTGCCAGGTTTCGCCTACGCAACGGTTTCACAAGATTGAATCTTTTTTGTTCAACCCAAGTGTTGGAGTTCCAGAGCACGAGGGAATGGACTTTCATTCCCAGGACTGCCTCGTCTATGTATTCGGCGCCTCTCCCGATTGCTTGAAGATAGGTGCGCGATACGATAAAGGCCCCTGGGAGAAAGCAATGAAAAGCTAGGGTAGAACCACAGAGCCGACCCAAGCGAAGATCGGCACTCGAAGCAGCCCGAAAAAGGGAAAGCCGTGGAGATGGTAGACTCGCCAGTCAGGCACAGCGTGAGGCTGACTACACTATAGTAAATCGGGAGGTTACAATTCCTGTTTCAATTTCTGGGAGTGAATGTAGTAAGTGCAAATGGTGGATCAGGTGTGAACATCAACCAAATGCGTCTTGGGAATTGGCAATAGCTAAACATTGTGGCATCACAATTCAAGCTACGTATGGCTGGCGTACAACCTATGGGATTTTTAGCCAAAATAAAAAGAATAAAAAAGGATGCCTGCATTGCTACCTTTAGTCCAATCTTAGACAAAGAGCAATTTGGATATGAAGCACTGCTGGGTAGACTATGGCTCAAATTAGGTGATTCATGATAGGGCTAAAATAGAAGAAGTAATTTCGTATATAAAGATATGGGTTTCCTGGTTTAGATCGAAATGGAATCCTCGAAAACCAGGGTTGGAGTATTAGACTTATTCTGCTTCGATAGAGGCACTGTAACCGTAAGTGGAATAACAATCATTCAGCCGATTGCTCTTACTCTTATCCTTCCTTCGCTGACACAGAAAAGAGAGAGAGAGAGCAAGAGCACTCCCCAAGCTAAGGATGAGTGCCAAAGAGAAGATGCGCAAGCTAGTCTATCAGAAGGAGAAAGCGAGGGAGTGAGATTTTAGGTTTCATTAGGGTAGACTGAAGACCAAGCCAATCTCGAAACAAAAAAGAAAACTTATTGCAATTACGAATGTGAACATATGCTTTCTCATTAGACTATTTTAACCGATTATTTATGTCGACCCTACGCTACGATTCTTCTTCTCTTATGAAATTTCTAGTTAGATGAACACTGCTCTGCTGCATGACGGAGTGATCTTTCCCTCTTATGAAAGCCGGTATCTCACTTTCGAAAGAGAGTCTCGATGTGGCGGTGTACACCTAGCTCCATAGCTGGGCTAGTCATTGGCTAGAGGGCGATCGATCTACCGGACCTGAGGCAGCCGATAATGTTATGTAAAAAGGACCAAGGAGGATCCTATCCAAAAGGACAAGGAAGAGGAGTTGGAGCTAGCTTTAGGGGCGGAATCAAAGTGAAGAAATTCGTTCATGTCACGACGATCTATATGGAAGGGCAGTTTTGTTGATGCATTCCTTTTGAGAATGAAGAAGAAGAGAGATCTTCTTTTTAACAGGAAAATTTGGTCACGTAGATCTTCTATTTCGCCGGAATTCGTTGATTGCTCCGTACGAATTTACAATGGAAAAACTCTTGTTCGTTGTAAGATTACTGAAGGAAAGGTTGGTCATAAATTTGGAGAGTTTGCTTCTACATGGAAATGAAGACCTTGGAGAACAAATATTGGACCGGGAAGAAAAAAGGGGAAAAAGTAAAGTCTAAGCGCATATGGCACAGAAAGGAAATCCTATTTCGATAATACTTGATCTGAATCGTAGTTCAGATTCAAGTTGGTTTAGTGAGGGTCATCGCGAAAGTCACCGAATGGGTCAGTATTTTAGTTCACCAGATTAGAATATCAAAGGAGGACGTTGTAGATGCCCGGGGTGGACACGACTTCTTCTAAGGCTAGAAGACCACTGGAAGACACCCAGGACTATAACATGTCGTGAAAGAAGCATACTTGACGGGCGTGCTTCGACCGTGTCTCCGGGGCACAGTTGAATGTAGGTATCATGAACGCGAGGTGCAGGATACCAGGCTGAGAAACCCGGGAAACCATTCCCCTATGTGCCAATCTCTAGCGCATCTAGGGCCCCGGCGCCCAGCTCAGTTAGAGAGGCCTAGCCTGATCTGAGAAGTCCTAATTCGGTTCAGTTAGACTTCATTCAAGATGCCACTGTCCTGGGAATCAATAAGAAAACAAGTGCTAAGTTTCAGATCAGTGAATAAACCGAAAGCAAAAAAGAGACATTTCTCGCTCAGCGCCTAAAGCGCACTATGCTCTGCTTCAACTTAGGAGAGTTTTCGGTGGAATCGGTGAACCACGCGAGCTGGTTAGATGGGTGGGATAGAAGGCTCATAGTACCTGCTAGCGCGGCTAGGCAGTGGAAGGGAAGGAGCCTAAATCGACCCCCTTCTTTTTTTCAAAGAAAAAAGCAGTAAGAAGTAAGGAGATTAAACTCTCGGATGAGACTAAGCAACTACCGACCGTTCCGATGCGCCCTTGACCTATTTTGATGTTGACCAAAAACCTATCTCTAAAGTGGAGCCTAGTTTAAGCTGTCAAACAAGTGATGATTGAATGAAAGAAAAACCAAACGTAGGGATATGGATGGAGTCTCGCTCGGAAAGAGAGTTGTAGGATTCGTAAAACAGGAGAAGAGCCTTTACTTTCAAATGACAACTGCTTCTTCCTGCTGTAAGGGCCTTGCACGAAACCAAACCTCCCCCCGCCTGATCAAGTACATATTGCTTCACTGGTAGGCCTACTTAGGTTAGGGTTCCAAACCTCAGTTCCTACCAACCTTCGGTGTGTAATCTACATCTTTCTAGCTATAACTCGGTCGAATAAGAATCATTGATTCCCTCTGCTGTCAATTTCTTATTCATTGCATTCGACCTTCCGCTCCTCTCCTTCCTTATAGTAAAGGCGAGTGGTTTTCAGCTCCTTTCTTATCTCAAACCATAACTAGTCTTCACGTTAGGAAAGATAAGGGAAGACCGCCTGAGCGAAGCGACCGAAGGAACTTGACTTATCCGAACCGAACGATAGCGTCTTAAAGCGTTTCCTATCACGAGCAGCCTCACTCCTTGATCGGCGAGGATGAGCATCTTAAAGTATGGGGCAAAAGATGTTGCGTTTTGACTTTGTCTCTCGGGATCCACCACGGGATGGGTTTGAGAGCCGTGTGATGGGTGACTATCTAGCACGGTTTGGAGAGCACTTTTAGTCTGCGCTGGTGAATGGAAGCCCCCTATCAAGAAAGAAGGAAACGACTCTTCCCACGACGGAGTCACCATTAACTCTATTTATTATTATGGTAAATCAGTGTATCAAGATGTCAATCTGAGATCTTATTTTGGTTCGATACGTCCACCTACGAGACTCACCTTTGGCTTTCGTCTTGGTAGGTGTATTATTATACATTTTCACAAAAGAACATTCATTCATTTCTTTCTTCCCTGTCGACCACGACGACTGAAATGACATGAAAAATCCAAACCCGTAAAGGAGAAGGGCCGGTGGGGGGCATTTGGGAAAGTTGGGCCGATCGGGTGTCTTCATTTAAGCGACGGTACAGAAGAAGAACTAAATGAAGTGAGAGGCCGGGGGCAGGGAAAAGAGTCGAGTCGATCATGCTCGACGCTAGGGAGAAGCAAAATGAAATCTGGATTTGGCCGAAAAAGAAGCAAGGCTATGGATATCATGACCAATCACCATCGATAAAGAAGAATCTTTCTAAATCATAACCAACCAAACTGCCTTGAGTGCTTAACAAGAGGTTTGCATGTACTTGTTCACCTATTCTATGTTTACACTGCCTGCTCCTGAACTCAAGTCACTTAGTTTTAAAATGCTTACTTAAGCGAGAATAGGAATCCTGAACCAGTATACTTGTTGTCACATGTCACCAATGGTTCAAAATGATAAAGACGGGCTAGTCTCAATATGCTAGTTTGAAGAATTGATATATGAATGACTGTTAGAGTCTTGTAGGATAGATAAATATTTACAAATGCATAACTTATCTATTTCTTGGCTATATTTGCTTATACCTGGATATATTAGGGTGATTAATGTACTGTGGGAAGAGTATATAGTGGTTGTTGATGTGGATTTGTGTATCTGTATGAATATGGTCTTAAGATTTGGATGTTTGACAACATGTGTGGAATTGGAGCTAGCATCCTAGTACTATACATGTTCTCTATTCATGATAGCACTAATATAATAAGTGTATATCAACAACATGCCTATTTTCATCTTTTGTATAAACCTGTCCTAAGGACAAACCTGATAGTCCTATGTTAAGTGTTTCACTTCATCCCTCATCTATTTATTTTTAGTTAAGCTAATTGACTGCCCTAAATGAAATTAGATAGGATAGGTGTGTGTCTGTTATGTCTATGTTTTCTTAACCTGAATTTTGTGTGGCCTGAACTATGAATAATATTTCGTATTATATCTGGTACTAAGCTGAGAACTATATGAACTGATAACATGATCATGATCCTAATTTAAAAGAGTTCTAGGTCCAAATGTTGCCCTTTGTTGACTGGTATGGATCTGAAGCAAGGTGTTGAAACTGTCCCCATCAGCTGCTGCCTGTTATTTTGGACACTGTTACACTAAACTGGTTGTCTGTTTGCATTTCTGGAGAAATGCTGAGCCTTTGTTAGGATCTTGTATGTGCTAATGTGATAAGAATGAGTTTGTGAGATCACCTATGCATCTTCCCCTTTTGAAATAGTTAAAACTAGTGTTTAATAGCTTAGTTAAAGCAAGATCTTGAAACCTGAGTTTATGTACACTTCTATGGATGTTTGGTATCTGTTCAGTACAACATCTACTAGCATGATCTCATGCCAAATAAAAATCAAGGAACTCATTTTCTAAAGGCAGTACAATCATGTATACTAGAGGGATTGTTGGACATTAGATTGGATCAGATCTGCTGAATTTTAGGATGCCTGTTTTACTCTATCCAGCCCCTGAACCATGTCTCCTGCAGCTTTACTCTCCAACTTTATTAAGGGTTGTGGTTAGCCTAGGTAAAACTTTAAATTGTATTCTGATATCTATGGCTATGCTTAGGTACTTGATTAATCTGTCAATGTTGTTATGATTATTACAGTTGGTACCTAGCATGTGAAGATATAGAGCTGTTATTTGATGTCACTTGTTGTTATTGTTTGACAGATGCTTTTGCTCTTACTTGCTGCTATTGTCCCTGCTGCACTTTGATAACAAATGTGGCCATGTTCAACCATATGCTGTTGTCCTCAGTTTGTGAAAAATGCTGCTACAAATTTTGGGCAGGGACAGATTTGAACATGAGCAGTTGTAGTTGCTGCATATCAACTTAAACCAGTGCCATGCTATTTGCATAATATCTCACTCATTTGAAAAATGATCACCTGAAATGGTTCAAACACTAGCTAAAGAACTGTGAAGTTAGAAGGAACCTGTCATGTGATGATAAAATAGTTGAAGCATGATTAATTGCACTGATTTGTTTACTGTTTCAATAACTAGGATACATATAGGACTTTTAACTAAACATGCTTCTTAGTTGAGTATGAAGAATGCATAAGATATACTATAGACCTAAGCAAGGATCCATCACCATAGTAACTAAGCCACTAGCTAAATGAAGGCTGCTTCGCACAAGATTACTGAATATTAGAATTGAAAGGTGCCACTGTGTGTTTAGTTAATTTTTATGTGGAATTGTACAGATAATTAGCATGAACTTGAGTCTATTCTTTGGAAGTGACCATAGATGGATGTGTATCTTCTCACTGAATTTAAATTAGTCCCTGAATGTCTTATTCCTTGTTTTGATGAATTGAAGTGAAAAAAAAACATGATACTTTCCCCCCTTGCTTTTATACGACTTAACCAATTGTGTGTTTATTTTTACGGTGACAAGAATTAGATGTGTTGCACCAACATTCGAGGATGAATGTTTCTAAGGGGGGAGATAACGTAACACCCCGTATTTTTGGGTAATGGGCTGAACACACAAACGTAAGCCAGCAAACCCGGACCCCGAGAAATTTATGTTGTACTTACATATACTAATAAGGAAATTAGTATATAGACGGATGTAATCCCGAAATAATTTTTGGATCTAACAAGTGCAACGACGGGGAGTAATAATAATAATTTTATATCCCCAAAGACGTTATAGACTAGTGTCATATTACAGGAATTATGACATTAGGTTTAAGAAGATTTTATAAGTCGCCGAGATTTAAGTGAATCAGGATCGATAATTTAGTTGCGTGTATAATTAATTAATTGTGGGATTAATTAATTATAGTGGGATCTACGTGTTATATTATAAACATACGGTTGGGGTGACTAAGTCTAAACAACCGATCGCTGGCAGCTTCAGAGCTTCACCAGTCTCCACACATGCACCCTTCTCTTCTACTAAAATCCTTCATCTTCGTATGATTCTGAAGAAATCCTTATATAGAAAAGAACTTACCACACTTCAATTATAAGGAATAAGTCTCAATTGATAATCGCTGGAAGTTCTCGACCAAATTGGGAATTCCCGTAAGCTTCTGCGGGAGAAATTCAGAGCGTTTTGAACTATAATTGTAGTAGAATCGAGTCCTTAAACAATCCTAGCGACTGAGAAACCAAGCCGAGATCTTGGGTCTAAGAAGTTGTAGCTTGAATCGATTTTTGGGGCCTGTTTCTGCTTGTCGGAAACTGATTTAGGCGAAAGGTTTTCTGATGATTCTCATCGCTATGTCTAACAAAGGTAATCTTTCTTGTTCCTAAAGTTTATACAAATTACAGAACATGATTCTTGCCATTAGCTCTAAAATGATTATCGAAAATGCTAAGTTTGGGTTGAGTGTTGTCGGGACTGTCGTAATTGTAAGGATTGGGGTTGCATGTAAAATTGTTGTACTGTTTTGGATATTGTAGCAGTAAGAAGAAGGATTAAGAGGGCTGGGTGTTTCGCTACATGCATATGTTTCGATATAGATGGAATATAGGTTCTATGCGTATAAGATATTCGATAAAATGTCTCAATGACTCTATTAATGGTGTATTGGTCTGATTATGACTTAAATCGTTCATATGGTGTAGATAATCATTCATAGAACTTATGAGGACCGTAAAACTTAGATAATTTCGACAACAAGGTATGCAAGGCTCTTTCTTCCTTTTGGCATATTCTACGTACAAAACATAACCGGAATATTATTTCATAAAGTACTCTACTCTTAATAGTTAAGAATGATCATGTTATAGACTCTTATGTTAAAAGTATGTTTAAGTATGTTTCTAAGTCCTTATTGAGGCATAAAGAAAATATGTTGATATTCACAGTGTTAGCCAAAGGTACAAGGATATTGGGCCAGGATGTGTTCTTGTCATTCATGCATTCTCATTTGCATTGCATTCATTTATTACCCTGGACCACTTGTGCTATGCACATTACTATATGGTAAATATTAATATATATAGGGGATATGAGGAAAGGGAAAGGCCTTATATTCGCACACCACATGCAGCTGGTACAGACTATCACAAAAGAGCCCTAAGAGGCCAATATGATGTGATGTGATGATGTGATGCCTGTGTGGCTTATTGGGACGGGTTGCATGATCCACAACACTAACATTAATTGGGACGGGTTGCACGATCCGCAACACTAATATATATATATATATATATATATATATATATATATATATATATATACCGCATTTGCATCATGCATACATTCGTTTACCAATATATGGTATGATGCCCACAGAGGCCCTTATGGTAAGGAAGATTCCCGAATAGGCTGATGTATATGTATACTGCATTGTGCATAACATTTAGGCGTGTGAATTAGGGCCCTCGGAGGCATTTACTGATGTGTTAGCTGTTTCTGTTTCAGACCATGATATATCACTACTATGTTATTTCTTATGCCTAACATAATCAGTACATCAGTCGTACTGACGTCCCTTTTGTTGGGGACGCTGCATTTTATGCCCGCAGGTTCATATTGAGAAAGTGACTGTTCGCACTAGTAGGTTGCTGGTTCAGCTGGTATTTGGAGTACTCTATTCGTTTCAGAGTTGCGGTCTGGTCGTGCTATGTTTTACTCTTTAGAGGCTTGTAGATAGGTGTCCTGTGGTTAATTGTCATGTATGGCCTTGTCGGCCTTGGTATATAAATGTGTAAGTTGGGGCTTTCGGTTGGAACTTTATATAATCTATCTGGGCTCAGTCCATATTCAAATATGATTAAGTGGTGAGTGTGTGGTTAGTGGTGCCCGGCAGGTAGGGTCCAGGTGCTGTCGCGGCCCTCCGGTTTGGGTCGTGACATATTTACATTTATAAGAGGAGTACGGGGAACAAAAGGCATGATGAAGTGGTTCCAAGATGGGAAAGGATTACTATGTTCATCCAAGCATATGTGAATGGAAGAAAAAAGAAGCTCAAGCTTTCATAAAGTTCAAAATGAGGAGGGAGATTGGCTGACATCAAATAATGAGATGGAAAATGAAGTTAGCAGTTTCTTTGAGAGATAATTTGTAGAAGACAATGTGTCGGAAACCTTTGACACACTACAACACATTCCTTTCATGATAACTGAGAAACACGACCATTAGCTTTTTAAACTACCTACATGAGATGAAATAAAGGTGACAGTCTTTGGCTTGAGTAGAGAGAGCTCTAGTCAGGTCTGTTTTATCAATCTTGTTGAGAGATCATAAAGGAAGACATAACAGCTGTTGCGAGGAATTTCTTTGTGGGACACGAGCTTGCTAGATTTGTAACTCATATAAACTTAATATTGTTACTAAGAGGGATCAAGTAAACACTGGGTCATTCACATAAATTCCCCTATTTCGTGGTGGTCTTTAATTTCCCCCCCTCAAATTTGTGGTCTTTAATTTTTATCCATAATATTTTTGGCGCGGCACAAGATAAATTTCGGCCGGGATAGTTTGCATTTAGATTCGGCATATGTATCATAACATCTCATAAGTTATACCGGACAAGGCAAAACTTTCAACATTCAACATAATCTGAAAAAGGCATAAGTTTAGATTTCGCTCGACATAGTTAATGTTTAGCTCCGACATATATACCATCACGTCCACACAAGTCATGCCGGAAAAGGCAAAACTTTCAACACTCAACATAATAAAAAAACTACACAACTTATGTCGCATGGCGTTATTTCTACCGAACTTGTGCCGAGCGAGGCAAAAGTTTAGTTTCCGAAGATAATAATATTACAGAACTTATGTCGAGTGAAGCATATCTAGATATGTTATTAAATAAGCAGGGAAAAAATTAAAGACTACAGATATGAGGAGCAAAAGTTAAAGACCAGTGTATTTGAAGGGAAGTTCGTGCAAAAATTTCATAAACACCTTCTCATATGTTAGCCCAACCAGCTTGAGTAATTTCCTTAATAAAATCATTTTTTGAGGGTGTTGCATGAAAGAATTGTGAAATTTTGTCTGGCCTAATCTCAGATAATCGAGAAGGATTTGTGAAAGGAAGGAGTATTGTTAAGAATGTCCTATTGATTCAGAAGATCATAAGGGACAGTAGAAAAAGGACCAAATCAGCTAAATGTGATGATTAAACTAGATATAAGAAAAAAATATGATAGATCTTCTTTGTTGTTTCTTACCAAAGTCCTAAGAAGGTTTGGATGTTCAAAAAGTGTTACTGATATGATATATAAATTATTAGCGTGGCTTGTAAAGGTCAAATTTACACATTTTTTACTCAAAGTTATAGTTGCAAGGCTTCAAATATATTGATGTTAGTAATGATATTTTTTTGTATGAATAACTTTTCTGCCTTACTTTACGTGGGTTGGGAAACGAAAGGGTCATGTCTTTTCTGGTCTTCCTGTGTTCATCAAGTAAAGTGATTTTATCTTATTTTGGACCACTATTATGAAATTGAATCTCATAGATTTTAACATTACTAAAAGAAATAAGATTTAATTTTGGAGAGTTGTCAAGGCTAACTTTGGATATTTTTTACTAAATTTGTGCCTTGGCAAGGCCTAACTTTAGACTTTTTTTTGTTTTTACTGAAGTTGTAGTCTTGGCATGGCCAAGCTTCGAACATCATATCCTGAGGTCGAGCCATATATTTGGCTAAACTTCCGATATTTCCGCATGAAGCTTAGGTGAACAAACTTTTGCCCGAAATCAACAATTTATTTTTAGAATTTCAACAATCAAACACACAATTCAACATTCAAATGTACCTCAAATAAGCTCAAATTTGAAACATAAGTTTCATATATAATAAAGAACAAACCTTAATCATCTATTTGTCAACACAAAACAAATCTAACAACTCCATTTTGCAACAATGGTGGGTGCCATTGTATCCAAGCTTGTCCAACACTCATTTGCTTTCAAGCTTTTCAACCATCATGAATTTATTTTTTCATGTAGAAACAAACCCAATTCAAACCCGGAATCAACGGATAGAAAATAGCTAGTAATCTCAAATCTCAAATAAGAGGTGAAGCAGAAGCAGATCAGCCTGTCTGAAATTACCAAATACTGGGTACCAGTTAAACATTTTTAAAAATAGATACAGGTTAAATGAGGGCGACCAAATAGGATGCCTTGAAGCCATGAAAATTGCGATGGTGAAGATTCTTAAAAGGTGTCGTAAAATTTGAGAGCAGGAATAGGCCAGCAGCAGATAATTAAATTGACCGAACAGTCTAATCCAAAAAGCATTGGTACGCAGAATAGTCTATTCCCTTTTCTTTTCTTTTTTTTGCCTCAGATAGACCCAATATGCTAAGAAGATATATAATTTTAAAGTAATATGATATGTAAGATTTACAGATTCTGTGAAATCTTCATTGCAGTTGTTCACTCTTCTGCTCATTAAGTCCCTCTATTGCTCCCCCCCTGCTTTGGGTTCCACAACTACATACGCTTCTGCAGATGCTCCAAGCTAGTCACTCGCTGCATTGAAGACGTTCTGCCAATCTTGTTGGCCTCGATTGCTTCTGTTGCAGAGTTCTGATGTACATTTCCTATAGATTTACGTTTTGCATTCTAGAATCATGGTTGGGCATATGACTATTTTCCAGCACTGGATAGTAGTGATGTTTCAGATCATCTTGTTCAGGAACAGCAGCGTCTTCTGATGAGTCGAAAGGACTACCAGTGAAAGATGGCATCATTATTGTCGATATCTCAGACATAGCTTGGAATAGCGGATTCAACCCAGTAACTATTTTAACAGTTTCTTCAGCCATCTTCACCTGCACATCAGTTCATGAAGGAATGTTCTATAGGTTTCTAACCGCAAAAAGACTTCAACAATGAGGAAAGAGTGGAACAGAAGGATGATAGCACAAACAACTAAAATTCTTTATCCCCAAATAAAATCCCAACACGTGAGATCTATCTACTACGTGTTCTCTTATTCAGTAGAAGGAAAAGAGAAACTAACAGAGGGATGGAGGATTCTTCTCAACCACATTTCTATATCAGCTAGGTTTCCTAAAGTAGGTGCCAGTAATACAAGATAAGCTTGTGTCCAAGTGTAATTTAAATACAGCCAGGTAGACTTTGATAAAGAAGCACATTAGGCATTTCAACATCTAGAAATATGGAATGACAAACAAAGAGTAGTAGCAAAAGTCTAAATTTTAAACTCGTTTGACTTCTGA
Organism: Anisodus tanguticus; assembly: GCA_034509755.1. NCBI lineage: Eukaryota > Viridiplantae > Streptophyta > Magnoliopsida > Solanales > Solanaceae > Anisodus > Anisodus tanguticus. The sequence continues at coordinate 22,130,013 of CM067557.1, forward strand.
TCAATTGATAAAATTGACCACACCATGAAGATATCCTTTTCTACTATATTTACCTCACTTTTCTCCAACACAAATAAAAAGAATTTTGTTGAACCTGCTCTCTCCAAACACTGAAAGTAGCCTTACCTGTAAACGTGTACAAGTATAACACTACAATCGCTACCCATTATTAGATTAGGATTCCTCTTGTATTGTGATTAGGATTCCTCTTTCCTCTTGTATTAGGATTGTATATTGTACACTATATATATTGATATTAATGAGAAAGACTTCCTAAGAAATAATAATATCATCTTACATTATATCAAGAGCCAAAACCCTAATCTAGAAAAAATTCCTATCTTTACGCCCCCGCCCCCCCTCTTGGCCGACGAACATTATTTTTCTTCTTTTCTTTCTTCCTAAATTTCCATCATTCTAATGGAAAATTTGGCTACTCTCACCTCTTCTAATGCTTCCGCTTCTAACGCAGTCGTCATCCAACCATCCATTACTCTCTGCTCACCATCTTTCCATCCGGCTCTCGCCGTTACCAACATCAAGAATTTTATCCCTATAATTCTTGATCAGAAAGATGGCCAATATTGGTCATGGGTGGAACTATTTTGTATCCATGCATGTGTATATCATGTGCTTGATCATATAGACGACTTTTTCCCTTGTCCTCCCGATATGGATGACACCACATGGCGTCGCCTCGATGGAAACCCGGATGGAAACCCGTGCCCTTGGGAAGTCTTTTGGGTATGAAACCCATGCAATTTTCAAACCCAAAGTCCAATTTAACCTGTCCACCCAAACAATATCACATATACCAAAAAGCCCTAAATTAGCCAAACTAGACCTGAATTGAAATGCGGCCATGTGTGAGGAGTTTAATGCTTTAACGAAACAACATACTTGGGATTTGGTTCCTCGACCAGAGGGGGTGTATGTGATCCGTTGCATGTGGCTTTTTCGTCACAAGTTCAGGGATAGTGGTGACTTAGAAAGATATAAGGCAAGACTAGTGGCAAATGGTACTAACCAGCAGGAGGGCATTGATTGCGGCGAGACATTCAGTCCGGTTGTTAAACCGGCCACCATCCGCACAGTTCTAAGCATTTCTATGGGAAAGCATTGGCGGATTCATCAGCTAGATGTGAAGAATGCATTTCTTCATAGGGATTTACGAGAAACTATCTAAATACACCAGTCGCCTGGTTTTGTCCACCCAGCAACCCCATATTATGTGTGTCGTCTCCGTAAGTTACTCTATGGCTTAAAACATGCCCCCAGAGAATGGTATGATCGTTTTGCACAGTTCATTATACGTCTCGGGTTTACATGCAGCAGATGTGATACCTCTCTCTTTACTTTACATCGAGGCCGTGATACTGCTTATTTACCATTATATGTGGGTGACATTGTTCTTACTGCCTTTACTTCTGTGTTGAAAGATGAGATTATTGCATGGCTCAAGTCTGAATTTGCCATAGCTGATTTGGGAAAGTTGAGCTATTTTTTGGGGATCTCAGTCACTAGATCCGCTGATTGTATGTTTCTTTGCCAGCGTAAGTATGCAGATGAGATCGTGCATAGGGCTAAGATGGAAAATTGCAAAATCATGGCCACTCCAGTTGATTCTAAATCCAAACTTCGTGCAATGGTCGGTACTCCAGTGACTGATCCTACTATGTATCGGAGTCTTGCAGGTGCACTTCAGTATCTCACCTTCACCAGGCCTGACATTGCCTATGATGTCCAGCAGGTATGCTTGTTTATGCATGCCCCCAGGGAACCTCATTCACTGCCCTCAAACGTTTCATTCGATATGTTAGGGGCACACTGGATTATGGACTACACTTATACCCCTCCGCACCGAACTCGCAATTATCCTACACCGATGCAGATTGGGCAGGATGTCTAGACACTCGCCGCTCTACATCCGACTACTGTGTGTTTTTGGGTGATAATCTCATCTCTTGGTCTGCCAAACGACAATCCACATTATCCCATTCGAGTGTAGAAGCTGAGTATAGAGGAGTTGCTAATGTTGTTGCTGAGATCTGTTGGCTCCGAAACCTTCTCTTGGAGCTTCAGTGTCCTTTAAGTAAAGCGTCTCTGGTCTACTGTGATAACATATCCGCCATATACCTGTCTCACAATCCGGTTCAGCATCAGCGAACCAAGCATGTTGAGATGGATATCCACTTTGTTCGTGAGAAGGTTGCTCTTAGGCATATTAAGGTATTGCACGTGCCTTACTCATATCAATACGCAAATATTTTCACGAAGGGCCTCCCAAGACAGTTGTTCCTTGATTTCAGATCCAGTCTTAGCGTTAGGCCTCCTCCCGCTCCGACTGAGGGGGTGTGTAAACGTGTACAAGTATAACACTACAATCCCTACCCATTATTAGATTAGGATTCCTCTTGTATTGTGATTAGGATTCCTCTTTCCTCTTGTATTAAGATTGTATATTGTACACTATATAAATTGATATTAATGAGAAATACTTCCTAAGGAAGATTAATATTATCTTACATTACTTTTGCTCTCAATGTTTCAACACTCTATTGTCAACTGCTGCTTCATTGTATTTCTGTCTTATGTAAGTCGAGCGTTTCAATAAAGAGGAGTTTTCTACTCTTACTTGAGAGACCTACCATGAACAAATTTTCATTAAACAAATAGTTGAAGGTAAATATTAACTGAAAGCATGCCCTAGAAAGGTACCCGTGTCTCTAATTCTGTCAGATGCGCCTGCTTTCTTCTTCTCGAGCGTCTAGCCGATTCTCTATTGGATAGCATTCTGTCAATGTGTTGGTACAAAATATTAGGATTATAACCAGTTACACTTGCCAAAAATATAACATACCAGCAATAAGCTTCATCTCTTGGATGCCCAATGAATTTGTTACATCGACATGATTTTAGTTAGAAAAATATTACTAAACAAAATCAAGTCCAGACAACTTATATTCATGCCTGCACCTCTAACCACATCATATTCTGAGGATTTCAATTTTCATTCTGCATAAAGCAGACTAGTAATCTTGTCATAAATGACACCTTCCTCATTGAAGTTCAGCTCTTTCCTTCAGAAGCAAATCAGAAAGATCCATATGTCCGGAGGCATCTGCAATTGGTAGTTTGATTCGGTGTTCTCTGAGATGGGTAGAACCGGTCCTCCTTCAACCCAAGAACATCCTAATTGAACTTCGAACTTTTAGGCCTTTGTCAAGGCCACAAAGTATCTTCATATCCCTTTTACTCCAAGTCTTCCACTTGAACTGTAGACTTAGGTACTTACGGACCTGGTGCATCACATTTTTCTTGTTTTAATATACAATAACTGAGGATGTAATGATAAGGACAATTTACCAATCAGAAAAATAGTAAAGGAAAATGTGGAAATGTTACCACAACATCTGAGGATGCATATAAGGACAACTTAACTATCAGAAAAATGTAACAACATTGAAGTATCTTACCTACATACTCATTCACTATATAAAGCAATTCACTGGAGATAATATGTCTTAAATGGAAGTTATTGGAATTGTATCATGGGGAATTTATTTTCACACAGTAACATAGAGGAGACTATAGTTACGTCAAGATATGATAATGAAGTTGACCTCTCAGAGCGTCGTGCTCTCCAATGCCTCATAAATTAACTATTTTAGGTAAGTAGTGAATATATTGATAGAAAAAAGTCTAGCACTAAGCTGGTGCTAGTGCTTACAAAAATTACAGAGCAAAAAGGAGGACTTCCTATACAAGTTGCTAAACACAACTGCAACAACTCTAGTCTCCAACAATTAATATTTTGGAGATGGTGCAATTGTTGGTAACTAAAATTATTAATTAGAAAGCTCAAAGAGTATTGGCATTGACCAAATATATAAACCACTTGTGATCTTCAACTTTTGCCAATTCTTGCCCAGATCCTGCCAAAAGAAAATAAATAAGGAAACTGAAGAATGAGGATACAACCTCGTTCAACATAAATCATACAGTTACATGTATCTTCTCTTCCCTGGGATTAAATGGATATCATCATCTTATTTATGTGTTGCGCATAACATGTTGGTGCTGATGAGATGCTTGTATTCTTAGATGAAGAACCCTAGAAGTGGACTTCTGGTCCTTTAATTATTGAAAAATTCAAATTTTAATTAATTTTGATATGCGCTTTTGGTCCCTCCCTCCGCTGATGGATTTCACAGATCTATCGGGTTCTTATTGGATCAACTATAATTTGAGGAAAATATAATGTTTGGCTGATTTTCCTTTGGAGGAAAATAAGTTTTATTCTAACAACTTTATATGTAAAATATAAGAATATAAGTAAACATTACCAGTTTAAAAAGAAAACAATTTAAGTAGTGAAATAACACTCACTAGCATAACATATGATAGTCAAGTGAATCTATTAATAGAGGGACAAAAGCGCATGTTTCAATTAGTTAGAACTTAATTATGCCTACCAAAATAAGAGTTTATCAATAATGGGACCCCAAGGCACAATATTGTTGGAAATTTGCCTTTGGTGGGGAGGTGCGTCCACCCATATTTAATGAATTAAACACTAGGGTTTCGCATGCTGGAGACTTTGTCTCTCCACACGTGCATAATCTACTAAGTGAGTAGATGACCGTAGGGCCAAGAATCGTCAAATTTCGTTGAGAAATGAAAGAGATATTGGTCCACGAAGTAAGGTGTTTGAGACATGGAAATATGGTGTGGGACAAATCTACCACATCGGTGGGAAAAAGGAAGAATTGCTCTCTTTATAAGTCTCTAAATTGGCTAAGGGTTTGGGACCTCAAGGGGTATCCCATGTGTTTAAAGGAGGGAAGATCTAGATGTGCTTGGGTTCAAGGCTAAGCCCGCCCGTCCCGTCCCGTCTGGGCTCGGGTCTTGGGTCTCGGGTCACGGGTCACGAGTCGTGGGTCGTGGAACTTTCTGATATTATCTATTTGGACCCCCAAATTGCTTAATATTTACAGTTTGGTCTCTAGAGTTTATGGAAAGTTGAATTTGGGAACGACGGAAGGAAGAAATTTTTGGGGCGAACAACCCTCACTAATGGCTATTAACAACCTTGTTTTGGCAGTTGAGGAGTCCCTCCTCCATGCTATATATTGAGTTGTTTGGCTCAATTATGTAAGACGAAAAACACACATACACAGCAGAAACAGAGACACACTATATACACAGAGACAAAACAGAAGAGAAAGTCAATCCAAAAACGTTGGACTAAAACATAAACTCTTCCTTCCTTTTCCATTTCTTCAGCAAGGCGTTTCGTGTTTGTTTTCTTCGTCAGACTCAACCTATTTGCTTTTTAGTGTTGAGATTAAAGTGTTGTTTTATCTTAGGAGACTATTGCCCGTTTAACGTAAAAGCATATATACGGGGCAATCTTGTCTTAAGGACAGAGTGCCATCACTAGACTCAGCACACAGTTGTAACCATCCAGATTTAGTGTTTCTTGATTTCAGGTTATCAAGATTCAAGACTCAACAAGCTTGCGGCAGTTCTGAACATTGGCCTATTTGTGTATCCTTTCGAACACTTGTAATATTTATTTACTTCCCGTACTGCTTTACCAATATCCAACAACTTAAGACAAGATTTGTATTAGTGTTCGAAAGATGTCGGTCAAAAGTTGTGTGACCAAATATGGATATGGCTGTGGTTTTCTGGTAGAAGAGAGTGATGATGATGCTGTTGAAGGTCAACGTGTTCATGGTGTCACCGCTCCCGAGAGTGGTGGGAACAAGCGCTTACGAGAGGTTGATGATGTCAACTGGGACAAGAGGAGAAGGTTGAAGATGTGGTTTTATCTTGTAGCAGAAGGCCTATATCTGTCCCACACAAAGGATCCGAATTATGGTAAGGAGGAAATGGACACTCAGTCCGATGAAGTGACTGAAGTGGGCCAGAATCCGAAATTGGGATAAGTAGTTTTTCTTCCTTGTCAAGAATACGATTAAATGATGTCTGATTAAAAAGGACTTAAAGTAAGGAGGAATATGAAAATGTTTTCACAAAATAATTTATATTCCTTACGCTTTAAAATCAGAAGTTTAATCTCATCTTCCTTCATGTTTAAAGATTGGATTTTGTAAACGACTTAAAAAGATCCATTCTTTTAAGTGTAATTATTAAAAGTGTGTAAAGTATGTTCGCACATACGAGGGAGAAAGATCCACTGACTGTGCGAAAATTGTTACCACAATTAAGTAAGTGCCAAGAATTGGCTGGGCACCAATCATAACAGAAGAATTCTAAAAGCTAAAGACGTTGAGCCTGTCACACTATTTGGTAGAAGATCCTTCTTAGGATGATATTGGACACTCAGTCATACAAAGCCTCCGGGCGACTGGAGTGGGCCAAAATTCCTTTGATATGATGATATTGGACACTCAGTCATACAAAGCCTATGAGCGACTGGAGTGGGGCCAGAATTCATTTCATAGGAAAAGTAATGGACACCTAGTAAGGTGAGCCAGAGTTTCCAGGTCTTAAATGATCTGAAGGCCTAAAGAAAGGCAGAAAAGAAATTGGACACTTAGTCTGCCAAAGCAACTGGAGTGGGCCAGAGTATCCAGATCAAATATGATCCGATTACGCCCTAACCACGGGCAAGAGATTGTTCATGTGAAGCAACGCCACCTAAAAAGTAGAAGGGGTTGGAGAGGTTGTCCTCAATAGGACTTCTGGGAATGGGATCACTCTCGGATGAGGTGATACATGTCCCAAACTTGGTTTAAGGGACGCTGTTGGTCAAGCTGGTTTGAGACTAGTCCAACAGGTCTATAATAACTAAGAATGGTACAGTATGTCTGTATCCAAATGAATGATATATTTGTAATCCGTAAATCTATGCCATCATAGATTAAGACACGTTAAATAGAAACTCATTCAAAAGATAACGATGTTGAGATTGTTACCTTCTGTCGACATAAACCCTCAAAATGAATGTGAGGTAGGTGAAGAGGCAAAATCACCTTTTCAAGTTCCGTCAAATGAATAGCGAAAGAAGCACCGCTCCTCTAGAACTTAGTCACACCTACTTGGGTGATTTGAAGTTTATACAAAATAGAGGGGGGAGACAAGTACGTTGTGACCTTCATTGATAATCGTACAACGTATTGTATCATTTGTTTGTCAAAAAGCAAAGATGAAGCGGATAAGCGCTACAAAGCAGAAGTTGAATATCAACTAAGCCTATGGATTGAGAAATTCGTAGTGATAGAGGGGGAGAATGTGAAGCATCGTTAATTAAATGACTGCTCATTACTCACTTCAGTCCAACGGTGTTAGCCAAGCACAAAGCCGTACGCCCAAAATATGTGGGGCAAGGCGATCCTTACCGCTAATGCGATTCTCAACAGAAATACGTATAAGGATAAAGATAACTCTCCGTGTGAAACATGGAAATGATCTCACATACAAATGTTGTGATGTGGGGTGGCTTGGTAAAAGTTGGAATACCGAAACAGGTCAAGTTGGACCTAAGATTGTAAATTGCATATCCACTGGATCTGCAAATAACAGTAGTGCTTATCGTCTTTTGGTGTAAAAAAATGCTGAATTCTTTGAAGATAACTTTCCCTGACTGTCCGGAACTAGACGTTCCGTATCTACAAGACTCGGAAGTTGTTGACTATCCGGAACTTAATATTCCAGATCTGCAGAACTCAGGGATTCTAGATATTGAACCGAGACGGAGCAAAGAGGGAACAAAGACTTGTTCCAGGCCTTCTAGCTTGTATGGTTGAGAATGAACCATGGACAATTGACAAATAATTGTCATCTCCAGAAGCGCTGCTTTGGAAAAAAGCTACAAAGAGAGAAATAGATTCCATTAAATAGGACCATACTTGCGTAGTGGTTGATCTTCCTCCTGGGAAAAGAACCTTTGGGTTGTAAAAGTGGATACTCAAAAGTGAGTACAAAGTAGATGGATCTACTGACGAGTATAAGGCCTCGACTACTTGTACATGTGCTCCCATGTGAGTAGCTTAACATCCAGGGCCATTGCAGTCTTGCGTGACATGAATGTTGAAACAACCTTCCTAACCGGAGAGTTGGAAGGGGAGGATCAGAGTTAGTTTGCTAGACTATTGGGCTTCTTCCTGAACTTTCATTTTGGTCCCTGAAATGTTTATATTTTGGTCCTAAAAGTTTCAGATAAAACAAAAACAATGAATCTGACCACAGAAATATTGACTCTGAAGTTAGAAAGCCAACAGTTGGAAAACCAACAGTTTGAGAATGGAAGTCATATTGAAACAAAATCTCGATATGAAAGATATGGGTATCACAAATGACATCTTAGGAATTGGATTTCTAAGACATCTAATGGACTGGTCTAACTCCAAACTCAGTTATGAGATAGTTGACAGTCTCGTTGAAGCCACCAATGGATATGAATCATAGAACTGATTGGAATCATGGTGCACCCATAGACAAGGAGCAATATGCGCAGGTCATGTGTAGTTTAATGTATTGTACACACTACAACCGACCTGGTATCGGCCTACAAATAAGATCAGTTGAACTAAAGATCACTCGTGATTCTGGAAATAATCGATAGAATGCGTTAAGTCGAATATGACAATATCTGAATTATTCGCTTATCTACAGATTATGGTATTCTGGATGTACAGCGGTTCTGGGAGAACAAAGTGATGCAAACTGGACATCAGATGTTAAAAACACAAAAGCCACAAGTAAATGTGTGTGGTGGATCTTGGAAAAACCTCTAAGCAAGCTTGCATCGGTCGATTCATGATGGAATAAGAGTTTATCACTTTATACAAAGCATGAAAGAAGTTGAGTAACTTTACGACTCCTTAGAGGACGTCCCTTATTGGGAGAAACCTGTGCCTTCAGCAGTTATACACTGTGGCTAGCCGGTCGGCTTCAGGAAGGACACGGATGACGGCGTCTGGACATATCTATCAGGATATGTCGGAGACATAAGACCGTATGGCAGTTGATCATCACGGGTGTCACTTCCTTGATTACTAACTAAGGGACTACCCGAAGATCAGGTGTTCTGCCTGTCTAGGGGAATGGGCTTAAAACCCAAAAAATATGAACCATTGCGGTGGTAACCCAACCATACTGATTGGAGATCCCAAGAATTTGGTTCAATGGGAAAACTAAGCTGCAAAAGGTTCAGTTGAGCGCTTCGGTGGAAGCAAGAGCACCTCGGATGATGATTTCTGTAGAGAAACATGAATCCAAAGCTGGCCCCGCGATAGACATTAAAGTGATACCTGCATGGTGGGTAAAGGTTAAGCTTCCAAACCTTTAAACGATCCTCAAACGGTTGAGGTTAAGGTTGGGGAAACTTTTAATGATTCTTAACACTCGTGAAGTGGGGTATAGCAGGATACCTTGTAGGAGATCACCTATTTAAGTGCGAGGACAGGCCTCCTCAAATGAACGCACTTAAGAATCCAAGTGTGTCCACGGCCACAACGGAAAAAACCATAAGAATGGAAACAAATAAGGAGAGTTATTGTGTTGGTATCATTGTCTTGGCTTACACTAAACACTGACGGTTCAAGATATCACGTTCACCGCACAGTAAGTAAGTTCGGTGGTATTAAACTAGGGAAGGTTCAAAGCAGAAGCTACCTCTCCTGATGCAATATCTTTTCGCTGAAAGATTACTGAAAGTAGGCACCTTGTGTGTGCGCCAAAATCTCTTTCAAGAGGGGATTGTTGGAAATTTGCCTTTGGTGGGGAGGTGCGTCCACCCATATTTAATAAATTAAACACTAGGGTTCCACATGTTGGAGGCTTTGTCTCTCTACATGTTCATAATCTACTAAGTGAGTAGATGACCGTAGGGCCAAGAATCGTCAAATTTCGTTGAGAAATGAAAGAGATATTGATCCATGAAGTAAGGTGTTTGAGGCATGGAAATATGGTGTGGGACAAATCTACCACATCGGTAGGAAAAGGAAGAATTGCTCTCTTTATAATTCTCTAAATTGGCTAAGGGTTTGGGACCCCAAGGGGTATCCCATGTGTTTAAAGGAGGGAGGACCTAGATGTGCTTGGGTTCAAGGTTAAGCCCGCCCATCCCATCCGGTCCGGGCTCGGGTCTCGGGTCACGGGTCATGAGTCATGAGTCACGAGTCATGGGTCATGAGACTTTCTGATATTATCTATTTGGACCCCCAAATTGCTTAATATTTACAGTTTGGTTCCTAGAGTTTCTGGAAAGTTGAATTTGGGAACGACGGAAGGCAGAAAGTTTCTGCCTACCATTGGAGTTGATTTTTAGGGCGTTAGTGTGCATTAACCAGCCATTACTTGGCTTATTAACTCCTCCATAATCAGACCTCATTCAATGGAAATAAACAACCTCTCTAATGGCCATTAACAGCCTCTCTAATGGCCATTAACAACCCTCACTAATGGCTATTAACAACCCTATTTTGGCAGTTGAGGAGTCCCTCATCCATGCTATATATTGAGCTGTTTGGCTCAATTGTGTAAGATGAAAAACACACATACATAACAGAAACAGAGACACACTATATACACAGAGACAAAACAGAAGAGAAAGTCAGTCCAAAAACATTGGACTAAAATAGAAACTCTTCCTTCATTTTCCATTTCTTCAGCAAGGCGTTTCGTGCTTATTTTCTTCGTCAAACTCAACCTATTTGCTTTGTAGTGTTCAGATTAAAGTGTTGTTTTATCTTGGGAGACTATTGCCCGTTTAACATAAAAGAATATATGCGGGGCAATCTTGTCTTAAAGACAGAGTGCCATCACTCGACTCAGCACACAATTGTAACCATCCAGATTTAGTATTTCTTGATTTCAGGTTATCAAGATTCAAGACTTAACAAGCATGCGGCAGTTCTGAACATTAGCTTATTTGTTTATCCTTTCGAACACTTGTAATATTTATTTACTTCCCGTACTGCTTTACCAATATCCAACAAATATTTCCTAAGAACTAGGTCATATGAACTCATAAGTAGGCACATTGAGTAACAGAAAACATAAATAAATGGAGAGGAGAAATCAAGCTAGGCATATAGTTTGTCAATCAGCTAATAAGGTGGAAATGAAGATCACATTTGCACTTAATCCCTCCCATAAACATTGGTAATCAAAACACCTACTGCACATGTATCATATGAGGAGCAATACTAAAGGTAACCAGGGTTGTAATAGGACCAGTGAAGATAACATATGAGATAATAACCGCCTGGAAGGAATTAACATAAACTCATCGATTGATCAAAAGCGCATAAGTAAAAAAGGACTAACATTGCTGAGCATCAATACCAACTAGTCAAGAAAATTGCTATTTTCACTTATGGCCAACTGGCTAAGATAACAGACTTAGCTAGATGACAAAATACTCATATACTGTGAATTGCACAGTAGAGTACAACAGTTTAACCAGATGAAAGTCATGAGGCCTACACACTAGTAGTATCTGGATGGGTTGATGGAGCGGAGACTACCACAGGAATATGTTCCTTCAACTAATAGATTGCTAACAAGCAATTTGAGGTAAGACAAGCAAGAACTGGTAATGCAAGAAACTCACTTTCAGCGCACACACCAAAGATGAGCATGAAAATCATTTATAATGTCCAAAATAGAGGGCCAAACCATATTTTCTTTCTTCTTGTTATCTATAAGCTCATTGTTGTATGAGGGCAGAGTGTTGGCCAATCAAGAACGCACATGTTCACAAGATGAAGGTAGCGGAATTGAGGATGCTCATATGGATGTCTGGGCATACTAGGAGATATATAATTAACAACGAAACTATACAGGACAAGGTGAAAGTGGCATCCGTGGCGGACAAGCTCAGGGAAGCGAGGGTGAGATGGTTTGAGCATGTGAAGAGGAGGTATGCAGATGCACCAATGAGAAGGTGTGAGCGGTTGAATATAATGGGTGTTAGGAGAGGTAGAGGTAAGCCGAAAAGGAACTGGGGGAGGTGATTCGGCAGGACATGACGCGCCTCCAACGGAAGAGATGAACCTAGATAGGAAAGTTTGGAGGTCGAGGATTAGGATATAAGGTTAGTAGGTAACTGAGTGTTATAGCAACTTTGTGTGGGAGAGGCGGGGGGCTAGTCTCCTCTCCCTTTTTTTCTCCCTTATTAGTAGTACTACTATTTAGTACTTGCATAGTATTTTTTACTTCGTTTCTTTGATACCTATTGCTTTATTGGTTGTGTCTATCTTGCCACATAGCTGCCGTAATTATTTCTTTATAGCTTGTTTTGGTATTGCGTTGTTGAGCAGAGGATCTATCAGAAACAACCTAAACGGTAAGGGTAAGGCTTGCGTACATCCTACCCTCTCTAGACCCTACTTGGGAGATTACACTTGTTGTTATAGCCATTTCTCTAATGTTTGGTTGCATTTACTGTTAATTGAAATTTGTGTATTAATGGTGAATAATGCCTAGCCACTCACTATTATACCTCTTACATTCTCTGTGCACTTTAAATTTGAATTGTAATTACTGCACAAATGATGGAAATAGATCAATTTATTTACTACCATCTCTCCAAATTGAATAATTTGCTTTGCTCTTGCAAGCTTGGTAAGAGAAAAATTTTAGGATACCCTGTTCGTGAAAGTTTTCAGGAAGTTTCTAACAAACTTTTTGATTTAAACATGATTGTTCAAGTTTCTCAAGTAGTTTTTGTAAAAGGTTTTGTTCACTGAAGAATAGCTTTGAAAGTGCTTTTCATTAAAAGCCCCTTTTCCACTCATAAAACACACAGAACTCTTTAAAAGAAACGAAAAAACTATAATATTCAAGCACAATTTTCTTTCATACAAACCTATTTATCCAAATAAAATGTTTTTAACAAACGTTTTCCAAAAGTTGTTCAAATGGTTAAGATGTCTAATGTCACAAGTGTTGGATTTGGTAAAGCAGTACGGAAAGTAAATAAATATTATAAGTGTTCGAAAGGATAAACAAACAATCTTTAATATTCAGAACATCCGCAAAGTTGTTGAGTCTTGAATCTTGATAACCTGAAACCAAGAAACACTAAATCTGGATTGTTACAACTGTGGCTGAGTTGAGAGATGACTCTATGTATTTAAGACAAGATTGCCCCGTATATATGCTTTTACGTTAACAGACAATAGTCTCCCAAGATAAAGCAACAACTAATCAACACTACAAAGCAAATAGGTTGATTCTGACGAAGAAAACAAACACGAAAAGACTTGCTGAAGAATAGAAAAGGAAGGAAAAGTTTTATGTTTTCGTCCTAACGTTTCTGCTCACATTTTGGACTTTCTGTTTCTCTTATGTTTTGTCTCTATGTATATAGTGTCTTGTTTTTCTGTGTGTTTGTGTAACACAATTGAGCGAAGTAATGGCTGGTTAATGCACAATAACGCCCTCAAAAATCAACTCCAACGGTAGGCAAAAACTTTCTGCCTTCCGTCGTTCCCAAATTCAACTTTTTAGAAACTGTAGGGACCAAACTGTAAATATTAATCAATTTAGGGTCCAAAGAGATAATATCAGAAGAAGCCCAAGTCCCAAGATGCAGGTAGGGGATTGATTTTGGAAGAAGCCCAAACCCCTCAATATTTAATATAGAGCTCAACTTCTCAATAAAATTACCATTTTGACCTTTAGGATCCGGGATGAAGTTTTAGATTTACTTTTGATTCTGAATTTCTTACAAGACATGTTTGGTATCATTAGAATCATGTGTTTATGTTATTCGAGTAGTAAAGATCGGATTTTGACACCGTGGGTCCGGGATTGATTTTGGAAGACTTATATGTTTAAGGACTACATTCTTGTATTGTATTAGCTTGATATTAACGTACATTATATGCATGTTAGACTTCGATTACCATGAGGTGCTCCAAAAGGGCGAGGCTAGCACTGAAGATAGATTATTCCTGGCTCCTGCTTGGCAATGAGGTATGCTATAGTTTAGTTTTTTGGGACTCCGATAGAAGTACGTAATCAATTATAAATATTGAGGGGTATTGACGTATTTGGGGGTTCCACTCAAGTGGTTGTGATGAACGTTTGAGTGGGTACCAATGTTGAACTATGATGATGGGTGATTTGGGAAATCAACCTTATGTTGGTTCCGACTGCTGATTAATTGGGTTTCTCGCCATTATGTGGGCTTGTCGCCATAGTTTCTTTGATATGTTTATTCATCACACATGCTTTCGATACGATATCCTGATTTGTACTTGGATTGTATATGTACTATTGTATTCTTGAAAGCATGTGGTATTTCATGTCTATACTTGGTTGCATCTCACTATATCATGATTCTTGCATAGAATTGTCATTGCATTAATACACTTATGGTTCTATGGATATTGATATTGGAGTGGTATGAATTATGTTATGGGTCTAAGAGACCGGGAAGGTAGGAACACTTATGAGATTATGGAAACATCGAGATGGTGATAATGTTACAGATGGATCGAGTTGCACGTCGCAACAGATATGTTACGGATGGATCAGGTTGCACGCCGGAACGGATATGATACACTGGGGAATGGAGTTGCACGCCTATAACATGATATTATTCAACCAAGAGTTGGGTTCCGACGGGAAATTCCAGAGGAGTATATGGACTATGCGGGTCCCCCTTGGGTGGTGTTTCATAATAAAAACTTGAACGCCTGTATACTGGATGATAAAGGTACCTTGCATTTCATTGCATTCATATCATACATATATTCATTATGAAATAACTATTTGTGAGTTGGTAATGTGATATGGATTGGTCGTTGGAACTTGGGTGATATTCAGATTAAATGGATTGGATTGATTGTATTGGACCGGATTGGTCGTCATGATTGGCTTGTTATTTGTGCATTGAATTCGTGTGGTTGCTCCTTTGTGAGTCTGAGTACTCGTTATTGAATTATGTTGTGGTTAGTGGATCTTATTAACTGAACTATCATGCTAGTCATAGAGAACTGAGTAAGTCCTGTTTGCTTGATAATTGCTAATATTACTTGATAGAGAGTCTAGTAGAGAACTAATCGGACGGTGGTTGTGGTAGTTAATGACTTGTATATTTCGTATATGTAATTCTTCCCTTAATCAAGGATAAAAGGTGTAGATTCCTATTTAGAATATAATGAGTATGTTACGTGTATAACATGTGTCCTTCCCTTACTTGTATAATACCGTAATCAGCCCATGCGTTAGGTGGAATAAAAAGCTAATATTATTAGGATTAGACTAATCGTGAAATCCCGTGAAAAGGATTGTGATATGATGTTGTGTACTAGGGTCAACTTGTTATAACTAGATATTTGTAGATGAACTAAATGTTGGGTTGTTAATTGATAACTTGATTGGATCCCTGAATAATGAAGGATTGATATTTGCTCATTCATACTTGAAATTCTGTTATTGAACTATTCTCAAATTGAGTGACTTACGCGATTATGAATTCTTATATGAACCATTCTATGGATAATGTGACAGTATTTGGGTCATTGAACTGTTAGTATTGAACTATTTGGTGTCAACTTGATATTTATCTCTTTTTGCGTATCTTCTGTCGTTGTCGGCCTATGATGTCTACGGGGTACGTTGTGTACTCATGCTACACTTGCTGCTTCTTTTCCTGATGCAGATACATATCCCACTATCAGTTCGCAAGCTCGAGTGTGAGACCGAGCGAACAGACTTTGATATTCAGGATGAGGATGCTACTTCCGGCATGCCTTGGATGCTCTATCTTACCTTGTCTTTTATTTTGAGTCGATAGACATGTATTCAACTTTTAAACTATGTTATTCAGTTTTGGCCTATGTGCCTTCATCAAACTTGTATCCGCTATTTAGAGCTCTTGTATCATTGACCAGATCATTGGGGAATTGTATTTGATGATTCAAATTTTTATTTCGCATTCTATATTATAATCAGCAATGGTTTAAGTAATTTATTTTATTTCCGCATTTTTTTCTTATATCTTGTTATATGAGATTGAGAGTGGTTTGCCTACCGATGGAAAAGTGTAGGTGCCATCATGACCCCTAAAAGGAGTCGTGGCACTTTTGGCCACCGACTCTCTTGAGCCGCCCAAGAACAATAGATGCAACTTGATGCAAGTCTGTATTTGTATATTTATCACCGTCTTGTCAAATTAACATTCTTAATTTTATTACTTACTTATCAAGAATTCATAATGTTACCACACATCTTGATTGAGTCAATGCAAGTGCAAAGAAACTTCATAGACATGATTTTGGTAGTTAATAATATGGTGAAGGATGAAATGGTTTTATTCGTTTCACTACAACCCTTAATGGTTGATGGGTTTAATTTTATTCTTTTATATTTTGTATTGGTATTTGTTTATGTGATAAATATTTTATCATCATAATTCTTTAGAACGAGATTAAGAGGAATGAGTTTTTAGAGTGTTTTTATTGTGCTAGGTTGTTTTTAGTTCTTATAATGTTTTTTTACTGGTATGTTGATATAACCTTATTAATTTATCATGCAAGTCTTAATTAGTGATTTAAACTCCTTATTTGTTGACTACTTTTTCTTATGTTTGTCTGCAACGTTTTGGTTGTGTAAAATGTTTTAGATTAAATATGCAATTAGTTTTTACTCGATTAGTATTTCTTCCTTGTTGAAAGTTTAAGGAAGTAGATACAAATTTGGTTCAAAATATTTCATGATTAATTATTTATGGGATAATTTCCTTTAATTTAGGGGTAAGTCTATTAGATAGTTATTGTTCTTTAATCAAAATGATATATAAGGTAATTGTTCGATGAATGTTATATGTAATTTCATAAATTAGGGTAATTGTTTTAAGGGGACTTCTGAATGATATAGTTGTGGTCTTTTTATTCTACCGTTTGATAATTCAGTTAATATTTTAATTTAGACGTGTCCAGTCATTAAAGAACAATCAGGAACACAAGAAAATATGCTTTAGGCTCCAATCGATTATTTTTTATATAAAATGGGCACAATTAATTTAACACAATACAATCAACAACTCTAACCATTCATATTCGAATAAGTTAAGTATTTTCAGCATGCCACCCTTAGTGAAATATTGTTTGACCTTTTTACTGTTTTAAAATAAATTTCATACTGAAGGAAATTTTTATTTAATAATTTTATTAACATTTAAGACTTTAAAATCAACTAAAATTATTATTACTATATCTTTCCTAATTTAAACGATAGAGAATGTCCTATTTAATTGAAATTTAAAAATCATTTAAAATCTACCTCATATAAATATTTGACATGTTCTATATATCCTTATGGGAATAATGATGTCACAACCCGATTTACAGGTCGTGAAGACACTAACTCCCACCAAGTCCGTAAGCCAACCACAACCCATTTAAAGTCTATTAATTAAGAAGAATAGTGTGAAACACGCAAATAAGTCAATTTAAAGTCTTAATAAGTCTTATGATCATAAAAATACGAGATAAGTATTATGATATACTGCACATGTAGACTTCCATCCTATGCGATACCTAATTTTTGCCTAAAAGATGAAACATGTTACCCTACCCATTCTATGCGTAGTGAATTCGGAATAATAAGAATAGTAAAGTAAAAGACACAACACTTTTACGTGGAAATCACCTGACTCACAAGGGTAGTAAAAATCAGGACCTACACCTCTGTAGGATTTATCCCCAACTCCACTACAATGGGCCTCTACAAATTCAAGTTACAAACTCTGTAACCTAGGAACTGCACTCTAATTTCGATCGTACTAATCTACCCAGACCAGTAAGAAACCTTCAAGTTAAACTCTAACGTGAAGTTGAATTTGACAATGTTTTTATACATAACTGTTTTCTTCTATGAAAGCACATAAGGTACAACTCGATAAATAACCTAATACAAGATTCTAGACTTAAGAACTGGAAAATATTATTCAGTAGAACAATTCATTCAATTTTCTTCACAGTATCAAGGTCGCAACTCTGGAATCACAACTCTCAAAGATATCGTTGATGACTCAATATTCTAAATTCTATCTATGTGAGTGTGTGACCTTCTTCTTGGCAAGACTTGGGATATATAGCACCTAGATATCATCACTGCGGCTGACCTAAACCCTGTTTGACCATTAATGTAGAGTAGAGTTTGAGGTTGATTAGGATTCTTACACCTTCTCACACATTTAGTTTTGTTGTAGGACTCTGAAACATCTTGATAAGTATGATGCAAGATGCTGTGTATCGCACGAAATCCTGCCGCCTTGCACATCAAGTCCTTACCATAATAAACAAATCCTACTTGTAGTAGGATTCTGGGAAGGAACACGTTCTTGGACCTGTTCCTTGGATATATTCCTGTCGACTCTGTTTCACTGCTGTGTCTGAGAAGGAACATGTTCTCCAACCTGATTTATTCAACTTCTGTCATGAGCTTGAATCATTCAGCTCAGTACAACATTAGTTATCTGATAGAACAAGTACATGGACCTGGTTCATACAACTCGTCATTTTTTGTCAATCATCAAAACTTCCACTTATCATTTTTGCTAGTGCCAACAAATTGCCTATTTTTGATGATGACAAACACAGTCCTGTGATGCCACTATTTAACCCTGTGCACAATATCTCAAAGTCAAAAAGTTCTGACAGAACACCACTAGGATGAACTAGGTTAGCATACATGGATTATAAATATTACAAAGTTTTTCCTCCTTTTGGCATCATTAAAAAGTAACTGCAGTGTTGAAAGCTCATTGTGAATGTAATAATATTAAACTCATGTCGACTAGGGCTATCATATATACAACACCATAGAAAAAAATTATCACGTCCCAAATCAGAGAACGCGTGGGTACGTACCCCTTTCCTACTTGATAGGCGAACCTATCCCTTAATCACAGCTCAATCAAAATAAAATAAAATCCAAACCATCAAATATACACAATAAGTCTAGGATAGATACGGAAATAGTGCGGAAGTAATACAACAATCTCAAGGAATCTGGTCTAAGGCCGTACAAGAGCCACTACTACATACTACAAGTCTGAATACTAATACATAGTCTACAAAGTACAATAATGTCTCGAAATAGTAAAATAAGACAAGTAGATAAGAGAGACAATGGGCTGCGGATCCGTCCATGTGCTAACCCTAGATGTTCGTCAATAAAATCTTGGGAATCAGTCACGAGGAGAGGAAGTAGACCCTGTCACGTACTTTGCACTCATAAAAGAATACATCAAGGTAGTATTAGTACAAACATTATATACCGGTAAGTATCATAGGCCGAAAATAGTTCGTTAACATATATAAAGTAAGAGACTGAAAGATAGGCATGCTCACAATCAGATATAAAGATGACACAGTCCAAGAATAACATCACAACTACAAATACCAAGTGTGAAACCAATAAGTATGCATATGTGAATAAGAGTGCATATGTGAATAAGAGTGCATATGCAATGCAATGCAATGATACACACACGCTCCAGACGGAATACCTCTCCACCTCGATAGCCATGAACTCCTAATCCACAAGTCCTCCCGAGCGAATATTGGATGGTCGTAGTTCAAGCAGGCGCATGAAGTTCCTATGTCAATCAACACATTCAATCAACACATTCAATCAACACATAAGGACCAATTCTATATTACCATGATTTTAATGATACCAAACATGTCTTGTAAGGAACTCGGGGTCAAAAGTAAATTTAAAACCTCTTCCCGGACCCAAGGGTAAAATGGTAATTTTAATGATAGTGTTCTACGGGTTCATACAAATATAACAACACCCATATTGATATACTTTAGTCCGAAACGAAAAAGTGACCTCGGGCCTATAAGGGAAAAATCGGAAATTTAAGTTAGAAATACGTTACCCATAATCTAAATAGTCATGATCCAAAGTTTCATGAAATTCTAACTCCAATTGAGCCTCCAATTTTATGACTTTCTCAAAACCATCTTTGTGTCAAAATCTATAAATCGAATATTTGCAAAAATCTGGATTGAAATCAAAGTTTATGTTAGATATAGTATACCCAAGGTTTTAAACAAGCCAAAAAAATAGAATTTACTTAAATTCAACCATAACTAATTGAAGAAAACTCAAATTTCAACTTAGGATTTAAAACCCCCAATTTTTCCCAACCAAACACGGATACAATCAATAACCAACAGAAATAATCTTAAAGAAGCATCAAAACAAAGGTTGGATACTTACCCACTAGTTGATACGAGAACAACATCGTGAAAATCACCTCAATCAGAGCTCTAGAACTCAAGCTATGGTGAAAATACCAAATGGATGAAGTTTGAATTTTCTACACAGGGATTTCCGCAGTAGCGGCCGAATTTCTGCTCCAGCGACCACGCTACAGCAACCAGATTTCCGCTCTAGCAACCACACCAAAAATCAGCAATTTTTTCCCGAAACTAAAATGGGCATAACTCCTTCATATGGTGTCGGAATTCGACGATTCAAGTTTCTACGGACCACAAAATTTTATACGCATCAATTCCAACAAAAAAAAACTCAATTTTAACCTCAAATGAATATAATGGTATAGTGAAGCATCGAATGCGAGCGACTTAAGCCAACGACTTAAACACCTAAGCTTGACCAAACGAAGTCCAAATCCAACTCCGAAAGTTCCTTCAAGTCACAAATGATCATACAAAGTTGCTCGATGTTGACCATGGTCAACTCCAAATTATCTCAAAAGCTAGTTTCTCAACCAACCACCTTAATCACACCCAAACATCTCGAGAACAGAACCAATGACATAACTAAGTCATAAATCACGTTCCGGAGCTAATACAATCGATAAAACTTCAAAAAGACGCATTTCCCCCCGATGTTGACTTTGGTCAAAATTCTTCATTTCTTAACCGAAGGATTTCCAAAATATCCTTTTCCTTATTCAAAACTCCTCCAAAAGTCTCGGGAATTGCTTCACCCATTCCCTTAAGTCATAAATACTGAGTTAAAGTTAACAGAAATAACAAATTTCAAATCCGAATCTTATTTCTTCCCATGACCATCTTTTCACCATAAATAAGCATATTTAATGCTAAAACCGATTTAATTATAAAAAATCAACCAAACGAGCTCTAAAATTATCTTCGTCAATTTCAATAGGTCATAAATAATATTTCAAATCTAACAGAATCTTTGAATCACCAATCAGAGCACATTTTCCCAAAATAAATAGTTTATCCAAATAATTGAATCCTAAAATTTCCATAGTGAAACCTTCTCCCAAAGTGAACCAAATGACATCCGTTTGACTTCAAATTTTGCAAGCATGTCAACATAATTACTATGGAGCTTCTGGAAAAGACGATACATAATATAGTGAATCGGTTCTCAAAATGACCGATCTGGTCGTAACATCAGATACCAATTAAATAATCATTCATCCTCGAACAATAAAGAAGTGTACGAATGCTGATGGCAACCAAAGAATCTGTATTATAAACCTCATGAAAGCCTCCACGGGAAAGAAATACGCCGATAGTATCTCATATTTATGTTATCAGTAAAAACTTCCTCTAACTTATCTCAATGACTCAAATTTCCACCTTTCCATACCTGAAATTTCTTCAACCGATGATTTCCATATATTTGAACTAGCTCCGCTCGAATTTCCTGATTTGATCACCACTGTACCTCTTTACGCATCCAATTGAATCCGCAACTATCACCATCATCCTTTAGTTGTAGTCACAACCAAAATCCAACATGTTCCTGATAACATAGTCTAATTTTACTAGCCTTCCTCCTCAACCATCAAGGCCGTCATTGCACAAAATCCCTTAGAAGTGCATACACACATGTCACAAGTCCAATTTTCCTCGAATCTCCAAATCACCATACTATAAGCCTACCTACTGATTACCTTACCGTGCCAGATCCATAGAAAATCAACTGATCACTCTACAGACTTCCCATAACCATTTGCACCCCCTCAATACATCGCCAAGTACTTGTGTAAACCGTTAGAACTGTCTGAATCATTTCCATCCAAAAAATATCATGAATCCTACTTGCAAACTTCAATGACCGATAACACTGTCATACCTTCATTCCAAATTGAAATCCATCGAACCTAGGTTAGTGGTTTACTAGAACACTATAAGTCCTTCATGCAATATAAACATAGGTCACTCGGCCCTAAATGAACAAATCGACTCAGAATAAAATGTTAAATCTCTAAATCATCGATAGTCATCCAAACAGATTCCATACAAAACTGATAGGCTTCCCATAAGCATGCAGTGACCTATTCCTTCCCTTTTCTTATGAGTAGTCAATCATGTGCCATCACCCACGACTCCAAAGGCTAGATTCCATCCAAGTCATCAACTTAGTATCAAAGACCTGTACCTTTGATTGTAACCTTCATGTTTCTCAACTTCCACCTGATACGCAAGTCTGATAGGATCCCATGAACTCTAAATATATCAAATCCTCCTTGTACTTTCTCTTAACTTTCCAACAACTTCGAACATTTCAATGCAAAGCCTGCAGCCTCATTTACTATACCTCCACCCATCGAGTCTCTACTAGTAAGACCTCACCATCCTTTATCAATCCAGAAGACATCAAATCCCTTAACCTTGTGCCTTACCAAATCTTAACGCATCTATTATATGATCCATGCACCTTACCTTTCAGAATTTCCTCCAAGTCTTTACTACCTGAAATACTCACCCATGCTATTAATTAACAATACTTCAACACAGTCTACCACCAGTCACCAATCACAAACCCCATGGAACATTCATCATAACAATTAGTTAATTACCATAGACCTACTCCTCCGAGCATACTAACACTTTCACCTGATCTGAAAGGTGTGAAACTAAAGAACCATAATCCACACCTAACCCAAGAACTCCCATTGATTTGAATCCAAATTTTCCCTTTTCTCAAAGAGATACCTTACTCATTCCAAATTATCTTAATTTATTATTTCACACCTTTCATTCAAATCATAACCACCACTAATGAATGATCACTGCTCAAACCTGCTAACACTCTCATATTGTTTCATCGAAGTACCCTTGCCAAAAATCCCTAACCGAAATAATCCTTCTTCTATATTGGTTCATAAGTTCACTGACCTGATATCAATATCTGAAAAGCTTTTCACCCCTAGTATCAGAACTTTTACTTGTTCAAATAACAATTAAGGTGAAGCAGGGTCAGGAACGACGAATCTCTTTATGATAAACAGGTCCATTTTGCAAGTTCGTTATTACGGGTAGTTCCTACAAAGGATCGGACTAATGACATATACAATACTTGAATTCTCAATGTAGATGCTACATAGTTGATTCTCATCCTTCAGAGACTACGAGTGTAATAAGAGCATCCGTCGACAAAAGGATCACCCTAAGATGATCATCTCGTTACACTGTCATCAATCTGTTACCGTAAATAACCCATTGACCAACATCTTATTCGATAGTCTTTAAATGATGCTCACCTGTAAAGAACCACCCTTACCTTATTTTGCCAAACCATACATATCCAACTAACCCTGCAATTTTTCTCTGTCCTTCGGTCAACTCCAAAGTCATTATACCAGTAATTATAAATTTTCTCAAGTATTAACCTTTATATACCAATGCCCACAAATCTCATCCAAAAACTAGTTGCAACACCCGGTAATCCTTTAAATATACCTCAACACTTGTCCAGCACATGAATTATTCATATTAGTCGATCACTGGCTCTTATTAGCCTACGACGAGTCCAACATACCAACGCATATATGATTTTAACACTCACTCAATACTAAACAATTGTGAAATACTCACAAATCAACAATCTCTTAGTTTTAACAATCCCCTATCATCACTAACCTCAAAAATGTCAAGTGAACCCACGAACATACTTTTTAGGTGAAGAAACATGACTGTCTATTCCACTAAACTTCACTCATCACAAGTAACACTACCACCTAATTTCGATCAGAAAACCATTCCCTATAAGAACTCACAACCACTAATTTGACTCTGCTATCATAATACTATCAAATCAAAGCCAACCATAGCCTATACGACATCCACCTGCGTACACCTTGCAACCTATCCCAACAAACACGTCAGATACCAATTGTTCCCTTCCTATAGCGGAGATTGATCCATCTAAATTCTCTTTCTTACGCCTCCGTCCCATAGGAAAAATAGGTACTCCTACCATTCGACCCTAAAAAGTCTTACTTTCTCACACCTTATCACCAAGAGGTCGCCCTTCAAGTCCATATTCCAACTTCTCTTTGCAGTCTTAACATGGTCCCTGTCCTCTCTGTCAAATTAAATAATCTTTCCTAAGTTTACACATGTCTTCAGATATCGACATATATACTCTTCCATTGTTGAATTGTTGACTTGCCATTGATAGACTTGTGCCGCAATACTATCATACTAAACCTTAACGATGCTAAAACTTTCTCACTCTAAGCACACCTCGAGCAACCCTTCTTGTTAAGCCATAATTACACTTCCCCCACTTTTGAGCAACCAACCGTTGAAGACATGCCAATTAAGGACATAAAAGGTAAAGAAGTTTCAGATACCAATTGGAATCGACCAGATGCCAATTTGAATGAAGTAGCACGAAAGGAATGAAAGAATAGAAATTTCCTAGATGTTCTATAGCCTCCCAATTATAAGTGTGGCACGCAACACACCCATAAGTAAGACTCTACTAGAAATTGCTCTTGTACTTATATAGCAGGTAACCTAGGGCTCTGATACCAACTTGTCACGTCCTAAATCGGGGAATGCACGGGCACTTACCCCTTTCACACCTGGTAGGCGAACCCGTTCCTTAATCATATCTCAATAAAAATAAAGTAAAAACCAAACCATCAAATAAACATAATAAGTATAGGATAGATAAGGAAATAGTGCAGAAGTAACACAACAATCCCAATGAATCTGGTCTAAGGCCGTACAAGAGCCACTACTACATACTACAAGTCTGAATACTAATACATAGTCTACAAAGTACAATAATGTCTCGAAATAGTAAAATAAGACAAGTAGATAAGAGAGACAATGGGCTGCGGATCCGTCCATGTGCTAACCCTAGATGTTCGTCAATAAAATCTTGGGAATCAGTCACGAGGAGAGGAAGTAGACCTTATCACATACTTTGCACTCATAAAAAAGTACAGCAATGTAGTATCAGTACAAACACTATGTACCAGTAAGTATCATAGGCCGACAACAGTTAGTTAACGTATATAAATTAAGAGACTGAAAGATAGACATGCTCACAATCACATATAAAGATTTCACAGTCCAAGAATACCATCACAACTACAAATACCAAATGTGAATCCAATAAGTATGAATATGTGAATATGAATGCATATGCAATGCAATGATACACACACGCTCCGGGTAGAATACCTCTACGCCTCGATAGTCATGATCCATGGGGGACCCCCGAAGTTCATGTACCTACTGCAGTGCGCAGCCCAATCCAATATAAGTATATATTGTGGAACGTGCAATCTGGTCTAATATATATATATATATATATATATATATATATATATATGTTGTGGAACATGTAACCCGGTCTAATATATATATATATTGCAGCACGCAACCCGATCCAAATGTATGATCATGAATATATGAATAATATCAAATGCCAATGAGAATATATCAACACCAGTGGAAAAATATCAAGTCAATCATGCCACGCATGGACACATAACCTCATATCAAGAATGAATCAATCCTTCAACTATATACGGTCAAGTCTAGTATCATAAACGTGGCGATGAGCCACTAGATCAAATAAGGCAACAAAGCACAATCTAGTAATTATACCACCCTAAGTATTCCATCCCAATATCATATCCGAAGGCGTAACATGCTTTATCTGACAACCACTAACTCTACATATGCTTCTCTAACCGAAGTTTAACCATCAGGTAAGTCATAACCTACCTGGTAG
Organism: Anisodus tanguticus; assembly: GCA_034509755.1. Taxonomy (NCBI): domain Eukaryota; kingdom Viridiplantae; phylum Streptophyta; class Magnoliopsida; order Solanales; family Solanaceae; genus Anisodus; species Anisodus tanguticus. The sequence goes on from CM067557.1 coordinate 22,156,005, forward strand.
ATGAGCAGGAGCCACGAACTCCTAATTCACAAGTCCTCATGAGAGAATATAGGACGATCGTAGTTCAAACAAACGCATGAAGTTCTTATGTTATCACACACATTCAATCAACACATGAGGCTCAATTCTACAGTACCACGATTCTAATGATACCAAACATGTCTTGTAAGGAACTTGGGTTCAAAAGTAAATTTAAAATCTCATCCCGTACCCCAAGGGTAAAATGGTAATTTTATTGAGAAAATGAGTTCAATATTATCAAGATGGTGTTCTACGGGTACATACGAATCTAACAACACCTATATTGATATACGTTAGTATGAAACTCATAAAGTGACCTCAGGACCGTAGGGGTAAAATTGGAAATTTAAGTTAGAAACACGTTACCCATAATCTAAACAGTCATAATACAAAGTTTCATAAAATTACAACTCCAATTGAGCCTTCAATTTTATGACTTTGTCAAAATCCTCTTTGTGTCAAAACCCATAAATCGAATGTTTGCAAAACTCCGAATTGAAATTGAAATTTATGTTAGAAATAGTTTACCCAAGGTTTAAATTAAACAAGCCAAAAATCTAGAATTTACACAAATCAAACCATAATTAATTGATGAAAACTCAAATTTCAACTTAGGGTTTAAAACCCCCAATTTTCCTCAACCAAACACGGATAAAATTGATAACCAATAGACTAATCTTAAAGAAGCATGAAAATAAAGGTTGGATACTTACCCCTAGTTTAGACGAGAACAACGCCGCAAAAAGCACCTCAATCGTACCTCTATATATCAAGTTATGATGAAAATACCAAATGGACGAAGTTTGAAGTTTTAACAAAGAGATTTCCGCTATAGCGACAGGATTTCAATCTAAGCGACCATGCTATGGCGACCAGATTTCCGTGTAAGCGACTACACCAGAAACTAATAATTTTTCCTAAAACTAAAGTGGGTATAACTCCCTCATACGGTGTCAGAATTTGATGATTCAAGTTGCTACGAACCACAAATTTTGATACGCATCTATTCCATCAATTAAAACTCAATTTTAACCTCAAATGAATATAATGGTATACTGAAGCGTCGAAGGCGAGTGATTAATGCCAACGACTCAAACACTTAAACTTGACCAAAATAGTCCAAATCCAACTCTCAAAGTTCCTAAAAGTCACAAATGATCATACAAAGCTGCTAAAATTCTCAAAAAACTCAAATGGATCTATCTTGACCCGATGTTAACTATGGTCAACACCAAATTATCTCAAAAGCTAGTTTCTCAATCGACCACCTTAATCACACCCAAACCTCTTGAGCACCGAACTAATGACTCGACTAAGTCATAAATCACATTCTGGAGCTAATAAAATTGACAAAACTTCAAAAGACGCATGTTGACTTTGGTCAAACTTCTTAATTTCTTAACTTAAGGATTTCCAAAACTCCTCCCAAAGTCTCGGTAATCACTCCACCCATCCGTGTAAGTCATAAATACTGAGTTAAAGCTAATGGAAATAACAAATTTAGAATCCGGGTCTTATTTCTTCCCGTGACCATCGTTTTCACCATAAATACTCATATTTAATGCTAAAAATGATTTAATTATCAAAAACCAACCAAACAAACTCTAAAATTAGCTCCGTCAATTTCTACAAGTCATAAATAATATTTCAAATTTAACAGAATCTTTAGATCACCAATTAGATCATGTTTTCCCAAAATAAACAATTTATCTGAATAATTAAATGCTAGAATTTTCATAGTGAAACCTTCTCCCAGAGTTAACCAAATGACATCCGTTTGACTTAAATTTTGAAAGTAAGTCAAAATAATTACTACGGAGCTTCTGGAAAATACGATACTGTAAAATAGAGAACCAGTTCTCAAAATAATCGATCGGGTTATTCCAAAAACACTCAACCATGTTAAACAACATAAGGCACAACATGAGGCAAATGATGAAAAATAGAGCAATTTTATTTATTCTTACTTTGATTACAAATCTATCCAATACATTACAAAATGCAGAACAGTCCATTAAATTAAGAGAAGCAGGACTTCATAGGGAGTGAATTAGGACTTAAACACAGGAGAAAATCATGAGCAAGGGTAAGATAATGAGTCTAGCCACTTTGCTAGGGACTATGAGAAAGGTTGAAGCGAGTTTGGATTCTCCACTGACCACCATTGTTTTCACCTTGTAATCAAATGTCTCGTGCACTCTAGCTAAGACCTTTCTGCCAACCCCTTTTGCCATTGTAAGTAAACTCATCTTCCTTACTGCTCTCCATTTTCAGATTGTTGAGATCCATACATAATGGTAGTCGATGTTTTCCAGTAGCCTTCTTGATTTGTTTATGTGCACAAAAACTTAGGCTATCCTTCTTTTTTCAGGGATGATAAGTCATTACTTGCAACCCCAGGGTCCGTAAGAAGCAATATGGTGCGCTGTTGATATGCACCTATGTTAGCTGGTTTGGTTACTTTCCCATGACAACAAACATCTATGGTAGATAATAGGTTCTGCAGTGATTTTATCACAATTTCCATCGACATGCTAATGAGAGTCATGAGCGGTGTAGCACTGGTGTCATAGTAGATGGTGTGTGAATTTTGAACCTGAGAGCCCTGGTTGAGAAAAGAGTAGGCAATTAGGATCGGAGTGAAGGGTAGGTTGGTTTAAGTAGATGAGAACTGAGGTGTGAACAAGATAGAGATAAGATTGTCTTGGGAGGAGTTTGATTTGATGGTCAACCTTTTTCAGAGCGATGCCACTTATTTTGGAGGGAGCCTTTTGTGAAAAAGTTGGTTACTTGTAAGTACAGACCTAAGCTTGTGTGAACTAGTTTTATTTTATAACATAGGAGCAAACCTAGAATGGGAGAACAAGGTTAGGTAGCATGGTTCATGTCCTAAATATATAAGTAACACAAGGGAGAGGAAATGTACCTTAGCAATGAATGATTTTATGCACATGGTCCCAGCCAATTGTAGTGACATAAGTACCTATTAATTTTTTATGAGATCAATGCTCTATGAGAGTATAAGACATACACCTAAATGTACATAATTGATTAGAACATTTATTCAATTTTGGAGCTAGTTTGAACTAAGAAAACTAATCTACCCAATCATGCAAAGGTACTTATGTAATTTTAATCATCCCCAATTCTAACATGTTTTTCTCAAAGTGATCTCTTCATAGAGCTTTTGTGAAAATATCTTCTATTTGTTTATCAGTAGCACAAAACTGGATTGGTATAAGATCTTTTTCAATATTATTTTCTAAAAAGTGATATCTTATGTCAATGTGTTTAGTTCTCTTATGCTGCACATGGTTATTTTCAATATTAATAGCACTAGTATTATCACAGACTATGAGAATGCAATCTATATTCATACCAAAATCCTTTAGCTGATGCTTGATCCATAACAGCTGAGCATAGCAAGATGCAACTGCTATGTATTATGCCTCAGAAGTTGATAAGGCCACATAGTTCTTTTTTTGGTAGCACAGGAGACTAAGCATGAACCAAGAAAATGAGTCATACCTGAGGTACTTATCGATCAACCAGGTACCCTACATAATGAACATCTGCATATTCCACCAAGTCAAAATTGCTTCTTGTTGGATACCATCGTCCTAGGTCACTTGTTCCCTTGAAATATCATATGATAATTTTCACACCCTTGAGATGAGATTCTTTTGGATTTGATTGAAACCTGGTACAAAGTCCTACATTAAACACTATATCGGGTCTGCTAGTAGTGACATACAATAATGACCCAATCATGTCTCTGTAGATTTTTTGCTCCACATGTGAACTAGGTTCATCAAGGTCCAACTTTGTAGCAGTGGTAATTAGTGTATCCGTGGACTTGGAATATTCCATCTTGAACCTTTTAAGAATATCCCTGACGTACTTCTGCTGATGAATTATACTGTCAGTTGATGTTTGCTTGATTTGCAGACCCAGGAAGAAGTTGAGTTCTCCCATCATACACATCTCAAATTCACTTCCCATTATATTAGCAAACTCATTGGATAAGGTTTCACTTGTGGCTCTGAAAATAATGTCATCTACACAGACCTACACAACTAGCAAATTCTTCCATTTGAACTTCATAAATTACCTCTAGTATGGCCATGTCCCAGAAGGAACTTGGACAACCTCTCATACCAGGATCTTGGTGCTTTCTTGAGACCATAAAGAGCTTTATCCATCTTGTAGACATGATCAGGATATTCACTATCTTCAAATCCCGGTGGCTGCTTCACAAACACTTCTTCTTTCAGATACCCATTTAAGAAGGAAATTTTCATATCCATTTGATATAATGTGAATTTAAAATGGGCACCAAAAGCTCTGAGGAGCCTTATGGCCTCTAATCGTGCTACCGGGACAAATGTTTCATCATAGTCTATTCCTTTCTCGTGATTGTATGCTTGAACTACCAACATTGCTTTGTTCCTTGTGATTATTCCATGCTCATCAAGCTTGTTTCTGAACACCCACTTGGTGACAATTATTATTCTATTCTTTGGACTTAGTTCGAGGTGCCACACCTTATTTCTCTCAAACTGATTTAGCTCTTCCTACATGTATATTATCCAATCTGCATCATACAAAGCCTCAATAACCTTTTTTGGCTCAATAACAGATAGAAAAGCATTAAATGCACAAAGTTTCTTCAGTCTAGATCTGGTTGTTACTCCAACACTTAGATTTGTTAGAACATTTTCAATCAAATGAGATCCCTGATATCTGTGTCTTTTCAAAAAAATCCTATGGAATTTTCTGCGTTTCCATGTTCAGCATTATTGGGTAAACTAGATTCATCCTGTCCTTCAGTAGTGGTTCCCCCGTGAGTGTGTCCTGCTCTTCGTTGTTTGCTGAACTAGGTTCATCATGGGTGTTACTTGTTTCAATCTTAACTTGCTAGCTGAATATCCATCTGAGTGGAATCATTAAAGGGTTCTTCATCGTCATTATATGCTTGCTTCATAGATACAACATTTGACTCATCAAACACAACATGTATACTTTCTTTAATGCACGTGGTCTTCTTGTTGAAGACCATGTAGGCCTTACTACTTGGTGAGTAGCCTAAGAAGATTCCCTCATCACTTCATGCATCAAATTTTTGCAGAGAATCCTTTCTGTTGTTGTGAATAAAACATATGCATCCAAAAGTCCTAAGATGAGAGATATTGGGCTTCCTTTCTTTGAACAATTCATATACAGTTTTCTTCAACAGTGATCTAATATACACATGTTAAGAATGTAACATGCATTATTTATGCCTTCAGCCTAGAAGTTCCTTGCAATATCGCTAGCCAGTATCATGGTTCTGGCCATTTATTTAAGAGTATGATTCTTTCTTTCTACCATGCCGTTTTGCTGTGGTGTTCTAGGTGCTGAGAAGTTGTGATCAATGCCATCTACTAAGAAAAGTTCTTCAAATTTTACATTCTTAAATTCAGTTCCATGATTAGATCTGATGGAATCTAATTTGTTTCCTAATTTCCTTTCCAGTCTTCTTGCTAAGTTGATGAATTCATCACAAGCTTCATCTTTAGTTTCAAGGAACAATGTCCAAGTGAATCTAGTGAAGTCATCAATGATTAGAAACATATATCTTTTTCCTCCTCGACTAAAAACCCTCATTGGACCACATAGATCAATATGTACCAGCTCCAACGACTTGGTTTTGCTTATCACCTTCTTTGATTTGAAAGAAGAGTTTACTTGTTTTCCTCTTGCATAGGCGCCGCATACTTTATCATCCTTGAACTTAATATTTGGCAGCCCAATTATAAGGTTTTGAGAGACCAGTTTGTTCAGTTGTCCTAAGCTAGCATGTCCAGCCTATTATGCCATAACCAAGGGTCACATTTTATCATACTCAAGCAAGTGAGATCATTTCTTGGTATCCCCATTATATCTGCCTTGTACATATTATTGTACCTCATGGCATTTAGAACAGTGTTACCTGTTTGAGATCAGTGACACTATATCCAGTAGAGGTGAACACCACCAATTTTTTCATCACACAACTGCGAGATGCACAGTAGATTATACTGCAAAACATCTACATGACATATGTTGTCTATTGCATGTTCTTCAGATCTACATATTCCTTTGACGTTTCCTTTCTTGCCTCATCCAAAGGCTACATTTCCACATTCAATGGTTGAGAGTGAACATAATTTTCTTTGTCTCCTGTCATGTGTATGTATCATGCACTTTCTAAGTACCAATTCTGCTTGCTTCCTTTCACCCTCACCTATAAGAATTAATCAAAGGTTAGGTTTAGGCACTACAAAGGGAGACCTATTCCATTTGTCTAGTTTTTCATGCTTAAAATTCTTGTTTACTTTTTTTCAAGAAATATTTTGTTATGCTTCGCTCCCAATAGGCAATCTGTTCTGCAGTGGCTTGTTCTACCACAACGTGTGAGCAAATCTTTTCTTATAAATTCACCTTTTTCAACCTTCTTCTTAAAACCTAATCTAGTAGTACTGTAGGTTTTTTCGGTAAATTATTTTTTGTTCTAGGCGGTTTTATTTGTTTGCAGGATTTCATAGTTCAGTTTTCACCTTATTTAAATCCTTGACTAACTTTCTAGATGTTTCTTTCTCAAGGCTCAACTCAGTCTTTGTCCTACTTAGGTAAGATTCGATGTTGAGAAGTTGACTATCTAAAATGAATTTATCATTTGTAACATGCTTGAGAACTTCAAACCTTAAACCTACATTAGCAGAACCAAGTTGATTTACCTGTTCCTTCAGAAGAAAAACCTTCTGTTATATTTTTTCTTACTAGTCACTACATTAATAAGATAATATTTCAGACTAGTAAAGCAATGTAACAACTAATTTCTTTTTACCTTATTTGAAGGTATTCATCAATTAAAGACTTATTAGGGAGGTCAACCTTTTCTTAGGAAGTAGATCAAGTTTATCTTATAGTTCAAGGATGTTTACCTTTGTGTCTTCCTCGATCTCTGAGTTTGAGTCTCCAATGGCCAACAAGGCGTGATGATTTGTTTTATCTTCAGAATAATCACTGGAGTCCCAGGTAGCCTCCAGCGCCTTAAGAGACCTTTGTTTATTCTACCATGAACCTGTTCTTTTGACTTGTTCATTTCAGCTTTTTCTTTCTTTCTTTCGATCTCCCAGAGGGGGCAATAAGTGATCAGTTTTCTCACACTTGAAGCAACCGCCATTTTGAAGTTTGTCACCTCTGCTCTTTCCTTAGGTGTTTCTTTTGCCATATTGTCTCTCCCTAGTAAGAAACTTCCTGAATTTTCTTGTGATTAGCGCCATCTCTTCCTCGTATGTGTCAGAGATGTCCTCCGTCACCTTCAATGCCAAGGATCTTTCAAACTTTAATTCAATACTCTTGGATTTTTTCATGTCCATCTCATAGGTCTTCAAGTTTCCTACTAGGAGCAGCGAGTATGTTAAGTCTGTCCTTCCTTCTTTTGGTATGATCCAAATTGAACAAAATGTAAATAGACGTCCTTCTAAAATAACTCTACTCTCGTTAAGTTAGAGATGTTTAGGTTCATTCTATCATAGTAATGTTTAACAAATCATGTTTATTCTGACTTCCTTGATTCATAATAAGATATATGATTAATGAGTTAGTTACAATACGATATTTGGAGGCTCAACGACCTTAATTCACTCTGATACATCCATAATGTCTTCTTATGCTCCTGATGCATGTATATACATGTATATGATTATGATTATACCCATAGAGGTTTGACGGTATTATATATGCATAAATAAAGCACGACGACATCATATATATATATATAGCACCACTGATAATTGGTTATGATGATGATGATGATGATGCCCAGAAAGGCTTCACGACATTATATACGCATGTATATATATATATATATGACAACATTATATACGCATATACAGTATACATGTGCACATCATGGCCCTTAGTGGCAATTCAAAGTTTCAGGTTGATTTTTTTCTATCTCTCTTTACATTTGATCTTCTTTCATATGATATCCAGTCTGCCTTATGTATTCAGTTCAATATTTTTGCACTAATCTCCCTTGGCCGAGGATGTTGCATTTGTTATGTTTGACATTAGAGGACCATGTATACGGTATAGAAGGCATCCCCTTTAAATGATACAGATGCTCAGAGAGATAATGTAAGCTCCACTTCTTTCTGGAGCCAAGTCAGGTCTAGTACTTGCATGTATTATAATTATAGGTAGGTCGGGGCCATGTCCCAACATTTGTATTAGTTATCTTAGAGGATTTATAGGCATTTGTGTTTACGTTCAGTCATGTACAAGTTTAGATAATGGTTATACAAACAGAACCTTTCAGAGCATCTCATAATTCATGTTTATAGATGTAACATCCCGTAATTTTGGACGATGGTTTGAGCACTCAAACGTACGCAAGTAGACCTGAGCCTCAGGGAATTTATGTTATATTTAAATATGCTAATAAAGAGATTAGTATATAAAAGGATAAAACTCTGAAATAATTTTGTACGTAACAAGTGTGACGATAGGGATTAATAATAATAAGTTGTATATCCCTAAAGAGGTTATGGACTAGTGTCATATCACAAAATTATGACATTGAGTATATGAAGGTCTTATAAGTTATTAAGATTTAAGTGAATTGGGATCAAGAAATTAATTGGGTGTGTGATTGATTAATTGTGGGGCTGATTAATCTTAATGGGGGATAATTTAAGTGGGATAAATACGTGTGATATGTAAGTGAGTCCACTAGGTGCATGCAAAGATTAGGGGTTAGTACGTGTTAGTAAATTAATGAATGTGGCATTACATTAACTTGGAAGGGGACATGTGTTTAGGGGGAAGAATCATTTCGGTTCCTAATATTAAAGGGGATGAAGTCGTTGCTGGACAAACAAAGTCCTATACTAAAACACTTAACTAATGTCCTTCTGTTTCAGGGCAAGTAGAGCTAAGTTAAGAAAAGCTTGCCCATCAATTTTTAGAGTAAGAAAACATAGGCAGTACGTTCAGCCAACTCACTTTAGGATTAGATTCTTAAATTGTTAATTTCATTTAAAGAGGAGAAGACGTCCAACAATAATCTTGAACAAAGCATTCTGCAAATATTGTTCAAGCAACGTTCCAGTAGGTAGTTAGTAAAACGGGGCTGGTTCCGTTATTATTGAAGGTATGTTTAGGCAAATTATTTCTTTATTTTTAGATGTTCCATGTAACAAAATATAACCGTGATATTGTTCCATAAATTATTCTACTCATAGTAGTTATGAATGTTCATATTATTGATTCCTATGTTAAAAGTATGTCTAAATATGTTCCTAAATCCTTATTGAGGTATATGAAAAATATGTTAATATTCCCAATGTTAGCTGAAGGTACAAGGATATTATGTCATCCGATAAATTCAGAATGTTTTATTGTCATTCATGCATTTTCATTTGCATTATATTCATGTATTACCCTGGACCCACTTGTGCTATGTACACTACTATATGATAAATATTATATATATATGGGATATTGAGAAAGGGAAGGCGATATATACGCACACCACCTGCAGCTGGTACAGACTATCATGAAAGAGCCCGAAGAGGCCAATATTGATGCCTTTGTGTGGCCAATATGATAAAGAAATGATGCCCACATAGGCTGTTATGGGAAGGAAGATGCCCTTGTGTGGCCAATATTTATATGTATACCGCATTTGCATTATGCATAACATTTAGGCATATGTATTAGGGCCCTCAGAGACAATTACCGTTGGTCAGCTGTTTCTGTTTCAGTTGTTGTTATATCCCTGTTATGCTATTATTCATGCCTGACATACTCAGTACATCAGTCGTACTGACGTCCCTTTTGATGGGGGACACTGCATTTCATGCCCGTAGGTTCACGTAGACAGGACGATGATCCACGTTAGTAGGTTGATGACTCAACAGATTTTGGAGCATTGCCCTTGTTTCGGAGTGTCGGTCTAATTTTGGTACGATATTTTTTTGCATGTATGTATGGGTATGGCGGGGCCCTGTCCCAACCTTTTGGTTATTGTGTACTATTTAGAGGCTTGTAGACATGTGTCCTGTGTGTAGTAGTCATGTACGGCCTCGTCGGCCTTGATGTATATATATATATAAGTTGGAAATTCTGGTTTACTGTTTCTATGGTTATATATGTCGGCAGAGTACTAATTGATGGCCCTTGTGGCCGTGGATAATTATGGGTAAATGGTAAATGTATGGCTAGTGGTACCCGGCGGGTAGGGTCTGGGTGCCCGTCGCGGCCCTCCGGTTTGGGTCGTGACAAACTTGGTATCAGAACATATCTGTCCTAGGCAGTCTACAAGCCGTGTCTAGTAGAGTCTTGTTTATGGGTATGTTGTGCACCATACTTATAAGCAGGAGGCTACCTGACATTTAGGGATGGATTCTATTCTTTCATCTCATAAATCGTGCAGTAGAGCTGAGTTATAAGCATTTCACTCCTAATCCATCTCGTGTTTATGATTCCAGCAATGCCTATCATAAGGAAGAAGTTCAAGAGTGTGAGGGCGTTGTATACGGCAGCGGGCTAAACTACCAGCCAATTCCCACCCGCTAGCAAGGGCCAGAGTGAGACCCATGGTGTGACTCCTTCGTATGATTCCCTCAATTCACCACCATCGTAGGAGATTAGTGGAGTTGCAGTACCCCCAGTTCCTTCACCCGATACTCCAGCTGAGGATCTTGATATGCGTAGTGCAGTACAATTATTAATTCAGTTAGTGGTCGCTCAGGCCCGACGTCCAATTCCCAGTCCTTCTGATAGAGCTGCTAGTGCAAGAGCTTGGGATTTCATCAATCTAGACCCTTCGGTATTCACGAGATCAGATTTGAAGTCAGACCCACAAAATTTTCTGGATCAGATACAGCGTACCTTGCGGGTAATGGATGCTACCGATATTGAATCGGTGAAGTTTGCTTCTTATAGACTGCGGGATGTCGCGGTGACCTGGTATGAGACATGGGAGCAGTCTAGGGGACCTTGGGCTCCACCAACAGGATGGAGATAATTTTCAGAGGCCTTCTTACATCATTTTCTGCCAGTCGAGCTTCGACGAGCCAGGCAGGACAGATTCCTACGTCTTGAGCAGGGCATCATGAGTGTTCGAGAATATAACTTGCAGTTTAATTCATTGGCCAGATATGCTCCTATGATTATAGCAGAGATGAGTGACTGTGTACATAGGTTTGTTACCGGCTTAGGGCCGCACTTGGTCAATGAGTGTACTACGGCTTCTCTGAATCCGAATATGGATATTGCTCATATTCAGGCCTATGCACAGAATTTGGAGGATCGTAAGAGGCAACAACGGGTAGATCGAGAGCGTGATAAGGGCCAACATAAGAGGGCTCGATCCGTATGTGACGCGAGGGAATTCAGAGGTGGGCCTAGGCCACAGCTTTATAGACGACCATCTTACACAGAAGCTAACACCTCATTACCATTTTCAGGGTCGAGGGCTGATCGGTATGTTCAGTCGGGACCAGGTCAAATTTCACGAGCATCAAAGTTTTATTATAGAGGGGATTCTATTCAGATGAGGCCGCCGTTGGCTCAATGCGAGCAGTGTGGTAAGACCCATCTAAGGCCGTGCCGACAAGGAGCAAATGTGTGTTATTCTTGTGGTGAACCTGGTCATATTACGTGAGACTGTTCGACAGGAGGCGAAGGTGTTAAGGCCCAGCCGGTCGGATCTGCAACAGCTTCATCACAGTCAGTACGCCCATCAGGGCAAAATCATCAAGCAGCATCCGGTCGAGGTAGAGGTAGGGGCTAGAACTACACTTATGCATTAATGGGATGACACGATCATGAGTCCTCACCTGATGTTATTACAGGTACATTATCGGTCTTTTCACATAATGTGTATGCATTATTAGATCCAGGCTTCAATCTATCATATATCACTCCTTTCATTGCTTGTAAATTTGGTATGGAACCTGAGTTGATGAGAGATCCATATGTGGTATCTACATCAATTGGTGAGTCGGTAGTTGTTATACGGGTCTATCAAAATTGTGCAGTATTAGTTTGTAGCCATCAGATCCTATCGAATTTGGTAGAACTAGAGATGGTCGATTTTAATATTATTATGGGCATTGATTGGCTGGCATCATGCTATGCTGATGTGGATTGCCGAACAAAGATTGTTAGATTTCAGTTTCCAGGAAAGCCAGTTCTTGAATGGAAGGGTAATACGGCGTCGCCAAAAAGTAGGTTTATTTCATTCCTTAAGGCAAGAAAGATGATCTCTAAAGGTTGAACATTCCATCTTGTCCGGGCGAGAGATGTCGATGCCGAACCACCTACATCTCAATCAATTCTGGTGGTTAATGAATTTCTTTATGTATTTCCAGGCCTTCCTCCCGAAAGGGAAATTGAATTCGATATAGACGTGTTTCCAGACACTCAGCCGATATCTATTCCTCCTTATAGAATGGCTCCCGCTAAATTAAATGAATTAAAAGAGCAATTGAAAGTTCTGCTTGAGAAAGGCTTTATTAGGCCTAGCATATCTCCTTGGGGTGCGTCAGTATTATTTGTACGAAAGAAAGATGGCTCGTTACGGATGTGTATCAACTATCGGCGGCTGAACAAAGTCACTACCAAGAACAAGTACCCTCTTCCCAGAATTGATGACTTGTTTGACCAGTTACAAGGTGCGAGGTGTTTCTCAAAGATCGACCTAAGGTCAGGGTACCATCAGCTGAGGGTTAAGGAGAAGGATATTCCGAAGACGGCTTTCAAAACAAGGTATGGGCACTTCGAGTTCTTGGTAATATTGTTTGGACTCACAAACACACCAACAACATTTATGGATCTAATAAACAGCGTGTTTCGCCTATTTCTGGATGTACTTGTGATAGTCTTTATAGATGATATTTTGGTGTACTCTCACTCGGAAGAAGAGCATGTGGATCATTTGCGGAAAGTATTACAGACGCTCTGGGATCATAAGTTATATGCAAATCTCTCCAAGTGTGAGTTTTAGTTGAATTCAGTGGCTTTTCTTGGTCATATAGTAACAGACGAGGGCATAAGAGTTGACACTCAAAAGATTGAAGCGGTAAAGATTTGGCCGAGACCTATGACTCCATCAGATGCTCATAGCTTTCTAGGCTTAGACAGCTATTATAGGAGGTTTGTAGAAGGAGTTTCTACCATATCAGCACTATTAACAAAGTTGACACAGAAGACTATAAAATTCCAGTGGTCCAATGCTTGTGAGCGGAGTTTTCAAGAAGTAAAATATACACTAACATCGGCACCAGTCCTTACTCTCCCAGAGGGTCCGGAAGGTTATATTGTGTATTGTGATACCTCGGGAGCAGGTCTGGGATGCGTGCTAATGCAACATGGTAAAGTGATTGCCTATGCTTCAAGGCAATTGAGGAAATGTGAGAAAAACTATCTGACACACAATTTAGAGTTGGCCGCAGTGGTCTATGCATTGAAGATTTGGCGGCACTACTTGTACGGTGTTCATGTAGACATTTTCACGGATCATAAAAGTATGCAATATATATTTAAGCAGAAAGAGTTGAACTTGAGACAAAGGAGATGGCTTGAATTATTGAAGGATTATGACGTGGACATTTTATATCATCCTGGTAAAGCTAATGTTGGAGCAGACACGCTCAGTCGTAAGTCGATGATCAGCTCGACTCCGGTGCAGGTCAAAAGGAAGGAGTTAGTAAATGAGCTCCATTAGTTAGCTAATTTGGGAGTCCGACTAATGGATTTGGAGGATGGTGGTGTTGTGATTCAAAATATATCAGAATCATCTCTCATATCGGAAATTAAGGAACATTAGTGGGAAGACCCCAGTTTGAGAAGGATCGGAGAGGACATTCAACAGAAAAAGACCACAACCTTTGAGATTGACGAACATGGAACTCTCAAGCACCAAGGTTGTTTATGTGTTCCAAATGTAGTAGGATTACGAGATAGAATTATGACGGAGGTCCATTGCTCACGATATTCTATTAATCCTGGATCTACTAAGATGTATCATGATCTTAAGAGCATTTATTGGTGGAACTACATGAAGAGGAGCGTGGCGGAATTTGTAACTCAGTGTCCCAATTGTCAGCAGGTAAAAATAGAGCACCAAAAGCCTAATTGCTTGACTCAGAACATTGAGATTCCGACGTGGAAATGAGAAATGATTAATATGGATTTTGTTACGGGTTTACCTCATTCTTATCGTAAGTTTGATTCTATTTGGGTAATTGTTGACCGATTGACCAAATCAGCTCATTTCTTGCCGGTCAAAACTGCCTACACAACCGATGACTATATGAAATTATTTGTTAAAGATATTGTTCACCTTCATGGTATGCATATTTCTATTATATCTGACCGAGGTGCACAATATATAGCTAACTTTTGGAAGTCATTTCAGAAAGGTTTAGGCACTCAAGCTAATCTTAGTAGAACTTTCCACCCTCAGACAAACGGGCAGCCCGAGCGTACGATTCATATGCTCGAGGATATGCTATGAGCTTGTGTATTAGATTTTAAGGGAAGTTGGGATGATCATTTACCCCTTATTGAGTTCGTGTACAATAACAATTATCATGTTATTATTAAAATGGCTCCTTATGAGGCTTTGTACGAACGGAGATGTAGATCTCCTATCGGATGGTTTGAGTTAGGTGAATTAGAGTTATTTGGACCTAACTTAGTGCACCAAGCCATAGAGAAGGTGAAGTTGATCCAGGAATGATTGTTAACTGCACAGAGTCTCTAGAAGTCATATTCATATGTGCGACGACGAGACTTAGAGTTTAAGGTAGACGATTGGGTTTTCTTGAAAATTTCTCCTATTAAGGGTGTAATGAGATTTGGAAAGAAGGGAAAGCTCAGTACAAGGTATATTGGACCATATCATATAATTCGACGAATCGGTCAAGCAGCTTACGAATTGGACTTACCTTCGAAGTTGGAGTATGTTCATCCGGTTTTCCATATTTCCATGTTGAGAGCATGTGTTGGAGATCCTTCCCGGATTTTACCGAATGATGATGTACAGGTTACAGAGGACCTATCATATGAAGAGGTTCATGTTGCTATCTTGGATCAACAAGTCCGCAAGTTGAGGACTAAAGAAGTAGCCTTCGTGAAAGTTCTGTGGTGAAATAAGAACATGTAAGAGATGACATGGGAGGCGAAAGAGGAAATTATGCATAAGTATCCATACCTATTCCAGACCAACGCCAAGGTTCTAAGAGAAGCATAAGGTAAATTCTAATTCCTGATATTATAATTAATGCTTGCGTACCATGTAAGGTCTAATGTGGTGATGTATGTTACCTTATATGGCCATGAAAAAGGTAGTTGCATTCTCGGGCTTCGTAATGGGGATTAGATATGTCAGCCCAACATTCGAGGATGAATATTTCTAAGAGGGGAAGGATGTAACATCCCATAATTTTAGACGATGGTTTGTTCACCCAAACGTACGCAAGTAGACCCGAGCCTCGGGGAATTTATGTTATATTTACATATGCTAATAAAGACAATAGTATATAAAAGGAAAAAACCCCGAAATAATTTTGGACGTAACAAGTGTGACGATGGAGATTAATAATAATAGTTGTATATCCCCAAAGAGGTTATGGACTAGTGTCATATCACAAAATTATAACATTGAGTATATGAATGTCTTATAAGTTATTAAGATTTAAGTGAATTGAGATCATGAAATTAATTGGGTGTTTGATTGATTAATTGTGGGGCTGATTAATCTTAATGGGGGGACAATTTAAGTGGGATAAATACGTGTGATATGTAAGTGAGTCCACTAGGTGCATGAAAATATTAGGGGTTAGTATGTGTTAGTAGATTAATGAAGGTGGCATTACATTAACTTGGAAGGGGACATGTGTTTAGGGGGAAGAATAATTTCGGTTCCTAATATTAAAGGGGATGAAGTCGTTGCTGGACAAACAAAGTCCTATACTAAAACACTTAACTAATGTCCTTCTGTTTCAGGGCAAGTAGAGCTAAGTTAAGAAAAGCTTGCCCATCAATTTTTAGAGTAAGAAAACATAGGCAGTACGTTCAGCCAACTCACATTAGGATTAGATTCTTAAATTGCTAATTTCATTTAAAGATGAGAAGACGTCCAACAATAATCTTGAACAAAGCATTCTGCAAATATTGTTCAAGTAACATTCCAGTAGGTAGTTAGTAAAAAGGGGATAGTTCCGTTATTATTCAAGGTATGTTAAAGCAAATTATTTCTTTCTTTTTGCATGTTCCATGTAACAAAATATAACCGTGCTATTGTTCCATAAATTATTCTACTCCTAGTAGTTAAGGAATGTTCATATTATTGATTTCTATGTTAAACGCATGTCTAAATATGTTCCTAAATCCTTATTGAGGTATATGGAAAAGATGTTAATATTTCCAATGTTAGCTGAAGGTACAAGGATATTATGTCATTCGATAAATTCAGAATGTTTTATTGTCATTCATGCATTTTCATTTGCATTATATTCATGTATTACCCTGGACCCACTTGTGCTATGCACACTACTATATGATAAATATTATATATATGTAGGGGATATGGGGAAAGGGAAGGCGTTATATTCGCACACCACCTGCAACTGGTACAGACTATCACGAAAGAGCCCGAAGAGGCCAATATTGATGCCCTTGTATGACCAATATGATAAAGAAATGATGCCCACATAGGTTGTTATGGGAAGAAAGATGCCCTTGTGTGGCTAGTGGTACCCGGTGGGTAGGGTCCGGGTGCCCGTCGCGGCCCTCCGGTTTAGGTCTTGACAATAGATTTTCAAACTTTACTACGTCTTGTACATCTATTACAAATTAATAGTAGTTGCATGTAGAATATAGTCTGACCCAGTCGAGACTGGGGCATGACAATCCTGGTCTGTAGACTTGATCTATCAAACGGTAGATAGAGTACAGAGGTGAATGGATGAACATCGTTAATCAGACATAGAACATAAGTCAAATGAATCAGGTCTATGAACATGTTCGTCAACAGACATAATAGCGAGACAGAGTTGACAAGAACAAATGCAAGGACCAGGTCTAAGAATGTGTTCCTGCTCGGATTCCTACCGCGAGTAGGATTTGTGGTTTTATGGTAAAGACTTGATGTATAAGGCTGCAGGATTTCTTGCCATAATTATCAAGATATTTTAGACTCCTACAAGAAAACTAAAGTTGCGTGAAGATGCAAGAATTCCAAACCAACTCAAACCCTATTCTACCATGATAGTTCGTATCATGCAGGGTTTAGGTCAGCCGCGTTGATGAAGACAAAAGCTATAAATATCAATTTTTGCCGTGAATAAATTATGCACTCACAAAGAGAGAAAATTAATAAACTTGAGAAAAACCTGTCAAGCATATTGAGAGAGTTCTGATTTTTACGACGAAGCAAATTAAAGAAGTTGTGTTACATAGTTGATGTTTACAATTCTTGAGTCTAGATTTGTGTATTAGGATTGATTATCGAGTTACCAATTATTCACTTTATATATTTTTAGTTATAAACAGTTAGTCAAATTCAACTTCAAGTTGGGGATCAACTTGGAGTGGGCTTACTAGTCTACGGAGATAAGTAAGATAGGAATTAGTGTTTATAGTTTCTAGGTTACCGAGTTTGTAACTTGAATTTGCCTTCACTTTGTAGTGGAGTTTGGGTTAAATCCTAGAAAGGTGTAGGTCGTGGTTTTTTCTACCCTTGTGAGCTAGGTGGTTTCCATGTAAAAATCATTATGTCCCTGCTTTACTATTCTTTACTATTCCACAGACGCTATACTTAAAACATATAGAGTAACATGTTTCATCCTATATGCGGAAATTAGGTATCACGTAGGATAGATATCTAAGTGTGCAGAATATCAGATGGTGATAAATAGTCAACTTGGTTCAAGAGCTTGTTGGATATGTAATGTGATGCAATTGCTTAATATGCAAAGAATGTGGAGATAACTTATTATGAAATCCTCGATGGTTGAGATGCCTAACGGAGAAGAATTGAAATGGGTTTCATGAGAGAAAGCTACTCTGTTTATGGGATGAGTGTTGAGAAAACACGAGTTGGTTGGCATGTTTAACTACACCCTAGATGATATGAGCAACCTAGTTGATTAATAGGGATGTGTCTAGCGATTAACAAGTGTTTAAGTTTGTTACTCGAGAAGTTACCAGATGTTTCATCTAAATTAGAGAATGGATGTGGGAACTAAATTTGTTGCATAAAGAGTTAGTGAATGTCTACAATTGTTATAAAGTTGACTCTATGGAGTTGAAGAGTTGAGAAGGGTAACTGCATGAGTAGATGTTAACTATTTCAAGTGTGAAGTGCATTCCAGAAGATTGATTGAGAATTTGTATTATCATTGAAACAAGATGGAATAAGGGTTCTTAAGTTAAAGGATTGTGACAAGGATAGTTATATGAAGCTAGATGAGAATGCTAGTAGGAATGCGCGTGCAATAATTAGGAACTACTCTACATAGTTTGAGTCATGGTAGTAACTGTTTGAGATATTATATTAGAACTATAATTGACTTGTTGGAATAACCAAGGTTGCTCGGTACTTTTGATGGAAGGACTCTGTGAAGGATTGTACTGGTGATGCAATTGACTTGGATGAGTATTCAATTTTGAGGTTCAAGTGAGGCCAAGGAATCTTTCATACGCTCAAGATTGTGTCTTACTACTATATTCATTATCAGTTTAGCTATTCTGCAAGAGTTATGATATTTTGATACACCTTTCGAGTGGGTTGGGTGATTTTCGATTCATAAGGATAGAAGTAATTGTGAATGGAATATGGAAATTGAAAATTTAAGATAAGGGCGTGTTTGGACTCAAATTGGAAGGATTGAGGTATATCTTAATAAAAGAAAAGGATTTAGATTCGAAGTGACAGGATTACTCGAGTCAGGTAAGGATAGGGTGTATTTGTTGAGTATGCATGGGAAATGAAGTCGACGGATAATTTGACTAAGTGTTCTCTCCGTATTTTAAAAATTTAAGTACTAGAATTTAATTGTTGGAATATGTGAAGCAACAATGGAAATAGTAAATAACTATTACAGTGATCGAAAGGATAAACAACAGAGAGAACAACAACAAGTTGTCAATATCTTGATCTTGAATGAAACTTCAAATATAGAACTTGTATTCGGAAATACAAGAACATGAACTGCTACACTTGTGGCTTGTAAATCCGCTGAGAATACGAACGATTAGAGTCCTTCGTCGGTTAAGTTAACACCTGAAACACTTAGAAACCAATTAGATAAACCACAACACCACCGGCTGAGTCGAGAGATGGCTCTTTGTCTTTAAGACAAGATTGCCCCCGTATATAGGCTTTACGGAAGTGTGGACAATAGTCTCCCAAGATGAAACATCAAACTATCAAGTGTGCAAAGCCTACACAAATGATCTCAGTGATGAACACGAATAATGAAGATTGCTAAGAGAAAGATTGATATCAGGAAAATCTGATCTCTTTGTGGTGTTGTGAACTTGTTTTTCTGTTCATATATGTTCTTCTATAGAATTGAGCCTAAGGCCTCAATTTATAGGTGTGCAAGATTGCCTCTTCAAGTGCCCCGGTAATGGTCATTTAAATGCCATGTAATGGCCCTTTAAACCACCAACTAATGCAGCCAAATAATGGCTGAGTTATGGAGGAAAAACTGCCAAGTTAATGCTCCAAAACCTCTCCATAATCATCCAAACTTTTGGACTTCCGTCGAGCACTCTCTGCCTGGGAAGCGCCGTGGCGCTGCAGCATTTAGCGTCGCAGCTCCAGAAACCAAAAATTGGAATTAGCGCCGTGGCACAGCAAAGGGGGCGCCGCGGCGCTGCGGCCCAGTCCGAGAGACGCCGCGACCCTTCTCGACTTCGCGACCCTTTCCGACCCGTTCCATCTTACACTTCGCACAATCCTTCACCCGTTTACCAATGTGGAACACTTGTTATTTATCCAATAACCATCCATCATTCTACGTCTCAAACATTTCACTTACATACCAATATCTCTTTCATTAACGAAATTTACGATACTTGGCACTAAGATTATACATGTGTGGAAATGATATTTCCGATGTGCGGGGCCCAATTTTTCAAGTCATAAATAATGGGATAAACTAATTTCCACATTAGTATATTTCCAACAATCCCCTCTTGAAATAGATTTTGGCGCACACACAAGGTGCATACTTTCAGCAATCTTTTAACGAAAAGATATTGCAGCAGGAGAGATAGCTTCCGTTTGAACCTCCCCTAGTTGAATACCATCGGACATACTTACTGTGCGGTGAACGTGATGTCTTGAACCGTCAGTGTTTGATGTAAGCCAAGACAACGTTACCAACACAATACCTCTCCTTTATGCATTTCTTCTTTTGTTCTGTCCGTTGTGACCGTGGACACACTTAGTTTCTTAAGTGCATTCCTTTGAGGTGGCCTGTCCTCACACTTAAATAGGTGATCTCCTACAAGGTATCCTGTTATACTCCACTTCACAAGTGTTAGGAATCATTAAAAGTTTCCCCAACCTTAACCTCAACTGTTTGAGGATTATTAAAGGTTTGAAAGCTTAACCTTTACCAACCCTACAGGTAGCAATTTTAATGTCTATCGCGAGAACGACTTTGGATTCATGTTTCTTAATAGAAATCATAATCCGAAGTCTCTTGCTTCCACCGAAGCGCTCAACTAAACCTTTTGCAGTTTAGTTTTCCTATTGAACCAAATTCTTGGGATCTCCTGTCAGTATGGTTGGGTTACCACCGCAAAGGTTCGTATTGTTTGGGTTTTTAAGCCCATTCCCCTAAACAGGCAGAACTCTTGATCTTCGGGTAGTCCCTTAGTTAAGGGTCCGCTATATCCTTTGATTAGTAATCAAGGAAGTGACACCCGTGATGATCAACTGCCATACAGTCTCATGTCTCTGACAGATCCGATAGATATGTCCAGACGCCATCATCCGTGCCCTTCTTGAAGCCGACCGACTAGCCACATTGTATAACTGCTGAAGAAACGGGTTTCTCCCTATAAGAGACGTCCTCTAAGGAGTCGTGAAGTTACTCAACTTCCTTCATGCTTTGTTTAAAGCGATAAACCCCGATTTCATCATAAATCGGCCGATGCAAGTTGGTTTATTCGATTTTCCAAGACCCACCATACACATTTACTTGTGATTTTGGTGTTCTTCATATCTGATGTCCAGTTTGCATCACTGTGTTCTCCCAGAACTGCTGGACATCTAGAATACCATAATCCGTAGATAAGCAAATATTTCAGATATCATCATATCCAACTTAACAACGCCTTTTATCGATCATTTCCAAAATCACAAGTGAACCTTAGTTCAACTGATCTACTTTGTAGGACGATACCAGGTCGGTTGTAGTGTGTACAATACATTGAACTACATGTGACCTGCACATATCGCTTCTTATTTTATGGATGCATCATGATTCCAATCAGTTCTATGATTCATATCCATTGGTGGCTTCAACGACATTGTCAACTATCTCACAACTGAGTTTGGAGTTAGACCAGTCTGTTAGATGTCTTAGAAATCCCAATTCCTAAGATGTCATATGTGATACCTATATATTTCATATCGAGACTTTTGTTTCAATATGACTTCCACTTTCAGACTGTTGGTTTTTCCAACTATTGGCTTTCTAACTTCAGAGTCAATGTTTCTGTTGTCAGATTCATTGTTTCTGTTTTAGCTAAAACTTTTAGGACCAAAATGTAAACATTTCAGGAACCAAACAGAAAGTTCAGGAAGAAGCCCAACAGTCCAACAAACCAACTCTGATCCTTCCTTCCAACTCTCCGTTAGAAAGGCTGTTTCAACATTCATGTCATGCAAGACTGCAATGGCCCTGGATGTTAAGCTATTCACAGGGGAGCACATGTCCAAGTAGCCGAGGCCTTATACTCGTCAGTAGATCCATCTACTTTGTACTCACTTTTGAGTATCCACTTTTACAACCCAAAGGTTCTTTTTCCAGAGAATGGTCAATCATTACACAAGTATGGTTCTATATGATGGAATCTATTTCTCTCTCTTTGTAGCTTCTTTCCAAAGCAGCGCTTCTAGAGATGACAATTATTTGTTAATTGTCCATGGTTCATTCTCAACCATATAAGCTAGAAGGCCTGTAACAAGTCTTTGTCCCCTCTTTGCTCCATCTCGGTTCAACATCTAGAATCCTTGAGTTCTGTAGATCTGGATCTTTAAGTTCCGAATAATCAGCAACTTCTAAGTCCTGTAGCTCTAGAACGTCTGATTCCAGACAGTCAGGCACTCGCGGGTTCTTATTAACCTCGAGCAATTACTTCTTTTTCCTTTCTCAAGGAAAGTTATCTTCAAAGAATTCAACATTCTTTGACACCAAGAGTTGATAAGCACTACTGTTATTTCTAGGTCCAGTGGATATGCAATTTACAGTCTTAGGTCCAACTTGACCTGTTTCGGTATTCCAACCTCTATCAAGCCATCCTACAACACAACATTTGTAGGTGGGATCATTTCCATGTTTCACACGGAGGGTTATCCTTATCCTTATGCGTAGTTCTGTTGAGAATCGCATTAGCGGTAAGGATCGCCTTGCCCCACATATTTTGGGCGTACGGCTTTGCGCTTTGCTAACACCGTTAGACTGAGGTGAGTAATGCACAATTGTTTAATGAACGATGCTTCACATTCTCCCCATCTATCACTACGAATTCCTCAATCTGTAGGCTTAGTTGACTTTTAACTTCTGCTTTGTAGCGCTTATCCGCTTTAACAACTTCATCTTTGCTTTTCTACAAACAAAGGATGCAATACGTTGTACCATCATTAATGAAGGTCACAAAGTACTTGTTCCCCCCCTCTATTTTGTATAAAGTTTAAATTACCCATGTAGGTGTGACTAAGTTCTAGAGGAGCGGTGCTTCTTTCGCTATTCCTTTGACGAAATGGAAATGTGATTTTGCCTCTTCGCCTACCTCACATTCATTTTGAGGGTTTATGTCGATACAAGGCAACAATCTCAACTTCATTAGCTTTTGAATGACTTTCCATTTAACATGTCTTAATCTATGATGGCATAGATGCACGGATTACAAATATATCATTCATTTAGCTACAGACATACTGTACCATTCTTAGTTATTACAGACCTGTTGGACTAGTCTCAAACCAGCTTGACCAACATCGTCCCTTAAACCAAGTTTGGGACATGTATCACCTCCTTTTAGAGTGATCCCATTCCCTAAAGTCCTATCAAGGACAACCTCTCCAACCCCTTCTACTTTAGAGGTGGCGTTGCTTCACATGAATAACCTCTTGCCCATGGTTAGGGCATAACCGGATCATTTGTGATTTGGATACTCTGGCCCACTCCAGTTGCTTTGGCAGACTGAGTGTCCAATTACTTTTATGCCTTTCTTTTAGCCTTCAGATCATTTAAGACCTGGAAAACTCTGGCCCACCTCACTAGGTGTCCATTACTTTTCTGTCAAATGAATTCTGGCCCCACTCTAGTCGCCCGTAGGCTTTGCATGACTGAGTGTCCAGTATCATCCTTATCAAATAAGTTCTGGCCCATCCAGTCGCCCGTAGGCTTTGTACGAATGAGTGTCCAATGTCATCCTCTCAAATGAATGATCTTCTGTCAGATAGTGTGACAGGTTCAACGTCTTAATATAAGCCATTATCTTTTAGTCTTCTTCTCTTGTGATTGGTGCCAAGGGAAATCTCTGGCGCTTACTTAAGAGTGGTAACAGTTTTCGCACAGTAAGTGGATCTCTATCCTTCGTATGTGCGAACATACTTTAAACATTTGTCATAATTACACTCAAAAGAATAGATCTTTTAAGTTTTGTTTACAATAGTCCATTTTTTAACCGGGAAGGAAGGTGATTCAATAACTGATCTGATTTTAAAGTGTAGGGAATATAAGTTTTTAATGAAAACACTTTCATATTCCCAGCTTTGCTTTACACCCTTTTATTAAGTTATTAACTAAACATTTTATTGCTAAGAAAGGATTAACTTACACCTTTTGGATTCTGGCCCACTTCCGTTAGACTGAGTGTCCAAATCCTCCTTACCATAATTCGGATGCTCTGTCTGGGACAAATATAGGAACTTTGCTATATGATAGAACATCATCTTCAGCCTTCTCCTCTTATCCCAGTTGACATCCTCAGCCTCTCGTGGGCGCTTGTTTCCACCACCATCGGGAGCGGTGACACCAACTCGTCCTTGATCTTTAGTCGTACGAGCATGACAATCAGCAGTATCTTGAAGCTCAGCATCAGGTCCAGAGATCCCACCTTTGACGGAAACAGACTTGTAACTGTCGTCAAAGAGAGAACCATAACTAGGACCAATCTTGAAAGCACGGTTGTTGTTTGAACTGTTAGCAAAACTGTCAACAAAACTATTTTCAAGAAGAAAACCAAAGCCAGATTTGGTCACACACTTGTCGACCAACATCTCTCGAATCACTAATACAAATCTTGTCTTAAAATGGTTGGAATATGTAAAGCAACAATGGGAATAGTAAATAACTATTACACTGATCGAAATGATAAACAATAGAGAGGACAACAAGTTGTCAATATCTTGATCATGAATGAAACTTCAAATATAAAACTTGTATTCGGAAATACAAGAACATGAACTGCTACACTTGTGGCTTGTATATCCGCTGAGAATACGAACGGTTAGAGTCCTTCGTCTGTTAAGTTAACACCTGAAACACTTAGCAACTAATTAGATAAACCACAACACCACCGGCTGAGTCGAGAAATGGCTCTCTGTCTTTAAGACAAGATTGCCCCCGTATATAGGCTTTACGGAAGTTTGGACAATAGTCTCCCAAGATAAAACAACAAACTATCAAGTGTGCAAAACCTACACAAATGATCTCATCGAAGAACACGAATAATGAAGATTTCTAAGAGAAGGATTGATATCAGAAAAATCTGATCTCTTTATGGTGTTGTGAACTTGTTTTTCTGTTCATATATGTTCTTCTATAGAATTGAGCCTAAGGCCTCAATTTATAGGTGTGCAAGATGGCCTCTTCAAGTGCCCAAGTAATGGTCATTTAAATGCCATGTAATGGCCCTTTAAACCACCAACTAATGCAGCCAAATAATGGCTGAGTTATGGAGGAAAAACTGCCAAGTTAATGCTCCAAAATCTCTCCATAATCAGCCAAAATTTTGGACTTCCGTCGAGCACTCTCTGCCTGGGAAGCGTCGCGGCGCTGCAGCATTTAGCGTCGCAGCTCTAGAAACCAAAAATTGGAATTAGTGTTGCGGCGCTGCAAAGGGGGCGCCGCGGCGCTCCAGCGCTGCGGCCCATTCCGGGAGGCGCCGCGGCCCTTCTCGGCTCCACGACCCTTTCCGACCCGTTCCATCTTACACTTCGCACAATCCTTCCTCCGTTTACCAACATGGAACACTTGTTATTTATCCAATAACCATCCATCATTCTATGTCTTAAACATTTCACTTACGTACCAATATCTCTTTCATTAACGAAATTTACGATACTTGGCACTAAGATTGCACGTGTGAAAACGATATTTCTGACGTGCGGGGCCCAATTGTTCAAGTCATAAATAATGGGATAAACTTATTTCCACATTAGTAAATTTCCAACAATTTAATCAGTCCAATTCACTTTTAAGCAAATAGATTAAACTAGAATACAATCGGTAAAAGCAATTGTTGTACTAGTGTTAAAAATATATCAAAAGAAGCTAAAAACATACATGCTGCAAAGTGAATATAAAGAGGAGAAATAAAAGATAACATAAACGGGACGGGGCAGAGCAAGACAATTTTTTGAAAAATGCTAAACGGGACAGGTCAAGGCGGGTTGATATCTTAGCATGTCCAGGCTTGCGCCATCCTAACCCGCTCTGTTGCCATCCCTAAAAGTCTTCTGTTGCTGAAATCGTTTTAGCTAGTATGAAACTGCTCGCAGCTTACACAGAGGCATGCTGAAACTATTCGCAGCTTACACAGACGCATGCTGAAACCAAACGTGGCAACCGCCACGACGCATATGCATCGCGCTAACTGAAAAGATTTCATCAACTGAATCCTTTGGAATCACTAAACTTTGCTTCACTTTGTTATTCTTATACTTGACGCCCCATAGAAAAAAATTATGTCTCCTCCATTTTGATTGGCTCCATGTGCTCCACAAATTAAATTCTCCACGTAAAAAAAATTCATTCTTTTTCCAATTAATAACTGTTAAAGCTAGTTAATGAATAAAGCTAGCTAAGTTGGTGTGAATGAAATGGAGGGAAAATGATTTTTTTTCTTCCTTTTCTGGAAAAAAGGCAAAGGCCTTTCCGAACAGTCACCAACCTATTCCGAAGAGGTACCTTCGAGGCTATATAAACTGAGGAAATGCCTCATTTTTAATACACTGAAATTTTTTCCTGCATCTGAAAATTTTGCATTCTTTTCACAAATAAAACTATCGAGTCTTACTGTGTTTCGTTGCCAACTTTGAGTTCGTCGAAGTCGAAGGCGTTTGATGTACCGCTACTCCGGCGACGGTATATCTGTTTTATCCTGGGAGGAAGTAATCCATAACCTCAGGTACAGTGAGGGGATTAAATTCCTTAAGGACACACAGTGAATTCTGTGGTCTCGGATATTTTCTTACTTCTGCATTATTTTTCCAGTTTCTATTTTTTTGAACACATGGTAGATAACAAGCTTAAGGAATTTAATAATTAATTTTGTGTTCATTTGTTCTTGTTTAACAATTACCGAACGTTGTCAAACAAAAAAACAAAAAAAAAACGTGTATGTTTGTTGTTTCGGTGTAACGAACTTGTATGTTGTTTGGAGACTAAAATCTTCGGATTTTCTACTCCGGTTGAGATTAAAGTTTTCATAACTTTCTACTCATTTGGGTACTTGATTTGAAGATATAAAAACTTCATCAAGTATACAACATACAATTTATTGCATTTCGTTTCAAGTATTTTAAATCTGTTTGTGTAACCTTGATTCGGTTTGAAGAAATAAAATCTTCACCGTTGTGTATTATATTTGTTGGTGTCAAAACTGATTCTGTTCGAAGTCTTCACCGTTTATTAAATTTTTTTGTTGTTTCGTTTGCGACAGAAATGGGAGACATGACTCCAAATTTGAATGCTACTCAACGCATCGCCACACCAAATTTCATGGTTGGTTCTACGAGCAATGTTTGCGTCCTCCGGTCGTCTTGCACCAAAGACCGCTCCGGCAGAGAATCCTGGAAAATTCACCGGAATTGATTTCAAACGATGGCAACAAAAGATGTTCTTCTATTTAACTACTTTAAACCTCCAAAAGTTTATTAAGGAGGTTGTTCCGATTTTGCCGGAATCAACACCTGAGAATGAACGCTTTGTCGTAACTGAGGCGTGGAAGCACTCAGATTTTTTGTGCAACAATTATATTCTTAGCGGACTGGAGGATGATCTTTACAACGTCTATAGTAATGTGAAAACATCAAAAGAACTATGGGATGCGTTGGAAAAGAAATATAAAACAGAAGATGTTGGATTAAAGAAGTTTATCGCTGCCAAGTTTCTGGACTACAAAATGGTAGATGGCAAGTCTGTTGTTACTCAAGTTCAAGAGTTGCAGGTTATCATCCACGATCTACTCGCTGAAGGTTTGGTGATTAGTGAGGCGTTTCAAGTTGCGGCAGTAATAGAGAAGCTGCCTCCTTCATGGAAGGACTTCAAAAATTACTTGAAACACAAGCGAAAGGAGATGACACAAGATCTCATCATCCGGTTGAGAATTGAGGAAGATAACAAGGCAACGGAGAAGAAGGAAAATGGGAGATCAACCATAGGGGGAGCACATATTATTGAAACTGCCCCAACTAATCTGAAAAAGATGAAAAATGCATCGGGACCAAGGAGCTATCCCAACAAGAAGAAATTCAAGGAAAATTGCCACAATTGTGGAAAAATCGGACACAAAGTTGCAGACTGTCATGTTCCGAAAAAGGAAAGGAAGAAGGGTCAGGCTAAAATGGTTAAAACAAACGAGGAAGTTGCTGACTTGTGCGCTATGTTGTCTGAGTGCAACTTAGTGGGAAATCCGAAAGAGTGGTGGATTGACTCTGGCGCCACTCGCCACATTTGTGTTGTTAGAGAAGCCTTTTCTTGATATGCTCCCGCCGGGCCCGACGAGACCATATATATGGGAAATTCTGCAACGGCCAAAATTGAAGGTTATGGAAAGATACTGCTGAAGATGACATCTGGCAAGGTGGTGACTCTAAAAAACGTCTGTCATGTTCCTGAAATTAGGAAAAATCTAGTATCTACCAGACTTCTAGTAAAGAATGGTTTTAAGTATGTTTTCGTTTCTGACAAGGTTGTAATAAGTAAGAACGAGATGTACATAGGAAAAGGTTACCTCACAGAGGGCCTTTTCAAACTGAATGTAATGGTCGTTGCCAATAATAATAAAGTTTCTGCTTCGTCTTACTTACTTGAGTCAAATAATTTATGGCATTCACGTTTAGGACATGTCAATTATAGAACCTTGCGAAAAATGATTAGTTTGGAAGTATTGCCTAAGTTTGAATGCAATCAATCAAAATGTCAAATCTGTGTTGAGTCTAAGTATGTTAAACATCCTTATAAGTCAGTTGAAAGGAATTCAAGTCCTTTAGACTTAATCCATACAGATATTTGTAACATGAAGTCAATCCCATCTCGCGGTGGAAAGAAGTATTTCATAACTTTTATTGACGATAGTACGCGGTATTGCTACGTTTATTTACTTAATAGTAAAGATGAAGCAATTGAAGCATTCATGCAATACAAAACTGAAGTTGAGACTCAACTTAACAAAAAGATTAAAATGATAAGGAGTGATAGGGGCGGTGAATATGAATCTCCTTTTGAACAAATATGTTTGGAATATGGCATTATTCATCAAACAACGCCCTTACTCGCCACAATCAAACGGAATTGCGGAAAGGAAAAATAGAACCCGAAAGAAATGATGAATGCCCTGTTAATAAGTTCGGTTTACCCCGAACTTGTAGGGGAAGCCATTCTAACAACTATCCGAATACTCAATCGAGTGCCCCATAGCAAAACAAAATCTATTCCATACGAAAAGTGGAAAGAAAGGAAGCCCAATTTGGGATACTTCAAAGTGTGGGGGTGTTTGGCCAAGGTGCAAGTTCCTAAACCCAAAAGGGTAAAAATATGACCTAAAACCATTGATTGTGTTTTCATAGGATATGCCACAAATAGTAAGGCATATCGATTTCGATTCACAAATCAGAAAATCCCGACATTCAGGTGAATACGGTAATTGAATCAGATAATGCTGACTTCTTTGAAACCATATATCCATATAAAAAAGAATGTGAGTGGTCTAGCAAAGAATCTAAACGACCTCGGGAAGAAACAAAGGAAAATATTCCTGATGAGGAAAATCCAAGACGCAGCAAACGTCAAAGGACGTCTACTTCCTTTGGACCAGAATTTCTAACATTTTTGTTGGAGAATGAGCCTTGAACCTTCAACGAAGCTATGTCTTCATCGGAAGCTCAATTTTGGAAAGAGGCAATCAATAGTGAGATAGAATCCATATTAAACAACCATACTTGGGAATTGGTTGACCTTCCTCCAGGGAATAAACCTTTAGGTTCCAAATGGATTTTCAAGCGGAAAATGAAAGCTGATGGTACTATTGATAAATATAAGGCAAGACTAGTTGTTAAAGGGTTTAGACAACGAGAAGGTCTTGATTACTTTGATACATACTCGCCGGTAACGAGGATTACATCCATTCGGGTGTTAGTAGTGTTAGCCGCCGTGTACGGTCTTGAAATCCATCAAATGGATGTGAAAACAGCCTTCTTAAATGGAGAGTTAGAGGAAGAAATTTACATGGAACAACCTGAGGGGTTTGTAGTTCCGGGAAAGAGAAGAAGGTGTGTCGACTTGTTAAGTCTCTTTACAGACTAAAACAAGCACCCAAACAGTGGCATGCAAAATTTGACCATACAATGTTGTCAAATGTATTCAAGATAAATGAGTGTGATAAATGTGTCTACATTAAGAACACTCCGAACCACGTAGTCATTGTTTGTTTGTACGTGGATGATATGTTGATAATGAGTAACGACATTGCTAACATAAATGCTACTAAGCGCATGCTTGCTAGTAAGTTTGATATGAAAGACTTAGGAGTTGCGGATTTAATTCTGGGAATTAAAATCCATAAGACTCCTCAAGGTCTAGCATTGTCTCAAACTCATTATATTGAAAAGGTACTTGAAAAGTTCAAGTATTTGGACTTTAAAGTTGCAAAGACGCCAATTGATATGAACCTTGCTCTTGCAAAGAATAAAGGTGAAAGTCATTCTCAATTGGATTATGCCGTAGTGTTGGGAAGTTTGATGTATATCATGAACTCGTACGCGACCGATATTGCGTGTGCTATAAGTAAACTAAGTCGCTACACTAGTAATCCCGACCAAAAATATTGGTGGCAATGAAACGAGTTTTGGGGTATTTAAAACATACTCAAAACTTTGCTTTGCATTATAACAGTATCCTGCAGTTATTGAAGGATACAGTGATGCAAATTAGATCACCAGTTCAATTGAAACTAAATCCACAAGTGGATATGTTTTTACCATAGGTGAAGGAGCAGTGTCTTGGAAGTCATCCAAACAGACATGTATCGCCCGCTCTACAATGGAATCTGAGTTCATAGCTTTAGACAAAGCCGGTGAAGAAGCTGAATGGCTCCGAAATTTCTTAGAAGATATTCCATTTTGGCCCAAACCGTTGGCTCCTATATGCATACATTGCGATAGCCAAGCGGCAATAGGAAGAGCTAGGAGCCTTATGTACAACGGAAAGTCTCGTCACATACGACGAAGACATAATACCGTTAGACAACTACTCTCTAGTGGAATTATCACAATTGACTATGTTAAGTTAAGAGATAATGTGTCGGATCCACTAACTAAAGGCCTAACTAGAGAGGTAGTTGAAAGATCATCAAGGGGAATGGGACTATGGCCGAGGACAAGTCATCGTGACGGTAACTCTACCTAGAAGACTGGAGATCCCAAGATCTAGGTTCAAAGAGATCAAACAAAGTCGTTAATGACGGTTCAACATTGTCACAATAACTCTTTGGTCCATTCTCGTGATGAGACAATGTTCAGTACCAGGATGAAGCATTACGGCTTTTTAATGGTTTCTAAGTTTGGTACGGGGTATATCAAATAGTGTATCTACGGGATGACACATTTAGGAATCACCTATGTAAGTGTGAAGTGTAAGCCGCTTCAAGGAGAATTATGTAAGGCCAATCCTCTACGCACTTATGAACCAGGCAGTGTTCATGGCTGAAACGAACAAAACAATGAGAACCAAAGACGGTTAAAGGGTTAATTGTGTGACATGTGGTTGTCTAGGTATACACCAAAGCTCGACGGTTCAAGGATATTAAATCTACCGATTGACCGAGTATATCCAACATATGTTTACTACGGAAAGTTCAAAGAGAAATCTACTTATCCAGATGCGATTAATCCTTGCTTACGAATCACACAGTTTTTTATCATGCATGTTTTTCATCATATAGCCATTCCCTATTAATGTGGGGGATTGTTAAAGCTAGTTAATGAATAAAGCTAGCTAAGTTGGTGTGAATGAGAAATGGAGGGAAAATGATTTTTTTTTCTTCCTTTTCTGGAAAAAAGGCAAAGGCCTTTCCGAACAGTCACCAACCTATTCCGAAGAGGCACCTTCGAGGATATATAAACTGAGGCAATGCCTCATTTTTAATACACTGAAATTTTTTCCTGCATCTGAAAATTCTGCATTCTTTTCACAAATAAAACTATCGAGTCTTACTGTGTTTCGTTGCCAACTTTGAGTTCGTCGAAGTCGAAGGCGTTTGATGTACCGCTACTCCTGCGACAGGTATATCCGTTTTATCCTGGGAGGAAGTAATCTATAACCTCGGGTACAGTGAGGGGATTAAATTCCTTAAGGACACACATTGAATTCTGTGGTCTCGGATATTTTCTTACTTCTGCATTATTTTTCCAGTTTCTGTTTTTTCTGGTTTTGGTTTTTTTTTTTTCATTTTTTTTTTCTGCTTTTTTGAACACAGGGTAGATAACAATAACTTCATGCCTTTTTATTCAATTTTTGCTCCAAAATTTTTCATCTTCGTGACACTTTATTTCTACAAAGTAAAAATATAATATTAACCATAAATCATGATAATTAATGCGCAAATGACGATAAAACTATTAAAATCTGAGATAAAAATAACTAAATATATGCATTTTAGGTCGAACATCACTACTATCCTCTCTTCGTTTATTATGTTTTGATCATACTTTAGCTTATAGGGTTCACCTAATCGGTAAAGACTAGTTGGGTACCCTGTAGCAATCTACATCCAGGTTTGGGTCATGACATTAGTTTACAATTCTGCTATGCTACTAATATAAATGGTAGGTCTGAAAAGAGATGTTGCAAGTGTAGGGATTTTTAGTTTATATTTTCATCTTACATCTATGATCAGTCCATCAACTTAAGGCAAGGAAATATTCTTAGATGAGTAAACAAATAATGAATTAGAAAGATTACCAAGAAGATGACCTTATTAGTTTCCATACGGTGCAGGGCTAATACTGTATGGTGGATTAGTTGAGTTTGAAAGAAATAATCCCCTTGATTATTTTCATTAATTGAAAAGCTATATATACAAGTTATATATTTCCATAATAGGAAGATCCTATTCCTATTCTACTTCTAAATCCTTATTCTACCATAATTCTAACTATACAATTATGGTAAGTGTATAACACTAATTAAGGTAACCTTTACAATACAATATACTACAAATATATATACCATATATACAATATTGTGTTGTCCCCAATTCCGGCCGAGAGGCCCACTTCCGAGGCCCTAAGCGGCCCTCTCTTTCTTTGCCGCTTGGCCGCCGGCCGAAGGCCCACCGCCGAGGACCAATTGGTCCTCTCGCTTTGTCGCTCGCTTGCTCGTCCGCCGAAGGCCCATCGCTTTGTATATATGTGATATACACCGCTGTATATTCGTGTATATCACATGTATATTGCTTTGTTTAACACACCCCCGCATCATAGCGGGCGGTTTTCGAACGCCGAGACTCGTCCCTAAAATCTTCGAAGAGAACCGCCGGTAGACCCTTTGTAAAGATGTCCGCAATCCGATAACGAGACGGGACATGACATATGCGAACTTGACCCTTTGCAACCTTTTCACGGACAAAGTGAATGTCCATTTCGATATGCTTGGTGCGCCGGTGTTGAACTCGGGTTACCCGAAAGGTAGATGGCACTAATGTTATCGCAATATACCAAGGTTGCCTTCGAATGGGACAATGAAGCTCCAAAAGCAAATTACGTAGCCAACATGACTCGGAGACTACATTCGCTACCCCTCGATATTCTCGCCTCGCACCGGAGCGTGACGAGTTGCTTGACGTTTCGCCGACCATGAGACCAAGTTATTGCCAAGGAACATACGGTATCCGTAAGTCGACCGTCCGGTGTCGGGACAACCACCCCAATCGCATCCGTGTAAGAGACAAGTGTGGATGTAGATGAAGGATACAAGTGCAACCCATAGTCCGGTGTCCCCCGTATATACCGAATGATGCGTTTGATTGCATTCATGTGCTCAACTACGGGATCATGCATGAATAAACACACTGCTGAACCGCATATGTAATATCCGGTCCGGTAAAGGTAAGATCTTTTGGAGGGCCCCTGCAAGACTGCGATAGCGGGTCGGGTCCTCATATGGTGCACCTGCTGCGGCACTCAGCTTTGGGTTTGCATCAACCGGTGTGGAAGTGGACTTACAGGATGACATCCCAGCCCTCTCTATGATCTCAGCAGCATACTTCCGTTGAGACAGAAACAAGCCATCTGAATGACGTTTGACGGCAATCCCCAAAAAATAACTCAACGGCCCTAAGTCCTTCATAGCAAATTTAGAACTGAGCATGGCCATAATAGACTGACGCAAAGCATCGGAGGAGGCAGTCAAGATGATATCATCCACATATAACAGAATATAGGCCAATGACGAACCACGGCGGTAGATGAACAAAGAATTGTCTGACCTGCTGTGTGTGAACCCAAGAGTCGAAACAAAATCAGTAAATCGTGTATACCAGGCACGTGGAGACTGCTTAAGCCCATATAATGACTTCTTCAACAAACAGACATGATGAGGTCGGTTGGGATCCCTGAAACCCAACGGCTGATGCATATAGAATGTTTCCTTGAGATCTCCATGTAGAAAAGCATTCTTGACATCTAACTGATGAATCGGCCAAGTCTTTGAAAGAGCCAAGCTAAGTACAGTGCGAATGGTAGCCGGTTTGACCACCGGACTAAATGTCTCACCACAATCAATACCAACCTGCTGAGTCTTACCATCACCAACAAGTCGCGTCTTATGCCGAGCAAATGACCCATCTGAATTCTCCTTATGAGCAAAAATCCACATAGACCTGATAATATTAGTACTATATGGACGGGGCACCAACTCCCACGTCTTATTATCAATAAGAGCATTATATTCATCAATCATAGCAATTTTCCAATTAGGGTCATTTAATGCGGACACAGGATTGCGGGGCAAGGGGGATTTAGAGACATCAGAATGTAAATTAAAATGTCTTTTAGGTGTAAAAATACCCCGCTGACTACGAGTGACCGGTCTATGACTCGAGGAAGAATTAATGGAATTATGGGAATTTTCTGGGCTCGGGACGGACTGGCCAGCAAGTAGTGGGCCTGCTGGCCCAAATCGGAAATGGCTGGACTCGGCCTCGGACCAGTTCCAGAACTGGGCTGGACCGGCCCGGTTGCTGGAACTGTTCCAGTGGCTGGAAGAGCTGGGTGTGGCGGTACTGTTGGGCCAGCGGGCAGTGGGCCCGCTGGAGAATTTTGGGTACGGGAGTTGTCCGAAAAATTCCGAATAATATACGGGGATATTTGGTCATCCAAAAAATTATACGACTTAGGCTCGGGAGTATGAACTTTCGTAAAAGGGAATTGGGTTTCATCAAAAATGACATGACGATTTATAATAATTTTCTTGGAGGATAAATCAAAACACTTATAACCACGATGATTCGACGGATAACCCAAAAATACACACGGAGTAGACCGAGCCTGAAGTTTGTTAATTGTGGTGGATGGGAATAACGGATAACACAAGCACCCAAAAATCCGAAGATGAGAATAAGACGGGTTTTTATTAAATAAGATTTTGAGAGGGGAAGAATATGTCAGACCTTTAGACGGAATTATGTTAAGAAGGTAAGTGGCCATTTGTAGAGCATGATGCCAAAAATACGGAGGTATGGAGGCATGGATTAGAAGAGTTCGGACAATGTTATTTATGGAACGAATTTTGCGTTCGGCTTTCCCATTTTGTGAAGATGTATGAGGACAGGAAAACCGAAAATTTATCCCATGAGTAGCACAAAATTCTCGAAACTCCTTATTGTCATACTCCTTCCCATTATCACATTGAATATTTTTTATTTCTCTTTCGAATTGAGTACGAATGAATGCTCTAAATTTTATGAAGACGGAAAACACTTGTGATTTATTCGCAATTGGAAACGTCCACAAAAATCTAGAATAATCATCTAAGAAGAGAACATAATATCGATGACCCATTGAACTAAGAACAGGAGATGTCCATAAGTCGCTATGAATAATGTCAAATGGCATAGAAGTATGAGAATTGGAGTCTACAAATGGCAACTTAACAATTTTTCCTAATGAACAAGACTGACAAATTGGAGTACGACTCGTACCCTTACAAGAAATAAAGCTATTTTTATCTAAAACTGATAAAATAGAAGATCCCGGATGACCCAAACGAGCATGCCACATGGAAGGAGAGATGGCTGCAAAAGCTGATGGCAAGGCTGGACTCGATGGACTGAAACCGGGCATGATAGGATATAGATCCCCCCTACTATCACACCTCATGAGATGACTCCCCGTCTTGAAATCCTTCACAGAGAAACCGAAAGGATCAAATTCAACAGAAACAGAATTGTCATTTGTGAATTTTCGGACAGACACTAAATTTTTAATCAATTTAGGAGCATGTAAAGTATTTTTCAAGAGAAGTGGTGGATTGGGAGGAGACAACGTTTTCTGACCTACCATAGAATTGGAATTGAACTGCCATTACCAACAATTATTCCCCGAGGGATGCTCAAATTGTAATAAGATGAGAGAGTACCTGATTCGGAAGTCATGTGAGTAGTGGCCCCGGTGTCCATGTACCAATTTGGGTCCGGTTGAGTTAATCCCAACGTGTGCATCGCGGCCTCGATATCGGTCCGAGTGGGGCCTCGCCGCATGATGGGCTTGCGGAGGACGGGGCCCAAGGACTCCTGGCCGTGCTGGAACTGGGTTGTTACCGCTGTGGGGGCCGTTGCTGGGCGACTGGCCAGTGGGCCGCCAATGCTGGGTATTGGGCCTGCTGGACTGGCCAGCCCCACCGGCCGCCGGCGGCTTCCGGAGGGTGCGGGTGCCACGCCACCGGCCCCACCGCCGGGCCCACGGTGGTGGTGGCCCACCGTACCCCGAATGGGACCCACCGCCCGCTTGTTGCTCACCGAAACGCCACCGAACCACCTCGTTTGCCCCCGCGGTTTTTGTTATTTTTGCGATTATTCTTGCCGCCACCATTATTATGGTTTTGGCCCGAATTATTAACAAAACCCGAAGAACTAGGAGAGGATGCCACCATGACAACCGGGCTTGCTCCGGTAGCCACCTTTTAGCCAAACCGGCTTCTTCCAACGTCGCACGGGAGCGGGCTTGATGAAAGTCGGGAAGAGGGTTGCTTTGGCGAAGGAGAGTTTCAACACCATTATAGGCCTCCGAAAGCCCGGCAACCAACGTAGAACTAGACGATTATTTGTCACCGGTGCGCCAACATTACGGAGTTGATCCGCCAATTCCTTTAGTTTCTTGCAATATGCGAAACGTTCGGAAATACGTCCATTCGAACGAGAGAGAATTCTGCTCGAGTGTGACGATACGGGAATGTTGGTTGTCTTGGAATATGTCACGCAATCTATTCCATGCAGCCATAGCCGTGGTATCGGGCTCCATAATCGTCGTAGAAGGTCCACCGAAATAGTGGCGTATATCCACCGAAGAACGGTAGCATCAAGTGTAATCCACACCTCGGGATCCTCCGCAGGGGGGGGTCTAGCGGGAGGAATTATGTGATGAAGAACTTGATAAGAGATAGCGTGAATTTTAAACAACTCCGCCCACGTTGCATATTGAACGTTTTCCATCTCAAGGACAATAGGGACACCGAGCTTGATATTGGAAACCGTGAGGGCGGGTGAAAATTGTTCTTAGACATATTTGAAAGAACAAAGAAGGAGGATAAATTTAAGAGAGGTTTTTGAGAGCGGAAGACGAGATATTTGGAGAGAAAAACCCGAGGGAGGGGGGGGGGGGTTCTCGGCCAAAGAGGCAAAAGTTTGAGAGAAGAAAACTTTTGGTTTAGACCTAGTCTCTTGATACCATGAAAGAAATAATCCCCTTGATTATTTTCATTAATTGAAAGGCTATATATACAAGTTATATATTTCCATAATAGGAAGATCCTATTCCTATTCTACTTCTAAATCCTTATTCTACCATAATTCTAACTATACAATTATGGTAAGTGTATAACACTAATTAAGGTAACCTTTACAATACAATATACTACAAATATATATACCATATATACAATATTGTGTTGTCCCCACCCGGCCGAGAGGCCCACTTCCGAGGCCCTAAGCGGCCCTCTCGCTTTGCCGCCTTGGCTGCCGGCCGAAGGCCCACTGCCGAGGCCCAATTGGCCCTCTCGCTTTGCCGTCTGCTTGTCTGTTCGCCGAAGGCCCATCGCTTTGTATATATGTGATATACACTTTGCTGTATATTCAGTGTATATCACATGTATATTGCTTTGTTTAACAGAGTTCTATAATACCTCGGTCCTCAACCTTTTAAATTTTCGCCAGAGATTGTTAATGTTGATAACGTGTTATTAGTGTAGCAATATAAAACAATATAAAAATAGAGATAAAGAGACATAGAGGGGAGAATGTGATTATTTTCTTATTCAAGTCTTCAACCATTACATATAATCCATCTATATAGGAATATATTGATAAGATGAAAGTGCATGTCATATTGTGTGAAGTTTTTCATTATAGAGGAGATAATAATGAAAAAGAATAAATAACTTACTTCCAATTTGTCATTCACATTAGCGTGAAACTTTTCATTATAGAGGAGACGAGTGCAAAACATTCTCTAAATGAATAAATAATGGTTCACTTGGTTCGATGTCGAGCCCTATTTAACGTCTAAGCTCTTGGATATTCAAGCATCTCTTTGCAGATAGACCATGCCCTTTCACCTTTTAATATGCTTGGAAGATAAATAACAGTTTATTACTGCATTTAAAAGTATACCAAACAACAATTACATCAGACTAACTTGACACTGTAATTGAACAAAAGAAAAAGAAAAGAAACTTGACACTGTAAATTGAAATAAAAGCACTATATTGACACACTATTAGGTATTCCTTTGCCTGTGAGTCCTTCTTCACTTGTAGGGAAGAGCAATGTATATGGAACTTTAACAGTCCCCGACCTATTTTTCCACTTTTCATCACCATTCATCTGCGTAATTTGATGCTCAATTTCATTCAACTTCTTCCCAAACCTCTCAAAAGCAGCAAGGGGTTCTTGGTCCTTTGTCCATTCAGATGAGTCCCTCTGTCCAAGGTAAATCTCATCCGATGTATGCCTTGACAATATCTCTATGAGGGAAATTCCTAGTAATGTCTGCAGTTGAGAAGTGATTGTTTTCAAGTATGCCTTGTCTGGATTTGTCTTGAGCTCTTCATACTCAGGAGTTCCTGGCTCTGGCATGAATCTTCGACTTAATGTTGGGCGATTTGGGAGGTAACCTGCATAAGGGTATTGTCCGAAATTGACTGCTGCGTGAAGTGCTGATGCTATCCAGATAATAATGGTGCAAGAATCTATTAGCTCCTGGCGTGTTTGCATTTTAGGCCACCAAGGTTCATCTTTCTTATCACCATGTCCTTCTTCCCGAAGTTCCTTCCACCAGGCTTGGAGTTCATCATCTTTCAGAACTAAGTCATCTGATTTGTAATAGAAGTTGCAATATTCCGTTACCCAACTTTTGATTGCTGACCATATTTCTAAACCATCAACAGCATATGGGTAGTCCTGAATTAGTAAGCGAACGCCGTGTGGGGAATTTGAGTCCTCTACTGCCACTCCTCTAAAATCGAGTCATATAAGCAAAATTAGAATATCATGAAACATAATTTATAATCATATTGTTCTTGTAAAGAAAATTTTGAAATTGTATTTTACCTTTTAACAAGATCAAAAGGAAGTGCTTGTTCAGGGAAAACCCAATTTTTGTAAACTACAGCTGACATTTCCATGGCATATTTGGAAGGAAAAACTGTCATCTCAAGAACTCCACCAGCATTGATTAATATCTGTCTTGCCAAAGCATTTATGTTCATCGTGTCGCGAAAATGAGGATGTAAAAGCTTATGTATCGGGTGAAGCACGCTTAGTTGCCTATTTGTTGCAATCACAAATGGCTCAATCGCTGCATGTGTATTCAACCTGAAAAGATGACCACACATCTTAATTTAATATGATTTAACAAAGTATTGAAGTTGTTATTGTGACTCATAAATCCTTAGAGAATTCCTCTGATAGAATTTTACCAGTGACTGATTAGTTGATGAACACCCGAGTCATTCACTGCAACATAAGCTTTGGCCAATTGCCAGATCGAACCCTCAACAGCTCGATCAGCTGGGGTATAGACTTTGCTAACAGCACCAAGTTCATCTCCATCTGGATGTGGCAAGCTTAGTTCAATTGCTAGTGGCTTCATTGTTCCATTGTCTTGCAAGAATAGCAAAGTTCTTGAAGCATAGAGTTTTGTGTTTGTCGTGTTTATTCTCCTCACGTACGGCATAAGGATGTCATGGTGGTTCAGTATGTAAATCCTGTTAGTCTTGATTGCCTGAAAATAATATTGCAAATTCTTTATTACTCAGGACTTTTGAAAGAAATCTACTCTTATTCGAAATATTTGAACACACTAGTCTGAAAGATAAAAACAAATGAATTACATCTTCGATTGTTAGCCCATCCAACTTATTCTCTATATGCTCTGTGGTAATTGTACTGTTTTGGTTGCCATATACTTCAGGATCCAGCTTGCTTTTTGGAGGGAATTCCTACAGAATAAGAAATGAGAAGCCAATATTTTATAAACATGGGAAAAAAGATAAATTAGAAAGAAACCTAATATAAGTGACATACTCCTCTTTCCAGATCATATGTCTATGATATATGAGCAATGAAGCCAACTTACTTGGAGTCTACTGATTATGACAGGATTTACTCCGGCCAACATTTCTCTTGCAAATTCTTCATCAGTCCTCCATGAACTTTTATCCTCTAGGAAAATAAATCCACAAGTCATACATAACAATAAATATGAAGGATAACACAAAATTTACAATTGATACATCGAAGTAACATCGATCAGTACCTTGAATAACTTGAGGAGTTGGGAATTTGAATTTTCCTTCACCATCAGTCCGGATGATTTCTTTTAGTATCTCTAGAGGAATGGTATCAGTGAGGGCTTTGAGAAAAGGGCCTTGAGGCAATTTGATTCCTCCTTCATAAAGTCTAAGTACATCTTCAAAGCTGTCAAACTCATTAGGGGTGCTATCAAAGAGAGCCTGAAACTCGGGGATAAGGAACTGAACTATGGATTTCAAAGCATACGTCAAGAAGTCTGACAACTTAATGTGTCCAAATCGCTCGTCTCTTGGTACATAGATATCTAAACTCATAAGTAATGGAATCCTGCTTTCACTTTTAGGATCTGTTTAAAAAAATAAAGACTATGTCACTCGAAATTGCTTTTTCAAAATCAACATGCTAAATGGTTCATTGTAGGAAAATAAATATATTTGTAATTTCCTAACCTGCTTTTGTTGGCTTTCTGCCTGTTCTTCCTCTCCGAGGGTATGGGTACTCGGCAGATCCTCCCAGGATAGTCCTGGCATACTTTTTGCCTTTTTCTGGATCACCCAAGTCATTGTAGAAAGCGTAGTCATAAACCCTGTCCCATTCCTCAAGCTTTCCAGTTCCATCTCCTCTTAAGGTCACCAATTCTTTTTCTCTGTATATGCGCAACGGTTCTGGTGTTTCGCCAGGAAGATACGCCTGCATTAGTAATTAGCACATTGTTAATTAGAATTCTTCTTTCTAAATAATTGAGCTTTATATGCTTAAACAAATGATGTAACGATACCTGATTAGCAAAGAAAATGCGGTCTGATTTGTATCTTTTAGCAGGATAAACCCAAGAATTGCAGACAAAATGAACCTTGCCATGATTGGGAACATCTTCCAGGGTTAGTGACTTGAGGAAAAACTCACTGAAGTGCAAATTCTTGATGATGAATGCCCCTGGAACTCCAATATCGTCGTCCCAATCAAATGTGACATCAAAAGCTGATTCACCTGCTACTAATGGGGTTCGGGTAGTGAGCCAATTCTCCAAGTAAGCTGGATTGGTACGTTTCCCTTGTAAACCATTTGCTACAAAGATGGATCAGATTGGGAAAAAATTAAATTTACTTTGAATATGAGTAGTATCTATAGCTTAAAGAAACGAATAGTACAACAAACTTATAGAAATTTCAATTAATTCTCAGTCTTTTAGTACTGGGACATTTTGTCCTATTATGTTCCTTTAAAGGTCAGATCCCCGTAAGTAGTTCCGTCTTTCGATGTCAATTTTTTCTCATCCAATAGCATTCGGCTAAACCCATCAACTTTTTGTTCACTTATTTATACAGAGAGACTCAACCTCAAGATGCAATTTGAAAGAAAACAAGAGTTGTATTAGTTAATGAGTGGCAGGACGCTCTTTGGTCTTGTCTATAATACTAGCACATTTTCAACAAGTCTCTCTTCTTATTTTGGGGAGCCCACAACAAAAAATAGAATCTTACAATTTATGTTTCATTGGTCCTGGATAAATTTAGCACCTTATCAATAGCTTAATCACTGAGATCATTTAACTATAGTGTGCGTAGAGGAAGGAAATAAATAAATACACCATGATTAAGTAAAATAATTCGTATACAGGCATGTTGCAAGTTAATTGTCCAAGACAACTTCAAATGATGCGTAATTGACTAGGTAACATAACAGATATCATTCTACTGATCACTTGTCAACTCTTGGTTAATACCTAGGTTGATGTTAGCGCCTTTCACGTCCACCAAGAAACAAGTTACGTATATCATCTTAATAAACAACTTAATATCGCAAGTTTCTCAAAGTTAATCGAAGAAA
Organism: Anisodus tanguticus; assembly: GCA_034509755.1. Classification (NCBI taxonomy): domain Eukaryota; kingdom Viridiplantae; phylum Streptophyta; class Magnoliopsida; order Solanales; family Solanaceae; genus Anisodus; species Anisodus tanguticus. The sequence goes on from CM067557.1 coordinate 22,198,677, forward strand.
ATTCCAGAATCAAAATACAGTCTGAGATTTGGTCGATTACAATTGCTTCTCCTTTTACCATCTCTTAAATATTACTTCCTTTGTGTTTAAAATATTTGTATGGTACACGTAATTTAAGAAAGTAAAGAAGACTTTTGAATGGTTGTTAACTCAAAATATGTAGAATATATCAAAATACCATTTAATCTTCTGGTTTTCAATATGTCATGTGAAAAATTAGAATAAAAGAATTGCCAAAAAAAGAAAAATATATTCATTTTGAAACGGACTAAAAAGTTAAGTAAGACAAACATTTTAAAGTTGTTATTTGTGTAGTCTAGTTGTTTATAATTTTCACATTTGGCAGCTAAAATTAATAACTTTACAGACGCACAACTTTTTCTTTTTACTTTTTTTGGGACTCGCTCCGAGTCTGGACACTAGAAAAATGTCTCGGGGGTTATATGTGGGGTTTAGTTATGTGAGGCTTACGCTCTAAGCGTCCGACCGTAAGACTCAACGGTCGGAGCTCGCCTAATAGTTCTTACACAAATTATGTATCAAAATCCTTAATTAACACGGTTGACCCTCGTAATTCTTTAATAAATTAATGACATCAAATACAAAACTTTTAACATGATTGTCAGGAATTCGGGCTCAGAACTTATATAACACTCGTTTTATTTTGAGAATTTTAAACATGTTTGACATAATTCTATTTCACAAACTTTTCAGGAATTAATATTCATCGACCTATATATTATTCTATAAATTTTAAAACAATGAAAGCTTCAATATATAGGAGCTAGAGAAGTTACCAGGATCAGCATGAACAGAGCTGATCAACTGCAAAGAGACCCTCTTGCCAAGGAACTCAAGAACTCCATCAAGAAAAGAGGAATGCACATCATTAAAGTCCAATGAGTTCTTCTTCATCAACACAATAGTTCCTTTCACCTTTATCCCATCATCATTTTTCCCAGTGATTGCATCCACAATTTTTTCCAGTAACATGATGATACGTTCTCAGAGGAAAGAGTGAAAAAATAATAATATGTATATGATGACTTTCGATCACCTCAGCTTTTCAAAGAAACAAATAATAATGGATAGAGAGAAAGATGTGTTTTTGGTTATGTGAAGTTCCAATAGTATTTATAGCCAAGCAACATCTACTTGGCAAAATATATTATAAAAAAAAAAAAAAGCCAAGTCCATATTCCACTTCTCTTTTGGAATTGATTTGAAGCACATGGGTTGGTGGCGTTACTAAATCTTCTTTAAACAACTTGGTTAATTCTTATCTTTTTGGCGCTCGTTAGTTTACGAGAGGGTGTTTCGGCAGCTTATAAGTTGTATATACTTAATAATTATTTGACTTATCTACGTATTAACTGATATACACGAAAAATATTTATAAATTATAATTAGTTAAAAGTAATAAATTGATGACTTTTCAACTTCAATAAGAACGGTTTCGATGACCAATCAATATTTTACAATTTTATCTTAATGCTTCTCAAACATTCCGCCCTAAATAAAATAATACCAAATACATTCTCCATTCCATTCCACCATTCGTCGTCTTCCTATAAGAATACTTTTAACTTTATAGTTTTAAAAAAAAAATATATATATATATATAGGCATTAAAGTGTTTAAAAAAAGAAATGATTTATTTTTACACTGGATCAAATACACTAATTACTTATTATTAATTTAATAATTGTATCCAAAACAGATAACAACTTATTAAGAAAACAAATTTTAATACTTAAAAGTATTTATATCGATTGAGGTTTGCTAATTATTTCTAATCAGTTAACTCAAATGGACTTTTAGCCGGAGATTTTACTCAGCGCTGTTGATATTGAGACCAATTCTAACCTAACTTATTGGAAAATTTTCATAAATATAAGATTTATAAAAATTATATAAACTATAATTAATTTCAATACTACAAATGGTGCAATTAAAAACTAAAAAATAAAGAGATTGTTGCTATGAATAAAAAGCTAAAATTAAGGAGATTTTTTATATTGGTAATAATGAAATTAAATGCATATCTAAAAACAATAAATGCTTACCTTTAAAAAGTTTCAATAGACAACCGACTAGCATCCTAATCATATCTTATTGTATCTGTTATATATTATGCAATTACATGAACAAATATATATATATATATATATAGACACACGCATATAATATACAAACTTAAATATATTACATAGTTCCGTTGCGCATAAATATTCTGTCACAATCCTCTAAATTTTGCACAATTTATAAAATATTCTTTAGTAACGATGTCTATACAAAGTTTAATTACGTCAAATTGATTAAGAAAAATACAAAAATATAGTTTAACCAGAGTCGAATTTATGTGACATCAAGTTATGCCAATATTTTTTATGAAAGAATTAAACTTGAATACTATTAAATTAAACATTGAACGTATGATTAAATTTATATAGCCAAAAGGATAAAGGTATGAGAGTACTCACACTTCTATCAATCTGTCAACTGTGTAGTCTGTATATTATCAATGCATATAAAGTTTTTTTTATCATGATAGATGCATTGTGTAATTATTAAATTTTAATTAAAATATTATTTTAATTATAACTCACTAAATATTCTTCGCTAACTTTGACGTAGTAATCTTATCTTACCGTGAAAATAAATTAGAAGATAAACTTCTTTTCCTCTCAGTTTTATTCTCCCTTCTTGGGAAATGGGAGGGGTGGGGTGGGGGGTGGGGGGACCTAAATGAATATATTCAACACAGTGCCGGCCCAATAGGGAGGCAACTAGCCCCATAATTTATAATTTTATATATTATTTATATATTAGAAAAATATTATTACTAAAATAATATTAATTTCGAAATGTGATAGAGGGTTTCAGATAAATAACTCAAATTTCATAACAAAGATGTTTATATGAAAACGAATAGCATGACGACGATATTGATAATTGTTTTTTAAAAAAGGTCTCTTGTAGTTTTTTTTAGAATTAATTTTTTTAATAAAGAGTGCATCAAGTCATTGTTCACTTCAAACTAAATGGACAATTATTACAAATGTGTGAAATTATATTGATAGTTAATGGTAAATGAATTAATATTATTAAAATATGTGGATTATTAAAAATATATAAGATCAATGAGTATTTTTCAAAATATATTACATAAGCCTTTGTGAATAGAGTAATTAGATATACCCAATAGTGAAAGCTAATCTATCACTTATTTGAATTTCAACCGTACTCTCTCCATCTCAAAAAGATTGACATTTCGCTTTCGAGAGTTAAATGAGTTGTTTATCGATTGTAATATTTTTAAATATTTTAAATTATCAATTATGAACTTATAGTATTTTTTATATAGTTTTTAAATATGTAAATTTTATTTTAAAAAATTTAAAAATTATATATTTTAACACTCGGTTAAAATTAAGAAGTTTGAGTTTCAAAAAACAAAAAATATCAATTTTTAAGGACGGAACGAGTATATTTTTTAAGCCGCCCCTGTTGGTCCTTTCTACCCCACAGGCAAACTAGTGGAGTGAAATTTAATGCCAATGTTCTGCACAAATTTCTTTCTGAGAATATCAGACTTCCCCTCTTGAACTGCTCCTTTCAGTTTAGCCGCCTGGTAGATTAACGCGTTTCCAAAGAATGGATAATACTTTTTTTTTTTTTGGTCAAAAGAATGGATAATAGTAATGTACATGTTGTATTTATAAAAACACACCAATAAATTAGTTAAAGTTTAAAGTGTGATGTTGAGATATGGATTTTAGAATTCTGACGTGTTTGGAATATTGAGTCTTGGGTCAACTACTTTTTGGTAATTAGTATTTGTAAATGAGTTTGATGACTAGATTAGGCTAATTGACTGAGTGATTATAATGATAATAATAGTTTGAAATTTCTAATGACGGTGATACAATCCTTAGCTTGTTAGATTAGTGTACGCTTACTTTTCTCTTGTCATAGTCTTCTAAAAGTTTTGTTGATTTTATTTCTCGGATGGTTCTCTCTTTAGGCACAACTTTATCCAAAGTGTTTGGCCCAGTGGTCAATACATTAGGGTATTGTTGTCTGAGGCTCCGTGTTCGAGTCCTCTGATCAGCGAGAGTGGAACTGTGTTCCCCCAAAAAAATTCCTCCATACGTGTAGGGCCAAACGGTGTATACTAATCCGTAGGGCCATGTCGGAGGTGGGGTTTTCTGGGGTATGAGGCCGTGATGCGGTGGGACCAGTCACTTTAAAAAGTTTACCCTACCACGCATGTTTGTCCTCCGGGCATAGTCCGGTGGCAAAGCACAGGCGCTAAAAGGCGCTCCGGCATGGGGCGAAGATGGGTTCGATTCCCCGCAAGCACGAAGAAACTCGCATGTTGGGGAATTTGACCTTGTCTCATTGATCAGTTGTACGCTCCCAGAAAACTGGTCACTGGAGCACATCCCGCGATTTACCCGGTGGTGGGGGTGCTGAAGGACCGGTCCCATCATCTCCATGACGTCTGGGTAATACCAGTGAAGTAGTCAGGCGCAAGCCTGAAAACCTGGATTATCAAAAAAAAAAAAAAAAAAAAAAAAGGGACAACTTTCAATTTGGTCTACTTTGATTGAACAAGTCATACTCCGGTTTCAGTAAGATTGATTTCATTTTTCGAGAGTAAAACGAATTGTTTTTTAATTGTATTTTTTCTAATGTATATTAAAAAATTTAAATTATTAATTATACTGATTTATAATATTTTTTACGTAATTTTTAAATATGTAAATTTTTTTTTTTTTTAAAATAATTTTTTATTTTTTAACACACGATCAAATTTAAAAAATTTGATTCTCAAAAGATAAAAACTGTCAATCTTTTTTATAATGAATGGAGTATTTGTGATCATATCGATGTGCACTACACGTACTTCAAGAGAGTTCATTTTTTCCCTTTTCTTCCTGTCGTGCAAAAATATAATCAAATCGTACTTAGGAGTATAGGTGGCCAGTGGGCCGGGCTCGGGTCTGGCGGGGTTGGGGTCGGAGAGGGACGGGAGAAGGGGTCGGGGTCAGGTCTGGCGGGGTCGGGTCTGGCGGGACTTGCTCCAGTCCCCGTCCCGATCCCGATCCCGTCGGTATCGGGCGGGACGGGGGTCGGGTCGGGCGGGGTCCGGCGGGTTTTCCTTTTTTTTTTTTTAAATAACATATGTATAAAAAAAACTCAATAAACAAAATAAGATAGTGTAATAAAAACATCCCAAGGCTGTTTTTGTGCCTCTTATATTATTTAATAGACATATGATTTTTTTGTAATACAAATACAATTGTCTAAAATCTAAATTGCAACTTTGTGGTGTTGTCCAAAAGTTGCAAATTACATAATAAAATTGCAATTAAAAAAATTACATTCTCAAAAAAACCTGTTCTAATTGCTTGATGATTTCCTGTGGTTCTTCGGTTGGAATTGATATTTGTTGGTCAAATTGATCCACGTTGCTTCCACTACCTTCGGTTAAGATTTCGTTGTAGTTTTCATCTTCTTCTTCGTTGATCTCCGGTTGACCGCACCTTCTCCGCTCCGCTCGTATCCAATCTCTGAATAATACTGCAATTTTAAAGCTGTATCCGTCTAATGAGTGTCTGTGGTCTCCTATTTGATATCTGCCGGCATAAAAAGCGCTTTCAGACGCAGTTGATGACGCTTGAATGTTCAAAACATCTCGGGCCATCAATGAAAGTGTCGGAAAGGTCTTCTCATTCCCCTCCAAAGTATTTCGAAGAAGTCTTCATGTCTATCTTCATTGATAACTTCTTGATACGGTACGAAACCCGCAAAATAAAAATATCCAACTCGCTAATTTGGTTAGTAGTAGAGGTACGGCCGCACATTCTATTTCTGAGGCTTTCAGTACTAGCCGCAGAAACAGCATGTCTTTTGTGAGGTTGTGTTGAAGATGAAGAAGATGGTATGGAAGTCGGTAAGTTACTAGCATTTTCTTGTTGATAAAACCTATATTTTTTTTTGCATTGGTCTTCTACGCTAGACAACACTTCTTCTTTAGTTTGTTCAATAGGTGGTGGGTGATTTAGATTTTTGGGACTTGGAGGTGTTAGTACTTCTATACAATCGTAAATAGTTTCAATTAGTGATTTAGTACCGTCTATTTTAATAGTCGGATTTAATACAGAACCAATAATATAAATAGTGGGAATAGGAATAAAATATTTTTTTATTTTGGTAAACATTTTTTTAATAGCTGTCATATAAGCTGGTTTTTCCATATATTCACTAAGTAATAAAAATATTAGAGTTATATAAAACAACATAGTTGAAATAGTAGGATAATATATACCGGAAAATTCTTTTGTTGCTTGAAAAAATTTCTCTAAAAATACAATAAGTTCGGAAATTTTTACCCAATCACTATCTAAAATCATATCAGCTGGATTTTTATTATGAGAATTAAAAAATAAAGTTATAGGTATTCTATAGTCATAAGCAACAAGTAGTTGCTCGTATAAAGAATTTTACCTAGTGGATACTTCTTGTGGAATTTTTCTATAAGGTAGTCCACAATCGTGACAAGTTTTTTTATATTCTTTTCTACGTTGTACTTTATTACTTTTAAAAATAAAGTTTATAGCAAATTGTATTTTACTAAGAATGTCTTCAAAAAGTGATAGACCATCCTTTACAATTAAGTTATATATATGGCACGCGCATTTTATATGAAAATGATCTGGAAAAGATGGAGTTAAACTATTTTTTAAAATTGTAATTGCGTAATTGTAAGAAGAAGCGTTATCTAATGTAATAGTCATAATTTTATCGGTTATTCCGTAATAATGACACACTTGATAAATATTATCTGCAATAAAAGTACCAGTGTGCCTTTCATCTATATATCTATACGCTAAAATAGGTTTTTGCATAGACCATTTATAATCTATCCAATGATAAGTTACAGTTAAATAATCATGGCCGTTAGTACTACGACCTATATCAGACGTGATAGATACTTTGCCATTAAAATGATATAATGAAAAACGTAATTATTGTTGATATTCATGCGCGAATTTAAATACATCTCTCTTAATAGTTGATCTAGGAAAACCGTTAAAAGCAGGTTATATATATCTCTAATGTAATGAATAAAACCGGGAGATGAAGGAAATAAAAAAGGCAAACCCTCCACAGCAACTAATTTTGATATTGCTTCCCTATCTCTATGTTTATTGTATTTAGAGCCTACTATTCCCCCGTCATAGGGTTAATTTGACCTCGTACTTGGTCCGGGACGATATCGGTATGTGAACCTTGTCCCGATGGAGCGGCGTTTGCGCACCTGATTTTGAAGCCTGGTATTGGGCATACCTAGCTGGATGAGCACTTACTACGTGTCTAATTAAACCCCCCGTCCCACCGTGACCTTTTCCAGTTTTAAATTTTAAAACATTTTTACAAATTTTACATATAGCTACTTGGTTCTCTACGTCCCTATCAAAAAATGTCCATGCATCTGATTTTAATGGTCGTTTTGCTGGACCTCGTCTCATAATAGGGGGAATATGAGGTATTTCAGTTGAAGGTGCACTAGTGGGTGTGTTGTCATCAACATTAGTGGGTGTATCATCTAGATCATCGTCTAAATTAAAGTCTTCTTGAGTTCCAGAAAATAGCTCCTCGTCTAAATCTAATGGTATTGTAGGAAAATGTTGAGTATAAAAAAAATCATCCTGTGTAGGAATAAGATGACTAGAAGAAGTACCCTTGCCCTGGTTGCCCCTACTAGAAGAAGCACCATTACCCTTACCCTTAAACATACCTTTTAATCCTTCCATTTTAATTATGACAATAAATAATTAAAGATAATAAAATTAAGTGCGCTAAATAAAATAAATAGACAATAATAATTTAATGAAGGAACGAATGTACCAAACGCCGACGTAACGTCGACGTGTAATCGAGAGGTTGAAAATTAAAACTTTGCTCGATGGAAGATCCTCAAGCTAGTTGCCAACTTCACTCTCAATTCCCAAATGAATAAATAAAATTGAATATTTAGTAAACAATGTAGACTTGTAGAGAGAGATATTGAGAGATTGTAGGAAGATTTGTGAGAAAGATGAAGAGAAAATGAGTTATTTATAGTTGAAAAATTGGGTTAAAGTGTAAATGTAATAACTTATGGGTTAAAAATAAATATTAAGGGGTAGGGGGGGTTTGGGGAGGGGGGAGGCCTAAAATGGTCGTTGGTGCAACGACCATATTTGCAAAGGGGGGACAAAGGGCGGGGTCGGGCTCGGGACGGGGTCGGGTCGGGCGGGCTTGGGACGGGCTCGGGTCTGGCGGGACGAGACATTGTCCCGTCCCGAGTTCGAGGCCTGCCACCATTTTTTTTTTTTTAGCGGAGTCGGAGAGGGATCGGGGCGGGGTCGGGTCGGGGTCGGGCCGTCCCGGCCCACTGGCCACCCTTACTTAGGAGACATATCCTTGATAAGTATTCCACTATCGTGTAACTCTACAACCCGGAGAACTACTATTTTTATTTTTCAATCTTACAAGTTACAAGATATCGATATAGAAGAAAACGCGAGGAGTCCTTTTCTAGAGTCATTATAGAAAATATCCAGGAATCAATATCCATGGTAGATATGAACTCAACATCGTTGGTATTTGCATTTTTAAGTGAGAATTTTCATAAAGTCCACTCTAGATATACTCTTTGGAATATAATCAATGTTTGTGTATTGGGTAGAAATGCCTCCAGGAAAGTTAGCGTATTTGAGAAGTCTAGTGGTTCCGGAGCCTTCATACAATTGTCTCCCATTTCCAACAACTCCCATCACATCAGCTCTTCCAGATCAGAGCGCTGCGACGCGCGTGAGTACGGTGACATCAGCACGCATACGTCTTCACAACTTTAGGGGGTATCATAGTCTAGTTTTGTCTTATATATCTAAGACTTAGAAGAAAAGGAAGACACATTGTATTCTCTCTAAGCCTACACTTGTAACCAAGATCTCTCTCAAGAAAATATACCACTCTCAGCGTTTGTTCTTGCATTATTCTCTTCAGATCTAGCTTATTTACTCATTTAAATTGCTTATTTCCATACTTGTTTAGCTTTTTATTCTTGATATTCGTAATCTAACCAGTAATATCAGACTCATTAAAGAGGGTCTCCGGATCAGATACAACCTACTTGTCTTTAAACCCTTAAATACAAATCTCTAACTGTATTTTTGGTTAGAATCATTTTCACCGGAAAACAGTTTGGCACCATATGTGGGGATAGATAATTGTGGTGTTGTCTCGATCTGCAGATGATCTTCTTGAAAAACTTAAACAGAAACACTACACTAAAAAAGACCCTAATGACTATAGATCGAACCTATCCAATTTTACAGTACGATGGTTGGTTGTTCACGGCCTAAAATAAGAAATATGTCAGGTCAAAACAACATTGCGCACGGATCGCAGAAACTCCGAGAGAGACAGGTACTCATCGAACATCAGGACCTGGCAGACTAGTCCGAGATATCACAGACAAAGTCGAAAAAAATGATAGCCCCCCCCCCCCCCCCCCCCGAAGGCTAACAAACCTTTAGACGAGGAGGACGTCCGAAGACACTCGGTGAAAGCCATGAAGCACAACCCAATGAGCGGTACCCTAAGAAAATAAAAAGACACCAGCACTCCAAAGTGAAAGGGATATTCAAAGAATAGGGCATCCCCTCGGAAGTCGCATTAGCCACTGTCTTGACAGCAAATAGTGCCATAATAGAGCGCATAGAAAATTTTTTGAACTCTTTATTCGGGGAAGCGCCGGATAGCCATCTAATAGACGACGGGGAAGCCACTGGAGCGCCTGATAGATCTAGCAAGACTCGTCGTGCTAGAGAAGGAGCTCCATGAACGGATGAGCCAGATACCAGGGGCCCCCTATGCTGAAAGGGGTCGGGGCGAGGAAGTCTGGGAAAAAAACTATACAAGGAAGAAGCAACTCCGGAGCCCATCCCGAAAAAGTTCAGAATGCATGACATACCCAAGTATGACGATACCGGATGAGCACATCGTGACCTTTTAGGTTGTAATCACCGAGCATGACTTGCAGCAGCACCAGATCAAATCTGTTATGCTAAAAAAATTCAGCAAAACGCTCACATAGGGATCACTTTCTTGGTATACTCTCTTACCTAAAAATTCTATTGATTCATTTTCTGCTCTTACATCCGTTCGTAAAAGCCCATGCTGGAGCTCGGAGGATCGAAACTCACAAGGAGGATATCTTCACCGTAAAGTAGAGGAAGGACGAGTTACTCTGCAACTTTGAGGAATGCTTCTAGTGTGAGAAGATGTTGTTGCCAACAATTCTCAGGATTGGGATGCCGCAGCATTTACTAACGGCCTGAACGTCTATAGTTTGGATGTGTCAATAAAAGTAAAGAAAAGCCTGAGGGAGTTCCTGGCCAAATCCTGGAATGAGGTAAACAATAGATTTTCCGCAAAAATGAGGATAAAGGCTGATCATGGGGCCTACGCCTATAGAAGTCAGATGAGGACAACAAATGAGACCTCAAAACATTACCCCGTATAGACAAAGGGACCCACGAGGTTGGTACGAACCTTATTCAACTCGACTAGAAGAGAGAGATATGCTGTAGAAAAAGCCTATGAATGACTCGGGGCCACCAAGTGTAGCCTCCTACAACTTTAATGTAGAGGTCATGGATTTTATTATGGCAATGAAAAATATGAAAGAAGTTCGGTTCCCGATAGCAATTTGGTCCAACTCTAATAAATGAGGTGTGAACATAGGCTCTAGTGTGAGTTCTATGGGATCCCGAGCCGCTCAATAGAATATTGCAAGCACTTGACGAGATAGCATACCTGTTGAGAAGAGGGCATTTGAAGGAGTTCTTTAGTAGCAAGTCTAAATACACCAAGGAAAAATGGACTGAAACTTCACGAGAACGCCCAGCACAACAAGGAGCGATCAACATGATCGCTGAAGGAAGAATAATATGGGCAGTGTCTTAGATGCAGCAACACGATGGTCCATCCCAATCCAGAAAAATACTGAGAGATGATCCTGAAGACCCCATCATTTTCAGTAAAGTGGAAAAAGAAAGCATCGAGAGACTGTACACCGATGCTTTGGTAATTTCTATTCAAATAATTCAATTTAACATTAAGTGTGCGCTTGTTGACATAGATAGCGTTGTGAATATTGTGAAACTCCGTGTAATTAAGGAGATGTAGCTGACCGGGCAAGTTATCTCAGTGGTGAAAGTTCTGACCGGTTTCAAACTGTCCAGCGAAATAACTCGGGGGTAGATCGAGCTGATCGCACACGTGAAGGGTGTTTCGATGAAGGCTTTATTTGATGTTCTCAAAGGGGGAATGCCTTATAATCTGGTGATCGAGGGGCTGTGGTTACAAGTCATAAAGGCGGTCCCGTCTACCTTTTATGAAGTGATGAAATTCCCAATGCCTTGGATAACGGCACTAGGGAGATTCATATCAAAATTATACGAGCGATGCCAGAAATTCTTCAGCGTGCTGAAGAAAAAGAAAGACTTCCAATGGACCCCGGAATTCCAACAAGCGTTGAAGGATCTAAGAGATACTTCACAAACCCACCCCTACTCGCAAAACCAGATGAATGAGAACTCCTATTGATTTATCTCGCCATATCCGAAACCGCTATAAGTGTTATGCTCATCCAGGAGGAAAAAGGTATGCAATCGCATGTTTATTATACTAGCAACAATTTAACCGAGGCTGAAGCCCACTACCCTCACCTCGAGAAGCTAGCTTTGGTCCTGGTGGTTGCGTCTTCTAAACTAAGGCCATATTTCAATGTCACCCCATATATGTGGTCACCAATTTCCTTTTAAGAAATATATTGCACAAACCTGAACTCTCAGGTAGGCTGAAAAGTAGGTCGATTAAAATCTGCAGGTACAATTTCAAATATCATTCCCAGACCACTATCAAGTCTCAAGCCTTGGCCAACTTTGTGGCTGATTACAGCCCAGGCATGATGCCTCAAGCTCATGTGAAGGCAGTTCAGGAAACCAAAATAACATCCGGTGAGTGGATCCTGTATACAGACAAGGCTACGAGCATGAAAGGTATCGGGCTGGGGATTATCCTGATCGCCCCCTCGAGAGCCACGATCAGGCAAGCCATTAAATATATTTCTTTGACTAACAATGAGGTTGAGTATGAGGCCGCAATTGTATGTTTGGAATTGGCATGAGGACTCGGAGTCGAAAATATCAAGCTCAAAAGTGATTTGCAACTGATGCAGGAGTACTTGAGCAAAGCCACCGCCTTGCTGACTTAGTTCAGAAAGTGGAAGGTGGTGCAGATCCATCAATAAATGAACTTTGAAGCTGATGCATCAGATAACCTAGGCTCCTCGTCCAGGATGACTAAGGGAGCATCGGAATCCATAGTCCATCTCTTATGTTCCGTCCTATATGCTAGCCTATATGAGGTAAATTCGACCAGCTTGACATGGGACTAGCGGAATGACATCATCAATTATTTGTGGATCGGGACTCTCCCAGAAGATAGTAAGGAGGCCCGAGCTTTAAGAGTCAAGGCGGCTAGATATAGCAAGCACGAGGGAAAGCTGTATAAGATGTCCTACCTCAGATACTTGGCTAAATACTTAGGACTCGTGGAGGTCGAGAACGTGATGAAGTAGGTGTACAAGGGAAACTATGTAAACCATTCAGGGTACGACTCGTTCGTAAAGAAGATAATAAGGGTTGGTTACTACTCATCTCAGATGGAGGAAGATGCAAAAGACTATGTCCAGAAATGTGAGAAGTGATAGCAGCATTCCCCTATGATACATCAACCCGCCGAGCCACTTCATTCGGTGATGGTCCCGTGGCTATTTATGAAATGGGGAATGGATATTGTGGGGCCATTTACAGGAGCTGTAGGAATGGTGAGGTTCTTGCTAATTCTGGCAGACTACTTCTCAAAATGGGTGAAAGTTAAAGCATACAAAGAGGTCCAAGAAAAGCAGGCTATAGACTTCATATGGGATCACATTATTTATCGGTTTGGGATACCAAATGAGATCGCCTGCGACAATGGTCGGCAATTCATGGGAAAGAAAGTAACCAATTTTTTGGAGGGATTAAACATCAAAAGAGTCACATCGTCACCTTATCATTTGTGCGCAAATGGGCAAGCAAAGTTAACCAATAAAACTATCATCCAGAGCATCAAGAAAAGGTTAGAAAGATCGAAAGGAAAGTGGCCGGAAGAATTACTAGGGGTGTTGTGGGCTTACAGAACCACGACCTAGACAAGCACTAGGGAAACCCCTTTCTCTCTAGTGTATGGAGTTGAGACCCTAATACTCGTAGAAGTAGGAGAACCCAGCTTCCAGTACAACCAAACCACCGAGGAATCCAACAAAGAAGCCGTGGCAGTAGGATTGGAGTTATTGGAGAAACGCAGAGAATTAGCTTTCGTACGTTTGGCTACACAAAAGCAGAGATTAGAAAGATACTTCAACAGAAAGACAAATTTAAGGCATTTCAGAATCAGGGACTATGTCCTTCGAAAGGTCATTCTTGCAAAAAGGGATCCGAATGCAGGTAAGCTGCAAGACGAGTTCGGAAAAGTACTAAAGAATAGCTGGAACGTCAGTCACTTGAAAAGATTCTACCTTTAGAAAGAGGCAGGTATGTTTTGTCTTCAAAAATCATTTATTTTCGGTTAAATCATCCCTTTCCTTGGCAGGAACTACATGTGGAACCGGAATCTCCCCCAGAGGGGACAAACACGCATTGCACTCTTTTCCTTGGCCGAGATTTCATATTGATTGAGTTTTCCTGACAAGTTTTTTTAATGAGGAAGCATTCAAAAGCACTTCAAGCTTAGTGTGTAACATCGCAAAACCAAACTCCTAACCTCGCACTCGAGTTCCAAGAGGAGAATGTGGATCAGTATATCGGCAAGGAGGTCTCTTTAAGGATGGACTTGCTCGAACTGGGACTGCTGGTAGTCACTGCACTCGCCCGATCACTTTTTTTTAAATTTAGAAGGTTGATTAGTATATCCACAATAAGGTCTCTTCAAGGATGGACTCGCTCGAACTGAGACTGCTGGTAGTCACTGCACTCGCCCGGTCGCTTTTTTGTAATTTTGTATAAAACCCTAAAGAGGGATCATGTATTTATAGGATGAGTCATCCCCATAACCTTGAAAGAATGAAATAAAAGCCTTCATTGTTTTTTAGAACTAAGTTGCGCATTGAAAGATCGCAGGGAAAAACCGAACTCGGAATCCATACGGCCCCATAAAACCGCTTCAAACAAGACGACACGATCATACAACCTCTGCACGTGCACATTCTTTTAAACCTTTGTGCCTTTACATGGGATTGAGACGTCTTCCCCATTAATATCGAAAATGAAGTATCTTCCTTCATTTTGAAATTGGATGTCTTAAATCCCAATTTCGCGCTAGCGTTCCCGAACGTGACATTTTCGGATTGGGTTAAGAAAAGATGACCTCAAACAAAAAATACAAAAATTACATAAGCGTGCACCAATTGCCAAACCTTGGCTTAAATAAAACATGCTAGAATATTAGCATAGTTTTGGTAGACGGACGACGGTTAAGTGCAAATTAAAAGGTCAACAGGTCATAATGTGATCACAATTGTTGCAAAAAACAAAGCGTATGTCATAGCGTGAAAAAGAAAAATGGAAGGAAATCTAGCAATTATCATTTACAATAAAGGAGCGTAAAATGCTCATGCAAAAATATTAAGAGGGTCTTACAGTCCCTAATGATCCAACAAAATAGAGCGCAAAGGCTCAATACTAAAATAGCAAAGGGCACAAAAATATCCATCGCATGGCACACAGGCCAACACAACAACAAAAAACAAACATTCACCATGGGGCACGCATGCCCATCTCAGAAACATTTTCATTAAAAAAGGGCACATAAGCCCACCACGGATTCACAATAGCTGAAAAGACTGGCACCAACCACCGTCATCGTTGTTGCTCATCACCGCTGGAATACATCATTAGAAGGTCTCCGAACCAATGACCAGAGGCTCAAGACATACAAAGCTAAGCCAGGAAGGAGAACCCTCGCCACCAGAAGCATCGGAGGAGGGGGCGTCTCTTCGCGTGACTCTTCCATATCAGCCTCAGCCATACCCAGGTCAAACTATGCATCTATAAGGCCGAGGAGACATCAATCGCTCCCGCATCCACCCTTTGTAGGACCTTGAACCAGGTCTGGAGAACAGCATAATCCCAAAGCAATATAGCCCTCTGTCGTTCAGCCTCCTAACAAAGCGTCAGCCGCTGATTCAGGGCTCAAAAAATAGTGCGAGAAGCCTCAAGCGCTTGTGCCCGTACCCGAGTAACATCCTGATCTAGCTTGGTCTGGACCAGCCGCTCTCTCATCACTTAGGGAGCTTGAGTCATGGTTCAGAAGGTCTCCTCCCGAATTGCGAAAACTTGCTTCGCCTATTCCCACCTACCTTCCAGGGTGGTCCTCCGCTTTAGGAGATCTCTATGCTCGGACCGAAGCTGTGCAACCTCTTCCCGAAGGTGCCATTTTTCCTCAAACATCCTATCCATGTCCTGGAAGGGCGAATGCATATTCTTGAAAAGCTTAATGGTGGAGGAAATAGTGGCATGCCCTTGAAAAAAGGTTAGATGGAATAAACTTAGCCCATGCACTCATGTTTAAAGTAAAGGGTGAGAGGAAAAAAGCTTGGGTTAACTGAAGAAAGATGCTCGCAAGATGGGCCAGAGAGGCTTCTAAACCGAGGTCAGAGCCAATATCAGCGGGAAGAGGTAAGGGCCACACCGCGTCTCCTCTCTTTATGCTCACAGGTTGTCCTTCACTAACTCTCGGTTCATTAACGATTTCAGTAGAGGGGATCCATGCGTCTCTAGGTACTATGGCTTCTTCTACATCATCATTCATGTGGACAACCTTCCCTACCTCCTCCCTCTAATACTCATTAAGTCGGTGACACATTTTCACACGTGAGCCGATCCCGGAGGTAGATTTCCCAGTGTCATCCAACAGTGTACACTCTCCATGGCCTCTATGGTAGTCCTAGCAATGCTATCCCAAGCCTCATCCTGGGAAGGCACCTTCCTGGTTGAGCCCCATCGGAAGGAGAGGCCTTTAAAAAAAAGCAGATAAAAAAGTTGGGGTAACATATCAACGCACAATCAATAAAAAAATTAGTGAAAGAAGATTCACCATGACTTTTGCCTTTCCACTTGTTAGCAGAAATAGCTCTCCAAGTCCGCCCATTTCCATGAGAGGCGTGAAGAAGACCCATTACCCAGCCGAAGGTATCAAGCAGGGGCTCTAGACCATTGGGGCCGCTGAAAGAACATAAAATAGCATGGTCAGGAAAGAAGAAGGAGAAAAATAGGAAACGGAAGTACGAAAACTTATGAGCATTGTTCTATTGCTTCGGCAAAGGGACAAAATCAGCGTCATGTGGGCGGTGGGTATGAATCATCACAAACTGATCACACCATCCCCCCTCGTGATCATATTTAGCATTGGTAAAAAGGGCTCTAGAGCCCCGGAAAGCTAAGTTAAGTATTCCCCAATAGAGCATGCGGGGGAGTAGAGATGGATCAGGTGATCCAGAGTAAAGGGAAGGTAGGCGAGATTTGCCAAGTGCGGTAAGCAATAAAATATTCTCCAAGTTTGAGGGGCCAATTACCCCAAGCACACGCCGTAGCGGCAACAGAAGGCCTCTATGATTCGGTGAACTATGAGGTCGAACCCAATTGTAAAAAGGTAGGTGTAAATCAGTGACATCATAAGGATGTGCAAAGTGACGCTGGCATTGACCAGAGGAGGGAATATCTCCACGTTAAGACCCCATTGACAGTCGATGCGGACTTGGGGGATGATGGAATCGCCAATCACCAAGGCCATTCCCTCCAAAGAATCATTGCAAAGGTTCACCTAAAAATATGTCTCAAATTTAAAATTGTAGGGGATAATCTCAGAGGCAGATAAACCCAGGTCGATATCCCGGATAATGCCAGAGGGCGATGGCCGGTGGTGGACAGAGGTCACAGAAGTAGTGCCAAGCTCTTCCCTCATCCTGGCGAGAGTCAGGTGGTATGAAGATCCGTAGGAAGAAGAGGAAATAGACATAGTAAGATTGGGTGCTGAGGAATACAAGAAATTGAAATTACTTGAAAAGGAAAGATGAGAATTGAAGTGAGAAGAAGTGATCGGAATCGTTGGCTTATATAGCCAGATGGGGTAATCATCACCCTTGGAAAATGAAGCGGCATGCCCTGTTAGAAAACATCAATCAGTGTCTCTAAAAAGGTGCCGACGAATGAATGACTGCATGCATTTAATGATCTCCTGACGAAACGTCTGATAGAGGGAAAAGATGTGTTTCAGTTCCCGCGAAATAGTTTTGAAAAGGCACACGAACTCTTCCTATTTCTGGGCTTATGAAATGAAGGACCCGAAAAGTGGGGGACTATCTGTATTGGGTAGAAATGCCTCCGAAAAGTTTAGTGTATTTGAGAAGCCTAGTGATTCCGGAGCCTTCATACAACTGCCTCTCATTCCCAACAACTCACATCACATCAGCTCTTCTAGATCAGAGTGTCGCGGTGCATGTGGGTACGATGACATCAGCAAGCTCACGTCGTCACAACTTTAGGGGGATCATAGTCTAGTTTTGTCTTATATATCTAAGACTTAGAAGAAAAGGAAGACACATTGTATTCTCTCTAAGCCTACACTTGTAACCAAGATCTCTCTCAAGTAAATATACCACTCTCACCTTTTGTTCTTGCATTATTCTCTTCAGAGCTAGCTTATTTTCTCATTTAAATTGCTTATTCCCGTACTTGTTTAGCTTTTTATTTCTGATATTCGTAATCTAACTAGTAATAGCAGACTCATTAAAGAGGGTCTCCGAATAAGATACAACCTATTTGTCTTTAAACACTTGAATACAAATCTCTAACTGTATTTTTTGTTAGAATCATTTTCACCGGAAAACAGTTTTCAAAGTATTAAAAGATAGAAATAACTTAATAAAGCGATAGCCATTTGCTACATCTTCTTCTCCTTTGCGTAAACAAGAAATAAAGGAAGAAAAATAAGATATACAGTTCGTATCTTTCTATGACCCCCAGAATAAGAAGTAGGAGGATAGGTAGAGCAAGAGCTCTTGAAGTCTACCCGGGCGCCCTTCTTCATTCATCCATTTAGGCCCGGCTAGGAACATGTGGTCTACTAGTAGGAGCTAATCACAGTAAGAGAGTCCAATCTCTGAAATAGAGCTTAGTCTCTCCATAGTAGTCTACTAGTAGAAGGCTTAGGTTATGACTTGATCCAATAGAGCCAGAACACCTTTCTATCTAAAAGAAATGGTGCTCGATGAAAGGATCCAGATTCCACACTATGCTGTGGGCTGGGGAGAGAGCTGCTCTGCGAAGCTGGGCGTTCAGTGTTGGGGGTTTAGGCAATCATCCTTGAGATTCAGGCAATTTTCCTTAATGTTTATAGAAATTCATGAAATTTGAATTGTGGCAGTTCAAGTTTTAGATCAATGCCCTAAAGTTTAATCTTTCTACAACCAAACTTCAGGATAGTAGTTCAATTAATCTTTGAAATTCATTCCTTGAAAGACAACTTATCCTTCTGCATACGTGCATATACTGAGGATTTAAAATGAAAGAAAAAGGAAAAGCATCGCATATTCGTAAAAATGATTCAATATATATATGCATATGTCCACTCCTTTTTGCAACTCAAATTCACACTTGAAGACTGCAGCTAAAACATAAATAAAAATTAGGTGTGTGTTTCATCTTTCAAAGTTGTGTTCTCAAACTTTTTGATAAATGATGGAACTGAAATTATGTTTGATCCAGTTAAATAATTCAAAATTGTAATCATGAACACTATACATTTTGGTTTTACAATATATCTCCAGTAGTTGAATTTCACTTGTTGAGCTTTGAACTTTAGGACATTGAACATTACTGATGGAAAATATTTTATTTATAAACTGAAAGGATCTCTACAATTATTCTCAATCTTTCTTGTTATCTCTTATTATGAAAATAACTAACAGCATCCCTATTTATAATGGTAAGAAACATACTTTAACTTAAAACAGAAAAACATATTCCTATAATAACTCTAACTATAAATTCTATTTAAACATGAATTAAAATACTAAATCATAACCAACTTTGAACTTTAGGACATTGAACATTAGGAACAGTCCTAAAGTCCCTGTTGTAGAACTTTGAACATTAGGATACTGTCCTGAAATTTCAGTTGCGACTATTTTTCAACTACTTTGTGAGTCTCTGACGTATAATGATAGCTACATTTTAACCACTTCGCAAACATTAGCTATATTATGAGTAACAGCCCTAAAAGTGACTACCTGGTAGGGGTGTACATGAGTTAGTTTGTTTAGGTTTATATCAAGATCAAACCAAACCAAACCAAACCAATTATATCAGTTTGGTTGGTTCATTTTTTGTCGTATAAATACTATTTCAATCTTATTTTGTTACAGTTATAGATAAAGTTCTAATAATTTAATATATTTCTAGTAAATATTGACGAATTGACGAACATATAAACTACGCATGATATTTATTTTGTAAGTTTAACAATAACTTTTAAATGATGTACGTGGTCAAACTTAACCAAATTTTATTAATCAAATACAAAAATCAATAGAAAACCTAAAAGTGGTAGGCTTAATTTATTTTTAAACAATTATCGATAATAGGCCATCTCAAATTCGAAGAAACTATAATATTTTAATATATCTTTAAATATTAATATGAAAGAATAAATATATTGACGCATTTCAACAACGATAAAAAATGGCGATACACGTTAAAAGCAAGCATTATGTAAAGTATATAAAGATAGAGGCACTATATATATCCAATGAGAGAATCACAAATATTTCTTGATATATTTCTATAGAAAGTTTTATAAAAAGTTTTTAAAATATATATAACAATTATATATTTATATGTCAGTTTGGTCGGGTGTTTTCTTACCTATTACTAGGAGTGGCCAGTGGGCCGGGCTCGGGTCTGGCGGGCCGGGTCTGGCGGTGTCGGGGTCGGGGCGGGACGGGAGAAGGGGCGGGGTCGGGTCCGGCGGGCTCGGCGGGGTCGGGTCCGGCGGGACGGAGCAAGTCCCGTCCCCGATCCCGATCCCGTCGGCTCGGGTCGGGGCGGGCTCGGGCGGGGGTCGGGCTCGGGTCGGGATACGGCGGGTTTTTTTTTTTTTTTTTTTTTTTTTAAAATAACATATGTATAAAAAAAAACTCAATAAACAAAACAAGATAGTGTAATAAAAACATCCCAAGGCTGTTTTTGTGCCTCTTATATTATTTAATAGACATGATTTTTTTGTAATACAAATACAATTGTCTAAAATCTAAATTGCAACTTTGTGGTGTTGTCCAAAAGTTACAAATTACATAATAAAATTACAATTAAAAAAATTACATTCTCAAAAAAACCTGTTCTAATTGCTTGATGATTTCATGTGGTTCTTCGGTTGGAATTGGTATTTGTTGGTCAAATTGATCCACGTCGCTTCCACTACCTTCGGTTAAGATTTCGTTGTAGTTTTCATCATCTTCTTCGTTGATCTCCGGTTGACCGCACCTTCTCCGCTCCGCTCGTATCCAATCTCTCGAATAATACGCAATTTCCAAGTCGTCTCCGGCTAATGAGTGTCCGTGGTCTCCTATTTGATATCTCCTGCGAAAAAGCGCTTTCGACGCAGCTTGACGACGCTTGAATGTTCAAAACATCTCGAGCCATCATTGAAAGTGTCTCGAAAGGTCTTCTCATTCCCCCTCCGGTATTTCAAATAAGTCTTCATGTCCATCTTCATTGATAACTTCTTGATACGGTACAGAAACCCCGCAAAACAAAAATATCCAACTCGCTAATTTGGTTAGTAGTAGATGTACGACCGCACATTCTATTTCGAGGCTTTCAATACTAGCCGCAGAAACGACATGTCTTTTGTGAGGTTGTATTGAAGATGAAGAAGATGGTATGGAAGCTTGGTAAGTTACTAGCATTTTCTTGTTGATAAAATCTATATATATTTTTGCATTGGTGTTCTATGCTAGACAATACTTCTTCTTTAGTTTGTTCAATAGGTGGTGGGTGATTTAGATTTTTGGGACTTGGAGGTGGTAGTACTTCTATACAATCGTAAATAGTTTCAATTAGTGATTTAGTACCGTCTATTTTAATAGTAGGATTTAATACTGAACCAATAATATAAATAGAGGGAATAGGAATAAAATATTTTTTTATTTTGACAAACATTTTTTTAATAGCTGCCTTATAAGCTGGTTTTTCCATATATTCACTAAGTAATAAAAATATTAGAGTTATATAAAATAACATAGTTGAAATAGTAGGATAATATATACCGGAAAATTCTTTTGTTGCTTGAAAAAATTTCTCTAAAAATACAATAAGTTCGGAAATTTTTTCCCAATCACTATCTAAAATCATATCACCGGCTTTTTATTATGAGAGTTAAAAAATAAAGTTATAGGTAATTTATAGTCATAACCAACAAGTAGTTGCTCGTATAAAGAATTCCACCTAGTGGATACTTCTTGTGGAATTTTTCTAAAAGGTAGTCCACAATCATGACAAATTTTTTTATATTCTTTTCTACGTTGTACTTTATTACTTTTAAAAATAAAGTTTATAGCAAATTGTATTTTACTAAGAATGTCTTCAAAAAGTGATAGACCATCCTTTACAATTAAGTTATATATATGGCACGCGCATTTTATATGAAAATGGTCTGGAAAAGACGGAGTTAAACTATTTTTTAAAATTGTAATTGCGTAATTGTTACTAGAAGCGTTATCTAATGTAATAGTCATAATTTTATCGGTAATTCCGTAATAATCGCACACTTGATAAATATTTTCTGCAATAAAAGTACCAGTGTGCCTATCATCTATATATCTATACGCTAAAATACGTTTTTGCATAGACCATTTATAATCTATCCAATGACAAGTTACAGTTAAATAATCATGGCCGTTAGTACTACGACCTATATCAGACGTGATGGATACTTTGCCATTAAAATGATATAATGAAAAACGTAAATATTGTTGATATTCATGCGCGAATTTAAATACATCTCTCTTAACAGTTGATCTAGGAAAATCGTTAAAAGCGAGGATTATATATATCTCTAATGTAATGAATAAAATCGGGAGATGAAGGAAATGAAAAAGGCAAACCCTCCACAAAGAACTAATTTTGATATTGCTTCCCTATCTCTATGTTTATTGTATTTAGGGCCTACAATTCCCCCCGTCATAGGGTTAATTTGACCTTGTACTTGGTCCGGGACAATATTAGTATGTGAACCTTGTCCTGATGGAGCGGGCGTTTGCGCACCCGGTTTTGAAGCCTGGTATTGGGCATACCTAGCTGGATGAGCACTTACTACGTGTCTAATTAAACCCCCGTCCCACCGTGACCTTTTCCAGTTTTAAATTTTAAAACATTTTTACAAATTTTACATATGGCTACTTGATTCTCTACGTCCCTATCAAAAAATGTCCATGCATCTGATTTTAATGGTCGTTTTGCTTGGACCTCGTCTCATACTAGGGGGAATAGGAGGTATTTCGGTTGAAGGTGCACTAGTGGGTGTGTTGTCATCAACATTAGTGGGTATATCATCTAGATCATCGTCTAAATTAAAGTCTTCTTGAGTTCCGAAAAAATAGCTCCTGGTCTAAATCTAATGGTATTGTAGGAAAATGTTGAGTATCAACAAAATCATCCTGTGTAGGAATAAGATGACTAGAAGAAGTACCCTTGCCCTAGTTGCCCCTACTAGAAGAAGCACCCTTACCTTTACCCTTAAACATACCTTTTAATCCTTCCATTTTAATTATGATAATAAATAAATAATTAAAGACAATAAAATTAAGTGATCTAAACTAAATAAACAGACAATAATAATTTAATGAAGGAACGAATGTACCAAACGCCGACGTAACGTCGACGTGTAATCGAGAGGTTGAAAATTGAAACTTTGCTCGATGGAAGATCCTCAAGCTAGTTGCTAGCTTCACTACCAATTCCCAAATGAATAAATAAAATTGAATATTTAGCAAACAATGTAGAATTGTAGAGAGATATATTGAGAAATTAGAGAGATTGTAGGAAGATTTGTGAGAAAGATGAAGAGAAAATGAGTTATTTATAGTTGAAAAATTGGGTTAAAGTGTAAATATAATAACTTATGGGTTAAAAATAAATATTAAGGGGTAGGGGGTTGGGGGAGGGGGGGCTAAAATGGCCGTTGGTGCAACGGCCATTTTTGCAAAGGCGGGGTCGGGGTCGGGGTCGGGGCGGGCTCGGGGCGGGCTCGGGTCTCGCGGGCCTGGGCGCGGCTCGGGTCTCGCGGGACGAGACCTCGTCCCGTCCCGAGTTCGAGTCCCGCCCCGTAATTTTTTTTTTTTTTTTTTTTTTTTTTTCGGGGGGGGGACCGGGGCGGGCTCGGGACGGGCTCGGGTCAGGGTCGGGCTGTCCCGGCCCACTGGCCTGCTTTACCTATTACCAAACCAAGCCTTGTCGGTTTGATTTGACTTTGGATTTGGTGCAGTTTTTAGGTTTGGTATGGAGACCCCTAGTTCCCATATCTCTGTATCAAACTGGACTTATACGGTCTCTATCATTTGTATTAACATCGGACACACGCGATCCTCATCACTATGTCAACATCTGACTCACACGATCTCCAGTTTCTCCACATTATAGCACCATAATAGTATCATATCAAACTGTACCATCAAATTAGACCCAAAAGTTCCTTTTTATTTTTCTCAGTTTCAATTCGCATTACTTTATGATAAAATTTGATATTTAGTATTATTGAGGAGTTAGAGACATAACGAAATTCACATAGATATTCAACAGTACTTGTACGAAATACCAAAAGAAATCATCAAGACAAGAAAAACTTGAGTACAAATCTAAGATGGATAGGCTTTTGGTGGTGAAAAGCTTGCTGGTTTTCCTGTTATCACCTAAAACGAAGCTCTTCAACTACTGATGGTGAATCGTGCAGGAATCGAGCTGATTTTTCATGTTTTCCCGTTATCACCGAAAGTTTTGTTGGTTACAATGATGCAGGAAACGGAAATAAGTAACTGTTAAGTATTACAAGAAACTGAAATTACAATTAACTTGAACAATAAACTGGAATTACAATAAACTGGAACAGTTTTTGGTATGCTGAGTCGAGTGTTTGCACTCTGTCTTTAAGACAATATTGCCCCGTATGTATCCTTTCTACGTCCTGGACAATTGTCTCCCAAGATAAAACAACAAATGAGCAAAGGAAACTCAAGTGCTACCGTGAAGAATTTTGAGTAATGAAATGATGCTGGAAGGTAGTAGGAAGAACTGATTTCGTTTCTGTTTTTGTGTGTAGCTCAATAATGGTGCAAAGGGTCCTTTATATAGTTGAAGGAGAGGCTTACCAACTGCCCATACAAGTAATGTCAATTATGGAGGTAGTAATTCACCAAAATAAATGGTGAATTGATGTGCAACGGATTGGCCATTAGGGAGAGTAATTCAGCCAAAATAAATGGTGAATTGATGTGCAATGGATTGGCCATTAGGGAGAGTAATTCAGCTAAAATAAATGACTGAATTGAGTGCTGGTTAACCACAAAGTTCTCTGCCGAATTTGACTTTCTGGAAACTTCAGGGACCAAACTGTACATATGAAACAATTCTGGTCCAAAAAGATAATATGAGAAGAAGCACAGCCCGAGACCCGAGACCTGGACCGGACCGACGGCGGCGGCGCGCGTGTGGGCTTTCCTCTAACCGAAGTACATCTAGGTCCTCCCTCCTTTAAACACATGGGATACCCCTTGGGGTCCCAAGCCCCAAGCCAACCTTGAGACTTATAAACAAAACAATTCTTTCTTCCCCCACCGATGAGGGAGAATTGATCTCAATACCACACTTTTCCATGCTTCAAACACCTCACTTCGTGGACCAATATCTCTTTCATTTTTTAATGAAATTTGACGATCCTTGGCTCTACAGTTATCTACTTACTTAGTAGATTATGCACGTGTGAAGAAACGGATTCTCCAACATGCGGAACACTAGTGTTTAAGCCGTTAAAGTTGGTCGGACGCAACTCCCGCCAAAGGCAAATTTCCAACAATCCCCTCTTGAAAGAGATTTTGGCGCACTCACATGATGCCTTTTCATTTCCAGCAATATCTCAGAGGACCGATGTTGCATAAGGAGAGGTAGCTTCAGCTTTGAACCTTCCATAGTTAAATACCATCAGACTTACTTATTGCGCGTTGAACGTGATGTCTTGAACCGTCAGTGTTTAGTGTAAGCCAAGTCAATAGTACCAACACAACAAATTCCCTTACTCTCTTCTTCGTAATATTTTGTCTGTTGTGGACATGGACAACTTCTTGGATTTTTAAGTGCGTTCATTTGAGGCGGCCCGTCCTCGCACTTAAATAGGTGGTCTCCTACAAGGTATCCTGCTATACCCCACTTCACAAGTGTTAGGAACTATTAAAAGTTTCTCCAAACCTAACCTCTACTGTTGAAGATCATTAAAGGTTTTGAAAACCTAACATTTATCCATACTGCAGATATCACTTAACGTCTATCGCGGGAACGACTTTGGATTTGGTGTTTCTTTACAGAAATCACTATCCGAAGTGCTCATGCTTCCACTGAAGCGATCAACTGAACCTTTACAGCTTAGTTTTCCCATTGAACCAAATTACTGGGATCTCTAGTTAGTAAGGTTGGGTTACCACCATATTGGTCTTTATACTTTGGGTTTTAAGCCCATTCCCCTAGACAGGCAGACTATCTGATCCTTGGATAAGCCCTTTGTCAGCGAGTCTGCTATATTATCATTTGACCTAATGTAATCAATGGATATTATACCCGTGGTGATCAGCTGCCTAATGGTCTTATGCCTTCGTCGAATATGACGAGACTTGCCATTGTACATAGCATTCCGTGCCCTTCCTAGAGCCGACTGGCTGTCGCAGTGGATCATTACCGAAGGTACGGGTTTGTTCCAACACAGAACATCTTCTAAGAAGACATGAAGCCACTCAGCTTCTTCTCCTACTTTGTCTAAAGCGATAAACTCCGATTCCATTGTGGATCGGGCGATGCAAGTTTGCTTAGAGGATTTCCAAGACACAACCCCACCACCAATTGTAAATACATACCCACTGGTGGACATGGTGTTCTCTATATCAGATATCCAGTTTGCATCACTGTACCCCTCTAGTACAGCTGGATATCTCGAATAATGTAACCCGAAAGTTAATATATATTTCAGGTATTGTAATACCCGATTCAACGTCTTCCAGTGATCATTACTCGGATTACGGGTAAATCTAGCCAACTTATTGACTGCATAAGCAATATCAGGTCGGGTGCAGTTTGTAATATACATGAAACTACCGATCACCTGTGCATATCGCTCCTGGTATACTGGTGCACCAAGATTTTTATCAAGCTTTTAATTTGTATCCATTGGTGACTTTATCGGTGAACTGTCTAACATCTCGAACTTTCTCAAAACATCTTCAATGTAGTGAGACTGAGATAAGACCAGTCCGTCAGACGTCTTAGAGATTTTTATCCCTAAGATGACATATGCGATACCCATATCTTTCATGTCGAAGCATTGTTTCAACATGTTCTTAGTCTCTAGGATTACCCTAGGACTGCTTCATGTGATTAACATGTCATCTACGTATACGCATCATGACGAATGAGTCAGATTTACCTTTCATGTAGACACATTTATCACACTCATTAATGGCGAAACCCTTCGATAGTAGAGTACTATCAAATTTTTCGTGCCATTGCTTCGGGGCTTGTTTCAGCCCGTACAGAGATTTAAAAAGCCGACAGACTTTCTTCTCTTGCCCTTGAACCACATATCCCTCGGGTTGGTCCATATAAATTTCTTCTTTTAAATCACCATTTAGGAAGGCTGTCTTGACATCCATTTGATGTATCTCAAGGTCACGCAAAGCTGCGATCGCAATGAATACCCGTATGGATGTCATCCGAGATACCGGGGAGTATGTGTCAAAGTAGTCAAGACCTTCTGTCTGCTGATAGCCCTTGACTACCAACCTGGCCTTGTACTTATCTATAGACCCATCTGCTTTATATTTCCGTTTGAGTATCTACTTACAACCCGACGATTTATTTTCCGGAGGAAGATCAACCAACTCCCAAGTATGGTTATGCAGTATGGAGCCTATTTCACTCTCAATAGCTTCTTTCCAGAGCGGAGCTTCTGGAGTTGACAACGCTTTAACAATTGTCCTTGGTTCATCATTAACCATATAAGCTACAAAGTCAGGACCGAAGGATTTATCCTTCCTAGCCCTTTTACTTCGCCTTAGATCCATCTCTGGAGTCTCCAAGTTCTGAGAATCTGGAACACTAGATTTCGGATGTTCAGCCACCTCGAGATCCGCTAGATCTAAACCATCTAGATCTGGGCCGTCAACGACTCCCGGTTCTTGAGAGCTTTGTTCATAACTTCGTTTGCGAGAGGTTATGTCTTTTTCCTTTCTAGAAAAGGTACCTTCAAAGAATTGAGCATTCCTTGATTCCATAATTGTACCCTGGTGGATATCTAGAATATCTGACTTATGCACTAAGAAACGATAAGCACTACTGTTATTTGGATATCCGATGAGTATGCAATCTACAGTCTTAGGCCCAATCTTGACCTGATTTGGCTTGGGTACTTCAACCTTTGCCAAACAACCCCACACCTTAAAATATTTGTAGGTGGGTTTCTTTCCCTTCCATGATTCATATGGAGTTTTGTCCTTACCCTTATGTGCGGCTCTGTTAAGAATCGTATTAGCGGTAAGGACGGCTTCTCCCCACATGTTTTGGGGAAGACCGGAATTGATGAGCAAGGCATTCATCATTTCCTTCAATGTGCGGTTCTTACTTTCCGCCACACCATTCGATTGAGGTGAGTATGGAGCCGTCGTTTGATGAACAATGCCTTCTTGGGCACAGTATTCCTCAAATGGCGCTACGTATTCTCCCCCTCTATCTTTGCGAATGGATTTAATCCGCAGGCTTAGTTGGTTCTCAACTTCTGCTTTGTAACGTCGGAACGCTTCAAAGGCTTCATCCTTACTTTTCAACAAGTAAAGGTAACAATACCTTGTGTTATCATCAATGAATGTCACAAAGTACTTGTTCCCCCCTCTAGTTTGTGCGAACTTCAAATCACATATATCTGTGTGTTTACGGGTCGTTCCATTAGGAATTTGAGAACACTCATAAACTTAACATTGTAGGTATTTGAAATACCTTTCCAATAATATATGGACCATCTCCATCGGAGCTCTGTACGAGGAGTTATGCCCATTTTACTGAACGTTGTCGACTCAACCAAAATTAAGCCTAGCCCCGGCGTGACCCTTGGACCTGGGCACAGGGTGCTAGGCATATTTTCCGGCGTGTTATGATTTTACCAAATATTATATATCTCCAACTTCATAAAACCTACCCTACTTTATTCTAAGCCGTCTTTTTGGAGACAAAACACCCTAGAGCCTTCTCTAAACCTCTAAGGTAAGTTCTTACTCAAACCCCGTGATTATTACCTCAATCTAACAAAGATTAACACTAGAATCCTCATCAATTCCGTAGATTGTGAGAATTCAATTCAAGAACGGTTGGAGAGAAGAATCGTCGAGAAATATTTGGGAGGTAAGCTTACTTGATTCAAGTATCATTATGGAGTTAGTTCTGGATTCGTTTACCATTTATATATCATTATAATTCATGGGTGAATCTTATGAAAGCAAGATCACCTTTTAGATGAAACCCCTAGTTTTCGACAAAGGGGGTAAGATGTGTGGAATTAGATTAAAGTTATAATCTTTATCATCATAATCAGTTGTAGAGCGATTGTTGAACTTGGAGGAATATGTTTGCTAGCTTTTATTGGAAATCAAGGTATGTCTCTTTTTGAAATCCTTTTGACTATAAAGATGATTTGTATGTCTCTTTTTCAAACATACTTTCCAACCTTTAAAAATAAGTTCTTAGAGGAAGGTTTCATGTGCGTGAGGTACAAGCCCTCATGGAACCTTAGGTGTACCATGCTATATATATATGTATTCATGATTTTTCCTATCAAAGGATTATTGAAACTTGTGTATAAAGCTATAAACTTTGAACTTGATTTACCCCAATATGGGACACATTGAACTTGATTTCGAAAGCTTGGATATTTCATGTGTTTTTCTTTATGAACGGGTTTGCTGAAATTGAAACTTATTTAATGACTTGAACTTGGTTTCTAAACTCATAAATGATTTGACGTACCCCTAATAACGAGATGATGGACATGATTCGTAATAAGTAATTCGACTTCTATGTTATGATTGTGATTCGACTATTTTTCATGATTCTATTATCTGTGTTTGGCCTAGATACTCGGGAGGAAGGGTAGTCACTATGGATCCTAGTGTGGTTTGCCTATCTATTCGGGAGGAAGGATAGCCATCGAGGGACAATAGCCCCGGTGTGGTTTGCCTAGCTATTCGGAAGGAAGGATAGCCATCGAGGGACTATAGCCCCGGTGGGGTTTGCCTAGCTATTGGGAGGAAGGATAACCATAGATGAACAATAGCCCCGGTAGAGTTTTCCTGTCTATTCGAGAGGAAGGATAGTCATCGAGGGTGACAACCCTGATGGGGTGCTTCTATGAGGATTTAGGAAACCTTACTGGTCATACCTTCGTTTCATTGATTTGGCTTGTATTGGCATAATTGTGGTTGATCATGAGTGACTTGATGTTGATCTTGAGTTCATAAATGGAAGACTTAATCTTGATAAATGGTATAATGAATTAAAAGTGATTTAATTCTCTCTTAATGGATTCTACTAATGGTTTCTTTAAGTTTGGTGAACTATTTTATCTATGGATTTCAAATGACTTTACTTACATTATTTTACAACTTATTATTATAGTATTTTTCTATTAACTATTATCCCGGATACACTCACTGAGTACCCAGTACTCAGGCATACCATTGTTATTTTTTATGGTATGTTAGGTAACGAAGAAGAGCATGTTTGTGATACGCATATAGAATAGGAGAACTTGCTACTTTCCAGACTTATTGGTAAGCTCACACCCTTGTTCGTGGGACACCCCTCTACCATCATTTATTTATTTTAGTTTTTAGGTTGTGTCACGAAGTTAGTCAGTTCATTTATTTATTTTAGAATCTCCATAGATAGTTGTCATGCTGTGGGTAAATGTCGAAAGTCTCGTATGACTTATCGTGGCGTTGCTACATTTTATAATTGATTATTCATGTTAGACTTCCGTTGATTTTATTTTATAAGTGAGAGCATGGTTTCAGCTAGCCTTAAATGACTTGTTTTACGTAAATACTGAAATATTATCGAAAGAGATTAGATGTTTATTTATTTTACAAGGTGCTTCCGGTGTTGTTCATAGAACTAGATGCATGTTGCATCCAGGGTGGATTTTAGGGTGTGACAATATAACTAGTCCAAATTCATCAACAAGACATAAATATTATTCTCATTGATCAAAACACAACTATAAGTAACAACGTCATATATTAGCAATTTAAGTGATAAGTCATTCCATATATATGTACGCTATCCCCCATATTACAAAGCATGGTAAAATTCCCCTATAGAGGTTAAAATCTTACCTTACCTCGAATCAAGTGAGCTTTAACCATTCAAGAATGTCATTTTACTAACATAATACTCCCTCTCTATTTTAAATTGGTTGTTTGGTTTTAACTTAGCACAAAGTTTAAGAAAGTAAAGAAGACTTTTGAATCTTGTGGTCTTAAACTAAAGATATGTAGAATGCACCAAAATGCTCTTTAATCTTTCAGTTTTAACATGCCATATGAAAAGTTGAAATTAAAGAGTTGCCAAAAACGGAAAGAGACATTCTTTTTTAAACAGACCAAAAAGAAAAGTAAGACAAATATTTTGAAATGGAGAAAGTACTTATCAACCTAAAATGAAATTAATGGACTCAATTTCATAATTTAATATGCAGCCTAGGTCAAAATTAACAAAGTCAATCCTAAAAGGTCAACCCTAAGTTTCATGGTCAAACCTCAAAATAAAAGTCAAATTTTATTGACTCATAACCACACGAGTCCAATCGTATGCTTAGTTTCTATTTGGAGTTAATTTGGATACTCAAAATTAAATTTAGGTGAATTCAGATCTAGGAAATTCCCAATTTCCATCTTTGATTTCATGTTCAAATGAAAAATCCAAGGTTATATCATGAAATAATCATAGATTCAAGTTAGAATCACTTACCACAATCTTTTGGGTGAAAATCAAGCTAAACGCCTCTCAAATTGGAGCTCTCCAAGTCCAAATATGATGACAATTACTAAATTTTTTGAAACTCAACCTTTTATACTTTGTTCAGATTTGCCTTCATTAAGATCGTAGCTAAAATTCTCGCAATCATGATGAACAGATGTTACAATCCGTACTTTCAATATAAGACAATAAGTGTTATATTTGCTAATAAAGTCATGTCGTAAGGTAGTTGAATTATATAATAGTGCTACGTCAAGTTTTGAAGTCAAGCGAGTTGTAAAATGAAAGTCGGCAAAGGTCGTCGCAAGTTACGATCATAAGTTCAATGGAATTTGGGTCAGATGTTACTGCAATTTTACACCAATGTACTTGGAGTTATGGGGTGATACACCTATCCAATCGAAGGTCTACAAGTCTAGTTTCTAACGCATTAAATTGTTTGTCAATACGACATCAAAATAAAAGATTATGTACGTTTCGAGAAAGTGTTGTCAATGGGCTCGAGATGCGGCCGCATTTAGGGCCGCAAGTTATATGCAAAATGTGCATTTTTGGAAGTTTTCTATCTTGAGAATGCTGCCTACTTGGGATGCAACAAACATTCTGAAGCAGTGAGGCATTGTTTTGGTATTTAAATATGTTGAAGCCTCATTTTCTATCATTTTTGTGGGTTACAACAATTGCAGGAAACATGAAATAATTAACTGCTAACTATTACAACGAACTAAAATTACAACAAACTGGAATTGCAACAAACTGAAATTACAACCATTTTGATTTGTTGGGTCGAGTGATGACACTCTGTCTTTAAGTCAAGATTACCCCGTATATATCCTTTTACGTTCTGGACAATAGTCTCCCAAGATAAAATAGCAAATTAAGAAATGAGCAAAGGAAACTCAAGTGTTACTTTGAAGAATTTATAGTAACAAAATGATGCTGGAGAGTAGGAAGAAGATTTCTATTTTGTTTCTATTTTTCTGTAGTCTCAACAATTGAGCCAAAGGCTTCAATATATAGTGTAAGAAGACTTGTTCCACACCACATGGGTTACCCCTTGGGGCCCTAAATCCTTAGCCAATTTTGAGACTTATAAAATAAATAATTCTTCATTCCCCCGCCGATGAGGGAGACTTGTTCCACACCATATTTTCATGCTTCAAACACCTCATTTCATGGACCAATATATCTTTCATTTCTCAATGAAATTTGACGATCCTTAGCCCTACGGTCATCTACTCACTTAGTAGATTATGCACGTGTGAAGAATCAAAGTCTCCAACATACAGAATCCTAGTGTTTAATTCATTAAAGATGGGTGGACACAACTCCCACCAAATGCAAATTTCCAATAATTTTCACTCGCTGATCCCCCAACTCCCTAAAAGCTCCTTAAAGGTTTCACCATCTTTCAAGTGGAGATTAAAAAAGTTTTGATATGAATCTACCTTCGGGAAAGTCGTAGTGCTCGCTAGGCTTGTCTCTTTGGTGTATGGAATAGTTGAAGCTTCTTTCAAATTGTAGAAGAGTGTGAATCTTGTGGCTAAGGTAAGAAATCATTTTCTCTTGATATGTATGAGCTGGTGCAATTTATAGATATTTTGTTTTCATGAAGATATATGGACTAGCAACTAGACGTTGTAAGCTAGTGTTGAATATTTTTGTATTGGATTGTTGGGATTATTCTTGTGTTGTTGAGGTGCTGACATGTAAAATATTAGTGGTTGTGTGTTGTTGGTGATGTTATGAACTTGGGGGAGTAAAGGTTACATGGGAGATACTGTCTGATTTATTATGGAACGAGCTTGCCGCTCGATATATGTATGATTATTGTGTTATTTGTAGCTTGATGCTAGTATCATTATTATCTCTTGTAGGTTGAAGCGTAGATGAGATTGTCCCCGATAATAGAAAGAGCTTAGTGTTAAGTTATGTAAAGGTTATTTCCCTCCATTTGACAGCATGAATCCATAACTAAAATAAGTTCCAAGCGTAGTAATACCAAAGAAGAGTCACTGGTAAAGATTTCATGTTGTGTTATTCCGTCTTACTTATGACGTAGTCATCCCTTATCCGAAATTTCTATTCAGTTAGCATTGTTCCATGTCTAGTTGAGAAGTAGAGAATGTATATGCGTCATTTACAGTATTACTATATGCCTAAATGGCTAGATACATCTGCGTCTTGCCTATGGGGCTATATAGATGCCTACGTGACTATACTGGTGTCTACGGGGCTATACATATATGCACCGAGCCTTTATGAGGCCGGGTAGATTATTTACTTATGTAATATGAGTCAAAGACAGGTAAGTATGTTTCCAGATTATTATTGACTCCTCAGATTACATTCAGTATATTATGTATATATCAGTTCACTTTTAGTTTCAGTTATTCAGTTTCCTTACATACTCAGTACATTGTTTCATATTAACATCCCACTTATGGGGGGAATTCATTTCATGCCTGCAGGTCCTGACAGACTGGTAGACAAGCCTCATCAGTAGACGTTGCCGAGCTCCAGCTTGATTGGTAAGCTCCATTTCATCCAGAGTTACCAGGTCCAGAGTTTTTGGGAGTATTATGCTTATATAGATATGATGGGTAGAACGGAGCCCTGTCCAATCATAGTACAGTTACATTATCTTTAGAGGCTTATAGACATATTTTGGGGTCATCCCCTGTCAGTTGAGACAATTGTCAGTTATAGATGATTTTGAGTACGGCCTCGTCGGCTTAAGATGGTATTGTTTGATGTGCAGATTGGCCTTGTCGGCCTAGATTGATGGTATATGTTTAAGTCTCATGAGCTACAAATTGCTACGCTTGGGGTCAAGTAAGGTACCAAGTCTGACCATGCCGTCCCATGCTTTGGGCGTTACGACAAAATTTTTCAGGATTTTAATTTGTTTAATATTATTCTTCATCGCGATTGCTACCACAAACTTCGCAATTGTGATAAGAAAACTGCACCAGCAAAATATGTTGAAACTCACCCGAGCCCCTCAAATTTCATTTCAAACCATGTCAACAGGTCCCAAAATATCATATCAACCAATAGAAAGTTTCAAAATATGAAATTGAATGCAGTAACTTCAAATGAGAGGTTGGATTGTTACAACATAGAAAATTATTTACAAGAATGGCCTTTGGCCTAAGGAGTCTAGAATTGATTTTCCAGATTTTTCTAAAAATTTCAGTAACTGTTGAATTGTCAAAATTCATCTTTCAATATATACTGATCATGGGCACGTTTTATAAGGCTTGTCCCACCATTTGACGTGGACAGGTCATGAAATGTATTGAGTACTCGTTGATTTGTATTCATGCGTGCTCTCTTTTTCTGTAATGATTTTCTCTTTTTAGAGAATATATACGAGAAGATGGCTAAAGAGTACATTTGAGACTTTTCCTTAGTCCATATTTTTAGGACTTGCTCGCATGGTTCGAGTTTACACTAGAGGGTTTCGGGAGAGTTTTTTGCGAGAAAATTACAAATGGGATTGTGTAGATTTCGTTTTTTCTCTGGTGCTGGTGTATATTATCGCAATCGTGTAGAGGGGTGTTGAGGTAGCATAATGCAGTGCATTGGTTCATCCTGGGCGCATGGCATAGTGTCACTGTCACGATCCAATACCTACTATGTAGTGATCATGGCACCTATACCTCAACCTCGTAGGCAAATCCAACTCCATTTATAAGAGAAGAAAAGTAAATGTGAGAACCATTAATAAGTCATAAATGGTAGTTCAATAGTCATAAAGCGAGAAAACATAAGGTACACCCCAAAACTTAGTGTCATGAATAAAAGGGCGACTAAAATATGAAGTACAAGTCTTAAAGTGATCTAAATACTACTGTCTATGGAATACGAAAATCCATAATAAAGTAGGGAAGAATAATCAGACAAGACGATGAGCTGAGCAGAAACAACCATAAATTCATCTCAATGTGTGTGGGAAGAAGGAAGAATCCACAACAAATAGATAAGAAACAGACCCACACAAACTTATGACAATTGAATACTCCTAGAAAAATCACATGGAGAAACTGGTTCTATGAAGTAGAGCAAAGAGCATAGAAAGCAGGACATTCTATCAAGAAGAACACCAGCAAAGAAATTGTTCCCTTAACAAAAGAACGAATTATTAAGGACAGTTCAACTCTAAAGAAAAGGGTGTCAAGGAAGAAGGGAATAACACAGACCTCCAAGTGATAGATGAAGTAGTAGTTGAAGGAGCAAAACTGGAAGAAGAACTTACCACAACAGACTTCTCCTCAAATTGGCTATGAAAAGAGAGTACTTGAGACAAATTCTAAGTGTAACAATATCTTAATCAGTCTTATACCTTTACTGATATGCACTCATGGCATAAACAATTGAGCAAAGACAACATATACAACGAGAAAACTAGTCAAAAAACTTAATTCTTATGACTATCAGATATGCACCTCCTTTCCAATTGAAAGGTGCATAAATATGTCTATGTTGTCACTCTATCCTAGTTGGCCATAAAAAATCTTTCTTGAAAGAAACCAACTGAGTTGTCCTATACTAATACCAAAGTCACAAAGCCCTTCCCTCATTTGCAAGTTCATATCTATTGGTCAATAAACACCTCAACCCTCTTCAGAGGATCACCAATAGAAATCTCCCAAAATCACACATGCTAAGAAATTGAAATATATATTACTATAAACACAAGCAGTGAGCAAATACGAAGGACATAGTGAGAGTTTTAAGAAAAGAAGAGGGAGACAAGAAACATGAAGAAAAATGAATAAGTTAGTATCTAGGGGTAAAAGGGATTAACAGGAGAACTTATCAATTTGAAATTAAAAACATGATAAAAAAAGCTGACTTCAAATAAATTCAGTAGGTATCAAGAAAGACGAAAATGAGGATGATTGAGAGGTAGAACTATATTGAATAATAAGAGTAACAATGGGAGATATATGTACTACCCTTACATACGGACTTACTAACAAATTTGAGATTAAACAGAGAGTCTAGTCCCTATCCCCTCGTAATCTATACCAAGTCTAAATTCTACCAAATATGGACCTGAATTTCATATCTTTCCTGGCAGTGTAGATTGATATGTAATTGTCCTTTGGTTTGGGTCTTATAAACTAATGTGGTGCATGTGAATATTCCTCTTAAGGTTTAACTAGATTCTGTTGATAGAGCTCTTTTACATGTTTATGATAATGCAGCTCGAGTGGCCGTGAGTTTGATATTGATCGAATATACTAGATCTTGTTGGCACACTTATTTTTTAATGATGTCAAAAGGGGAAAGATTTAGTTCATATATTGACATAGATCATGTACCAACATCAGATATATCAGACACATACATCACATGACCACCTACCACATGAAGATTGAAATTGGTCTAAGATGATAAAAAATCATTGAAATATGCACGTGTATCCATTTAAGATTCAATGTACAGGAACTGATTCTTATTTATAAAAGAACAGTCCTATTACAACACTCAATGTAAAGGAACTAGTTCTTATTTGTAAAAGAACCATTAGAAGACACTCAATGTAAAGGAACTAGTTTTTATGTATAAAATAACTCAGTCCTATTAGAAGGCACTAGACAAGGAGATATAAGATTGGAGAAACTAATGTCCTAAGCATGAAAGAACCTGATCCTCAAACCTATCAAAGGACATATCATTTTATAGGTTCCATAAAACCTAGTCGCCTATATGGATGCAAAGAGTGTAAGGTTAGTCCTTAGCAGATTAAGTAGGCCGTCATACTTGCGTAGTCATGCAACCTAGCCATCCAGTAGACTGAAATGAGTGGAAGATAAAGTCCTAACATCCAACACAATGAGCTTAAAAACATAATTGTGCTCGATGGTGAACTACTATGATCTTACAAACCTCGTGTAGTGAGTCTTCTTTGTATCAACACAAAACTGTAGTGTTTAGAACAACATGGACGTGGTTCTAAGGAGGAACACTGTCAACATCGAAGCACAACTCAAGGGGAAGAATTGATCCAGAGCTTCATAAGATTAAATGAAGTTGATAAAAGGGTATTTGAAGTATATGAAACTGCTATGTGTTTGTCATCATCAAAAAGGGAAAAATTATTGAGTAGTTCTTGGCTCAAAGATAGATGATGAGCTTATATTAAAGTTTTGATGATTTGACAAATAATATACTCAATGACAATCAAGGAGACATGAGGAAGGCATTGAAGAATCATACATCCAGATCTCCAAAAGATTCAGTGAAGCACTCATATCAACAACAGAACTGCACAAAGGAATTAAATCTTTACCATCACGCAACACTGGAGACTGAAAAGCTATTTCATGACAACTAGAAGGAAATAAAATATCGATTGATTCCTATTCGATGAAAAGTTGGATTTTGAAATTATGATAATATTTTCATAAGTACTATAAGTTGATCAACATGAAATCAATATTCAAGTAGGAGAACATAGCCAACACACATACACTAAAATAAAGGAAGATCCAAGTCAAACAAGGTTTGCTTTTTGGGTACAATTGTGAAATCAAAACTTGATTGGATTCAACATTCAAGGGAGACAACTACTTTTATATAAACACAACATGAAAAAGCTTTGGAGATTAACTACAACCACAATCAAACATTTAAACGAGAGGAAAAATGAACTGAGTCAACACTTAGTCTTAAGAAGAGTTAACCACAAGTCAATGAAGAACTAGATCATATTAAGATTTATCATTAGATTCTTTAGTTGTCTTAGTTAGATTTTATTGTGGTTCTATCTTTTTACCTCTGCAAGTATCGTGTAATATGTGTTCCGTTGGTTATTGAGTTGTAAGGGATACCTTAAATGGGTAGAGTCTTGAGATATCTATTGTATAAGTAGGTAGAGGCAGACTGTTAGAAGCAGGTCATTTAGGTATTACAAGGAAGATTATAAACATTTGTGCGGCTCTTGTTTGGTGAAGTTTGAGTAAAGTCCTATAGAATATAGGTCGTGGTTTTTTACTCCATTGAGCAAGGAGGTTTTCACGTGAAAATACTTGTATTGAATTATATTTCCAATGCATTACCTTCTTGTGTTGTTTCTCTAAGAATTAGACTTTTAGAGTGCATAGGAGTAGCCCAATCTTAACAAATAATCAACCCAATGTCTATCTTGATCACCACATATATCACAAATCTTTCCATCATAAAATTGAGACTATGTACACAACTCTCTCTCGAAAGTATTTTGACAATCTTCCAAAAATGGGGTCGTTCATAATATGAACATGTGTCATTAGAATATGGGTTAAAACCATCAAACCCATTTTCATTTCAAGATGACATAGTGACTCAAATAACAAAAATAAGTAACATAAACAAAAACTAACAAGAAAAAATTACAAAAATATATTCATAAATATTCACATGTTTGGACCAAAGCAAGTAAGCTTAAATCTCAAATTAACCCAAAATACACCAAATTGTTTCCCAATAATGACGCCAAAATTGATAACGTCCAAATTCACCTCTCAAAAAGAAAGTGTACATGATTGCATGCAATATAATTAATCCAACTATGAGTCGGGATCGAATCCCATTGAGAATAATTTGAAGGCGATTAAGTAAGTAAGATATCACTTTTACGCTAAATCAACACTTGAATAATAGTTGATTTTGAGAAAATTATAACTAATGCGAAAATATAATCTAACCTAGAAAGCAAGTAAAATGATCAATGGCCATAAGCATGGATACAAGGAAAATTATTCCCAAGTAATGATCCAAATATTTTACGATTTTACAAATAAGAGTGAGTTTATGTTAATTAGCCTCAAATCATGATTCTTATTAGCTTCGTGCGAATACTAACAAGACTAACTAATTGAATATCTCTAAAGCAATTAGGAACATTAAGAACAACTGATTATGGCTACAAGTAGTTCTCCCTATCTCTAGTTCGCATTTATTAGATAAGGGTTAACGGCCCAAAGTCTTATTCATTAATCCTTTCCAACCTTGATTTGCCTTTTTTATATTTAAATTGAAGTAAATGGGTGAGTCCTAGAGTTAGCTAATCCCTTAAAAAACATGAAAGAATAAGAATAATTAATAAATAAAGACCCACTTCATTAACAATATTGTTCATTACATAAGCAAAACAAGATATTTAATCCATGCTTTGATAATGAATGGTTTCATAAACAAGGTTCAAGTAATAGAATGAAATACTATATGCTTAGATATTTAATACATAACAAGAAATAGGAGAAATGAGTAAAAGTTTAAGAAAGATCTCATCTAAATCTTCAAATGTTCAATCTCCACGTGTGAGTGTAAGTCCTCTAACTCGAGAAGACTTGTATTCTGCCAAATATGATTTCCAAAATGAGCTAGGCCGATGTTTTATTTGGTTGTGATCAAAAGATATGTTAAATTCCATTTTTTTCCAGTTTTTCCGCCCAGGCACAGTGTAGGGCTATCACGCCTTCTCAATGCTATTGGGCACAGGAATTCCCACTACTCAGCGCTATTGTGCAGCTCCAGCGCAATCACGCACAAGGATTGACCAGACTCCATCCTTCAGTGCAATCGCGCCAACACAGCGCAATCGCAGACATGGGTGATAGTTTTCTTAGCGCTATTGTGCGCAGATAGCGCAGTTGTGCTAATTCATTCACATTTTCAAGAAATTGTCATTTTTGACTTGTTTTTATTCCGATCAATTCTCAATCACATAAACTTGTAAAATTAAAATAAACCGTAATAAAAACACTATTTCCTTAATAAAATATAATAAAAAACTACGATTGAAGAAGAGATGTGTTAGTAAAATACCAACTTATCACAAATAAAAAAAGAGAACAGTTAGCTAGCAATGGCAAGGAATTAATGAGTTTTCCAAGTCATCCCATTGGGTCTTTTTGATTATTCCCGAAAGGAGATTCTTTTTTATTATTCACGAAAGGAGATACTTGATTTCAAATTTGACGAATTGAGATATATATCACGAAACTATATTGTTAATGTCTTCATTTAAAGTGACATCATACCCTATTTTTGTATTATTTCTCGATATAAAGACTACTCACAATATTACAAAGGCCGCGAGTGTATGAATATGTTAGATTAACAATTCATTGATGTAACAATTGGAAAAAAAAAAGTATAGAGCATTCACTTCGATGACTAAGAATAAGTAACGACTGGAAATAACAACTATGTCATCAGGAGTAGTCTCTTGTTTTTGAAATTGCTTACTGCAGGCATCAAAATCAAATTAAGTACGATACACAACGTACATAAAAGTAGTGGCAGAACTTGTCCAAAATATTAAGGGGCGGTAACTACTAACAAAAATATTATAATTGAAATTTATAAGAACAAAATATAATTTAATCAAAAATTCAAAATAACATCAACACAACAAAAATATAATATATAAAAGGAAAGACGTACCTAGAATTAAAGTGATGTCATTCGTTCCTTTAAAGACTTGAAATCATTAATAATTGAATCAGAGAGCATCTTTTTCTAGTAAAGACATCAGCTCCAGGATGCCCACTTGACTTTTTACTGAACAAGTAACAAAGAAAACAATAAGCAGCATCATTAGTTGGTGAGTACTCTAGCCATGAAGGGAAAAATTTGAACCAATATGCTTGAAATCTTCTTGGATGCTTATCTCTATTGAGGGGATACTTTTCAACTTGACATTGATGGGGACCCCAATTGATATAAGCTCTTCGAACTTCATCTCTTCGATTCACTGGATATTCCCAAATTTGGGGACACTTTCCGGGGTCACGTTCTAAACAATTGACATCAAATTCATCCATGGTGACTTTTTGAATCTTGCAAGGTTGCTCATCCAGTTGAACCGTTTGATCATCGGAATGGTGCTTTTCAAGTGTCGATGTTGAAGTTATACAATTTTCATCTTTGTTGGAAGCTTTCCTCTTGAAAAATGCATCAATTTTCTTAAGTTGGACCATCGTACCACTCCTAAAAAATTCATAAATCAATTATCAAAGATAACATCTAAATCTGAAAACAAAACTAAGTCAGAGAAATTCAACTTTTAAAGCCTTAATCTGTTAATTCCACTCCCATATGCCCAAAATAGCCTCGTATATGATGAAACAAACATAAAGTTCCCCCAATCTCGTGAACTCAGCCACACAGAAAAAGAAAATTTTAGACTACGAGAAACTTTGAAAAAATAAAAAAATAGTTAGGATTTTGACAAAAGTCAAATTTCAGGTCGTAATTTCAAAATCTAGGGTTTCTATGCTCGAAAATGAGACTTGTAATGGTTCTTGAATTAGTAGAAAATATAGAACTCCAAAACCTCATAAGTTCTTCTTGAAATTGATGTGGGACAACTACAAGTGAATTTCATCGATTTTTTATTTCTTTTCAAAAATATTATTTCTCAACCAATGGAATACGTTGCTTTTCGTCCTCAATACAGTCAATAGTATAAAAATTAAAAGTCATTAAGAACTTACCTAACAGCAAAGAGGAGAGAAAGAGAGATTATCACTGTTGGGGGCTTGGGGCTGAGATGTGGTGGGGGTGGTTGTAGTGGGTAAGAGCAAAATGGGAGTTGATGTCTTGTTTAGAACGTGAAAATAGAGTGACGTGTGAGAGAGTGTATATATATAAAAAAATGAGTTTTTTGAGGGGGCCACAACCCCAGCCCCTACCATAATCCGCCACTGCATAAAAGTAACAGCAACTAAGAAATACGTAACATCTTTCATGACTTTCCAGTACTAGAAATAAAATAGGAACAACCCTGACAACGACGGCAGAAAATAGTGACTCCTACCAATTATACTAGTCAAACAAGCAGCTTCACTAACAAAGCTTCCTCCAGCCGTATTCGTTGCCAAGATTACGACGGTCCAGTCGCCCTTATTGCTGATTCCAGTGGCTATATACTTAGAAGGTACTTGCCATTTTGGGACTGAGTATAGTTTGTAAGCACGAGAGTATTCACGCGATCTGGGATGCACACAGGGAATGTTACACCTTCTTTAGTTGTGTTGATGTTGATGTTACACTTATCCAAGAGCTTGGAGTATTTTTCAAGTTGAGGCACTGGAAGCGGCGTGCCGCCTCCGGCAGGGCATGGTTGATCTTCCATCTGGCAGGCAATTTCATCCGCTAGGAAATCCGCTTTGTCATGCTTTGCTATATAGCGCATCTTGTGGGATTGACGGAAACTATTGATACCATGAAGATGTTGGAAATTTACTAAATGTGAAATTAAGTATATCCCATTAATTTATGACTCGAACAATTGGGGCCCGCACGTCGAAAATGTCGTTTCCACACACGTGCACACATAGTGCCAAGTATCGCAAATTTCATTAGTGAATGAGATATTGGTACGTATGTAATACGTTTGAGACATAAAATTATGGACAGTTATTGGCCAAATGACAAAGTATTCCACGTTGGTAAACGAAGGAAGAAGTGTACAAAGTGTAAAATGAAACGAGTCGGAAATCGCCGCGGAGCCGTGAAGGGCCGCGGCGCCACACCGTCGGAGCCGTGGCGCAAATTGGTTGGTCAGTCACTAGAGCCGCGGCGCTTCGGAGGCAGAAAGCTGCGACGGGAAGTTGGAAAATCTGACCTTTGGGCTGGTTTTGGAGCATTGATTCTCCATTACTTGTCACATGAATTCAGCCATTATTGGGCTGAATGTAACCCCTCAATCAAGTGCAATTACATGTCTATTGAAGGCCATTAGTTGGCTAGTTGAGGGGTCTTTTACTTACACTATAAATTGAGGCATTTGGCTCAATTGAAAGACTACACTCAACACTTAGAAAATATTTACAGATTTTCTGAATTCATCTTCTTCCTCTCTAGCAAAGTACTATACTCAAAGTTCTTCAAGAGTAACACTTGAGTTTCCTTTGCTCACTTGTTAAAGTTGTTGTTGTATCTTGGGAGACTATTTCTCAACACCGTAAAAGGAGATATACGGGGCAATCTTATCTTAAAGACAGAGTGACATCACTCGACTCGGCAAATCACACAAGCAGTTTGTTAAGGTTTTGATTTCCAGTTTTATTGTAATAGTTTGTTTATCCTTTCTACTATTGTAATAGTTACTTACTTCCTGTTGCCTACAACAATTGTATCCTAACAATTTTAAGACAAGATTTGTTGTAAGTAAGATAGAAAGATGACTGGCATAAATCAAACTGTTTCTGATTCTGCTGCTGCTGCTCAAGGAAATCCCTCTGCCTTCCCCACCGCTCAAGGCACTACTAATGCCTTTCCGGTTGCTCAAGGCTCATCCAATGCCTTTACTGCCGTTCAAGGGAATGTTGCCATTCCTCCACCCGCTGGATTTCACCATGAACGGCCTGAAAAGTTCATGGGGTCAAAGTTCAAGAGATGGCAACAAAAGATGCTATTTTATCTGACTGTTATGGGAATTGAACGTTTCCTAACAGAAGATCTCCACAAACTGGAGATGAAATGGACCCTTCGCCTTCTGAAACGGGTGAAGGGGGCCTAGGTATTCATATCATTAATGATATGAAGATGGTTCTTGATGCATGGAGTCATAGTGATTTCATGTGTAAGAATTACATATTGAACTGCTTGTCAGACCCTCTCTACACGGTGTATTGCACTGTTGGCACTGCCAAAGCGTTGTGGGAGAAGCTGCAAAAGAAGTACAACGCACAAGATGCAGGTACTAAGAAATTCATCGTTGGGAAATTTTTGAAATTTCAAATGGTGGATAGTAAAATAGTGATGTCCCAAGTCCAGGAATTCCAAATAATTCTACATCACCTGTATTTGGAAGGAATGAAACCAAATGAGCAGTTTTTGGTTGCATCACTAATTGAAAAGTTACCTCCTTCATGGAATAAGTTTATGAGTTACTTAAAAATCAAGACAAAGGAGATGACATTTGAAGAACTTATTATCAAACTACAAATTCAGGAAGATAATAAGAAGGCCTTGTCTAGGGGTAAATAACCCGTTGAGGCAAAGGCAAATCTGGCTGAGGCCAAAGGGAACCCAAACAAGAAGCGCAAGTTCCAGAAAGACGGCAAGACCCAAGCAGCGGAGAAGTTCAAAGGAAACTGTCACCACTATGGGAAACCTAGTCACATGATCAAGGACTGCCGAAAGCTCAAGACTGAGCAACAAGAGAAGGCCAAGGCTAAGGGCAAGGCACAGGTTAACATCTTCAAATACCAGTTTCTGGACGACATGATTGAGGAGTTCTCAGCGGTGGTGCTAGAAGCAAACCTTGTTGAGAATCTCATGCAGTGGTGGATGGACTACAAGACACATCTGTTCCAATATAGATGCCTTCTCCACTTATACACCGGTTACAAACAAGAAGCTATTCATGGGAAATAACGTTTCCTCTAACATG
Source organism: Anisodus tanguticus (assembly GCA_034509755.1). Taxonomy (NCBI): domain Eukaryota; kingdom Viridiplantae; phylum Streptophyta; class Magnoliopsida; order Solanales; family Solanaceae; genus Anisodus; species Anisodus tanguticus. The sequence continues at coordinate 22,243,584 of CM067557.1, forward strand.
CTGGGGGTAGAAAAGGTAGTCCTGAAGATGACTTCTGGAAATGAGCTCACTCTGAAGAAAGTGATGCATGTTCCTGAGATTAGAAGAAATTTAATTTCAGGTCCGTTATTGGTTAATGTTGGTTTTAGGCTAGTGTTTGAGTCCAATAAATTTGTAGTTACTAAGAATGGAACGTTTGTGGGAAGAGGATTCATCTGTGAAGGCCTCTTCAAAGTGAACACCATGTCTGTATTACACACAAGCAATAATATTGAAGCCTCTTCTTCTTACTTGCTTGAGTCTTCTAATTTATGGCATCATAGATTAGGACATGTCAACTACAAGTCCATCCAAAGGTTGGTAAAGTTGGATTTGTTGCCATCTATCGACTTAAACCCTCAACATAAGTGTGAGGTGTGCGTATATGCAAAACTCACAGAGCTTCCTTTTCAATCCATCGAAAGGAATACCACTCCTCTAGAACTTATTCATACAGATATATGAGATTTGAAGTTTGCACAAACTAGAGGGGGGAACAAGTACTTTGTGACATTCATTGATGATAGCACAAGGTATTATTACCTTTACTTGTTGAAAAGTAAGGATGAAGCGTTCCGACGTTACAAAGAAGAAGTTGAGAATCAACTAAGCATGCAAATTAAATCCATTCGTAGCGATAGAGGGGGAGAATATGTAGCGCCATTTGAGGAAAATTATGCCCAATCAGGCATTGTTCATCAAACGACGGCTCCATACTCACCTCAATCGAATGATGTGGCGGAACGTAAGAACCGCACATTGAAGGAAATGATCAATTCCTTGCTCATGAATTCCGGTCTTCCCCAAAACATGTGGGGAGAAGTTGTCCTTACCGCTAATACGATTCTTAACAGAGTCCTACATAAGGGTAAGGACAAAACTCTATATGAATCATGGAAATGAAAGAAACCCACCTATAAATATTTAAAGGTATGGGGTTGTTTGGCAAAGGTTGAAGTACCCAAGCCACAACAGGTCAATATTGGGCTAAGACTATAGATTGCATATTCATCAGATATGCAAATAACAGTAGTGCTTATCGCTTCTTAGTGCATAAGTCAGATATTCCAGATATCCACGGGGGTACAATCATGGAATCAAGGAATGCTCAATTCTTTGAAGATACCTTTCCTCGAAAGGAAAAAGACATAACCTCTCGCAAATGAAGTTATGAACAAAGCTCTCAGGAACCGGGAGTCATTGATGGCCCGGATCTAGATGGTTCAGATCTAGTAGATCTCGAAGTGGCTGAATATCCAGAATCTAGTGTTTCAGATTCTCAGAACTTGGAAACTCCAGAGACGGAACTAAGGCGAAGTAAAAGGGCCAGGAAGGATAAATCCTTCGGTCCTGACTTTGTAGCTTATATGGTTGATGATGAACCAAGGAAAATCGTTGACGCATTGTCAACTCCAGAGGCACCGCTCTGGAAAGAAGTTATTGAGAGTGAAATAGACTCCATTCTGCATAACCACACTTGGGAGTTGGTTGATCTTCCTCCAGGAAATAAACCGTTGGGTTGTAAGTGGATACTCAAACGGAAGTATAAAGTAGATGGGTCTATAGATAAGTACAAGGCCAGGTTGGTAGTCAAGGTCTATCGGCAAAAGGAAGGCCTTTACTACTTTGACATGTACTCCCCGGTGTCTACGATGACGTCCATATGAGTATTCATTGTGATCGCAGCATTGCGTGACCTTGAGATACATCAAATGGATGTCAAAATAGACTTCCTAAATGGTGATTTGGAAAAAGAAATTTATATGGACCAACCCGAGGGGTATGTGGTTCAAAGGCAAGAGAAGAAAGTCTGTCGGCTTGTCAAATCTCTGTATGGGCTAAAACAAGCCCCGAAGCAATGGCACAAAAAAATTGATAGTACTCTACTATCGAAGGGTTTCACCATTAATGAGTGTGACAAATATGTCTACATGAAAGGTAACTCTGACTCGTTTGTTATGATATGTCTATATGTAGACGACATGTTGATCACAGGGAGCAGTCTTAGCATAATTCTTGAGACTAAGAACATGTTGAAACAATGCTTCGACATGAAGGATATGGGTATCGCAGATGTCATCTTAGGGATAAAAATCTCTAAGACGTCTGACGGATTGGTCTTATCTCAGTCTCACTACATCGAGGATGTTTTGAGAAAGTTCGAGATGTATGACAGTTCGCCTATAAAGTCACCAATGGATATAAATCAAAAGCTTGATAAAAATCGTGGTGCACCCATATGCCAGGAGCAATATGCACAGGTGATTGGTAGTTTGATGTACATAACAAACTGCACCCGATCTGATATTGCTTATGCAGTCAACAAGTTGGCTAAGTTTACCCGTAATCCAAGTAATGATCACTGGAAGGCGTTGAATCGGGTACTTCAATACCTAAAATACACGCTAACTTACGGGTTGCATTATTCGAGATATCCAGTTGTACTAGAGGGGTACAGTGATGTAAACTGGATATCTGGCATAGAGAACACCAAGTCCACCAGTGGGTATGTATTTACAATTGGTGGTGGGGTTGTGTCTTGGAAATCCTCTAAGCAAACTTGCATAGCTCGATCCACGATAGAATCGGAGTTTATCGCTTTAGACAAAGTAGGAGAAGAAACTGAGTGGCTTCACGACTTCTTAGAGGATGTTCCTTGCTGGAACAAACCCATACCTTCTGTAATGATCCACTGCGACAGCCAGTCGGCTCTAGGAAGGGCATGGAATTCTATGTACAATGACAAGTCTCGTCATATTCTACGGAGGCATAAGACAGTTAGGCAGTTGATCACCACGGGTATAATATCCATTGATTATATAAAGTCAAAGGATAACATAGCAGACCCGCTGACAAAGGGCTTACCCAAAGATCAGATGTTCTGCCTGTCTAGGGGAATGGGCTTAAAACCCAAGGTATAAGGACCAATACAGTGGTAACCCAACCTTACTGACTGGAGATCCCAGGAATTATGTTAAATGAGAAAACTAAGTTGTAAAGGTTTAGTTGATCGATTCGGTGGAAGCATGAGCACTTCAGACAGTGATTTCTGTAAAGAAACACCAAATCCAAAGTCATTCCCGCGATAGACTATAAGTGCTATATGCAGTGTGGGTAAAGGTTAAGTTTCCAAAACCTTTAATAATCCTCACCGGTTGAGGTTAGGGGAAATTTCTAATGGTTCTTAACACTTGTAAAGTGGGGTATAGCAGGATACCACCTATTTTAGTGCGAGGACAGGCCACCTCAAATGAACGCACTTAGGAATCCAAGAAGTGTCCACGGCCACAAAGGACAAAACATTACGAAGAACTGAGTAAAGAAAGTTGTTGTGTTGGTACAGTTGTCTTGGCTTACACTAAAAACTGACGGTTCAAGACATCACATTCACCGTGCAGTAAGTAAGTCCGATGGTATTCAACTATGAAAGGTTCAAAGCGTATGCTACCTATCCAGATGCAACATCGGTCCGCTGAAAGATTGCTAGAAAAGGCACCATGTGTGTGCACCAAAATCTCTTTCAAGAGGGTATTGTTGGAAATTTACTAAATGTGGAAATAAATATATCTCATTAATTTATGACTCAAACTATTGGGCTCACAGGTCGGAAACATCGTTTCACACACGTGCACACGTAGTGCCAAGTATCGCAAATTTCATTAGTGAAAGAGATATTGGTACGTATGTAATACGTTTGAGACATAGAATTATGGATGGTAATTGGCCAAATGACAAAGTATTCCAGGTTTGTAAACGAAGGAAGAAGTGTACTAAGTGTAAAATGAAACGAGTCAGAAATTGCCGTGAAGGGCCATGGCGCCACAACCTTTAGTGCCGCAGCACCGGAGTGCCGCGACGCTAAATGGTTGGGCAGTCACTAGAGTCACGACGCTTCGGAGGCAGAATGTTGCGACGGAAAGTTGGAAAAATCTGACGTTTGAGCTTGTTTTGGAGCATTGATTCTCTATTACTTGCCAAATTAATTCAGCCATTATTTGGCTGAACGTAACCCCTCAATCAAGTGTCATTACATGGCTATTGAAGGACATTAGTTGGCTAGTTGATGGGTCTTCTCCTTACATTATAAATTGAGGCATTTGGCTCAATTGAAACACACTACACTCAACACTTAGAAAATACTCCATATTTTCTTATTCATATTCTTCCTCTCTAGCAAAGTCACTATACCCAAAATTCTTCAAGAGTAACACTTGAGTTTCCTTTGCTCACTTGTTAAAGTTGATGTTGTATCTTGGAAGACTATTATTCAACACCGTAAGAGGAGATATACGGGGCAATCTTGTCTTAAAGACAGAGTGCCATCACTCGACTCAGCAAATCACACAAGCAGTTTGTTAAGGTTTTGATTTCCAGTTTTATTGTAATAGTTTGTTTATCGTTTCTACTATTGTAATAGTTACTTACTTCTCGTTCCCTACAACAATTGTATCCCAACACTTTGTTATGAAGGAAGGAAATAAATTATCTGATAGAATGTTCTTGCTCTCTTCAAAAATCTTTCTTCAACTTTATTATTTTATACTTCTTATCGTTATCGGTTTTGTGATATACAAATCCAAAGTTTTAAGTGTCATAATTCGTCCATCTAATCAGCTGAAGATCACCTTCTTAGAGGTTTGTCAAAGTCAATTCTGGTGCTTAATTCAATCTCTATCCAGTGGATATCTCTAAACTTAAATCTCTCAAAAGATTTGCTTATGACACTGTCAGTATATATATATCTATTCTCCGATTCTCTTCATGAGATTAGATCTTATGATGTAAGTATTTCTTCATACCAGTTGTTACGATTTACGTCCCAAATCCTACCTAATCAGAAAAAGCAGTAAATAAGCAAAGAACAAATAACACACACAGATTTATAGTGGTTCACCCTCAATGCGAGAGCTACGTCCACTTTATCGCTGCAGATATTACCATAATAGAGTTTTGACTTTACAATTCTCTTTTTCTCTCTTTTTCGACCACTCTACTAAAAGAAAAATGGCGCCCTAGTTTATATATAGTGAAAACTAGGGAGAACATAATACAAGCCTAAAAATCCCAAAATATCCTCCACTAAATAACATTACATTATAAAAAATTCAGGGGGCCCTACTCCCTCGGGATGGGGGTTTACCACCCCCTTCCAACCCCCACGTCGACCTGACCGATCAGGTCGATCAGCGTTCCACACTCTGCATAGGGTCTTCATAGTGTCGACGGTGAATTAGGATCCACAACTCAATAATCTCCCACTTGGAGACTAATTTCAATCATTTGTCTCCATCTGTAGTGGCATCTCCGATCGTCATCCAAGAAGTCCAACTAAGTTGCACACAATTTCAGTTTATCATTCAGCACGACCTTCGTCGGCATGTCTGCTGGATTCTGACTCCCTGAGATCTTCTCAAGCACTAATACTCCATCTTTCAAAGTTGATCTGATGAAATGGTATCATAGTTGTCTGTGCTTCATTCGAGCATGGTAGACGGGGTTCTTTGCCAAATGAATGGTACTTTGGCTATCACATTATAACACACTCCCCTCGTGGTCCTGATCTAATTCCCACAAAAAAGATTGTAGCCACATCATCTCCTTCGTGGCCTCCATCACGGAAATATACTCAGCCTCACAACTAGAGAGAACTACTATCTTCTACAACTTTAAAACCTAATAAATCGCAGTACCTCCGAATCTGTAAACATACCTGTATGTGATCTTTCTACTATCAATATCACCACCATTGTCAGCATCAACATATCCCTGCAATCTTGTCTCTAACTTTCAAAAACACAAAGCTGAACTCGACCTGCCCTTCAGATATCTGAAAATCCACTTCACAGCCTCCAGTGTTGCTTTCCCGAATTGCTCATAAACCTACTAACAACTTCCACTACATCTGCAATGTCTGGCCTCATACATACCATTGCATGCATAAGACTGCCAATAGCAGAGGCATAAGGTACCTTGTCCATATGTTTCATCTCGTCATCGGTCACCGACAACTGATCTTTTGACAAATGAAAGTGTCCAACCAAGGGAGTACTGACTGGCTTGCCATCATCCATATTGAACCTCTTGAGAACCTTCTTCGTGTATTCTTCTTGTGAGAGCTTGAGGCCCTCCTTACTTCTGATGATTCTCATCCCAAGGATTTGATTTGCGGCTCCCAGATACTTCATTGCAAATTCTTCTAACAACTTCATTTTTATCCTATCAATCTCATGTAGGTCTGATCCTACGATCAGCATTTTGTCAATATAAAGAAGCAGTATCATGTAGGAGTCTTCAAATCTCTTGAAGTAACAACAGTGATCTGCTTCGCACCTTACGAACTCGGCTTTCTTTATAAAGCTGTCAAACTTCTTATACCACTGTCTTGGAGCCTATTTCAGTCCGTACAGGCTCTTTTGAAGCTTGCACACCAGATTCTCTTTCCTTTTGACCTCAAATCCCTCATGTTGTTTCATGTATTTTTCCTCATCAAAATCACCGTGAAGAAAAATAGTTTTCACGTCCATCTGTTGAAGATGCAGATCTTCCTTTTCTACCAACCTAAGAACAGTTCTGATTGTCACCAAATTGACTACGGGAGAGAAGATCTCTGTGTAGTCAATGCCTTCTTTCTGTTGAAATCCATTCACAACCAGCCTTGCTTTATAACACTTACTTCCATCGTGTTCTTCCTTTATCCGGTAGACCCGTTTATTCTGCAATGTCTTCTTCTCCTCTGGTAACTCAGCTAACTCTCATGTATGATTTAACAACAGTGAGTCCATCTCATATTTCATTGTCAGCTCCCACTTGATCGATTCATCAACTTGCATTGCTTTTTCGTAACATTCCAGCTCCCCTCTGTCATTGAGCAGAATGTAGTTGAGGGACGGAGAGAACCTGTGAACTGACTTACTCATCCTGGATGATCTGCATAGTTCTATTATCACCGTCCACTGATTTGTTTCAGAATCAACATTTTCATCAACCCCGCCATCACTAGCTTATTCCTCTACCTCAGTAGTACCTGGTTATAGTTCGGGTGCCGAGAATTCTCTCAAATCAACTATTTTTGATTCCTTGTTCTTACATTCTGAACTCTCTCGCAACTTGTCCTTGTACAACACCTGTTCATTGAAGACGACGTCCCTGCTTCGGATGATCTTCCGATTTTAGTCATCCCAGAATCGATAACGAAACTTGGTGTCACCATAGCCAATAAAATAACACTTCTTAGATTTTGGATCAAGTTTACTTCTAGCAGTAGCATCAATATGAATATAGGATAAGGAACCAAGCACTTTCAGAAAAGAAAGATTTACCTTTTTTTCACTCAAAGCCTCATTTGGAATTCTGAAACCCAAAGGAACAGGCGATCCTCTGTTAATTAAGAAGGCTATGGTATTGATTGCATCTTCCTAGAATATCTTGGGCAGTCCAGTGTGTATTCTCATGCTCCGTACACGTTCGTTCAATGTTCGATTCATCCTTTCCATTATTCCATTTTATTGGAGCGTTCTAGGAATAGTTTTCAGCATCTTTATCCCATTATTAGCACAATACCGTTTGAAGTCACCATCAATTTATTCTCCACCATTGTCGGACCTCGGGCTCCTTAACTTAAGGTTTGTCTCATTCTCGACCATGTCTTTCCACCTTTTGAAGACAATGAACACCTCAGATTTATTTTTCATAAAATAGACCCATATCTTTCTGGTTGAATCATCAATTAAGGTCATGTAGTAACGTCATCCACCGAGTGAGGGGACAGTGGAAGGTCCCCACACATCAGTGTGCACCAATTCAAGCTTCTCGACCTTCAATTCCCTACCTGCATTTGAAAAACTTACTCGCTTTTGTTTTCCAAGAATGCAGCTATCACACATATGATGGTTCACCGACTTCAGCTCTGGAATCATGTCGTTAGTCACTAGAAGCTTCATCCCTTTCTCACTCATATGCCCCGGCCTGCAGTGCCACAACTCTGTCTTCTTTGTGTTGTCAACAACAGTGATTGTATCACGACAACTCATCGTCATATAAAGAGTACCAATTTTCTTACCTCGACCAACCACCATAGCGCCCTTCGTCACCTTCCAGGACCCATTAACAAAGTTAACATTATGTCCCTCATTATCAAGCTAACCCACTAAGATTAGATTACGCATCAGCTTCGGCACATGTCTGACCTTTGTGATCTTGCACACATGTCCATTTGACATCTTCAAATTAATGTCTCCAGTACCAACAATGTCTAAAGACTCACCATCTTCCAAATAAACTTTGTCGTGATTCCTAGCATTGTAATTCGTCATTATATCACGATGTGGGGTGGTGTGGAAAGACGCTCATGAGTCAAGCACCCAAGAGTCGATCGGGCAGTCAACAGACAACAACAACACATCACCAATGTTTTCAGTGGCAGCATTCATTCCACTCCCCTTGTTGTCCTCCTTCTTCGGTGGCCTGCATTTCTTTTTAATGTGACCCAGTGTTCCACACTTCCAACACTCAAGTGTTCGCCTGGATCTGGATTGACCCCTGTCATTCCTTGATTTCGACTTGCCCTTATTTCGGTTGTAGTTTCTGTCATAATTTTTGCCTCTGTTCTCAACATTTAAAGCAAAACTTATCGATTCTTCACCAGAATTTATCCTGCGAACCTCCTCAACAAGGATACGTTCTCTAACATTGTTGAATTTCAGTTTATCACTGCCAATAGAATTACTAACCACTGCTCTCATCGGCTCCCAGCTATTCAGTAGAGACGCCAGCAAAATTAAGGCTTACACTTCATCGTCAAACTCGATTGCAACAGATGATAATTGATTAACAATTGTGTTGAATTCATTCACGTGCATTGCAACAGGAGCACCTTCCTCCATCTTTATAGGAAATAGTTTCTTCATGAGAAATACTTTATTGTTTGCCGAAGTTTCTCATACATGTCGGACAGAACCTTCATTATGTCAGCGGTGGTCTTCTCCTTCACCACATTGTGAGCAACGTTCTTCGACAACGTCAATTGGATTACTCCCAAACCTGTCTGTCAAGGAGATTCCAATATCCATCATTCATCTCTTCTGGCTTCGGGCTCAGCAGTTGATAAAGCTTTCTGCCGTACAAATAGTCTTCAATCTGCATTTTCCAAAATGCATAATTTGTACCATCGAATTTCCCGATGCCGTGCACCGAACCATCTTCTCCTCCCATTGTTTTCTGAATCGCAACACAACCTGTCGCTCTTGATACCAGTTGTTAGGATTTACGTCCCAAATCCTACCTAATCAGAAAAACCAATAAATAAGCGAAGATCAAATAGCACACACAGATTTATAGTGGTTCACCCTTAATGCGAGAGCTACGTCCACTTTACCGCTGCAGATTTTACTATAATGGAGTTTTGAGTTTACAATTCTCTCTCTTTTTCGACCACTTTACTAATGTGTGTGTGCCGGTAGAACGTAATCCATTTTTTAAATGGTAAATAATTTACCTATCTTCTATAGCTGACAAAAATTTAGTGGTTCAATGGCAATCTCCACAAGCATAACATCGCTAATAGTTCGAATGTAAAATGTAGAAGCTAAAGAAATGTTTTAAGAAAGACTTTGGGATGAAGTCAGTAAAGATGAAATTGAGATGCTACGAATTGACATTTGTAGCCCGTTGTCAAAGGGTAATTAAATAACTCATTTGCCTGATCTCTTCACAATTTTCTCTTATATCTTACAAACATAACTTGTTACTTTGACTTGTAGAAGCTTGAATCAAAAAAGGCTCTTCAAATTTTGAATCTCAAATCAAGTGCATAATACCATTCAAAATGAAGACAATTGCATCTCAGGAGGAACAATTTCATGAAACACAACGACCTAAGCATACTTTTTCAGATGCAAAAAACTTTCTATATAAACAAATTGTGAAGCAATAGATTTTTGAGGTTTGTAAGGTTTTAAAATTCTTTGAACTTTTTGACAAGGTCTAAAGTAAACTTCTTTGACATTCTGAATAAGCGTAAATTGCAATTGTCTAAGGCTTCGTTTGGACATGATTTGAAATCACAATATGAAATCATTTGAAGTTAAAGTTTTGTTTGGACATATAATTTGGATTTTTTAAGTTAGTATTTTTTCTCATAAACATAAAAACTCACAAATAGGCAAAACGATAAAAAAAATTCAATTTTCATAAAATCTTATAATTGCTTCAGTACATCAAAATAAAAATTAAAAGAAATTATCAATGCCAAACAGTTTAGGAATGAAGTAAAAATTATAAAACTAGCAAGGTCATATTATAAAAAAGAAACATTAGCTTTGACCACCCCGGCAACCCACATTAGATTGGTGGCTAAAGAAGCAGTTGCATTTATTGGGAAAAAGCAAAGATATCGCAATATAAAACATAGGTCAAGTGCTAGTCATACTAACAAACAGAAAGGGCGATTTATCTGTGGTGATATTGCTATAGAGGCCTAGGTTTCGGCTCGCGATTGTGGTTTTTAAAAAAGGACCACATCTCCAGTTAGTTTTGAGTTCGGGAAGCTCTGCTGAATTTTCGTTTTTCCTTTCAACCCCACACCTTCTTTATTTTTGCAGTTAGCTAAGTTCAGTTTTCTTATTTTCTTTTTCTTTCCCAAGTTAAATCAGATATTCTTTATTTACCTGTTAAATCCTTTCATTTACAAAATCTACCTGTCTCTAGGGTTCCTATATTTTAGTTAAGAAATGCTGACTAAACATTACTTATTGAGGCATGTTACATATAATTTAATTCCTATATTTGATGAAGGAAGATCATGCTTTAATTTTGAAGTGCTATTGTTGAGAGATTGATGACGATGTCACACATCGTATTGGGGCAGGATGGATGAAATGGAGGCTCACATCTGGAGTCTTGTGAGATAAAAAGGTTCCACCAAACCTTAAAGGCAAGTTCTATAGGGGGTGGTTAGACCGACTATGTTGTATGAGGCAGAGTGTTGTCCAGTCAAGACTTCGCACATACAAAATATGAAAGTTACTGAGATGAGGATGTTGAGATGGATGTGTGGGCATACAAAGAGAGATATGATTAGAAATAATGATATCCGGGAGAAAGTGGAGTGGCCTCGGTGGATGATAAGATGCGGAAAGTGAGGTTGAGATGGTTCGGGCATGTGCAGAGGAGTGACACAGATGTCCCAGTGCGGAGGTGTGAGTGGTTGGCTATGGACGGGTTCAGGAGGGGTAGAGGTAGGCCGAAGAAGTATTGGGGAGAGATGATTAGACGGGATATGGCGCAGGTGCAACTTACTGACGATATGACCTGAGATATAGGGTTGTGAAGGACACAAATTAGGGTAGAAGAGTAGTAGGTACTCGAGCGTAGTCCTACTTATGCTTATAAATTGATAGTTGTAGTAATGTAGGGTCGATTAGCCTATCACACTTATAGATACATTATTGCTTTATAATCCACTATAGTTTGATTTTTGCTGCTATGTCTTCTTTAGTGTATTTTGTTTAGCTTATTTAGTTGTGTTAGCTACTGCTCCCTTTTGTTCGAATGCATTTTATACTGCTTTAATTCCTTATCTGAGTCTGACCGCTTCTCTTGCTGTACTCTTTCTTTGTTTTGATTGTCTTGCTTGTGATTATGCTTTGTTTTGAGCCGAGGGTCTCCCGAAAATAGCCGCTCTACCTACCAAGGTGGAGGTAAAGTATATGTGCAATCTACCCTCCCCAGACCCCACGGTGTAGGATTTTACTGGGTTTGTTGTTGTTGTTACTGTTGAGAAAGTTATAATTGCTGATATTCTTGCTTTTAACCGGCTAAGCCTCTAGATGTGTAATTTTAGATGGGTTATTTCTATCTTATTGTGGCCACTTAATGAAGAGTTCCCCTCTGAAAATTGAAATATGTTATTATCTGCAGCGAGCACATGCTATGGCCGGAGCTAGGGGTGCAAGGGTGTTCGAATATACAACATTAAGATTATCTTTAATGTATATATATAGTATATGTTGAATTCTCTAAGCTTCTTCGTGTGTTTAATTCTCTATATATAATAATAGAAATTCTTAATCCGTCACTAGCACATGCTATTCTTTAATTAGTAAAATGTATATAATTTAACGTTGATATTATGTACACATAAGCCAACAATTTAAAGGGAAAAGCCTTCAATTTCACATTCATTGAAGTGCTTGTCATCAAGATGTCAGAATCAGTGATGTAATTCGTAAATTAATCAACTTAGGGCATGTTTGGAAGGACAAACGGGAATTGGATTTGAATATATTTGGGTGTAATAACATAATTTGGCATGTTTGTTTGGTCAAGTAATTATTTGGTTAGGTGAGAATTTGGCGTAATTGAGATGGTGTAATTTGGCTCTTTTTTAATTTACTTTATTTTTATTATTTTAATTTCTTTTTTATTTTTTACCTTTCAAATTATTTTTATTTTTAAAATATATTTATATTTTTATATTATTTAACTTTCATTTTCTTTCTTCTCATTTCCCAACTTTTAATTCTTGTGAATCCATATAATTCCTCGTATTTTCTTATTGCGTTATTATCCTAATTTTTTAAACTACACCTCTTAATATTAGGAGGAATGAGTTATTAACAAATTTGGCATATAATGACTGGTGTTATTAAAGTAAAATTTCATTGTTGAGTGATGTATAGACTTATATTTTCCCTTTATTTTGAATTATATTTACTTAAGTTATGTTGAAACTTACTTATGTAATGTTGGAATTTGACATAAGAGTATTATGTTAAACTTTTTTTTTTGGAATTTGAATTTAGGTTATATTTTTTTATTTCAATTTATTTGCTTTAGTACTATTGAATTGTATTTCACTTCACTTACAATTAATAGAGTGTTTTTTTTGGGTCAAATATTTGAATAATGTGATGACATTATATTTATAAATATTAATCTTTTTCCAAACATCCAATCCATGGTGTTCTTATAAAAAATGCTTTTAATTTTTATAATTAATTAAAATATTATTGTCAAGGTAGAGGTAAGATCTGCGTACACTCTACCCTCTCCAGATCCCACATTGTAGGATTCCACTGGGTATGTTGTTGTTGATGTAAATTAAAATATTATTGATTTGGATAATATAAATCAATTATTTTTACAATATTAGTTACAAATATATGATTATAAATTAATATATTTTTAAGAAACAATATGTATCTTAAATACCTCATTTAATATCATTTATAAAGACACATATTTTTCAAATATTAATTTTTAATGATTAAATTTTATTTTCAAATTAAACTAACTGTGTAATTACACTTGTGCAACCAAATAATACGCTTGTAATAATTACACTGTAATTACGTTATGTCAAACAAACAGATCGTTGTAATTATAATACTGTGCAATTACTAGGCTGCGTAATTACTATCCTGGTAATTACACCAATTCCAATTACCAGGTGACTTTCCAAACAGACACTTAGAAAATTGTAGTTATCTAATTATTAGAATCCACACGTTATAGACAACCTAGTTCATCTTATTATGTTCCTCCTCTTAGTGTAGAATGAGCTAAAATTAGATTTCCTTTCTTAACAATAGGAAGGAACCACATATTTCAATTGAAGGTGCCTAATGGCAATAGAATGTCAGAAAGGAAGTAACTTGAGGCAGTAAAATGTAAAGGAAATAACTTGAGGCAGTAAAATGTAAAGGAAGTAACTTGAGGCAGTAAAATATTCCATAAAGTTTAACAGGAGATGTCGTCAACAACAACATATCCAGTGAAATCACACAAAGGGGGTTTGGGGAGGGTAGAGCGTACGCAGACCCTACCTCTGTCTTGGAAGGCAGAGAGATTGTTTCTGGTAGACCCTCGGCACAAAGACTGTAGGAAATATTCTACCTTGATTTTATTCATTAATGATTTACATATATATAGTGTTACAGAAATATTTACTGTACCCTCCTCAGACCCCACATTGTGGGATTTCACTGGATATGTTGTTGTTGTTGTATAGTGTTACAGAAATATTTACTTTGATACAAACTAGGTAACTAATCAATCCTAATTACAAGAGAAATATAATTCTACCTAGTATAGGAGATGTACAATTAATTATTGTGGGAATATTCTATTACACCCCCGCAGTCGAAGCGGGAGGTCTTTTCGTCTCCTTGATAGCTAGAAGTTCTCCAAAAGTATGAAAAGCTGAAGGACTTTGTACCATCCATTCCGGTGTGGTTGGATTCTGTTCAACAGCCCAAGGACTTGGAGCACATCTTTTGTTCTTTCCACTGTCTTCAAATGAAACCAGCGGAAGAAGACCTTCTGTAAAAATGTCGGCAATCTGATAATGTGACGGAACATGTAAGACACGTACTTGTCCACGAGTAACATTTTCGTGAACAAAGTGAGTATTCAGCTCAATATGTTTAGTGCGTTGGTGGTGAACCGAATTTTCTGAGAGATAAATTGCACTAACATTATCACAATAAATCAATGTCGCCTTCGAAACCGGACAGTGGAGCTCTAAAAGAAGGTTTCATAGCCAACAAGATTCAGACACCACATTGGCAACTTCTCAGTATTCTGCTTCGGCATTGGATCTATACATAGTTGTTTGACGTTTTGAGGACCAAGAGATCAAATTATCACTAATAAATACACAATAACTAGACGTGGAGCATCTGATATCCGGACAACCACCCCCAATCGGCATCTGTGTATGAAACAAGAGTGGTTGTCGAAGAGGGATATAAATGCAAGTCATGATCGAGAGTACCTGAATATAACACACAATGCATTTGAGAGCATACATGTGATCATCCATCGGGTTATGCATGAATAAACAAACCTGTTTCACAACATAAGAGATGTCAAGTCTCGTAAATGTGAGATACTGTAGGGCCTTTGCAAGGCTGCGATAATGTGATGGATCGGCGTATGGCTTGCTGGAAGAAACACTCAACTTTGATTTAGTGTCAACCGGAGTGGCAGACGACCTAGACGATGACATGCCAACTCATTCAACAATCTCTGATGCATACTTCTGTTGTGATAAAAATAAACCACTTGCATGATGTGTCACAGCTATCCCCAAGAAGTAACTCAGTGACCCTAAATCTTTCATTGCAAACTCAGAGCCAAGCAGTGACATGATAGACTTGCGAAGGGCATCAGAGGAGGCAATTAAGATAATATCATCCACATACAAAAGAATGTAAGCAATATCATTACCCTAATGGTAGATAAATAGAGAATGATCAAACCTACTGTTAGAAAACCCAATATATGAAACGTAATCTGGAAAACTCTTGTACCAAGCCCTAGGAGCTTGTTTGAGCCCATATAATGATTTCTTCAATAGGCACACATGATTAGGATAAGTAGGGTCTTTGTACCCCATGGGCTGATACATGTACACTATTTCATTGAGGTCTCCATGCATGAAGGCATTTTTGACATCAAGCTAATGAAGCAGTCATGCCTTCGAAAGAGCTAGACTGAGGACCGTCGTGATAGTTGTCGATTTGACCACGGGACTAAAAGTCTCACCGCAATTCACACCAACCTGTTGAGTCTTTCCATCACCTACAAAACGGTTTGTGCCTCTCAAATATACCATCAGATTTTTCTTTATGACTAAAAATCCACATAGACCGAATCACATTATCATCAGGGATATGGGGCACCAAATCCCACGTCCTATTATTAATAAGAACATTAAATTCATCATCCATAGCCATTTTTCAATTCGGGTCATTAAGGGCAAATACAAGACTACGGGGCAATGGTGACATGTCAACATGGGTGTGAAGACCATATTTTTTATTTGCCTTAAAAATCCCGTGTGAACTACGAGTGACAGGTCTTTGGGCCGGAATTGGAGTCGGGCCGGATGAGAGTGACGGACTGCCTGACAGTGGGCTGGTAGTGACTAGACTACCGGGAAGTGGGCCAGGGGATGGTAGGCTGCCTGATCCGGATGGTGGGCTAAGACCCAACGGACTGCTCGCCATTGGGCCTCTCGGCAGTGGGCTGCCAGCAAGAGGCTCTGCTGGTCCAGCAGCCGCGAGGCTCGGTAATTGGGCCGAGACACCGGGACACATTGGGCCTGTTTGGGAGGCTAATTTATGGATCAAATACGGAGGTATGCTATCGCCAAAAAAATCATAGGTAGGAGGCCCGGAATAATGTAATTTGGCGAAAGGAAAATTTGTTTCATCAAAAATTACGTGATGACTTACGATGATTTTATTAGAGGATAAGTAGAAACATTTGTAACTACGATAATTTAACGGATATCCCATAAAATACACGAAGTTGACCGGGGTTGAAGTTTATTGATGGTATTAGAAGGAAATAGAGGATAGCATAAGCACTCGAAAATTCATAAATGAGAATATGATGGGTCCTTTAGGTATAAAATTTTGAGTGGAGATTGGTAGGCTATTTGTTTGCTCGGAAGGATGTTCAAAACATAGATTGTCATTTGTAACGCATAATGTCAAAATGATGGTGGTAGATATGCATGGGCAAGTAAGGTTCTAACAATATTGTTAATGATTCGAATTTTTCTTTCTTTTTTCCATTTTGAGATGATGTATGTGGACACGAGAGACGAAATGACAAACCTTTAGTTTTGCAAAAAACCTAAAAAGGCCCATTATCAAATTCTCTACCATTGTCACACTGAATATTTTTAATATCCCATTCAAACCGAGTACGTATGTATGCTCTAAAGGATAGAAATGTGGAAAAACTTATGACATTTTAGACAAAGGAAACCACAAAAAATTAGAGTAATCATTCAACAACATAAGATAATATCGATGGCCCGAAGAGCTCAAAATGGGAGATGTCCAAATATCACTATGAATAATATCAAAAGGCATACCAATATGAGACTTAGAAGCAACAAAAGGCAACTTAACATATTTTCCAAGAAAACAAGAGTGACAAACATGAGAACTACGAGATCTAGTACACTCAATAAATTTATTTTGTTTAAGAGAAGCAAAAGCAGGTGCTCCCGGACGACCCGAACGTTCATGCCATAAAGAAGGAGCTAAAGCTGCAAAAGTGGATGGTAATTTGGCTTGATATGTGGTTGTGGTGAATGGATAAAGCTCGCCCCGACTATCACATCTTATTAGACGCATCCCCTTCTGAAAATACTTCACAGAAAACCCAAAAGGATCAAATTCAACAGAAACCCAATTATCAGTGGTAAATTTTCTAATTGAAATCTAATTTTTAATTAATTGAGGTGCGTGAAGGAAATTTTTCAAAATTAATGGTGGGTTCGGGGGAGACAAGTTTGTAGTACCATAACTACGAATTGAAATTGAATGACCATTTCTGATAATTATACCATGATTATTGCTCAAATTAAAATAAGACGAGAGATTACCTTGTGAGGACGTCATATGAGATGATGCACTGGTGTCCATGTACCACTTTACGTCGGGTGGAGTAAGCCCAATAGTGTGCATCGCGGTCTCGATATCTATCAGGGTCGCCACTGCCGAGTGGGCCTACTGCCACTGGCTCGGAAGTGGCCCAAGGATTCCCGCAACAGATTGTTGGCTGGTCCGCTGTGCCTGGGCTGCTGGCCTGGCCGTGGGCCTGGCCCAATTTCCCGCGGGGAATGAGTAGGGAGGCATGGCCCAAAGCCACTGCCAGGCCCACGGTACCGGCCCACTGCCCCACTGGGTTGGCTATTGCTGCTGGCTGCCGCCCCTGCTGCCACTGCCGCTACCTCCGCAACGGTGGTTGCCACCGCCTTTTCTACCGCCACAGCCACTGCCGTGGTTTTTGCTTCCGTTACCGCCGTTTCGCCCTTCTGGCCACGATTTGGTGGTAAATTTTCAAATTATGATGAATTCTCATCGGACGGAGCGGCAACCAAGACTGAATTTGACGTGGTCGCTATCTTTTTGGAAAAACTCACTTCTTCGAGGATGAGCATATAATTGGCTTGGTAGAAAGGCGGAAGAGGATTGTTTTGACGCATAAGCGTACATACTCTACTATATGCGTGCCGACAACCATTTGTAACATGAGCCGATTGTTAGTTATCGGCGCCCTGACGTTCTTGAGTTGGTCTGACAGAACCTTGAGTCATTGACAGTATGCGGACGCATTGGGAAAATCTGTTATATTAGTGGTGGAAAATTTCTGCTCAAGTGTGACGGCCCTGAAATTCTTATTGTCTTGGAATATGTCATGTAAACGTTCTCAAGCTTCCATAGTCGTGGAATCAGGCTCAAGATTAGATCCACTGGAGGATCGTTGCATCAAGGGTCAACCATAATTTTTTCTCATCATCGGTCTTCGGCGCCTTCTCCTTTCCTTTTTTCGATGGAATTATTTGATGGATAACCCAGTGTGAGCGACAATGAATTTTAAAGAGTTCTGCACATATCGCATAATGGACGTTTTTCATCTCAAGAGTGATGGATATATGAGATTTGATGCTGGATACAGCAAGGGCTGGGTGAAAATTGGATTTCGAGTCAGACATGGTTGTCGGACGGAGAAGGGAGGCTGGTGGCGCAAGGAAGAAGGGGGTGGGGGCGACGGTATTGAGAGAAAGGTTTAGGGTTTCAGATATTTTCCTAGAATCTGATATCATGTAGGAAATATTTTTCTTTGATTTTATTCATTAATGATTTATAGTATATATAGTGTTACAGAAATATTTACTTTGCTACAAAATAGGTAACTAATCAATCCTAATTACAAGAAAAATATAATTCTAGGAGATGTACAATTAATTATTGTTGAAATATTCTATTTTATATAATTCCTAATATAGAAGATGTACAATTAATTATTGTGGAACTATTCTATTAAGGACAAACAATAAAAAGTAGTATGAAAACAGAAATAACGGTAGCGATGAACTATAAAATGCATGATAAAGCATTCGGAAAAAGGGGCTATAACTACCACAAATTAATACGATAATCGACGAATAGGGGATGTCTTATAGCATAAAATTTTGATGTTCTGTCTGATGATAGAGCATCCAAATACTCTCTCTGAACAGTTCAATAGTTGATGTACTGTAGGTAATTTGATAAGTCCACATAAAGTTAGTGAATCTGGTGAGACTAATAAAAGGAAGTTAGTGAATCTGGTCTTGCTGCTGGTCTCATGTTCCTAAAACGAAAGGCACTAGTACTGAATTTAATACTAATGCTTGGAATGATAATTCACAAACTTAAAAAGGAACAGTTACAAGTCTTACTTTTGCCTTACCTTATAAAAAAGGAACAGTTACATAGTTCATCACAGAGATTGTAATTAATATAAACTTGTTGTAAAGTTCCAAAATGATTCCATGTATGGTTCTCACTCGAAAAGGAATCCATGATTCTCTGAGGGCATGATGATAGAAATTGTGGTCGGGAACTTTGTAAACCTTTGACTTTGAGTTCTTCAGATGAACTGTAGGGTGGAGATGCAATGTCAACCTTTAGATTATCATTACCAACCTTAGATGTAATGATTCAATATATTGAACTTCCTCTGATAACTGGATCTTAATAGTTTGGAACTTAGATTTTGAAACATATAACTCTGGCATATGGGAGAAGTTCTCTATGCCCGACTAACTTCTTTAAGAGCTTTCAGTAATCTTGCATCAGCAGATGCAGCAGAATAGAGTCCAGGAAAGAAGTTTTGCCAAATTATTTTTCGCTTATAAGAAGTGACGAATGGAAGAGTTAGATTGATTTCCTTACACTTAAATGTTGATTATTCCATAATGACTTTCTTTATTATTCAGTAGATGCTGCAGTGTTTCTTCTTTAAAGTTAATCAAATCATTGGTTAAAATGTTTTAGTCATGTTGTCGTCGTCCAACTCTTTTGCCTTTATAGGAAAAATGTCAAATTATGCCTTTCTATGTAGTTTCTCTTTTTGGCATTTTAATGGTGAAAACCAGTAGGAACTATGGCAATGACTACGTCTCATATGCATGCACATTTAGAATCCTTGATTTTTTGTTTCAGATACATATAGGCGTTTGCTGCTATGACTTATCTTCGGTTTATGTGTTATTTTGCAGATGTCTTCAACAATTCATTGGAAGGTTAGCTCACTTCTCTTGTTTCAAAGCCTGTAAAATGTCTTACATACAATTGTACAATTGCTCTCAAGATATTGAGTAAAATGTTGCATGTTTTTTTTTCTGGTTGAAGTTACCTCTTAAATTAGTTTCTCTGAAATTGTAGTGGACTGGGGAAAAAAGGAAGAAAGGATTGTTCAGACAAGTTTTTGTATCTATTAGCTCAAACTTCCAGAAATTTCGGAAATATCCACACTGTGGTGTTAAAAATAGCTTTGGTGGGGGACTAATAATGCACACTATGTAGGAGCTTTTAACCCATTTTGGCTTTTTATATTCTGAATTTCACTGTAACAATTGTAAGGCATAGCTATCACCATTCTCAAGTTAGAATACTCAGAATTTAGTAATTGTATTTGTAAAGAATAGATCTTGGGTCTAACTCAAACCCAAAAGCTAGCTTGTAGGGTGAGGATTGTTCAAGTCCATATAAGGAGTTCATTTCCCATTTCATTTCCTATGTGGGGCTCTTAACACTCCCCGCACGCCCAGACCTTGTTAACTAGAGCATGGATAATATGATTTGGGGCCCAACATCGGTGAACAAAAAATTGAAATGGATCTGGCTCTGATACCATGTAAAGAATAAATTTTGGGCCTATCTCAACCCCAAAAGTTAGCTTGTAGGGTGAGGATTGTCCAAGTCCATATAAGGAGTCCATGTTCCTATTTCATATCCGATGTGGGACTCTTAACACTATTAACAGTTTGAGAAAGTATAGATAAACAGAGTATATAAATGCAACCTGTCTAGGATTTTGAATCAAAGGAGAGAAGTGACCCATTCCAGAGTAGAGAAAATTTCTGCATGCAATTAAGCCACATTTTTGTCTTTGTTACTCAACATAGCATGATTCTAGCTCCGGTTCATATTTCCTGAAATTATAAGATCAGTATTGGGAAAATATGTTTCACTTTCATAACTATACTGCTTAAATTTTAGATTACGATTGTGTTGTCATGTATCAAAGATTAATGAAAGTAACTTTGTTTTGAGCTTCCCTTTGCATCATATTGCTTTTTAGTGGATGCAGGTTGTGGTAAAGATGATCCTGATATGAATGACGAGATAAAGAAGGATATGAATGCTCTCATTATGAGTGCCAAAAGAGCATCTTCGCATTACCAAAAAGAAACAGAGAAATGCAACATGGGGATGGAAGCATGCGAGGGTGCTAGGGAGGTGGCTTAAGCTGCATTGATAGAAGAGCGGAAGCTCTCTGCATTGTGGGAGACACGAGCAATTGAGTTAGGATGGAAGGACAAGTGAATACTGACTTTGTTCAAGGAAATCAACCATTTAAAATTGTCTCTTGTAGAATTAGAGCTGGCAATACACCCTATAGGTAAAAAATACCCCTATGTGAATATGGTTGCTTTTTTCAATTAGGTTTCATTCTTTGGACTTGAGATTGTGTGTTAATTCTGGTTAATAGGTTCATTCAAATTGTCTGAGCTTTCCTTCTCTGTTTTGTGGTATCAGAGTAAAACAAACATGTCGTTTCAATACTTCTGATAAAGCATAAGTGCAGAGAACATTTATGAGTACATCATAATTGTAGACCAAAAACATGTAGTTGATGATACAGATGGCTCCAGGAAATGAAATTGAGGGAATTATAGTCTAGACATTGACTGATTGACAAGGAGGAATTGACAATCCCAGAGCAAAGTACCAACATTCAAGCTTATGGTACAACACCTAAATGGTCATAATGCAAAGTATGAGCATTTAGGCAAATTGTACAACACATAAATGATGGGTTTGGAGATCAGCTACGTGGTAGTTCAGTATTTTACATTCAAAAATAGTTCCTAAAATGTCAACCCACACTATTTGTTGTTTTCAAACTTACACACAAGTATATATATGATCGTACAAGTAATACAATAATAAGATAGAGTGTTGAACTCACAGGGACTTCCCGATTAACCATTAACTAAATTAAACTATCTTAATTATCTAAATAAAAATTAAATCCAAAAGTTATTATTATAAACTAACTAAAAATAAAATAAAATATATAATGAACTCTAACCAAGAAAGAGCAGATTTTTATTTTATCAACGAGATGAAATTGATCTAGGGGTATGAACTATCTAAGAATCATGTATTCTTCAATTGATTCAACTGATTGATTTATCTAGTTTATTGATTAACAAGGTAAATATTGATTTAAGAATCTCTTGAGTTCTGACTTGCCTATTCAAGTCACTTTCACACCTACATGTCTATGGTCGTGACCCTTAATCAACCTAGGTACTTAAAATATATGTCTATCCTAATTGTGAATCCGCTCCCCGATGTCGAAGTTAAGAACTTGATCTATTTAATCCTATTGCAATTTAAAATCTCATTTTCGAGTTCAATTCTAGATTCTTAGATAGTATTCAATAGTTGATCAAAGAATCAATTATTAATATCACAATTATATAAATAAACCAATACAATAAACTAAAATTTACAGACGGTTGAAATCAAAATTCCTCTTTTTTCCACGATTTGGCCTATAAAAAGAAAAGAGGGGGGGGGGGGGGGTTCTTTAGGGCAATAGTTGTGCTTAGGGTTATTCATAGTTCGATTTGGATAGATTTTTATTGAAATCAAAACCAAATTGATTTAGTCGATTTTTTAATTATTAAAATCATATCAAACCAAATATAATACATATTTATTGGTCTGGTTATCATCGATTTGGTTTGATTTTTTGATTTCTAAGAACTCCAATAATATTTTTCTTTCCTATAATAAGAAAAAATATTCAATCTTTGCCAACTTATAATCCTTACTACCCTTTTATTATGGTAGATTGGATTATGAAAAATATCTTGAGATATATCAACTTTATTTAGGTGAATAAAGTTTATAAAAAATATAAGAAAAAGTAAATACTTGTAGTTTTTTTATTTTTTGCACAAATTGATTTTGATTCATTTCTTCCTTTTAAGAAATGGGCTTAAGGCCTAGAGTCCATTGACTTATTAGAGATAAAACTAATGGTAAAATAAAACATTTATGAATTTTTTTACAAAATATTTAAAATTATTTATAAAATTGATATATTTCATATCACAATTATAAAAACTGGGTATATAATTTATCAGTTCGGTTAAGTTTTTTTTTTATAGTTAATAAAATAAAATATTATTAATTTTAAAAAAATTAATATCAAACTAAACCCAAAAAATTATTGATTTGGTTTGATTTTTTACCAAACCATGAACACTCCAGTGTTGTTAGAGAGAAAGGAAGGCAAAAAAGAGCTTAATGGGGAAATTACGGAGTTTGAGGAACTGATAAAATTGGTCCCTTATGTTTGAGGATAGGGTTAAACTAGTCGCTAAGTAGTTTTGGTCCTTTTTAAGTTTGCCACGTGTTAACATATTTAGTTTTCATCAAATATTTAAAAATTTATGTTAGTTATTTGACGAAAATAATGAATATTTTTTTAATTTTAAACACAAGAAAGTGTCATTAAATCTAAAAAAAAATACAACACAAAAAACTACACCAGACACCCAAACGATATAAAAGATAACAGAAATTGTACCTTAAAAACGTGCACCAGAATATATAAATA
Source organism: Anisodus tanguticus (assembly GCA_034509755.1). Lineage (NCBI taxonomy): Eukaryota > Viridiplantae > Streptophyta > Magnoliopsida > Solanales > Solanaceae > Anisodus > Anisodus tanguticus. Next base: position 22,267,311 of record CM067557.1, read on the forward strand.
AATAAAAATAACAACAACAATATATTAGTATAATCCCACAAAGTGTAGTCTGAAAAAGGTAGAATGTACACAGAACTTACCCCTATTTTTGGGGTAAAGATGTTATTCCCATAGACCATCAGCTCAAGAAATACAATTCAAAGCAATCTAGAAAAAGAAATAACGAAAATGATGAGTCCATGATAAAACACTATATAAAGCATGACAAGCAGTCTGAAAAAGGAACAATAAATACCAGGACATGATACGATAGTTGAAGTACAAAAGACAACAAATTATAATAGAAATCGAAGGGCAAGTTACTACAAGAATGATACTTACAACTAATAGTATGTAGGGATAAGGGGGATAACACTCAACTATCTACTAACCTTCTGCCTTAATCTATGATCTCCATAATCTCCTATCTAAGGTTATATCCTTAGTAAGCTAAAACTGTGTCATGTCATGTCTAATCACCTCTCCCCAGTACTTCTTCGACCTATCTACCTCTCCTGAAACCATTCATTGCCAACCTTTCTCACCTACGCACTGGGTATCCATGCATCTCCTCTTCACATGCTTGAACCATCTCAGCCCTGCTTCCCTCATCTTGTCCTCACTATTCCGACCTTATCACAAATATCTTTATTTCTAATTATATCTCTCCTAGTATACCCACACATCCATCGAAACATCCTTATATCCGCAACCTCCATCTTCTGCGTGAGAGTTTTTGACTGGACAACAGTCCGCCTTATATAACATAGTCGGTCTAACCACAACTCTGTAGAATTTAATTGCCTTTAGGTTTTGGTGGCACCTTCGTGTCACACAAGACTCCGGATGCTAGCTTTCATTTCATTCACTATGCACCATTACGATGTGTGACATCATCATCAATCTCCCCATTCTCTTGGATGATAGACACAAGATACTTGAAACTTCCTCTCTTTGGGATGACCTATGCATCAAGCCTTACTTCCACGCAGTCTCATGCGTTACATCACTTAACTTGCATTCCAATATTCTGTTCTGCTTAACCTAAGTCCTTTAGCCTCCCCTCCGGCTTATCCTTAACTCTGTCGCGAGTCTCGTCAATCAAAACTATGTCATCCGCAAATAACATACATCATGGCACCTCATCTTGGATTTTTCGCATCAATTCATTCATCACTAAGGAAAATAAAAATGCACTAATAGTTGATCCCTAGTGCAACCTCATCATAACTAGGAAGTGCTCAGATTTTCCTCCTACTGTCCTTACCCGAGTCTTAGCTTCATTGTACATATCCTTGATTGCCTTAGTGTACACAACATGTACACCTTTAACCTTCAAACATCTCCATAAAATCTCTCTTGAGACTTTTTTGTATGCCTTCTCTACGTCGATGAACACCATGTGAAGATCCTTCTTCCTCTCCCTATACTGCTCCACCAGTCTCCTTAGAAGACGAATGACTTCTGTTAAATAAAAATAACAGAAACTATAATAATTGTATCTCTAAATGTAAGTTTTCACAAACTTTTTTTCTTCTAATAGATAGAGTTCAGTAAATTAGTAGTTAATCTTAAGGGTAAAATATGAAAAAAATTGTCTTTCTCTTAATACTAGGGGTGCTTATTGGGCAGTTCGGTTGGATATTCGTGCTTAACGTGTCTCTTATCGGTTATTAAATATGTTAATCTGCTAACCAATCCAATAAGTATTGGTTGATTTGTTTTGTATTTAACGGTTATCGGTTGGCTTGTCGGTTAATCAACAATGTCAACTAAGAAAAAGTAAAAACTAGAAGACTCATCGTTGAATCTGCTTATATGAAGCAAATAGGGCCGAATTTTCATAGACTACATATACTAATTTTCATCCAAATTTCGGGAATTTAACAGTTTGTCTGCATATGTAAAGAAAAAAATAGTTTGACAGTTTATTTATACAAGTAAACAAGGGTTGTACTGGTACTATGGCTCTTTAGATATCTATTGGTATGTATTGAAGAATGATGGACTATTCATTGGAAGTTCTTCATATGAATTGTCTTGGAGCAGTCACAGAGGCCACGAGGAAACCTGAAATTGGGAAGGTCAAGGTCCAAAGAAATTCTAGACAAGAGGATCGATGCAGCCTTTTAACATTTTAGGATTTCTAACTTTCCAAAACAATTTATATATATAAAGGACCAGATTTGTCATTTTCGCTTTTCCAAATAACTTCTCGTTTGATCTTTTAGATTTTTTTTCTTCATTTGAACAGCTCTACTTAATATGTTAAAGTTCTTTTTCATTTGCCATTTGAGCGGATAGAAACTGAATCTCTTGACAATAATAGGCCCTAGAGTTGTTAGGGTGAAACTTAAATGGCAAGTCAATAGTATAATACAGTAAATAAACTTTTTGTTTTGTTTCAAAAGTAAGCACATATATTAAATTATAATGTAAAGTGTAACTTTTAGTTCAACAGATCAAAAATTCAAAAAAAAAAAAAAAAGATATAATCTTTCCTCCACTACTAATATCTGTATTGTTAACCCGTATTTAATTTATCCTTTAACCAAATACTGCATTATTATTCACACAATAAACAATTGTACGTATAATCCTCCCTTAATTACTAGCAGAAACCAGAAACGAAATGACCCTACAATTGATTGAAGAAATCACGGCATTCGAAGAATAAAAGGCAAAAACTCAACTGCGTATTAACAATACTCCAAACATTATCTTAAATTCTTTCTAAGTTAACATACTTCGTACTGCAAAACCTCCAACCCCAAAGCAATATAAAAATAAAGACAAAATCGTTCCTTGAAACTTAATATACAAGAAAATCGAACTAATGGTTGAGTTTAAATTAAACCTAGTTAGAGACAAAATCAAGCTTCTTATTATCCTCTTCTTGAGCATTGTAATACAAAAAAATCAAAATTATCTTTATATATTCTTATGCCCTGGTACATATACACAATTATAGATACTTATATAGATTTATAAAATTATATACACTTGTATATACAATATTTATAAATATATACAATTTGTATAGGTATGTACAAATAACGTTAATACATGTTTATAGTAGAAAATTCTTTTTAGCCACCATTACACCTCAATTTCAACACTAAAATCACTATATACACTATCGTAGAAGAAGAAGAAATCCACCAAATACATGTGAACAATGTATCAATCTTGTATAATAGTGAGATGTGTTTATACACTTATACGCACTATTATACAATATTATACATTGTTAATGAATTCTATCAATGGTGCTTCACAGGTTCTTTTTCTTTCATGAGCCTCTTCAGAAATTTAACTCAAACTTAGCTCAAATTCTGTTCATAATCATTTTAAATCTAAGTGTTGAACTCCTATTGATGTATCAATTAGAACAATACCCAATGATTTTTCTAAGCAAACCCTACAACATTTATTCGAAATTAATCACAAATTTCATATCAGCGAACACTCCGTCAAAGTCAAGCAAGCATTCCAGCAAGGAAGGTGAAGATTGAACTTGGTTTTCACATGGATCCCAACAAAAAACCAATAGTGATATATGTTATGATACAGAGCATTCCGACGGCGAGAACAGGGTACCGTCTTTATAAGGGTTTTGTGGGAATTCTAAAATGGTTCTTGGGCTAAGGGATGAAAATATAATTTTAAGTTACATATAAAAGGGGTCAAATAGTGTAAGAAAGTAAAATATGAGTAGCGACGGCAACAGATCGAATCTGGACCGGATCATACTAGATCTAAATCCAGATTCGTTTTTCATACCTGGATCCGGATTCAGATCTATCGAGTCCATAAAATCAGATTCAGATCCACTGGGTCCACGGATCAGATCTGGATCCATCTGTTGAAACTTTGTTGACAAAATAAAACTCAATCTGATTGAAAATTTTTTTTGAGTTCATTCAATCAACCTACACAAACATGTCACCATTCTTCCAAAATACTGAACGAAGTTTTAGCATCACAAGAAAATAAAGACGATGAAGCAAAGTAAGTAAATAACAACATCATGATTCATGGGAAATGCTGCAATTATAAAGGTCTTTAAATTAAATTCTACAACAATGTTCTTTAAAATGCCAGTAACATCTTCAATTGTGTTTGACCACTAACTCCAATCCACAAATGCTTTCCCGGACACGTCTTCTTAGAATGTTTAAGAAGATGTGAGGTTCCATTTGCACCATTATAAGAGAGTAAAGATGGACAATATTTACACTTGCTCTTGTAACACCTTTCACTACGACCTTATCAAAAAATTCTCATGCATCGGAAATGAGTTTCTTGCTTGTTAGTTTACTTACTTGATTGATTTTTTTCTTTTTCTCTTTTTCTCCATTTACAGTATGAGTGTTATGATCATCTTCAAACTCAATAAAACCTTCCGAATCCACTTCACAAAACAGAGGCACTGGAGGTGGGCAAGAAGAAACAGCATGACTTTTATTAGTAGCATTTTCATTATTGTTAGATTGTTCACCATCCATTTCCTACAAGTTAATAATAAAAAATTACACAATGAGTATTACTGCCAGATATGACAAACAACAATTAAAAGCTACAAGTATTAAGGTACTAAGGATTATTGAGTATAAGATACTTTAACTTCTGCACTTTAAGCAAACAAGTCAAATTAAGCACAATTATCAAGTATATACTCTAATTTAATCACTGACAAAGTGACAACAATGAGCAATTAAATATTATTTCAGTTTCAGGGATTATAAAGAACACTAGATCAACAAATATAAGCTAAATCAGTCCAAACCCACATTAACAAATTAATTTCAAGTAGTGGGTACTAATTTAATTCTTGCCTTGGTTGTTTCTTAATGGTTAAGATGTAGGGTAGATAGTGAAGTCGATCATTTGGACGATATAATACAGCTAAAGAACCCAAAACTAATTTTTTTTTTATAAATACAAGAATTTAATCATAATTATATTGATAAAAGTAAAAGAAATAACCTTTTAAGAAATGAGCTTCAACAATCTGAAATTAAGCAACGTTCGCCTTCGCCTAAATTTGTGAAGTGAGTAATGAAAGGATGAGTGTAGGAGTCAGTTGTGCACCGAGAAAGGAGGCGGTTGTTCATGTGAGAAATGAGATGAAGTAGGATTTCCCCCCTTCTTAGTTTCTCACTGCAATCTATTTTTATTTCTTTTTATTTATTTTTCGGTAAAATTTTTTATATATTTTAAAAAAACGGATCCATGAGTCGGATATGAATCTCAAATACAGGATCCAAATCCAAATCCAATCCGTCAAAAACGGATCCAAGTCCGATCCGGATCCGTCATCCAAATTTTGAAGATCCATATCCTATAAAACGGATCTGGATCTACCGGATCCAGACCGAGTCCATGTCATCTCTACTTCTAACAAGTGAAACTCCAATATATTATCCTAGAGTTAGAAATAAGCAAAAAAGTTGATCTCCGTCTTTTTTGAGTTTAAGGTATTTTTTATCCAAATTTTATTTTCATATTAAAAAAATGACTATTTTCATGTACTTCAAAAAATGCGGCTTCAATTACAAGCTCTAAAATGGCTATTCCTAAACTTTTCCCTAGAAGTTCACCTTCAGTAACAAATATAATGAAACTCAAGTTTGCACCCAATGGCAATCGCGGACCTAATGGTAAACAAATTGAGGACAAACAGTGGAAACCAAGGTTGAAATCTCAACGACAAAACAGTATTTCTCATCTACTTAAAACTTGGTTGGCAGAATTAATACTTGTGATGGTGTCAGGTATCAAAACCCAGAAGAATAGTTGAGGTGTACTCAAGCTACCGTTATGGAAAAACATTAATGAAAGTCAAATTTTAATATTTGAAATGCACATTTCAAATTTATTATGATTGGAAACTTGTGCTGGACAAATTAGGCTGCAAGTTATAAACTAAATTCGTTATACAGAATAATATTACAGAGTTTTTGACCTGTTGTATGCAAATGATGACAAGCCAATATCCATGGCTGGAACATACAGAAAATCTTTGGGTAAGCATCCAATAGTAGGACACAATAAAGATCTTCCTAAATACACAACTGGACAATCAGTGATTTTAGTCTCTCACGCCTGCTGAGTAAGATCTTTGTGACTGTAGACAATTGCTTTATCACCGTCAACAATTTGTCCACTTCCCCTTGCAAGCCTATAGAAAATTACAGCATTGGGTAAATAACTCATGTTCAATATGTTACGCCCAATGAAAATAAAAACGAGGTTAAGAAAATATTAAGGAAGACAAACTCCTTCATAAGAAATAAAGAAAGAAACTGCTGAAAAAGCATCAACTTAGTATATGTATTTTAAACAACAACTGAACTCTTCCTCTTATACATACCAGACACCCAGTAAAACCATAGCAAACTCATGCCTCTGATCTTTTTTTTGTTTTCATTTCATTTTGGGGATAAAGTATTGAGAAAATGGTCCTTAATATATAGGGTTGGACTATTTTGGTCCTTTGATGTATAACTCTTACCAAAAATAATGGTAAAATGTATACTCACTTTCGGTCCTAAACCCTAAGCTAACAGTAGGGATAACAAACTCAGTTAAATTTAACAGAGAAGCATAGTGTAAAGACGTAGAAAACTTTTGTTAAGTATTATGATCTAAGTTATGCATAGGAGTGTTTGACAAGTTGAGAAGGTATACAATATCTGAATCTTATGCTTGAAAGTTATATGGATGTTTGAGAATAGTTTGGAGCAAGTTGGAAATGATAGTGTATAAAGACATCCAAAACAAAACATTAGTCTAAATTCAAAGGAGTACCAGCCATGATTTTATGAATGAAAGTTGCGCCCTTAAAGTTCAGTTTCCAAATGCTTCAAACTGTTCGCCATTTGGACATTCGTACAAAAACTTATGGATGTTTTATTGAAAGATGTGCGGCAGGTGGACAAACCGCGGCTGCAAAAGTAAAACTTCTGATAGGGTAAATCGGGCAGTGTGAAAGGGCGGTCAGCGCTTTCGCCAACTGCTCAGATGTTATATATGTATTATATCACTACCTAATCATGATTTTAACATCAAATTAATGAATTTGATAAGTTCCAAGGAAATTCCACCAGTAACCTTAAGGGTAGGGTTTTGGGATTTGCACTCTAAAGGTAATTCCAACTCTTGGGCTTAATATATTAGTGTTGATTTGATATATATTAAGAATATTGAGTGTGTGTTTGGTAAGAAGAAAAATATTTTTCATGAAAATGTATTACTTATTTTCTAGGGCTGAGTGGTTAAAACACTTAAATTTGGCGCGAATCGTTACTTTAGTCCCGAACTATGCCTAATATGAAGAACACCCCTAAGCTTGACTAAATGAACTTAAAAACACCCCAGGGCCCAGGCTCATACACTTGAGTAACGTGTAGTCCCTCGCGGTCCAGCTGGAAATTTTAGCTGATGTGTACTCCACATAGATAAATTAAAAGCCAAAAAATAAAGGAAAAAGACTAACCTATTAAAACCCACCCGATCAAATAAATCACCCACCCGATCAAATAAATCACCCACCCGGTGAAAACCCTCTAGAAGTTGAGCTCTCAAATCGCAAAACCCCTCTTCCTTTGATTTCCATAGAAATCTTAGGATTTTAGCATAGAAATCTCAAAAAACACTGGTTGTAAGGGTCGTATTCTGTTGATTCTTGGGTTTATTAAGTGTGGGTGGGTTCAAGTTCATGAGTTAGGGTTCTGTAGTCGTGGATTAAAGTTCCAGTGGTTCTCTTTTGGTCCATCGTGATGAGAAGAAAAAGACAGCTTACTATTATTAAATACTCATTAACACATTTGTTAGAAGCATCAAGTGGAGCTGCTTCCTGTTATTAATCCGTTACCGACCTCGAGAATTTTTATGGGATTTTGCATTTTCTGTGTTGTTGGTTTAATTTGATACTGTATCTTCTTTTTCCTATTTTTCTCTTCAAGTTATTTCTTTAATTAACTAGTAGCCTGGCTGAGATGCTTATGCTTTTGGAATTTTCCAAGTGCTGGGAATGCGGCGATCGAGACTTGAGAGATTAGGATCGATGAAAAATTTTGAGCTCAAAGGGTGTGTTTTAATGGGGGAACTTCAAATAGAGAAGAAAGGGACTTTTTAGTCATTGGGTTGGGATTAAAAATAAATGGAAATGTAGTAAATGGTTTTTTACTATTAGGCTGCTTATGTGGCAGATTTTTTAACCTCTCACGCTCGTAAAAGAGCTTGAGACCACTTGCTATGCCATGTGGCAACTGGGGTTCACTTAGCCAAGCTTAGGGGTGTTTTTAATACTAGACATAGTTCAGGGATCAAAATAATAATTCGCGCCTAATTTAGAGGTGTTTTAACCACTTTACTCTGTTTCCTAGTATTTGATGAATAAGCAAGAAAATATTAACACAAGCATTTTATATGTAATCTAGCAAAACACTATGGGTGGAGAGTGGGGGTTCAGGGGTAGCGAAGGTGGGATGGTCAAGGTGTTGGGGTTGGGAGCGTGTGGTGGGGATAAAATAATAAACTTCGAATGTCACTTATGAAACTTGTTTTCCCTTCTTCCATTTTTTTGTAAGGAAAGTTTCCCTTTCTTCCATACCATTTTCTTCATTTTTAACAAACTTATTTCCCAGAGAAAATGTTTTCAAAACATTTTGACCAATCAAAAATGAGAAAATCGGCAATACCAAACAATGTGTGATGGTGGAATGATTAATAGACATTAAAGAAGGGGTAGTCATAAATGATCCCGCTATTTATGAGTCATTGAAAGTATAAAATAGAATAAGTCGAGACTCCATTCTAGACATGGATTAGGGAAATGATGAATTAAGGCTTAGTTCAATTTTGATGCATTGAGCTTGTTAAGCGCATTTTAATGTTTCAAACCCTATTATAAATAGATTATGACTTGTTGAGAAGTTATATTTCAGCTGGGAGGCTATGGTAAGTTAAGGCTTGCTCTTTCTTAAAGCATTTTCATTAAATGTTCAAAGCTTAAATTGTAATATGAAATCTGGCATACGCTTGTGGGGACAAGCCACAAGCGGATGTGCGCTAGACCATGAATCATAAAGTAAGTTATTTTGTGAACTGAGGATTTGACTTCGAATTTGCCAAATGACTAAATTTTGGAAATTGCAAAATAGCTTGTGAAACATGTTTTCATCCTTAAGATATGTTTTCCATCTAAAATACAAAAGAATCGAAAGGATAGTTTTCAATTCTCTCTTGGGGAACGTGCCTAAACCAAAATCGTCCGATGTCTAATTTCCGGCACATCTTTCTGATAACCTTCTCACACCTGATGGAGCATAGACTCATCTTTTGAGTTATTAGCTCCAACAAATGGTTTCTTCTATACAAGCAGATTGAAGATTGACGAAGGAAATCAGAGATGGGTTTGCGAGTCTCTCCTTCAAGTTTCTCTAGGCAAAGAGGATCTTTACAGACATTGGGGAAGGAAGGTACAACCATACACTTTTACAGAGTCTACCAAAACTTCACTAGCTATGGACGTTTCATCAGAACCGAAACATGGGTTGGCGAGAGGAAATCCTCAGTAATCATTTTAGAATCTTTGTATAAGGAGTATACATCAAGGACTATTTCTGTTAAGGTGTGTACATCCTACCCTCCCCAGACCCCACATTGTGGGATTATACTGGGTATGTTAAGTATACATCAAGGACTATTTCTGTTAAGGAGTATACATCTAAGGACCAAGATAATCCAACCCCTATACAAGGACCATTTTGATCATTTTCTCATAAAGTCTTCATGCCTCTCATATAGCAATCAATCCACGTGAAGTTTGTCTTATTAACCTACTTATTAATACTGATAAAGAAGGAGAACCAAGAAAGATTTCTGAATCGGAATCAAGAGGTCATGGGAGAAAAGGAGATGCAGCAACTATAGACTAAATTGTTGAAATTAGGTCTCCAATTATGGTCAGAGAGGATCATTTATGCATGCATTATTTTTTAATCGAGAGAAATATAATAATTCTTTGACTTCACTCAACAGCCACGCTCAAGAACTTAAACCTCTTATTCGACTTATTTACTTAAACGATATGAACAAGCTAATAAGTTTTGTGATGTATGTCCTTTGGCCTACCACATCCTAATCTTGCAAAGTACGAATCAACCGGGCAAATGAGTGCAGGCTGGTTAGCACTGAGATCCGGGTGCACTAGGTCTAAAAGACTGGTTTGGTCAAGAAAAAAACAAAAGTGAGGGCAGTTCAGTCACATGTGATCCTGTAATGAAGTAATAACCAAGTTCATGATGCAAACATAATCAAGAAGTTGTAGCAAATGCAATAAAGCTGAAGGACATGTCTTATACGAAAGAAATGGGATCTAGGTCAAGTTGAGAGACTTCATTTTCGACTAACGTAAGGAGATTAAACTGACAACATCATCTTTTTTACTACTATTTTCTCTTTTATCATAAGGGATACATGAATCGCCCAAGAGATTTGAGAAGACTCAGTTTTGTGGTTCAGAAGGCCATCTCTCAAGAGTGGTAGCTTTCCAGAAGGACTTAAAGCCAGAAAGATGTACAAAAGGGATTGAAATCAAAAGAGAGTTGATAGCACACATACCATTTAGTTGTTAGCAATCCTTCAACTCCAACTGGGCCACGAGCATGAATACGACCAGTACTAATGCCCATCTATTCACCCAAAAGCAAGCAAGATACATAGAAATGTGAAACTATGATACCAAAAGATAATTTGAAATCACTGATAGATTATATACCTCTGCACCAAGTCCAAAGCGGGACCCATCACTAAATTTTGTGCTTGCATTATGAAATACAGCAGCACTGAGAAAGTGAAGATCAGATGTATTTAAGTGGATATGATATTAGTATTTCCCCCATTAAATGATTAACAATAATGAGCAAAACTTATTATTGGAAAGTATTAAATGCCAGAGGTCTTACTATATCAGATTGAATAAACTACTCATGGGTTGTGGTAAAGAATGAACTTGAAAACATAAGAATGATAAGATAAAGTAGTCCAGTAAATATACCTGTCAACCTGACGTAAAAAAACTTCAGCAACTTCCTGTTCTTCGGTAATGATGCTCTCAGTGTGGGAACTGCCAATGAGTTGGGTATAACAAAATAAGGATTGCAAAAGTTTGCATGGAACTGGAGCTCCGGTATGAAGTAATTTTTAAAAAAGAAAATCATAGTAGAGCCTTGTAAAAAAAGGTTAGGCAAACATAACATGCCTTCCGTGCTGATGTATATGATGTATCGCATCATATACATCTTCAACAGCTTCCACAGTGCAAGCCAGTGAACTATATTCATGATGAAATGTGTGTGCCTCTGGAATGTTCAGCAGGGAGCTTGCTTTGGGTCCACCATTTAAAGAAACCCTGCCACAGAGGCAGACATCAGTTAACACATCTTGAATCTAATTAAATTGTTCTTTCAAGGCCAAACAAGTTGAGGATAGTAAGCATCACTTTCCTCATTAAAAAATAAAGGTTGTGGATAGTCAGCATTTACCATATTTTAAAACTATTAGGATAAAATGGTTAGTACACTTCCATCTCAAAGAAAAATAACTGTGCGAAAAACTACGGCTTACAATAGTGCCTTGTATGGAGCTAGTATTTGGTACATTGATTAGCTATCCACAAAACATGCATTTACCATATTTTAAAACTATTAGGATAAAATGGTTAGTACAGTTCCATCTCAAAGAAAAAAGAAAAAAGTACGCTTAACTGTGCGAAAAACTACGGCTTACAATAGTGCCTTGTATGGAGCTAGTATTTGGTACATTGATTAGCTATCCACAAAACATTTTGAACATGTTCATGAATAATCCAAATATTGTTAACCACTTTTATTCTCAATTTAGGTGAAAGTGCGCAACACTCCAACAAGTCATAATGATAACTAGAAGCAATAAATAGAAAGTCTAGTAACATTAGAAACTTTCATACTATCATAAAGCAAACTATAGGCTAATAAATGATAACCATAAACCTGTTAAGTGTTGCAGCAATCATGAGATGGCAGAGGTTGCACATACAAGATGGACAAAGTAAGATATCCTAATTAAAAGCTTGAACGTAAATACAAAGAGGGGGACATACTATGAAACGAATTACAAATATGAGGAACATGTCAAAACATACAAGGGAAGAAGCGTAAGGTAATCATGGAGCAATCACAAAATATAAGCTAATTAGGTATGAAGTAACTCATGGATTTTGACAACTGAGAAGGACCACGTAATAATTAATTTACTTGTTATGTATCATAAAATCAAGTTTGAAACAACAAAGGAGATTAGAAGATTTGAAGAATGCCGAAACATGTAATACCGAAAGAACAGAACATATAACATATTTTTTTTAAACATAATGTAGATTGTGTATCCTGTTCGTTATAGATGAGACTTAATAACAAGTGTTTTTGTGGGTGATGCAACTCAAAGCTAACTGACATTAAGAAAATAATCATTAGGAAGCAGATTTTGCTGTCAGAATTACCCTCACTTACTTTTTTCCCTACTTCCAAGTCAAGACCCCACAGTATTCGTATAAAAGTTCAATTTTAGGAGTCTGCAAAAGAAGCTTTACCTTTTGTTTGAAGTTCCACAATCAGGTCATTAAGGCCTCCATTTTGTACCAAATCCTTATGCACAAGAAGTGTTTCCTATCAGGGAAAGCAAGGAAACATTTTATCACCTAAAGAAAAAGCAATAAACTACTGAAGTTAAACACTGGACTGCTTTATGAAAAGTATAACAAACTACCATCGCATTACAGGCTGCAGGATAATCTGTTTTTGCATCCACAACAATGTGCTTTGCCATATCCATGTCAGCAGACTTGTCAACATAAACATGGCAAACCCCATCTGGAAAGAAACATAATAACTTTACCATAAATAGAATCCTTGATATCAAAGCAGAGAGTGCCTATAGCATGTACAAGTAATTATCATTCAAGAAACACATAATTACCAGCATGGCCAAGAACAGGAATTTTTGTTGAAGCCTTAATTTGAGAAACAAGTTTATTGCTACCTCTTGGGATAACAAGATCAATCACATCGTCATGCTGCAACGCAGGAAAATAAACTATGAACAAAACTCATGTCTAATGTAAGTCATGATTTCTTAAGAAACGAAACATAGAGAGAATATAAGTTTCTCATTTAAGATATTCGGCAGGCACCTTAAGCAATTCAGGGATCTCTTCTCTAGAAGTCACTAGTCCAATAAGCCTTTCACCTACAGTTACAGAAATGGCTGAGGTAATCACCTGACACAAAAAAAGAAAAAGAAGAAGAGGAGAAGGTGACAAAGTTGGCATGAAACGAAGGGAACGTGAACGTCTGGTAAAGAGGTGTATGAGAACATAAAACTATGAGTTAAACCTTGTGTAAGATGGCGTTTGATCTTTTGGCCTCCTTTCCTCCTTTCAACAAGAGGTCATTCCCACTTCGGACTGCTAGAGAAGCTATCTAGTCATGCAAAAATATGCAACGAGTTTGTGAACTGTAAAAGTATAATCCAAGGATGGGCAATTCAAACATGCAGAGAATTGTATAAGTTTACATATAGAGACATGTTGATCATCATTATCCCCATTATTAGTAACAACAAAGTGTTAAATAACTACTAAAAAGAGAACCCTGGTAGTTTATAATGGGAAAGTGGAGAAAGTAAAAGGCCTACAACAGAACCTTCCTTTTAGTCAGGAAACATCAACTTTTCCAGCAGTGCGTACCTGTACAAGTGCATCGGGTCGTGACTAAAAAATAATCAATAGAACGCCTAATGGAGATGATGATTTCTCCAAGATGAATCCATCAGCGACCTGGACAAGAATATAATATTGCAGAGATCGAATCAACATCCCATTCTGAAATTAAAGGCAAATATTGAACACTGATCAATGAAATTTGTTAATAACAAATCGACATCTCTATTGCTCCTAATCTTCCAGCAAGTCAGCCCAGTTCATTCCATGACTCAAGAAACAAAACAACCACGAAATAGCTTTGTCTATACCATTCAAATGTAATTGTCAATGGACATAGTATAGTACCCACTAAATCGTCCGACAGTGCAGAAGGTGGTTTCTAAAGAGGTACTTCAAAAGATTCCTTCACAATCAGTCTGCTCCTCATGTCAATAAAAACTACCTGTGCCACATATATTTGATCTGATTTACTCACTTCCGTTCTTTTTAAAATGCGACCAAGGGGCTCATCTATGTTGGCAAGCACACGAACTGAGTTTGCAAGATTAGCAATCTATGACAAAGGAGTAGCAATTTCAGTAAGAATACTAAAAATGTACATGATCATTCAGACTAAGTTGCATAATTGAGCAAGCTCTTACTTTTCCTGGCTTTAATGCCAGCCGAGATATCAAAGACTTCTCATATCCAAATTTGTTGAGAAAGAACCACATTAGCTTCATTCTCAGTGAGGATTACCTTTTCATTTGCTTCCAATGCATCAGCTATATCCTGCAATATTTTACTCATTTCTTGGAAAGAAAGTCCCTGGAGGTGAACAAAGAATATATAGTCACATCACATCCATGCAGCTTACAAAAATGTTACAGCCAGATGCCTCTCTAGATATACCTGAAGCCGCCTGGAACATTCCTTGCAGCAACTGCCATCTCACGAGCACCAATCTCTCCAATTGAGGCCCATGTATTGGCATCACGATGAAAGAGGGTGTCGATACGTTCTTCGTGTAGCACTTTAATGATGTTATCGACAACATAGCCACTTTATCCCTGTGAACGCGCACAGTTAGAGAGAGAGAGAGAGAATCAGCAGCTATTTTAGGTAAAGGGAGCAAGAAGAGAAATCAGCTTTCACATTGAACGGCTGAAGAACAATGCTTCGTTGCAGCACCCAAGGGTGTGGCCTAGTGGTCAATAAAGTGGATTGAGAACCGTGAGGTCTCAGGTTCAAATCTAAGCGGAGGCAAAAGATACTAGGTGGTTTCTTCCGATGTGTTCAAACCTTAGTGGATAGAGTTACCCGTGCCTATGCTGGTGAGAGGTAGCAGGTACCTTATTGAACTAGTCGAGGTGCGCCCAAACGAGCCCGGACACCATGGTCTTAAAATAAAAAAAAGAACAATGCTTCTCTGCTCATGTAGTGCTTTGCGTTCTTTTTTAAGCCTTAATTTATTGCAGTCTCTTTCAACCTATCCACTTACAATCACCATCTTGTTCTGCTAGCACCCCTTTCTTTTTAAATAACAATGGTGTTTTGGACCAGCTTGCACGCACCTTCACTATTTCAGTGGGTACTTACATCCTTCCACCAATACATATACAGGGTAAGGTAAATGTGTCCACTTGGCCTCTGCTAGATTTCAGATCATGGTCTCCTATGATATTTATCCCAGCTTCATCGACTGAGTTACATCTTGGAAAAGCTCTTCATAACATAGTTATGCTTTCTAGCTAAGCTAGGTAATATACATTTTCGACAGCAACTTCATATTTTCCAGGGTAAAGTCCAAGAATGAAATAGAGCAATCTCTTTTAGCAGTTAATACAACTGATTTCTTCTTCTTTTTTTAGACCATAGAAGAGAGCTGTAGGCAGCAACTTTGCTAATTACCAAAAAAGAAACTTACAGGAATCTGTTTATGAGGATTGGACAACAGTCTTGATTGATTAGAAGGTGGTATTCTCCAGAATGTGTTAAAAGATCTGTTGCTGGATGAAAAGAGATCTTTTAAATTTTCCAACCATTGAACTTACATATTTAGGATTATCAATGCTTAAAATGCATTAGAATAAGCAACTTTACAAAGTGCAATCAAACATAACTAGAAGCTCTTTTCCTACAACAATTGAAAATATTCACTATGTGCCCTGATTTATTGTTTTGGTTAGACTCTTTTTCGGTCTGACTAGGTTAAGTGTGAGATGAGAGCCTCTAATTTTAGAGAACCCGAATTTTATGTTTAAAGAGAAATTATTTAGTCTTTGGATCAAAATGGGGCCAACAACACAGAGGATTACAACAGATTCATATAGTCGACTACAGCTAGTTTGAGTTTGAGGTGCAGTTGATTGATACACAGTTCACACAGATATATACTCTCTAGTCCCTTAACCATGCATAATATAGATAACTGTTACCTTTGCCTTTCTCACAATCTGTGCACATTGGTCACAAGTGGTACGATATTATTCAACAATAGAATACAGTTGTCTCATATGCGACAGATTTATTGGAGGTCCATATCCATTATTAAGTTTTCAATTATGAACTGCTTAGCCTGAAACTCAATCAATTTGAACAGAAATATTACAGTCGTATAAGATCAGCCACTTGATGTACCCAATTCTTACAGATATAATGGCAGCATAAAGAGCTCAAACTTCCCAATTGTTGACATATTTTCATTGTGGAAGAGTGTCAACTCTTAATTAAGCAACAACAACCAGAAGCCAAATTTTGTGGAAGCTGGTTCACACAAAAGTGAACTGCCCCAACCACCCAATTAGTTTGCCCCACGCAGTTCACCCAGAGATAAAAAGGAAAGTGTTTGTTAAATGTTCATACTTCTCAAAATGCATTCTTCATTACACATGATTTGCAATGCAAAAACCAGTTTACCTAATGTTCTTTCTTTCTTCTGCTTTTTTTTTTATTTTATGTTTTTACTTTTTTCTTTTTTTCTTGTGTGCCTATATGTGCTTTCAGGATCAATATCATGTTTTATCGTAGTATAATGACAGTTTGTTTACTTTCAACTCCAGTAAAATACCTCGATTCTTCTGCCTCACCTACTGTAAGCTATCAATTCAACTTCGATACAGACTCAATGACAGCATTTTCCCTTTCAGCTCCGGTCAGATACATCACATTTTCTTGTGCATCCTCAACCGAGCTATAAATTCAACTTTGATCTCTTTTGCTGCATTGTTTCAACCACCCTAAAAGCTTCTCTTTGGACAGTTCCATTGTTTAATTGACAAAAAGAGGGCAAAGCCCATAGACAATAAGTATCACAAATTTTATCCGCTCGTCTAAGAAGACAATACTTGAACATTTTAAATGAACAAGTGTACAACTGATGCACATAAAAATTAAGATTTAGAATTGCATAAATGCTAGTATAATACCTGGTTATGACAACAGAATGCCAAAGATAAGCAAAGATACACAAAGTAGCTTTTACTTTGGCAGTCATACCCCCTCTTCCCACCCTGGACTTGTCTCCAAAAGTAATCACTCTCTCATGTCTCTCCTTAATGTATGTGTGAATTAACTTTGAATCTGGATCACGGGGAGGACAACTCTAAAGACCGTCTACATCACTCAACAGAACTAGAAGATCAGCTTTTAATTCCAAAGCTAGTAAAGATGCCAAACTGTCATTATCCCAAAATATTCCAGAAGAGTCCTACAAGTAGTGTTCATTATTACAATAAAACTATGAGCTGAAAGAATGAAGAAACTTAAAATATTATATCTAGAGAACTTGCTGGAACTCGAAATCATATTACAGCTTAAGACAACACCAGGATTCAACAAACCAAACCTCATCAAAGCAAAGATGAAGTTTGGCACCAAAGTGGCAGGATATAAAATGACATGCATAGCCACAGCACTATCTCAATCACCATAAGCTGAGCTGATGTCACATCCAACTGTATAAAGATGGTACAAAGAATAAAAGGTCAGTAGATAACATTTTCAGCTGAGAACAGCTTTGTGGTTATTGTAAGATTGGAATAATCTCCCTTAAGGATTTCTTTCATTAATCACAATATATATAGTTGTACAGAGGTTGATTCCTAATACAGTAAGAATCCTAACTTACCTTAAATGGTTGATTCCTTATACAGTAAGAATCCTAAGTTACCTTAAATATACATCTATCATAATTACAAAATATACTGTGAATGTTCGGAGAATATCCGCTAATACTCCCCCTCAGTCGGAGCGGGAGGAGGTCGAACGCTAAGGCTGGATCGGAAGTCGGTGAAGAGCTGTCTCGGTAGTCTCTTTGTGAAAATATCTGCATACTAATAGGAGGAAGGCACGTGTAATATCTTGACCTGACCAAGGGCAACCTTCTCACGTACTAAGTGAATATCCATCTCGATATGTTTGGTCCGCTGATGTTGGACCGGATTATGAGACATATAGATGGCAGATATGTTGTCACAATAGACTATAGACGCCTTTTGCAGTGGACACTGGAGCTTCAAAAGAAGATTACGGAGCCAACAGATCTCAGCAACGACATTAGCAACTCCGCGATACTCTGCTTCAGCACTCGAACGGGATAGCGTGGCCTGCCGCTTGGCGAACCATGAAATAAGATTATCCACAAGAAATACACAGTAGCCCGAGGTGGAGCGACGTATGTCCGGGCATCCTGCCCAATCTGCATTTGTGTAGGAGAGTAATTTGGTTGGGGCAGAGGGGTATAGATGCAGTCCAAAGTCAAGTGTGCCCTTAACATATCGGATAATACGTTTAAGGGCCGCAAAATGGGACTCTCAAGGGGCGTGCATAAACAGACACACCTGCTGAACGGCATATGCAATATCAGGCCTAGTGAATGTGAAATACTGAAGGGCACCTGCAAGACTCCGATATAGGATGGGATCATAAACTGGCGCACCCTCATTGGCACTGAACTTGTTCTTTGAGTCAACCGGAGTTGGCATACTTTTACAATTTGCCATTTTAGCCCTGTACACGATCTCTTCCTCATATTTGCGCTGACACAGAAATATGGTAGCGGCGGATCGGACCACGGATATACCCAAAAAATAACTCAATTTGCCCAAATCAGTCATAGCAAATTCAATTTTGAGTAGGGCAATGATGTCATTCTTCAAGTCTTCAGAGGAGGCAGTAAGAAGAATGTCATCCACATATAATAGCAAATAAGCAGTGATGCTACCTCGATGAAAAGTGAAGAGAGAGTTATCACATCTGCTACAAATAAATTCGATATGCATAATATACTTGGCAAAGCGATCATACCACGATCGGGGTGCCTGTTTCAAGCCATATAATGACTTCCTGAGACGACATACATACTACGGGGCTGCCAGATGAACAAAGTCAGGGGGTTGATGCATGTACACAATTTCTTTCAAATCCCCATAAAAAATGCATTCTTGACATCAAGCTGATGAATCGGCCAATGCATGCCCATATAAATATTGAGAATAATCCGAATAGTGGCCGGTTTAACAACCGGACTGAATGTCTCACCACAATTAATACCCTGTTGCTGATTAGTGTCATTAGCAACCATTCTTGCCTTATACCGCTCTAAGTCACCACTGTCTCTGAACTTGTGACGATATAGCCACATACACCGGATAACATTCACACCGTCCGGTCTAGGTACCAACTCTCAAGTGTTCTACTTGGATAAAGCATTAAATTCCTCGCACATGGCCGCATTCCAATTAGGGTCCAGTTTGGCTAGTTTTGGATTTTTTTGGAATGGGTGATAAGGTTTGTGTGGAGAGATTGAAGTGAACCTTGGGTTTGAAGATCCCGTGTTGGGCACAAGTCTCCATGCGGTGGGTAGGCAGGAGTGTTTGGACTGGAGTTTGGGGCTGCTGGGTTACGGGTTCTGGAGGCAGCAGTGGTTGCACTGCGATATGTGGTTGTTGACTTGCTGTTTCTGGGGGTATTAGCTGGTCTCGGGTTGATGGCTGGTCGAGAAGTGGGGGGTTCGACCGAGAGACAGGGTGTGTGTGGTTGGCGATAGCACTGGACATTGATGGTGACGGAGCTGCTGGTGCAATCTCCATCGGAACAGGAAACTGCGGGAGACACATCGACTAGAGTAGAGGAGACAGATGAGACTCATCGAGAAATGTGTAATCCGTGGTTTGGAATTTTTGAAGATTTGAAAATGGATAGTTCGCCTCGTCGAATGTGACGTGACGTGAGATGATGATCTTACAAGTGGTTATGTCATAGCATAAGTAACTCTGATGATTAGGTGAGAAACCGACGAATACACATGGCGTGGTGCGTGGGGCTAGTTTGTGAGATGCAGTGGAGGCCAGGTTGGGGTAGCATAGACAACCGAAGATGCGGAGTTGGTCATACGAAGGGAACCTACGGTATAGGATTTCGGTTGGGGTCTTGTTTTGGAGAGTGCTGGTTGGTAAAATGTTAAGGAGGTATTCTACCATTTTGACAGCGTAGACCCAGAATGACGGTGGAAGACTGGCATGAAAGAGAAGGGTACGCACCATGTTGTTGATGGTGCGGATGATTCGTTCAGCTTTGCCATTTTGAGAGGAAGTGTAGGGATGGGAAAACTGAAAAACCGTGCCTTATTTAGAGCAGAAATTGTGAAATGCCGAATTATTAAATTCACGTCCATTATCATATTAAAAAGATTTTATAGATTTTTCAAACTGTATTTTAATGAATTTTTGAAATTCAAGGAACTTGGCAAACACTTCAGATTTGAACTTTAGTGGGTAGATCCATACAAAGTGTGAAAAATCATCTAATAATACTAGATAGAATTTGTGACCCAAGGAACTGACAACCGGAGATGTCCACAAATCAACATGAACAATATCAAATGGAGAAAAAGTAACACTGTTGGATGACATAAATGGAATACGAGTATGTTTGCCAAGCGGGCAAGAAAAACAGTGTTGGGCAAGTTTTCCATTATTACATTGAATACGTTTATTAGTCCTAAGAATATTAAAAACAGGATCTCCTGGGTGTCCGAGTCTGTTATGCCAAGTTGTCGGAGAGATAGCAGCAAGGGAGACAGGTGAATGAGTTCTGACAGCGGAAGATTGAGTGAAGGGGTAGAGGTCTCCCACACTATTCCAGCGCGTAAGAATTTTTCCCGTATTGAGATCCTTCACAGAAAAACCCAAATGGTCAAATTCGATAGACACAAAATTATTGCGATTGAATTTTCTAACAGAGATTAAATTTTTAATGATGTTGGGTGTGTAAAGGACATGACTTAGGGAGAAAGGCGGGTGGGGATGTTTGGTATGTGTGTTACCGTAACCTTCAATTAGAATGCGATGACCATTGCCAACAGTAATAAATTAAGGACACTGTAACCGAAACATTTGGGATAAGTTACCTGATGACCGGGTGAGGTGAGATATGGCTCCGATGTTCATGTACCAATTATCGTCGGGATGTTAAAGGTTCACAGTGCTGTAGGCCTAACCCAAATCGGTGGGGGCCAGGCTGCTGTCTTGCGGGTGCTGCTGGACCGAGGTCATGCGGGCCTACTGCTGCTGCTGATGGGCCTGCCTGTTGGCTGGGGCGGAGCCCAAAAGACCGGGTGACCAAGCAGCCTGCTGGAATTGGGCCCTACTGTTGGGTAAGGGCATGCAAGCGAGGCCCAGTTCCCGGTATTGGGCCAGGGTTGCGGTCCAGCCCGGTGGAAGTAGGGAGCAGTGTTTGGGCCTGGTGGCTGGTTTTGGTGGCCCTTGCCGTGGCCCTTTCCTTTGTTGTTATTTTCGCCGCCTTCGCCGCCACGCCCTTCGCCAAGGGACTGGTGCTGTTGGTGGTGTTGCGGTGGTGGCGGGGTGGTGTTGGCCGCCGGTGGTGTCATGCCGTCAACGGCTAGCGCCTTTTGATTGTGCTCCTCTTGTTTAGCACGGCGGGTTTCTTCCAACAATAGTTGTGAACGTGCCTTGGTAAAACTTGGTAGTGGGTCGGCCTGTTGATTCATCGTTGCAAGTGTATCGTATTCACCTTTCGGTAAACCAGCAACCAATTGAAGTACCATCTTGGTTTCAGAAACAGATGTCCGGACGTTGGAAAGTTGGTCGGCTATGAGTTTCAGTTATTTGCAATATTCGGACATGTTGTTAAAATTCTCGAGACGCGTATTATTGAACTGCTCTTCCAAATATATGGCCTGAGTATTTTTATTATCCTGAAATATTTCTTCCAACCATACCCAAAGGTCACGTGCCGTAGCGCCTGTTTTCATGATAGTACACAATAAGTCTTTTGAGATGGTGTCGTATATCCACTGTTTGACGATGGCGTCAAGGCGACGCCATGTCGAGTCGGTAATATCGGTGGGACGAGGAATAGAGTCATCAATATGGTCGAGCACGTTGTACGCACATGCATGAATATACAATAGTTTTGTCCACATGAAATATTGACAGTCTTCTTGATAAAAAATTATAGAGATAGAGTTTTTGATGTTGTTAACGGTGAAAGCCAGATGAAAAGAAGACGATGAGCGTGGTGGGGGTTGTCAAAAGTGTCAGTGGAGGAACCGGAATTAGTGGGGGAAGACATGGTGGTCGTCGACGAGAAGGAAGAGGAGAAAGGGTGGTGGTCGATGGCTTTGGTAATAGAGTTTAGGGTTCGGCTCTTGATACCATATAAGATTGGAATAATATCCCTTAGCGATTGCTTTCATTAATCACACTATATGCAGTTGTACATAGGTTGATTCCTAATACAGTAAGAATCCTAACTTACCTTAAATGGTTGATTCCTAATACAGTAAGAATCCTAACTTACCTTAAATGGTTGATTCCTAATACAGTAAGAATCTTAAGTTACCTTAAATATATCTCTATCATAATTATAAAATATATTGTGAATATTCGGAGAATATCCGCTAATAGTTATGATAAACAGATCATGAGTTAGACCAAACAGAAAAGTTCCATAAAATTGTGCGTCAACCTGTGTGAACAACGAATCATACAGAGCCATGAGGCCATTCTGGCCTACAGCAGCACAAGCCTTGCCATCGAGCTCGGTTTGGGGCTTTTGAAGATCAAGAAAACTGTGAATATGGTGACTTGCTAGTTAGAAGTAAATTGAATATTCAAATCCTATCGTTTGAATCTTGTCAGCTCGGTTTGGGGCTTTTGAAGATCAAGAAAACTGGCGAATATGGTGACTTGCTAGTTAGAAGTAAATTGAATATTCAAATCCTATCGTTTGAATCTTGTCACTGAGGATAATAGATAGATTTTTTCCCCTTTTGATCAAATCAAAAAGTAAACTTATTGATTCTTTAATGTCTTATTCATAAAGAGGGACTTGTATAATTCATTACTTTATTACTAAATCATTAGTACAACCGATATAGACATGACAAATGAAATGAGTTACTATCCAAGACCCAAATTCATACGACACTCTTTCCATTTTGAGATCCCAAAATGACTGACACTATGATATCTCTTTTGATTTTTTCTTTTTTTGAAATTGACCGACACTATGATATCTTTATACAACTTCCACAAGTTTCTAGAACTCAAATTCATTAAACTACTCAAAGTTCAAATAATAATCAGTGTTGTCAAAGGCGCGCTTAAGCCCCGAAGCGAGGCTCAAAAAAATGTTGTGTGCTTCGTTCGCTTAATGTGCGCTTCAATGTCGTCGTCAAGGCTTTACGACAAACTTTTCCTTGCGAATGAGCATTTGCTGAAGAGGCGATATTAAACAATTGATATTTCACTTTATCGTAAAAAGAATTCAGTTTCTTTGTCTATATATTTATTATTCATGCTTATAATTATTGGTCTTGGACTAAACATATATATTTGTATTTTTTTCTCCATTTGCGTCTTTTTCATTAAAGTCCACGTTTTATTTGAAAATAAAGCCCAAAAGAACCTTAGAGCTTTTTGCACTTTTCGCTTTTGATTACATTGACACTGATGTGATGTTTTTCTATCAAACAAACTTTTCTTATTGCTTTAATATTTTCTTCTACCCTCACTAATATAATGTGTTAAATTGGTATCTTAACTCCATGCATAATTCAATATCAACTGCACCATGAAGTTTAGGGTGTGTTTAGTATGGAAAAAAATATTTTTCAATTTTCACATGTTTGGTTGGTCAAAATTATTTTCTTTAGGAAAACAAATTTTAAAAAATGAGGAAGGACTCCATTAATAAAAGTAGGGAAAACAAGTCACACCAGTGACATTCTATATTAATTGTCACATTTCCACCCTCGGACTCATCTCCAACCCCCCTACCCTACCGTTTAACCCCACCCCAACCAAACCCCACCGCTGGGGTGGGTGGTGGGGAGGTTGGGGTGGATGGTGGTGTAGATGGTGGGGTGGTGGATGAGGTTGGGGTGGATGCGGGGTGGGTGGATATTCTCCGAAAAATGTTTTTCACTAATCAACCTAATATGAAAAAATGAGCAAGAAATTCAAAAAACACATTTTGCAGGAAAACATTTTCGATTCGGGAGATGGTAGAAACCTGCTGTTGAGCAACTTTCTATATCTTAGGGCTGACAACCAACACCAACAGCACCTGAAGTCACCAAAATAACTTCATACCCTTGCGAGTTAAGCTCCTGAATCTGTATGCACCAAAACCACTAAAAGCTTTAGAATTTTACTACCAAACAAACTAATTATTGTATATTTACTACTCCCTTTGTCCCAATTTATGTAGTTTCCTTTTTTGTCTGTCCAAAAAGAATGTCAATTTTATTTATTTAGAAATAATTTAACTTTATGAGATACATAAATTAGAACGGAGGAAGTAAGATTCACCTGCTCACACAGCGCTCTTAATCTTCCAAGTGCTAATCTTCCATCTGCCTGAGTCACAACTGCAGTCCCAACCTTTTAAA
Source organism: Anisodus tanguticus (assembly GCA_034509755.1). Taxonomy (NCBI): domain Eukaryota; kingdom Viridiplantae; phylum Streptophyta; class Magnoliopsida; order Solanales; family Solanaceae; genus Anisodus; species Anisodus tanguticus. The sequence continues at coordinate 22,291,958 of CM067557.1, forward strand.
AATGAAATTTTTGTTGTCCTCCGGGGCATAGTCCAGTGGCAAAGCCTGGGCGCTATAAGGCGCTCTGGCATGGGACAGCGTGAGTTCGATTCCCCGCAAGCACGAAGAAACTCTGCATGTTGGGGAATTTGACCTTGTCTCATTGATCAGTTGTACGCTCCCAGAAAACGGCCACCGGAGCACATCCCGCGATTTACCTGGTAATAGTGTTGAAGGACCGGTGCTATTACCTCCAGGACGTCTGGGTAATACCAGTGAAGTAGTCAGTCGCAAGCCTGAAAACTTGGATTATCAAAAAAAAAATCAAAAAAAAAAAAAAAAAATGAAATTTTTGTTATCCTAAAATGACGGAATAAAAGTAGCACACAATCATTCTAACTTTTATACATTGGTGGAATTTGGACAGACGATTCTTTCCAATCGGACAAGAATTATTCTAAAAACGGCAGCCCGGTGCACCCGCTATGCACGGGTCCGGGAAAAGCGGGACCACAACGGTACAAGTCTTATACTGCATTTTTGCATGAATGGCTTGAACCCGTGAGCTCCGATCACAAGAATTATTCTAGAAAAGGGATAAAAGCAACCCCACTTCCCCCCCCCCCCCCCCCCCCCCACAAAAAGGGAAAATCAGGGCCACATGCACTGCTAAATTGGAGGATAAGTTGAGACCTTGACAATCACTCGTTTGACGTTCTTGACAAATGCTCGAGTAGAATCAACTGTCTCCATTTTTAGCTGAGAATGCAGAAATGTGGAGTCAACTTCCTTCAGCAATTGGGGATTGAGGGGGATGCCCAGCACGTTTTCCTCCTTTATTTGACCAACTTGTCTCACTCCACATTTTATTTTATAACACTAGTAACTTTGATTATGTTGGAAATTTGCCTTTGGCGGGAGTTGCGACCGACCAACTTTAACGGCTTAAACACTAGTGTAACGTATGTTGGAGAATCCGGTTCTTCACACATGCATGATCTACTAAGTACGTAGATAACCGTAGGGCCAAGAATCGTCAAATTTCATTGAGACATGAAAGAGATATTGGTTCACGAAGTAAGGTGTTTAAAGCATGGAAAGTGTGGTATTGTGTGTAATTCTCCCTCATCGGTAGAGGAAGAAACAATTGTTGTGTATATAAGATTCGAAATTGGTTTGGGGTTTGGGACCCCAAGGGGTATCCCATGTGTTTAAAGGAGGGAGGACCTAGATGTGCTTCGGTTCGAGGAAAGACCACACGCGCGCCGCCGCCCGTCCCGTCCGGTCCGGTTCCGGGGCGTGGGCCGTGGGTCGTGGGCCGTGGGTGTGGGCGTGTGGGGGTCTTCGATATTATCTTTTTGGGCCGGAAGAAGTTTCGGATGTACGATTTGGTCCCCGAAGTTTCAAGATGTACGAGTTTGGTCCCCGAAGTTTCCGAACATCGAATTTCGACGGTCAAAAACGAAATGCCAAGCACTCAATTCACCATTTATTTTGGCTGAATTACTCCTCCTATAATGGCCAAATCCGTTGGTCTTTCACCATTTATGTTGGTGGCTTTACTACCTCCATAATGGCTATTATGGAGGCGATTTTCAGCCCCTCCCTCACCTATATAAACACCCCCTTACACCATTGTTGAGCACTAAGAATGACCAAGGAGAACACCAAAAACAAGTGCACGAAAATACACAACCGAAAATAGTTTTCTTCCTACAACTTCCAAGCATCATTTCGTTACTCAATATTCTTCACGGTAGCTCTTGAGTTTCCTTTGCTCAAGGATTCCATTCTTTGTTTTATCTTGGGAGACAAATTGTCCGGGACGTATAAAGGATACATACGGGGAAATATTGTCTTAAGGACAGAGTGCTACACTCGACTCAGCAAAAACAATTTACATTTTTCCGTCTTCTACAAAACTGGAATTTTCAGTTTTTACTTATGTAACGATTGTAATTTCAGATTCCATGTTGAATTATTGAAATCTTTGTTTATCCTTTCGAATACTTGTAATAGTTAAATACTTCCCGTACTGCTTTATAAAGTACCATAGAGCAAAACTCCCAACAGATTATCGTGCAACATTGAAAAAATTTCTCAGAAATTTAACAAAATTAATACTCATCAACATTAATTATTGTGTTTGTTTATTTGTTAATAGTGATTCAGGAGTTAATTTAAACATATCTGGATTGTTTATCCAAAACCTACGTCCTTTCACAAGACATAGAGAGTAACTTCATTCACTTGTAAATGAAAAAAAATTATTGAACTTTTTTTTTTATCTCTATTGAGATTTGAATTCTGATATTATCAATGGTCTTTATTTCAACTAACTATTACTCCATAGACAATATCTTTGAGTTAATTAACAAGTATCTTTCATTTTTTTTCTTGTTTTAGTAGAAAATTTTTCTCTTTTGAGAAAAAAGTTGATGTTAATTTGGCAGATTTCTCTCCTGTAGACATTTCACTCCTAGATATTGTGTCATGATTAAAAGAAAGGGTGGCCAGTGGGCCAGGATGGCCCGACCCCGTCCCGAGCCCGCCCCGACCCCGCTCAAAAAAAAAAAAAAACGGTAGTGGGACTCGAACTCGGGACGGGACAATGTCTCATCCCGCCAGACCCGAGCCCGCCCCAGGCCCTCCCACCCCGACCCCGCCCCGAGCCCGTCTCGAGCCCGACCCCGATCCCGCCCTTTGTCCCCCCTTTGCAAATATGGTCATTGCACCAACGACCATTTTAGATTTTGGCCGTTGGCCAACGGCCATTTTAGGCCTCCCCCCTCCCCCCCTACCGCTTAATATTTATTTTTAACCCATAAGTTATTATATTTACACTTTAACCCAATTTTCCAACTATAAATAACTCATTTTCTCTTCATCTTTCTCACAAATCTTCCTACAATCTCTCAATATATCTCTCTACAAGTCTACATTGTTTACTAAATATTCAATTTTATTTATTCATTTGGGAATTGGGAGTGAAGTTGGCAACTAGCTTGAGGATCTTCCATCGAGCAAAGTTTCAATTTTCAACCTCTCGATTACACATCGACGTTACGTCGACGTTTGGTACATTCGTTCCTTCATTAAATTATTATTGTCTGTTTATTTTATTTAGCGCACTTAATTTTATTATCTTTAATTATTTATTATCATAATTAAAATGGAAGGATTAAGAGGTATGTTTAAGGGTAAGGGTAAGGGTAAGGGTGCTTCTTCTAGTAGGGGCGGCAACCAGGGCAAGGGTACTTCTTCTAGTCATCTTATTCCTACACAGGATGATTTTGTTGATACTCAACATTTTCCTACAATACCATTAGATTTAGACGAGGAACTATTTTCTGGAACTCAAGAAGACTTTAATTTAGAAGATGATCTAGATGATACACCCACTAATGTTGATGACAACACACCTACTAGTGCACCTTCAACTGAAATGCCTCCTATTCGCTCTAGTATGAGACGAGGTCCAGCAAAACGACCATTAAAATCAGATGCATGGACATTTTTTATAGGGACGTAGAGAATCAAGTAGCTATATGTAAAATTTGTAAAAATGTTTTAAAATTTAAAACTGGAAAAGGTCACGGTGGGAGGGGGGGTTTAATTAGACACGTAGTAAGTGCTCATCCAGCTAGGTATGCCCAATACCGAGGCTTCAAAACCGGGTGCGCAAACGCCCGCTCCATCGGGACAAGGTTCACATACGATCTTGTCCCGACCAAGTACAGGTCAAATTAACCCTATGACGGGGGGAATTGTAGGCTCTAAATACAATAAACATAGAGATAGGGAAGCAATATCAAAATTAGTTCTTGTGGAGGGTTTGCCTTTTTCATTTCCTTCATCTCCCGGTTTATTCATTACATTAGAGATATATATAATCCTGCTTTTAACGATTTTCCTAGATCAACTGTTAAGAGAGATGTATTTAAATTCGCGCATGAATATCAACAATATTTACGTTATTCATTATATCATTTTAATGGCAAAGTATCTATCACGTCGATATAGGTCGTAGTACTAAACGGCCATGATTATTTAACTGTAACTTGTCATTGGATAGATTATAAATGGTCTATGCAAAAACGTATTTTAGCGTATAGATATATAGATGATAGGCACACTTTGGGTACTTTTATTGCGGATAATATTTATCAAGTGTGCCATTATTACGGAATAACTGATAAAATTATGACTATTACATTAGATAACGCTTCTTCTAACAATTACGCAATTACAATTTAAAAAATAGTTTAACTCCATCTTTTCCAGTTCATTTTCATATAAAATGCGCGTGCCATATATATAACTTAATTGTAAAGGATGGTCTATTACTTTTTGAAGACATTCTTAGTAAAATACAATTTGCTATAAACTTTATTTTAAAAAGTAATAAAGTACAACGTAGAAAAGAATATAAAAAAACTTGTCACGATTGTGGACTATCTTATAGAAAAATTCCACAAGAAGTATTCACTAGGTGGAATTTTATACGAGCAACTACTTGTTGTTTATGACTATAGAAAACCTATAACTTTATTTTTTAACTCTCATAATAAAAATCCAGCTGATATGATTTTAGATAGTGATTAGGTAAAATTTTTCGAACTTATTGTATTTTTAGAAAAAAAATTTCAAGCAACAAAAGAATTTTCCGGTACATATTATCCTACTATTTCAACTATGTTGTTTTATATACTCTAATATTTTTATTACTTAGTGAATATATGGAAAAACCAGCTTATATAAGGCAGCTATTAAAAAAATGTTTGTCAAAATAAAAAAATATTTTATTCCTATTCCCACTATTTATATTATTGGTTCTGTTTTATATCCTACTATTAAAATAGACGGTACTAAATCACTAATTGAAACTATTTACTATTGTATAGAAATACTACTACCTCCAAGTCCCAAAAATCTAAATCACCCACCACCTATTGAACAAACTAAAGAAGAAGTGTTGTCTAGCGTAGAACACCAATGCAAAAAAATATATAGATTTTATCAACAAGAAAATGCTAGTAACTTACCGGCTTCCATACCATCTTCTTCATCTTCAACACAACCTCACAAAAGACATGTTGTTTCTGCGGCTAATATTGAAAGCCTTAGAAATAGAATGTGCGGCCGTACCTCTACTACTAACCAAATTAGCGAGTAGGATATTTTTGTTTTGCAGGGTTCTGTACCATACCAAGAAGTTATCAATGAAGATGGACATGAAGACTTGTTTGAAATCTTGGAGGGGAATGAGAAGACCTTTCGACACTTTCATTGATGGCCCGAGATGTTTTGAACATTCAAGCGTCATCAACTGCGTCTGAAAGCGCTTTTTCCGCCGGCAGATATCAAATAGGAGACCACAGACACTCATTAGCCGGAGACAACTTGGAAATTGCAGTATTATTCAGAGATTGGATACGAGCGGAGCGGAGAAGGTGCGGTCAACCGGAGATCAACGAAGAAGAAGACGAAAACTACAACGAAATCTTATCCGAAGGTGGTGGAAGCGACGTAGATCAATTTGACCAACAAATACCAATTCCAACCGAAGAACCATAGGAAATCATCAAGCAATTAGAACAGGTTTTTTTGAGAATGTAATTTTTTTAATTGTAATTTTATTATGTAATTTGCAACTTTTGGACAACACTACAAAGTTGCAATTTAGATTTTACTTTTTAGACAATTGTATTTGTATTACAAAAAAATAATATGTCTATTAAATAATATAAGAGGCACAAAAACAACGTTGGGATATTTTTATTACACTATCTTGTCTTGTTTATTGAGTTTTTTTTATACATATGTTATTTAAAAAAAAAAAAAAAACCGCCGGACCCCGCCCCGACCCGATTTCGACGGGATCGGGATCGAGACGGGACTGGAGCAAGTCCCGCCAGACCCGACCCCGCCCCCTTCGCCCGTCCCGCCCCGACCCCGACCCGACCCCGCCAGACCCGGCCCACTGGCCAGGCCTAATTAAAAGTAACCTAATATCTGAAAAAAGTAAAAAAAAAAAACAAATTGTATCTTAAAAAGTACAAAAGGAAAGATATTGCCGCCAAATCTAGGTTAACTCAAAAGGTCAAATTATGACTCTTGCAACACGTGGGCTTATCTAGTTGAAATCTTTATTTCAAGGGTCAAGATGTGGTGAAGTTAAATAAATGATGTTGATATGTGATAATTAAAATGTCCTTCGATTTTCATGGAAAGGATATGAATTGGTATTTTATTAGATAGCAAAATACATAAATTACACTCTAAATTATATTTGAAAAGTTAAATTCACGCTCTAACTAGGAATGGCAGGTGGGTATAATTTTGCGGATTCGGCACCGCACCCACTCTAGTTGGGGCGGGTAGGAGTATAACTTTGGCGGATAGTAGGCGGGTATGGGTATTGAAAATGTACCCGTCACGGGTAGGTGGGTAGGTGGTGGTTTTACAGTTATACCCGCCTGATACCCGCCTACCCGCCCCATAAGCCCAATAATATTAGACTAGTAGTCTGTATTCCGCAAGTCCATCCATAAGCCCATCCATAAGCCCAATACCCTTAATTAATATTACACTACTAGGGTTCAGCTCTTAAACATTCAGCACTTCAGCAGTTCAACTTCAGCAGCAATGCAACATTGGCCGTTGTGGCCGATACCCTTAACTCTTAACCCATCATCGGTCGACGGCCATCAACCAATAGTCCATCACCATCGACCACGACCATCAACCTTATTTCCCCCAAACACATCGGCCATCAACCATCAGTCCATCACCGTCGACCTTATTTCCCCTAAACCCATCGACCATCGACCTTATTTCTCCCAAAACCCATCATCGACCATCGACCTTATTTCCCCAAAATCCATCGGCCATCGACCAGCCCTTATTTCCCCCAAACCTGTCGGCTATTAGTTCGCTGCACCCAAACCCATCGGCCATTAGTTCGCTGCACCCAAACCCATCGGCCATTAGTTCGCTGCACCCAAACCCATCGGCCATTAGTTCGCTCTGCCTCAGTTTGCTACACCCAAAAAAGGTCAGTCTATCGAAAAAAATTTAAACATGTTCCCTTATATTTTGTTCACTATCGAGTGTCGAAGCATGATAAACTAGCCAGACCATTAACAAGAAATATGTGTTGGGTCTCATTTGATAAACTAATAATATTTTCCTATTTATTGATGGTAAAAATGCATTAACATTTTGGTCATACTTGATCTTTGAAGTTGTTTGAATGAGAGTTATGACTATGTGTTTTGTATGCTCATTGGGAAAATCCATCCCTTTTGTTTCTCTATTTGAAGTTGGCTAGAGTAGTATGTATTGCACAACCATTACTATTACTGATTACTGATTAGTGTTCTGCCTCAAATAAATTTATGGATTGATTAATGATTAGTGTTAGATGAACTATATGATTGATTACTGATTACTCATTAGTTTTCTGCCTCAAACAAATTTATGGATTGATTACTGATTACTGATCCTATCGACTGATTATTGATTACTGATTATTGTTCTGCCTCAAACAAATTTAACATTTTTCAATGTTTTCCTAATATGTATATATGTAATTGCATGCAGTAGCAGTGGGCCTCAGCCGACCCAGTGGCATGAGGCCCATTCAACAGGGGCCTACTCCACGGAAATTGAGTCCGCCATGCACACTCTTGGATTTAATCCACCGGATTTAAATTGGTATATGGACTCCGGAGCGACGTCACATATGACGTCCTCCCAAGGTAATCTCTCGTCCTATTTTAATTTGAGCAATGATAATGGAATATCTGTCGGAAATGGACATTCAATTCCAATAAAAGGTTATGGTTCTAGCAAATTGTTACCGCCAAACCCACCCCTAATTTTAAAGAATGTCCTTCATGCTCCCAAATTAATCAAAAACTTGGTTTCTGTTAGAAAGTTTACAACTGATAATTGGGTATCTGTCCGTTTTGACCCCTTTGGTTTTTCCGTGCATGATTTTCAGACGGAGAAGCTTCTCATGAGATGTGATAGCAAGGGGGAGCTCTATCCAATAAATCCGTCAACCCACCAATCCAAGTTTCCTTCTGTTTTTGCTGCCTTGGCACCATCTTTATGGCACCAACGTTTGGGACATCCGGGAGAGGATGTTTTGGCTTCTCTTAAACAAAATAATTTTATTTCTTGTACCCAGCTACGGACTCTAAATAAGTGTCATTCTTGCACACTTGGTAAACATGTTAAGTTGCCTTTTATTTCCTCTACTTCATGCACTCTTTTGCCATTTGATATTTTACATTGTGATATTTGGACATCCCTTGTTTTGAGTTCCTCTGGTCATAGATATTATTTGCTTATACTTGATGACTACTCTAATTATTTGTGGACATTCCCTTTATCGAAAAAATCACAAGTGTTTTCCACATTTCTCACTTTTAGAGCATTCATCCGAACTCAATTTGAACGCGATATAAAAAATATACAATGTGACAATGGGGGGGGGGGGGGGGGGGGAGTTTGACAATAAACAGTTTTGAGATTTTTTCAAAACAAATGGTCTTCACTTTCATTTTTCTTGTCCTCATACTTCATCACAAAATGGGAAGGCGGAACGTAAAATTAGAACCATTAACAATATTGTTAGAACATCTCTTTCTCATGCTTCACTTCTCTCGGTATTTTGGCATCATGCACTCCAAATGGCAACTTATCTGTTGAATTTCCTTCCTCAGAAAAATCTATCATACCAAGCTCCCCTAAAAATGCTTTACCTACGAGAGCCCACATATCATCACTTAAGAGTGTTTGGTTGTCTTTGCTACCCCCTCTTTCCATCCACCACAATCACAAAACTCCAAGCCCGGTCTACTCCATGTGTGTTCTTAGGATACCATGCTCATCATCGCGGTTACCAATGTTACGACATTTATTCCAAAAGAATCTTTATAAGTCGTCATGTAATCTTTGATGAAACAATATTTCCTTTTGCTAAGTTACATGCCACCGGGATCCCTAACTATGATTTTTTGGATAATGATAAGATCTCGTATCTAACACATTTTTTTCACAGCCCGTTACCTATTACTAGTGTTGAACACCGTAATTCAGACCCATTGGGCTAGGCAGCCCCAACGGGCCAAATTCAATCTCCATCAGTATAGCCCACTGGGCCCTCGATTTCTCACTCCTCGATTAGTGGCGTCCAGTCCACTGGCCCAACAACCCGTCCGATCACCCGTAGTCAACATGGGATTGTCAAACCCAATATAAAATATAGCCTTCACACCCAGGTCTCGAAATCACCCTTGCCTTGTAATCCAGTATCTGCTCTAAAAACCCGAATTGGAAAATTGCCATGGATGATGAATATCATGCTCTAATTACAAATAGGACATGGGATCTAGTACCTCGTCCATCTAATGCTAATATAATTCGATCTATGTTGATTTTCAGTCATAAAGAAAAATCTGATGGAACTTTTGAGTGGCATAAAGCCCGTCTTGTAGGTGATGGGAAGACACAATAGGTTGGTGTAGATTGCGGGGAAACATTCAGTCCAGTGGTCAAACCGACTACTATCAGAACAGTTCTTAGTCTGTCTCTCTCAAAAGGATGGTCACTTCATCAATTGGATGTAAAAAATGACTTCCTCCATGAACACCTTAATGAGACTGTTTACATGCACCAACCATTGGGATACAGGGATCCTAAATACCCCAGCCATATGTGTTTGCTCAACAAATCATTATATGGCCTCAAGCAGGCCCCCAGGGCTTGGTATACGCGGTTTGCAGATTTTGTGTCACGCATGGGTTTCTCGCACAACCGTTCAGATAATTCACTATTTATCTATCATCAGGGTAATCATATTGCTTATCTTCTTGCATATGTGGATGATATTATTCTAACAACATCTTCAGACTCTCTTCGAAAGAATATCATGTCACAACTTAGTTCTGAATTTGCTATGAAAGATCTTGGCCCACTTTACTACTTTCTAGGGATTGCTGTGACCCGACATACATGTGGATTATTCCTCTCCCAGAAGAAGTATGCATCAAAAATTGTGGAACGAGCTGGGATGTCTTTCTGTAAACCTTCGGCAACTCCGGTCGACACAAAGTCAAAATTGAGTGCCATCTCTAGCAAACCTTTTGCTGATCCAACGTTATGCCGCATCCTAGCAGGAGCTTTACAGTATCTCACATTCACCAGGCCAGATATTACCTATGCAGTGCAATAAGTGTGTCTATTCATGCATAATCCAATGGAAGAACATATGCATGCTCTGAAATGCATTGTGCGATATATTCAGGGCACTCTGGAGTATGGATTACATCTATACCCGTCCTCTATTTCCAAACTTGTTACTTATACTAATGCAGATTGAGCAGGCTGTCCGGATACAAGACGATCCACCTCCGGGTATTGCATCTTCCTTGGTGACAAATTAATCTCATGGTCCTAAAAAAGGCAGGCCACGGTATCACGCTCAAGTGCTGAAGCAGAATATCCTGCTATGGCCAATGTTGTATCTGACTCATGTTGGATTCGGAACCTATTACTTGAACTTCATTGCCCTATTCCGACTGCAACAATAGTATACTGTGATAATATTAGTGCAATCTACCTCTCAGGGAATCCCATCCACCATCAACGCACAAAACATATTGGGTTAGATATTCATTTTGTACGTGAGTAGGTGGCTCGCGGACAAGTTCGGGTGCTGCATGTCCCAACGCGACATCAAATTGCAGATATCTTCACAAAAGGACTTCCGCTGATATTATTTGAAGATTTTAGGGACAGTCTCAGCATTCACCGCCCTCCAGCTTCGACTGCGGGGGAGTATTAGAATATTATGTTAATAATATTAGGATTTTGTATTAATGTAGTATCATATTATATATGGTAGGTAGTAAAATGTTATTTAGGAATATTATGTAAGTAAGGTAGAAGATTATTAGGAATTGATTAGGAAGATTAGGCATGATTGACTCTTCCTAATTGATGCATATTGTGTATATATTGAACCTTTGAAAGATGAATATATTGAGGAAAATATTCTACTTACCCTAGAATTATTACATATTATTCCTTTCAAAGGTGAAAGAAGTATTGTTTTCCAAAATCAAATGGTTAAGGGGGTTAAATAAAATTCAATATCTCTATATATATAACTTTAATTTTTAACTTATACAGATTAATATTGTAGAAAGTTGTTTATACTATCTTAGGTCATTCAAAATATATCAACAGTAACTCTCCATGAAAAAGTAAGATGTGAAATCCTAAAAAAAGAGGGGTTACCAATTCTTATAATAAGTAAAAATGATATAATATTATAAAAATTCACTCCATTATTGAATATGTTAATGAATGCATTTGCTATGTTATTCATCTTTTTGAATATGTTCTAATGTTGATCACATTTATGTAAATGTTTGGAAATTGAACCATAATATGAAATGCAAATATGATGTTGACATGTTTTCAAAATAATTTTTTAATCATATTTTTGTATATTGAATAAACATGTTGTGTTCACATAAGCTGCATGTTATGGTTTCAAAGACTTCTCCGGGCATTAGTGAGTCATCTATGAAACTTATTGAGTGTGCATTGTACTCACTCCACCCATTTTATGTTTTCTCTACAGATGTAGAAGTTGAATCAAAGACAGGTCCATCATTAGCTTTTCAGATTTGCGTGGTGGCATGTTTGACATTTCATTCTTTGTATCAGGTTGCATCGCGAAGATACACTTATATTCTTTTGTTCATCTAGTGACTCATGACTAAACCTAATTGTGGGTTATTCTTTTTGGTAAATATATGTTGGCATCTTGGGACTTGAATTTTTATATGTTGTGATGATATTAAGACTTTACGTGTAACTATGTTTTACATTTTTTGATATAAATGTTGCATGATGGTACAAGGGAGATTTGATCCCCTCATGTATTTATGGTTATGTTGGATGCTAGTTCGCGCTGCGAGGTTTAGATAGTCGAGTGCCGATCATGTGTCTTATAAATTTGAGTGTGAACTTGGTACTAAAGTCTAATATTTTAGAAATGTTCTAGAGACAGTCATGAGTTGTATTTTTGTTGAGTCCCTCTTATTGATGTATTCTACAACCATTGTTGAGTAGCTGGTGGTTCGACGATCATGAGCTTACATTAAAATTTTGATGATTTGATAACTGATGTACTCAAAACAATCATCTGGAGGTATAAGAAGAAAATAATTTGAAGAACCAAACATCCAATCATATCTCCAAAGGACTTAGCGAAGTAGTCACAACATTCAGCAGAACTGCTGAAATGAACTGGTCCTTACGCAATTGGAGACTTAAACTATTTCATGTAGACTTGGACTAAATAGAATATTGACTGATTCCTATATAATGAAGTGTCACGATCCAAAATCAGAGGCCGTGATGGTGCCTAACTATCCCACCATTAGGCAGTCCAAACCCAACCATAACAATCCAATCGAATTACTTAAAGCATAAAGTAAAGAATCATATAAATTATCTAATATTAAGTCTCATATATAAGGAAGTGAGTAATAACAACACTATCCAAGATTTGTGTCACAAGTACAAGAGCCTCGACGAAATACATACATGTCTAAAATAAAAAAAATAATGTCTGAAAAAGCCAATACATTCTCTGAATACAAAAAGATAGAATAAAAGAAAAGGAATAGGCAGAGATGTGGGCCGCAGAACAACCAAACATCTCACCACTACTTAGGATCAATCACACTCAGAAAGCTCCAAGAGGTGAACTCGTACTCAGAATCAAATCTGCACCACAAGAGAGTGCATCAAGTATAGTATGAATACGAAATCACGTGTACCTAGTATATTTCATAAACCGACAACAAAAGAAGTTGTGATGAAATAATTAAGAAAAGATCAGTTATGCCATTACCAACTTACCTTATCCGGGAAACCATTACATGTCCATATTAGGACCATTATTACTTATTAAGTCGATTCGACAATCAATTAGATTAGTAAGCAATTAGGGAAGGCAGATAACTCAATTAGCCAATTAGAAGAAAAAATACAGATATGCAATCAAGGAAAGAATGATAATATGAAGCAAAGAAAATGCACTGACATGTCTCTACCAACGCCCAAGCCTATATATACACGACACTCCTAGGCAATCTTTGGATGTTCGTGATCCATGGTGTACGCACGAGGTCCGTATATCCGTTTTAGGCGTATAACCCGATGCAACCAATATATATATATATATATATATATATATATAATCTGTTGCAAGCATGCAACTTGAGTCAACCATAAAATAATCTGTTGCAGGCGTGCAATCCGAACCAACCATATGCAAGTGTATGATATATCACATAAGACAACAATCATCTCAAATATGAACTTAATATGTCAAGGTTCAACAATTTCAACAACAATGCTGACTTAATAACCTACAATTCATTATCTTATTTCAAGTGTACGAGTCCTTATTGACCAAATATAACCACATATTAGAATACAATACACATAGAACGTAACAGTTAATGCCCGTATGCTTTGGCATTCTCATATTACAATCCGTAATACAAAGTAATATAATTTTCCATTCATACACTGGTACTCGTACCAATGCTCATCACATCACGGATATGAGAACTACTGTTACGCCCTTACCCCTTTATTATTTTTTTTATTTTTAATCTTTACTTAACAAAAACGTCCCTCAAACGAAATCTAGAAAGTTTTAACAAGCCTCAAAAGCCGAGCAAACGCCTCATGAATCTCAAGATTTTGCCTTTCATTTCTGTAAAGTTTCGAAACGCTCCCAGTCTATTAATATATGTTATTTGTGAGTAATCCAGTCCGTAGACACCCATACTTCCATACTTTGATTCAAAATCCAAAATAGACCCGAAAAGGTGACCCCAAGCCCATAAGGTCAAACTTGAATTTCTTTCAGAATTGGTTTATTCATAATCTAATAGTCTAAATCCAGGAAATGAGCTAAAACTATCCACAATTCAATCTCGAAATCAAAGAAATACCTAATTTCTACTCTACGGCTAAAACCCCCAATGTCCCACTCAAAATCATGAATTAATCAATAATGTAATGGAATAAATCAATAGAAATCGACAAAAAAATAGATTAGAAACCTACTCCCAAGTTGAATCGTGAAAGTTGCCTTTGAAATCACTCCAAACCGAGTTCTAGAACCCATGATATGAAATTATGAAATGAATTTGAAGTTGGAAAACTAAATTTCCCAGCTATGAAATGAGACTTTACGATGGCAACAAAAATGAGCCCAACGGCTGGCTAAGTCATAAATCACATTCCGGACTTATTAAAATCAACAAATTCTCATTTAACCTCATTAATCCCCGGTATTGTCTTTGGTCAAAATTTCTTAGTTCCTAACTTAAAAACTTCCAATTTAACAAAAGTTTCTCCGAGATGCACCCGATTGCCTCGGGAACCATGCCATCCATCTCCGCAAATCACGAATGCCATTTTAAAGCTATAGAAAATGATTTGGTGAAAAATAAGACCAAAAGCTCAAGAGGACCTGGAGGGTTGTTACATCATCTACCACTTAAGTGCACGTTCATCCACGAACTTAAAGGAAAAATAAGCACATGAACTCTAAAAAAACTGGGGATATCTGATTCGCATGTCCGACTCAGTCTCCTAATTGGCTTCCTTAATCAGACAATACTTCCATTAAACCTTTAATGAAGCAATTTCCTTTTACCTCAACTTCCAAATTCGCCTATCTAAGATAGATACAGGTTTCTCCTCAAAAGTCAGATTCTGATCAAATAACACCAAATTCCATTAAATCATATGAGAACAATCCTGATGGTACTTTTTCAGCATTGAAGTATGAGATACAGGGTGAACGTCTAACAAACCAGGTGGTAATGCCAACTCATAAGCTACCTCATCGATATGCTAAACAATCTCAAAGGGTCCAACATAGCTCGGACTCAACTTGCCCTTATTCCTTAACCTCATCACACCCTTCTTGGGTGAAGCCTTCAACAAGACTTGCTCTCCAACCATGAATACCATATCCCGAACCTTCCGATCCGCATAACTCCTTTTCCTACTCTGAACCATGAGAATTCTATCCTGAATCAACTTAACCCTGTCCAAAGACTCTCTCAACAGATCTGTACCCCCTGCTCTAACCTCAAAAGCAACAAACTAACCTACCGAATATCGACATATCCTACCATACAAAGCCTCGAACAATGCCATCTTAATGCTCCAATGGTAGCTATTGTTGTATGCAATTTCAGCTAAAGGTAAAAACTGATCCCAATGACCACCAAAGTCGATCACACATGCCCGCAAAATATCGTCAAGGACCTAAATAGTCCGCTCAGACTGTCCATCAATCTGCAAGTGAAATGACGTACTAAGATCCACTCGGGTACCCAACCCTTTTTGCATAGACCGCTAAAAGTGAGATATAAATTGCGTGCCCCGATCCAAAATGATAGAAATAGGCAACCTATGCAATCAAAGTATATCCTAAATGTAGATCTTGGCCAACATCTATGAAATGTAGGTAGTCTAAACTGGAATGAAATACACTAACTTGGTCAACCGATCCACATCGACCCAAATAGCATCAAATTACCCCCTACCATGCAATCCTTAGCAATCCACTCCCACTTGCACTTAGGTATGGGCATCCTCTAAGTCACTCACCACGCTTTTGATGTTCATACTTCACCTGACAATTCAGACATTGAGATACAAAATCCATTGTATCTCTCTTTATTCGACACCACCAATAATGTTTTTCAAGTCACGATACATCTTAGTAGCCCCTGGATGAATAGAATATCTCAAACTATGGGCCTCTTTCATGATAAACCTAGTCAGATGACTTGTCCAAGAAACATAATTATGACATTTGATCCTCAAAACTCCCTTATTATCTAGTTTCACATCTTTGGCTTCTGCTTGTAACACTTTTTCCCGAATCTTACATAACTTCTCGTCATCAAACTGTTGAACCCGAATATGCTCTAATAAGGACGACATCGCTTCCTCATAAGCCAGGACCCTACCAGATTTCAAAAAATCAATTCTTATGAAGTTATTGGCCAATAAATGGAAATCCATAAACAAAGGACGTTCTCCCCCACCTATAATGAAGTTAGATTATCCATACGCAATGCTTTTTTACTCAAGGCATCCGCCGCAACATTAGCCTTTCCAGATGATACAGAATAGTCATGTCATATTCCTTGAGCAACTCCAACCATCTTCGTTGCCTTAAATTGAGATCCCTCTGATTGAATATACATACTAGAGACTTCGATGATCTATGAACGCCTCACACTGTACATCATAGAGGTAATTCCTTCAAATCTTCAATGCAAACACTACCACCGCCATTCCAAGTCATAAGTGGGGTAGTTCTTCTCGTGAACCTTCAACTATCTTGAAGCATATGCTATCACCTTCCTTTTTTTTGCATCAATACACAACCCAGACTAACCTGAGAAATATCAAAATCCACTGCAAAGCTCTCCCCCGCCACATGTAATGTCAAAATAAAAGTGATAGTCAATAAAGTCTTGAGCTTTTGGAAGCTCACCTCACACACATTGGAACACTGAAAAAACATTTCGTTTTGGGCCAACCTAGTCAATGGATGAAAAACCCTTCATAAATAGCTGATAATAACCCGTGAGGCCTATAAAACTTTGAATCTCAATAACCAAAGCTGGTCTGACCCAATACCAAACCACCTCAATCTTCTTGGGATCCACCATAATATTTTACTTGGACACTACATGCCCTAATAACACCGTTGAACTAAGCCAAAACTCACACTTCAAAAACTTGGTTTAAAGTTTTTTTTCCCTTTAGAATTTCAAGCATGATCCTCAAATACTGCTCATGCTCATCTCTACTACGAGAGTAAATCAATATGCCATCGATTAACATAATCACAGAAGTCCTCCTAAATCTACTAAGAGTATACAAGCAGGTGAAAAGATGAAGACGCTCGGGTATAACCACCCATAGGAGAAAAAAACTGGTCGTCATCTTGATTCAGTCATAAGAATCCAAATATTATGAAAGAATGCTCTCTATGACAAGAAGACCATTCTCTACATTTGTCAAAATGTGAGAAGTCATAGAAGATGGTCTCAAGTCTAGAAGGGTCATTAGTTTGACCAAAGTCATCCATCACAACTCGGGGCTCATCTGAAAAAAGAAGGAGGATGTACCTAACTTCTCTTATATTCCCTGTCCCAAGATCATAACGAAGGAAAAACTACATTCGTCCTTAAGAAATTATCAATCGTTTGCCTCCTAGCAATTATGCACCGACTCTATACAACCCACCTTTAATTTTCTATGCCCAGCCAAGTTACCAGATACCAGCAAATGCCCAAGCACCCTCCCTAGTTTACTAAGCTTCACAACCAAATTACGAAGCACCATTCAAATTACCCTACTTAAAACCAAATTCCCAAACTCGACAGCCAAACGACTAAGCACCAACACTGAATTATCAAAACTATCCTCCACCCACCACATATAACTTACCACGTCCTAATTTTGAGAGAAAGCCGACTCAAATATTTACCCCACTTGTTGAGGCACAAATTTGATTATTTGAAAGATTGAGTGCAGAGGCAGTGATTTAACCTACCACACCAAAATCGGCTAATGCAGGAACCCATTTCTATCGAGTCAACCAAAACTATGCCTATCATTCTGGCAGAGTTGGACACAACACGGAGGGCTGCATCAAGCTCAAGCATAAAATTCAAGACATGATTGACAGGAACAGAATAACGATCCAGACTACATCACCCAATGTCAACACCAACCCATTACCCAATCAATTGAAAGATAGAAATCAAAGGAGGCCGATCATAGAAAGTGAGGCTGAAGACTTCTGGCGAAGAATGCAATTAAAAAAAATACTCTATCATCGAGCATTTGAAGAAAAATCTAGGCCAGATCTCTATAATGGCACTATTGTAAAGATATCCTCAAAACCACCAAGCACTAATGAGAGTATTAGATGAAGCCCATGTACCCACAGGGACAAGTAGTGAAAGTTTGGCTGACATGGTAGCCCGTGTTATAGGAAATCACCTTTCGCCGGGATGAGTTGCCAAAAGAAGGGGTGATGCAAAACAAATCACTCCATATACTAGTGAAATGCAGAGATAAGATTGTAGATCTTGTGCTCGTTGACAAATGGGCAGGCCTTAACATTTGTCCTGAATCCACTCTTGTTCAACTGGGCTATGACTTGGGAAAGATATGCCAAAGCACATGAATGTGAGAGCTTTTGATGGCGCTCAATGGGATACCATTGGAGAGATCGACCTATGCATCCAGATGGTGCCTAATGAGTTCGCCATTGAGTTTCAAGTCATGACAACAACTACCAACTACAACCTGCTATTGGGCAGACCTTAGATTCACATGACCAGAGTAGTGCCTTTATCTCTATATCAATATCTGAAATTCGCTTGGGAAGACTACGTGATTGTGATTGATGAAGAAGAAATAATTTATAGCTACCCTTATAACTCCATCCCAATGATTGAGGGAATTCCTGGAGGTTTGAATTTCCATATAGTAGAGTTAGTTGGGGCTACCTATATAGAAGCTTCCCAGAAAATACCAATGCCGATAGTATACAAGATGTTTGCCACCACCCTACTTCAAAATGGTTTTGACCTAGGAAAAGGACTGGGGAAGGGTCTCCATGGCATAGTCGAGCCAATCCCAATCCTTTAGAACAACTTCAATTTTGACCTAGGATATGTCCTCAATGATGAAGAAGCCTCCAAAGATGGCCAAAAGAAGAGGGCCCATTCGAGTCTGCACAAGTTACTTCTGAAGTTGTACCAGTCATTTCTAGTCTAAATGTCGCTGCTTAGTGAAGAGGGTCTAGAGGAAGGAATATGA
This sequence comes from Anisodus tanguticus, assembly GCA_034509755.1. Taxonomy (NCBI): domain Eukaryota; kingdom Viridiplantae; phylum Streptophyta; class Magnoliopsida; order Solanales; family Solanaceae; genus Anisodus; species Anisodus tanguticus. Next base: position 22,310,912 of record CM067557.1, read on the forward strand.
ATGCTGATCTAAGAAGAAGATCGTGATGTGATCCTAAAAGAATGCACCAAAGCACCCACCATGCTGATCCGGGCGAGCGATTGTTCAACTTGACTTCTACCCCACATTTTGTTCCTCGAGTGACTCGTTAGAGAAGATGAATTTTATATTTCTAAAATCGGTGTGGGTTGGATAAGGCCCGATCGCCCACCATTTTCATTTTAATTACCTTGTGATATTTTCAAAAAGGAAATGACTCGATATTGATCTGAGTCAGGACCACAAATTGTACCCTATTTTACAAAATTCAATAAAAGTCTCAATTTATCTACTCTTGCGCAAATTGTCATTCCGTGAGTTCAATGAGTCAGACAATGGGATAAAGAAGAATAAGAGGAATATGATGAAGATACCATATTACCAGAGTACCTCACCGAAGAGCTAGAACATTTTGAGAACAAACAAAAGCCCAACTGGATGAGACCAAGGTAGTCAATTCGGGACACGATAAGTCAGCTAGAGAGACAAAGATAAGTGTGCACTTGATAGCTCATCAGAAAGAAGAATTGGCGGATCTGCTAAAAATATACATGGACATCTTCGTCGTGTCCTACGGTGACATGTCCGGACTAAGCACCGATACCGTGTCCTACAAACTACAGATCAATCTCGGGTCCAGTCTAGTAAAGCAAAATATTAGGAAATTCAAACCCGATCTAAGCATCAAAATAAAAGATGAAGTTGAGAAATAGATCAAGTCTGAAGTGGTCTACGTGACTTCATACTCGACCTAGTTAGCCAACACCATGCCCGTGCCAAAGAAATATGGTATGATCAAAATATGTGTGGACTACCAAGATCTTAATAGGGCTACTCCTAAATATAACTTTCAGCTTCCAAATATCTATATACTCATTGACAATTGCGTAAAGAACGAGCTACAATCATTTATGGATTGCTTTACAGGTTATCACCAGATTTTGATGAGCGAGGAAGATGCAAAGAAAATAACCTTCATCATGCTTTGGGGAGTTTACCATTACAGAGTAATGCCATTCGGTCTGAAGAACGCTGACACCACTTATATGAGGGCTATGGCCACCATCTTCCATGACATGATTCACAAATAAATTAAGGTCTACATAGATGACATCTCATCATGTCATAAGAGAGTTCCAATCACCTCGCGTATCTATAAAAATTCTTTGATAGACACCGGATATATAGCTTGAAGTTGAATCCAGCCAAGTGCGCATTGGAGTACCCACCAAAAAGTTACTCGGATTCATAGTCAATTGAAGGGGCATAGAGCTAGACCTTTCCAAGATCAAGGCCATACAAGAGTTACCTCATCCAAAGACTAAGAAAAAGGTCATGAGTTTTCTGGGCAGGTTAAAATACATCAACCAGTTCATAGCGCAGTCAACAATAATCTATGATCCCATACTCACGCTATTAAAGAAAGACGTGCCAATGAAATGGACAGAAGAGTGTCAAAAAGCTTTTGACACTATCAAGAGATACATTTCCAATTTATTAGTGTTGGTACCACCCAGGCCCAAAAGTCCACTACTGCTATACTTATTGGTGTCAGAAACCCAAGCCCAAAAGTCCACTTCTGGACTACATATACATATTTCGCCAGCACATGCCCGTTGGAAAGTTGGCCAAATGACAAATGCTATTAAGCGAGTTCGATATTGTGTATGTAGTCCAAAAAATGGTCAAAGGTCAAACTTTAGTTGATCACCCCAGAGAGAATCCAATTGATGAGGAATACGAGCCACTCAAGACTTACTTCCCTAATGAAGAATTATTGACAGTAGATGAAGACATAGCCGAGCCATATCCAGGATGGAGAATTTTCTTCGACGGCGCAGTGAATTACAAAGTGATCGGAATTGGAGCGACATTAGTATCAAAATCTAGGCAACACTATCCAATAGCCAAAAAAATTAAATTTAAATGTACCAACATTATGGAAGAATATGAGGCTTGCATTCCGGGCCTCCGAATGTATTTCGACATGGATATATAAGAGTTGTTGGTGATAGGTGATTCAGACATGTTAATTCATCAAGCACAAGGAGAATGGGCTACAAAGAACACCAAGATCCTGCCGTATGTGGACCTCTCACAAATATTATGTAAAAGGTTCAGAAAGTTTGAGTATAGATATACATTGAGAGCACAAAATGATTTTTTCGATGCTCTCGCTACCATTGTATCGATGATGTAACACCCGAAAAGTAGTCACATAGACTCACTCAAGATAAGTATAAGGGAGGGGTACACCTATTGTTCTCATATGGAGCATAACTGGATGGCAAACCTTGGTACTTTGACATAAAACTGTATTTAGAGAAGGGAGAATACCCCAAGAACATCACAAACAAATAGAAGAAAATAATCCATAGAATGTCCAACATATTTTTTCTCAGAAAAGAAGTCCTCTACAAATTAAATCCTATCCTCGAATTACTAAGATGCATGGATGCCATAGAAGTGGCAAAACTACTCGAAGAAGTACATATCGGAACCTACGGGCCACATATGAATGAACTCATACTGGCCAAGGAAATTCTATGGACCAGTTATTTTTTGATAACGATGAAAATAGACTGTAGTAGATTTGTTCAATGATGTTATCAATGTCAGATCCACAGAGATTTGATAAAAGTTCCACCGAGTGAGCTTAATAAAATGAGCTATTTTCGGTTGTTCACAACTTGGGGTATGAATGCCATTGGTCTTATCGAGCCTGCCGTATCTAATGGGCATCGATTCATCTTGATCGCCATAGACTGTCACACCCCAACCTTGGGGGTGTGGCCGGCTCTCAGTGCCTTGACAGCCCGAGCATACCACCTCTATATCATAACGTGAACGTATAACCGTCTGGGATGACAAGACCTCAGAATGATAATCTCAAAGGGCTTTGAATAAAATAACCTATAGCAATAGTCAACTAATCAACATATATGTAACAAGGCCAGCAAGGCCGTACGTAACAACTATACAACGGCCACTAGTTTGCAAGCCTCTAGGAGTAATACAACATATTATCAGGTCGAGACAGGGCCCCCAAAATGCCCATAGTACAAAATAGCATATGGATAACTCGGACTTGGTAATAGTCCAGAAGGAAGTGGAGCTCACCAACAAAAACTGATATCTAAAAGAAGCCTATGGTAGAGGGTCATCTCCTCGTCTGCCTGAACCTGCGTGGCATAAAACACAGTGTCCCCCGACAAAAGGGATGTTAGTACGAATAATGTACTGAATATGCAAGACAGTAATAAAACATAATAATAAGAAATTATAAAAAGACGGATATGAATCAACCTGAATCTCAGAAATACCCCTTAGGGCCATGGTATGTATAATGATCATACTTATGCTATAATCTCATTCTATAACACTACATCGACATTGTAACTCAAACCGTTCAACTGTCCAACTGATCAGTGGTAACTGCCCGACCGACCGTAGCTTGGTGGTGTCTGCCTTACCGATGGTAATTAACGATACACAACTTCCCAACCGGTGGTAAATACATCACTGCCCAACCAATATTCGTTCGATGGTGTTCATAGTCTACTGTAATGGTAATAGAACTTTTGGCTTCTCTAGCTAGTAAGACTTTTCTCTTCCTTTAGAACAACACTTGGTCGACTTCCCAAATAACTCTTTTCGACACGCTTCTTCTAGGAGGTACATGAGAGATGAAATTTAGATACCTAGCTTACAAACCAACCTATACAGAACATGATATCAAGAGGAAAGTACTCCCAACAAGGGACAAATAAGATTCGGTAACATTCAATAGAATCAATAACATGAACAGTAATAACTTAACATGAATAAAGTCATTTTGGAGGGACGTTCGTTTACGTTTCATTTTTATTGAATTCATACCAAAAAGAAGGAAAGGATAGCCTTAACATACCTTAATTCAATCCTTTGAATCACTCATGACAATTCACTCCCTCTTATAGACACCTAACCTCGGGTTCTTCCTCATTAGTAGTTGTCTCGCGGGTTACATATGACCCCAAAAGTGATGTTCTCTTTTTTGATCTTAAATACCCGATACCAAATTATCAATATCTGACTACCGTGACTGAACTATGTTCCTTCAGAGAGTAGAATTTTGGACTATTTTCAAGGATTACATAATGATGATATGCTCTTATTACACATGAAATGTTTATATGTATGGAAACGAGATTAGCGGTGTGTAAGAGTTATCCTAGGAATTCTTTAGTAGAAACAAATACTTGGTCCACTACTAGAAATGTGGCTGATTATAGTCCACACGTGTTATACTATAGCTTTGCTAAAAAAAAAAAATTAATTTAACATATAAATAAAATGGAGGGCCTGCCTAGATGTATTTATGGTGGCAACTCATATATATATATATATATTATATCCCATACTTCCTCTTTTAAAGAAAAGACGTGTCCGCTAAAAGGTAATATAATACATTTTATTTTCTCCTACAAATGTGATTAGTAGGGAAGGAAAAGATAGTGTCCATATTTGGCATATTCTTACTTTACACATGTCATATATGCATTAAAAATACTATGAATCATCAACAACTTAATGCCATATTTAAACTAACTAATGCCACATGTCAACTTATAAATCCAAAACTTATTTCATTATCTATGATTAAAAATCATCATCCACGAATATTTATCCAAGTTTATGTTTGCCTTTCTCCGAGTTTCGACGAACTTACTTTCTTATATTCGTTTGACCTCTAACTTTTCTAACTCATACAATACATGATTGTAACCACTTTTAAACTTTAGATTAGCCTAGCTTCCGAGCTTGTGTGAGCTAACTCATGACGTAACTTAGCGTATGTAACATAGACTACTTTACCAAGTGGATGGAAGCCACATCACATAAGTCAGTCACGAATAAGGTGGTACCCGATTTTGTGTGAAGTAACATTATATGTCGATTCGACATACCAAAGTCCATCATAACAGATTACGGGGCTAATTTAAACAATCATTTGATAAAGGATATTTATGAACTGTTCCATATTACTAACCAGAATTCCAACGCCTACTGGACACAAATAAATGGAGCCGTTGAAGCAACCAACAAGAATATCAAGAGGATACTAAGGAAAATGACAGATACCTACAAGTGTTAGCAAGAGAAGCTGCCATATGCCCTGTTGGGATATCAAACAACAATCCAAACCTCAATGGGAACAACACCGTACTCATTGGTTTATGGCACCGAAGCAGTTATACCATCTGAAGTAGAGATACACTTATTCAGAATCATCCATGAAGCACAGTTAGATGATGTAGAATGGGCTCAAAAAAGATATGAGCAATTGTCATTGATCGACTAGAAAAGAATGATCATCATGTGTCATGACCAATTATACTAGTAAAAGATGATCTACGTATTCATCAAGAGAGTCAAAGCATGAATTTTCCATATTGGGCAATTGGTACTCAAGCGCGTATTCCCCATCAAGACGAGTACAAAGGAAAGTTCATACCAAAGTGGCAAGGACCATACATTGTACGCAAGGTACTCTCGAGAGGAGCATTGATCTTGGAAGAAATGGACGACCGAGAATGGACTAAAGAAATCAACTCAGATGCAGTCAAGAGATACTTATGCATAAGAAGATGCATTTTTCATGTTTTTATTCGCATCAGTTTCTTGTATGCACTACGCCTGACCTACCTCTTATGGCAGAGGTGCGTAGAAAACCCATATCGGGTTTGGTCTTCTCTTGTAATAGAAAATCCAAATGAAATTCCTTATAATATGAACTGTGTGATGAACTTATTTCCCAAGGTGGGATAAGTAGGCAGTCCATGTAGTACTCGGTTACATATTTAGAAAAAAATATATCATTCCTCTTATATTTGAACTACACTCGACCTGGTTCCTATCATTACGGGATATGTTGGCACTTTATGAGTGGACTCGCACCACCCAAAAAACCTAAACACCCTTAGGGAGCCACTGTTCAGAATTTTAAAGAAGATTTCAACAATTCATTCACAAGATTTCGCACGAGAGGTCACGATGCAACTTCAACTAGGCTAAATTTTTTAGAGGATTTCAAAAATTTCTTTACAAGATTCAGCATGAGAGGTCGACGATGCAACTTCAACTGGAGAAGAATTTTTGAGAGGGTCTAAAAAATTCCTTCACAAGAGTCAGCGTGGGAGTTCGCCGACACAGTTTCAACTGAGGCAAAATTTTGAGAGGATCTCAAAAGTTGTTTTACAAGATCAACATGAGAGGTCACTGCCACAATTTTAATTGGGGTAGAATTTTTTATAGGATCTCAAAAATTCCACCACAACAAGCGAAGGATCGCAAAGGCTCCGTAATGGAACACCGCAGATGACTGGGAAGGAATTCTCATTCGAATTATGTGTGTCATGACAATGATGGCAAAATGCTTTTGAAACTTTATTCTTTTGGTACAACTAATATTTCAAATCCTTATTTTTAATTCATCTTTTATACTACCATGGTTCGAAGAACAATACAGGTATTGCATCCATCTAAATAAAGGAACGACACGTTGAACATCAGACGACACAGATCAACCTCATTAAAAACTCACATTTTTTCTGTGGATGTAGGTTCACCGAAGTCGTCAAGTGGATGAAGATTTTATTTGCTCACCGTTTGTTCATTTGTAAGTGATGCCAAAGACAAGTGAGGAACAGTTCGCATGGGAGACTCCAACTGAAGCCATGCCATAACCTCTCCTAGAGGGCTATAGTACTGAGGAAACGTCATAAGGGCAGCACAATCTAGCCGAAAGGGATATAATATGGAAAGAGCGTCATAAGGACGTCATAACCTAGCCAAGAGGGCTATCATATGGACGACGCATCACAAGGATGACATAACCTAGTCAAAAGGGATATAATATAGATGAAGCGTCATAAGGACGGAACAATCCATCCAAAAAGGGATATAAATGGATGAAGCATCATAAGGACCGAACAAGCTAGACAAAAGGGCTATATAAAGGATAAAACGATATATCCGGCCAAGAGGGTCATAGCCTACATAGAGTGAGGAGGAAGGATGATTCAGCCAAAAGGCCATATCTGCTCATGCATTTGTATCACCGAGTGGGACATTCATACAAACATCGCCGAGAGGGCATTCATACAAATATTCCCGAGAGGGTCATTCATACAAATATTTCCAAAAGGGTCATTCATACAAACATCACTGAGAGGTCTATTCATACAAACACAACGAAGAAGGCCATTCATACAAACTCAGTCGAGAGGGCCATTCATACAAACACAACCGAGAGGGACATTCATACAAATATCACTGAGAGGGGATTTATACAAATATCACCGAGAAGGGATTCATACAAACATTACCGAGAGAGCCATTTGTCACACCCCAAATAGAAGAGGTGTAGCTGACACCCGGTGCCTTACTTAACCCCGAGCATACAATCTGTAACTTGTGAGCATCTGGAAGTTTATAAGTATATTGTAAACTAATCATAACATCTAGGCCGATAAGGCCTCCATAGATATCTACAACAACAACTAAAACAAATATATATAATGGTCGATAAGGCTACGATGCTGACGTAGTATACACAACACATATCTACAAGCCTCTAAAAAAGAATACAATTGTACTGTGGCCGAGACAGGGGCCCGGCCTACCCATCATCACTATAAGCATATCAATAATTTAAATCCGGTAACTCTGAATGACATGAAGCTTACCATTCAAGATGAGCTTGGCATCGCCTAATGAGGAGACATGTCTATCTACCTCTAAGACTCGCACACATGAAATGTAGCGCTCCCTGCAAAAGGGACGTCAGTACGAATAGATGTACTGAATATGTAAGGCAACTGAATAACTGAAAGCTGAACTGAAACTATAAGCATAATAGCTAAACATATCGGGAGATAGAAGAGAAGTTACCTTGTTGTTAGGTCAACATATGTATACAAATTCAAATCCCAAGAATAGAAAGTTATTTGTTAGGTCATATTTTTATCCTAGTTGTTGCCTATAAGACACATAAGACCCCATAATTATACATTAATTACCATGAGCAATCTTATCTAGGTGTCACCACTAGATCACACAATAACATTAGTCACATACTTGTTTTATATAATAGTCCCACATGTACATTTATCCACATATATTTATCCACTTAATTAATTTTTTCATCTCAATTCACTTAAATAATAATAATTTTTAACACATCTCATGTATTCATTATCATGCTAATGTCATATAACACTAGTCCATAGCCTCTTTTGGTACACACAAAAAATTATTTTCAATCACCATGGCCACACTTGTTAAGTCCTAAATTGAATCGGAACATCATCCTTTTATACTCTGAGCTCTCGATCTACATGCATGAGTATGACAAAAATTCCATATGCTCTATATAACTTATTCAATATTTCAAACTTCGATGAAACTTATTCTCTCCGATTCATTTAACCTCTAATCCCCACATAACCTCTTTAACACCATTATAAATCTTTTGTGCTAAGATACGGGGTGTTACATATATCCTCTAATTATTTTAGTATAAACTAAATAAATGAGATGAACTTCAAACTTTCTAGGTGGTGAACGTTAGTAGAGATTATAATGTATAAACAATAAAAGTTAGGCAGAAAATTTTTCCTCAATACATCTCATATGTGGAAGGATTCTGTCCAAACGTTTTCCCCTTACAACAAGGTATAGTACCCATAAAAATACATTTACACGTTGGTATAAAAACATAAATTCCAACTTAGAAAGATTTAGTAAAATATTCATAACTTCTAGTAGAAATGTCTCAATAACAAACTATTTAAAGCGACGGAAACTAGACTTACAGATATTCGATTTGGTGGGTGTATAACCCCATAATTCCAAGTATATTGGAAGTAAAGCTCAGTGACATCTGACCCAAATTCCAGTGAACTTATGACCGTAACTTGCGATAATCTTTGCTGACTTCCGATTTACAACTCGGTTTACTTCAAAACTTAACATAAGACTATTATATGATTCAAATATCTTGTGACACGACCTTCTTGTCATGTCTAGCACTTCTAGTCTTATCTCAAAAGTACAAGTTATAACATTGAGCTTATGTGAACTAACTTGAGACACATCTTAATGTACGGAAATTTGAGATGTAACATCCTCCCCTACTTAGAAACATTCATCCTTGAATGTAGAGACGAGTTTGAGAGAAACCAACTCTTAAAGGGTTTCCAAAAACTTTGATAGAATCTCTCCTGTAAACAGGACTATCCCTGTCAAACAGCCAGAAAACATACTACTTGCTTCACAGGACCGTACATTATTTGGCCTCACATGGCCATTAAGCATAGAGTATAAATACCGTAGGTTATAAGCCACCTATAATTATAGCTCAGGATCTGGCTGCACTATGGCACCTCTATTTTAGTTCATCATTTAACTATAAGATTCATAACGAGTTATTTCTGAAGATTCATGTAGGTGGAGGAAATCTACCACATTACGTGAAACAGACATAAGAGCACTCCTTTGTTCTACCTTCGTAGCTCATCGGGTAATATCATTAAAAAAAGACAAGGAAGCAAATGGGAGATCCATGACATTTCAGTCTACCGCACCTTAAATGGGAGAGGGGATATATAATGGTAATTCTACAAGACTCCACATTCTTTTTATTTCTTCCTAGAACTTATCTGTATACACAAAGGACAACATACTCTTCGTAGATCTTGCCTTATCATTTAGGAGATTACTCTTTCATGGAAAAGCTTACAAAGTGACAATGTCGATAAAATTCAACTGAGGTAGCAGCCTAAATCCCACCCTCTTAGTTGTCTGCTCATTTGAACATACTTCACGTGATCCACTAAAACTATTAACTCACGGACCTAATGTCACGACCCAAAATGGAGGGCCGCAATGGGCACCTGGATCCCACCCGCCGGGTACCGCCATTCTTACAATGAATATCTAATCATAATTAATTATGGACTAAGCCGAAAGAAAATTATGAACAAGCAGGTAATCAACTTATAAATATATATATATACCTAGGCCGACAATGCCATACAAGACTACTACACACAGGACACCTGTCTACAAGCCTCTAAGAAAGTACACAACATCAACAGGTCGGGACAAAGCCCCGCCATACCCATATAGACACGCAAAATTATATCATACCAAAATCAGATCGACACTCCGGAAAGAGATGAGTGCTTCCAAAAATCTGTTGAAATCTGCAACCTATTCACATGGGTCGTCGCCTTGCCTATGCAAACCTGCGGGCATAAAACGCAGCCTCCCCCGATAAAAGGAACGTCAGTATGACTGATGTACTGAGTATGTCAGGCATAAATAATAGCATAACAGGAATATACCAATAACTGAAACATAAATAACTGACCAACAACAACTGCCTCTTAGGGCCCTAATACACTTGCCTACATGTTATGCACAATGCAGTATCCATATTCATTGGCCTCATCGGGCAATTTCCTTACCATGACAGCCTCTGTTGGCATCCTACCATGTAATGATTAACGAATATATGCATGATGCAAGTGCGGTATATATATATATATATGTTAGTGTTGCGGATCGTGCAACCCGTCCCAATATATGTTAGTGTTGCGGATTGTGCAACTCGTCCCATTAAGCCATACATGCATCACATCACATCATCACATCATATTGGCCTCTTCGGGCTCTTTCGTGATAGTATGTACCAGCTGCAGGTGGTGTTCGTATATAACGCCTTTCCTTTTTCCCATATCCCCTATATATAATATTTACCATATAGTAGTGTGCATAGCACCAGTGGGTCCAGGGTAATAAATGAATGCAATGCAAATGAACATGCATGAATAACAATATAACATTTTTTGAATTTATCAGATGACAATAATATCCTTACCCCTTTGGCTAACACGGTGAATGTCAACACCTTTTTCTGTATGTCTTAATAAGGACTTAGGAACATATTTAGACATGCTTTCGGCATAGAAATCAATAACATGAATATTCGTAACTACTAGGAGTAGAATAAATTATGGAGCAATATCCCGGTTATATTTTGTTACATGGAACATGTCAAAGGAAAGAAATAATTTGCCTTAACATACCTCGATAATAACGGAACCAGCCTTGCCTTTTATTTTCTCGAGCAAGGTTGCTGCTTTTCTATCTTAGTACCACCACTGCTTCGTACTCTCTTCTTTTCCTTTTTTTTTTCCGAAACAAAACAAATTGAAGTGTACTGATTTTAGTTACAGAAACAAAAGGAATTGGGAGGAGTCCTAATTTGATGTTCACGATTTACTCCCCCATATTAACACTACCCCCTTCCCCCCCAAAAAAATCATTGGCCACTCCACGGGCTGCCACCAATTAATTTACTACCTTAGTCATTAGGTAGCCAATTGCTAAGTTTACACGTAACACCCCCACCAAATATTGTCCCCCCACAATTATTAATCAAGTGACCTGCCTCCGTATATTTTATCAATCATACACATAATTAATTTTGTTATCCCAATTTACTTAAATCTTAATAACTCATAAGACCTTCATATATTCAATGTCATAATTTGTAATATGACACTAGTCCACAACTCCTTTGTGCACGCACCAAATTTATTCCGATCACACTTGTTACGTCCCAAATTATTTTGAGGTTTATTCCTTTTATATACTAATCTCTTTATTAGCATAAATAAACATAACATAATTTTTCCAAACACTCGGGTCTATTTAAACATGCCTAGTGATTTTGTATATGCTTAGCGATTTAAACCGTAACCCGAAAGCACAGGATGTTACATCTTTCCCCCCTTAGAAACATTCATCCTCGAATGTTGGGGTAACATATCTAATCCCCATTACGTACCCGGCTACACAATCGTTAAACATCATGATAGGAATTGGAATTTACCTTAGGCTTCTCTTGAAATCTCGACATTAGTCTGGAAATGGTGTGGATATTTGCGCATCATTTCCTCTTCCGCTTCCCATGTCATTTCTTCCACGTTTTTATTTCGCCAAAGAACTTTCACTGAAGCTACTTTTTAGTCCTCAGCTTGCGGACTTGTCGATCTAGGATGGCAACAGGAATTTCTTCATATGACAGATCCTCTATAACTTGCACATTCTCAATTGGTACAATCCGAGAAGGATCTCCAACACATGCTCTCAACATGGAAATATGAAAGATTGGATGAACACACTCTAACTCCGAAGGTAAGTCCAATTCGTATGCTACCTGGCTAATTCGTCGAATTATGCGATATGGACCAATATACCTTAGACTAAGCTTTCTTTTCTTCCTGAATCTCATTACACCCTTCATCGGTGAAATCTTCAAAAATACCCAGTCGTCTACCTGAAACTCTAAGTCTCGTCGTCGCACATCTTCGTATGACTTCTGATGACTCTGAGCTGTCAACAACCGTTCTTTGATAAGCTTTACCTTTTCTATGGCTTGGTGTACCAAGCAGGCCCAAATAACTCTGATTCACCTACCTCGAACCATCCTATAGGAGATCTACATTTTTGTCCGTATAAGGCCTCATATGGAGCCATTTTAATACTGGCGTGATAGCTGTTATTATACGCGAACTCAATAAGGGGTAAGTAATCATCCCAACTTCCCTTAAAGTCCAACACACAAGCTCGTAACATGTCCTCGAGCATCTGAATCATTTGCTCAGCTTGACCGTCTGTCTGAGGATGGAAAGCCGTACTCAAATTAACTCGGGTGCTTAACCCTTTCTGAAATAATTTCCAGAAGTTAGTTGTAAACGGAGCACCTCAGTCAGATATAATAGAAATAGGCACACCATGAAGTCGAACAATCTCCTTAATATATAACTTCGCGTAATCTTCGGCAGTGTATGTAGTTTTCACCGGCAAGAAATGAGCTGATTTGGTCAGTCATTCAATAATTACCCAAATAGAATCAAATTTCTAATAGGAACGAGGTAATCCCATAACGAAGTCCATATTAATCATTTCCCATTTCCATATTGGAATCTCGATATTTTGAGTCAAGCCACCAGGCATTTGGTGTTCTCTTTTTACCTCCTGACAATTAGGGCATTGAGCTACAAACTCTGCCACGCGCTTCTTCATATCATTCCACCAATAAATACTCTTGAGATCATGATACATTTAGTTGATCCTAGATGAATAGAGTACCGTGAAAAATGAATCTCCGTCATAATTTTATCCCACAATCCTGCCACATTTGGAATACATAGATGACCCTGGTGCCTGAGAGTTCCTTGTTCGTCAATCTCAAAGGTTGTGGTCTTCTTCTGTTGAATGCTCTTTCTTATCTTCTTTAAATTAGGGTCTTCCCATTGACGTTCCTTAATTTCTGATATAAGGGATGATTTTGATACATCCTGGACCGCAAACACACCATCCTCCGAATCCACTAGTCGGACTCCCAAACTAGCTAACTGATGAAGCTCTCTTACCAATTCCTTCTCTTGACTTGCACTGGCATCGAACTGACCATTGACTTATGGTTGAGTGTGTCTGCTACAACATTGGCTTTGCCAGGGTGATATAAGATGTCCACATTATAATCCTTCAATAATTTAAGCCATCTTCTTTGTCTCAAATTCAGCTCTTTTTATTTGAATATGTATTGCAGACTCTTGTGATCTGTAAACATGTCTACATGAACACCATATAAATAGTGCAGCCAAATCTTCAGTGCATAGACTACCGCGGCGAACTCTAAATCATGTGTCAGATAGTTCTTTTCATGTTTCCTCAATTTCCTTGAAGCATATGTAATCACTTTACCATGCTGCATTAGCACACATCCTAAATCTGCTCCCGAGGCATCACAATACAAAACATAACCTTCTGGACCCTCTGGGAGAGTAAGAACTGATGCCGATGTTAATCTATCTTTTAACTTCTGGAAACTCCACTCACAAGCATCATACTATTGGAATTTTATAGCCTTTTGTGTTAACTTCATTAGTGGTGCTGATATGGTAGAAAATCCTTCTACAAATCTTCTATACCAGCCGGCTAAGCCCAAAATGCTGCGAACCTCTGTTGGAGTCGTAGGCCTCGGCCAATTCTTCACCGCTTCAATCTTCTGAGTGTCAACTCTTATACCCTCGTCTGACACTATATGACCAAGAAAAGCCACTGATTTCAGCCAAAACTCACATTTGGATAGCTTTGCATACAACTTATGGTCCCAGAGCGTTTGTAGTATTATCCGCAAGTGATCTACATGCTCTGTTTCCGAGTGAGTAAACCAGAATATCATCTATAAATACTATCATAAATACGTTCAGGAATGGGTGGAACATGCTATTCATTAGATCCATAAATGTTGTTGGTGCATTTGTAAGTCCAAATGACATTACTAGGAACTCGAAGTGCCCATACCTTTTCCTGAATGTCGTCTTCGGAATATCCTTCTCATTAACCTTTAGCTGATGGTACCCCGACCTTAGGTCAATCTTTGAGAAACATCTCGCACCTTGTAACTGGTCAAACAAATCATTAATTCGGGGAAGAGGGTACTTGTTCTTGATAGTAACTTTATTTAGATACCGATAGTCGATACACATCTGTAATGAGCCATATTTCTTTCGTACGAACAATACCGACGCGCCCTAAGGAGAAATGCTAGGCCTAATAAAGCCTTTCTCGAGCAAATCCTTTAATTGCTCCTTCAATTCTTTCAACTCCGCTGGAGCCATCCTATAAGGAGGAATAGATATTGGTTGAGTGTCTGTCAACACATCTATACCGAACTCAATTTCCCTTTCAGGGGGAAGGCTTGGAAATTCGTCTGGGAGTACATCTAGAAATTCATTGACCATCAGAAATGATTGAGGATTAGGTGGTTCTGCATCGACATCTCCTGCTCGTACAAGATGGTATATACACCCTTTGGAGATCATCTCTCTTTCCTTAAGGTATGAAATAAACATACCTTTTGGTGTAGCCGTATTACCTTTCCATTCAAGGACTGGCTCGCCTGGAAATTGGAATCTAACAATCTTTGTTCGGCAGTCAACATTAGCATAGCATGACGCTAACCAATCTATGCCCATAATAACATCGAAGTCAACCATTTCTAATTCCACTAAATCGACTAGGGTCTGATGACTACAAACTAATACTGCACAATTTTGATAGACCCGTCTAGCGATTACCGATTCACCAACCGGTGTAGATACCACAAATGGATCCCTTATCAATTCAGGATCTATACCAAATTTACAGGCAACAAAATGAGTAATATATGATAAATTTGAGCCTGGATCTAACAACGCATACACATTATGTGAAAGGACCGATAGCGTACTTGTAATGACATCAGGTGAGGATTCCTAATCTTGTTGTCCTATCAATGCATAAGTATGGTTCTGTCCCCTCCCTCTACCTCGACCAGATAATATATACTGACTTTGCCCTAGTGGGCGTATTGATTGGGATGAAGCTGCTGCAGATCCGACCGACTGGGCTCTACCACCTTCACTTTTTGTCGGACAATCTCGTGTTATATGACCACACCCCCTGCAAGAATAGAATACCCTTCCCTCTTGTTGGCATAGCCCTGCATGGTCCTACCACACTGCCCACATCGAGCCAATGGCGACCTCATATGTATAGAATTCCCTCTATAATAAGATCTTGGTGCTCGTGAACTCTGGCCTGGTCCCGTTTGAATATAGCGATTAGCCCTCGATCCTGAAGATGGCAATGATGTGCCGGCTGCTGGGTAAGATGGTCGTCTGTAAGGCTGTGGCCTGGGCCCTCCTCCGAAGTCCCTCATGCCACTTACAAACCGAGCCCTTTTATGCTAGCCCCTATCACGCTCTCGATCGATCCGTTATTGCCTCTTGTGATCCTCTAGGTTTTGTGCATAAGCCTGGATGCGATCAATATCCATATCCGGATTCAAAGAAGTCATAGTACACTCGTTGACCAAATGTGGCCCCAAGCCAGTAACAAACTTGTATACCCGGTCACTCATTTCAGCTATAATTATAGGAGCATAGCCAAGGAATTAAACTACAAGCTATATTCTCGAACGCTCATACGGCCCTGTTCAAGACGTAGGAACCTGTCCTGTCTGGGCCGTCGAAGCTCAACTGGTAGAAAATGTTGTAAGAAGGCCTCTGAAAATTCCCTCCATCCTGCTGGCGCAGCACGAGGTCCCCTAGATTGCTCCCATGTATCAAACCATGTTACTGTGACATCCCGCAGTCTATAAGAAGAAAACTTTACCTACTCGATATCGGTAACATCCATCACCTGCAAAGTGTGTTGTACCTGATCCAAAAAATTTTGCGGGTCCGCATTCAAGTCTGTTCTTGTGAATACCGGAGGGTCTAAATTGATAAAATCCCGAGCTCTTGTGCTAGCAGCTCTATCAGAAGGACTGAGAACCTAACGTTAGGCCTGAGCGGCCACCAATCGTGTCAATAACTGAACCGTACTCCGCATATCAAGATCCACGTATGGAGTATCATGTGGAGGAACTAGAGGTGTTGCAGCTCTACTAATCTCCTCCGATGGTGATATATAAGGAGAACCATACGAAGGAGTCGTACCGAGGGTCTCACTCTGGCCCTCGCAAACGGGTGGCAATCGGCTGGTACCTTCGTCCGCAGCCGATTTCAACTCCCTCATACTCTTGGACTTCTGCCTTGCGGTAAGCATCGCTGGAATCATAAGCACGAAATGGATTAGGAGTGAAATACTTATAATTCAGTTCTATAGCACGATTTATGATATGAAAGAATAGAAACCATCCTTAAAATGTCAGATAGCCTCATGTTTATAAGTATGGTGCACAACATACCCATAAACAAGACTCTACTAGACACGACTTATATACTCTCTAGGACAGGCATTCTCTGATACCAAGTTTGTCACGACCCAAAATGGAGGGCAGCAACGGGCAGCCGAATCCCACCCGCCGGGTACCGCCATTCTTACAATGAACATCTAATCATAATTAATTACGGACTAAGCTGAAATAAAATTATGAACAACCAGGTAACCAACTTATATATATACTTATACCTAGGCCAACAAGGCCATACAAGACTACTACACACAGGACACCTGTCTACAAGCCTCTAAGAGAGTACACAACATTAACAGGTCGGGACAAGGCCCCGCCATACCTATATAGACACACAAAATTGTATCATACCGAACTCAGACCGACACTCCGAAAAGAGAAGAGTGTTTCCAAAAATCTGCTGAAATCTGCAACCTATTCACGTGGGTCGTCGCCTTGCCTATGCGAACCTGCGGGCATGAAACCCAGCGTCCCCCGACAAAAGGAACATCAGTACGACTAATGTACTGAGTATATCAAGCATAATAACAGCATAACAGGAATATACCAATAACTGAAACATAGATAACTGACCAACAACAACTGCCTCTTAGGGCCCTAATACACTTGCCTACATGTTATGCACAATGCAGTGTCCATATTCATTGGCCTCATCGGGCAATTTCCTTACCATGACCTCTGTGGGCATCCTACCATGTAATGGTTAACGAATATATGCATGATGCAAGTGCGGTATATATATATATATATATGTTAGTGTTGCGGATCGTGCAACCCGTCCCAATATATGTTAGTGTTGCGGATTGTGCAACCCCTCCCATTAAGCCATACAGGCATCACATCACATCATCATATCATCACATCATCACATCATATTGGCCTCTTCAGGCTCTTTTGTGATAGTCTGTACCAGCTGCAGGTGGTGTTCGTATATAACGCCTTTCCCTTTTTCCATATCCCTATATATAATATTTACCATATAGTAGTGTGCATAGCACCAGTGGGTCCAGTGTACTATATGAATGCAATGCAAATGAACATGCATGAATAACAGTAAAACATTTCCTGAATTTATCGGATGACAATAATATCCTTGCCCCTTTGGCTAACACGGTGAATGTCAACACCTTTTTCTGTATGCCTTAATTAGGACTTAGGAACATATTTAGACATGCTTTTAGCATAAGAATCAATAACATGAATATTCTTAACTACTAGGAGTAGAATAAATTATGGACCAATATCCCGGTTATATTTTGTTACATGGAACAAGCCAAACGAAAGAAATAATTTGCATTAACATACCTCGATAATAACAGAACCAGCCTTGCCTTTTTATTTTCTCGAGCAAGGTTGATACTTTTCTATCCTAGTACCACCACTGCTTCATACTCTCTTCTTTTTCTTTTTTTTTTTCAAAACAAAACAAATTGAAGTGTACTGCTTTTAGTTACAGAAACAAAAGGAATTGGGAAGTGTCCTTATTTGATGTTCATGATTTACTCCCCCCTCCCATATTAACACTAACCCCCCCCCCCCCCCCCCCCCCAAAAAAAAAATTGTTGGCCACTCCACGGGCTGCCACCAATTAATTTACTACAGTAGTCATTAGGTAGCCAATTGCTAAGTTTACATGTAACACCCCCACCAAATATTGTCCCCCCACAATTATTAATGAAGTGACCTGCCTCCGTATATTTTATCAATCACACACATAATTAATTTTGTTATCCCAATTCACTTAAATCTTAATAACTCATAAGACCTTCATATATTCAATGTCTTAATTTGTAATATGACACTAGTCCACAACTCCTTTGTGCACGCACCAAATTTATTCTGGTCACACGTGTTACGTCCAAAATTATTTCGGGATTTATTCCTTTTATATACTAATCTCGTTATTAGCATAAATAAATATAACATAAATTTTCCAAACGCTCGGGTCTATTTACACATGCCTAGTAATTTTGTATATGCTTAGCGATTTAAACCGTAATCTAAAATTATGGGATGTTACCCCTAATGCCCTTTTTATGCAAGTACGCATGTATGAAGGATTCTAACACTCTTGATGGCACAAGGAATCATTATACCATTGTATGAAAATTTGATACGAAATAGACCATGTCAGTAGGGCTCTTACATCATAAACACATTAGTTATTTAAATAACCTTATTGTTATAAACGACTCGAGATGATTTTGTCCATTCAATTCACCTTAGGAAGGATATTATAATCTGTTTGGGATAATCCTAGAGACTATTGATACGTACCTTAAAAAATGACTTATAATTCTTCAAAATCACCTGAAAGCTTTTTACATGATTCACCTTACTCTATGATCTATAACTAATTAACATTCATATGAAAGCTAGCCTTACAGTTTATCCTAAGTACCATGCGTCATCTTAATGACCTTTAGAAACAATCGACATATTCTATCTTATGTTCCCTTCTGTGTCCCAATTACAACCTCATAAAGGTTGTCGACATTATTCATCTTAAACAACGGTCTATACTCCTTTCAAGTAAACTTTTAGCAACTCTTATCATCACTTACCTTCGGCGAGATTTATGACCCTTTAACAATTTTCTTGAAATTTTACTTTGGAAGACGAACAATGGTATAAAGTACCTATATCAAAACAAATGGCATATACGTTGGTCAACTTACTGACGGTTTATCTTAAGTAGGACGTTCTAACCATACACTACTTTGGAGCTTTGATTAGATCCATTCCAACCCGTAAGGAAATGAATAACATATCTATACTCTCAAAAGTCATTCCTCTATCACATATCTTCTTGTTGCTTACTTGCTTGTTCTGCTATGATCACAATATCAAACTATTTCTAACCATAGTAGATATCTTTAACTTAAAAAGGTTAAGTTTGCCTCTTTCTTAATGGGAACTTAGTCTCATAATATGTTCATTCTTATCACTTCCCTACTCACATTTTCTTACCCCTATTTTTGCCCATCTAAGGGCCTTACAGTACTGTCCTACTTGACGCAAGACTTATAATCATCACTCATCTCTGCTCATATCGTCATTTGCTAACTCGATAAATTCTTATCCTACTCTGAAACTTTAATCTAGATATCTTATCATTTTTAACTTTCCTTTATCACTTGACCATATTCTCAGCCTGCTTAATGCCCTTTCCCGATTGAAGACATGGATCATCCTAAAGTGGGTACCTTTATTATATACACAGATTCAAATACCTAATTTCGAACCTTCTAAACACTCAAAAAATCCTATTAGACCATACAGATGGGGGTTCACCATATATATCCCATAAGGAAGGATCCTTAATGACCCTACATCACTATTGAATGGTATCACTATAACCTGACAATCTATCCGCTTCTAATAATAAATATGACCCTTTCTATGTTCTGAAACCTCAGTCCCTTTTCTGTAACTAAATATCTTGTTATCAGGAAACCATAAGCAGAAAAAAATGCTACTAACGGTACCACTTATCATGTTCGACTATTGAATTAGGGCACTTTTGGCCCCATATCTGAAGTGTGGCTGTTTACACTCTTATCTACTTAGGTATCTGGTAGCTCCCCCACCTGTACCTCTCTTACATTTAAATTCATACATACCTTCTGATGCCTCTATAACCTTTCTCCCATATAAATAAGATTAACATTCGCGCCTTAGGCTTTAACATATTACTTTCACCTCCGGTTCATACATGATCTGATAAAACTTCACATTTAATCAGCACAAACGCAACTTGGAATCAAGTTCCTATTACTCAGATCTACTACATGATCTGGAATGTCAAAGAAGGGTAACAACTCCTAAATGCCTTGTAGCCTCTTGATTATAAATGTGGTGCTAAACATATCCATAAGCAAGACTTTACTATACCCGACTTGTAGACTCCCTAGGACATGACCTTGCTCTGATACTAAATTTGTCACACCCCAAATAGGAGGGGCATGACCTGCATCTGGTGTCTTACTTGACCCCGAACATACTATCTGCAACTCATGAGAATTAGGAAGTTTGTAAGCAATATGTAAACTAATCATAACATCTTTGGCCGATAAGGCCACCATAGATGTCTAAAACAGTAACCCAAAATAAATATATACAAGGGCCAACAAGGCCACGATGCTGACGTACTATACACACAGGACACATCTACAAGCCTCTAAAAAATAATACAACTATACTATGGTCGGGACAGGGCCCCAACCTACCCATCATCTCTGTAAGCATATCAATAATCTAGATCTAATAACTTCGAATGACATGGAGCTTACCAATCAAACTGAGCTCGGCACCGCCTCCTGAGGAGGCAAGTCTATCTGTTCAAGACTTGGACACATGAAATACAACACCCATGGCAAAAGGGATGTCAATACTAATAGATGTACTGAATATGTAAGAAAATTGAATAACTGAAAAATTAACTGAAACTGTAAGCATAATAGCTAAACATATCGGAGAGATAGAAGAGAAATTTGAGGATGTACCTACATGTTCCCTGCTCACATATATAGTAGTATCAACAACGTACCAGGCCCTATTTGGGCTCTATGAATAAGTTTAATATACCAGGCCCTATCGAGGCTCTGTGGATAAGTATAATGTACCAGGCCTTTATGAGGCTCTGTGGGAAAGTATAACGTACTAGGCCTTAATAAGGCTCTGTGGGAAGTATAACGTACCAGGCCATAACGAGGCTCTGTGGGAATATCATAAATCATACCAGGTTACTAGGGGCATATGTGGTGTATGCATCGTACCAGGCCATAGCGACGCTCTGTGGGATAAATATAACATACTAGTCCATAATAAGGCTCTGTGGAGTAAGCATACGACGTACCAGGATTTCTATAAGCTCTGTGAAATAAGAAATAAGGTGTCAGATAATCAAACATAGCTCAAAGTAGTAAATAATTGTCGTCAACCAAAGACTGAGTCTGCAAGATCTATACACACTATCTAGTGAGGTAATAAGATCTAAGGCATAAAGTACTCCCGACAAGGAATAAATAATAGAATCTGAAGGATGTCTTAATACGAGGCAAAAGCTCATTATAAACACTTATATTATACATTTCTAGTGAGTACTATTTTAGGTACGAAATCATACTGTAGAAAAAAGTGATAGTCATTACATAGCTTTAACGTTGATCCTCTTCTTACAGTGTTGAGATTAACCTCCTTTAAAGCTCTCTGATACCTTACTTCACTATGAAGTAATTCCGGACTTGCTAAGCCTTCAGAAAGGATGAAGTAAGATGATAAAACCTAGAGGGAGTTCTGTCCGAAGGATCTCAAATTTGTTCAATAAAGGAGAGGAAAAATGAATTAAAGTTAATTGGTGGAATGCCTATCTTATCTTGCTGCCAACTTGCTCCCTCCAAATGAACTTATCCCCAAAATAAATGTTGCTTAATCATTTGTTTTGTTGCCCATGGTAAACTCACGTAATCCCCACTCTTATATGCATCCAGTGAGTAATAGATTATGCACCTCTCTTTTTATAAGTGTACAATAATTGTATACATAGAAAAACATTTGGACCAAACATTTCGTCCTTTACGTACATAATACACAACATATGTATACAAATATAAATCTCAAGACTAAAAAGTTATTTGTTAGGTCATATTTTTATTCTAGTTACTGCCCACAAGACACATAAGACCCCATCATTATACATTAATTACCATGAGCAATCTTATCTAGGTGTCACCACTAGATCATACAATAACATTAGTCACCTACTTGTTTTATATAATAGTCCCACCTGTAAATTTATCCACATACACTTATCCACTTAATTAATTTACTCATCTTAATTCACTTAAATAATAATCATGTTTAACACACCTCATGTACTCATGTGATATAACACTAGTCCATAGCCTTTTTTGGTACACACAAAATATTATTTTCAATTACCATGGCCACACTTGTTAAGTCCTAAATTATTTCGGGACTTCATCCTTTTATACTCAAAGCTTTCGATCTACATACATAAGTATGACCAAAATTTAGTACGCTCTATATAACTTGTTTAACATTTAGAACTTCGATGAAACTTATTCATTCTGATTCGTTTAACCTCTAATTCCCACGTAACCTCTTTAACAACATTATAGATCTTCTATAATATCAAAAATGACCTTAATCCATTCAAGCTCATATGGATTTATTACAACGCAACCTAATGCTAAGGTACGGTGTGTTAGAAATATCCTCTAATTATTTTAGTATAAACTAAAGAAATAAGATAAACTTTAAACTTTCTTGGTGCTGAACGTTAGTAGAGATTATAAAGTATAAAAAATAAAAGTTTGAATTTTTTTTTATCCTCAATACATCTCATATGTGGAAGGATTCTCTCCAAATGTTTTTCCGCTTACAACAAGGTACATTCCCCATAAAATACATTTATATATTGGTATAAAAACAAAAATTCCATCTTAGCACGAGTTTACTAAGATATTTTGTAACGACACATTTGGTCATTTAGGCATTTTACCCTTTTACTCATGCTGGCCTTTTTTCTAGCACCATTAGAGCGTGTTTGACTTGCGGGGATGAGTGGAGCAGTTCCAGAGGTAGTCAGGTGAGTCTTGGTTGATTTTGACAAAATTAGAAGATTTTAAGTTGAATAGGTGAAAAAGTGTTGATTGATATTTGATTTTTGAGTATATGAGTTTTTTTCTGAGTTCCGTTACTTCCGGTAGGTCCGGGGTGTCATTTATAGCTTTGTCAAGTTTTTGGTTCGCTTTTCGAGGCACTCGGATGTATTTTATGTCACTATTTAAATATTTGTGGAAGTTGAATATTTTGAAGGTTTTCATAGAAGAGTGGACCTTAGGTCGGTTGTATGAGAAATCTGAGTGTGCGAATGAGTATGTAGCATCGTTTAACTTGGGGTAGCATATTTGGTTTGTATTCGGGGAGTCCTGGGAGCGTTTCGATTGTTTATTGGAGAATTGGCTAATTCTAGAGTAGCTAGTTTCTGGTGTCCTCACCAACGGTCTTCTGGCCACTTCTGTGTGTCTGCCTCTGCGGAGGTTGGCTTTTAGATGTGATCCTTGTGCATTATGGAGGTTTCCTCTTCTGTGGATGTTTTCTCGCAGAGGCGATTGCTCCTCTTCAGAGTCCTTCTCGCTCCAACGATCATTCAGAATATCAAGTGAGTCTGCCTCGGCGGGCTGTTTTCTGCCGAAGCGTGTCCGCTTAGGCGAAGTCGATTCCACTAAAGTGAAATTGTTGTTTTAGATCAGAACCTTAAATGCCCTAAAATGAATTCATTTCCCTAAAACCTTCACTTGAGACTAGAGCTCGACTAAGAAGGGATTTCTGGTGGATTTCATCTTTGTTCTTCATTGGAGGTATAATATCATCCCCTTATTATTATTATTATTATTATTATTATTATTATTATTATTATTATTATTATTATTATTATTATTATTATTATTATTATTATTATTATTATTATATATCATTTAGGTCTTCTATCCTAGTGTAGATGCTATTTGGGAAAGAAGATAAACTAAGTTGTTCATACTAGATTAAGAGGCTAAAGAATCTTGAAATGGGGATTGTTTATTGATTAGTTGAATGTGATATTGTAATCTAGTGTTAACGAATGAAATATTATCATGTTGTGATGATTGATTTGGTATTAGGAATCCTTTCTAATTAGGGGAAAACCTAGGATTTGGAATTGGAGATTATTGCTTAATCTTGAAATTAAGGATCCAATTAAGCTTAGATTTCAAATTAATTTAAGGATGTGACTATTTAATATGTAATTATGCTTTGTGAATAAGAAAGTTCAGATTTTGGCACCGTGAGCCTGGGGTTGGTTTTAGGTGTCTTTTGGTATGTTTAAGGACTAAGTCCTTGTATGTGTATTAGCTTAATTATTAGCATAGAGTCTATGTATGTTAGACTACAATTACTGTGAGGAGCTCCGAAAGGGCAAGGCGCGCGTAGAGGATTGACTGTTCCTGGCTCCTGCTCGACTTTAAGGTAGGCTATGATTTCTATTTGTAGACTTTGATTGAAGTGCGTAGTAGTTATAAATGTTGAGGGGTATTGTGCGTGTTTGGAGGTTCCACTGTCATGACCCAAAGTCCCATTGTGTCGTAAGGGCATCTACCCTAACCCGTAGGTGACCCACTAACATCCAAACTCAATATTATAAAGCAAATGCAAAAACATTAAGGAAATAACATAAGTCTTGTAAAATCTTAGGACATAATACATAAACCTTGAAAGAAACCCCAAAATTTGATTCTCATGAGTACAAAGCTACTAACTAGATTACAAGTCTGAAATGATATACAAATCAGTGTCTGAAATATAAAGGACATAAAGGTAAAATAACAAGAAGGAGAGTTCCAGTGTCGAGATAGTGTTTGCAGCTCACCCTAGACTCCCAAGAAAGATCTCCAAGCACCGCGCCTAAGCTCCCCTGTTGACGTCCAAATCAGTACATGCACATAGAGTGTATTAAGTTTAGAGTGAGTGCGGAAAACACGTGTACCCAATAACATCGTCAACCGATCCTAACTATAGCGGTGATGAGGGTTGATACTCCTAATACGTCTCTTCTTGCTTGGTTAGTAAAATTATACATTTTATAACTATTACAACCATCTAACTAAGTATTCCACAACCGACAGAATGGTAAAGTACATTACTTTTCAAAGATCTTACTAAAGTCTTCTAACTTTACCTCAATTAGGATAAGTTAGCAATAAGGTTCCAACCTACACCCAATTGGGCATCTAAATTCTCAAGATTACATCTTTTATCCAAATGAATAAGTTTATAGATCCCATCTTTATATTGTTCCTAACAATCTAAGTCATAAAGATCACATCTTTATTAGCACTTCTAGCAATCAAGGTCATAAAGATCCCATCTTTATATCATTACCATATCGTCTCCTATTTCCGTGTTACATCAAGAATAAGCTACAAGATGCCAATATTTCTCTCCTTTAAAGTCATATGATCATAAAGTCTACCAGAAATCAACACCGAGTGTATATCAAATACATATCAGGAATATGAATGAATGCAATGCAGATGATATATATGTATGCAGTAGCTATATGTGCCTGATATACACACGATTTTGCAGTAGCTGTCATGTGACCCATGCGGACTCATGAGGTACATATACCAATTCGATCCCATCAGACCCTAACTTTGTTGTTGTGTTGTCATTTACCAATCATCACTCTTGTGTCATGTATTATATCCAGATAAACGGCTTCCCAAGCCTCTTTCCTCAGTATCTCAATAGTTCAAATGTCAATGTAATATATATATATATATATGAATGATATGGATATGAGTACACCATGAAATTAACATAAGCAATACAATTAGTATTATAATTTCATTTTCAAGTATTTAGAGGAGATGTAGAGTGATGAATGCTATACTAGAGTCTAGTAAGTTTCAACTTGCCTTATTATGAAGTCCCATAGCTCCCGAACGACTCCAAGCTCGATTCGCGAGAAGATTAAGCCTCCCAGATGCTCTGCCATGTACAAATTCACCGAACGAGTTCAACCTAGTCAAAATAGTAATCCACAGAGTTAGAAGAGTCCAATGATACCCATATTGCTATACTTTATTTCGAAACCCAAAAATGGACTCAGAAAGCCTATCATGAGCCCCGAAGGTCATAACTGTAATTTTATTTAAAATCGAGTTACCCATAGCCCATAGGTTATAAATCCATAATATCAACTAATTTCATCCATGAATTGACTGTCAAATCAAAAGTTTATCATTTCTAAACTCTAGGGCTTAAAACCCCAATTTTCTCTAACCACACATGGATAAAATCAACAACCAATGAAAATAAACTTGAAGAAATGTCAAAATAATGGTTGGATACTTACCCCCTTGTTGATACGAGAATAACGCCATGAAAATCACCTCAATCGAAGCTCTAAAACTCAAGTTATGCTCAAAATACTAAATGAGCGTAGTCTGATTTTTAATACACGACGATTTTCTCTTTCGTGGCCCAAAATCCACTTTCATGGTTCCACTTCTGCGCTCAGAAGTCCGCTTCTACGGCCAGAACAGAACAACAACAGTTGTCCTCACTTAAATGACCATAACTCTCTCATGTGATGTCGAAATTCGACGACTCAAGTTGCTACAGCTCACAAATTTTGATACACATTTATTCCAACAATCAAAACTCACTTCCAACATCAAATTAATATAATGGTACATTAAAACGTTGGAGGTGAGCGACTTATGCCAATGACTCAAACACCTAAACTTGACAAAACGAAATCCAAATCTGATTCCGAAAGTTTCTACAACTCACAAATGATTATACGAAGCTGCTCGAACTCTCAAAATACACAAATGGACCTGTCTTGAACAGATGTTGACCGTGGTCAACTCCAAACCATCTCAAAAGCTAATTTCTCAACCAACCACCTTAATCACATCCAAACCTCTCGGGAACTGAATCAATGACTCGACTAAGTCATATATTACACTCCGGACCTAATGGAATTGATGACAGTTTGAAAAAGACATATTTATCCAAAAGTCAACTTTTGGTCAAGCTTCTTTCTATCTTTAACTTAAGATCTTCCATCTTTACTAAAATTGATTTGAAACTCACCTGATTGCCTCAAGAACCGTGCCACCTATTTTCGCAAGTCATAAATAATGAGTTAAAGCTACGGGAAAGGTATTCTTAGGTAAACAAGTCTAAAAGTTCAAAATAGCCAAACTGGTGATTACATCATCTACCACTTAAACACACGTTCGTCCTCGAACGTTAAAGAAAAGTACCAAAATTGTCAAATAGTCAAAGAACCTCCATCATAAACTTCATAAAAGACTTCACATGCATGGATCACGCTAAGAGCACTACTTTTCTGTTTGACCAGTCAGAACTTTCCTTGAATTAGTTTAAAACCCCAAAATTTCTTTCACGATTGATTTTATTATATTTCAACTGACTCCACTCAAATCCCTTAACTTTTATTCTAACCACACCTCTGAACACAATTGATTGATTCCATGAATTCCATCATGAATACTTCAATCCTTTTTTATAGCCATAATCCATTACCAAGTTTGTACCCGTCAAATACTCCAATTCCACTTATCTTTGTTCCATACTATCCAAAGTCATCTGTGTATTAAGAATTCATAGAAAACATGTCATCATACGCTGTGAGTCTAAATCATGACTCCATTTCGTCAGAAAGAATATGTTTGTTCTGAGCCAATTCTCAGCTTTTCCATACAAAAGCTGACCTTATATTAAGGCCAATTGTGCTAATTCCATATCTGTCAGTTTTGTTTTATCGAGCTAAAACTGTTAAGCTAACTCTCATAATCCAATTCCTCTTAAACCTACAAATATTGTAATATGTGCATCATCCCAATGACTATCTTGATTTGCCAAATTTGTAGAAAATCGTCTGATCATCCCAAGGGTTCCCATATCGATTTGTACCTTTCCAAACCATCACTAAGTACCCGCATAGACCATTAGAACTGTCTGAATATTTGCGATCAATAAAATATCATCAAATAAATTTGCGAACTCCAAATAAAGCTCGGTAACTCTGCCATATCTCTATTCGGAACTGTAAAGCTATCAAATCCTCTAAAAATAGATTACTGGACTAGCCATAAATCATGACAAGGTAACCATAATCCATCCCGCATTACGTGAACGATACCAATCTGGTGCAAAGTGCACAACTCCTCGAATGTTGTTGATAGTCACTCGAACTAACTCTAATCCCTCATAAAACCAATCATAGAACTCTCATAGGTCTATGGTGGCCGATCCCAATCTGTTGCACATGAATACTCAACGTTGTGATGTCATCCATGACTTTAAAGGCTGAACCCTACCCAAGTCATCAACTTAGTACCGAGGAACTACACCTTATAACTTAAATCTTCTTGTTCTCATCTCACAACTAATATGAAAATCTGACAGAACTCCAAAGAGTCTAAATACATCAAATCTTCCTTCTTATGCTTTCACTTAACTCGTTCGCTACTCCGAATACTTCGACATAAGGCCTAAAGCCTCATACTCCCCCTTCATAACTATTGAATCTTTGCTTGTAATACCTCTTTTACGCTTTTAGCAAATCCACAAGTATCAATTCTTGCAATCCATGTGCCTTATCACACACAAATTCTCTCACGTCATTAATACTTGATGTACTCAACCATACTATCCTACCAATAACACTTCGACATAATCTACTATCATGAACACAGTTTTGCTTCGAAAATATGACTTCAACCATCAAATGTAGAAGATTTCAAGCTTCTCTCTTATTAATCAACTCTAGCTAATTCATTAAAGAATGATATGAAATTAACCACCTTGGTTTAATGCAAGTCATCTTTCTATCAACCTTATCACGTCAGTCATCTGAAACATGCACCTCACAGTAGTCAATCACAAATCTCCATGGCACTTCGCCATAACACAGTCAAATATCATAAACTTCCTTCTTCCAGCCTACTTAACAATTACACTCTATCTAAAATAATGTGAGATAGTTCTACCATAACTCACACTTTACTAAAATAATCCTGTTGTTTCGAACCCAATATGTCTTTATGTAATTCTTCAATTTCCATTTTCTATCCAAAATCGCATTCGCCACTTCGATCGAAAATTACTCAAATCCACTCAAGAGTGTATCGATATATCATATATCTTGCAAAATAGCTAAGTAAATCCTATAGATAGTAGTAAATCATAAACTTGAACAATCAAAAGTTTTTCTTACCTCACTCGAATCTCAAAAGATGCTTATCTAAATCAAACGCATCATATGAACAATCCTTCACAAACCTCACACTAGAAATAATGATCAACCTAAGTTACCCTAACAAGATCTATTATTGCCAATGTAATATTCCAAATTGTCACTGTATGTACATAACCTACAGGGCAATCTCACTTATCATTCACAAATTCTACTAATACTCTCATATGATTTCATACCAGCATCCTTGCCTATGATCCCTTAACTGAAGAATCCGTCTTCTACTTTGGCTTACAAGTCCATCAACCAAATATAAATACACAAAGTACTGTAGTGAATTCATTTTTCTTGGTGTCAATCGTTATCATTGATCCTTACTTCAATTTCCGAAATGTACTTCAAAACTCAAGTCAGTTAACATCTACCATTGATCTACCACTTTAAATAACCTTATCGACAGATACCTCACTCAAGGGTCCTTAACTGATGCTTGCCCAAAAAGAACCATCTATTATCTTGACTCATCAAATTAGAATCCCTCTAACGAATCATGTAGTTATCCTCCTCATTCTGTCAATTCTAAAAAATCACATCACTATCATTTGTAAAACCTTGCATAGCCCTAAGTAATAGGTACAATGCCCATATTCCTTATCCATAATTACGTGCAACCACTAGTAACTCCTTAAGTAATACATCTTCTCACTTGTCCATCGTTAGATCCATCCTCATTAGCCAATCCTTGTACATCTAGGTAGTCTACAACATAGTCAAAATATCTATAAATCCATCTCTCATTAGCGTCCATTTTATACCCAGAGTAGTCTCTTCCGCTAATATCTTAGTGAATTTATCCCACTTATCCTGGGCCATTAGCCAATTACATAGAGAGTTCACATATCACTCGTCTTTACTCCACCACCACAATGACATCATGTCGCAACTCCGCTTAACCTTTCATACCCTTATAAATTAACAGGCTTAGCATATCCCGTACTCCTATTAGATGAATACTTTACCATTTTCACATTTTGTCACCAAGCTCGAATCATTCAAATCCTCTTCAGTACCACTCAACTCCGCAAGATAGAAAGAAAACTCTTTATACGAACCTCATAACAAGTTCTACCACCTCTAACCTTATCACCAAGGATCACGTTTCACGTCTTTGCCTTTTATAAAATCCTCTTCACAACATTACCATGGCCACTGTCCTCGCATATGACCAATTAATCCCCCTAAGTCTACGCTTGTATTCAAGATACCAACATATGTACACTTCCATTATTGAATCATTTACTGGTCGTTGATACACTTGTGTCATAAGACTGTCGTAATAAATATGGATGATATTGAAGTATTTCCGCATCAATCACACATTAAGTAAAGCATTATTGATATGTCAAACCTCCTCAAGTGAAGTCCTCAAAGTCGTAACGCTTATTACTTAGTTAACCATACGTATTCAAATCTCCAACTCCTTCTCCATCACATGTTATACCATAAAGTCACATCTTCGACCTTTGAGTAACTAATTGTTGAATATATAGAGATCAAGTAGTCCTTCGTACCATTACTCTCATTTCCTAGGGATATCACTGAACCAAAAGACTGAATCACAACCTCGCTCAATTGAGTCTTCAAATAATAGTTCCAATCTAAACTCAATATTGCGTCTTTATCACAGTAACACATCTCATACCATATAGTGCAATGTCACATCCAGCCGTTTATGGGCGAATTTGAGAATGTGTACTCACCGTTGGTGAGAGATTTGAACAAAGAAGTTTAGGCCTTAGACTAAATCACATACACATGATAAGGAATGAGAGAATGAAAGTTTCCTCAATGTCCTATAGCCTCTCGAAGATAGCTACAGAGCTCTTCATACTAATGCGCAAGACTCTACTAGACACCGCTCTTGTACTTATGAGACCAATGAACCTAGTGCTCTGATACCAATTTATCACGACTCAAAATCCCATTGTGTCGTGAGGGAACCTACCCTAACCGGTAGGCGAACCACTAACATCCAAACTCAATATTATAAAGCAAATACAAAAAAATTAAGGAAATAACATAAGTCTTGTCAAATCTTAGGACTTAATACATAAACCTTGAAAAAAATCCCAAAATTTGGTTGTGATGAGTATAAAGCTACTAACTGGATTACAAGTCTGAAATGATATACAAATCACTGTTTGAAATATAAATGACAGAAAGTTAAAATAACAAGAGGGAAAGTTCCAGTGTAGGGATAGTATCTGCGGTTCACCCTAGACTCTTAAGAAAAATCTCCAAGCAACGCGTCTAAGCTCCTCCGCTGGCATCCAAATCAATACCTGCACATAGAGTGCATCAAGTGTAGAGTAAGTACGGGAAGTATGTATACCCAACAGCATTATCGACCGACCCTAACTATAGCAGTGGCGAGGGTTGGTACACCCAGTACTTCTATTCTTGCTTGGTTATTCAAATTATACGTTTTATAAGCATTATAACCATCTAACTAAGGATTCCATAACCGACTCAATGATAAAGTACATTACTTTTAAAATATCATACTAAAGTCTTCTAACTTTATCTCAATTAGGATAAGTTAGCAAAAGTCCGCTTCTACAGCCACACCAGAACAACAACAACTGTCCACACTAAAATGAGCATAACTCCATCATATGATGTCAAAATTCGACGATTCAAGTTACTACA
The DNA here is from genome assembly GCA_034509755.1 of Anisodus tanguticus. Lineage (NCBI taxonomy): Eukaryota > Viridiplantae > Streptophyta > Magnoliopsida > Solanales > Solanaceae > Anisodus > Anisodus tanguticus. The sequence goes on from CM067557.1 coordinate 22,343,305, forward strand.
ACTAACAAATTTTGATACGCATCTATTCTAATAATAAAAATACAATTCCAACATCAAATGAATATAATGTTACATTAAAGTTTTGAAGGTGAGCGACTTATGCCAACAACTCAAACACCTAAACTTGACCAAATGAAGTCCAACTCCAATTTTGAATGTTCTTACAAGTCACAAATGATCATGCGAAGCTGCTCAAACTCTCAAAACACCCAAATGGACTCTTCTTAACCCATTGTTGACCGTGGTCAACTCTAAACCACCTTAAAAGCTACTTTCTGAACCTACAACCTTAATCACATATGAACTTTTCAGGAACTGAACCAATGACTCGAGTAAGCCACAAATCACATTTCGGACCTAACATAATGAATAAAACTTTGGAAAATATGGATTTATCCTAAAGTCAACTTTTGGTCAAACTACTTTCTTTCTTTAACTCAAGAGCTTCTATCTTTACTAAAATTGATCTGAAACATACCTGATTGCCTCAAGAACTATACCACCCATTACTGCAAGTCATAAATACCGAGTTAAAGATATGAAAAGAGTATTCTTGGGAAAACAAGTCCAAATGTTCAAAATAACCAAATGGGTCGTTACACCCACCCTAGCGGTTGTGATGATAGGTAATTTGGGGAATCAACCTTAAGCTGATTCTGACTACCATTGATTAGGCTTGTCTCTATTATATGGGCTCATCACCATAATTGATATTATTATGTTTATTCATCATATTACTTTCGATATGATATCCTGATTATACGTGGATTGACTTCCTAAAAGCATGTGATATTCATCTCTTATACTTGGTTGCATCTCATACATTCTGATTACCTGCCTTATATTTTCATCTTCATTTATACACTCATGAAACTGATGATATTAAAAAGAGAGGTATGAAAATGCTATGGTCCAAGAGACCGGAAAGGTAAAAATACTATGAGATGGTTAGAAATGTTGAGATGATTGATATGACTCTAAAGAGGTCTTGATTTGATGATAATGATGATACGCAGAGGGCTTGGTTGCACGCCTGCAATAGATGTTATTATAGCCAAGAGCTGGGATCCGTTGAGAAATTCTGAATGAGTATATAGACTTCGCGGGTCCCCCATAAGTGTGCAGTTCATATAATTTAAACGCATGTATAGTAGAGATGAAATATAAATGGCATTGTATTGTCATTCATATTATACATACATTATGCATTGATTTAATGTGGTTTCGTGATGAAATTTGAAATGATTCTTAGAATTGGATTATTTACATGTTGATTATTTAAGTGATTTAGAATGGTAAAGATAATTGGATGATTGAGTTAATTTTGTTGGACTGGTTTGGTTTCCATGTTGATTTGATTCTTTGCGTATTTGTCTCTTTGAATACAACTTAAGAGTCTAAGAAATCGATGTCCAATTACTGATTGTGGTCGGTGATGCCTATTAGTCGAAACTGTCTTGTAGGTCAAAGTTTAATAAGTGTGTCTATGTGTTGTTGGTGGTTAATAACTTTATTTGATAAAGTATCTAGAAGAGATTGTGGGGACGTGGTGTTTATAGTCATTGATGTGTATGTCTTACGTATGTAGGGTTTCACCTTAAGAAGAGTGTGCACGAAGAAAGTAAATACCTACGATTTAATGAGGCGTTAATGAACTATTATGTGTCATGGCCAAAACTGTATGGAGTAGTAATTAAGTTTAAATACTAGGGATAATAAAGGAATTAATGTCATCATTGTTCAATCGTATTGTTAAACTCTTGGAAGCTTCTTATTAAAAATGTTGTGAACTGAGGGTAAACTTGTATATTGGTTGTGTTAAGTTGGGTAAGTAGGGATAATTATGAACATGATTAGATAGAGTTTGGTAATTAATAAGTATGTACAGTAGGAACCTTGCATGCTACCTGAACCAGGGCATAACTTATGACATATGAAACTTTATGTGATTTGGGTGATTTATATGATTGATAAACCTTGATGTGATTTAGGTGATTTATATGATTTTATGGAGTCAATGAGAATATGTAACCTACATGACTGCTTGAACTTCCTAGAACAGGAAATTATGTGAGAGTCAACTTGATGTTTATATCTGCTATGTAACTTCCGTTGTTGTCGGTCTATGATGCCTATGGGGGTACATTATGTACTCATTCTATGGTTGATGTATATTTTACATAGATGCGTGTATCTGGTCAAATCAGGTTCCAGTTTGGAGCATGGAAATATTAAGGTAGACCACTCATTCTTGGCAGCCTTGATTTCCATATTAGCTAGACTGCCCTTATTCATTCAGGGGGGGGGGGGTTGTTCTTCTTTATTTCATCATGTTGTATCGTAGAATCCTTGTATAAGTCAGACCAGATTTCATAAAAGAATGTTGTATTATAAAGGTCATTTTATGAGTAATGTTTTAATAGAAATGGTATTGTTATATTTTGTACTTTTCATTCTCTTCTGCATTTTAAACCTTCTTGTTGTAATGGTTTGGGATTGGTTCGCCTATTGAGGGGATAGTATAGGTGCCACCACGTCACCCGTGATTGGATCGTGACAAAGTTGGTATCAGAGCTTTAGGTTTACCAGTCTCACGAGTACAAGGACAATGTTTAGTAGAGTCTTATGGATAGGTACGTAGATGTCCATACCCATCCTCGAGAGGCTATAAGACATTTAAGAAATTTTCCCTTCTTTTGTTCTTACATACGACTTCATTCAAATTAGTATCTAGAACTTCTTCATCATATTCTATCACCAGTGGTGGTAACACGCTCTTAAATTCATGCATGATTGGTTTGATATGACGTTGTGTGGTAGGGAATGAGATGTGTTACCATGATATGGACGCGTGACCAAGTTCAGTCTTCAGCTATGATTTGAAGGTTCAGTTTAGTGAGGTTATGATTGGGACCCCTCAGTTCGATGATATTTTGGGAAATGGAAAGGGTAATACGGAGGCGCAAGAAAAGAAATTGGATGGATCAATCTCCACTATAAGAAGGGGAAAATAGGTATATGATGTACTCATTAGGATAAGTTGCAAGATGTGCAATGGTGGATGTTGTATAAGTTATGAAAAGTTAAGTTTGGCTTCGACTTGACATAATTGTAGTAGTAAAGTAAGAACTAGAGGTCGTGGCTTCTTCAGGGAATGACTATATATTCTAAGCCAGGTGGCAAGGTTACTTGCGATGACTGAAGCTATGGAAATAGACAGTCACATTCTTCAGATAAAGAGTGTGTTCGCAGGGTCACTTAGAGTTTTGAAGTTAGTGATAAAAAAGGGTTGTTGAAACCAAGAGATTATTGACTTGTGAGTTATTTTGCATCTATTTAGTAAAGAGTAAATTTAAGAGATTGTATATGAGTTGGTACGTTGGACTACGTCATAGGATAATGGGAGCCAGTGATCGAATAATATGAATTACTCTAGCGCTGGACAAGCCTGGAGCTCTACTTAAGAAATTAGCGGGTGTTGCATCTAGTTCTTGGATAAAATTTGTGGGCATGGTATATAAAGTTTAATACTTGAGAAGTTATATAATTATTGGTATAATGACTTTGGAGTTGACCAAAGAACAGGAAAAAATTGCACGGTTAGCTGAATGTGTTATGGATCAGCAAAATAAGGTAAGGGTTGGTTCTTCGCAGGAAAGCATTGTATAATACTCTCAAACATGGTTTTGGTCAATGGGGATATTATGGTAATAGATTGATGATGATTTGATCTAATTTTAGTTGTGAAAAGATTCAAGTATCGATGATCGGTTAGTGAATGTATGAACTAATATAGAAGGAAGATTATTTCGATTAAATATTTTTAGCAAGGGTATTTCGATGGAACTATATAAGAATGTTAGAAGGAGTGATGTTCGGTAATTAAGGATCACCTTCCGGATTATGGACCAGTTCAGTGCTGGTTTGGGTTATCGCTTGGGTACAAAATGTTTTTTGTTGAAGTAACCTAGTAGGTTGGTACCTTTTCTAGTATAGGATTATTGTAATACATGGTACATGTGATATGCCAGATTGGAAGGAGCTTTCAGTTCAAGGTTCGTGTGAGGTGAGGAAACTCTTGGTTGTTTGGGTATACAGTGTCCTACTATTTCCAGGATCGATTCAGTTATTTGCAAAACCTATGATATCTCAGTACACTCTGGAATGGATTGGAGTAATGATCGATCATTAGCAGTGAGTGTGATTTGAATAAAAGGTCTAAATTGAGGAATTAAGATAATTTGGAATGAGTAAGGTACCTTTTCGAGAAAAGAGAGAATTTAGATTCAAAGCAACAGAAATTCTTGGGATTCGGTGTGGATCATGGTGGCATCATTTTTGCATCTTTTAAATCAAGTGATCTTGTTTAGTATGTTCGGAAGGGTAGGTCTATGGTAATTTACTAAGTGTGATGATAAATGTTCCATGGGATTTTGGATTGGTGCATGTCGTTGTATCAAGATGGGTAATTATGCGACATTCATGAATAAATGGTCTAGGATGGAAGAATAAGAGGAATCTTGAGAATCTCTTCAGTTTGAATGGTTAAGGCCTAGCGAGATATTGCAAATAGAGGTTTGATGATGTGCCCAGAGTTGTGGGTGAGTTAAGAGAAAGTACAAGAAATATTCAATATATTTAGAGTTCATAGGACTCTATCAGATTTGCGTATCGAGTGGAAATGGAGAAACATGAAGATTACAATCATAAGGTATAATTTTTCAGTACTAAGTTGATGAGTTGGATAAAATCCAGCTTTGGAGTCATGGGTGATGGCACATGATTTATTATTTAGGAGAAAAAAGATGGAAGAGGGCACTTCAAGCTTATGGAAAGCATACTAGTTATTTGGAATCAGTTTGGATGACTGTCGATGGTTTAGAAATAGAGCACTTATTTTCGGGTTAGAATTGTTCAATTAGGGTCATGTGGCCTATGTTTATATTGCCTGGAGGACTTATGGTATTCTAGAAAAAAATCGATAAAGGTTCGATGTATTTCAATTCAAAATGGACTTATGACAGTGTTACCGGTTCTTATTGAAGTTTTCAAGTAGGATTGATGATATATTTTGAATGACATTGATTCAGACAGTTCTAATGCTTTACGCAGGTACTTGGCGATATATTGAGGAGGTACAAAGGGTTATGGGGAGTCTTTAGGGTGATCAATTGATTTTCTATGAATTTGGCACAGCAAGGTAATTAGTAGGTGTACTTATTAGTATGGTGATTTGGAGATTCGAGAAGAATTGTGCAATGAGTTTTGACTAAGTGATTTTGACTTCGGGATGCAAACTAATGAGACTGGAATTAGCACAATCGGCCTTGGATAAGATCAGTTTTTGGATGAAATTACTTAGAATTTTCTCTAATAAAGCAAGGATTTTTTTGGGTGAAAGGAAGTCATGATTTAGGCTTGTGGCATGTGTCTATGTGTTTCTAAGGAATATTGGTGTTAAGGAAGACCTAGGAAGGTGTGAGAAAATGATTGGTAGAATCAGAATATTTTATCATTACATGTTGGATAATGGTTTGTGGCTACAACTAAAGGATAGTGGTGATTAAGGTGATATTTATGGATTCAATCAAACGTGTATAGATGTATGGTTATAATCATATCAAATAATTCGAGCGGAGTCAATTATTACATTCGAGGGTCAGTTGTGAAGGAAATGTCGGGTATGAAAAAAATGGAAATTTGGGTCGTTGAGCTAAGTTAAAAGTAGATCATACTAATAAAGAGAATATGTGGTACTAACAATATATATTTCTTACCTATTGAGGCTTTATGAGGGTATGATGGGGATACCTTAGTTACGCATTGACTTTTTGTACTTTCCTTCTTCTGTTTGAGGACGAATGTTTGTTTAATTAGTATCTCATGTAATGACCCGTTTGGTCATTTAAGCATTTTACCTCTGCTGACCCTTTTCATATAACCTTAGAGCATGTTCAACTTGCGGGGATGGGTGGAGCAGTTTCTGAGGTAGTGTAGTGAGTCTTAGTTGATTTTGAGGAAATTAGAAGCTTTTAAGTTGAATAAGTGAAAAAATGTTAATCGATAGTTGACTTTTGAGTATATGGATTTGTTCTGAGTTGTCACTTTTGTTAGGTCCGGAGCGTCATTTATAACTTAGTTGAGTCCTTGATTCGCTTCCTGAGATGTTCGGATGTATTTTGTGTCACTATTTGAAAATTTGTGGAAGTTGGAAATTTTGAGGGTTTTCATAGAAGAGTGGACCTTTATCATTTGTATAAGAAATATGAGTGCGCGAATGAGTTTGTAGCATCATTTACCCTGGGGTAGCATGTTTGGTTTGTATCTGGGGGGGGGGGGGGTCTTGAGAGTGTTTCAGGTCTTTAGTGGAGAATTGGCGAATTCTAGAGTTGCTGGTTTTTGATGTCCGCACCAGCGGTCTTCTGTCCGCTTCTGTGTGTCCACCTCTGCAGGGGTTGGCTCGCAGATGCAAACCTTGTGCATTATGGAGGTTTCTACTTCTGCTGATGTTTCCTCGCATAGGCGATTGTGCCTCTGCGGAGTCCTTCTCGCTCCAGTAATTATCCGGGATATTAAGTGAGTCAGCCTCGGTGACCTATTTTCTGCGGAAGCGTGTCCGCTTAGGCGAAGTCAATTCTGCCAAAGCAGAATTGTTGTTTCATATCAGAATCTTAAATGCTCTAAAATGAATTAATTTCACCAAAACCTTCACTTGGGACTAGAGCTCTGCTAAGAGGGGATTTCTAGTAAATTTCATCTTTGTACTTCATTGGAGGTATAATTTCATCCCATTTTAATTATTATTTATTATTTAAGTCTTCTATCGTAGTGTAGATGCTATTTGGGAAAGAAGATAGCCTAAGTTGTTCATACTAGATTAAGTGGCTAAAGAATCTTGAATTGGGGATTGTATATTAATTAGATGATTGTGATATTGTAATCTAGTGTTAATTAATGATAGATGATCATGTTCTGATGGTTAATTTAGTATTAGGAAGCCTTTCTAAATTCGGGGGAAAACCTAGGGGTTAGAATTGGGACTTTTTGCTAAATCTTGAAATTAAGGATCAATTGATCTTAGATTTCAAAATAATGTAAGGATGTGACTATTTAATATGTAATTATGTTTTGTGAATAAGAAATTTCAGATTTTGGCATCGTGGGTCCATGGTTGGTTTTAGGTGTATTTTGGTATGTTTAAGGACTAAGTCCTTGTATGTCTATTAGCTTAATTATTAATGTAGAGTCTATGTATGTTAGACTACGATTACTGCGAGGCACTCCGAAAGGGCAAGGCACGGGTAGAGGGTTGACTGTTCGTGGCTCCTTCTTAGCTTTGAGGTAGGCTACGATTTCTCTTTGTAGATTTTGATAGAAGTGCATAGTAGTTATAAATATTGAGGGATATTGGACGTGTTTGGGGGTCCCACCTTAGCAGTTGTGATGAACTCTTAGGTGGATCCCAGTGTTGAACTGTGATGATAGGTGATTTGGGGAATCAGTCTTAAGCTAATTCTAACTGCTGTTGATTGGGCTTGTCCCCATTATGTGGACTCGTCGCCATAATTGCTATTGTTGTGTTTATTCATCACATTTCTTTTGATATGATATCTTGATTACGTGGATTATGTGTTATTGACTTCCTGAAAGCATGTGATATTCATCTCTTATACTTGGTTGTGTATGTCTTACATATGTAAGGTTCCTCCTTAATAAGAGGGTGTACGACAAAAGTAAATACCTAGGATTTAATGAGGCATTAAGGAACTATTATGTGTCATGGACAAAATTGTATGTAGTCGGAATTGAAGTTAAAGACTAGGAATAATAAAGGAATTAATGTCGTTATTGTTCAATCTTATTGTTAAACTCTTGGAAGCTTCTTATCAATAATGTTGTGAATTGAGGGTCAACTTGTCTATTGGTTGTGTTAAGTCGGGTAAGTGGGGCTAATTACGAACATTATTAGACATGGTCTAGTGATTAATGAGTATGTACAGTAGGAACCTTGTATGCTACCTGAACCAGGGCATAACTTATAATTGATGAAACTTTATGTGATTTGGGTGATTTATATGATTGATAAACCTTGATGTGATTTAGGTGATTTATATGATTTCATGGAGTCAATGAGAATATGTAACCTACGTGACTACTTGAACTGGATAGAATAGGACATTATATGAGAGTCAACTTGATATTTATATCTATTACGTAACTTCCGTCATTGTCGACCTATGATGTCTGCGGGGGTACATTGTGTACTCTTGCTACGCTCGTTGCATCTTTTACGTGGATATAGGTATCGAGTAAAATTAGGTTGCAGTTTGAAGCACAGAAAGATTAAGGCAGGCCACTCATTACTTATGGCCTTGGTTTCCATCTTAGATAGACCACCCTTTATCATTCAGGGCGGCTTGTTCTACTTTATTTCATCCTGTTGTATCTTAGAGCCCTTGTATAAGTCAGATCAGGTTTTGGGAAAGAAGGTTGTATTGTAAAGGTCATTTTATGAGTAATGTTTTAATAGAAACGACATTGTTATGTTTTGTACTTTTTGTTCTTTTCGTATTTTAAACCTTCTTGTTGTAACTGTTTGGGATTGGTTCACCTACCAGGGGAATAGTATAGGTGCCACCACGATGCCTGTGATTTGGGTCGTGACATATTCATATGTTCTAGTAGAAATGTCTAAATGAAAAATGGTTTGAAGTGATGGAAACTAGATTCCTAGACCTTCTATTTTGGGTGGATGATCCGGTAGATCTAAGTATATTGGGAAAAAGCTCAGTGACATCTGACTCAAATTTTAGTGAACTTATGAACGTAACCAGCAATAACATGTGCCGACTTCCAATTTACAACTCGCTTGACTTCAAAGCTTAACATACGACTATTATATGGTTCAAATATCTTACCACACAACCTTCTTGGCATGTCAAGCACTTTTAGTCTTATCCCGAAAGTATGGGTTATAATATTAAGCTTATGTTGACTAACTTATGACCCATCTTAACCTATGAAAATATGGGATGTAATACCATTCATACAAATATAGATGAGAGGGTTATTCATACGAACATATCCTGTAACGACCCGTCCGGTCGTTTTTAGCTAAAGACCCATATTTGCTTTTTTGACCCTTTTTGTAGACTCTATATGGGGTCTGTGATGTGCATGGATAGGTGGAATGGATTTTCAGGTCCATTTGTATGCATTTCAGATGAAAACCCCAAAATTAGAAACTTAGAGTTGGATAGTTTGACTCAAAGTTGACTTTTAGCTAAATGGATTCATTTATGAATTTTGTTGCTTCCAGTAGCTCCGGAGGCTCATTTATGACTTAGCCGAGTCATTGGTTCACTTCCCGGTGTAATTAGATGTATTTTGTGGCCTTATTTGTAAGGTTTTGATTTTTATTTGTCCCGGACAATTCTATAGAAAAGTATGACTTAACTCGGTTAAATGGGAAATCTGAGGGTACGAGTGAGTTCGTAGCATTATTTACCTTAGACGAGCATGTCTGGTTTGTGTCCGGGGGGTCTCGAGAGTGTTTGAGGTGTTGGAAGGAGATTTAACTATTTTTCCCATTGTTGATGTCTAGTGTCCGCTCCGGCATGTCCGCCTCAGCGAGAGGTTGGCTCGCTGAAGCATAAGTTTGGGAGATGGTGGGTTTCTACCGTGGCAGAGGGACCGAAGGGGTGAGTCCACCGCCACAGAGTCAAGTTCGTCATGGCGTTGAGGTGAGGTGAGGTGTGAAGTGACACCGCCTCAGCGAGTCTGCTCCAGCGAAGTCGATTCCACCGGGGAGGAATCACTATTTAGGTGTCCTATTTATTTCATTAGGTCTGAAATTCTTTCCCAAAATAGACTATCTCGAAACCTGAGCCGCCATAGAGCATTTCCAGAGGTTTAGAAGCAATTTCCATCCTTGGGGTAAGTGATTCTTCCTTTGTGAATTAAGATTATGCTTCTAAGTTCCTTAACAATGGTGGTTTAGCAGGATTATAAGTTGGGGAATATGAGTTATGCATTCTTGTGAGAATAAGAGGGTTAAATTAATAATTAATAAAGAGTTTATTGATTAGTTTACTTGTTTTATTGCAAATTAGTGATGAATGTTGTTAGATGATCATGTTTTAAGGCTTACTTTGATTGTAGAAGTTTATTTCAATTGGGGGAAATTTATAGGGTTTCTTGGGGCTTTTCATTTATTATCCAATTGAGGGTTCAAATGTGTATAAATTTCCAATTAACTTAAGGATATGACTACTTAGTATGTGTTCTTAGTAATTGAGTATTAAAGTTCAAGTCTTGGTGGCGTGAGCTCGGGATGGGTATTTAAAGTCTTGATTTATGTTGTGTTAGCCTTATATTAAGGATATAATATGCGTGATTAGACTTTGATTACCAAAATGTGTATAAGAAGGGCAAGGCTATCACCGAGGCTTGATCGTGTAGCACTCCTGTTCAGCCCAGAGGTAGGCTACAATTTTGTTTTTTGAGACTTCAATAGAAGTGCGTAATTAGTTATAAATATTGAGGGGTATTGAGAGTGTTTGGGGTCCCACTCAGCTAGTTGTGATGAATGTTTGAGTGGGTACAAGTATTGAACTTTGTTGATGGGTGATTTGGGGAATCAACCTTATGTTGGTTCCGACTGCTGTTTATTTGGGCTTGTAGCCATATGTGGGTTTGTCGCCATGTTTGCCATTGTTTGTTTACTCATCATACATGCTTTCGATATGATATCCTTATTTTGACTTGGATTGCATATGAATTATTGAATCTTTGAAAGCATGTGATATGTCATCTTTATACTTGATTGCATCTCAATATATCATGATGTCTTGCCTTACATTGTCATTTACATTTATACACTCATGGTTCTATGATATTGATTGGAGAGTGGCATATTGAGATGATATTGATACGCGGGGAGTAGAGTTGCACGCCTGCAACATGATAAGGCTTGACAAATGAGTCTTAGGATCTAGTCAGATTCGTGTGTTGAATTTCGGCTGGCTAGAAGCGGTATATGGACTTTGCGGGTCCCCTATGGGTGTACGAATCATAATAAAACCTTGACGTACTATATGTTGACACTCAATTTTGACTCCTCTTTTTTCAATATTTATTTGCAATTTTAAATATTTTGACACCTCGAAAATATTTTTAATATATATATATAAGGTTTTAATAACATCGTCTATTCTCAATATCATTATTTATTATTATTATTGTTCGCGTTCTTTCTACTATCGTTTGCCTTTTAAATATCGTAATCATAGTTTTTACCCTAATATTTTATGTTGTTTTATTTTAACAAAAACGGCATCACATTATTAATTAAATTAAGCATTAAAACATTAAGCATTTCGCAAATATTATGTTTTTATTATTATCACACCGTTATTTTTATCTTTATAATTTACGCTTTTTGCAAAGCATTTTTTTCATTATTATTATAATAAACTCCCTTTTATATTTCAACCCAAAACATTCTACCACAACCCACCAAAAATGATCCAATCGGCCCAACCAAAACCCGCAGCCCAATTCCCCATCTCAAAACCCATCACCAAACCCAACTAAAATCCCTCATTTAGCCCAATACCTTAACCGATCCAGCCCATTCCCTCAACCAAAACCCCTCATTTAGCCCAATACCTTAACCGAACCAGCCCATTCCCTCAACCAAAACCCCTAATTCCATCGTCCAAACCTAACAGAACCAAAACCCAAATGACCCTTCACTTCATCACCGCCACACCTCCCAAAATCCACCGGGTAATCGACCCTCACGTGCCCACTGCCACCACATCCCCTCCACCATCGACCTCACTATCATGACACATCCATTTTTCTCCATTTTTCTAAAATTTTCTACACCACAAGAGGACGTCTTAACCTCTGAATTGGAGCAAGCATAAAGATCTGGTGGTTTCTAGACATTTCTCTCTTCGATTCAAGGGGTAAAAGGTTTGTTCGAAGTCGTTCAAGGTCCAATCCGAGAGAAACATACCCATACATCTGCCCAACAGCTCTAATTCCTTCAAATCATATCTGAAAAGGTGAAATTCTATCAACTCCTTTCATCATCTCGAATTTTAAGCATTTTCCCCATTTCTTTTCCTTCAATTTGATTTTCAAATTTGAGCTTGTTAAGTTCCCAAAATCTGGCTATAAATAGAGCCTCTTTGGGCTGTTTAGGAGGGGAGGTTAAAAAATTCCCCTTTGAACACCAGCTTTGATTCTCCAAAATTTCCTCTTCGTTCTAAGCTTTTGGCTATCGTTTCGTTCTCCTATTTGATAAAAAATAACACAACTTCTCCGAGCGGATTCGACGACTCGGTTCGCTGCCCGGAGAAGGTCCGTAAATTCACTTTATTTTTTTTATTTAGTTAATGTGAATTGGTCTGTATGACTTGATTATGTATTTGTTAGATGTGTTTATCTTGAGATTAGTTATTTATGCTTGTTAGTTTAGGTCCAAAACATGTTTAGATGATGTTAAGTGTTGCTTGAATCTATTAGGTTAGTTTTCAGATATACTGTTTAACTTATAACTGTTCTGAGTCATTAAGTTCATTTACCAAGTTATTGTTTAAGGTTATTAGGTTGAATGATAACATGTTAAGGCCATTGTCGGACTATTGAATTAATTAATAAGCATATTTAGTTAGTGATATTTATTGATACTCATTAAGATAACTATTAAGCCCATTCTAATTAAGACTTGTTAGTTGCTTATGGTCATCAAGTCCATGTTATGCGATATCAGGTTCTAAATGTTGTCGACATATTGACCTCTCATCTATGTAGCCTTTTTGTTAAACAATAGCAAGAATTTTAATTATTTTAAGACTGGATACATGCTGGTATGGCCTGTTCTGCATATTTCTCTGCGGTTGAGAAAGTAATATGGTTTAGTTCTCACTTTGAATAACTGTTTAGCATGAATTCTGGGGATATAAATCTGAGTTGGTTAGTGTGCAGCCTGAATATGATCCTATGTGTCCAGTTAACATGTATAAGATGCCTCCCTCTAAATGGTTCTTGGCTCATCTCTGTTTATTCCACTAGTGTCCACTGAATTAGTCATGCATTTCTCCTACACGATTAAGTGTTAAAATGCCTTCATGTTATCCTGTAAAGTCCCCTCAGCTGTCATATATCATGCCTATCTATTGAGTTGTTTGAGTGGTATTTACATCAGTGCTTTGCACAATTTTGAACCATCTTATACCCTGATAAGCTATCCTGCCTAATGCATTCTGCTTGGTCTTGTGATCTTATTTCATATGGTGAACATGTAGAGGGTAAGAGTGTTGAAATTTGCTTGTTTATGAGAGAGCCTGGCCTGTGATTTGTTGTGTAATGAGCCTTTCTTAGCATAGGTGTCTGGTTTAAGCCTATTTCAATATCATGTCATGTCTATTGAGGGGATTAGACAAACTGTTAGGCTTGAACTATAGTTATGCATAGTCATCTTAATATTGAAAACTTAGGAAAACATTCAGGGTGTTATTCTTGTGCCACTATCTTGATCTGAATATGCTTCTCCTTTATTGCATACATAGACCTACCCCTATCTTGGTACTAATTTAGTTCTTATTTATCAAAACTTCATTTTTGTACTGTCCTGGTTTGGTTGTTTCAATTGTTGTTCAGCATGTTTAGGTTTCTGTGAGCATGGCTATACTGGAATAGTTCTACATGTTCAAAATGCTATTTTGTTCTGGTCATTTGTGTATTCTTATTTGTCTCATGAAACTATTAGGCAAATTACAATGGTTATTTTATATAGAGTCAGGGTGCTCAACACTTAGGATATGTGACTGTTTGAGTCTAGCTTTAAGGTAGTTGATCCCAGGTGCCTATAGTCATACTATTGAATGGTCATTTTGTGTAATTTTCTTGCTCTATACTCATTTGGGGTAGTCATATACTTGGTTTCATAGGCTGGAATGTAAATGAACCTTATGTTAGGCAGTGATGCTTTTTTTTTCTCAAGTTGTTTATGTCCATCTTGCCTACTGTGTCACATTGTCTGCATCCTCTGTTTAGTTGTTACATTTTATCAGCATGTAAAGCATGTCTTGGATAACATATACTTATTATGTCTGTCTAAGAGGCACTCTTCCACACAATACATAGTTTGAATCTTATCATATGCTTGTAATTTGATATACAATGCCCACTTAAAGGTATTACGTGGAATGGTTTATTTGATTGCTAAGACTCTAGCGTGTTTACCAGATCAGTCATATTAGGATTTATTTGCTTAAGTGTTCAATATGTATATGACAGAACGTAACACTCATTAGATCACCTAGTTGCTAAAGCAGCCTACTGTTTGTTCTAAAAATGAAAATATCATCCATGCATTCTTTATTGTTGAATCTGATTCTGCTCAATATACTTTTGTTAATCTACTTGTTTTGCCTGAATCATGTGGTCTTTTGCTTTTCATCCTCTTATCTAGTGTTTGAATTTACCTATAGCCTAAACTTGCTCATCTTTTGCTTGCAATATCATGAGAAAGTATTCTTTGTTTCACCCTGCAAATACGAAATTAGATGGTATACTCTAGAATATATAAGGCATATAATTGGGGTATACACCTGGTGTATATCAGAGTTTGTATATTCCTCGTATATTCTTAAGTATATTATATATCTTTGAAAATATCTTGTGTATATCAACCCTTATATGTTAATTGAATACTTGAAAGTGAACCCAACTCATTTTTGCTAGCATCTTTTTTATGACTGCTTTTGGGCCTGACCTATTCTCTTTATTTTATTTTTCTCTTTGTATTCTGGTAATAGTTTTGGGCCTAGCCCACTGTTTGTTGTCCTCTTCTCTTATCATTTTGCTGATTAACAACTCGGGCCAATTAATGGGACTTACATGATTTTATTCTAATAATGGGTTGATTAGTTTAGGTAAATTTTATTTGCAGTAGATAAATTTGGGTATGTGTAACTTGCATCATTGTTTCCCTCCTTCAAGTCTGAAAATTATATGTTTGGGCCCGCTTTCTATTTTTGCGTGTTAATTGTTCCCTAAGGCACAAGAACATATTACTTTTCATGAATGATTTATTTATATTTTTTCTTATGTATATATTTTCACGTTCCGTCCACTAATCCTTTTCTTTTCTTTTATTTACATGAAATGCATCGGGAGCAACGAAGAGTCTCGTTATGAGACTCATCGTGACTTTGTCAAATGAAGACCCACACCCACGTTCATTGCATCCTTCGTACTCGGAATTTCTAAACAAATAGGGCAGGATGATATCGTCATCCGCCCTGGTCGCTGCTTTTAATTCTTTAAATACCGCTCATTTTATTTTTTCGGGTTGTAATTTAATTATTTAATTTTGTGCGATCATAGGAATGCTTAGAATAATTAGGCCTTGATTGATAACTAGAAAGGGTAGTTTAAAATTGGAAACCCGTCGCTAGTTTATTTATTTTAGGCTCGGTTAGTCTTAAAATCGAAAACCCGACGCTAGTTCATTTTAGGCTTGTCTTGCATGTTTAAACTTTCAAAATAACTTGATCTTTTATTCGCATTACTAATCATACAAATAAAGTTTTGTTTCTATCCAATTTGCAACTTAAAATAACTTTTATAAAAAAACACTTCTTTGCATTATAAATAATTTACTTTCCTCCCGTATTATCAAAATGCAAAATATGTATTTTTATATAATGCTATGCAAATGCATACTTTATCCAAAAATTAACTTTTAAAGTATATAATGAATAATCCCATGCAAATGCTTACTTTTTTTTCAAAATCAACTTTGCATTTATTTTTATAAATAATGCCTTATAAATGCATACTTTTATTCAACAATCAGTTTTACATATTTGCATAAAAATGCCATGCATACCTTTTCTTCAAATCAATTTCGGATTTTATATTGGGAATTCATGTCAAAACTGCATCCTCTTATTGAATACTTGCAACATCTTTTTACTTAACATTTTTTAACCATGCATTTTCTTAGCGTAATAATTAACTTGAGTTTGATCGGATAATCGCAAGTTAGCGGATCTTAAAGGGTGACTAACCTCTTCCCTTTAGGATAATAGAGAACCCTTACCTAGAATCTCATAATTTTGCAGACCATAAATTGGAGTTCACTTTGCAGCATTTATTATTAACATTTAGGTGTCCTAATTCACCTTAGAATAATTAGGTGGCGACTCCTCAACAGCCTCAAAAACATTAATCAATCCAGGGAATCGACCCATTACGTCGCGAACTGCGGTAAAAAATGGGTGCGACACTGTATACCAGGTTGATAAAGGTACCTTGCATATGCATAGCATTCATATCATACATACTTATGCCATTTAATTGATAAATTGTGGATGGACTTGTATTTGAGTGATTGTTGATAACTTGGCTGGATTCTGCATTTGGAAGGATTATACATGCTACTTGATACTTAGGTTGTTGTTGGACTTTGTAACCCTACTTGAATTATTGAATTGTTAGTTTAAGGTTACTTGGTGTCAACTTGGTATTTATCTCTGATTATGTATCTTCCGTCGTTGTCGGCCTATAATGTCTACGGGGGTATGTTGTGTACTCATTCTACACTTGCTGCATTCTTTTTGGATGTTGATTCAGTACTTTCCACCTCCGCAGGACCACGTGGTTGAGTCAGAGCAGCTGACCTTTAGTGTTCAGGGTGAGGATGCTACCTCCAGCATACCCTTGGATGCTCCTTCTCTATTTACTATCTTTTGTTCGCACTTGAGAGACATTTTCAGACTATGTATTCAGTTTTGGTACTTCATTTCCCATTTCATACTTGTATCGTACTAAAAAGCTCTTGTATTCACAGACTAGATCGGTTGGGGTTGTTTTTTATTGTATTAGATTTATTATTATCTTCCACATTTATATTATCAGACAACTTATATAGTATTGTGTTATATTCTGCTTTTATTTGTATTATATCATGTTAATGATTGAGGGTGGTTCGCCTACTGGTGAGATTATATAGGTGCCACCACGATTCCTAAAAAAGGATCGTGACACAACCGAGAGGGCCATACATACAAACATACTGAGATGGCCATTCATACAAACATAGCAGGGATAGTCGTTCATACAAACATTGCCAAGAGGGCCATTCATTCTTATAAGCATACAAAAGACGAACGAAAATCAATCTACCCAAAGGGGCCATGATTGTTCATCCTTAATGACAAATGGGCCATTCATTTATACAAGCATACAAAGGATAAAAGAAAGATGATCCAGCCAAGAGGGCTATATCCGTTCATCATACACGCCAAGAGGGCCATACATTCCATATTCAAACGCCAAGAGGGCCATGCAAAGTGACACCAAGAGGGTCATTTGAGTCGGACAATGCCAAGAGGAACATTTACGATAGCTTTAAGGCCAAAAAGGGCCGCAGGATCAGCCAAAAGAGTAAATATCAAGCGTCCAGGAAGGACTATGAAATGAAGTCATCCAGAGAAGGTTGGCGACAACAAACCCAGAGGTTGACCATCTTTGTAACCCATGGACTAAAAGTAGATTCTAAAACACCAAGAAGGTGAGGCAAGCTGATCAAACCAGGCCCCGATCAATTGTGGAGAAAATGTGAAACTTCTTCTAAGGCAGCCGATCAATATAAAGCGCCAATTAGAGTTAAGCTCTCTGAACATGAGCTTGAGAGTCGGAGGTACTTGATTTCACAAAATTTTAAATAGTTTTTTTTCAAAATCCCACAACCTGAGGCATTCCCGCATAAGGGATATTCTTTTTCACCGATCGAGTCAACTACAAGTAATTCGATTCCTGAAGACGGGGATATGTAGGCAAACTCAACACTATAGATTCTGTCATATCCCAATAGATCACCCGGACGTTGAAGAGTTCAGAAAAAATATTTTCGCAAAACCGTGCATTAGAAGTTCAATTGGGTTGAACTACAAGTGACATGAGTTCTTATGCAACCTGAGATATGTAGGAAGCCCGAAAGCTAGGGTTCGGCCGTAATGTTGAAAATTTGCATGTTTTCCTTTTGCTTAAGAGAGAATACGTTGATTTGGTTGGTCAAAAATCCGGTTTGTCAAATTTAATTTGCCCATGTTTGGCTTCGCCATCCCTGGATAATGAAAGGGGCAGTTGTTGACCCCTAATATTTTCCCTCTATGAATTTTGTTTAATTAGTCGGACTTCTTGAATCACAAACGAAGTAATATATGTATTTTCCTAGTCAAAATAATGTTACAAAATTGTTACGATGACGTTTTGCCATTTCATTGGACAATATATCATCAAGTATATTACTGTATATCACAGACCTATTTATACATAATTATTTTGATTTTTGAATATATTTATCATAAATTAAGGTCAGAATAGAAAAAACAATTATTTAATAATTGTTTAAACTAAACAATGATTAAATAACAAATATGTTGCTCCATCAAATCAAGAAATTCAATTAATTAAATAAATAATTAATTGCATTTTCAATTCTTTATCAAATTATCTTTGATCTCTTTTAGTTTTCAAATCGACTATAGTTGTAATGCTTCAATTGATTCTGCATTAATTCTGGTTATAATTGAAATTACTTTGGCTAATTAAATATTTTAAATCATAGCCAAGTTGTTACAAAATTGATCATCCGCTTAATTTCCTCGAATTTGGGCCATATCTCTTTCAAAATCGACCGAGCCCATTTAAATGCCTAAACCTTCGACCCTTTTGATTTTTGTCGAAGTTTCAGCCGAAGGTTTCAAAACCCTAGCCGTCCTCCTTCGCCTCTCTCTCTCTCTCTCTCTCTCTCTCTCTCTCTCTCTCGTGTCATCCTTACCATGTCTTTCCATAAATGTATAAACCTGTCTTTCTGATGTAGAAGGATAGAGGACATCTCGTGTTTGTTTGTGTTAGAAACTGAACTTGCAGTCCTGTAAAATATGTATGATTGGCATGATCCAAATCTTGAGCATGTTTTGCCAACTTTCCTTACCTCCAACCTGCTGAATGTGAACCATTCAGACTGTATATATCGCCTGCTATGTATGGATCCAAACATTGACTGCAAGAGTTTAAATCTATGAAAAGCCTTAGAAGTTTATTTGAGTTGGTTATGGAGTAATAAAATAGTTAAATCCTGGCTACCTGCATTCGTTTGCGTATTCTGTGGATAGTTATTAATGCATATAAGATATTAAGTTAGATATCAAGACCCTCTATTTCTCTGTTTGCTTCCTTGTATGTTGAGGATGTCTGAAGTGTAACACAAACTTAGGCAAGAGACCATGAACCCAATAAATCCTTGTTTGAACAACTAGTTATAGAATGGTATTGAGTGATGTCCCCTACAATATGAAGCTTGGAGTAGGTCAACTCAACTTCATTATGGCTTACTTTGAGTCAGGGGTTCCTCTTTGTCATTTTTCTAAGTTGTGGAGGCCCTCTAAGTATATGTAATAGGCCTGAACTTAAACCTGTTCTTTGGAAATGGCTGTAGAATGATAGGAATCTCCCCACTGTTTTAAATGATAATCTCAATTAGTCTTTGAGTACCTTGTCTCATGCTATGATGAATTTGAGTGACAACAGTGTATTAAAAATCCATCTACTGTTGCAATCCTACTAAGTGTTGGTATTGCAAGCCTGTGACTGTTTCAGTTGTTTAAAAAATGGTTTCAAGCCAGCTTAGTTAGTTTGTATCTTAGTTGTCACAATTGGTTAAACAGTAAGCATGCAGCCCATCTGAATTTCCTTTTTGTTGTATGTACTAGACTTGATTATCCGTCTGTTGTTCATTACTTGGAGTTTGAATAAGTTTTTGCATGATGCAATAGGATATGTTCTCTCTTTAGGCTGTCTCCTCTTTAAAAATGGCTAGGATCTAGTCTCTCTTTCCCCTCTCCTCACAGCAATACATTAAGTAATGAAGGTCCCACCCTTAACCATGTTTAAGCCAGGTCTTTTATCTATTTATAAACTGTCATTGTCAACAATTCTAGTGGGTTTCTGAGGATTTTTGTTAGAAACCCTGTAGAGTGCTTCTGAATCCTTCATGTGGTGCAATTGATTGTTTAAGTCCTGTCAATCCAGTAGGCATGTCCCTGTTTTGTTTGATCCAACTTTTTTTTATGGCTATGGGTGTATATTTCCTCAATATGTCAGCATCTCATTCTACTCAAGTATATCACTCAGTATGCAGACTATTCACATGACTTGTATATTCTTAAGTACATTGTATACCAATGGATATTTGAGGTGTATGAAGTTGGATTTAGATAATATATCGCATGTATATCACCTGATTTCCTTTCCTTTCCTTAAGTAACTTGTCTAGATGTAGGAGATATACACCTAATATACACTATTATACAATTTCAAATGTATGATAATATATATCACGTATGCTCCCTATAGTATCACAATCCATAATGCTATCTCTAACCTGTTTTGGTCCTGCTCGTGTCTGTATCCCTTGGACTCACCAAAGAATGGGCTTGCTTCGCATGTTAGCTCTTTCAGTCACATTGTCTTTGCCAAAATGGGTCTGTTTGCATTTTCTATTCTTTTACTATGTGCGCTTGGACAAGTATGTGGCCATAATGTGTTCCTGTGCATGTATATCTAAAGTATATTTATATGGTAGATAAATTTGTTTAGTTAGTTGATTAAGTTTAGGTACGTTCTAACTCCCACTCTCCTTTTCCCCTTGTCTTTACATGAAATGCTCAAAATTGGGCTTACCCGCGACCTCCGCTTTACTGTTTGGCTCAAAACCCAACATCATATTAGATCGAGTCATCCCGTAGAGACCTGGGCCCACCTCTCGTATGTACGAACAGAGAGAGCAGGTGGGTCTAGACCTTGAAGGTCCAACAATGGGTGAAAATTGTATTTATTTTCGCTAATGGGCTTAGTACACCCATTAGCTAGTTTTTACTCATTTACTTTACTTTGTTCGTTTGTTTGAATATGTGAAAAACACGCTAATGTGTTTATTGGAACCCTATTAGAGCTTTAGTCTTTCTCGATGCGGATATCGATAGAAGGAACCTTTTTTAAAAAAAAAAACAAGACCTGACGCAAAAGATAAAGGATAAAACATAATCAATTTTAAATTGTTCCATTTAGTGTTAGGATGATCAGGAAACAAAACATTTGACCAATGGTCAACTGATTTCATTTAAATATTTTAGAAAAGGTATTTCAAAAAATCAAAGGCTGGAAACCGTTTTTGGGCCTTGACCTACATGAAAAAATGAGAAGCAGTTTTGGGTCATAGGCCGGTTGAAATAAATAACAAAGTTGTTTTTGGGCCTAGCCCACATAAATGATACCGGAGGAAAGGGAAAGGGTTCGAACAAGCCCATTTAAAAATCTTGACTTCTTTAAATACACAAGGGGAAAATCCTACCCTTCTTTTTCCAAGGAGGACTTGAAAGTATTTTCAAAGGTTTTCTTGTACATCTTAAACAATGTTGTTAAGTCCTTATTTAGATTTGCAAAACCATAAATTAAAAGAACAAATTATTTTCTTGAATATACTTTAAAGAAAAGTAGACCACATTATCTTGGACCAAATCAAGACTATTCAAAAGAAAATTTTCAATCTGTGTTGTCTAGAAAAGGTAACGGTGGTCAACTTAGATCCTTTTGCAAGTTCAAAAATATCCTTAATTAAAAGGGCTCTTTATCACAAATTTTTCTTCCCAAAATGCCATGAACTATGCTTCTTTATACGTATCTCTTGAAACACTCCTTTTAAGCAAATAAATATTTTTAGCCACAATATTAAAACCCATAGGTACACCACATTTGTCGGATTTCTTTTAAGGTGCCTAACACCTTTCTCGAGGAATCATCAGAACCCTTAATCGAACTTTGGTACTCTTTTAAAAGTTTGTCGAACTAACAAACCTTTTACAAAAATGGTTTCCTAATTTCCAAAATGAATTAGATGGCGACTCTATTTTAAAATACAATACGGAGTCAAGTTATGATAGTAACTTTTATGCTTGCGTAAAAGTGAACCATAACACCTATGAGTTTTTTGTGAGTTGTCATGAGAGGTTGCACAATTTGGGGTTGGTTGAGTCCACGGTGTTGATTGCACAATATTTCAGATGGTTGACCCTGCCAAGCAGTGATGGAGGGTTTTTGTTGAGCCTAGGCCAACTGGGTCGCCTCCACTTACTTGGGCCGAGTTTACTCGTGTGTTTCTGGAGAAACGGGCTCCCCATAGCTTGAGGGAGGAGAGACGTGAGTAGTTTGATAAGTTGGAGGAAGTTGGGATGTCTGTGATCGAGTACGAGATGAGGTTTCACTCCTTCTCTTGCCATGCTTGAACTATTTTACCAGATGAAGCGGAGAGGATTAGAAATTTATTTAGGAGGTTGTCTTATCCTCTTCGACTCGCAACGACGCATGTGGTAGCTTCAGGAGGTACTTTTTAGGTTGTGATGGATACCGCTAGGAATGTTGAGTCTATAAGATTCCATGAGTTTGGGGATAGGTCGGGCAAAAATCGTCGTATCTCGGGAAGTAATAGAGGTAACTCATCCGGAGGTAAGGGTCATCAAGGTAGGGGTTATCGGCCCCAGTTTAGCAGGTCAGTTCATGCTGTAATTGAGACTTTGACAGATGGTTCTTCCGATCGTGGTGCTCATGGTTCGGGACAAGGTTCCCAGGGTTCTCGATTTAAGGCAAAAAAGATGGTTAGAGATGCTCAAGGATTATGACATGCCTATCCTTTATCATTCAGGCAAGGTCAGTATAGTGGCAGATGCCTTCGGTCGGAAGGCGGTGAGTATAGGTAGCCTAGCATCGTTACTGGTAGGGGAGCGACTTTTGGCTATAGATATACAGTCTTGTGCAAATAATATGGTGAAATTTGATATTTCTGAATCTGGCAAGGTTCTAGCTTGTGTGAAGGCACGATCTTTCTTATTGAAGTAAATTAGGGCTCAACAGCTTTCGAAATAAATGACTACTCATCTGCTTCTCATGTTCCGTGAATAGTCGGGACATTGAGGGTTTGATGATGCGGAGTTGTGTAACATTCGGGACAAGGTGTTGAAAGAAAAGGAAAAGGAAGCAATTTGTGATAATGATGGAGTTTTGAGAATCAAGGGTCACATATGTGCTCCCCAAGTAGGGATTTGACTAGATTGATCATGGAAGAGGCTCATAATTTGAAGTAATTTATTTATTCGGGGGATACAAAGATGTACAGAGATTTAAAATATCATCATTGGTGGTGTAGTATGAAGAGGAACACTGCGTGATTTGTATCTCGGTGTTTTAATTGTCAACAAGTGAAGTAGGAGCACCAAAAGCCTGGTGGGATTTCTCAGAGGATGCCTATACTTGAGTGGAAGTGGGAGCGGATTGCTATAGACTTTGTGGTATGGTTACCAAAGACTTTGGGAAAGTTTGATGCTATTTGGGTGATTGTGGATCGTTTGACAAAGTCGACTCATTTTGTACCGATTGTGACTACTTATAATTCAGAGAAGTTGGCCAGGATTTACATATGAGAATAGTTCAATTGCATGAAGTGTCCATCTCTATTATTTCGGATTGAGGCACACATTTTACATCTTATTTCTGGGATATATGCAGAAGGACTTGGGTACTCGGGTGCAGCTTAGTACAACATTTCACACTCAGACTGATGGTCAGTCCGAGCAGACTATTCAGGTTCTTGCGAATATGTTATCAGCATGTGTGATTGATTTTGTTGGTCATTAGGATCAGTTCTTGCATTTGGCTGAGTTCGCTTACACCAATAATTACCATTCGAGCATTAAGATGGCACCATTTGAGGCACTGTATGGTAGGATGTGTCCTTCTTTAGTTGATTAGTTTGATGCATTTGAGGTTAGTCCTTGGGATATAAACTTGTAGCAGGATTCTTTGGACAAGGTCAAGTTGATTCAGGAGAAACTTCTCACAGAACAAAGTAGGCAAAAGAGTTATGCGGATCGAAAGGTTCGTGACTTGGAGCTCATGGTTGGTGAGCGAGTTCTGTTGAAGGTTTCACCCATGAAAGGTGTGATGAGGTATGGAAAGAAGGGCAAGTTGCCCTAGGTATATTGGGTCGCTTGAAATTGTCTAGTGTATTGTCGAGGTAGCCTATGAGTTGGTTGCCTCATGGTTTGTCGAGTGTTCACCTCGTATTTCATATTTCTATGCTTAAGAAGTACTATTCGGATGGTTCACATGTGATTCAATGGGATACAGTTTTGTTTGATTGGAACTTGACTTTAGATAGATTCAAAAGATGAGATCCAAGGAGATTCCTCCGGTAAATGTTCAATGGAGGCATCGTTCGGTCGAGGAGGCTACTTGGGAGACCAAGTCTCAAAAATCAAATACGAATCTAGGGGGGTTGAAATAGACAAGATTCAACTCAGATCCAAAGAAATTAGAATATGATATTCTTTCATTTCTTTGTCTTTTCTTTCATATTCGATTTCTTCATTCCGGAGTTTATATATGCCTTTCTAGAACCCATCTAAGTAATGTGCGCAGTACAAAGTTCATGATGCAGAACTCATTTGGTTCATCCTATTGGT
This sequence comes from Anisodus tanguticus, assembly GCA_034509755.1. Lineage (NCBI taxonomy): Eukaryota > Viridiplantae > Streptophyta > Magnoliopsida > Solanales > Solanaceae > Anisodus > Anisodus tanguticus. The sequence continues at coordinate 22,367,910 of CM067557.1, forward strand.
GTGACCCATCCGAAATAAGTATTTTCCAAATAAATGTGAGAATTCCAAAAAAAGGAGGTGATCCAGCCGCACCTTTTAGTACGGCTACCTTGGTACGACTTCACTCCGGTCATTATCCATGACTTCAGCATCCCCCTCCTTGCAGTTAAAGTAATGACTTCGGGCATGGCCAGCTCCCATAGTGTGACGGGTGATGTATACAAGGCTCGGGAATGAATACACCGCCGTATGGCTGACCAACGATTACTAGCGATTCCGGCTTTATGCTGGTGAGTTGCAGCCTGCAATCCGAACTGAGGATGGGTTTTTGATGAGGTAGGCGATGGTAGCTTGTCGGAAGCATGTATGGTAGTCTTTTGTTTGATGATAACGGGAAGGTTAATTGACTGCAACCTTTTTTCGGCCTATTAGCTATTGGGTGGGGCAACTAGAGGAAGACAGTACGGGGCAAAGCAAAGGCAGATCTTTAAGTGACTTGTTAGGGCTGTCGTAGAGCAAAGAAAAAAGTCACTCGAAGCTCCTCTCCTTCCACTTCAGGTTCGGGGAGCTCCGGCAGGGGGACTTGAGTCTCAGCAGAACCTTTCATTTTCTTCTCTCTCATTTCCCTCATCTCCTGGGCTCAACCAAATTTGCTCTATTTTGCTCAGTTGGGGAGCGGAGGTACCCTCGAGTGGTGTATGGACTGGCACTCTTTCAAGGGTGGCTACTTCTAGGCAAACCTCATGGATGTATCTGCACCCCTACCTCCTTTATCATTGAGCGGTCATTTAGGGGCCTTAGTTGGTGATCCGGGCTATTTCTCTCTCGACGCTAAAGCTTATCCCCCATCGTCTCACTAGCCGACCTTGACCCCTGTATTAACTCTATACTTATATCCCTGGAACAACTGTAAAATAAACTCCATCTTATCCCCATCTATCTTAATGATCGCTCTCAACTCAGGAGGAAGAACTGGTAATAGACACAAAACCATCCATTCTGGCTCTATATTTGTTCGAATAAAATGCTTAGTCAATTCCACGTGTCTAACCAAAAAGTCATTTCTTCTTCCAACTTTTCAATCTTCCCATTCGTTCCTTGTTCATCCCTGGCCTCATTCAAGAATTGATTTTGATCCAATCCGCAGGAATCAATAGAAAAGGCAAATCCCTTATGATACACCAGATCCGACTCGATTATTGATAGAGTGAATTGATCTGCCATTTCTTGAAATCTCTCTTCTGATTTAAAATCGTAGTGTAACGTGTATCGTCCCCTGTTCCGATCATGGAATAGATGAAATAAATCAAAAAATGGATGTTTCACACCCCTAAAACAAAGAAGGGAGCTACGTTTGAGTTAAAATTGGATATGTAAGTCTTCTTTTCTTTCTCGACGGTGAAGTAAGACCAAGCTCATGAGCTTATTATCCTAGGCTGGAACAATTTGATAGGACCCCCTTTTTTACGTCCCCATGTTCCCCCCGTGTAGCGACATGGGGGCGAAAAAAGGAAAGAGAGGGATGTGTCGAAATTCAGAAGATGAAATTTCACATCTGCCATCAATAGTTTTAGCTAGGGCATTTACAACACAACCCAAATAAGCCTCACTCATGGGTATCTGAGCAATTCTTCCCTTTGCTTTTACAGAAACTCGCCAATTTCTCTTTTGCCATTCATTTTTTTTATCATCGTAATATCCTAACCTCAATTATTCTATTCCTGACTATGGGTAATCAGTGAAAGTTTTTTGAAATATTGGATATTTTGATATCAAAGGAGTTCTTTCGTCTCAAAATCTGAATAATATTCATTACTTAAAGTGGTTCTTTCGATCATTCATCGAAAGGATGGGTGACTTTTTTCAACTTGATCGGAATCGATTTTATGATTAAATAGCAGAAGTTCTACTTAGTAGTAGAAACTCTGAGAGACAGACAGAGAGGGGACTCTTTCATACCTGCTAACTCCTAGGATGAGAAGCAGGTCCCCTGTTTTTGGCAGGAAGTGTTCCAGCCTTTATTGCATCCAATAAGCAGATAGAGTAGAAGATAAGGCTCGGAACAAGGTTAAGAATTCTTTTCATAACCCCAATACATTTTGTATGCATATACTAAAATAGCATGATAAAAATCAAATATTATGTCCAATTTGAAGCTATCTCAATTGATCCTTCGTTACTGCTCAAAAGAGCAGTAATAGGTAGGGATGACGGGATTTGAACCTGTAACTTGGCTTTTTCTCGAAATGACTAAAGTCTGACCAAGACTAGTCCTTAGTCTGTAGTTCTTTCGCCTTATCTGGCTCGTAGATGGCTCTTAGAACAAGTGGTTAACCATTTCTACGCGAGACCATCATTTATTAATAATGAGTCTTTTCCTTGGCTCATACGAAAGTCTCTGTGAGTAGTTCCCCCGGCTAGACTAGTGCCAATAGTTAGAGTTTTGACTCATTTTTAAGATATGCGGAGTAAATATCCCCAGATTTTCATCGGTTCAGGTACTTTCTTTCTCTTTTATGTTTGAGGACGAACATGTGTTTAAGTAGTGGATGACGTAATGACGCGTTAGGTTGTTTTGATTATTTTACCTATTTTCTCTGAAATTATCCTTCCCCTAGATTCCTTATGGTATATTTGACTTGCGGGGATGGGTGGCATGATTTCTGAGGCAATTAGATGGCAAAGGTGAAAGAAAATTGAATTTTTGAAGTTTTAAGTTGGAGAAGTTTGACTAAGAGTTGACTTTTGTGTAAATGCATTAGGAATTGAATTTTGATGGTTCCGTAAGGTTCGAAATGTAATTTTTAACTTAGATGGATGGATCGAACGAATCCCGAGTGGTTCGGGTGAGTTTCAAATATGGAAGAGGACTTTTAGGAATTCTAAAGTTAAAGAAAGGATTTGGGTTGACCAAAATCAACGTCAGAGATAAATGAGTCTTTTTCAAAGTTTATCAATTTCATTAGGTCCATAATGTCATTTATGACTTCGTTGAGTCATTGGTTCAATTCCCTAGGGACTCATGGGTATTTTGGACCCTTCATTGAAAATTTGGCTTTTAAGAGAATTGGAATTGGCCACAGTCAACATCAGGTCAAGATGATCCCGTATGATTATTTTGGATGCCCGAGCAAGTTCATTGCATATTTTAGGACTAAAATGCATATTTGGTTTGTGTATGAATTATGAGGGTCGATTTCAAGTTGGGAACATACCATAAAAATCAAGTGAGCAATTGCTGATGTTGTTCTTCGCGTTGCGAAGACACATGGGGCGATTGTGAGTTGCTGCTCACTTGGTCATCGCGATCGCGATAGCAATGGCTGTGATCGCAATGAGGGAACTTCTGGGACGGATCGGGTAACGATCGCGATGGCAAGGATGCACTATTCTAGTGATTTTAAAATGCCTAAAACGAGTTCAAACATTTCATTCTCTTATTTGGATCTTGGAATCTCAGAGTGGAGAGATTTTAGAGGAGTTTTGCAAGATTATGCATAAGGGTAAGTTTCTAATCTTTATTTTGTCCTTATATCTTGGATTATTAAGAAATTTCATCTTAGAAATTATGATTTGGAGTAAGAAATTGGGTTTATGAACCCCAGGATTTCTTCAAGTGACTTTCAAATTGATGGTGGATTTGATTCGTTTTTGGTATTTAGACTTCATGGATCATGGGTAGACTAATTTTGAGACTCATTTCCCACTTTACCTTCCGTATTTGAATTGATTGGCATCATTCAAAGGCTCTACGAAAGGACAAGGCTTTGTTGTGACCGTCAAACTCAAATCAGACAAGTTGAGACCTTTCGTGATCTTAATTAAAGCATTGTGGTTAGTTAATATTGACTAAATAAGAGCGGGTAATGGGAAAACTAAGAGGATCCCGATAATTATGAGGTGACAAGAACTTGTATCAGGTACCGATGCCATGTTAAGAGAATTTACATATTTTCGATTGTATAGTCCCGTCTAAATGCCATGCTTTGGGGATTAGCTGATAGCATAAATTGAAAGTATGACTTGTGATTGGGCATGAGACCTATTATTTATTTCTTCTATGCTTATTACCTATCTTATTTGTGTTTAAAGATTGTCATCCCTTCTAAATACTCGTTTAAAATTTGAAAAGAACCTAAAGATTGAGTCTTTATCGCTTAGCTTAGTTACTTATGGCTGTGCTTGCCATTTTCATGCTTTATTATGGTATCTCATGTATATTATACTTGTGAATACATATGTGGGTCCTAGGGGAAATGGTTTCGGACGGAATGATATGATGGATATGAGGCCGATTGGCTAGAGACATGTAATGTGAGCTGAAATTTGCTAAGAGATGTGATTAGAAGCCTAATATTGGCAAGGAATCCGAAGAGAAATGATTTCGGGTGGTATATGGACTTCGCGGGTCCCTCATGGATTATGATTTCCTGGTATTGGAATGTGTGTATACATGTGATGGAAATGCCTTGCATATCATATCATCATATTAGTTCCTTGTTTGGATGACTTACCTAAATTGCTAATTGAATTATACTTACGTGCTTACTTGACTACTTGAACGAATTTGTGGACTTAGAGAGTCTTATATCTAGGCTTGAAACTTGTGATTATTGTTATTATCATTATGTTGGACTAATAACAGTTATGTGTGGAAGTAGTAATCGGAAAGCCAATCCTCATCTATGTTTTAGCTAGGGTCGGTCGACGTTGCTTCTTAGTACACGCTGATTCCCCATACTCGTCTACACTTGCTGCATCCTTTTGCATATATGTTTTATTCCTAGCACGAGCGAATTTCGAGACTACACTGATCGTTGAGAAGTCCATTCAGAGGATTTGAGGTGAGCTACCAGCATGATCTGTGGCACCAGATTCTCCATCTATCTTTATTTTGTCTTTCTTAGTCTATGCAGTATTTTCAGATTTATCCCAGACTTGTATTTCTATTCTAGCAAGTTCTTGTACTAGTGATACCAAGTTTTGGGTGTTATCGTACTTATTTCATATTTCTATATTATAAGTCTTATTTCTACTTTAAATTTACTTATTTAATTAGGCTTTATAATTTGGATTGTGACAACATATTGATAGGCTAATGACAAGTTGATAACCATGTTCCTAGGTGGAAGCAAAACATTTATTAGTTTTGACTCTACAGAAGATGACACCGACAACTATTATCAAAAAGAATATCTAAATGCTTTAACACCAAATGGTCTCCCATCACATAGGTATTCTGAGAAATACAATACATATTATAATCTGAAAGATGCAGTTTCAAATAAGTATGTTTAAACGTATCATTTTTTATACATGTTAGTTCTAAAGGAGAATGCACCTATCACCCTAATAAGGAATCTAGACCCTTCAAATAGCTTATGTAATGTCACAAGACTGATATGTAGAAGATTTGACAAGAATGTCTTGCATGCAGAAATTACAAGTGGCCATTGCGCAACTAAGCATGTGTGTCTTTCATTAATTTAATTGTCGCGCCCGAAAAATAAAAGATGTCCTTTCAAATTTATTTGGAAGAAGTTCCTAGTACGTCTTTGCTTTGCAATGACAATAAATAAATCACAATTCCAACGTTGGTTTGTTTTTGCCCCAACATGTTTTCTTGCATGGTCAATTGTACGTTGCACTTTCAAGAGGGATATCAATATCCACAATCAAAGTTCTGATATGACAGAGCAGCCAAAATGTTGAAACGGTTGGAAATTTAATAATGTGGAATTAAGTTTATCCCATTATTTATTACTCGAACAATTGGGCCCCACACGTCGGAAATATCGTTTCCACATATGTGCAATCTTAGTGCCAAGTATTGTAAATTTCGTTAATGAAAGAGATATTGGTACGTAAGTGAAATATTTGAGACATAGACTGATGGATGGTTATTTGCTAAATGACAAGTGTTCCACGTTGGTAAACGAAGGAAGGATTGTGCGAGGTGTAAGATGGAACGGGTAGGAAAAGGGCCGCGGCGCCGTTGCGCCGCAGCGCCCGAGTGGCAGTAGCTCAGTGATGAATTAGTGCCGCGGCGCTAAGGTGGCAGAGCCGCAACGCTTCATGGGCAGTGACTACTCGACGGAATCCCAAAAGGTTTGGCTGTTTAGGGGGGTTCCAATGGCATTGAATCCACCCAATAATAGCCATTACTTGGACCATTTTTTGGCTGCATTTGTTGGAGGTTAAATGTCATCAATTACATGGCAATTAATTGCCATTGTAGGGCACTTGAAGAGGCTATCTTACACACCTATAAATAGAAGCCTTGGCTCAATTCTATAGATGAACATGAGAAGATATATGAACTGAAAAATAAGTTCACAACACCACAAAGAGATCAGATTTTCCTGATAAACAATCATTCTCTTAGCAATCTTCATTATTCGTGTTCTTCGTAGAGATCATTTGTGTAGGCTCTGCACACTTGATAGTTTGATGTTTCATCTTGGGAGACTATTGTCCACACTTCCGTAAAGCCTATATACGGGGGCAGCTTGTCTTAAAGACAGAGAGCCATCTCTCGACTCAGCCGGTGGTGTTGTGTTTATTTAATTGGTTGCTAAGTGTTTCAGGTGATAACTTAACAGACGAAGGACTCTAACCGTTCGTCTTCTCAGCGGATCTACAAGCCACAAGTGTAGCGGTTCATGTTCTTGTATTTCCGAATACAAGTACCATATTTGAAGTTTCATATAAGATCAAAATATTGACAATATGTTGTTGTCCTAATTGTTGTTTATCCTTTCGATCACTGTAATAGTTATTTACTATTCCCGTTGTTGCTTTACGTATATTCCAACAATTTTAAGACTAGATTTGTATTAGTGATTCGAAAGATGTTGGTCGACAAGTGTGTGACCAAATCTATATGTGGTTCTCTTCTTGATAACCGTGCTTTCAAGATTGGTCCTAGTTTTGGTTCTCTCTTTGACGATAGTTACAAATATGTTTCCGTCAAAGGAGGGATATCTGGATCTGATGCTGAGCTTTAAGATACTGCTGATAGTCATGCTAGTACAGCTAAAGATCAAGGACAAGTTGGTGTCACCGCTCCCGTGTGGGGTGGAAACAAGCGCCCACGAGAGGCTGATGATGTCAACTGGGACAAGTGGAGAAGGCTGAAGTTGATGTTCTATCATATAGGAAAAGTCATATATTTGTCACAGACAAAGGATCCAAACTATGGTAAGGAGGATATGGACACTCAGTCTAACTGAAGTGGGCCAGAATCTAAAAGGTCTATGTTAATCCTTCCTTATCAATAATAAGTTAATATCTGAATAAAGGTGTGTAAAGCAAGGCTGGGAATATGAAAGTGTTTTTCATTAAAACCTTATATTTCCTACACTCTAAAATAAGATATTAAAACTCATTCCTTCCCGTTTAAAGATTGGACTTTGTAAACGACTTAAAAAGATCCGTTCTTTTGAGTGTAATTATTAAAAGTATGTTTGCACATACGAAGGAGAGAGATCCACTGACTGTGCAAAAACGGTTACCACTCTTAAGCAAACGCCAGGGATTTCCCTGGGCACCAATCTAAAAGGAAGAAGACTAAAAGATAATGGATTATCGTAAGACGTTGAACCTGTCACACTATCTGACAGAAGATCATACATTTGATAGAATGATATTGGACACTCAGTCGTACAAAGCCTACGGGCGACTGGAGTGGGGCCAGAATTCATTTGATAGGAAAATTAATGGATACCTAGTAAAGTGGGCCAGAATTTCCAGGGCTTAAATGATCTGAAGGGCAAAAGAAAGGCAGAAAAGAAATTCGACACTCAGTCTGCCAAAGCAACTGGAGTAGGCTAGAGTATCCAGATCACATATGATCCGGTTACGCCCTAACCACGGATAAAAGGTTGTTCATGTGAAGCAACGCCACCTCTAAAGTAGAAGGGGTTGGAGAGGTTGTCCTCAATAGGACTTCAGGGAATGAGATCACTCTAAAAGGAAGTGATACATGTCCCAAACTTGGTTTAAGGGACGCTGTTTGTCAAGCTGGTTTGAGACTAGTCCAATAGGTCTGTAATAACTAAGAATGGTATAGTATGTCTGTAGCTAAATGACTGATATATTTGTAATCCGTGCATCTATGCTATCATAGATTAAGACACGTTAAATAGAAAGTCATTCAAAAGCTAACGAAGTTGAGATTGTTGCCTTCTGTCGACAAAAACCCTCAAAATAAATGTGAGGTAGGCGAAGAGGCAAAATCACATTTCCAAATTCCGTCAAAGGAATAGCAAAAGAAGCACCGCTCCTCTAGAACTTAGTCACACCTTTATGTGTGATTTAAACTTATACAAAATAGAGGGGGGAGACAAGTACTTTGTGACCTTCATTGATGATGGTCCAACGTATTGTATCCTTTGTTTGTTGAAAAGCAAAGATGAAGCTGTTGAAGCGGATAAGCGCTATAAAGCAGAAGTTGAAAATCAACTAAGCCTACGGATTTTGGAATTCGTAGTGATAGAGGGGGAGAATGTGAAGCATCGTTTATCAAACGGCTGTTCATTTCTCACCTTAGTCTAACGATGTTATCCAAGCGCAAAGCCGTACGCCCAAATTATGTGGGGCAAGGCGATCCTTACCGCTAATGCAATTCTCAACAGAAATACGTATAAGGATAAGGATAACCCTCCATGTGAAATATGGAAAGGATCTCACATACAAATGTTGTGATGTGTGGTGGCTTGGTAGAAGTTGGAATACCGAAACAGGTCAAGTTGGACCTAAGACTGTAGATTGCATATCCACTGGATCTGCCGATAACAGTAGTGTTTATCGCCTCTTGGTGTCAAAGAATGTTGAATTCTTTGAGGATAACTTTCCTTAAGAAGGAAAAATAAGTAATTGCTTGAGGTTAACAAGAACCCGCAGGGCCTGATTGTTCGAAACTAGACGTTCCGTATCTACAGGACTCAGAAGTTGCTGACTATCCGGAACTTAATATTCCAGATCTACAGAACTCAGGGATTCTAGTTGTTGAACCGAGACGGAGCAAAGAGGGGACAAAGACTTGTTCCAGGCCTTCTAGCTTGTACGGTTGAGAATGAACCATGGACAATTAACAAATAATTGTCATCTCCAGAAGCGCTGCTTTGGAAAGAAGCTACAAAGAGAGAAATAGATTCCATCATATAAAACCATACTTGTGTAATGATTGATCTTCCTCCGAGAAAAGAACCTTTGGATTGTAAAAGTGGATACTCAAAAATGAGTACAAAGTAGATGGATCTACTGACGAGTATAAGGCCTCTGCTACTTGTACATGTGCTTCCCTGTGAATAGCTTAACATCCAGGGCCATTACAGTCTTGCGTGGCATAGATGTTGAAACAACCTTCCTAACCGGAGAGTTGGAAGGGAAGGATCAGAGTTGGTTTGCTGGACTGTTGGGCTTCTTCCTAAACTTTCATTTTGGTCCCTGAAATGTTCACATTTTGGTCCTGGAAGTTTCAGTTAAAACAGAAACAATGAATCTGACCACAGAAACATTGACTCTGAAGTTAGAAAGTCAACAGTTGGAAAATCAACAGTCTGAAAGTGGAAGTTATATTGAAATAAAAGATACGGGTATCATAGATGACATCTTAGGAATTGGATTTCTAAGACATCTAACGGACTGGTCTAACTCCAAACTCAGTTGTGAGATAATTGACAGTCTCATTGAAGCCACCAGTGGATATGAATCATAGAACTGATTGGAATCATGGTGCACCCATAGACAATGAGTGATATGTGCAGGTCACATGTAGTTCAATATATTGTACACACTACAACCGACCTGATATCGGCCTACAAAGCAGATCAATTGAACCAAGGATCACTCGTGATTTTGGATATAATCGATAGAAGGCATTAAGTCGGATATGATGATATCTGAAATATTTGTTTATCTACGGATTATGGTATTCTGGATGTCCAACGGTTCTGGGAGAACACAGTAATGCAAACTGGACATCAGATATAAAGAACACCAAATCCACAAGTAAATGTGTATGTTGGGTCTTGGGAAATCCTCTAAGCAAACTTGCATCGGCTGATTCATGATGAAATCGGAGTTTATCACTTTAAACAAAGCATGAAAGAAGTTGAGTAACTTCACGACTCTTTAGAGGACGTCCTTTATTGGGAGAAACACATGCCTTCAACAGTTATACATTGTGGCTAGCTGGTTGGCTTTAGGAAGGGCACGGATGATGGCGTATGGACATATCTGTCGGATCTATCAGAGACATAATACCATATGGCAGTTGATCATCACGGGGGTCACTTGCTTGATTACTAATCAATGGATATAGCGGACCTTTAACTAAGGGACTACCCAAAGATCAAGAGTTTTGCCTGTCTAGGGGAATGGGCTTAAAACCCAATTAATACAAACCTTTGCAGTGGTAACCCAACCATACTGACTGGAGATCCCAAGAATATGGTTCAATGGAAAAACTAATCTGCAAAAGGTTTAGTTGAGCGCTTCGGTGGAAGCAAGAGCACTTTGGATTATGATTTCTATTTAAGAAACATGAATCCAAAGTCGTTCCCGCGATAGACATTAAAGTGCTACCTGCATAGTGGGTAAAGTTTAAGCTTCTAAACCTTTAACGATCCTCAAACGGTTGAGGTTTAAGGTTGGGGAAACTTTTAATGATTCCTAACACTTGTGAAGTGGGGTATAGCAGGATACCTTGTAGGAGATCACCTATTTAAGTGCGAGGACAGGCCGCCTCAGATGAACGCACTTAAGAATCCAAGTGTGTCCACGGCCACAACGGACAGAACAAAAGAAAAAACGTTTAAAAGGGAGGTATTGTGTTAGTACCGTTGTCTTGGCTTACATTAAATACCGACGGTTTAAGACATCACGTTCACCGCACAGTAAGTAAGTCTGATGGTATTCAACTAGGGAAGGTTCAAAGCGTAAGCTACCTCTCCTGATGCAATATCTTTTCGCTGAAAGATTGCTAAAAGTAGGCACCTTGTGTGTGCGCCAAAATCTCTTTCAAAAGGGAATTGTTGGAAATTTACTAATGTGGAATTAAGTTTATCCCATTATTTATGACTCGAACAATTAGGCCCCGCACGTCGGAAATATCATTTCCACACACGTGCAATCTTAGTGCCAAGTATCGTAAATTTCATTAATGAAAGAGATATTGGTACGTAAGTGAAATGTTTGAGACATAGAATGATGGATGGTTATTTGCTAAATGACAAGTGTTCCACGTTGGTAAATGAAGGGAGGATTGTGCGAGGTGTAAGATAGAACGGGTCGGAAAAGGGCTGCGGCGCCTTCCGGACTGGGTCGCGGCGTCGTAGCGCCACGGCGCCCCCCTTGCAGTGCCGCGGCGCCGGAGTGGCAGTAGCTCAGTGATGAATTAGCGTCGCGGTGCTAAGGTGGCAGAGTCGCGACGCTTCATGGGCAGTGACTACTCGACGGAATCCCAAAAGGTTTGGCTGTTTAGGGGGTTTCAATGGCATTGAATCCTCCCAATAATGACCATTACTTGGACCATTATTTGGCTGCATTTGTTGGGGGTCAAATGTCATCCATTACATGACAATTGATTGCCATTGTGGGGCACTTGAAGAGGCCATCTTACACACCTGTAAATTGAAGCCTTGGCTCAATTCTATAGATGAACATGAGAAGATATATGAACATATGAACTGAAAAATAAGTTCAAAACACCACAAAGAGATCGGATTTTCCTGATAAACAATCATTCTCTTAGCAATCTTCATTATTCGTGTTCTTCGTAGAGATCATTTGTGTAGGCTCTGCACACTTGATAGTTTGATGTTTCATCTTGGGAGACTATTTTCCACACTTCCGTAAAGCCTATATACGGGGGCATCTTGTCTTAAAGACAGAGAGCCATCTCTCGACTCAGCCGATGGTGTTGTGTTTATTTAATTGGTTGCTAAGTGTTTCAGGTGATAACTTAACAGACGAAGAACTCTAACCGTTCGTCTTCTCAGCGGATCTACAAGCCACAAGTGTAGCGGTTCATGTTCTTGTATTTCCGAATACAAGTACCATATTTGAAGTTTCATACAAGATCAAAATATTGACAACGTGTTATTGTCCTAATTGTTGTTTATCCTTTCGATCACTGTAATAGTTATTTACTATTCCCGTTGTTGCTTTACGTATATTTTAACACAAAGAACATCCTCTACAAGGAAGTCTCAGGTGCGATACGCTCATCTAACATGTTTCACCTAATACCACAAATAATAAACTCCTAACATATCGGCCAATCCTAACTAAATACAATGGATGCAATTTTTAGTTTTATATGACATCGACTACCTACGCACTGATAAGCAACTCATCAAACATTTTGAATATTCGTCAAACTTCTGTAGTAACGTTTTTTTATTGCTATTGCAAACATGCTCAAATATGAATATTATCACTCTAATTAACAATAAATACCAAGACTGTTCTGCAAATAAAGATGTAATTTTTGCAGTTACATTTTCTATTACTTATAACACGGGTCGTTCAAGATAATCAACACAAATTAACATGGGGCACACGTGTTCAAAACTATCCTCCTATTCCGGTAATTTACTACTTTCATGGGTGACTCTTGAGTCATGACACGCCCCTTTGCACAAATGCGGTACTTGGTCGGAACAAACAACCTATTTGGCGAGATCACCCTTTTCTTTTTTTTTTTTTTTTTTTGATAATCCAGGTCTCGGGGTGGCCTTAGTACCCCCATATCGCTAGTACCTGCACAAGTACTGGTACTAGGCTCCTGGAGGTGATGGGACCGGTCCTTCAAAGACCCCACCACCAGGTAAATCGCGGGATATGCACACATGGTCAGTGTCTGCTTGCGTCCAACGGATCAATGCTACAAGGTTGACCCCCCCACAAGCCCCATCCCTAAAGCTTGGCGGAGACCGAACCCACACTGCAACATGCCCGCGCGACTTTTAGCGCCCAGGCTTTACCACATGTATGTGCCCCGGAGGACGATATCCTTAGGGGGGAATCGAACTTGCGACCCTAAGGCCGCAAACTTGACTCCCTGCCAGCAAGCTGACCCCTTTGGATCACCCTTTTCTACATAAGCAAAATGCCACAACTATTTACTTATGTGTCCAATTGAGTGAATAATTATTTATTAGGTCTTAACAGCTTATCAAATGAGGTAAAAATATTTGATTGACATGTGTGAATGATCTGCAGCTGGACATCTCATAAGCAATTTCTTGAGAAAGAAAAATAAGAAATTATGAAAGAAAAAATTTGAGTGTTCAAAATAACCAATACAAATTAACATGGGCCACACGTGAGACGTGCGTGCCGAAAACTAGTTACCTAATGAAGTGTAATGAATACCGTGATTTATATAATTTTAATCATAATTAATTTAAATTAAAATTTTAGTCAAGTGTTGACCAAAAATATGAAACAAATCCACTCTAAAAGTCAAAAACATCACAGGAAAAAGTGTAACGTCATGTTTATTTTTAGTTATTTTTTGGGATTATGAAAATCTTATTACATTATAACTATAATTACCCCAAATAATAAAGTAATTCAGTTGTTACTTCTCCTCTGTCTCAAATGATTTCTCACTTCCCAAATAGAACTAAGACATACATATATCATACAAATATATTTCATATATATTTAGTTTCCGTATAAAACTTTCTAGGGAATTAGTGAAATCATGTTTCATAAACACATTTCTGGCTCGGTGTCTTATCTCTGAGCTTCTCAGTTTATATATACACATGATATTTTTTTCATTTGAGTTTTGTGGGTATTGGTCATTTTTGATATATGTTGAAGTGCTTGGTAGATCAGATTTTTTATCTAAAAAATGTTCTTTTGTTAGATTCAACTCTAATATGTAATGGGATAAATTTGTGTTCTCTGAGCATTACTGCAAAGTTTTTTTTTTTAAAGATATACATTAATTTGGAATTTTGAAAAGATTAGCATTTGATTTTAAATATTCACTCCTTGTTTAACACGACTGTCTTCATATAATGTATATATATCATTCAAAATAATTAACACAAATTAACATAGGGCACACGTACAACAAACGTGCTCAAAACTACCCTCTTGTTCTGTAATTTACTACTTTCATGGGTGACTCTTGAGTTATGACATGCCCATTGCAAAAATGTTTTACTTGGCCAGGAAGAAAAAAATTATTTAGCGAGATCACTCATTTTCACATTAGCATGAGCAAAAAGCCACAAGTATTACTTATATGTCCAATTGATTGAATAATTATTTATTAGGTCTTAGCAGCTTATCAAATGAGGTAAGAATATTTGACTGACATGTGTGGGTGGTCTGCAACTGGACATATCATAAGATATTTCTGTTCGATATGTAAAGCAATACGGGAAGTAAATAAATATTACAAGTGTTCGAAAAGATAAACAAATAGTCAATATTCAGAACTGCCGCAAGCTTATTGAATCTTGATAACCTGAAATCAAGAAACACTAAATCTGGATTGTTACAACTGTGGCTGAGTCGAGAGATGACTCTCTGCCTTTAAGACAAGATTGCCCCGTATATATGCTTTTACGTTAACGGACAATAGTCTCCCAAGATAAAACAACTAATCAACACTACAAAGCAAATAGGTTGATTCTGACGAAGAAAACAAACACGAAACGACTTGCTGAAGAATGGAAAAGGAAGGAAGAGTTTTCCGTTTCTGTCCACTGTTTGTGCTCACGTTTTGGACTGATTTGTTTCTCTCTTCTGTTTGTCTCTGTGTTGTTTATTGTATAGTCTTGTAGTCTCAACAATTGAGCCAAAAGGCTTCAATATATAGCATAAGGGGAGGGACTTCTCAAACTGCCAAGTAATGGTTGTTTATGACCATTAGTGAGGGAGTTAATCAGCCAAGTAATGGCTGATTTAATGTGCAACATAAAGGAGCTTTTTGGGAGGAGATTAAGTGCAGATTAATGGAGTTTTAACGCATCAACCCAAACGGCAGAAACTTTCTACTTTCCGTCGTTCCCAATTTCATCTTTCCAGAAACTCCAGGGACCAAACTGTAAATATTAAACAATTCGGGGGTCCATCAGAAGAAGCTTAAGGCCCACGACCCGAGACCCGAGACCCTTGACCCGTGATTCGGACCGGACCGGACGGGCGGGCGGCGGCGGCGCGTGTGTGGGCTTAGCCTCGAACCCAAGCACACCTAGGTCCTCCCTCCTTCAAACACATGGGTTACCCCTTGGGGTCCCAAATCCTTAGCCAATTTTGAGACTTATAAAGAGAGCAATTCTTCTTTTTCCCACTGATGTGGTAGATTTGTCCCACACCATATTTCCATGCCTCAAACACCTTACTTCGTGGACCAATATCTCTTTCATTTTTCAACGAAATTTGACGATTCTTGGCCCTACGGTCATCTACTCACTTAGTAAATTATGCACGTGTGAAGAGACAAAGCCTCCAACATGCAGAACCCTATTTTTTAAGTCATTAAATATGGGTGGACGCACCGCCCCACCAAAGGCAAATTTCCAACAATCCCCTCTTGAAAGAGATTCTGGTGCACACACAAGGTGCCTACTTTCAGCAATCTTTTAGCGAAAAGATATTGCATCAGGAGAGGTAGTTTCTGCTTTGAACCTTCCCTAGTTGAATACCACCGGACTTACTGCGCGGTGAACGTGATGTCTTGAACCATCAGTGTTTAGTGTAAGCCAAGACAATTATACCAACATAATAACTCTCCTTATTCGTTTTCATTCTTATTGTTCTATCCGTTGTGGCCGTGGACACACTTGGATTCTTAAGTGCGCTCATTTGAGGCGGTCTGTCCTCGCACTTAAATAGGTGATCTCCTACAAAGGTATCCTGCTATACCCCACTTCACAAGTGTTAGGAATCATTAAAAGTTTTCCCAACCTTAACCGTTTGAGGATCGTTAAAGGTTTAGAAGCTTAACCTTTACCCACCATGCAGGTAGCACTTTAATGTCTATCGCGGGAACAACATTGGATTCATGTTTCCCTACAGAAATTATTATCCTAAGTGCTCTTGCTTCCACCGAAGCGCTCAACTGAACCTTTTGTAGCTTAGTTTTCCCATTTAACCAAATTCTTGGGATCTCCAGTCAGTATGGTTGGGTTACCACCGCAAAAGTTCGTATTGTTTGGGTTTTAAGCCCATTCCCCTAGATAGGCAGAACACTTGATCTTTGGGTAGTCCCTTAGTTAAAGGGTCCGCTATATTCTTGGATTAGTAATCAAGGAAGTGACACCCATGATGATCAACTTCCATACGTCTTATGTCTCCGACAGATCCTGACAGATATGTCCAGACGCCATCATCCATGTCCTTCTTGAAGCCGACTGGCTAGCCACAGTGTATAATTGCTAAAGGCACGAGTTTCTCCCAATAATGGATGTCCTCTAAGGTGTCATGAAGTTACTCAACTTCTTTCATGCTTTGTATAAAGCGATAAACTATGATTCCATCATGAATCAGCCGATGCAAGTTTGCTTAGAGGATTTTCCAAGACCCACCAATTTCATATTTTCAGAAACTTCAGGGACCAAACTGTAAATATTAAACAATTTGGAGGTCTATCAGAAGAAGCCCAAGGCCCACGACCCGAGAACCGTGACCCGGACCGGACGGGCGGGCGGCGGCGGCGCGCGTGTGGGCTTAGCCTCGAACCCAAGCACACCTAGGTCCTCCCTCTTTCAAACACATGGGTTACCCCTTGGGGTCCCAAACCCTTAGCCAATTTTGAGACTTATAAAGAGAGCAGTTCTTCCTTTTCCCACCGATGTGGTAGATTTGTCCCACACCATATTTCCATGCCTCAAACACCTTACTTCGTGGACCAATATCTCTTTCATTTATCAACGAAATTTGACGATTCTTGGCCCTACGGTCATCTACTCACTTAGTAGATTATGCACGTGTGAAGAGACAAAGCCTCCAACATGCGGAACCCTAGTGTTTAAGTCATTAAATATGAGTGGACGCACCTCCCCACCAAAGGCAAATTTTCAACAATTTCTTGAGAAAGGAAAATAGGAAATTATGAAAGAAAAAAATTGAGTGAGTGTACAAAATAATCAGTACAAATTAACATCGGGCACACGTGCATGCCCAAAATTAATTACCTAATAAAGCGTGATAAATATCATGATTTATATAATTTTAATCATAATTAATTTGAAATTGAGATTTTTGTCATTGGTTGACCAAAACTATTAAACAAACCCACTCTAAAAGTTAAAAACATCAGCGGGGGAAGTATAACTTCATGTTTATTTTCAATTATTTTTTGAAATTACAAAAATCTTATTACATTGCAACTATAAGTATCCCAAATAACAAACTAATTCAGTTGTTACTTCTCCTCTGTCTCAGTTGATTACTCACTTTCCAAATAGAATTAAGACATACATATATCTTACATATGTATTTTATACATATAGAGTTTCTGTATAAAACGTATCTAGGGAATTGGTGAAATCATGATCATCAACTCAATTTCTGACTTGGGTATCTTGTTTTATCTCTGAGCTTCTCAGTTTATATATACATATAATTTGTTCTTTTCATTTGTACTTTGTGAGTATTGCTCATTCTGAATATATGTTGAAATGTTTGGTAGATTATGCGATAAATTTGTGTTCTCTGAGCTTTTCAACAAACTTTCTTTTGAAGATATAGATGAGTTTGGGGTTTTAGAAAGATTAGCATTTGATTTTCAACATTCACTGTCTTTCAACATGAGTATCTTCATATAATGTATATATATCGTTTAAAATAATCAACACAAATTAACATGGGTCGCACGTGTGATCTCCATTCCCAAAGCTACCCTCTTATTCCTGTAATTTACTACTTTCATGGGGTGACTCTTGAGTCATAACATGCCCCTTTGCACAAATACTGTACTTGTCCAGGAAGAAACAACATATTTAGCGAGATCACCCTTATCTGCATTAGCATTACCAAAAAGCCACAAGTATTTACTTGTGTGTTCAATTGATTGAATAATTGTTTATTAGGTCTTAGCAGCTTATCAAATGAGATAAGAATATTTAATTGACATGTGTAGATGGTCCGCAGGACATGTCATACGCTATTTTTGAGTGAGTGTTTGACATAATCAACACAAATTAACATGAGGCACACGTGCAATGTACGTGCTCAAAACTAGTTATCTGAATACCGTGATATATATAATTCTAATCATAATTAATTTAAAATTGAGACTAAATATCAAACAAGTCCACTCTAAAAGTGAAAAACATCAGGTGCAAACGTATAACTTCATGTTTATTTTCAGTTACCTTTTGAGATTACAATTTTTTTATTACATTACATCTATAGCTACCCCGAAGAATAAATTTATTTAGTTTTTACTTCTCCTCTATCTCAGTCGATTTCTCACTTTCCAAATCTTCTGTCTCAGTTGGTTTCTCACTTGTTAAATAGAACTAACACATACATACATCTAACAAATATATTTCATACATATATTGTTTTTATATAAAACTCACCTGTGAAATTGGTGAACTCGTGATCATAAACTTAGTTTCTGACTTGGTATCTTGTTTTATCTCTGAGCTTCGCAGTTATATATACACATGATTTTTTTCTTTTCATTTTTGCTTTAGGGGTATTGCTCATTCTTGATATATTTTGAAGTGTTTGCTAGATCATATTTTTTATGTAAGAAATATTCTTTTGTTTGATTCAACTCTAATGTGTAATGGGATAAATTTGTGTTCTCTGAGCATTTATTCAAACTTTTTTTAGATATAGATTAATTTGGGGTTTTAAAAAGATTAGCATTTGATTTTCAATATTCACTCCTCTTTCAACACGAGTGTCTTCATATAATGTATATATATCATTCAAAATAATCAACATAAATTAACATAGAGCACACGTGCAACACACGTGCTCAAAACTACCCTCTTGTTACTCTAATTTACTACTTACATAGCTGACTCTTGAGTCATCACATGCCCCATTGGTTGTTCTTGGCCAAGAAAAAACAACCTATTTGATGAGATCATCCTTTTCTACATTAGCATGAGCAAAAAACTACAAGTATTTACTTACGTGTCCAATTGTAACTATGGCCCATTCGGTTGTTATTAACTTAACATCCTATTTTAACCAAACTATCCTCCTCGTAGACTCTTATCAGTGTTTTCGACTCCCGGGGATGAGTGACATGTTTTTTGAGGTGAAATGAATAGATTTCGGGAAGAAAATCTATGTTAAAAGTTTTTAAATGGAAAGAGTTGACTAAAAGTTGACTTTTGGGTAAACGGATTTGTCTTCGAGTTTTGTCTCTTTCGTTAGGTCCGAAATAGCATTTAATACTTAGTCGAGTCTTTGGTTCACTTCCCGAGGTATTCAGATATGTTTTGAGTCCTTGTTTTCTATTTTAAAATATTGGAAATTTAGAGTGATTGTTGAGAAATTAGTCTTAGGATTGTCTGATTGGTATTTTGAGTGCGCGAGCAAGTTTGTAGAATCGTTTACACTCAGGTAGCATATTTGATATGTATCCGGGAGGTCTCGGATTAGTTTCAGGTGTTGGATGGAAATTTTCTTATTTGGTGCAACTGTTGTTGTTGGTGTAATCGTATCTACGAGGTTTTTCCGCACCTACGAAGCTATTTCTGCAGAAGCTGGTCCGCAGATGTAAGGGATCAGGGGACTGGGAAGGGCTGCTTCTGCGAAACCCTTGGCGCAGATGCGAGGCCGCATCTATGGACTTCGATCGCTTCTGCGCATTTTTGGTTGATAAGTTGGGACCGCTCCTGTGGCCATTCTCCATAGAAGCGATGATGCTTCTGCGAGGAATGGTCCGCAGAAGCGGAAATCAGAATGTTAAAAATCCTAGTTGAAATTTTAGACTTCACTTTCCAAAAACTCCATTTCTAAGCTCGGTTTTGGGGAGAATCAAAGGGGTTTCAACCATTTCTATTTGGGGGTAAATTTTCAACCTTGTATTACTTATATTATCATGTTTCCTTACATATATTGTGGATTAGAATCTTATGTTGTGTAGAAAAAGGATAGGCTTTAAAGCCCAAGTTTCTAAAATGTTTTTTCATGAAAATAATGTCAAAAATTAGGCTTTTATTATTGATTCTTCAGATTTAGATTATGTAATACGTGAGAAAATTATTACTTGGCTTGAATTTCTAGTTGCAATACACGATTCTATTATGAAATTTAGGGTTCATCCTAATTTGGGGTTTTTGGTTAAATAATGAAATTGAAGGCCTTTTTGTGAAGTTTTCAATCAAACTTAAGGATATGACTATTTAGGCTATGAGTTGTATATTTCTAAACTAAATTTTTTATTTTACCCTTGTGGACCCAGGGTAACTTTTGGATTGTATTTTCGGGATTCTTTGATAAGCTTATCTTTATGGTTATATTTAGAATTGTGTGTTAACATAAAATCTATGATGTTTAGACTACGATCATTCGGAAATGCTACAAAAGGCAAGGCCTTGGCATGAAAGAGTTTGTGGCACCTGCTCGACAGTGAGGTAGGCTACGGTTTATATTTTTAGACTCTGATAGAAGCATGTATAACTTATAATTATTGAGGGGTATTGGGCGTAATATGGGTCCCACGTCAGTGACTGTGATGAGCACTTAGGTGGTGGGTATTGTGTTGGGAATTATTACACTTAGGTTGGTTTTGACAACTGATATGCGGGCTATGATAGTCGTGATTGAACTTATACTTGGTAAGTGAATTAACTTATCTCATCACTCTATGTCTCTTATATGTGAAAAGACTGATGTTCGGAATCGTTGTGAAACTGATGATATTCAGGCACATGATTATTCATCTCTTATGTACATGACTTCCATTGCATACTTCCATGATATTTGTCTTATTTACCGCAGACATTCATTCATTCGTACCACCACTATTACTGAGATGGATCTTAATATGATACGATGTTGGGTCCGATGAGATCGGTGAAGAAAGGGAAATGAGTTGATATGAGATGATATTGATATCGAGATAATTTGATATGAGATGACACAATAAATGAGATCGTGATTATGATGCTCTACCAGTCCGAAGAATCATGCCGATTGGTTGTGAGCAGTATATGAACTCGCGGAGTCTCCCATGGGTCATAGCTATGTGCCAACATTTTGTAGCATGTGTGTATCATATTGATGAATGGTAGTATTGCATTCATACAATTCATACATTATCATTCATACAACTTATGTGATCTGTGTCTATCTAATTTTCCATGTCTGAAGTGATTTATGTGTTGAACAATAATTGAATTGGTTGAGAGTTATTGGTGAGGTGGACTCAATCTTTATATGTGTTATGTTTTGTCTGTCATTATAGGCCTATGATGCCTATGAGGGCACGATGTGTACTCATACTACACTTGCCTCATCTTGATTTGGATGCAGATACAACGCCTTTCACCACTTCTGGTCCTCGTGGCTGACATCCGAGGTTGTTGATTTGGAGACTTCAGGGTGAGCCTCATCGTTCTTCATCAACCCTAGATCTTTCTCTCATTTTATTCCTATTCTTGTTAACTTTCCAAGACAGTACAATTTCATACTTATACTTATTATGTAGATGCTCTTGTAACGGTTTAGACCAAGTTTTGGGAATGTAATAATTATATGATTTTCACACTTTTATGACTTATTATCTTTGGCAAGACAAGTTTCAGTATTATTTCTCTCTTTTTCGCTTTTAAGTAGGGGTGGCCAGTGGGCTAGGTCGGGGCGGGACGGGCTCTGGTTGGATGGCGGGGGTGGGGGGATCGGGATCCGGCGGGACGGGAAGAGGTCCCGTCCCATCCCACATCCCGCCGGAAGATGGGTCGGGATTTTTGGGGACAGGACGGGTCGGGTTGCAGGATTTAGGAGATTTTTTTAGACACTTAATTTAAAAGAAATATATTTAAACACTTAAATAATTGAACAAGATAGTGAATAAAAATATCCCAATGCTGTTTTTGTGCCTCTTATATTATAATTTCAAAATTGCAACTTTGTTTCGCAGTCAAAAGTTGCAAACACATAGTAAAATTGCCATTAAAAAAATTACATAGTCAACCATACTCTTTCTAATTTCCACACAATCTCTTGAAGATCTTCTGTCGGAATTGGAAGTTGTTGGACAAATTGTTCAACGTCGCATCCTGCTCCCTCGGATAAGATTTCGTTGTAGTTGTAGTCCTCTTCTTCGTTGATCTCTGATTGATTGCACCTTCTACACTCCGCTCTAATCCAATCTCTGAATAAAATTGCAATCTCTAATCTGTCTCCTGCCAGTGAGTGTTTATGCTCTCCTATTTGAAACCTTCCAGCAGAAGAAGTGCTTTCCGAAGCTGTTGATGACGCTTGAATATTCAACACATCTCGAGCCATCTTTGCTAGTGTCGGAAATGTCTTCTCATTCTCCCTCTAGTATCTCAACAACTCTTCACGTCCATCTTCATTGACAATTGTTTCATACGGTACAACACCCTGCAAGACATAAACATCAAACTTGCTAATTTGTGAAGAAGGTGAACTACTATACATTCTATTTCTTAGGCCTTGAATACTTGAGGCAGAAACAACATGTCTTTTATAAGGTTGCGGCGCGATGAAGAAAGATGGTACGAAGGCCGGTTGATTATTTAAACTTTGTTCTTGGTAATATATATATATATATATATATATATATATATATATATATATATATATATATATATATATATATATATAGATTGCATTCGGTGTGTATGCTAGACGTAACTTCTTCTCTACTTGGTTCATGAGTTGGTTCTTTATTTGGGTCTGTTGGACTTGGAGGTGAAAGTATTTCTATACTTTCATAAATCGTTTCAACAAGTGCTTTACAACCGTCTACTTTAATAGTCGGATTTAATACAACACCAATAATATAAATAGTGGGAATAGGAAAAAATATTTTTTTAATTTTATAAATATTTTTTAATAGATGGAGCGTAAGATGGTTTTTTGCATATATTTACTAAGTAACATTAATACTAGAGTTATATAAAATAACATAGTTGGAATAGTAGAATAATAAATATCAGAAAATTTGTTAGTAGCTAGAGAAAATTTCTCTAAAAATCCAATAAGTTCTAAAAAAAATCCTAATCATTATCTACAAGCATATCCCTTGAATTTTGATTGTGGGCGTTAAATAATAAAGTTATAGGTCTT
Organism: Anisodus tanguticus; assembly: GCA_034509755.1. Classification (NCBI taxonomy): domain Eukaryota; kingdom Viridiplantae; phylum Streptophyta; class Magnoliopsida; order Solanales; family Solanaceae; genus Anisodus; species Anisodus tanguticus. The sequence goes on from CM067557.1 coordinate 22,391,151, forward strand.
CTGTACTCGTGAGCAACAAATAGTTGTTCATACAGAGAATTCCACCTAGTCGCTACTTCTTCTGGAATTTTTCTATAAGGTAATCTACAATCATAACAAGTTTTTTATACTCTTCGCGTCTTTTATTTTATTACCTTTAAAAATAAAGTTTATAGTAAATGTAATTTATCAAGAATGTTTTCAAAAAGTTTTACGCCATCATTTATAACTAAGTTATAAATATGGCATGCACATCTTATATGAAAATTATCGAGAAAAGATGGAGTTAATCGAGTTTTTAAAAGGTTTACAACGTAATCATTAGAAATAGTATTATCGAATGTAACAATCATAATTTTATCAGTTATTCCATAATATTCACAAATTTCATGAATATTTCTTGCAATAAAAGATCTAGTGTGTCTATCATCAATATATCTATATGCTAAAATACGTTTTTGCATAGAACAATTCTGATCTATCCAATGACATGTTACAGTTAAATAATCATTGACGTTAGTACTACAACCTATATCAGAAGTGATAGACATTTTTTCATTAAAATAATATAATGCATAACGTAAATACTATTGATATTCATGTGTAAATTTAAAAACGTCTCTTTTAACAGTTGATCTAGAAAAACTGTTAAAAGTAGGATTATACATTTCTTTAATGTAATGAATAAAACTAGGAGAGGAAGGAAATGAAAAAGGCAAACCCTCCACCGCAACTAAATTTCGTATATTTTTCCTATCTTTGTGTTTATCATATTTAGGACCTATAATTTCCCCCCCGTTATCAGGTTAATTCGACCATGTACTTGGTCGGGGACACTATGTGAACCTTGTCCTGACTCAGAAGGCATTGGTACACCCGATGTTTCAGCCAGGTATTGGTTATACCTTGCTTTGTGAGAGTTTTCTACATGTCTCATTAAACCTCCCGTCGCACCTTGACTTTTTCTGATTTTAAATTTATAAACTTCTTGACAAATTCGATATCTAGCTAGTTTATTATCAATGTTGCTATCAAAAAAATCTCATGCAGGTGATTTTCATTTTCGTTGTCTTGGGTCTCGGCTCATACTAGGGGGAATAAGAGGTATTCTAGTTTGAGTTTCTGGCTGAGACTCAGTCTGAGCCTGAGATGGAGGTGCACTAGTGGGTGTGTTATCTAAATTATCTTCTAATTCATTTTCTAAATTAAAGTATGGTTCAGATGCATAATATACCTCATGATCTAATGGTATATTAATATTAACATTAAAAAAACCAGTTTCATCTACATGAGTGAAATCATCGTAATTAGGATTACTACAAGATGCACCCTTACCCCTAGTACCTCTACCAGAAATAAAACGTCCAATTCATTCAATTATATTTATGAAAATAAATAATTAAAGATAATAAAATTAAGTACGATAATTAAAATTAAGTAACAATAATAATTTAAAGAATAAACGAAGGTACCAAACGCCGACGTAACGTCGATTTGTAATCGAGGTTGAAAATTGAAACTTGCTTGATGGATGATCCTCAAGCTAGTTGCCAACTTCACTTTGATATAAATAAGAAAATAAAATAGATAGAGAGATTTTTGAACTTTGATATAAATAAGCAAATAAAATAAAATATTTAGTAGGCAATGTAGACTTGTAGAAAGATAGATAGAGAGATGGTAGGAAGATTTGTGAGAAAAATGAAGAGGAAAATAAGGTATTTATAGTTGAGAAATAGGTTTAAAGTGTAAATATACTAACTTAGGGGTTAAAAATAAATATTAATGGGGTAGGGGGTTTATGGGGTGGGGGTGGGGGCAAAATGGTCGTTATAGATGTTGCACAATGACTAAAATCTAAATTTGGCTGTTGTGCAATGACTATTTTTGCAAAAGGGTCGATCTACGACGGGTCGAGATGGGGGACGGGCGGGATGAGCCCTAGTCCCATCTCGAGTTTGAATCCCGCTACCATTTTTTTAAGGGGGATCAGGGTGGGTCGGGGTGGTAAGCAAGACGGGCTGGGTCGAGATTGGGCCGACCCGGCCTACTGGACAACCCTACTTTTAAGTCTTGAATTGATTAATTGGTTTTAGGAGTGGTTCGCCTACTAGGGGAATAGTTTATGTGCCACTAAGATCCGTGAAATAGGTTGTGACTAGTTGGTGTCAGATCTCTAGGTTCACCGGTCTCACGAGTATTAGTGCAATGTCTAGTATAGTCTTACAGATCAGTACGGAGATGTCTGTACTTATCTTCAATAGGTTATGGGGCATTTAGGAACCTTCCATTCTTTCATTCCTTTCATGCTAGTTTGCTAAAATTGGTATGTGACCTTGTATTTCCTATTCTCTCTCAGATGGTGAGGACACGTGCAAATGCAGCTAGAGATGAGGCACCAACGCTTGTGATTGTGGCGCGCGGTAGAGGTAGAGGGAGAGGTCGTGGTAGGGTAGACACCGTGAATTAGCACTGGCGAGCGGTGAAGCACAGGTGGATGGTCAGGCCCGTACTAGATCCTTGTCCCGCACCAGATGTTGAGCGTCATGATTAGCCTTTTGAGTAGGAGGAGCTGGGACCAGCCCAAGCTCCGCTAGAGATGATTGCCACACCATTACTTTAAGATGTCATGATACGCATGTTGAGTCTTCTTGAGGGTTTGACCCAGGCAGGCATTCTCCCATCTAGTCCAGATTGGTCTCACACCAGAGTTGGAGGTCAGACTGTGGATTAGTATCGTACTTCGAAGCCACGACCTGCAACTTTTATGTCACCCAACATTGATGAGATTTCAGCACTGGATCATGGTCCTCGGCCAGTTATGACACGTGAGGAGCGAAAGATGTTTGAGCAGTTTTCCAACATGAAACCTCCCCATTTTTATGGTAAACCTAAGGGGATATGTATGAGTTTATTATGAGATGTCATTAGAGGTTTTACAAACTGGGTATTGTAGAGTCACAGGGGGGTTGATTATGTTGATTTTCAGATGATCGGGGATGCCAAGCAGTGGTGGAGGTCCTACATTCAGTGTTGGCCAGCTAGGTTACCTCCATTGACATGGACTCAATTTTATCAGGTTTACTTAGAGAAGTATGTTCCCCATAGTATTAAGGAGAGCAAGAGGGATGCGTTTTTTATATAGGATCAAGGAGGTATGTTAGTCACATTATGAGTCCCGGTTTCATGCCTTATCTCATTATGCAGCACCATTACTCCCTATTAAGGCGGAGAGAGTTAGATATTTTGTGAGGGTATTGACTATTCCATTTCATTTGGCGACTTTTTAGTTAGTAGCTCCTAAGACATTATTCTAAAATCTGGCGGATCACGCTAAGATAGTTGGGTCAGTGAAGGGTGGAACTTAGAAGAGGGGTTCGATAAGAGCTGGCTCGCAGGTTTGGTAGTTTCAATAGTTCTTCTTTTAGAGTATGGGGACAGTATGGTAGTCCCCACTATTCTCAGTTCGGGGATAGTAAGGCAGTCCCCACTATTATCAGTCTATTCGCCTTATTCAGTCAGCGCTTCAGACTTCACTAGGTGGCCCTTCAGGGCGTAGTGGTTACAACGTGAGGCAGACTCACGGGGTTCTTAGTCCTGATTTTCAGATCATAAAGGGCATTCTGGTTCATCCATGATAGCTTAAAAGCTCATATCGGGCAAGACTTGCTATGAGTGTGGTGGCCTTGGGCACTTTCATAGAGATTGTCCCAGACTCAAATAGGTGGGGCTTAGCAGGGTTCTAGAGCTCAGACACACAGAACTCTAGCACAGTCTGGTAGAGGAGGCTCGCAGTCGGGCAGATGTGGTACTCATTCAGAGAGAGGTGGAGCTCAGACAGCCCGAGGTGGTCATGGGGGTACATAGTCTGAGGGTAGATGTACCCATTTCTAAGCTTTTCCAGGTAGCCCAGAGGTTGAAGCTTCCGATGCGGTTATCATATGTATCATCTCAGTCTATCATCGGTCTACCTCCGTGTTATTTGATCCGGGTTCTACTTTCTCCTATGTGTAGCTTGTTTCTCTACGGGTCTCTATATGTTATGTGATATGCTTGATGTACCTATTCGTGTTTCTACTCTTGTTGATGATTCTGTTGTGGATCGAGTCTATCGGTCTTGTGTGGTCACATTTATGGGGTACGACACTTGGGTAGATCTGGTTATTTTGGATATGGTAGACTTTGATGTTATTTTGGGTATGGATTGGTTGTCACCTTATCATGCGATCCTAGACTATCATGACAAGATAGTCACGTTACTAATGCTTGGTATTCCTAGGTTAGAGTGGAAGGATACTCCTAGCCCTGCACCAAAGAAGATCATATCATTCATTCAGGCGAGGAAGTTAGAGGATAAGGGGTGCTTGGCGTATTTAGCTTATATTCGGGATACTAGTGTGGATACCCCTCCACTTGAGTCTGTACTAGTGATGAGTGAGTTTTCGGAGGTCTTTCCGACGGATTTGCCGAGTATACCGACAGACCGGGACATTGATTTCTGTATTGATTTGGAGTCGGGCACTCCTCCTATTTCTATTCCTTCGTATCATATGGCTCCAGCAGAGTTAAATGAGTTGAAAGAACATATACAATACTTGTTAAGCAATGGATTCATGCGACCTAGTTTTTCTCCGTGGGGTGCTCTTTTTTTATTTGGGAATAAGAAAGATGGTACCATGTGGATGTGTATTGATTATCAGTAATTGAACAAGGTCACAATCAGGAATAAGTATCTGATACCCCACATATATGATTTGTTCGACTAGCTTCAAGGAACGTCAGTGTTCTCCAAGATTGATTTGGGTCAGGATACCATCAGTTGAAGATTCAAGTAGAGGATATTCTAAGCATATGCATCTCAGGATTCTCTCCATCTCAGAAGTGGATTCCCCTGCAAGGGTACTTGAGTACGACTATGACTATGAAAAATATATCGAAAGAGGAGGAAAGAGCGTAAACTCAATTCTAAAAGTTTCAGTTGTCTCCCTCTCTCCACCCTATAACTGACGAAGACGGCCTTCAGGACTCATTAGAGCCACTGCAAGTTTTTGGTTATGTCATTTAGGCTTACAAATGCCTCTGCAACCTTCATGGATTTGATGAATGGGATTTTCATATCCTCTTTGGATTCTTTCATCATTTTCTTCATCGATGACATCTAGGTGTATTCTCAGAGTAAGGAGGATCATGAGAAGCATTTGAGGATTTTACTTGGGCTATTGAAGGAGAATAAGCTTTATGCCAAATTTTCGAAGTGTGAGTTCTGGCTCAGTTCTATGAAATTTCTGGGACATGTAGTGTCAAATGATGTTATTATGGTGGATCCTAAGAAGATTGAGGTAGTAATAGATTGGGCTAGGCCTATTATAGTGATCAAGATTCGGAGTTTCCTGGGTCTTGCAAGTTATTATCGGTGATTTGTGAAGGGTTTTTCATCTATTGCTTCCCATTTGACCAGGTTGACTCACAAAGATGTACCTTGTCATTGGTCGAATATGTCACACCCCAACCTTGGGGGTGTGGCCGGCACCTGGTGAATCACTTGCTCGAGCGTACCACTCTAAACAACAACTAAACCTATAGAAACTTTGGTCTGCAAGGCCATAACAACTATGAATGGTATGGAAGTATAACCAACATACATATAGGGCCGACAAGGCCACAATATATATATATGTCCTGTCGAAGAACTTGATTCATGCAGAGAAATAAACTTAGGATAGGAGACTGATGGAAGCAGCAGGGCTGGGTCTGCGAGTGTGGCTTTTCTTCTGTAGAAGACTTCTTCCGAATGGCATAATTGTCCGACACTACGTTCCTCGATCTTCAAAGAAAACTGACTGCGGAGACGCTGGAGGGGTGTTAGCTCTTCGACAGAACCAAGCCTTCCCGCGGCTGAAGAAGAGCCAGGGATCGGTCAGAGATTATATATATATATAAGACCAACAAGGTCATCGTACAGATCAACAGACCAACATCCAACCCAGCAAGGTCGTACAAGACATCTAAACCATACAATAGGTCTACAAGCTTCTAAGAAAACTTAACTATGATATGGTTAGGACAGGGCTCTGACCTACCCATCATATGTACATATACAAAAGACTCAGCACACGACCTCTGACTTGGTAGCCTCAGAATAAGTGAAGCTTACCAACCAATAGCTGAACTCGACAAACACCTACTAGGGAGGTCTATCTATACCTCTACCTGAAACTACATCATGAAATGCAGCACCCCAGGTAAAATGGACGTCAATATGAATGAAATGTACTGATATGTAAGGCATGAATAACAATATGAAAGCGTAATCTCTAAATCAAGGTATAAGAAGCAACCTGATAACCTAAATGCCACTCAGGGCAAACAAAGAAACTCTAGACCCTTACTGAACCTCAGATACATAAATAGATAACCATCGCCCACCGATTATATCTCGGTGGTATTCATGTATATATAAATGTCTATTGCCCAACCGATTATAGTTCGATGGTATTCTTATATGTATGAATGTTTGTGGCCCAACCCATTATAGCTCGGTGGTATTCTTATATGTATAAATGCTTGTCGCCCAACCGGTGGTGTTTATTGATCAATGCATATATGCCGCATAAGGGACATCGCCCACCGATTATAGCTCGATGGTAATTATAACTCACACATACACACACACACACACACACACACACACATATATATATATATATATATATCGAACTATTGGCTCTTTCAACTCTTAGAAAATCTTTCTTTTGCTTTTAGTTGACGTTTGATCGACTTTACAGATAACTCTTTGGATACACTCCATTTGGGAGAAACAAAAAAACCATAAGAAACTCAGAAGAATAGCTGACAACCCAACCTAGATAGGGTATAATATAAGACCGGAAAGTACTCCCCACAAGGTACAAACAACTCAAGAATACAATACATATTTAAACATATTTTCTTTGAAATTGATAGACAGTTCAGAATTCATTATTTGAAAGAAACGGTTAGCGATTACTTACCTGAACTTTGTTAACAACTCAAGGATGTCTTTCGAATCTGCACTACGATCTATAACACAATAAGAACGACACCATCATCAAAATACAAACGATTCTCTTAATTGTATATCGAAGTTAACTTATTCTATAATGAAACAGGTAGCATTTCCCATGTTTCTATTACTTTCTCAATCCTACAAAAGGTGTAACAACCCAAAAACACAATCAGAAACTCAATATAATAGTATGACGAGCGACACGCTCAATTTATGTCTAGCAAAACTATACTTTCAAGCTCATACTTCTTCTTCTTTCAAGATAACAATGATAACAACAACATACTCATGTTCTCGTAGCTACCACTAGAAAGAAAGTTCAGCAACAACCCTTCGAAAACAACACAGTAGGTTTCAATAGCTCCAACATGGTTTTCTCTTATCAAAACACATGAGTTATACTCTTCTGAACTTAGCTACGACTCTTAAAAGCTCAAGAACATAGAGGGGAAGATATTTCTTACCTCGAAACTCAAAAATAGCTCCAAACTCGAGCTTAGTTTACTATGAAGTCTCCTCCAAATTGAACACAAGAGAGATGGAGATGGTCTGATGATATATGTGACTTCTTTAGTACTTAAATCACTTGATTTGCCTTAATTTTGACTCTAAGACCTTGGGAGAAATTTCAAAGAGCTTTAGGACTTGTTTACAATCTATCTGGATGAGAAATGAATAAAAAATAAGGATCTCACCATTTATATGTCTTCCACCACCTCAAATTGGGGGCACTAGATCTATGGGCTAAGCTCAAAGCAAGCAACAACCTCATTATAGAGCTCGCTCGGCGAGCTCCCTTGGCTGTCAGCTCAGCAGTCTGTGCGGTTTGGCGAAAACACAAATATCTCTATACTCCGATGTCATATCGAAAAATAGTTTAATGCGATGGAAACTAGACTTATAGATATTAAATTTTATGGGTGGATCACTCTGTAACTCTTAGTTGATTGAAAGAAAATCTCTACTACATCTGACCTAAATTTTAGTGAATTTATGAACGCAACTTGGATGACCTTTGATAACTTTTGTCTTATAACTTGTTTGACTTCAAAGCTTAACATTAGACTATTGTATGATTCAAATACCCCATAACAAGACCTTATCATCATATTAAGCACTCTTGTTGTTACTCCGAAAGTACGGGCTATTACAATCCACGTTCCTTTGACAAACTTCATTGAAAAGCATTTTTCATTGATTCATTTAACCCCAAACTCTTTAGAAATTTACTTAACACTTGTTTAAACTCATTGTGATCTGAGTATGGGATTTTAGCCTCACCGGGCTTACACTACTTTACTTATGATGCATACGAGTGTGAAAACACAGGGTGTAACATCATCCCTCCCCCCTAAGGAGCATTCATCCTCGAATGTGGGGGCGTACATGGAGGGATATAAACTCTAAAGGGTTCTGAAAATTTTGATAAAGTTTCTTCTATAATCGGACAACTCACAAACCTATGAAGCAGTCAAGTACCAAACATAATGTCACACAGGGCCATAATAAATAACATTTATTATATCTCGGGCCTCTCACGAGCATTAACATTATACAAGAACGTAACAACATTAGCTCACATCGAGCATAGATAACCCTATCTCCTGTGAGGTCATAATATCTCAATTCTGAATATCATCTGAGTGTAACATAGTATTAGCATAAATATTTCATAACATGGATTCAAGAAAAACATAGAATCAATCAGATTGTAAACCTTGTATCTTGAATAAGCAAGGGCATTCATATTTTCATTTCTGCCTCAGTTTCTCATTACATTCCTTCGACATTCTCACTTTTCCATAAAACTTTCACAAAATCTACTTTTTTTGTCTTTAACTAACAGACTAGCAAATCGAATATAGACGTGGGACTTCTCATAGGATAAGTCCTCGGCAATTTGAATCTTATCAACTGATACAACTCTAGAGGAATCTCAATGCCCTACTATAACATAAATACATAGAAGACTGGATGCACACACTCCAATTTTGGAGGTAGTTCTAGCTCGTAGGCCACTTGGCCTATCCCTCGAACAATTTTCTATATGACCCAATGTACATTGGGCTAAGCTTGCCTTTCTTGTCAAGTCTGAATATGCCTTTCATATGCGACATTTTTGGGAGGACCTAATCATTTATATAAGGCTCCGGCTCTGGGCGTCGCATGCTAGTATGTGATTTCTGGCGAATTTGAGATGTCAATAATTGCTCCTGAATAAGATTTACTTTATTTATAGCCTGGCGGACCAAAACAGGTCCAAGTAATCTTGATCCTCCCATTTATAAGTCGAGATCTCTATTATTTGTACTAGTTGTTGGGGATTTTGATGCTCTATCTTTACTTGTTGACCATTAGGACGTTATGCCATAACTCGACAATGTCCTCTTTCACATCACTTCCCCCAATATATATCTTTGATACCCTGGTACATCTTCATCAAACTAGGACGGTTAGAATAACGAGGATAATGTATTCCTACCATAATTTTTCCCCGTAGACCAGCTATGGCTGGGACACATAATCAACCTTTGTATCAAAGAACTTCATCTTACTTAGGATCAAACATTCACTTCACTTTCCATGAAAATTCCTCTTTCAATATTACTAACTCAGAGTACTCGTATAGTCGTTTTTTTACCTCTATTATAAGGGAAAATGCTGCTACATTCTGCCCCTAACTCTACCATTGTCGGAGTCTATAAGTTGAACTCCTAAACCTTCCAACTGATGGATCCTTTTGGCTAACTTTCTTTTCTCGACCTCTCAGTAGGCCAACCTATCCATAGTCCTCACCTTCTGTTTGTTCTGAAGGTTGTCACCTTATTCTGCTAAAAGTTTTCCTTTCAGCTAAATAGGACAGAATCCTTATATTGTTACTCTTTCCTTCTACCATTAAGGGTGATACCACTGAGTTCTGGACAGTAACTCTACTACAATCTCATTACAATTCCCTTTTAACACCTTCGTGGAATACTCTTCTGACATAGTCTAACTTCTAGATTGTCTCCCTCTCAAGGAATACCATACATACTATACCAAATGGGATCATTTTTTACTTACATTTAATCCAAAGAACCGTTACTCACTTTAAGAAGATTCATAAGGCTTTGTACCATCCCGACTCGTCTGGGAAGATACCTTTATCACTAATAGGAAAGGCTCATTCTGCATTTGGCTACTACTGACTGAAGGTATCTTGGAGATCCTTGAAGTTATAAAGGTTATCATGCCATATCTCAACTGCGTGCTCATTGTTGCAGACCTTGGATCATGGGTCCATAGTTCTTCTTGGCTTCTCATACCGCTCTTAAGCGTAGACAACCTCGTTTACTCATTCATTCCAATTATGCGCATTACAATGCATTAATTTATCTCAACTTCCATCATCCAGAGGTTTCTTATATAGATGTCCTTAAGTTCCACTATAGGTTCTGATCTTGATTCTTTATTCGAACAACACAACTAGCAATAAGATATTGACGTATTTCTTAATTGGATGCAGACCCATATTCTTGAAGGGATTTACGTTGTCAGCCTTTCTATAACCTATACTTAAACAACTATTTGCGGAGTAAATTCCCATCCATTGTTTCTTGGGTAACATTTTCTAGTAATATACTCTTCAAAATGAAGCTTACAACAATAAAAACAACATACCTAGTGTAATCTCACTGGATGGGGTCTGGGGAGGGTAGAGTGTACGTAAACCTTACGCCTACCTTGGGAGGTAGGGAGGTTATTTCCGAAAGACCCTCAGCTAAAGAGAAAATATGACAACAATAGGTTAGAGAAGATTTGAAGAAAGTAAAGTAAAGTAAGGTAAAGTAAAGAGATCATGGCAAAATACTATGGATAAGCATTAATGGAGAAATTTTAACAGTAAATGCATCAAACTAGTACGATAATTGGAGTATAAGAAATAGTAGATAGTAGCAGGAAATCGAGGGACAAGACCCTACAGGTAACACTACGCCTGCTAGTATGGAAGGATACACGAGGCACATACTACTACCTTACCTTCTATCTTAATCTGCATCCTCCACAACCTCATATCTAAGGTCATGCCCTCGGTAAGTTGCAATTGTGTCATGTCCTGCCTAATCACTCTCCCTAATAATTTTTTGGCCTACCTCAGCCTCTTCTGAACCTGTCTACTGCCAACCTCTCACACATCCACACTGGGGCCTCTGTGCCTCTCCTCCAAACATGTCTAAACCATCTCAGTCTCATTTCCCGCATCTTGTCCTCCACCGAGGCCACTCCAACTTTGTCCAGAATCACTTCATTTCTAATCCTATCCTTCCTAGTATGCCCACACATCCATCGCACCATCCTCATCTCTGTCACATTCATCTTCTAGACGTGGGAATTCTTGACTACCTAACACTCAGCCCCATACAACATAGTAGGTCTAACTATTACTCTATAGAACTTGCCTTTAAGTTTAAGAATCCTCTCTTTCATATAAACTAAAATCTCGTCGTTATATATCCCTATAGGATCTTAGGAATTTTTAACCGCCCGCACTTATCACTCTTACTTTCATTTCTGCTTCTGTTGTGATAGTACCAATTTTAGGTACTAACACCTAATTTTTACCCTCCAGTAATTTTAGTCAATTATTCAAAGTTTCCGAGTCACAGACAAAGTAAAATATACCCTTTTCCAGACAAATATGATTTTACAAAATTATTCCCGAAATATTTCATCATTTTAAGTGACAAAATATTATCCGGTATATTTATTATTTATCATGCCTAATTTCTCCATATTAATAATGATTTTAGAGTTTTTATGGATGATTGTAAATTAATTGTCCTAAAAATCTCAATTTTAAGAAATCAATGTTTTACTCCGTCAAATCGGGAAAATGTTTAATTCAAAAAGACAACAAATTACATCTAAATTTTAAAGCGTATTGTGGGATTTAAATATCCAATTAGTGTCAGACCCTGGCCCAAATCCATTCCAAAATGGCCCAAATCCATTCCTCTTAGGCGTAAAGTTATACGCCCAAACCCCTTTAGTCATTTTGTTACGATTTTGGGTCTGGGTGAAACCCTGGCCATTTGCTTCATCTTCTTCAACTTGCTAGAAATGGCAACTGACAGATGTACGATGCTACGTGCAGAACTGGTATGGCCAAGAATGGCAAAAGCATTAATTGATCTTGCATTTTGTCACTAAACACTATCTTGCTTCAACCCTTCAAGGTGAGGTTGTCCCTCAATGTTGTTTTTTTGCCATAATTTTAATGGTTTTGTCTTGTTCAATTTCAAACGATGGTCTCTCGTTGGTTGAGAACCTTTTGGAGGGATTTTCCCCCCTAAATCAATTCTTCCACACCGATATCATTCTCATTTTCTAGGGTTTGAGAGGTTCTATAAATTGAACCCCTCCCCTCATTATTCAAGGTCGGCAATTTGAGTTTTTGATCTTGTTCATTAATGTGTTTTGCCTAATTGTTTGAAATTAAAGATTAGTTTCAATTGAGTTGTGTTTCAAGCCTTTCGGTGGAACCTTAAGTGTCGATCTAGGTCCGTTTAGTCTAAAAATTGTTCTTTTGTGTGTGTGTGAGCTTAATCGAGTGGAGGAGTTGAAGATTGAAGCCCCAAATCGACTGCCACTACAAGAGGTATTCCCTAATCCTTTACTTTGTTTTAGTTTAATTTCGTTAATTTTATTTAATATATGGCATTACAATATGTTATGTTCTATTTGTAAGGTGCTATGGTTGTTTTATGTGACTGTTAAGGTTATTTGATTAAAGAACATGTTGTTTAGTTTTTGAAAAGCATGTGTTGGTCCACAAAGACTAGGTTTTAGCTAGTATATAGATTGTTCATGTTTAAAAATACATTAATGTGGTAGTTTGGAATCTTTTCTAACTATATAAAACTTACCTAAGTTGATATATGTTGATTTGAGGTGTTGTGATAGATTAATCTAACATGTGTAGTTAAAACAGAGCATGTGTAGTTAAAACAGATTAATCTAACTTGATTTCATTATCACAACTAGTTGATAATTCATGGCAGCTAACCTAAGCATACTAAACCATTTCATTTCTCACCTAGTCACACATTTGAACAAGATAGATGAGATTACAAGTAGGCAGATGCAATCATAACATATGGATAGATGAAAATAGTTTTCTACCTAAGTATTCATGGAAAGGGACACCATACAATTAGAAACTAGGGAGTTTAACCAAATGCAACAAACCCAAGCTAATGCATAACAGGGATGTCATAATTTAAAAGGAAAAAGTTGGACATACAAAGCTGGCTAATTGCATTGCTAGGCTGAGTCAACAAAAACCAAAATAAGAACACAAGGGAAGGATTCCTTGAGGCTATTCCTCACTTTAGACAGGCTTAGAAATGAGACCAGCAAAGAACACATATTGTCATATGGTGGACATGGTTACATACATGGATGATAGGTTATCAAACACCAAATCCCATACCCAACTATCCTCATAGTACTATCAGGGAAAAATCAAAGCAGTGTAAAAGAGGCATCAAGGGTCACCCAAGTCTCATATTCACCACACACCATATGTTTTAGCTAAGGATATATCAGAAGGTGTCATGCTTTAAATATAGGGTTCGAATATCATCCTAGAGGCCAAAGTCTATAAGTTTAGACATCATGCTATCACAAACACCTCATTTTACCATATTCAAACTTAAGACAAGCTTAGTAGACTCTAGGTGATATTTTAAAAATGCTCAAGTAGTCCAGTGATCAAGACATCACTATTAAATCTATATTCAGAATCCAAAAGAAACTATGTCCAAGTTATACTGGTATCAACTCCCATATCTTGTTAACCTCACATCTTCATACAATAAACATATAAAACATAGACCATATTCATTTTTTAGGAGCAGGAATGCATTAACTAATCTAAACACCAACCTATCCAGTTTATTCTTATTTTTTTTAAGATGACATTAGGTGACATCAAGGCAAAGTATATTAACAAATTAACTAAGTATTACCCTAATCACTAACTCATATCTTCATGTAGCTTTCTGGTTTAAACAAACAATTCTCAATCAAACAAAACTCCCCAAAACCAACACATCTAGATAGTACATCAACCTTAATAACTCATACCTAACTAAGTAAACCACAACTAGCACAATAGTTACCATTATAACCTAAACAGACCACACATAATAAAAGAAGGCTTCAACATCACATATCAGGCATCTCAAATCAGTACATATATCCAAACCAGTTTCAACTTATCATTCTAGACACCATACTATCTCAATCAACCTAAACAGTCACACATGCTTGAAGAAACCTTAAGTTAGTAACATTAGATATTAAATTAACTAAAATAGCCTACATGTAATTCATACAAGTCTGAAATTAATACATCATGCTCTGTTTTAACAACACATGCTAGTTTAAGCTATCATAACATCTCAAATCAACATATATGAACTTAGGAAATTTTTATCTAGTTAAATAAGCTTCCAAACTATCACATTAATATCGTTTTTAAACATGAACAATCTATATACTAGCTAAACATGGCCTTTGTGGACCAACACATGCTTTTCATAAACTAAACAACATGGTCTTTAATCAAATAACCTTAACGGTCACATGAAACGACCATAATACCTTACAAATAAAACATAGCATATTGTAATGTCATATATTAAATAAAATTAACAAAATTAAACTAAAACAAAGTAAAGGATTAGGGAATACCTCTTGTAGTGGCAACCGAGTCGATTTAGGGCTTCAATCTTCAACTTCTCCACTCGATTAAGCTTACACACATAAAATAACAATTTTTAGATTAAATTGACCTAGATCGACACTTAGGGTTCCACCGAAAGGCTTGGAACCCAACTCAATTGAAATAAATCCTTAATTTCAAATGATTAGGCTAAATTCGTTAATGAACAAGCTCAAAAACTCTAATTTCCAAACTTGAACAATGAAGGGATGGGTTCAATTTATTGACCCTATCAAACCCTAGAAAATGGAGATGATATCGATGTGGGAAAATTGATTTGGGAGGGGGGTAACTCCCTCCAAAATGTTCTCAACCAATGAGAGACCATTATTTGAAATTAAACAAGACAAAACCATTAAAATCGTGGCAGAAAAGCAACATTGAGGGATAACCTCACCTTGAAGGGTTGAAGTACGATAGTGTTTGGTGAGAAAAGGCAAGAGCAATTAATGCTCTTGTTGTTCATGGCCATACCAGTTTTGCACGAAGCATCGTACATCTGCTAGTTGCCATTTTTGGTAAGTTAAAGAAGATGAAGTCAACGACTAAGGTTTTACCCAGACCCCAAATTGTAATTAAATGACAAAGGGGGTCTGGGCGTATGGCTTTACGCCTAAGTGGAATTGCTTTGGTCCGGGTCTTGGGCAATTTTGGTATAGGCTCAGTCAATTAGACAAAAGAAAAAGAGGTCCAAGTCATTTTTAAATAACAAAAATAGAAGGTGGCCACATTTTTAAGTTAACAAATGACCGAAATAATTTTTATTATAACTAAATTAGGTCAGCTTTAATTTAAGACCAAATTTGCCATTAATTGGATTTTTAAATCCCACAATACACTTGAAAATTGAGATGTAATTCCATTGTCTTTTTCAATTAAATAGTTTCCCTATTTTGACAGAGTAAAACAACTATTTCTTAAAATTGAGATCTTTTAGGACAATTACTTTCACAATCATCCATATAAGTTTTAAAATCATAATTATTATGGCAAAATTAGGGTAGGATATACAATAAATATATCGAATGATATTTTGTCACCTAAAATAATGATATATTTCCGGAATAATTTTATAAAATCATATTCGTCTAGAAAATGGTATATTTTACTCCATCTATGACTCGAAAACTTTGAATAAGTAACTAAAATTATTGGAGGATAAAAATTAGGTGTCAACAACTGTCCCTTCATTGTTCGGTGATGGCAAGACCATCTCTGAGCAGCAAAATTTGATGAACCTGGTTTTTAGCTAACCAATTGAGGAATACTTCATGTTTTTATGTGATTTTTGAAAAATATAGCCGGACCCCGGTCTCTGAGTTTCCTACATATCTCAGGTTGTATCTGAATTTAGGTCATTTGTAGTTCAACTCAATTAGACCACTAAAGAGTAATCAAAATAAAGCAAAATCCCAGGATTAAAGGTTCTGGAATGATTTTGTTGGAATGTGACCGATCCTCGGATATTGAATGGCCTACATAATTTCGGTTTTTGGGAATCAGGTCATTTGTTGTTCGACTCGATAGCCCAAAAAGGGTATCCCTTGTGCGGGAATGACTTTGACAATTTTGAAAGACCTTTCTGATGTATACCTGACTGATCACGGGTTTTTAAAACTTAAACTTTTTCCTTTGTGATTGAGTGTGGAGTGGAGTGATTTTTCAAGCTTAAGTAAAAAGAGCTCGATTCTTGTTGGTACACTGTTTCGACTGGCTTCCTAAGACAAGGTTCCGTGTTTGCTCCGCATGCGTCTGGATTTGGTCTGCTCACTTCCCTCCTCTAGTAGCTTGCAACTTGTTTCTATATGCTGGGATCTGACATGTTTGATTTTGTTTTTCCATACCTGTATGGTTGTGTTTGTTGCATCATTTGGCAACTTTTGAGCGGGTGACACATTTGACTTCGTCTGGCTCGTATGATCCTTTTGGTTTGAATACGAAACTTTTATGGATTCAGATCTGAATTTTCTCCATCTTTCTTCCTTTCCAGCCATAAAACAAGCTTTATTTTCTCTTCTTCCAATAATATACTAGCTTTCAATATAACGTAATATGAAAAGAGATATCTTTGATCGAAGAAACATATTGCCAAAAAAATGGAGATGGCCGGAAATATTTCAAGGATCCAAGTCTGAATTTTCTTCCTCTTTCTCTCTTTTCAATGGAAAAAGCCAATCTCGGGATTTTGAAGGGTGAAAGAAGAAAAGGAAGAGGGGATGATCTGGAAGAGAATGAATGGTGGCTTTAGAGAAGAGGAAAATATGGTGGATAGTAATGGTGGATCGGAGTAAGAAAGAAGAAATGGAGAGGGTTGGGTAGCAGGGTGGGGTATGAATATTAAGCTTTTCCTTTTCTTTTTAAAAAAATTACTTTTTTTTTACTTTGCTGATATGTATTTTTTTATTGGTTTGTTTGCCATATCACAACAAGTGTTGGCCATGCACTTAGTTGCACACTATATAATTGTTAAATTTGTGTCTATATGCTTTCCAAGCTTCTCTTCGTAGTCTCATCAACTATTCCTCTTCCCCGATCAACTGATTCATCTAAATTTTTCCTTGTCTTCAGAATATCAGTACATGTCCCATCTCATCGCATCTCAAGAAATCTTTATGTTATGCCCAAATATCTCAAGCATAGTCTTCAAATCCAGAACACTTATTACCTGGTTATACCGCTAACCATACCATTTAAAATCATCGAATATCTTCCCATCACTTGTTATACCATAATGCACTTTCTTAGCTTACGAGAAACTAATCGCTAAAACCTAGTTACCATGTGATCATTTGCACCATCATTCCCATTTTATAGGGATATCACCAAACTAGAGGGTCTGAATCATAACTCCACTCAACTGAGTTTTAAGTCATAGCTGTAATCTAAATCTGCTCATGGTCCTCATCACGATGACACATATCTTACCATACCATGCGACGTTAAATCCAATCGTTCGTGTGCAAATCCGAAAATTTGTCCTTTCCATAAGTGAGATTGGAACATGAAGTTTAAATCTTAATCGAATCACATATGCACGCACGATAAGGAATTAAAGAGTGAAATTTTCCTAAGTGTCCCATAGCCTCTAGAAGATAGGTACATACGTCTTTGTACTGATCCGCAATACTCTACTGACCGGTGAACCTAAAACTCTGATACCAATTTATCACGATCCAAATTTTAAAGCCATAATGGCACCTGCTTCCACCAGGTAGGCGAACCATCCGCAACTAATTAAGCCAATTTTAATAAGTATATTATGCGGAAAGAGATAAATAATTCCATTTAAGAGTCTTAAACGAAGTCTCATATTCATAATTATACATAATAAGTACAACCATCCAAAACCTAGTGTCACAAGTATAAGAACTACTAGAATAGCAAATACAAATCTAGAATATCATACAAATACATTATCTGAATAGAATAAAAGACAAAATAATGTAAAATAGAGAGAATCAGGCACCACAGATAAGCTAGTAGCTCACCCCAAATCCTCGAAGACAAGCTCCTCAACGATCGGTAAAGCCTCAAGCTACATTAGTGCTATGAACTGAGTCTGCACAAAAAATGGTGCAACAAGTGTAGAGTGAGTACGGAAAATCAATGAATACTCAATGGCATCGTCGACCGAACCTAGCTAAAAAGGAGATGAGAGTTGGTCTTTCGATTACTACTTCCACAATTAACTACTGTTAGTCCATTATAGTAATAAAGATCACAAGTTTCAAGCCTAAAGGTAAAAGCTCATAAGTCCTTAAGTTTGTTTAAGTAGACAAATAGCCAAGTAAGAATGATTCAATCAACAATTTACGCAAAACATTCAAATTATATAATAATAAGATGATATGATATGCAAATGTTATACAGTGCAAGACCTTTCCATCACCGGTACACACACGTTCCAGTACTAGGAAATCGTGATCCATAGGAGACTCGCGAGGTCCATATACCACCCGGAATCATTTTCCTTCGGGTTCCTAGCCAATATTAGGATTTCAATCACATCAATTGGCTAATTTAGGCTCATATTACATGTCTCTAGCCAAAAAGGGTCATATAAATTGCATCACTCCATCTGTAACCACTTCCACTCGGACCCCACATATGTATACACAAGTATAATATGCATGAGATACCATATAAAACATGAATATGACATGCACAATAATTAGCGACCAAGCTAAGCAATAAATACTCAATCTTTAGCTTCTTTTGCACTTTTAGACGAGTGTTTAGGAGTGATGGAAATATTCAATCACATATAATACAAGTAAGCATATAAGTAATAAATAAGGGAATCTTATGTCCTAATCATATTCACGTAAATAATCTACACTATCAACTAATGCCTAAATCATGACATTCAAAGTGGACTATACAACTCTATGCTACACAAATACCAAAATAAGTCACTGATACCCGCCAATACAAGTGCTAGTCCCCTCACAAGTATCAACACCCTCTTATTTTCCCCATTACTTCCTCTTTATTAGTCCATTTTAACCAACCACGATGCTTTAAATAGAATCAAGTAAGGTCGCAACTTGCCATATTTGAAGTCTAAAGCTCAAAAGTGATCAACACGAAATTTATCTTCTTCAAAGCCTCTGAATGATCCCAAGATGTTCATGTATGTGATATACTTAAGTATACGAGTCCATAGACACTCATATTGCTATGATAATAACTTGGGCAAAAAAGCACACGAAAAGTCAATCCCGAGCTTTGAAGGTCAAAACTGTAATTTTGTTATAAAATTAGGTCCAATATTGTCAAAATAGTATTCTAAAAGTTTAAATTTGTCCAATGATACCCATATCGTTATATTTTAATTCGAAATCCAAAAATGAACACAAAAGATAAACCCGAGCCTCCAGGGGAAGTTGAAATTTTATTTGAAAGTAGGTTACCCATACCTTATATAGTCTAGATTCAGAAAATCACACAATTCAATCCATGAATTGATCCCCAAATTAAGATGTTTCATTCTCTTATTCTTAGGGCTCAAAACCCCAACTTCTATAACCCAAACACGGATAAGAAAATAACCAATGGGAAACATCAAAATAAAGGTTAAATACTTACCCCCTCATTTATACGAGAATAATGCCTCAAATATCACCTCAAACGGAGCTCTAAAACTGAAGATATGCCCAAAATACTAAATGGATGAAGTTTGAATTTTAAGTACTCAACGATTTTCGCTTCTTTGGCCAAAAACTCGCACTTGCAGCCTACCACGTGTCATTTCTGCACCTACATCCTGCCACGTGTCATTTCTGCCCAAAATCTGCTTTTGTGGTTCAGCTTCTGCGCCTAGATTTCTACTTCCGTGGCCACACCAGAAATAACAACAAATGTCTGCGCTAAAATGACCATAATACCTCATACGACGTTGAAATCGATGATTCAAGTTTCTAAAACTCACAAATTTCGAAACTCATATATCCAATAACCAAACTCAATTACAACATCAAATGGATATAAGGATACATCAAAACGTTGGAGGCGTTCGACTTACGCCAACGATTCAAACACCAAAATTTGACAAAACAAAGTCCAAATCCAATTTTGAAAGTTCCTACAAGTCACAAATGATAATACAAAGCTAATATCATTGAAAATTTTCCAATCCAAGTCTTATTTCTTGGCTGGATCATCTGTTCACCATAAATAGGAATAATAAATACTAAACTGACTTAATTATCGAAAACCAACCAAACAAACTCTAAAATTAGTTCCATTAATTTTCTCAGGTCATAAATAATATTACAAATCCAGCGAAATCTTTAGGTTTCCAATCAGAGCACATTTTCCCCAAATGATCAATTAATCTAAATAATTAAATACCTAGACTTCAAAATGAAAACTCCTCCCAGAGTGGACCAAATGATATGTGTTTGACTTCAAATTTTGCAAGCAAGTTAAAATAGTTATTACAGAAGCTCTGGAATAGACGACACACAATATAGAGCATCAGTTCTCAAAATGACCTACCGAGTCGTTACACGTGATGATTATGGTGAAACGCCTTATCCTTCTCAGACTAAAGGTCGGAGCACCATGAGGTACAAGTGATGAAAAAATATTTTATTGGTTACTAGATTCTCCCACAAAGCAATATGCTATGTTTATGTAAAGTTTAAAGTTGATTTTAATGGCTTAGTAAAAATAAAACTTATTTCTATTCATGCTTATTTCTCATGATTTAATTGTATTTTCTTACCCATTTTTCATATACAAATTTTATTCTTCATGCAAGTACTATTTCATATGTACTCGCGTCTTTTTTATTGGGAAGATATATTTATTATGAATGTAGGTACAAAATTTTAGGGCGGCTTAGATCCTTGGTTCTCCCTTGCTTTTGGGGAACCACATTTGCTACTGGGACACTTTTACTTATGACAAGAACTCTTATATTTATGGATATAGCTAGAGCTGTATCCCGGTATTTTGTATGCAAGTCGTACATGCTCCATATATACTATTATCATGTCATGTCTCATTTTTTACTTTTAAATGTGGCTTGTATAACTTTTATGACTACATTTATTTTGGATTATAATTGCATACAAATGTTCCATCTTTCGCTTTTATAAGTGGAAGTCCAAAATGTTTTTATGAAATATTCCATCTTTCGCTTTTAAGTATATGACATATTCATGAGCGCGTGTAACTTGATCTGCTCGGTTAAGTTAAGGTATAGGGTGTTGGTCTATCGCACCAACAATTTGGGGAGTGACATTAACGAGTATATATATAATGTATGTTTGGTGTATGTGGAATGTATATATGGTGTATGTTAGGTGTATTATGTATGTTTAGTGTAAGTTGGGGTATGTGATTGTATGGATTATATATTAATGGACATAACTATAACATATAAAATACATACAAATGACATTCAACATTGCTGCATTGTATTGTGGTGTCACGACCTAATTTCATAAGTCATGATGGAACTAACTCTCATGAGTCAGTAAGCCAGCCATAATGCATTTAGCCCAAATTGTAAAATAGAAAAACATGATGTTACTAGCACAAGAACTTGCTAAGATAAGTAACACAAAGTCTGGGTATAAAAACCCGAATGCTGTCTAGAAATAGAAAGACAGGAAGGTAAAATAGAAGGAGAAATCCGGTGCTACAGATCAGCTGGTTGCTCACCCCAAATCCTCCAAGTCCGCTTCTCAACGGCTGGATAGTCATAAGATCAGCTAGTACTAGAAACAGAACCCACACACAAAAGGGCGCAGCAAGTGTAGCGTGAGTACGGGAAACAACATATACTCAACAACATCGTCGATTGATCCTATCTTAAATAGAGACGAGGGTTGTCCTTCCTATTACTACTCCCATACTAACTGCCATTAGATCGCCATAACAACAATAATTACAAGACACTTAAATCATGAGTCTATGCCTAGGTTATAACATCTAGTTCCTTAAGACTGATAAGGTATTCACACAGCCTAACCGATAGAGCTTAATCAATAATTTAGGCAACAAACAAATACAATATAAATGGGATGATGTGAGATGCAAGTGAAATGCAATGTAAGGCCTTTGTTTCTCATCACCGGTACACACACATTCAAATACTATGAATCGTGACCCATGAAAGACTCGCGAGGTCTATATACCATCAGGAATCATTTCATTTTGGGTTCCTTATCCAATCTTAGGCTCTCAGTCACATCGCTTAGCCAAATGTAGGCTCATAAGAACTGTCACTATCCAATACAAGGATTACAATATCTGTCTATAGCCAATCCAGCTCATATATATTGCATCACTCTGTTCGGAAACATTTCCCCTCAGACCCCACATATATCTCAGCAAATGTGCATGCATGAGATACCATATAAAGTATGAATATGACATGCATAACATCAAGAATCCAATATATACAATACATATTCAATCTTTAATCACTATAAGTGATAAAGGTTTGACCTTTTACCAATTGCATACCAAAATTGCAATCTTTAGCTTCTTTTCCATTTTAACTAGTTTTTAGGAGTGATACGTAACACAATAACAGATAAGACAGAAATATACACATAAAAACTAAAAGTATGAGCTTCATACCCCAATCACAGATCCATAGGATCATACTATCTATCAGCTAGTGCCAAAACAATGGAATTCACTATATAATTTGAATAGCGCAAGTACCCATAACATGTCACCGGTACCCGATACAAATTCTCATCACCTCACAAGTATTAGTACCCCCTTATTATCCTCGTTACACTCTCTTACTTAGTTTATTTGACCAACCACGACGCTTTAACTAAGGTTCAAGATCTCAACTTGCCTGGAATGGAAGTCTGATAGTCACAATGAAGCTTTGCCTTTACATAATGCCTCTTAATGGTACAAATCTATTAAAATATGGAAAGTATGTTAACACGATTCTATAGACACCCATATTGCTATATGGAAGTTTCGGACCCAAAAAGTCACCCAAAAAGCCAATCCTAGGTCTCGAAGGTTAAAATTGTAATTTTATCATAAAATCAAGTTCAATATATTTAAAATAGTACTCTACGAGGTTAAACGAGTCCATTAATACCCATATTGGTATACTTTAGTTCAAAACTCAAAAAGGATCCCAAAAAGGTAACCCCGAGCCCCCAAGAGCAAAACTGAAATTTTCTTTAAAAATTAATTTATCCATAACCTATATATTATAAATTCATAAAATCACCCAATTCTATCCTTGAATCGATCACCAAATTGACTTTTTCACTCTCTTATCCTCAGGGCTTAAAACCCCAACTTCTACAATCCAAACACGGATAAAAATGATAACCGATAGAAATTATCATGGGGAAATACCAAAATGAAGGTTATATCTTACCCCCTCATTGAGACAAGAACAACGCAGTGAAAATCACCTCAAATGGAGCTCTAGAACTCAAGATATAATGAAAATACCAAATTGACGAAGTTTGAATTTTTTAACACACAGGGATTCACATTTGCGACCAGATTTTCGCAATTGGACCAGATATCGCCTTTGTTATCATATGTCGCATTTGTGACCACACCAGAAACTAGTAACAACTGTCCGCACTAAAACGAACATAACTTCCTCATATGATGTTAAAATTCAATGATTCTTTTTGCTATGATTCTGTAATTACGATACGGATCCAATGGTTCAATCAAAATATAAATCAAAGGTCATCTGATAAATATGGTACCACTTTATGGCTAAATAAAATAAATGATGGTGAAACTTCAAACACAAGCGTGACATAACTCAAATCCATTTGAAACTCATCTAAATCTTACCAAAACTTGCGGACAAGTCCAACATCATCATACGAACCTACTCCAACCCTAAAAAACACCCAAATGAGGCCGTCTTAACCTATGTTGATCGTGGTCAATTCCAAATTATCTCAAAAGATAATTTCTCAATCAACCACTAAAATCACACCCGAACATCTAAAGAAGTGAACCAACGACTCAACTAAGTCATAAATCACATTTTGACCTACTGGAGTTGATGAGACTTTGAAAAAGACTTATTTACCCCTGTTAACATGGGTTAACTAGATCCTTTCTTTTACTTAAGAACCTCCTAAAATCCATTTTTCATCCGAAACACACCCAAATCACTCGGGACTTGTCCTAGCATTCTATCTAAGTAAAAAAAAATCCTATTATGGATCTAATGGAACCATCAAAATTTGATTATGAGTGCGTCTTCTCAAAAGTCAAATCGTAGTTATTACACCTCGTGTTTTCAGTCGTCGTTATTGTAACGTAGCTAGCATAAGCCTGATTATGGTAGGAATACTATCAGAGGTTTATAAAGGTTTAAATATATAGCAAGTAAATTTTGGGAAGGTTTAAGACTTA
Organism: Anisodus tanguticus; assembly: GCA_034509755.1. Taxonomy (NCBI): domain Eukaryota; kingdom Viridiplantae; phylum Streptophyta; class Magnoliopsida; order Solanales; family Solanaceae; genus Anisodus; species Anisodus tanguticus. The sequence continues at coordinate 22,415,825 of CM067557.1, forward strand.
GCGGATCAACGGAGATAAGTTTCAATGAAGATTGGACGAAGTGTCACCTCCCGAAGTACTCTGTAAATCACAAAGCATGATATGTGAATCGCAGGTCATGCCTAAGAGATGTAGAGTATGTAGCAGGTTGATATATAGAATTCGAGAACCCTGGCAAAGTCGGTAACCAAACTTCCAGTTCGTTGGCAGGGTCTGTGGTTCGCAGACATTGCAATGGTTGGAGGCAGTGCCAACTTTTTAATTCCCTATAAATAGGTCCAATCCAACCTTGAGCTCATTTCCCTAGCCCTAAACTGACCCAAACTCCCTCATAGGTCTTGAAATATCCTAAGCCAAGTCAAAGGACAAACTATGCAAATTCATCATGAAGAATCCCGTGACTATCATAGAACCATCTTTCTCCTCATTGTATTGATTATCAGAGAATTCACAATGGTAAATAAAGCTTGGATTTGAGGTACTTATTATGGTTTTAGGTAAGTTTCACCTTCTCCTTCTTGTTCTTATCTATACAAGTGTAGCAGGATGAATTATTGGGAAAACCTAGTAGAACTAGTTCTTGAAGTATTGCATCTTGCTTGCTGTATTGTTGGGTTATTTGTATGAGATTGTGAATGTGGTGTAGAGTTGATGTAGTGTTAACATGTTGTGTAGGAAAGGAGGAAGAATGGGAGAGGCTTGTTGTGTTTCTAAATGAGTAGAATTAGCTATAGAAAAGTACATGAAATCTACACACGCCAAGTGTTCGATAAAATGTCTCAACGAGTTTCCTTATGAATTACAAATTTGTTATTGATACGAATCATTCATATAATATAGATAATCATTTGTAGAGCACACACAGATTCGTGGGATCCATATAACTACAATGATAAGGTATGTAGGGCTTACTTATCCTTTTCTCTTTTGGCATGATCGATTTAACAATGATTACTACAAGTTGCCCTTCAACAAATGCTCTATTCTTAGTCATAAAATGATTCTTGTATTCCATATTGTCAATTGGTTATGGTACTTGTCCGTCCCTTGTCGGGTATTCTTTCCGTAATTTATAGCATTATTTAATTATCAATAGAAGAAGGTTCCTTGATGGTTTCCGAACTAGCTAAAGATAGCATGTCTTACCATTTCTGTTGGCTTATATGTAAAAAATGATTGCTATGTAATCAATATAAGGATAGTCGGAGGTGTAACGACCTTATGTCACTCCGTCGAGTTCAACATACTATTCCATATTCTTTAAATGAGTTACACATGTATGTAATATGTATCTATATTGTCCATAGAGGCCTATGGCGTTATATACACAGCTTATACATATATGATATTGATTATATTTTCCAGAAATGCCTATGGCATTATATACGTGATATACTATATACAGAATATTACCCACAGAGGCATACGACATTATATACATGATTATATGACATTATATGAAGTTTGGTCCATAGTGGCCCTTTTGAGTTTTAGGTGGTATTTCTTGGTTTCCGTCACTTATTATTGCCTTTATTTACATTTATTTAGGCCCTGAATATTCAATATATTCTTTCATATGTCCCCATTGCCAGGATGCTGTGTTTTATGCCCGCAAGTACAGGTAGATAGGCGAACATACCTCCACAGTAGGTGGTTCAACTCAACAGTTGGTCGTCACACTCCTCTTCTTCCTGAATTGCTATGTAGAGAGTGGTAGGCTATACTTCTTATGTATATAGTTATTTTGGGTATGACTGGGCCCTATCCTGACTTGATGACATGTGATAGTACTCTTAGAGCTTCCAGACTGATGGTTATTATATATTTGTTTTGTATGGCCTTGTCGGCCTTCTCGTTAGCTGTCAGTAGTCTTGTTAGGGCCTTGTTTGTTCCGTTATATATGTATATATCCATTGGTTAACTGTTTTATATTATAGGTTATCCTATTCAGGTTTCTGTTATATATTTCTGAGGCATTGTCAGCCCAGATAGTTGTGTAAATAGGTTATGATATATAGGTGGTACACTTGGGTTGTTCAGAAATTGGGTTCCTGCCACCCCCCTAAGATTGGGGTGTGACAAACTTGGTATTAGAGCAGGTCTGTCAGATGGAGGCTATAAGCCATATCTTATAGAGTCTTGTTTATGGATGTGTTGTGCACCACACTTATAAACAAAAGGCTACAGGACATTTATAGTGGTTACCTTTGTTCGTGATCTAGATGTGCAGCTGAGTCATAAGTGTTGTACTCGTAATTTGAATCTTATTTATGCTTTCAACCATACCAATAACTAGACAACAAATGACTATTCAGAGGTTAGAGGTGGAGGCGTGAGAGGGTGCTAGTCAGGTGCCACCCGTTAACATGGGACAAAAGGAGCACCAAGATGAGGTAGTATCTCGGGCCTCTTTGACTCCACCACCACCTCCAGAGGAGCACAGAGAAGTGGCTATACCCCCAATTCCTCCCAGGTCGCCCTTGAGCAAGATCTTGATATATAGAGCACAATACAACTATTGGCTTGACTAGTGGCCTCTCAAGGCCATCGTCAGACTGCTGGTCATTCTGATAGAGTAGTTAGTGCAAGAGTTTGGGATTTCATCACTTGGACCCTCCAATTTCACAAGATCAGATCCAAATGTGGACCTGTAGAACTTTCTAGATCAGATGCAGCAGACTTTATGGGTTATACATGCCACTGATAGTGAGTTGGTAGAGCTTGATTTTTATAGGTTGTGGGATGTTGTCATGACATGGTACGATACCTGGGAGCAGTCTAGAGGACCTTATGCCCCACCAATAGGATGTAGTGAGTTTTTGAGGCCTTCTTGCAACAGTATCTGCTGGTTGAGCTTTATGGGGCTAGGCAAGACAGGTTTATACATTTAGAACAGGGTAATATGAGCATTTGGGAGTATAGTTTGCAGTTTAACACATTGTCCAGGTATGCTCCTAGGATTGTGGATGAGATGAGTGACTAGGTACATCGACTCATGGATAGTTTGGGACCACACTTGGTTAATGAGTGTACTATGAGTTCTTTGAATCTGAATATGGATATTTCTCGTATCCAGGCTTATACACAAAACTTGGAGGACCGTAAGAGAAAACAACGGGTTGATTGAGAGCATGATAGAGGCTACCATAAGAGGGCCCAGACGATAATTGATGTATGAGAGTTTAGAGATGGGTTCAGGCCACAGTTTCCTAGGTGCCTATCCTATTTGGTAGCTAATGCACCCCACAGTTTCAGGGCCAGCATCGTGATCGATCTATTTATTTTGGTCAGGGTCAAATTTCTCAGGCATTAGGCTCGCAGTATAGGGGAGATTTGATCTAGATGAGGTTGTCTTTTCCTCGATGTGATCAGTATGGTAAGGCCCATCTAGGGCAGTGCCGTCGGGGATCAGATGTGTGCTATTTTTGTATTTGTCTGGGACATATTGCTAGAGAGTATTTGCTGAGAGGCGGAGGTGGTATGGCACAGCCGACGGGATTAAGAGCTTTTTCTTCTTCATCTGTAAACCTCCTGGGCAAGGTACTCTATATCGGTTGGTAAAGAAAGAGGCAGAGGGGGAACATCTATCTTAGGAGGTCATCAGAACCACATCTATGCATTGCCGGATTTATAGGATCTAGAATTATCTCCTAATGTAGTTATAGGTATATTATCCGTATTTTCTCTTGATGTGTAGCATTGATAGATCCAGGCTCTACTCTGTCATATATTACTCCATTTGTTGCTGGCAAGTGTGGTAGAGAACTTGAGTTATTGGGTAGGTCATTTTCGGTATCTATACATGTTGACGAATCAGTGATATTTAGATGGGTATATCTGGATTGTGACGTGGTGATTTGTAATTGTCACACTCTAGCTGACCTACATGAATTAGAAATGGTTGATTTTGATGTTATTAAGGGCATGAATTGGTTAGCTTCCTTCTATGCGATGTGGATCTTTGGACGAAGATTGTTCATTTTAATTTTCCAAGTGAACCGTTATTGAATGGAAGGGTAATGCTGCAGCGCCTACGAGGAGGTTCTACATTAAGGCTTGGAAGATGATTTCAAAGGGGTATATCTATCATTTGGTTCGAGTACAGGATGAGAGGCATAACCTCCAACCCTTCAGTCTGTCCCTTTTGTTAATGAATTTTCTAACGTATTTCCTGATGAACTTCCAAGCATTCCTCCCGAAAGGGAAATTGATTTCGCTATTGATGTGCTTTCTAACAAATAGCTTATATATATTCTTCCGTATAGGATGGCCCCTGCTGAGCTAAAGGAGTTGAAAGCGTAGATAAAATATTTGTTAGAGAAGGCCTTTATTAGGCCCACTACTTCACCTTGGGGCGCACTTGTATTGTTTGTTCGTAAGAAAGATGGCACGCTGAGGATGTGTATTGATTACCGTCAGCTGAATAAGGTTACTATTAAGAATAAATATCCGCTCCCCGGGATTAATGACTTGTTTCATCAGTTGTAGAGTTCTAAGTATTTCTCGAAGATCGATCTTAGATCTAGATACCATCAGTTGAAGGTTAAAGAGAGATATTCTGAAGACTACTTTCACGACCAGATACGACCACTATGATTTCCTCGTTGTGTCCTTCGGTCTTACTAATAGACCAGCAACTTTTATGGATTTAATGAATCAAGTGTTCAAGCCATTTTTGGACATATCTGAAATTATGTTTATAGATGACATTCTGGTGTACTCTCGATCAGGATCAGAGCACGCAGATCATTTGAGAGAGGTATTACAAATTCTCAAAGACCGTAATATGCTAAGTTTTGGTTGTATTCAATGGCATTCCTCATGCATATAATATCAGATGAGGGCATTATAGTTAATAGTCAGAAGATCGAGGCGGTGAAGAATTGGCCGAGGCCCACAACTCTCACTGAGGTATGCAGTTTCTTGGGCTTGGCAGATTATTAACAGAGGTTCATAGAGAAATTCTCTTCTATTTCCACTCCATTGACAAAGTTAATGCATAAGGCAACTAAGTTTCAGTGGTCAGATTCTTGTGAGAGGAGTTTTCAGGAGTTGAAGGGTAGATTGTCATCAACACCTATTTTGGCACTTCCAGAAGGTTAAAAAGGTTATGTTATTTATTGTGATGCCTCTAGAGTCGGCCTGGATTGTGTTCTAATGTTGCACGACAAGGTTATTGCATATGCTTCAAGGAAGTTGAAGAAGCACGACCAAAACTACTTGACGCATGATCTTGAGTTGGCAGCCGTTATATTTGCCTTGAAGATATGGTGTCACTATTTATATGGAGTTCATATTGATTTGTTTATAGATCATAACAGCTTACAATATATTTTCAGGCAAAAAAAGTTGAATCTAAGCCATGGAAGGTGGTTGGAGTTGCTGAAGGACTGTGACATTAATATCCTATACCACCCCGACAAAGCAAATATGGTAGCCGATGCGTTAAATTGTAAGTCCATGGGCAACCTGAGACATGTGGAAGTTGATAAGTTGGAAATGACCAAAGATTTGTATCGACTGGCCAGTTTGAGTGTGCGATTGTTTGATGCAAGTGATGGAATTCTATAGTTCAGAATGCCGCAGAATCATCATTAGTGGCAAAAGTAAAGGCAAAAACAGTTCGATGATCCATAATTTGGTCAGAGTAAGAGAAGGGATCCCTTTCCATAAATAACAGTTATTTGAGCTGTCAGATGATGTGGTTCTTAGATATAAGGTCGGTTATGTGTACCTGATGTTGGGGGACTACGAGGGTGAATAATTACAGAGGTTTACCAGTCCAGGTATTCTATTTGTACTACTGGAACGATATGAAAAAAATATTGCAGAGTTTGTGGCCCAATGTCCAAATTGACAGCAAGTTAAAGTTGAACATTAGAAACCTGGAGGGTTGCTACAAAATATAGAGATTTTGACTTGGAAATGGAAGACAATCAACATGGGCTTCATTATAGGGTTACCTAGTTCTCATCAGAAGTTTGATTCTATTTAGGTTATTGTCGACATGATCACGAAATCAGCCCATTTTCTACCTATCAGAACTGCCTATTCAGTTGAGGATTACGCCAAGTTATACTCAAAGAGATAGTCCGACTTTATATTGTTCCGAATTATATCTGATAGAGGTGCCTAGTTTATGGCTAACTTCTGGAGGTCATTCTACAAAGGTTTGAGTACTCAAATTAATCTTAGCATAACTTTTCATCTGCAAATAGACGGACATACCAAACGCACTATTCAAACGCTCGAGGATATATTACAAGCTTGTGTCTTAGATTTCAATGGGAGTTGGGAAGATTATCTGCCGCTTATTGAGTTTGCCTATAATAACAACTATCACTCAAGTATTAAGATGACACCGTATGAAGCTCTGTATGGGTGGAAGTATAGGTCACCTAGCGAATGGTTTGAAGTAGGCGAAATAAAGTTATTGGGACCTGATTTGATACAACAAGCAGTAGAGAAGGTGAAAGTGATCCATGAGCGATTGTTGACCTCCCAGAGCCGACAAAAGTCTTATTCTGATAATTGGCGCTGTGACTTTGAATTTGTTATTGGCGATTGGGTGCTTCTAAAGGTGTCACCTATGAAAGGCGTGATGAGGTTCGGCAAAAAGGGCAAGCTTAGCCCCAAGTATGTTGGGCAATATAAGATCATTCAGAGAATCGGCCAAGCGGATTGCAAACTTGAATTACCCTCAGAGTTGGAAGCAGACCATCCGATGTTTCATGTATCCATGCTTCAGAAATGCTTCGGCGATCCCTCCCGTATTACCCTTATAGAAGATGTCCAGATCACAAAGGACTTATTGTACGAATAAATCCCTAATTCCATCTTATATCATCAGGTCCGTAAGTTACGTACCAAATAAGTAGCTTTAGTTAAGGTACTTTGGAAGTACAATAATGTAGAAGAGATGATACGGGAGGCTGAGGAGGATATGAAGTCCAAATACCCTAATTTGTTTCAGACTGCAGGTTTATATCAGCTCTCATATGATACAATTGCTTTATTTATATTTTCTCTATCAAGCTTATCTTGTATATCTTATTTAGGCGATGTTGTTGAGACAGATGTGGCAAATGCAGCCCAGGCTTCAACAGTTGATAGTTGAGGTGAGTTATGGCTAACCCTTTTGATTTCTGGGTAGACAAACGGTCGTGTGGGGTCGGTAGTGGTATGTTATGCTATTTTGTGGCCTTGTGTGGCATTGGATATGTATTTTGGCTGCTTGACAGTAGATTTTTCTTTCGTTACCCAAGCTTCAACAGATTTTTCTTTCGTTATTTTCATCTGATTACCTCGAGAATCACGACACCCATCCCGCAAGTCATAAACATCAATACGAAGCTAACGAAATCAATGAATTTCCAATCCAAGTGTTATTTCTTCCCGTAAATATCTTTTCACCATAAATAGGCATATTAAATACTAATTGATTATCAACAATCAATCAAGAGAACTCTAAATTAGTTCCGTCAATTTCTACAGGTCATAAATAATATTACACTGTTAACGAAATCTTCAGATCGCTAATCAGATCACGTTTTCTCAACATGAACAATTAATCTAAATAATTAAATATAGAGATTTGCAAAATGAAACTTTCTCCCAATGTGAACCAAATGATATCCGTTCGACTTTAAATTTTGCAAGCAAGTCAAAATAATTTATTACGAAGCTTCTAGAATAGACTACACACAAAACAGAGCATCAATTCTCAAAATGATCGAACGGGTCGTTATAGTTGGCAGTGATATTTCATTTACTAGTTTAAAACTTTTGGAGTGAAATAGATTCACCATTGGAGTGCAGGTTCACGTACTGTTTCTGGTTCTGAAATAGTATTTCTTTTGTATGAAAATAAGTTTTGTATTATTATGGTGAATGCGCACTGGTTATGGTATTTTCTGGTAGTAGTTATGATTCCTGATGGCAGTTTGGTGGGACAATGACAGTTAGAGTTTGTGGATAGAGAAGATAAGAAAGGAGGACCTCCACATTCCTAATTTTGAGATTTTCTTGGAGGTTGTATATGTTTTGCTATAAAACTATTAGTTTTTGAAAGTGCGATTCTCCCGTTAAATAAGGTAATCAGGGCCCTACTTTTGTATCTTCAAAAAAAAAAAACTCAATTCAAAACTCTGAGATAGTAATTATTTTTCAATTAGTATATAGGCTGAAAAGTGGTTATTTGTGAGTTTACCCCGTGAAAGACCAGTGGTGATCTGGACCAGCCACCTAACATGCATAGGACTCTCGCCCCTCATGACTTGGGTAGAAATGTAGCTAATTTTTGTAATGTTATTTAAGTTTTATTCAGCACTTACACATTACTTAGTATTTAGCCATAACATAAAAAAAGAGGGCAGATGTGTTTCTTCTTCGTTTCCTCGAACTTCAGGATGATGTGTTCTGAAGTTTAATTTTTCAGTTCAAAATTTCAGATCATTATGAACGTCTTGAAGTTCAATTTTTTTAATTCAAAATTTAAGGTCACTATAAATTTCCTGAAGTTCAGTTTCTTAGTTTAGAACTTCAGAACATTGTGTTGAAGTTCAATTTTTTTAGTTTATAATTTCTGGTCACTATGAATGTCCTGAAGTTCAGTTTCTCAGTTTAAAACTTCAGGACACGTTTCAAGACATTGTGCCCTGAAGTTCAATTTTTCAGTTTAAAACTTCAGGACATTCTATCCTTAAGTTTATTTTTCTAGTTCAAAACTTCAAGATATTGTGTGGTTGTAAATCATCTCATAAAGTTAATATTTTTAAATATACAAAGGTGTCAATCTTTTTTGTACAAACTAATAAGAAAAGTAAGTCAATCTTTTTGGGATAGAGAAAATAATAAATAACGTATATTTTTTATCGTAATATCCATATTAATTGTTGTATAGTCTCATTAGATTTGAAAAATGACTTAATGAGTAATTAATGTTAATTGTAAAATCAGAAAAAAAACAATTTGTCTTTCTGTTGATATACTAAAGCGGATAAATAAAAGTGAGAATTTATTTTTAATAATATACCATCAAACCTCTCTTTTATTGCCATTCGTTATAATTACATTTCACTATAACGACCTGATTTTTTTCAGAACCGATTTTTCATATTGTATTTTACATAACAACATTCTACCTATAACAATAGTGCAATTCATTATAGCGGTACACTCTTTGTAAAATTACATCTCTATAATAACTATACTCAAATATTGTGTAATAATATTTATAAGAAGTATATTATGTATAAAAAAATACTAAAAATATTTATGATAATCATCTTTAATATCATGCACATAACAAGTACGAATATTTTTCATAGTAATTTGATTTAGTTCTGAAAAACTTTAAAATCACATATTTTCAGAATATATATTCCTTAGATTTTAATTATTTATCAGTATGGTACAATTAATTATGGATTTATTAGTATTTTTAATTTTTAATTTTTAATTAATAAAATAAGAAAATCAATTGAGATTTTAAAATTAACAAGTATATTGGCTTCGTTTATAACATAAAAAGTACAATAAAATAATTGTTTGCGCACTTTTTTTTATAACAACTAAATGAGATACATAACACCTCACTATAGTAGCCATAAAATTTTCAGACAAATACTATCATTATAGAGAAGTTTGACTATAATATATAAGTGAATGTGAAAATTTATTTTTTGTAATATTGTGAACAAGTAATATTGAACAAAGTAGGACTGTTCAAAACTGAACCGTAACTGATAAGCCAACCACAAAATAGATTTATTGGCTTATTGGTATTGGGTTATCGGATTAACGGTTGGTGAACGGATTGAAATTTATAATTAACGGCTTAATGGTGCGGGTATGGATTAGTAAATTTCCTTATAGGATAAACCGTTAACCCGTTAAGAATGGTTAAATAATATCTGTATCCGGTTTATATATAAATAGTTTAGAAAGTTAGAAATCCTAAAATGTTGAAACTCTTAACTCGTGCACTTTTCAAGGATTTTGGATAAGCAGGTGTAGATGAAAAATTGAAGATATCTATTTTATACGAAAAAGTTGGGCTGTAACTTAAGATCAAAGAAGTGCAAATAACTTTGTAATACAATCTGAGGCTTGTTCAAAAATAGATACAGCATGAAAATTTTGGTTTTGTACATCTTTTCAAAGTTTATGAGCTACAGAGAGATACTCTAACATGTTAAAGATCTCTAGCTTTAGGTAAGGGACAAAGTGTAATAAAAAGCAATTATTTGCAGTTCTCTGATGAATTTAAAAGATTTGCACTTGATTATCTATTTCTATGCCTCATTAAATTACATAATTTTTGAATCACATCCTGAGATGGTTTCTTTCTTATGTGAATTTCCATTTGAAAGGGAAATTATAAACTTTGCTGTTAGTTGGTCTCATAATGACGATCTTTTCTGGTTATATTTTTTTTTTCGTCTTGCAATTGTGCTTTCACATCCTTATTTGTTGAAATTTCTTACATAAAGCTAGGTTTAAATCACCGCTTGTCTTTTTTTAAGTGACTTTATTGATTAACCGATAAGTCAACAGTTAATTGACCGATAACCGTTAAATTCAAACCAAATCAATCGATATCTTATTGATTGGTTAGCAGATTAACATATTTAAAACTCGATAATCGATAAGCCGCACCGTTAACACAAATATCCAATCGAATCTCTCGATAAGCACCTCTCGAGCAAAGGGAGTAACTTTTAAACCCGCGGTTGAAATCTATATAGCAGCTAAAGTAGTGTAGCTGTCGGTGCACTTCGCCCCTCAGTTGGCCGTTAAATATTCGAGTGGGTGTGGGCGTGTGGCTCCCCACCCTAACCCGTGAACAAATGCAGAGCGCCTATCAGCCAATGAACGCAGCCCACCCGGTGGCCCATACAACTCAACCAAATCTAGACATTATTCCTCGTTTATTTCGTGACATTTCTAAAGCTTTTAAGTAATTGGAACATCTCTTTCCCTCTCCCAAGAGGTTTTGCGGACTACGTATATCTATTACTGTACCGCTTCTTTCTTTTCGCTGAGCAAAACGAAATACTATTTCCCACTGTCTTGGAGCTTATCAATGCTAATGATATCTTATTAGAGGTAATATTAAATTCCTTGTTTCCTATTCTACTCTTTCTTCATATATATACGCTGCTATTTATATTTTTATAATGTTTTATTAATAAAGAATTGGACTTTTTAAAATGAATTTTCATCTTGTAGCAAAAAAAACTTTGTTGGGTACTGACGAATTTGTAGATATGCTTCCGTAGCCGCTCTGATTAATATTGCATATAGTTTAACTATTTGGACTCTAATTGATTAACATTAGATTAACTTTTCTTTTTCTATTCTTGTAAAAAATTATCATATTACTCTCGTAAGAATAATTAGTTTAATTTCCTCAATTATTCTCTTCCAAAAGTGTGGATAATATACTACAAATACAACTATTATTTAGGCTAGATTTAGGCAAAAATCATGCTATCTAATCTACCTACCATATACAATTGATTCTACTATCAATTACACTAATTACTAAATAATTATAATAAATACAACATTTAATATAGTTATTCTATCATTTCCCCGCAGTCGAAATGCGAGGTAGACGTATGCTGAGACTGTCCCAAAAATCTTCAAATAGAATCAGCGGAAGACCTTTAGTAAAAATGTCTGCAATCTGATAGCATGACGGGACATGTAGCACACGCACTTGTTCGCGTGAGACCTTTTCACGAACAAAGTGAATATCCAGCTCAATATGATTAGTGCGTTGGTGATTGACCGGATTCCCAGAGAGGTAGATGGCACTAACATTATCACAGTACACTAATGTGGCCTTCGAAATTGGGCAGTGGAGTTCGAGGAGAAGATTCTGAAGCCAACATGATTCAGACACAACATTGGCAACACCTCGATATTTTGCTTTGGCACTGGATCTGGATAAGGTTGCTTGCCGTTTTGAGGACCAAGATACCAAGTTTACACCAAGAAATACACCATAATCAGACGTGGAGCGTCTGGTGTCCGGACACCCTCCCTAGTCGGCATCTGTATAAGCGACATGTGAGGATGTCGACGATGGATATAAATGTAGGCCATACTCGAGAGTGCCCTGAATGTACGACACAATGCGTTTAAGATTATGCATATGATCATCCAATGGATTATGCATGAAAAGGCACACCTGTTGCACAACATAAGAAATATCTGGCCTGGTGAATGTCAAATACTGCAGGGCCCCTACCAAGCTGTGGTAGAGTGTCAGATCAACAAACTGTTTGTCGGATGATGCACTCAATTTGGATTTAGTGTCCACTAGAGTCACCGAAGGTTTATAGGAGGACATGCCAACACGTTCAACAATATCAACTAAATACTTCTTTTGGGATAGAAATAAACCAACTGCATGACGTGTCACAACTATACCTAGAAAGTAGTGTAGTAGCCTTAGATCTTTCATTGCAAATTCAGAACCAAGATGTGACATGATGGAGTTTCAAAGAGTATCTGATGAGGCCGTTAGTATAATATCATCCACATATAAAAGAAGATATGCAATATTATTACCCTGACGGTAAATAAATAGAGAGTGATCGGAACGGCTGTTGGAAAAAAATATATGAGACAAAATCGACAAACCTCTTATACCATGCACAGGGGGCTTTCTTTAGCCCGTATAATGATTTCTTGAGCAGACACACATGATTGGGATATTTAGAGTCCATGTAGCCCAAAGGTTGGTACATGTAAACCGTTTCATGTAGTTGTCCATGAAGAAAGGCATTTTTGACATCTAACTAATAAAGTTGCCATGCCTTTGACAGATCCAGACTAAGGATTGTTCTTATAGTTGCCAGTTTAACCATTGGACTGAACGTCTCACCGCAATCCACACCAACCTGTTGTGTCTTCCCATCACCTACAAGATGGGTTTTATGCCACTCAAAAGCACCATCAGATTTTTATTTATGACTGAAAATCCACATAGACCGAATTATATTAGCATTAGAGAGACGAGGTACCAATTCCCACGTCCTATTTTCAATAAGAGCATTAAATTCATCGTCCATAGCCAATTTCCCATTCGGGTCATTAAGGGTAGCCACATAATTACGAGGCAGTGGTTATTTGGGACGTGAGTAAGTAGGCTATATTTGGTGTTGGGTTTGACAATGCCGTGTTGACTATAGGTGACAGGCCGAGGGGCTGGAAGTGGGGCCAGGTGTGGAATACTAGAAACTGGGCCAGAACTGCGAGTGTCAACTGGGCCCAATGTCAGTAAAATTGGCCCAGTTCGCTAGTCAGTAATTTCCCGAGAATGGGCCACTATTTTGGAGCCCAAATTATTTTGGTGCATTAGGTTAGCCGAAACAGTGGCTATGGGGTGTTTTTGGGCCACTGTTTTTGGGCCCAAGTCACCCAAATAATTTAGGCTGACCGAAATAGTGATTGTGAGGCCCGATAGATGGTGAGTCAAATATGGGGATATGTCATCATCTAGAAAATCATAGGTAGGTGGTCCAGACACATGCAATTTTGCAAATGGGAAAGTGGATTCATCGAAGAGGACGTGACGACTCACAATGATTTTATTGGAGGAAAGGTCATAACATTTGTAACCTCGATGATTGGAAGGATAACCTAAAAAATGCAAGGAGTAGACAGGGGTTGTAGTTTGTTGATGGTGGTGGATGAAAAAAGAGAATAGCACAAACATCCAAATACCCGTAAGTGAGAATAAGATGTGTCCCGTAAGTATAAGATTTTTAATGGGGCTTGATAGGACAAATTTTTGGTGGGTAGTATGTTCAATAAATACGTAGCCATTTGTAGTACATGATGCCAAAAGGATGAACGTAGTTTGGCATGGGCAAGGGATGTCTAATAATGTTATTGATGGTTCGGATTTTTCGTTCCGTCTTCCCATTTTGTGAGGATATGTGTGGGCATGAAAGGCGGAAATTTAAACCATTTGAATTGCAAACTCTCTACCATTATCACATTGAATATTTTTAACATCCCGTTCAAATTGTTTCCGGATGAATGCTCTAAAAATGAGAAATGTGGAAAAGACTTGTGATTTTTTTGACAAGGTAAATGTCCACAAAAAATTAGAGTAGTCATCTAGCAATAACAAATAATATCTATGGCCCGAAGAGCTCAAAACGGGTGATGTCCAAATATCATAATAGATAATATCAAAGGGCATAAGTGTGCACGAATTAGATGAAACAAATCACAATTGAACATGTTTCCCAAGTGGACATGAATGATACATATTAGAACTACGTGTTTGAGTACATGAAATATAATTATTTTATTTGAGAGAGGCTAAAACAGGTGCCCCCGGATGACCCAAACATTCATGCCATAGCGAGGGTGTAAAAGCAGCAAAAGTGGAAGGTAACTTGTGATGTAATTGGATAGAGATCCACTTGACTATCATATCTCATGAGAAGCGTCCCCGTCTGAAAATCCTTCACGGAAAATCCAAAAGGGTAAAAAACAACAGACACCCAATTATCAGTAGTAAATTTTCTAACAGACACCAAGTTTTTGATTAATTGTGGAGCATGAAGGACATTATGTAAAATTAATGGTGGTTTTGGTGGTGACATGTTAGTAGAACCATAACCTCGAATTGGAATAGAATGGTCATTTCCATCAATTATACCATTATTTTTGCTCAAATTAAAATAGGACGAGACATTACCTTGGGACGACGTCATATGTGACGTTGCTCCGGAGTCTATATACCAATTTGCATCGGGCGGATTAAGTCCAAGGGTGTGCATGACAGACTCAATATCCGTTGGGCTTGCCACTGCCGAATGGGCCTCCTACCACTGGTTCGGTAGTGGCCTAAAGCTGCTGGAATTGCTGGCTGCACTGTTACGTGGCCCAAAACTAGGCTGCTGGTTACCCGTGCCCTGGCCAGTAGGCCTTGGACTGGGCCTAGCCCAGTTACCCGATGGGTAAGGGCAATGTGGCACAGCCCAAGACCACTGCCAGACTCACTGGTTTGGGCTACCGTCCCACTATGGTCCGGGCTGCCACTGTTGGCCGCCGGTGCCACTGTTCCTGCCGCCACTTCCGCCATCAGAATTCCGATTGCCGCTAGTTTTGCCATTTCGGTTATTTTCACCCCAATTTTTACCATTGTTCCGTCCTTTTTGTCCTCGATTTTGTTGTATAGGGTCAAAGTTGGTGATAGTGTCATTGTATAGCATGGCGGATTTTGAAACGGTTGTGGCCTTTTTGGAGAAACACGCCTCTTCAAGAATAAGCATTGAACGGGCTTGATAAAAAAGTGGTATAGGATTGCTTTGTCTAATAAGCGTGACCACGCCACTATACGCGTCAGTAAGACCGACAACCTATTGGAGAACCAATCGATTGTTGGTAACCAGACGAATCAACATTTTTGAGTTGATCCGACAAGACTTTGAGGCGTTGACAATACACCGATGCATTCGGAAAAACCGTCATATTCGTGGTGGAGAATTCCTGCTCCAATGTGATGGCTCGAGAATTTTCGTCGTCTTGAAAAATATCTCACAAATGATTCCAAGCCTCCATTGTTGTAGAATCGGGTTCCATTATTGTATGCAACAAATCACTAGAGATAGTTGCATAAATCCATGAAAGAACTGTGGCATCAAGAGTTTCCCAAAGTTCTTTTTCATCATCGGTTTTTAACTCCTTTCCTTTGCCGGTAGCCGGTGGGATTATGTGATGAATAACTCGGTGGGAACAACTACATATTTTAAAAAGCACTGCCCAAGTTGCATAGTGAACATTTTCCATCTCAAGAGTGATGGTAATGTAACATCCCGTAATTTTGGGCCATGGTTTGAGCATCAAACGTAGGAAAGTAGACCCGGGCCTCGGGGAATATATGTTATATTCACGTAAGCAATACAAAGCTTAGTATATAAAAGGATAAAATCCCGAAATAATTTAGGACTTAAGAAGTGTGACGACGGGATTAATAATAATAGTTGTATATCCCCAAAGAGGTTATGGACTAGTGTCATATCATAAAATTATGACATTGAGTATATGAAGGTCTTATAAGTTATTAAAATTTAAGTGAATTGGGATCACGAAATTAATTGTGTGTATAATTGATTAATTGTGGGATTGATTAATCTTAATGGGAGGGGGCGGGTCAAGTTTAAGTGGAATTATATACGTCTAGTCCCTCAAAGGATTGCCTAATGACTAAGGTATTTTAGCTAAGTGTGGCAGGTTGAGAGTTAAGCAACGTGGGGTAGTTAATATTAATATAGGGGGGGGGGGGGAGGGCATTATTCGTTCCTAATATTTAAAGGGGGTGAAGGCATTTGCTAGCCAAACAAAAATCCTATACTGAAGCACTAAGCTAATACCCCTATGTTTCAACGAGTTTGAACTAATTAAGAACCCCAACCTTAGATATTAACAAAAAAAAAACGTTCCAGAGACTTTGGCCTTGGAGATGAATTATATTGAAGAACGTGTGAAGCAACATGAGTTTAAGCTTGTAAAGAATGCATGTGTGTCGTTGTAATTTGAAGAGTTAGTAATCCAGGTATGTTAAGATAAATTATTTCCTTCTATTGGCATGTTCCATGTAACAAAACATAACCATGATATTATTTCATAAAATATTATACTTCTAGTAGTTAAGAATATTCATGTTACTGATTCCTGTGTTAAAAATATGTCTAAATATGTTCCTAAATCCTTATTGAGGTATATGGAAAAGATGTTAATATTCCCAATGTTAGCCGAAGGTACAAGGATATTATGTCATCTGGTAAATTCAGAATGTTTTATTGTCACTCATGCATTTTCATTTGCATTATATTCATATATTACCCTGGACCCACTTGTGTTATATACACTATTATATGGTATGAAATATATGTATGTAGGGGATAGGAAAAAGGGAAAGCCGTTATATACACGTCACCACCTGCAGCTGGTACAAATATCATGAAAAGAAAGATGCCCATGTGAGGCCAATATTGATGCCCTTGTGTGGCCAATATGATATGATGCCCTTGTGTGGCTAATATAACCTGATGCCCACAGAGGCGGTTATGGGAAGGAATATGTCCTTTTGTGGCCAATATTTATATGTATACCACATTTGCATTGTGCATAACATTTAGGCATATGTATTAGGGCCTCAGAGGCATTTACTTCTGGTCAGCTGTTTCTGTCGATTGTTGTTGTTGTCGGCTGTTTCTATCAGCTATCTTGGTCGATTGTTTCTATTTCAAATTATTATATATATCTCTGTTATGATGTTTCTTATTCCTGACATACTCGGTACATCAGTCGTACTGACGTTCCTTTTGTCGGGGGATGCTGCGTTTCATGCTCGCAAGTTCACGTAGGCAAGGCGATGATCCACGTTAGTAGGTTGCTGACTCAGCAGACTTTGGAGCACTCCCCTTATTTCAGAGTGTTAGTCTAATTTTGATACGATATATCTTTTGCATGTACATATGGGTATGGCGGTGCCTTGTCCCGACCTTTTGATGTCATGTACTCTCTTAGAGGCTTGTAGACGGTGTCCTGTGTGTAGTAGTCATGTACGGCCTCATTGGCCTTGGTGTATATATATATAATTGGATTTCTGGTTTACTGTTTCTATGTTTATATATATCGGCAGAGTCCTGAGTGACGGCCCTTGTGGCCACAGATAATTATGGGTAAAGGTTAAATGTATGGCTAGTGATACCCGACGGGTAGGGTCCGGGTGCCCGTCGCGGCCCTCCGGTTTGGGTCGTGACAAACATAGTATCAGAGCATGTCTGTCCTAGGGAGTCTACAAGTCGTGTCTAGTAGAGTCTTGTTTATGTGTATGTTGTGGACCATACTTATAAGCAGGAGGCTACCTGACATTTAGGGATGGTTTCTATTCTTTCACCTCATAAATTGTGCAGTAGAACTAAGTTATAAGTATTTCACTCCTAAGTTATAAGTAATTCCAGCAATGCCTACAGCAAGGAAGAAGTTCAAGTGTGTGAGGGCGTTGGATATGGTTGCAGGCGAAGGTGCTAGCCGATTGCAACCCGCTAGCGAGGGCCAGAGTGAGACCCTCGGTGCGACTTCTTCGTATGATTCCCCCAGTTCAGCACCTAGTTATTGTGGAGGGTTTGCCTTTTTCATTTCCTTCATCTCCCGATTTTATTCATTACATTAGAGATATGTATAATCATGCGTTTAACGGTTTTCCTAGATCAACTGTTAAGAGAGATGTATTTAAATTCGCACATGAATATCAACAGTATTTACGTTATTCATTATATCATTTTAATGGCAAAGTGTATATCACTTCTGATATAGGCCGTAGTACTAACGACCATGATTATTTAACGATAACCTGTCATTGGATAGATTATAAATGGTCTATGCAAAAACGTATCTTAGCGTATAGATATATAGATGATAGGCACACTGGTACTTTTATTACAGAAAATATTTATCAAGTGTGCGATTATTACGGAATAACTGATAAAATTATGACTATTACATTAGATAACGCTTCTTCTAACAATTACGCTATTACAATTTTTAAAAATAGTTTAACTCCATCTTTTCCAGATCATTTTCATATAAAATGTGCGTGCCATATATATAACTTAATTGTAAAGGATGATCTATCACTTTTTGAAGACATTCTCAGTAAAATACAATTTGCTATAAACTATATTTTTAAAAATAATAGAATACAACGAAGAAAAGAATATAAAAAAACTTGTCATGATTGCCAACTACCTTATAGAAAAATTCCAGAAGAAGTACCCACTAGGTGGAATTCTTTATACGAGCAACTACTTGTTGCTTATGACTATAGAAAACCTATAACTTTATTTTTTAACTCTCATAATCAAAATCCAGCTGATATGGTTGTAGATAGCGATTGGGTAAAAATTTCCGAACTTATTGTATTTTTAGAGAATTTTTTTCAAGCAACAAAAGAATTTTCCGGTATATATTATCCTACTATTTCAACTATGTTGTTTTATATAGCTCTAATATTTTTATTTCTTAGTGAATATATGGAAAAACCAGCTTATATGGCAGCTATTAAAAAAATGTTTATCAAAATAAAAAAATATTTTATTCCTATTCCCACTATTTATATTATTTGTGTTGTATTTAATCCGACTATTAAAATAGACGGTACTAAATCACTTATTGAAACTATTTACGATTGTATAGAAGTACTACCACCTCCAAGTCCCAAAAATCCAAATCACCCACCACCTATTGAACAAACTAAAGAAGAAGTGTTGTTTAGCGTAGAAGACCAATGCAAAAAAGTATATAGGTTTTACCAACAAGAAAGTGCTAGTAACCTACCGACTTCCATACCATCTTCTTCTTTTTCTTCAACACAACCTCACAAAAGACATGCTGTTTATGCGGCTAGTATTGAAAGCCTCAGAAATAGAATGTGCGGTCGTACCGCTACTAACCAAATTAGCGAGTTTGATATTTTTGTTTTCCAGGGTTCTGTACCGTACCAAGCAGTTCTCAAAGAAGAAGTACATGAAGACTTGTTGAAATACTGGAGGGGGAATGAGAAGACCTTTCCGACACTTTCAATGATGGTCCGAGATGTTTTGAACATTCAAGCGTCATCAACTGCGTCTAAAAGCGCTTTTTCTGCCGGCAGATATCAAATAGGAGAGCACAGACACTCATTAGCCGGAGACAGCTTGGAGATTGTAGTATTATTCAGAGATTGGATACGAGCGGAGCGGAGAAGGTGCGGTCAACCGGAGATCAACGAAGAAGAAGACGAAAACTACAACAAAATCTTATCAGAAGGTGGTAGAAGTGACGTGGAGCAATTTGACTAACAAATACCAATTCCAACCGAAGAACCACAGGAAATTATCAAGAAACTAGAACATGTTTTTTTCAGAATGTAATTTTTTTAATTGCAATTTTACTATGTAATTTGCAACTTTTGAACAACACCACAAAGTTGCAATTTTGACAATTGTATTTGTATTACAAAAAAATCATATGTCTATTAAATAATACAAGAGGCACAAAAACAGCCTTGGATTGTTTTTATTACACTATTTTGTCTTGTTTAATTATTGAGGTTTTTATATATATGTTATTTTTCAAATTAAGTGCAAAAAAAAAAAGAACCGCCCGGGATCCTGATCCCGATGCCGACCCGACCCGATTCCGACGGGATCGAGATTGGGATCGGGGCGGGACTTCGGCAAATCCCGCCTATCTCGATCCCGCCTGACCCGACCCGACCCTATCCTGCCCTTTCACCCCGTCCCGCCCCAACCCGATCCCGCCAAACCCGGCCCACTGGCCACCCCTACTCTATGGCGGTGATAAGAAAGGCCGATCCCGACCAAACGCTAGTAGAAATTCTAGAAAACATAATGACAAGGATAATCATCATGGAAGCTCTCAAACAAGAGGAGCTCAAAAGAAAGACAACTGGGGTGGTCAGTCAAAGAATAATAATAAGTTTGATGGAAAATGCTATAACTGTGGGAAAAAGGGCCACATGGCTAAAAATTATTGGTTCAAAGAGAACACTGCAAAAAGAAATGCAACTATGTCAAATGTAGGAAAGACAAGCGATGAAGAGTGGGACACTGAAGCATCTTTCGCCGTGGAGGAAGAAGAATTAGCTATGGCAGTTACCGTTCCTGGAACGATCGACTACAATAATGATTGGATAATCGACTCTGGCTGCTCAAATCATATGATAGTAGATAAAGAGAAGCTACAGAACATAACGGAGTACAAAGGTGGTCGTGTGGTGGTGACAGCCAACAACTCAAGATTACCAATCCCTCACGTCGGAAAAACAACAATCATGCCAAGATTCAGTCCGAAAGAGGTTTCACTCTAGGATGTCTAGCATGTACCTGGGATGAAGAAAAACTTACTATCAGTAGCGCAACTTATGGCATCAGGCCACCATGTCATATTCGGACCTCAAGATGTCAAGATCTATCATGATCTTGAAATCTCTAGAACACCGATGATGAGAGGACGATGCTTAGAGTCTGTCTATGTAATGTCAGCAGAGTCAGTTATGTAAACAAGACTCAAAAGAACAAAACAACTGATTTGTGGCATGCAAGACTTGGACATGTAAGCTATCACAAACTCAAGGTGATGATGAAGAAATCTATGTTGAAGGGTCTTCCTCAACTCGAGGTCAGAACAGAGACCGTTTTTGCAGGCTGTCAATACGGTAAGGCGCATCAGTTACCGTATGAAGACTCGAAGTTCAAAGCCAAAACACCGTTGGAGCTGGTCCATTCTGATGTATTCGGGCGAGTCAAGCAATCATCTATTAGTAGCATGCAATACATGGTTACATTCACTGACGACTTCTCACGGTACGTATGGGTTTTCTTTCTAAAAGAAAAATCTAAAACTTTTTCAAAATTTAAAGAGTTCAAGGAAATAGCGGAAGGAGAACTCGGAAAGAAAATCCAATGCCTCCGAACAGACAACGGAGGTGAATATACATCAGATGAGTTCTCCCAGTACCTACGAGAATGCCACATACACTGTCAATTCACATGTGCAAATACGCCAAAACAGAATGGAGTAGCTGAGAGGAAGAATCGGCACCTTGCAGAGATATGTCGAATCATGCTACATTCGAAGAATGTTCCAGGAAGATTTTGGGCAGAAGGTATGAAAACAGCAGCTCATGTCATCAATAGACTTCCTCAAGCGAAGTTAGGGTTCATCTCACCCTTTGAAAAACTGCGGGGTAGTAAACCTGCAGTAAGTCACTTTCGAGTATTTGGTTGTGTGTGCTACGTGTTTATGCCAAGTCATCTACATCGCAAATTTGATAAAAAGGTGATACAATGTATCTTTGTGGGATACAACAGCCAAATGAAAGGGTGGGAATACTGCGACCCAACAACTGGAAAGTGTTATACATGAAGAAATGTGGTATTGGATGAGGCAGCATCATGGTGGTCACCTCAAAAGGAAGAGTTACAAGATTCTAAGGAAATTGAAGACAATTTGCAAAAGAATATGGGGGAGCAAATTGTTGAAGTACATCCAAGTCCAGGAAAGGAACATAAAGATCAAAGTGAGGAAGAATACCGAGGATGAGGCAACACAGAATCCGTGGCAAACAGGCATGCATCAAAGGGTAGAAGACCATCAACCAGAAGGATAAGCCCACAGATTCGGAGATTGACAAGAGTTCGAAAGCCTAATCCCAAGTACGCCAATGCTACTATAGCTAAAAAAGAAAAGTTTAGAGAACCAGAGACATATGAAGAGGCATCCTAGAAGATCAAGTGGTTTGAAGCTATGAAAGAGGAGATAAGTGCTCTAGAGAAGAATCAAACATGAGAGCTAGTACCAAAGCCAAAGGAAGTAAAACCCATTTCCTGCAAATGGGTTTACAAGGTAAAAACTCATCCTAATGGATCAATTGAAAGATACAAGGCTCGGTTAGCAGCTCGATGATTCTCTCAATAGTATGGGCTAGATTATGATGAGGCGTTTAGCCCAGTTTCTAAGATTACAACAGTAAGAGTCTTGCTAGCACTTGCAGCAAGTAAAGATTGGAGACTGTGGCAAATGGATGTCAAAAACGCCTTTCTACATGGAGAATTGGATCGAGAAATATACATGATCCAACCAAGAGAATTTGAGGATAAAGAGCATTATGATTATGTTTGCAAACTGAAGAAGGCGCTCTATGGATTGAAACAAGCTCTGAGAGCATAGTATGGCAAGATTGCTGAGTTTTTAGTAGAGAGCGGGTATGACATGGCACATGCAGATTCAATCTTATTCATCAAAGTGAAGGAAGCAAAGATCACAGTTGTTCTAGTATATGTCGACGACCTCATTATCACTGGCGATGATGAAGAAGAAATATGTCAAACAAAGGAGAATCTGTCAGTTCGCTTTCAAATGAAGGAGCTTGGAGAATTAAAACGCTTCCTTGGATTAGAAGTTGATCGAACTAAGGAAGGTCTATTTCTCTGCCAATAAGGGTATGCAAAAGACATGCTACAAAAGTTTGGAATGCTTGAGTGCAAGCCCATCTCAACACCTATGGAATCTAATGCCAAGTTGTGCTCTTATAAAGGGAAGGACTTGTAAGACGAAGCAATTTATCGACAACTGGTAGGTAGTCTCATCTACCTTACATTGACTCGACCATATATCTCATATGCAGTAGGGGTAGTAAGCCGATATATGCAACAACCAAAGAAGCCTCATTTGGAAGCAATGCGACGAATGTTGAGGTACGTCAAAGATACCATTAACTATGGTCTCTTGTATAATAAAGGTGATGAGGTAAAGATAGTTGGATACTGCGATGCTGATTATGATGGAGGTCACGATACTTGTCGATCAACAACTGGATATGTATTCATGCTTGGATCTGGAGTAGTATCTTGGTATAGCAAAAGGCAACTAACAATGTCCTTGTCAACCACAGAAGCAGAGTATAGAGCAGCGGCAATGGCAGCTCAAGAGAGTACGTGGTTAATGCAATTGATGAAGGACCTACACCAACTTACAGATTATGCGGTTCCACTCTATTGTGATAACCAGTCTTCTATTCAATTAGCAGAAAAACCAGTTTTTCATGCTCGAACAAAGCATATGGAGGTGCATTACCATTTTCTTAGAGAGAAAGTACTACAAGAAGAGTTAGAGATGCACCAAGTGAAGATCATATAGCAGACTTGTTCACAAAATCACTTAACACTTCAAGATTTTAGAAACTTAGAGAATAACTCAATATGAAGAGTCGGTGTTGTGGGGGAGTGTTAAATCACCACCGCCTCTCTCATTAGTAGAACATTCTAGATTAAGTTATATAATTATCTAGAAATGTGGAAAAGATTTAAGAAATACATAGGAAAATAATTGCTAGAAAATTCTAGAGTCAATGTCCTAGTTGTTTACCATGTTGGGCCAAGCCCATTATGATGTTATAGCTAGAATCTTCTAGAAATGTCAAGTTGGTTGATAAACCAACATTTATCATGTATATATAGGGACCTTGGGTCCTTAAGGATGCAAGTCCCAAGTGTGCATCCAAAAAGTGTCCAAGTGAGTCTAAAGTGTGTGTAAGCTAAAGTGTGAGTGTCAAGTGTTGGTAAAAATAAAAGAGTAAGAACTTGGTGTGAGCTTACGTTGTCATTAATAGAGTGAGATATTGATAATAGAGCGTAACTCTAAAATAGCCTCGACTAATGATCATCGAGAATAGGATATCGATGATATGCTATAAGTCGACATGTGGTCTGCATCACATTCTTAGAGAATGTAGTATGTCTCACCTGCTACTAGTAATGGTTACTAGTGATGGACACATGGATACTTTTGAAAAGTATTGGTATACCCTGCTGATATACTATTTGTTAGACGTGTCTGGAGTGTTATCAGTGTGTGGGATATAAAGGTCCTTTGACATAAGTCGACATGTGGTCTGCATCACATTCTTAGAGAATGTAGTATGTCTCACCTGCTACTAGTAATGGTTACTAGTGATGGACACATGGATACTGTTGAAAAGTATTGGTATACCCTGCTGATATACTATTTGTTAGACGTGTCTAGAGTGTTATCAGCGTGTGAGATATAAAGGTCCTTTGACTTGAGGTCAATACACACCTTGTTTACAGAGTAATGTACTTTGACCCTATCCTAAGCTTAAACTCCTTATAGGATAAGACATGACTTGTGTTGGGTACATTATGATGTAAATTAAGGTGGTAATTGAGCCAAGAATAGGATCCATTCCTCGATTGGATATTCGAGAGAGCACTCAACTTCTCGGTGATATTAGGTCAACCAAGTCATTGGCCAATGCAAGAGACATATTTAGAATATGATCTAGTTGTCAACTAATATAGATGAGATAAAGTGATCAAGCCATTTGGATAGACACATGACAAATCCTAAGCTTGATCGAGTGTGTCGTGAATGAAAGAAATTTATCATCTCACATAAAGGTTATGTTTGCTGGATTCATGTAAACGTACTTCATATATTGAGTTATGTATAGACCTTAATTGGATTAGTGTCGATATATGGATGTCTATAGGGTCACACTATGTCGATTGTCTCTTCGATCTAAGGGTGTATTGAGAAAGTATTGAATATTCGATTTGGCATCGAGATATTTAAATTGATAATAACTATGGGATAATTTCTATTATTTAATTAAATCAAAATTAGATTTTGGATTTGATGTGTTGAATATATATATTAAATGAAAATGGAAAACAGAATTTTACGTAAGGCGCTGTGGCATCTGCTGGGATGCGTCGCGGCGCCGACCCGACAGTGGGCCGAGTCAGACTGGCCCACTGCACCTCAGTTTTTGGGCCAGGCTTAGAGCCCAACCCTAGTCTGATTTGTGACCTAATTTTAACCATAAATACAACACTCCCATTGTTAATTAAAACACACCAAATCTATAAACTAATTCTAGACTTAGAGTCTAGGACGAAACTCTCTCAAACCTCTGCCAAGATTTCTTGGCTTTCTTGACAGAGGAATACACCATAGCATAGTGCTTGCAATCGAAGGGACAGTTGCGTGTAATCCCTAAGTAAAGACTCCAGCTTTATTAACCTGTAAGTGTTCATGTTTTATGTTACAGGTTTTTTATTGTCATATAACCATATCAGAAGAAATTGTTGGGGTAAGTAAGAACAAAATTTTAAACTTTCGTTGTGCCTTACTTATGTGTTTTGAACCCAACAAAACCCTACCATAACAACCTAATTTTGGTAGCACCGGTGGGCGAAACAAGATTCTATTAAATGTGAATTCTTAGAATAGATTGTGATAATAAGGAATCTAGTAATGTTTTTTTGTGCTTACAGCCATAAAAAATGTTCGTAATGTGGTTATAGACTTATATTTCCCAATAGCTACTGAATATGTCTAAGTTCTTGGGGAGGATATAATCACTAAAAAACTCGTGTGGAAGACGTTATTTTACTGTTAATGCATTGAGTTCTGAAATAAAAAAAAGAAAAAAAAAACAAAATTTAAGTTATCAAACACTTACAAATTTCATATGTATTCCCAACATATTTCCGAACCAAGCTAATGTTACGCTGCTAATTGCTATGTAGACTTAGTTTTGGTCATTCTTGATTAAAAAATGCTATTTTTCTATTCTCACCATATATGAGTTTTACTGGATTTTAACACATCACAAGATGAATAATTCACCGGAAACCGCCTCTCTACCTCAAAAAGGTAGAGGTAAGATCTGTGTACATCCCCACCTTTTGAGACCACACTGGATTTGTTGTTTTTGTTGTACAAGATGAATAATTCCCCCTAGTTCAGAAACATGGAACGTTTACGCGGGTAGAAACATAGTTTTTTCTACCTAAAAACACAGAAAATCACAAGACATCTACAGCCTAATACGAGATAGTTGTCTACCCTAAAAAAATCGACTATTTCCGGAGAGTGATATGTACAATTGCTTGGGAACGAACTCATATTAGTTTAGTTATCTATAATTGTTTTACATGGAAGAAAATGCATACATCCCTTGTTTTATCATGTCTTTGATGCTAACTAACAAGTCCTTGAGCTGGTGATATTTCATACCAGTTTATACCTACCTCTTTTATTAGAATAAGTTAAGTCTATTTATAGCAATATAGGATTAAATAATTATGGTAATATAGGATTTATAGTCCTATTAGAATAGGGTTTCTTCTGAATTTTTTACCTTATTTAGATTCTACCATAATTGTGTTTTACTTCAAAAGGGATTTCTTGGTGGAAAATGGTTTCTTTGTGGAAAAGAACTCTACCATATTTATCATTTTTTTGTAAAAAAAGTTTTGGACTTCTATAAATAACACAAATGCATCTACAATGTAGTCATTAAAGAGTCTTGCTTAGGGGGATATTATTCTCTCTATAGTTTTTAGGCTTTCTTTTATATTCGTTTTTTCATATGTAACCCAATTAGCCAAATCATATTAAATATTACGTTTCTTTAGTATAGTTTTTATCTCGTCTGATTTATCGTCATTCAAGGTTCGCAATTATTAGCTTCCGCATGACGCCCTGATTATTTCGATCCCAACAACTGATATCAGAGTCAACGATCCAAGGGGTTGAAAACAGGCTAATGGCAGCCGATTCAAATCAAGTTGCAAACAATATCATGATAATGAAGATTTTGTCTAAAGTACTATATGTGGAGATGATTTTCAACAATATTTTCAATATCCCTGCCGCTACATCTGTAAAAATAAAGTAAAATATTTTTTAAACCATTTTTAACTCATAATATTTTAAAATTTATTTTTAACTATGACAAGAAGCAGTGATGAAGATTATATGTAGATGGAGAATCAAGATTAGTTTGCTATAAAATTCAAGCCAAGGGGAGATTTGTTAGGGTTTGCCCTGAATTTCTTATCTTATTTGAATTCTACCATAATTGTGTTTTACTTCACAAATGATTTTTTGATGGAAAAGAGTTTATTTGTAGAAAGGACTCTACCATATTTATCCTTTTCTGGTAGGAGAAGTTTTGGACTTCTACAAATAAAAGATCTTTTATTATGAGACATAACACAATAGCATTCACAATGTAGTTATTAAAGAGTCTTGCTTAGGAGGAGATAATTCGCTCTATAGTTTTTAGTTTTTTTTATATTAGTTTTTCATATTAGTTTTTCATATGTTGGCCAATTAGCCAAATTATATTAAATATTATGTTTCTTTAGTATAATTTTTGTGTCATATGGTTTATCATCATTCAAAGTTTGCAATCATAAGCTTCCGCATGACGTCCTGATTATTTCGATCCCAACAACTCTTTATCCTATTAGACTAGGAATATGAGGATTTTACGCTAAAAAGAATGTCATTATGATGTATGAAAAACATAAAGAATTCTCTCATTATTCTTGTCTCTCTATATTTTCGTTCCTGTCTCAATTTTAACATGGTATCATAGGTACGTTAAAAAGAATACAAAACCTCCAAAACAGTGACAAGTGATGGTAAAGAAACCGGCGATACTAGCAAAGGAATTTCCGGTGAAGAAAACAAAACCCAAAGAAAAACAATCTTTCTCTATGACATTACATAAAATGATAATCCTGAAATTGTGGTGACACAAGTCCAATTGAATGGGGAAAATTATGAAGAATGGGATAAATCCACGAGGAAAACCCTAAAAGCAAGAAAGAAGTTTGGCTTCGTTGACGGTATAATAGAAAAAACCAGATGAAGAGTCTCCGGACTTGAAGATTGGTGGACCATAAACTCATTATTGGTGTAAAGTCCCGAGAAAATTTAAAAAAAAAAGAACAAAGAGAATTCTGCACGTCTCCCCCATAAACCAACCCCTCTCCCTCAACCCCTTCTTCCACTCCCTCACATCCCAAAATTTGTGCAACATACATATACACACACGACACAACACATAACATAACAAAAAGGGAAATACAAAATTCAGAAACGAAACAAAGAGAGAAAAAAAAGATTAAAGAGAGCAATTAAGAAGTCCCAAAAAGGTTTGGTTGAAAGATAAGTTGAAGTTGAGGTTCTGTTCGCGGTTACGAAGCCACAAAGGTGAGTTTTCTCACTCACAAATTCTTAGTAAATTTTTTAGTTTTGAGTTACAATTCATGTTAAAACATAGTATGCATGTTAAAAAAATATATGTTTCTAGAAATATAAGTTGTGATGAATTAATTGATATAAGTATTGTCTTGTAATAAGTTTGAGTCATGTAATAGGCCTATTTTTGTTGAGTTATCCTTATTAGAATGGGATGAAATTTTCCAGTGTTGTACATATTTGTTTCACGGTCATATTGAGTCCAAACGGGGCAAACACCGACATACGGTTTGAGAGTTATCGCTCTTTAAAGTTTCAGTCTCGGACCGTTCGAAATCCTGAAGGGCAGAACGTATAATGTAAATATTGTACAAATTGGTAAAGAATATGAAAGTTTGTGCTGAATAATTATTCTAGTTTTCTCTGTTATTGATAATTTGAGACCTTACTGAGGTTGATTGGACATACAATTTGAGAGTTATCGCTGTTTAATGTTTCTGCCTCGGATTGACCGAAATTCGGAAGGGCAGAACGTATAACGTAAAAACTGTATAAATCGGTAAAGAATCTGAACATTTGTGCTGAATAATAGTTCTAGTTTTCTCTATTATCCGACATACGGTCTGAGAGTTATCGCTATTTAAAGTGTCTGCCTCGGATCGATCGAAATCCGGAAGGGCAGAACGTATACGTAAAAACTGTACATATAGGTAAAGAATATGAAAGTTTATGCTGAATAGTAGTTTTAGTTTTCTCTGTTCATCACAGTTTGAGATCTCACGGAGATCGATCCGACTTATGGATAAAAAGTTATGACTGTTTTAAGATTGTCATTTTTTCAAAAGAATCTGGCGAGATAGTTTTCATAGGGTTGTTTCTTTTGTGAAGTTGTACTAGTTATACTAGGTATTTTCAGAGAAAACCTGATATAGTGATAGGTTCCTGTGTTACTTTTGATTCGGCGCAAGAAAAACCTTATTTGAGGTTACGGTTTGAGAGTTATAACACTTACAAGTGAGAAGGGCGAAAAGTTGAATGAAAACATTATTATTACTTGAATTTTTCTGAAAAATATGACTAAGTATGGAAGCCTATTATTGTCTTAGTATCATTCAGGAAATATATATATATATATATATATATATATATATAAATATTGGAACGGGTTGCACATACCGCAACAAATATATAATATAATATATTGGATCAGGTTGCACGCACCGCAACAAATATATAATATGATATATTGAATCGGGTTGCACGCACCGCAACAAACATATAATATATTATATTAGATTGGGTTCACGCACGCAACAAATATATGTATATATATATATATATATAATATAATATTAGATCGGGTTGCATGCACGACAACAAATATATAAAATATTGGATCGGGTTGCACGCACCGCAACAATTATATATTATAATATATTAAATTAAGTTGCACGCACCGTAACAATTATATAGTATAATATATGGGATTGGGCTGCGCGTCCCGCGATTTCTTTTGTGAATGTGTATTGGTTAAACTAAACATTCCCTAGGACAAGTTGGGAGGGGATTTCATTTTTGTATGTGATCAATTATTATTGGCTTGTACGTTGAAAGTGTTGTAATATGTTTCAGAACGTGCTTATTATGTTTATAATATAATTGTACTTAGATCATTGTGAGGTTACTTTGAATTGTAAGGCGAGGTTTTCACTCAGCCCCAGATGGCAGGGCTGACTCTTTTATCTAACATGTTTCAGGTAAGCGCAATAGAGGGAAAACTCTGCTACAGGGCTAGCGATCATCCCGCGACCTCACTGTTCCACCAATCCATTGCTCCGGATTTGGTGATGGTCCTTCTTGAATAAGTAGGTTGAATAATTAAGTTTAGTTATCTCGAGGAATGCCCCACATGAGATTATTCTTTTTAAACTTCGAATTTCTTATTATATATATTATTTTTGCACCTAGATACATGTTTAATTCAGGAAGAAAATAGGTTAATGGTTCACCTGGGAAGAGATAGTTGCCCAGGTGCCATCACGCCCTAAGGAAAAACATGAGTAAATTAGGGGTGTGCAAGTTGGTATCAGAGCTAAACCAGATTTGGAGATTCTAGGAAATTTCTTTGAGTTGAGTGTTTGAACGGTTACTTATTGTGATGGTGTGCACGCCACCTCAGTAATAAGTGAACGGAATAACATCCTAAATAGTTTCATTTCCTTCATACTCTTCTTGTGCCTATCTTGAGTCTTTTTAAAGACTTGGTTCTCGTACTACCTCCTTCAAAGGATTATGGAAGGGGATTGTGCAACGATAAACTAACTAACATTTATTTTTGTAGATATAGTTACAATACGAGTTCCAACCAAGAGGGAAGTGCTCATAGAAACGAAAAGGATAATGCGAGGTCAGGAGGAGTTCATGGATTGTAGGATGGACCCAGGAGACGATTTTGGCACGTATATGGATGACACAATCGCACGTTGTACGAATTTTCTTAGGGCTAGATGGAAGAGGCATTTATTTGACCCAACCGTTTTCGACTATCCGATTAGAGTCATACTACAGATAATAGTCAACTCCATCCCAGGAGATTTCCACTCCTTGTTTAGAAGAGCAAAGATGCTATGTGGAGTTAGTAAAGAAGGCTCATTACTCAAATTTCTACGTCAAGTGAAGAAAGTCTGGAAGATGAAGGAAAGAATGGACGGTAGGGAAAGGGAGGCAAGGAACAAGGTTCACAAGGAGCCGAATGCCAACTTTGTGGAATAGGCGAGTCACGCGGTTAAGCCCTTTAACACGTGTTGTAGTAAATGCAAGTTTGAGTTGGAGATCTACAATGGGTGACGGAGAATTATCTGATAAGATTTAGTATAATTTTATGTTATGATGGAATGAAGTATTATGAATTCAAGAATGAAATAATATCATTATTTGTTTTTTGTGTTTTGTTTTGTGGTGTTGCATGCTTATGAAGTATTAGAAAATTTTGGGGAGTTAAAATAGACGTATTGTCTTCTAAAATATGTGTGTGTCTTGTCTATACAAAAAATGGTAGAATCACAAGTACAGATGGTGCGAAGGTCGATCAGAACGACCCGGGGAAGAGCGAGGGGATGAGGTCAACCCCCAAGAGTTTCGGCACAGGAACCGAGGGCTCAAGAAGAGGTTCACCATGAAGCTCCTATACATCTGGTTGAAAGAGCAGTGTCTCAAGATAGTGTGGAAAATGTTGAAGAAAATAAGAGTCAAGCGGCCCAGGAATTGGTGGGACAAAAGTTAGATAGACTCATATAATTGATGACAACTGTAGCCCCACACAATGTTCAGCCTACACCTAGTGTCTCCATCATGTCCCCAACCCAGAACCCACCGGCCCAGGAACTAGTTGTGACTACACCACTGGCCGAAAATGTAGGAGCTCGGTCTGTACCGGATAGACTATGGGCGAATTTTATGAGGAGAAGGGAACCTATCTTCACGGGGAAGGACTCCAAGTCTGACCCGATAGTGTTTCTCGATGAGGTAGAAAACCTACTATTTACCTTGGGATGTGTAGAGACGCATGGCGTCAATTTGGTAGGCGCATGTTTAGTGGACGACGCGGGGGTGTAGTGGAGAAACTTTAGAAGAAATTGTTCCCCGATGTCAACACCGATGACGTGGGGGGAGTTCAGAGCCGCATTCATTGAGAAGTACATACCTAACACCCAAAAAGGTGCTCAAGCGGGGTTTTGAACAATAGAAACAAGGAGACCGCAGTGTGCAGGAATACGATACACAGTTCATGCGATTGTCGGCATACAACGCACATATTATTCCTACAGAAAGGGAGAAGGTCAAAAGATTTGTTTAGGGATTAAACCCGAACTTGGCAGAGAAGGTAGTGGCATTAGCCCATGATCGTACTTACCTTCGGATCGTCGACATGGCAATGAGGGTAGAAGGTTTTGCTAAATCAAAAAGAGAGTATTCACGAAGAGGTTTCGATCGTCGGGATTCTTTAATCAGAATCATAACCAGAGGCAAGAAGGTAGTAGGGGTTCTTCAAAACCGGTCCAATCAGTAGGCTAGTCTCATTACAGGCCCCAAGAACATAAATGGTTCAATCATCAAGGTAACAATGCCAAGGCCACCAATCCCAACGTAGAGAGTGAAAAAATGGTCTATAAGGTTTGTCAAAGGAAACATTTTGGAGAATGCAGGTTCTCACAGAAAGGTTGTTATAACTGCGGAGAACCAGGCCACTATATCAAAGATTGCAAGAAGAGAACCCGAACTCAGTTTTCTCATGGGAGGTCAGAAGCAACCACAGCTGCCTACAGGTGATATCAGGGCAACCAGTCCTGACAGAGTCAGGGAGGTCAACAGTCCAACAATCCTAACCAGCTTTATGCTTTGCCCAAGAGGAATAAGGCGGAGGCATGTAACGCGGTGGTCACATGTACTTTGTTGGTCTAAAGTATTCCTGCATTTGTATATATGATCCCGGCTCTACATTTTCGTATGTGTCAATAGGTTTTGCTAAGAGTCTACATGTAGAACCTTCCTATTTAAGTGAACCCTTTGAAGTCAAGACACCAGTGGGGGCCACATGTTGGGCCTCTCGAATAATTAAAAATTTCCCGTTAGAGGTAAATGGTAGAGGAACAATAGCAGACTTAGTATTACTTGATATGGTAGACTTTGACATTATTTTTGGGTATGGATTGGCTGTTAGCATGTTATGCCACGTTGGATTGCCGGCAAAAGGTTGTAAAATTATCTTTTCACAGGGAACCAGAAGTTTTTATAAAGGGTAGGATTGAGACACTCTCAAGTCGGCTTATTTTGTACCTTAGGGCTCAAAAGTAATTAAGAAGTCACGAGGTGGAATACTCTTACCTAGCGAGTATAATGGATACCCAAAAAAAGTCCCCAGAGGTACATATTGTCCCTATTGTTCGTAATTTTTCGGAGGTGTTCCCTGAAGATCTCCCAGGCCTTCCTTCGGACAGAGAAGTGGAGTTTGCTATCGAATTAATTCTGGGTACAAAACCCATTTCCATTCCTCCATATCGAATGGCCCCAGCTGAATTGAGAGAGTTAAAAGAACAATTGAAAGATCTTTTGGATAAAGGCTTTATAAGGCCTAGTGTTTCCCCCTGGGTTGCACCAATCCTTTTTGTGAAGAAGAAATATGGTTCGCTCCGAATGTGCATCGATTATCGACAACTCAATAAGGTCACGATCAAGAACCTATACCCATTACCAAGAATCGATGATCTTTTTGACCAACTTCAAGGAGCCAGCTATTTTTCCAAAATTGACCTCCGTTCGAGATATCACCAGCTGAAAGTAAATCCTGATGTTATACCTAAAACAACCTTTAGGACCCGATATGACCATTATGAGTTCTTGGTCATGTATTTTGGGTTAACTAATGCCCCAACAACTTTTATGGATCTCATTAACAGAATCTTCTAACCATTCTTAGATTTATTCGTGATTGTATTCATCGATGATATTTTAATTTTTAGCAAGAGTGATGAAGAACATGAAGAGCATCTAAGGGTAGTGGTTCAAATCTTAAGACAGGGAAAAACTTTATGCTAAATTTTCAAAGTGTGAATTTTGGTCGGAAAAGGTGGCTTTCTTGGGCCATGTTGTGTCAAGGGATGGAGTTATGGTAGACCCCCAAAAGATAGAAGCCATGAAGAACGGGCCAAGGCCTACCACTCCGACAGAAATTAGGAGTTTCTTGGCTTTCGCCGGGTATTATAGAAGATTTGTAGAAGGTTTCTCGAGTCTCGCTTGCTCCCTTGACCCGATTGACTCGTAAATCGGTTAAGTACCAATGGTCGAGGCGTGCGTGGCAAGTTTTCGAAACTAAAGGGGTTATTGAATACTCGCGCCGGTCCTAACCTTACCATCGGGACGGGGAAGGATTCACGATCTATTGTGATGCCTCTAAGGCTAGGTTAGGATGTGTCTTGATGCGGTTTGGAAAAGTTATTGTGTATGCATCTCGACAACGAAGATACATGATAAGAATTATCCAACTCATGATAAGTTGGATAATTAAGAACTCCTAACATACACTTTTATATAAAACACAACAAAAAGGGAAATACAAAAATCGAAACAAAACAAAGAGAGAAAAAAAAAAGACTAAAGAGAACAATTAAGTTTGTCCCAAAAAGGTTTGGTTGAAGGATAAGTTGAAGTTGAGGTTTTGTTCGCGGTTACGAAGCAACAAAGGTGAGTTTTCTCACTCACAAATTCTTAGTAAAATCCTTTGTTTTGAGTTACAATGCGGGTTAAAACATAAAATGCATGCTAAAAAAATATATGTTTCTGGAAATATAAGTTGTGATGAATTAATTGATTTATGTATTGTCTTGTAACAAGTTTGAGTCATGTAATTACAGACTATTTTCGCTAAGTTATCCTTGTTATATTGGGACGAAATTTTACAGAGTTGTACATCTTTTTTGCACGGCCAGATTGAGTCCAAACGGGGAAAAAACCGACATATGGTTTGATAGTTATCGTTGTTTTTAGTTTCCACCTCGGATCGACCGAAATCCGGAAGGGCAGAACATATAACGTAAAAACTGTACAAATCGGTAAAGAATCTGAAAGTTTGTGCTGAATAATAGTTCTATTTTTCTCTATTATTGACAGTTTGAGACATTACTAAGGTCGATCCGACATACGGTTTGAGAGTTATCGCTGTTTAAAATTTCTGCCTCGGATCGACCAAAATCTGGAAGGGCAGAACGTATAACGTAAAAACTGAATAAATTGGTAAAGAATCTGAAAGTTTGCGCTGAATAATAGTTCTAGTGTCATCTGTTATTGATACTTTGAGATCTTACTGAGCTCGATCCGACATACGGTTTGATATTTATCACTGTCTAAAGTTTTTACATCGGATTGACCGAAATCCGGAAGGACAGAACGTATAACGTAATAACTGTACAAATAGGTAACAAATTTGAAAGTTTGTGTTGAATAATAGTTCTATCTTTCTCTGTTTTTGGTAGTTTGAGACCTCACGGAGATCGCCGACTTATGAATAAAAAGTTATGACTTTTTTAATATTATGTCTTTTTTTAAAAAGAATCTGGCGAGACAGTTTTCATAGAGTTGTTTCTTTCGTGATGTTGTACTAGTTATACTAGGTGTTTTCATAGAGTTGATTCGGCGCAAGAAAAACCTTATTTGGGGTTACGGTTTGAGAGTTATAACCCTTACAAGTGAGAAGGGCGAATAGTTGAATGAAAAAATTATTACTTGAATTTTTCTGAAAAATATGACTAAGTATGGAAGCCTATTATTGTCTTAGTATCATTCGGGAAATATATATATATATATATATATATATATATATATATATATATATATATATATATATAAATATTGGAACGGGTTGCACATACCGCAACAAATATATAATATAATATATTGGATCAGGTTGCACGCACCGCAACAAATATATAATATGATATATTGAATCGGGTTGCACGCACCGCAACAAACATATAATATATTATATTAGATTGGGTTCACGCACTGCAACAAATATATGTATATATATATATATATATAATATAATATTAGATCGGGTTGCATGCACAGCAACAAATATATAAAATATTGGATCGGGTTGCACGCACCGCAACAATTATATATTATAATATATTAAATTAAGTTGCACGCACCGTAACAATTATATAGTATAATATATGGGATTGGGCTGCGCGTCCCGCGATTTCTTTTGTGAATGTGTATTGGTTAAACTAAACATTCCCTAGGACAAGTTGGGAGGGGATTTCATTTTTGTATGTGATCAATTATTATTGGCTTGTACGTTGAAAGTGTTGTAATATGTTTCAGAACGTGCTTATTATGTTTATAATATAATTGTACTTAGATCATTGTGAGGTTACTTTGAATTGTAAGGCGAGGTTTTCACTCAGCCCCAGATGGCAGGGCTGACTCTTTTATCTAACATGTTTCAGGTAAGCGCAATAGAGGGAAAACTCCGCTACAGGGCTAGCGATCATCCCG
This sequence comes from Anisodus tanguticus, assembly GCA_034509755.1. Classification (NCBI taxonomy): domain Eukaryota; kingdom Viridiplantae; phylum Streptophyta; class Magnoliopsida; order Solanales; family Solanaceae; genus Anisodus; species Anisodus tanguticus. The sequence continues at coordinate 22,452,482 of CM067557.1, forward strand.
CAGCCTCACTGTTCCACCAATCCATTGCTCCGGATTTGGTGATGGTCCTTCTTGAATAAGTAGGTTGAATAATTAAGTTTAGTTATCTCGAGGAATGCCCCACATGAGATTATTCTTTTTAAACTTCGAATTTCTTATTATATATATTATTTTTGCACCTAGATACATGTTTAATTCAGGAAGAAAATAGGTTAATGGTTCACCTGGGAAGAGATAGTTGCCCAGGTGCCATCACGCCCTAAGGAAAAACATGAGTAAATTAGGGGTGTGCAAGTTGGTATCAGAGCTAAACCAGATTTGGAGATTCTAGGAAATTTCTTTGAGTTGAGTGTTTGAACGGTTACTTATTGTGATGGTGTGCACGCCACCTCGCAATAAGTGAACGGAATAACATCCTAAATAGTTTCATTTCCTTCATACTCTTCTTGTGCCTATCTTGAGTCTTTTTAAAGACTTGGTTCTCGTACTACCTCCTTCAAAGGATTATGGAAGGGGATTGTGCAACGATAAACTAACTAACATTTATTTTTGTAGATATAGTTACAATACGAGTTCCAACCAAGAGGGAAGTGCTCATAGAAACGAAAAGGATAATGCGAGGTCAGGAGGAGTTCATGGATTGTAGGATGGACCCAGGAGACGATTTTGGCACGTATATGGATGACACAATCGCACGTTGTACGAATTTTCTTAGGGCTAGATGGAAGAGGCATTTATTTGACCCAACCGTTTTCGACTATCCGATTAGAGTCATACTACAGATAATAGTCAACTCCATCCCAGGAGATTTCCACTCCTTGTTTAGAAGAGCAAAGATGCTATGTGGAGTTAGTAAAGAAGGCTCATTACTCAAATTTCTACGTCAAGTGAAGAAAGTCTGGAAGATGAAGGAAAGAATGGACGGTAGGGAAAGGGAGGCAAGGAACAAGGTTCACAAGGAGCTGAATGCCAACCTGTGGAATAGGCGAGTCACGCGGTTAAGCCCTTTAACACGTGTTGTAGTAAATGCAAGTTTGAGTTGGAGATCTACAATGGGTGACGGAGAATTATCTGATAAGATTTAGTATAATTTTATGTTATGATGGAATGAAGTATTATGAATTCAAGAATGAAATAATATCATTATTTGTTTTTTGTGTTTTGTTTTGTGGTGTTGCATGCTTATGAAGTATTAGAAAATTTTGGGGAGTTAAAATAGACGTATTGTCTTCTAAAATATGTGTGTGTCTTGTCTATACAAAAAATGGTAGAATCACAAGTACAGATGGTGCGAAGGTCGATCAGAACGACCCGGGGAAGAGCGAGGGGATGAGGTCAACCCCCAAGAGTTTCGGCACAGGAACCGAGGGCTCAAGAAGAGGTTCACCATGAAGCTCCTATACATCTGGTTGAAAGAGCAGTGTCTCAAGATAGTGTGGAAAATGTTGAAGAAAATAAGAGTCAAGCGGCCCAGGAATTGGTGGGACAAAAGTTAGATAGACTCATATAATTGATGACAACCGTAGCCCCACACAATGTTCACCTACACCTAGTGTCTCCATCATGTCCCCAACCCAGAACCCACCGGCCCAGAACTAGTTGTGACTACACCACCGGCCGAAAATGTAGGAGCTCGGTCCTCAGTACCGGATAGACTATGGGCGAATTTTATGAGGAGAAGGGAACCTATCTTCACGGGGAAGGACTCCAAGTCGACCCGATAGTGTTTCTCGATGAGGTAGAAAACCTACTATTTACCTTGGGATGTGTAGAGACGCATGGCGTCAATTTGGTAGGCGCATGTTTAGTGGACGACGCGGGGGTGTAGTGGAGAAACTTTAGAAGAAATTGTTCCCCGATGTCAACACCGATGACGTGGGGGGAGTTCAGAGCCGCATTCATTGAGAAGTACATACCTAACACCCAAAAAGGTGCTCAAGCGGGGTTTTGAACAATAGAAACAAGGAGACCGCAGTGTGCAGGAATACGATACACAGTTCATGCGATTGTCGGCATACAACGCACATATTATTCCTACAGAAAGGGAGAAGGTCAAAAGATTTGTTTAGGGATTAAACCCGAACTTGGCAGAGAAGGTAGTGGCATTAGCCCATGATCGTACTTACCTTCAGATCGTCGACATGGCAATGAGGGTAGAAGGTTTTGCTAAATCAAAAAGAGAGTATTCGCAGAAGAGGTTTCGATCGTCGGGATTCTTTAATCAGAATCATAACCAGAGGCAAGAAGGTAGTAGGGGTTCTTCAAAACCGGTCCAATCAGTAGGCTAGTCTCATTACAGGCCCCAAGAACATAAATGGTTCAATCATCAAGGTAACAATGCCAAGGCCACCAATCCCAACGTAGAGAGTGAAAAAATGGTCTATAAGGTTTGTCAAAGGAAACATTTTGGAGAATGCAGGTTCTCACAGAAAGGTTGTTATAACTGCGGAGAACCAGGCCACTATATCAAAGATTGCAAGAAGAGAACCCGAACTCAGTTTTCTCATGGGAGGTCAGAAGCAACCACAAACCGCCTACGGGTGATATCGGGGCAACCATCCCGACGAGTCGGGGAGGTCAACGATCCAACAATCCTAACCACTTTATGCTTTGCCCAAGAGGAATAAGGCGGAGGCATGTAACGCGGTGGTCACATGTACTTTGTTGGTCTAAAGTATTCCTGCATTTGTATATATGATCCCGGCTCTACATTTTCGTATGTGTCAATAGGTTTTGCTAAGAGTCTACATGTAGAACCTTCCTATTTAAGTGAACCCTTTGAAGTCAAGACACCAGTGGGGGCCACATGTTGGGCCTCTCGAATAATTAAAAATTTCCCGTTAGAGGTAAATGGTAGAGGAACAATAGCAGACTTAGTATTACTTGATATGGTAGACTTTGACATTATTTTTGGGTATGGATTGGCTGTTAGCATGTTATGCCACGTTGGATTGCCGGCAAAAGGTTGTAAAATTATCTTTTCACAGGGAACCAGAAGTTTTTATAAAGGGTAGGATTGAGACACTCTCAAGTCGGCTTATTTTGTACCTTAGGGCTCAAAAGTAATTAAGAAGTCACGAGGTGGAATACTCTTACCTAGCGAGTATAATGGATACCCAAAAAAGTCCCCGTAGGTACATATTGTCCCTATTGTTCGTAATTTTTCGGAGGTGTTCCCTGAAGATCTCCCAGGCCTTCCTTCGGACAGAGAAGTGGAGTTTGCTATCGAATTAATTCTGGGTACAAAACCCATTTCCATTCCTCCATATCGAATGGCCCCAGCTGAATTGAGAGAGTTAAAAGAACAATTGAAAGATCTTTTGGATAAAGGCTTTATAAGGCCTAGTGTTTCCCCCCGGTTGCACCAATCCTTTTTGTGAAGAAGAAATATGGTTCGCTCCGAATGTGCATCGATTATCGACAACTCAATAAGGTCACGATCAAGAACCTATACCCATTACCAAGAATCGATGATCTTTTTGACCAACTTCAAGGAGCCAGCTATTTTTCCAAAATTGACCTCCGTTCGAGATATCACCAGCTGAAAGTAAATCCTGATGTTATACCTAAAACAACCTTTAGGACCCGATATGACCATTATGAGTTCTTGGTCATGTATTTTGGGTTAACTAATGCCCCAACAACTTTTATGGATCTCATTAACAGAATCTTCTAACCATTCTTAGATTTATTCGTGATTGTATTCATCGATGATATTTTAATTTTTAGCAAGAGTGATGAAGAACATGAAGAGCATCTAAGGGTAGTGGTTCAAATCTTAAGACAGGAAAAACTTTATGCTAAATTTTCAAAGTGTGAATTTTGGTCGGAAAAGGTGGCTTTCTTGGGCCATGTTGTGTCAAGGGATGGAGTTATGGTAGACCCCCAAAAGATAGAAGCCATGAAGAACTGGCCAAGGCCTACCACTCCGACAGAAATTAGGAGTTTCTTGGCTTTCGCCGGGTATTATAGAAGATTTGTAGAAGGTTTCTCGAGTCTCGCTGCTCCCTTGACCCGATTGACTCAGAAATCGGTTAAGTACCAATGGTCAGAGGCGTGCGTGGCAAGTTTTCAGAAACTAAAGGGGTTATTGAATACTGCGCCAGTCCTAACCTTACCATCGGGACAGGAAGGATTCACAGTCTATTGTGATGCCTCTAAGGCTAGGTTAGGATGTGTCTTGATGCAGTTTGGAAAAGTTATTGTGTATGCATCTCGACAACTGAAGATACATGATAAGAATTATCCAACTCATGATAAGTTGGATAATTAAGAACTCCTAACATACACTTTTATATAAAACACAACAAAAAGGGAAATACAAAAATCAGAAACAAAACAAAGAGAGAAAAAAAAAAGACTAAAGAGAACAATTAAGCTGTCCCAAAAAGGTTTGGTTGAAGGATAAGTTGAAGTTGAGGTTTTGTTCGCGGTTACGAAGCAACAAAGGTGAGTTTTCTCACTCACAAATTCTTAGTAAAATCCTTTGTTTTGAGTTACAATGCGGGTTAAAACATAAAATGCATGCTAAAAAAATATATGTTTCTGGAAATATAAGTTGTGATGAATTAATTGATTTATGTATTGTCTTGTAACAAGTTTGAGTCATGTAATTACAGACTATTTTCGCTAAGTTATCCTTGTTATATTGGGACGAAATTTTACAGAGTTGTACATCTTTTTTGCACGGCCAGATTGAGTCCAAACGGGGAAAAAACCGACATATGGTTTGATAGTTATCGTTGTTTTTAGTTTCCACCTCGGATCGACCGAAATCCGGAAGGGCGAACATATAACGTAAAACCGTACAAATCGGTAAAGAATCGAAAGTTTGTGCTGAATAATAGTTCTATTTTTCTCTATTATTGACAGTTTGAGACATTACTAAGGTCGATCCGACATACGGTTTGAGAGTTATCGCTGTTTAAAATTTCTGCCTCGGATCGACCAAAATCTGGAAGGGCAGAACGTATAACGTAAAAACTGAATAAATTGGTAAAGAATCTGAAAGTTTGCGCTGAATAATAGTTCTAGTGTCATCTGTTATTGATACTTTGAGATCTTACTGAGCTCGATCCGACATACGGTTTGATATTTATCACTGTCTAAAGTTTTTACATCGGATTGACCGAAATCCGGAAGGACAGAACGTATAACGTAATAACTGTACAAATAGGTAACAAATTTGAAAGTTTGTGTTGAATAATAGTTCTATCTTTCTCTGTTTTTGGTAGTTTGAGACCTCACGGAGATCGCCGACTTATGAATAAAAAGTTATGACTTTTTTAATATTATGTCTTTTTTTAAAAAGAATCTGGCGAGACAGTTTTCATAGAGTTGTTTCTTTCGTGATGTTGTACTAGTTATACTAGGTGTTTTCATAGAGTTGATTCGGCGCAAGAAAAACCTTATTTGGGGTTACGGTTTGAGAGTTATAACCCTTACAAGTGAGAAGGGCGAATAGTTGAATGAAAAAATTATTACTTGAATTTTTCTGAAAAATATGACTAAGTATGGAAGCCTATTATTGTCTTAGTATCATTCAGGAAATATATATATATATATATATATATATATATATAATATTGGAGCGGGTTGCACGTACCGCAACAAATATATAATATAATATATTGGATCAGGTTGCACGCACCGCAACAAATATATAATATGATATATTGGATCGGGTTGCGCGTCTCGCGATTTCTTCCTGAATGTGTATTGGTTAAACTAAGCATTCCCTAGGACAAGTAGGGAGAGGATTTCATTTTTGTAAGTGATCAATTATTATTAGCTTGTACATTGAAAGTACTGTAATATGTTTTAGAACGTGCTTATTATGTTTATAATATAATTGTACTTAGAGAATTGTGAGGTTTCTTTGAATTGTAACGCGAGGTTCTCACTCAGCCTCGGATGGTAGGGCTGACTCTTTTATCTAACATGTTTCAGGTAAGCGCAATAGAGGGAAAATTTTGTTACAGGGCTAGCGATCTTTGGGAATACTTAAAACTTAAGTAATGGTTCGCCTGGGAAGGGATAGTTGCCCAGGTGTCATCATGCCGTAAGGAAGGACTTGAGAAAAGTCATGGCGTGACAATTGGTTTCGTAGATTCGCAACACCATAGAACCGACACTTCGCTCAACAATTACACATGAAGAGGAAGCGGAAGAATTATGGACGAGCATCCGAGAGTGATTCGCCGTTATTAACGGCCCACAGATGCAACAACTAAAGGCGGAACTAGCGGAGTATAAGTAAAAGGGAAGGATCATAGTGGATTATGTCACGACCCAAACTGGAGGGCCATGACGGGCATCCGGACTTTACTTGCGGAGCACCAGTAGGCATACATTCATCACATAACCATAAATAAAATAATAAGCTGAAAATGTGCAAGACCGACATGGCATATATGTATATACATAGATGTTGACATGACCATACGAGTTGACAAGGCAACCATAGATGACTATACAACAAAAACATAGGCCGAGGAGGCCACATAACATCTGACTGTGTCATAACTATCTACAAGCCTCTACTAGAGTACGTGACATCATAAGGTTGGGACAGGGCCCCGCCATACCCATATGCATATCAAAAATATCATATCAAGACTAGACTATAACTCTGGAATGAGTAGAGTGGTACAATATGAGCTGAATAGGAAACCTACTGGTGTGGTCTGTCGCCCTATCTACCTAAACATGCGAGCATAAAATGCAGACTCCCCAAAAAAAAGGGACGTCAGTACGAATAATGTACCGAGTATGTAGGCCATGAAAATAACATAAGACAAGAGAGAATCAACCTGTACTGAATGCCCTCGATGCCATAATATGCATAAGTATCATACTTGTGTGTATATAACGCCTGGTCATACATATATATTTATACAATGCCATCAAGCCTCTGTGGGCATCCCATCATATCATGTCGGCCTCTGTGGGCACAATTATCATCATATAACAGCTGATCAGGTAGTGGTGCGTTTATAACGCCATAACCTTTTCCATACCCATATACATATCATATAGCGTATATAACGCCTGTGAGGTCATGGTAAATACATATATATAATGCAGGAATGATACTAAGACACTCTAAGTCTATCGGAGTAACGTAAGGTCATTACACCTACGACTAACATTATGGAACAAACATCATCAACATAACTTATTTTGAAGAATCAACAAGCCATAATATAAGATCACTATCATTATGTGGGAGTCAATAACATCATCCTCTAACATATCTAAGAGTGGAGCCATTATGGATATTGTACGTTTACATTCGTTTCATTCTGATAATGCCAAAAGAAGGAAGAGTATCGTTAAAATACATTGATTCAACCTTTAAAATGATTACAACGAGACAATCTTTCTAATTGAAGTCTTAATTGTTCATATGAGCTCGTAAAAGGTCGTAGATAAGAAATCGAACTTGGATCACCGTCATAAAAGTTTCCTATCACCTTACTTCATTACGAGGTAATATTCATAAGCTATTATCCAGAGGGAAACAATGTTAGATCCTTGAAATCATCGAAGAAATAATCATTTTTAAACTCGAAATTGAACTTACCTTGAGAGAATTGTGCAAAGTGAAACTTGGGATTTGAAACCGCACTTTGTTACTTAGAAAACGAGAGGAACCGAAGAAAGTACAACAACCTTTTGTTGCTATGAGTCTATGTAAAAATGGAATTGAATCTATAGCTAAATGAGAAGTAGTTAAAATCCACTTGCTGCTACATTATTACAATGCTAGAAATTGCTATGCAATTTTGTTAGCAAAAAGAGAAAGTCATCCCTCTCTTAATTCCAAAGTTAGGTGGTTCCTCACTTGTGCTATCTAGGTTGATTAACATTGAAAAGATACACAAACATACATACATCTATATACTAGGCGGTGGACTAGCTAATTAGGGGTATAAGTAATGTAACATATTAATGGGTTGTGGGGTCAACATGCCTCTCTTTCCCCTTAAATAATAGATTCACAAAAACATGCCACCACAAAGTATGTGATTAGTCATTATCCACGTGGAAGTCACCCACTCACACTTGTCTATTTACTAATCACGTAATCATTTTATATACTTATACTTCATCTCCACTTCTACCTCCTACGTCATCTATTCTACATTCTTATTTCTCCAATAGAACCATCACAAAGGCTACTTCTTTAGTCCTCAACTTGAGGACTTGAGGACTTGACGATCTAGGATAGCAATAAGAACCTCTTCATATGATAAGTTCTCTGTAACTTTCACATCGTGAATTGGCACAATCTGGGAAGGATCTCCAATACACGCTCTTAACATAGAAACATGGAAGACCGGATGACCAAACTCTAACTCAGGAGGCAGGTCCAATTCATAAGTCACTTGGCATATTCGTCGATTATGCGATATGGCCCAATGTACCTTGGGCTGAGTTTTCCCTCTTTCCCAAATCTCATTGCACCCTTCATAGGAGAAATATTCAAGACGACCCAATCATCCACTTGGAACTCTAAGTGCCACCGTTGTACATCTGAATATGACTTATGACGACGCTGAGTGGGTAACAACCGTTTTTGGATAAGCTTCACCTTCTCTATGGATTGGTGCACTAGGTCAAGCCCAAATAATTCTAATTCTCCTACTTCGAACCACCCGATAGGAGATCTACATTTTCGTCCATACAAAGCTTCATATAGAGCCATTTTGATACTAGTATGGTAACTATTATTGTACGCAAATTCAGTAAGGGGTAGATGATCATACCAACTTCCCTTGAAGTCCAATACACAAGCTCGTAGCATGTCTTCAAGCGTTTGAATCATACGCTCGACTTGCCCATCTGTCTGAGGGTGGAAACATGTGCAAAGATTTACTTGAGTTCCCAAATCATTTTGAAATGATCTCCAAAAATTAGCTGTGAACTGCGCACCTCAGTCATATATAATAGAAATAGGTACACCATGAAGGAGAACAATTTCCTTAACGTACAACTTCACGTAGTCCTCGGCTGTGTAGGTAGTTTTGACCGCCAGAAAATGATCTGATTTGGTTAGTCTATCAACAATCACCCAAATAAAATAAAACTTATGATAAGAGCGAGGTAAACCCGTAATGAAATCCATATTAATCATCTCCCATTTCCACATCGGGATCTCAATGTTCTAAGTCAAGTTGTCGGGATTTTGGTGCTCTACTTTTACTTGCTGACAATTTGGACACTGATCTACAAACTTCGCAATGTTACTCTTCATGTCATTCCACCAATACATACCTTTTAGATCATGATACATCTTAGTAGATCTAGGGTGAATGGAATATCGTGAGCAATGGACCTCTGTCATAATCTTGCCTCGTGATTTCGCTATATTTGGAACACATATACGGCCTTGGTGCCTGAGAACCCCATTTTCATCAATCTCAAAGGCTGTGGTCTTCTTTTATTGAATACCCTCTCTGATTTTTCCTAAAATGGGGTCTTCCTCTGACATTCCTTAACTTCTTATACGAGGTACGACTCTAATGTATTATGAATCACAAAGCCACCATCTTCTGAACCCATTTATCGGACTCCAAACCTAGCTAATTGATGGACTTCTCTTATCAACTTTTTCCTCTCAGTTCGCACCGGCATCGAGCTGACCATAGACTTGAGACTAAGTGCGTCCGCTACAAAATTAACTTTGTTGGGATGGTAGAATATGTCCACATTGTAATCCTTCAATAATTCAAGCCACCTTCTTTGTCTCAAGTTCAACTCTTTCTGCTTAAATACATACTGCAGACTCTTATGATCCGTGAACATGTCTACATGAACACCATACAAGTAGTGCCGCCAAATTTTTAGTGCATAGACTACCGCGGCTAACTCTAAATCATAAGTCGGATAGTTCTTCTCATGTTTCCTCATTTGCCTTGAAGCATAGGCAATCACCTTACCATGTTGCATCAAGACACATCCTAAACCCATTCCCAAGGCATCACAATACACAACGTAGCCTTCTGGACCCTCTAGGAGAGTAAGAATTGGTGTCGATGTTAGTATGTCCTTGAACTCCTGGAAACTCTTCTCACAAGCATCGGACCACTAGAACATTATGGCCTTTTGTGTCAATCTTATCAATGGTGCTGATATGGTAGAAAATCCTGCTACAAACCTCCTATAATAGCCCGCTAATCCTAAAAAGATATGAACCTCTGATGGATTCGTGGTCCTCGGACAATTGTTCACCGCTTCTATCTTCTGAGTGTCAACTTTTATACCTTCATCTGACACTATATGACCCAGGAAAGCCAATAAGTTCAACCAAAACTCACACTTGGAGAGCTTAGCATACAACTTACGATCCCCAAGCGTCTGTAGTACTACTCGCATATGATCCGCATGCTTCGCCTCTGAGTGAGAATAAACCAAAATAAAACCTATAAATACTATCACAAATACATCCAGAAATAGGCAAAACACGTTGTTCATTAGATCCATAAATGCTGCTGGCGCATTTGTGGGCCCGAATGACATTACTAAGAACTCGAAGTGCCCATATCTTGTTCTGAAAGCCATTTTTGGAATGTCCTTCTCCTTGACCCTTAGCTGATGGTACCCTTACCTTAGGTCAATCTTTGAGAGATATTTTGCACCCTGTAACTGATCAAAGAAGTCATCAATTCTGGGAAGAGGGTACTTGTTCTTAATAGTGACGTTATTCATCTGCCGATAGTCAATACGCATTTGCAACGAGCCATCTTTCTTTCGTACAAACAATATTGGAGCACCCCCAAGGGGACATGCTAGTCCTAATGAAGCCTTTCTCAAGAAAATCCTTTGATTTCTCTTTTATCTCTTTCAATTCAGATGGATCTATTATATAAGGAGGGATAGATATCGGCTGAGTGTCTGCAACACATCTATACCGAACTCAATCTCCCTTTCGGGAGAAATGCCTGGAAGTTCATCTGGGAATACATCAAAAAACTCATTAACCATTGGAATTGATTGAAGAGTATGTGGTTCGGCATCGACATCTCTGGCCTGAACAAGATGGTATATACAACCTCTGGAAATCATCTTTTTTGCTTTAATGTATGAAATAAACCCACCCTTTTGAATCGCCGTATTACCCTTCCATTCAAGGACTGACTCGCCTGGAAACTAAAATCTAACAATCTTTGTTCGACAATCATCATTAGCGTAGCACGATGCCAGCCAATACATGCACATAATAACATCAACATCAACCATTTCTAACTCTACCAGATTTGCTAGGGTCTGATGGTTACAAACTAACATTGCATAATTCTGATAGACCCTAGCAATTACCGACTCACAAACTGGTGTAGATACCCAAATGGCTCTCTTATCAACTCAGGCTCCACACCAAACTTACAGGCAATGAAAGGGGTGATATATGATAGATTGGAGCATGAATCTAACAATGCATAAACATTATGTGAACAAACTGATAATATACCTGTAATAATATCAGGTGAAGACCCCTGATCCTGTCGACCCATCAATGCATAAATGCGGTTTTGGCTACCACCGAAGCTAGTTGTTCCACCCCTACCTCTGCCTACTGACTGATGTCTAACGACCTTGCCCTGATGGGCGTGCTGAAGATAATGAAGTTGCTACAGATCTAGTCGGCTGGGCCCTCACACTTCTGCCTCTTATCGAACATTCCCACATACTATGACTGAGATAACCACAAGAATAGCACACATCTGATCTTCATTGGCACAGCCCCAAATGGGCCTTACCACACTACTCACATCGAGTCAAAGACGACCTCACCTGACTAGAATATTCTCTATAACATGACCCTGATGTTCGTAAACTCTAACCTGGTCTAGATTGAGAAAACCAATAAACCCTCGACCTCAAAAATACTAATGTTACACTAGCTGTTGGGTAGGATGGGTGCCTATAAAACTGTGGCCTAGGCCCCCCTCTAAAATCTCGTATGTACCCTACGGACCGGGCCGTTCTTGATCTACCTATTTTTGTCTTTTACGATCCTCTAGATTTTGTGTATAAGCCTGAATTAGAGCAATATCCATGTTGGATTCAGAGAAGCCATAGTACACTCATTAACCAAGTGCGGCCCGAAGCCATTAACAAACCCATGTACTCGGTCGCTCATCTTAGCTATGATCGTAGGAGCATATCTGGCCAATGAATTAAACTACAAGCTATATTCCTGAACACTCATATTGCCCTGCTCAAGACATAAAAATCTATCATGCCTGGCCCGACGAAGCTCGGTCGGCAGAAAATACTATAAGAAAGCCTCTGAAAACTCTCTCTATTCTGCTGGAGGGGCACGAGGTCCCCTAGAATGCTCCCATGTCTCATACCAAGTCACTACAATATCCCGAAATCTATAAAAAGAAAACTTTTCTGCGGGTCCCCATTCAGGTAACCGAAGGGTCCAGGTTGATGAAATCTCAAGCTCTCACACTAACTGCTCTATCAGAAGGACCAGGAGTCTGACATTGGGCCTGAGCGGCCACCAATCGAGTCAATAACTGTACATCACTTCGCATATCAAGATCCTCATCTGGAGTATCAGGTGGAGGAACTAGGGGTACTGCAGCCCCATTAAGCTCCTCTAGAGGTGGTGGAGTCGGGGAATCATGCGAAGGAGTCATAATGTGAACCTCACTCTGGCCCTCACTAGCGGGGGGCACTCGGCTTGTACCCTCATCCACAGCCGCATTCAACGCCCTCATACTCTGAAACTTTTTCCTTATTGTAGGCATTGCTAGAATCATAACCACGAGAAGAATTACAAGTGGAATGCTTATAACTCAGTTCTAATGCATGATCTAGAACAAAAAGGAGTGGTAACCATCCTAAATACCTCGTAACCTCCTATTTATATGTGTGGTACGCAACACACCCATAAACAAGACTCTACTAGGCACGGCTTGCAGACTTCCTAGGACAAACCTGCTCCGATACTAAGTTTATCATGACCCACATTGGAGGGCCATAACAGGCACCCGGACCTTACTTGTCGAGCACCAATATAGATAAATTCACCATATAACCGTAAATAAAATAATAAGTTGAAAAGGTGAAAGACCGACAGGCTTATATATATATACATAGATGATGGACATAATTGTACGAGCTGACAAGGCTACCATAGATGACTATACAACAAAAACATAAGTCGAGGAGGCCACACAATATCTGACTGCAACTGCCTACAATCCTTTCCTGGAGTACGTGACATCATAAGGTCAGGACAGAGCCCCGCCATACCCATATGCGTATCAAAAATATCATACCAAGACTAGACTGTAACTCTAGAATGAGTAGAGTGGTCTAATATGAGCTGAATAGGCAACCTCCTGGTGCGGTCTGTCACCTTGTCTACCTGAAACTGCGGGCATGAAATGAATCATCCCCCAACAAATGGGACATCAGTACGAATAATGTACCGAGTATGTAGGGCATGAAAATAACATAAGACAAGAGAAAATCAACCTGTACTGAATGCCCTTGAGGCCATAATATGCATAAGTATCATGCTTGTGTGTATATAATGCCTGGTCATACATATATATGCATATACAATGCCATCAAGCCTCTCTGGGCATCCCATCATATCATGTCGGCCTCTGTGGGCATAATCATCATCATATAACAACTGATCAGGTGGTGGTGCGTTTATAACACCATAACATTTTCCATACCCATATACATATCATATAGCGTATATAACGCCTGTGAGGTCATCGTATATACATATATATAATGCATGAATGATACTAAGACACTCTGAGTCTATCGGAGTGACGTAAGGTCATTGCACCTACGACTAACATTATGAAACAAATATCATCAACATAACTTACTTTGAAGAATCAACAAGCCATAATATAAGATCACTATCATTATGTGGGAGTCAAGAACATCATCCTCTAACATATCTAAGAGTGGAGCCGTTATGGATATTGTACGTTTACATTCGTTTCATTCTAATCATGCCAAAAGAAGGAAGAGTATCGTTAAAATACATTGATTCAACCTTTAAAATGATTACAATGAGACAATCTTTCCGATTTAAGTCTTAATTGTTCATATGAGCTCGTAAAAGGTCGTAGATAAGTAATCGAACTTGGATCACCGTCATAAAAGTTTCCTATCACCTTACTTCATTATGAGGTAATATTCATAAGCTATTAACCAGAGGGAAACCACGTTAGATCCTTGAAATCATCAAAGAAATAATCGTGTTTAAACTCGAAATTGAACTTACCTTGAGAGAATTGTGCAAAGTGAAACTTGGAATTTGAAACCGCACTTTGTTACTTAGAAAACGAGAGGAACCGAAGAAAGTACAACAACCTTTAGTTGCTACGAGTCTATGTAAAAATGGAATTGAATCTATAGCTAAATGAGAAGTAGTTAAAATCCACTTGCTGCTACATTATTACAATGCTAGAAATTGCTATGCAATTTTGTTAGCAAAAAAAAAAAGTCATCCCTCTCTTAATTCCAAAGTTAGGTGGTTCCTCACTTGTGCTATCTAGGTTGATTAACATTGAAAAGATACACAAACATACATATATCTATATACTAGGCGGTGGACTAGCTAATTAGGGGTATAAGTAATGTAACATATTAATGGGTTGTGGGGTCAACATGCCTCTCTTTCCCCTTAAATAATAGATTCACAAAAACATGCCACCACAAAGTATGTGATTAGTCATTATCCACGTGGAAGTCACCCACTCACACTTATCTATTTACTAATAACTTGATCCTTTTATATACTCGTTATCATGGTCACGTGATGTAGCACTAGTCCATAAATACTTTTTGACACACATAAAATATTATTTTCAATCATCGTTGTCTCACATTTAAATCTTAAATCATAACGGGACTTCATCCGTTTATAAACCGAGCTCTTGATATGTATACATGAGTATGACCACAATTCTATATGGTCTTTATAACTTGTTCCATATTCCGAACTTTGACAAAACTTATTTTTGTAATTCGTTTAACCTCTAATACCCGCGTAACCTCTTCAACATTGGTATGAATCTTCTATAACTTCATGAATAACCTCAATCTCATTAAACTCATGTGTGTTTACCCTGATGTATCCTAAAGCTAAAGTACGGGTGTTACAAATTACTATGGAAAACTCACTAAGTTGTGGGAGGAATTGACAAATGATGAACAGAACCCAACTTGTACGTGCGAAAAGTGCACGTGCAATCTAGGAAAGGACGTAGAAGCTAAAAGAGAAGAAGAAATTAGTTAAATATTGACTCGGCTTTTTCATTCATTATAAGCTTAGTTAACTCTGACAAGTTATCTTCTATCTTGAGAATTATGTTATCTCAAATTCTTGAATGTGAATGTTGGTATAAAGAGGAGTTTCATAGGTGCACTTTAGTGGTGCTCCAGCACCTGTTAAATCTGACACAGATTAGGTATAGTTATAAAAGAAGTATATGAAAATTAGGTATAACACTTAAAAAAGCAATGGAAACCAAAAAGTACAACGCACAAGATGTAGGTACGAAGAAATTCATTGTTAGGCAATTCCTGAAATTTCAAATGGTGGATAGCAAAACTGCGATGTCCCAAGTCCAGGAATTCCAAATGATTCTATATCACCTGGATTTGGAAGGTACGAAACCAAATGAGAATATTTTGGTTGCATCACTAATTGAAAAGTTACCTCCCTCGTGGAATGAGTTTATGAGTTTCTTAAAACTCAAGACAAAGGAAATGACCTTTGAAGAACTTATTATCAAACTCCAGATTCAGGAAAATAATAAGGCCGTGCCTAGAGGAAAGCAACCCGGTGAGGCAAAGGAAAATCTGGCTGAGGCCAAAGGGAACACAAGCAAGAAACGTAAGTTCCAGAAAGATGGCAAGACCCAGACGACGGAGAAGTTCAAGGGGAACTGCCACCATTGTGGGAAACTTTGTCATATGATCAAGGACTGCCGCAAGTTCAAGACTTAGCAAAAAGAGAAGGCCAAAGGCAAGGCACAGGCTAACATCGTCGAAGACACGCTTCTTGACGACATGATTGAGGAGTTCTCGGTGGTGGTGCTTGAAGCAAACCTTAATGAGAATCCCATGCAATGGTGGATGGACACGGGTGCTACTAGACACATCTGTTCCAATAGAGATACTTTCTCCACATATACACCAATTATAGACAAGAAGCTATTCATGGGTAACAAAGCTTCCTCTGACGTGCTGGGGTAGGAAAGGTACTCCTGAAGATGACTTTCGGAAAGGAGCTCACTCTAAAGGAGGTGATGCATGTCCCTGAGATTAAGAGGAATTTAATTTTATGTCCTTTATTGGTTAATTCTGGTTTGAGGCTAGTATTTGAGTCTAATAAATTTGTAATCACCAAGAATGGAACTTTTGTGGGGAAAGGCTTCGTCTGTGAAGGCCTCTTCAAAGTTAACGCCCAATCTGTAATGCGTCCAAGCAATAAAATTGAAGCTTCTTCTTACTTGCTTGAGTCTTCTAATTTATGGCATCATAGATTAGGACATGTCAACTACAAGTCCATCCAAAGGTTGGTGAAGTTGGAGTTATTGTCGCCTATCGACGTAAACCCTCAACATAAGTGTGAGGTGTGCGTAGAGGCAAAACTCACAAAGACTCTTTTTCGATCTGTCGAAAGGAATACCACTAATTCACACGGATATATGTGATTTGAAGTTTGCACAAACTAGAGAGGGGAACAAGTACTTTGTGAAATTCATTAATGATAGCACAAGGTATTGTTACCTTTACTTGTTCAAAAGTAAAGATGAAGCCTTTGAAGAAAATGATGAATGTCTTGCTCATCAATTCCAGTCTTCCCCAAAATATGTGAGGAGAAGCTGTCATTACCACTAATATTATTCTTAATAGAGTCCCACATAAGGGTAAGGACAAAACTCCATATGAATCATGGAAGGGAAAGAAACTCACATATAAATATTTAAAGGTGTGGGGTTGTTTGACAAAGGTCGAAGTACCTAAGCTAAAGCATGTCAAGATTGGGCCTAAGACTCTAGATTTCCTTTTCGTCGGAGATGAAAATAACAGTAGTGCTTATTGATTCTTAGTGCATAAGACAGATATTCTAGATATCCACAGGGGTATAATTATGGAATCAAGGAATGCCCAATTCTTTGAGGATACTTTTCCTAGAAAGGAAAGAGACATAACCTCTCGCAAATGAAGTTACGCACAGAGCTCTTAAGAACCATGAGTCATTGACGGATCTAGATGGTTCAGATCTAGTGGACTCCGAAGTGGCCAAATATTTGGAATCGAGTGTTCTAGATTTTCAGAACTTGGAGACTCCAGCGATGGGACCAGGATGAAGTGAGAGGGCCATGAAGGATAAAACCTTCGGTCCTTACTTTGTAGCTTATATGGTTGATAACGAACCAAGGCCAATAGTTGAAGCGTTGTCAACTCCAGAGCCACCGCTCTGGAAAGAAACTATTGAGAGTGAAATGGACTCCATCCTGCAAAAGCATACTTGGGAGTTGGTTGATCTTTCTCCGGGAAACAAACCGTTGGGTTGTAAATATATACTTAAAGGGAAGTATAAAGCAGATGGGTCTATAGACAAGTACAAAAGAAAATTCTATCGACCTGTCAAATCTCTGTACGGGTTGAAACATGCCACAAAGCAATGGCACGAAAAATTTGATAGTACTCTACTATCGAAGGGTTTCTCCATTAATGAGTGTGACAAATGTGTCTACATGAAAGGTAATTCTGACCTGTTCGTTATGATATGTCTTTACGTAGACGACATATTGATCACAGGGAGTCGTCCTAGCTTAATCCTAGAGATTAAGAATATGTTGAAACAATGCTTCAACATGAAGGATATGGGTATTGCAGATGTCATCTTAGGGATCAAGATCTCTAAGATGTCTGACGGACTGGTCGTATCTCAGTCTTACTACATCGAGGATGTGTTGAGAAAGTTTGAGATGTTCGACAGTTCGCCGATAAAGTCACCATTGGATATGAATCAGAAAATTGATAAAAATCGTGGTGCGCCCGTATACCAGGAGCGATATGCGTAGGTGATTGGGAGTTTGATGTATATAACAAACTGCACCCGACCTGCTATTGCTTATGCAGTCAACAAGTTGGCTAGGTTTACCCGTAATCCAAGTAATGATCATTGGAAAGCGCTGAATCGGGTACTACGGTACCTGAAATACACGCTAACTTATGGGTTGCATTATTCGAGATATCCAGATGTACTAGAGGGGCACAGTGATGCAAACTGGATATCTGATATAGAGAACACCAAGTCCACCAGTAGGTATATATTTACAATTGGTGGTGGGGCTGTGTCTTGGAAATCCTCTAAGCAAACTTGCATCGCCTGATCCACGATGGAATCAGAGTTTATTGCTTTCGACAAAGCAGGAGAAGAAGATGAGTGGCTTCAGGACTTCTTAGAGTATGTCCCTTATTGGGACAAACCCGTACCTTCGGTGATGATTCACTGTGACAACCAGTCTACTTTAGGAAGGGCACGGAGTTCTATGTACAACGGCAAGTCTCGTCATATTCTTTGGATACATAAGACCGTTAGGCAGTTGATCATCACGGGTATAATATCCATTGATTATGTAATATCAAAGGATAACATAGCAAACCCATTTACTAAGGGAATACATATAGATCAGATGTTCTGCCTATCTAGAGGAATGGGCTTAAAACCCAAGCTATAAGGACCGATACGGTGGTAACCCAACCTTACTGACTGGAGATCCCAGGAATTTGGTTCAATGGAAAAACTAAGTTGTAAAGGTTCGGTTGAGCACTTTGGTGAAAGCAAGAGCACTTCGGATAGTGATTTCTATAAAGAAACATTAATCCAAATTCATTCCCACGATAGACATTAAGTGTTATCTGTAGTGTGGGTAAAGGTTTAGTTTCCAAAAACTTTTAATGATCCTCAACGGTTGAGGTTAGGTTTGCGGAAAGTTTTAATGGTTCCTAGCGCTTGTGAAGTGGGGTATAGCAAGATACCTTGTAGGATACCACCTATTTAAGTGCGAGGACAGGCCGCCTCAAATGAACGCACTTAAGAATCCACGAGTGTCCACGGCCACAACGGACAAAACATTAAGAAGAACAGAGTAAGGGAAGTTGTTATGTTAGTACCGTTGACTTGCTTACACTAAACACTCACGGTATAGACATCACGTTCACCGCAAAGTAAGTAAGTCCAATGGTATTCTACTATGAAAGGTTCAAAGTGGAAGATACCTATCCAGATGCAACATCTGTCCACTAAAAGATTGCTGGAAATAGGCACCTTGTGAGTGCGCCAAAATCTCTTTCAAGAGGGGATTGTTGAAAATTTTCATTTGATGGGGGTTGCGTCCACCCATCTTTAATGATTTAAACACTAAGGTTCCGCATGTTGGAGACTTTGGTTCTTCACACGTGCATAATCTACTAAGTGAGTAGATAACTGTAGGGCCAAGGATCGTCAAATTTCTTTAAGAAATGAAAGAGATATTGGTCCACAAATTAAGGTGTTTGAGGCATAAAAATATGGTGTGGAACAAATCTCCCACATCGGTGGGAAAAGAAGAATTGTTCATTTTATAAGCCTCAAAAGTGGATAAGGGTTTGGGACCCCAAGGGGTAACCTATGTGTTTGAAGGAGGAGGACCTAGGTGTGCTTTAGTTCAAGGCTAGGCCCACACGCGCCCCACCACCACCCACCCGCCCAGTCCGGGTCGGGTCGAGTCGGGCTGTAGGGCTTCTTTTGATATTATCTTTTTGGACCTCAACCTGCTTAGTATTTATAGTTTGGTCCCTGGGGTTTTAGGAAAGATAAAATTGGAAAGAGCCGAGGCGCGGGACCTAAATGGGCAGTGTCTATTAGAGTCGCGACGCAAATGTTGCAGCATCGCGGCGCTTCCCAAGCAGTGTTGTGCGACGGAAGGCTGAAAGTTTCTGATGTTTGGGCTGGTTTTGGAGCATTGAATCTCCTTTATTTGGTACATGAATTCAACCATTTACTTGGCTGAATGTAACCTCTCAATAAGTGCCATTACATGGCTATTGAAAGACATTAGTTGGCTAGTTGAGAGGTCATCTTCCTTACACTATAAATTGAGGCCTTTGGCTCAATTGAGAAAGACTTGGAAATATTTTTCTAAAATCTTCTTCCCATTTGGCATTCTTTCAATACTCAAAGTTCTTCAAGAGTAAAATTTGAGTTTCCTTTGCTCATTTGTAAAGTTGTTTTTTATCTTGGAAGACTATTGCCCATAACGTAAAAGGATAAACGGGGCAATCTTGTCTTAAAGACAGAGTGTCATCACTCGACTCAGCCAAGTCACAAAGAGTTCGTGTTTGTTTTCGTTTCTAGTTTTGTAAACTAAAGATTATAAGTTTCTTATTGTAATATTAGTAGTCTCTAGTAGTTTATCATTTCTAAGCGATTGTAATATTTACTTACTTCTCGTTTCCTGCACTTGTTGTACTCACAAGTTTAAGACAAGATTGTTGTAAGTGCTAAGAAAGATGACTGGACAAGAACAAATGACCTTTGGTTCTGTGAAAACTACTCAAGTCAACCCCTCTGCCTTCCCCACTACTGCTCAAGGCACACCTAATGCCTTTCCTACTGCTCAAGGGAACGTGACAGTTCCTCCACCCTCTGGTTTCCACCATGAATGTCGAGAAAATTTTATGGGCTCCAACTTCAAGAGATGGCAGCAGAAGATGCTATTTCACTTTACTGTTATGGGAATGGCTTATTTCCTAATAGAAGATCCTCCACAAGCTGGAGATGAGATGGACCCTCAGCCTATTGAAACGGCTGAAGGGGGCCAAGGTATCCATGTCGTTAATGGCATGAAGATGGTCATTGATGCGTGGAGTCACAGTGACTTCATGTTCAAGAACTATATTTTGAATTGTATGTCAGACCCACTCTAAACAGTGTATTGCACCGTAGGCACCGCCAAAGAGTTATGAGAAAAACTACAAAAGAAGAACAACGCATAATATTCAGGTTTAAAGAAATTCATCGTTCGGAAATTCCTAAAATTTCAAATGGTGGATAGCAAAACTGTGATGTCCCAAGTCCAGGAATTCCAAATGATTCTACATCACCTGGATTTGGAAGGTATGAAACCAAATGAGTAATTTTTGGTTGCATCACTAATTGAAAAGTTACCTCCCTTGTGGAATGAGTTTATGAGTTGCTTAAAACTCAAGACAAAGGAAATGACCTTGGAAGAACTTATTGTCAAACTCCGGATTCAGGACTATAATAAGAAGGTCATGCCTAGGGGAAATCAACCCGTTGAGGCAAAGGAAAATCTGGTTGAGGCCAAAGGGAGCACAAGCAAGAAGCGCAAGTTCTAGAAAGATGGCAAGACCCAGACGGCGGAGAAGTTCAAGGGGAACAGTAACCACTGTGGGAAACCTGGTCATATGATCAAGGACTGCCGCAAGCTTAAGACTGAGCAAAAAGAGAAGGCCAAAGGCAAGGCACATGCTAACATCATCGAAGACACGCTTCTTAACGACATGATTGAGGAGTTCTCGATGGTGGTTCTTGAAGCAAACCTTGTTGAGAATCCCATGCAATGGTGGATGGACACGGGTGCTACCAGACACATTTATTCCAATAGAGATGCCTTCTCCATATATACACCAGTTATAGACAAGAAGTTGTTCATGGGTAACAATACTTCCTCTGACGTGCTGGGGTAGGAAAGGTGGTCCTGAAGATGACTTCTGGAAAGGAGCTCACTCTGAAGGAGGTGATGCATGTCCCTTAGATTAGGAGGAATTTAATTTCATGTCCTTTATTGGTTAATACTGTTTTTAGGCTAGTATCTGAGTTCAATAAATTTGTAATCACCAAGAAAGGAACTTTTGTTGGGAGAGGCTTCGTCTGTGAAGGCCTCTTCAAAGTTAACGCCCAGTCTGTAATGCGTCCAAGCAATAAAATTGAAGCTTCTTCTTACTTGCTTTAGTCTTCTAATTTATGGCATCATAGATTAGGACATGTCAACTACAAGTCCATCTAAAGGTTGGTGAAGTTGGAGTTGTTGTCGTCTATCGACGTAAACCCTCAACATAAGTGTGAGGTGTGCGTAGAGGCAAAACTCAAAAAGACTCCCTTTCGATCCGTCGAAAGGAATACCGCTCCTCTAGAACTTATTCATATGGATATATGTTATTTGAAGTTTGCACAAATAAGAGAGGGAACAGGTACTTTGTGACATTCATTGATGATAGCATAAGGTATTGTTACCTTTACTTGTTGAAAAGTAAAGAGGAAGCCTTTGAAGCGTTCCGACGCTACAAAGCAGAAGTTGAAAACCTACTAAGCATGCGGATTAAATCAATTCGTAGCGATAGAAGGGGAGAATACGTAGAGCCATTTGAGGAATATTGCGCCCAATCGAGCATTGTTCATTAAATGATGGCTCCATACTCACCTCAGTCTAACGGAGTTGCTGAACACAAGAACCGTACATTGAAGGAAATGATGAATGCCTTGCTCATCTATTCTGGTCTTCCCCAAAAGATGTGGGGAAAAGTTGTACTTACCGCTAATACGATTCTTAATAGAGTCCCACATAAGGGTAAGGACAAAACTCCATATGAATCATGGAAGCGAAAGAAACTCACCCATAAATATTTAAAGGTATGGGGTTGTTTGGCAAAGGTCGAAGTAGCTAAGCCAAAGCAGGTCAAGATTGGCCCTAAGACTGTAGATTGCCTTTACGTCGGATATGCAAATAACAGTAGTGCTTATCGCTTCTTAGTGAATAAGTCAGATATTCCAGATATCCACAAGGGTACAATCATGGAATCAAGGAATGCCCAATTCTTTGAGGATACTTTTCCTAGAAAGGAAAGAGACATAACCTCTCGCAAACGAAGTTATGAACAGAGCTCTTAAGAACCAAGAGTCGTTGACGGATCTAGATGGTTCAGATCTAGTGTACTCCAAAGTGGCTGAATATCCAAAATCGAGTGTTCCAAATTTTCAAAACTTGGAGACTCTAGAGATGGGACCAAGATAAAGTAAGAGGGTCAGGAAGGATAAAACCTTCGGTCCTGACTTTGTAGCTTATATGGTTGATAACGAACCAAGTACAATTGTTGAAGCGTTGTCAACTCCAGAGGCACCGCTTTGGAAAGAATCCATTGAGAGTGAAATGGACTCCATCCTGCAAAACCATACTTGGGAGTTGGTTGATCTTCCTCCGGGAAACAAACTGTTAGGTTGTAAATAGATACTCAAATGGAAGTATAAAGCAGATGGGTCTATAGACAAGTACAAATCCAGGTTGGTAATCAAGGGCTATCGACAGAAGGAAGGCCTTGACTATTTTGACACGTACTCCCCGGTGTCTAGAATAACATTCATACTAGTATTCATTATGATCACAGCATTGCGTGACCTTGAGATACATCAAATGGATGTCAAGACAGCCTTCTTTAATGGTGATTTGGAAGAAAAAATTTATATGGAACAACCAGAGGGGTATGTGGTTCCAGGGCAAGAGAAGAAAATCTATCGACTTGTCAAATCTCTGTACGGGCTGAAACAAGCCCCAAAGGAATGGCACAAAAAATTTGATAGTACTCTACTATCGAAGGGTTTCTCCATTAATGAGTGTGACAAATGTATCTACATGAAAGGTAATTCCAACTTGTTCGTTATGATATGCCTTTACGTAGACGACGTGTTGATCACATGGAGTGGTCCTAGCTTGATCCTAGAGACTAAGAATATGTTAATACAATGCTTCAGCATGAAGGATATGGGTATTATAGATGTCATTTTAGGGATCAAGATCTCTAAGACATCTGACGGACTGGTCTTGTCTCCGTCTCACTACATCGAGGATGTGTTGAGAAAGTTTGAGATGTTCGATAGTTCACCGATAAAGTCATCATTGGATATGAATCAGAAAATTAATAAAAATCGTGGTGTGTCCGTATACTAGGAGCGATATGTGCAGGTGATTGGGAGTTTGATGTACATAACAAACTGCACCCGACTTGATATCGCTTATGTAGTCAACAAGTTGGCTAGGTTTACCCGTAATCCAAGTAATGACTATTGGAAAGCATTGAATCGGGTACTATGGTACCATACATGCTAACTTACGGGTTGCATTATTCGAGATATACAATTGTACTATAGGGGTACAGTGATGCAAACTGTATATCTGATATAGAGAATACCAAGTCCACCAGTGGGTATATATTTACAATTGGTGGTGGGGCTGTGTCTTGGAAATCCTCTAAGAAAACTTGCATCACCCGATTTATGATAGAATCGGAGTTTATTTCTTTCGACAAAGCAGGAGAAGAAGCTGAGTGGATTCACGACTTCTTAGAGGATGTTCCTTGTTGGGTTGAACCCGTACCTTCGGTGATGGTTCACTGTGACAGCCAGTCAGCTTTAGGAAGGGTACGGAGTTCTATGTACAATGACAAGTCTCGTCATATTTGTCGGATACATAAGATCGTTAGGCAACTGATCAGCACGAGTATAATATCCATTGATTATGTAAAATCAAAGGATAACATAGCAGACCCGTTG
The DNA here is from genome assembly GCA_034509755.1 of Anisodus tanguticus. Lineage (NCBI taxonomy): Eukaryota > Viridiplantae > Streptophyta > Magnoliopsida > Solanales > Solanaceae > Anisodus > Anisodus tanguticus. The sequence goes on from CM067557.1 coordinate 22,477,083, forward strand.
ACTAAGGGCATACCTAGAGATCAGATGTTCTGCCTATCTAGGGGAATGAGCTTAAAACCCAAGCTATAAGGACCGATACGATGGTAACCCAACCTTACTGACTGGAGATCCCAGGAATTTAGTTCAATGGGAAAACTAAGTTGTTAAGGTTCGGTTGAGCACTTTGGTGAAAGCAAGAACACTTCGGATAGTGATTTCTGTAAAGAAACATTAATCCAAAGTCGTTCCCGCGATAGACATAAAGTGCTATCTGCAGTGTGGGTAAAGGTTAAGTTTTCAAACACTTTTAATGATCCTCAACGGTTGAGGTTAGGTTTGCGGAAATTTTAGTAGTTCCTAGCACTTGTGAAGTTGGGTATAGCATGATACCTTGTAGGAGACCACCTATTTAAGTGCGAGGACAGGCCACCTCAAATGAACGCACTTAAGAATCCAAGAGTGTCCACGGCCACATCGGACAAAATATTAAGAAGAACAGAGTAAGGGAAGTTGTTGTGTTGGTACCGTTGACTTGGCTTACACTAAACACTGACGGTTCAAGACATCACGTTCACCGCACAGTAATTAAGTCCGATGGTATTCCACAATGAAACGTTCAAAGCGGAAGATACTTATCCATATACAACATTTGTCCGCTGAAAGATTGCTGGAAATAGGCACCTCTCGTTGGATTTATTCTACCCAATTTATTCCTAATAGGCAAGTAGGTGATCAGTGTTGTCAAAGGCGTGCTTAAGCCCTGAAGCGAGTCTCAAAACATATTAAGTACTTAGCCTCTCTTTGTGTGTGCTTCAGTGTCATCATCAAGGCTATAAGACATACTTTTCATTGCCAATGAGCCTCTCTTGAAGAGGTGACACTATATAATTGATATTTCACTTTTATCGTAATGTTTTTAGAATTTCTTTGTCCATATATTTGTTATTCATGCTTATTATTATTTGTCTTGGTCTAAATTTATATATATATATATATATATATATATTTGTATTTGTGCACCATTGCGCCTTTTTTTTATTAAAGCCCGCAATTTATTTGTGCTTTACGCTTAAAGCACCAGTAGACCTTAGAGATTTTTTGCGCTTTTCGCTTATGATAACACCATAGGTGATGTGAATCTATTCTAAAAACAGTAAAGTTGTCTGCTGGCAAATGCATGCATTTTAATAAATAGCAAATAAAGCATCTCTTTCAGGGCATCGATCGAGATGCTACTTCTCTTTCATCTATCTCTTTGTTCTTTTTTTTTTGTGGGCGGGGTTAAGAGAAACATAATTTCTATTTTAGAAAATTATGTTAATTCTTCAGTCTTACAAACCAAAAGCACCTTCAACTTTGGCTGAACACTTTGATTACTTGAAAGTTTTCAATTTTAGGCCATTCAATGATCATACAGTTAACATCTAACCATAATTAGTCATGGGCCCCAAGGGCCGTCACAAAGTAACCTGCTGACACATAAAGATGATAAACTGGAAATGTGCTACATAAACTCTTACAAACAGAAGAACTCAACCCGTGCATAAATACATACTAAGGCCGACAAGGCCACACACAACTACTATACACAGGACAATTGTCTACAAGCCTCTAAAGAGTACGTGACATCGTAAGGTCGGGATAGGGCCCCGCCATATCCCTATGCATATCAAGAATATAGTACCACGACTAGACTGCAACTTTGGAACAAGTAGAGTGCTCCAATATCAGTTGAACTAGCAACCTACTAGTGCGGACCGTCGCCCTGTCTACCTGAGCCTGCGGGCATGAAACGTAACGTCCCCCGACAAAAGGGACGTCAGTACGATTGATGTCCTGAGTATGTCAGGCATGAAGAATAGCATAATAGACACATGAAAGTAACATGAGACTAGAAACAACCAACCAGTAGAGGATGCATCTGAGGGCCATAATATGCATAAGTATCATGTCTGTGCAGAATGCCTCTGAGGGCCATAATATGCCTAAATTCCATGTACATTGCGGTCATACATATACATATGCGTTATAAAATTCTATCAAGCCTTTGTGGGCATCCAAAGATATCACATCGACCTCTGTGGGTATAATCATCATCGTATATATATGTACCTGCTGCAGGTGGTGTGCGTATATAATGACTTCCCTTTTCCCATCCCCATACGTATATAATGCATATATATAGTAGAGTATATAACTCATTTGAGATCAAGGTATGTACATGAATATAATGCATGAATGATATGATAATATGACACTATATGTTTGTCGGAGTGACGAAATGTTGCTTCACCTCCGATTAATATTATGAATATTAACATCTTTCCCATATACCTCAATAAGGATTTAGGAACATATTTTAGACATGCTTTGACAATAGGAATGAATAAAATGAACATTCTTAACTACTAAGAGTAGAATCATTTATGGAACAGTATTACGTTCATATTTGGTACTTAGAACATGCCAAAAAAAGAAGGATTTGTCTTAACATACCTTTAATGCCGAACAACACTTCAATATTATATGCCAAAAACTAATCTTATTAAATCTTACTTCACTATAAAGAAACTCTGGATTTGACAACACGACAAACGAAACAACAGGATCGAAGCGTGAGCGAAACCCCTAACCAAATTGAATAATGTTGCTGCACCCAAGGAGAAAAACGTTGCTTACCTTGAAATGAAGCCCAAGTTGCTGCTCAATTAAGAATAAATTAATGATTTCCTTCTCCAACATGTACGTATAAATATCTTCTCATTTGTGATTTGTGTATGATAATAATTAAGTAAGTCATTTGTTGTACATTTTCTACTATGTGCCTTGGGTCGACCACCCAAGCGTCCCCTTTAAGATAGAATTCATATGGATTTATATTAGTGAATGAGTCAATTAATGTGCATCTCACATGCTTCCACGTGGGGAGTGGGTTGCTGCCAAATCTACACATGTCCATTTAATTAATCCACATTAATGAATCAACTTTAATCCGTATCCAAAAATACAATAATTAATTCCTCACTCTCCCACTTTATTTCAACATTTAACCAACTATCCATGTAATTTATTCATGCTCAAAATTCACCTAATTATCAAATCCCTTTTAACACATGTCATATACTCGTTATCATGATCGTGTGATATAGCACTAGTCCCTAGTCTCTTTTGGCACACACAAAATAGTATTTTCAATCATTGTTGACACACTTGGGTCTTACATTATTTTGGTATTTCATCCTTTACACACTGAGCTCTTGATATGCAAAATTAAATATGATCATAATTCACCGTGGCTTAAGTCTATTTACATACGTCGAGTGGTTCCAACCATGGACTGAAAATACGGGATGTTACATTCTTCCTCCTTATAAACATTTAACCTCGAATGTTGGGGTGACATATCTAATTCCAGTCACGTAGTCAGAAAACACATCCACCGCTTCACGTGACATATAATATAACATTTATCCTTATGTCGGACCTCACATGGTCATCAAACATTAATGATAATAGTCTGAAATAGAACTCACCTTATGCTTCTCTCAGAGCCTCGGTGTTGGCCTAAAATAGGTAAGGGTATTTGTGTCTCATCTCCTCTTCCGCCTCCCGTGTCATTTCTTCTACATTCTTATTCCGCCATAAAACTTTCACGTAGGCTACTTCTTTAGTCCTCAACTTGCGAACTTATCGATCTAAGATAGCAATAGGAATATATTTATATGATAGGTCCTCTATAACCTTCACATCGTCAATTGGTACAATCCGGGAAGGATCCTCAACACAAGTTCTTAACATAGAAACATGGAAAACCGGATGAACAAACTCTAACTCAGGAGGCAGGTCCAGTTCATAAGCCACTTGGCCTATTTGTCGAATTATGCGATATGACCCAATCATCCACTTGGAACTCTAAGTCCCGCCACCGCACACCTGAATACGACTTCTGATGACTCTGAGCGGTTAACAGACGTTCTTGGATAAGCTTCACATTTTCTATGGCTTGGTGCACTAGGTCATGCCCAAATAATTCTGATTCGCCTACTTCAAACCATCCGATAGGAGATCGACATTTCCGTCCATACAAAGCTTCATATGGAGCCATTTTAATGCTAGCATGATAACTGTTATTGTATGCAAATTCAATAAGGGGTAAATGATCATCCCAACTTTCCTTAAAGTCTAATACACAAGCTCGTAGCATGTCTTCGAGCGTTTGAATCATACGCTCGGTCTGCCCGTCTATCTGAGGGTGGAAAGTTGTGCTAAGATTAATCTTGAGTGCTCAAACTTTTTTTTGAAATGATCTCTAAAAATTAGCCGTGAACTTCGCACATTGGTCATATATAATAGAAATAGGCATACTATGAAGGTGAACAATCTCCTTAACGTACAACTTTGCGTAGTCCTCGACTGTGTAGGTAGTTTTGACCACTAGGAATTGAGCTGATTTTGTCAGTCTATCAACAATTACTCAAATAGGATAAAACTTATGAGAAGAGTGAGGTAAACTCATAATGAAATCCATATTAATTATTTCTCATTTCCACACCGGGATCTCAATCTCCTGAGTCAAGCCTCCGGGCTTTTGGTACTCTAATTTTACTTGCTGACAGTTAAGACATTGAATTAGCAACTCCACAATGTTCCTCTTCATGTCGTTCCACCAATACATTCCTTTGAGATCATGATATCCAGGGTGAATGGAATATTGTGAGCAGTTGACCTCTGTCATAATCTTGTCTCGTAAGCCTGCTACATTACGAATAGACAAATAGACCTTCCACATGGGGGTCCTTCTCCTATTATACTCGAAGGTTGTGGTTTTCTTTTTGTTAAATGTCCTTCCTGATCTTCCTTAAAAATGGGATCTTCATCATAACGTTCCTTTTTTTTCAGTATGAGGGATGACCCTACTTTATTCTGAGTCATAGGGCTATCACTATTTGAATTCTCCAATTGGACTCCCACTTAACTAGCTGATGCATTCCCTTGGGTCAACTGCTCTCCTTATTCCTCACACTAGTCAAGCTGTTTATGGGTGAATGATTCTATTGTCAACTCAACTTTGTTTACTGACTGGTGTGCTAAAAACTCTTATATTTGTAGTATCTCAATCGTGAACAGTTTATGGATAATGTCATCGAATCTGAAGTGTGCGTATCATCGCATTTAACTCTTACTAATGGTCTGAAAGGAATTCCCATTTTTTTCGTACTTTCTCACTACTCGTAATTATAAACGACTTCCTTTCTTTACTTCTTTTAACACTTCTTCACTCATTTTCTTGTCATACTCCTCTTAATTCTAGAATATTCAGGTATACATACGTAATCTCAAACATTGCTCCTGATTCCAGTCATTGGCGTTACTATCCCTTAAAGGATGGTTTGTTAACTTATTCCTTTATTCTATATGTGAAAGATTCTGAAGAATTTGCATTACATGATGTTGACCTACCATATCCAAACTTGGTCATTATACTTAGATTTGAATCCTTTCACTTACCTCATGGCTAAGACTTTCTGTCAATGGTTCTTTGGGAAAAGATTTCCTTGATCTCGTTAAGTTGTAAACCCATTACTTTATCTATCTCGTAGAACCTTTGGTCAGTTCAAAAATGCTCATAGACATCTATATTTGCCTAACATTTTATCTTCATTATAATGTAATTATCTCTTGACATATATCTTTAATGTCTACCCTGTATCCATAGGCGTCATTGGCCCTTTTTTACCTGTTTAGGTGCTAATCTCGAGCTTTACTCATTGTTACTTCCATTTACATACTTTTTGAAGGGCATGATTGCATATGTTGTGGAACCGATACTTCGTATGTTTAGATCCAATTCACGGTGTTACATGATCCAATAACTTGTTAAGCTTTCTTGTCTTATCATTATTAGATCTCACATCGACCGAGTGCTCATTCGTCTTACTTTTACATTCCCATTTCAAGTTTCTTTGAGGGGTCTATTATCTCAAAGTATTTCTTATATATCTTCCCGAACATCAGAGGTAAGTCACCTTTGGCCGTAGAGTTCTTATTGTCCCTCCTCTACCAGTGGTCCTTACGTTGTTCTGGAGTAATCATACCTTTGTGAAACCTGCATAACTATAATCTCATTCACCTTTATCCTTCTTGTTGTAATCCTTCCTTCTACTCATCATTAAACAAAATCAATTTTTCCTTGATACTTGATCATACCACTCCATTCATACTTATTAACTGTTTTCATACTTCTTACAATCATTCTTCGATTGTTCCATAGTTCTCGTCCTCAATTTCTCCTGACACGCCATTTTTATCCAGAGGTTATTTAAAATTATAACATGCCGCACAATGAAGCTGAAGACCTCACTAGTCCAATACATGTAGCATGCCTTAGCTTACAAACATTGATTCAGGTAATTCTCAATAATACGCGTATGGCCCTTTACGCACTGACGAGAGACTTGTGTCCCCTCCCACCACCGTGGATAACTCAATCCTTATATATGACTTGGGATCACTATTCTGGGTACGTCACTTTACGTGATCTTCTTAAATTTACTGATAGTCACTCTTCACACGATTTGATTGTGGCAATCCATTATCGTTAATGATATCTTGGGAAAATTCCCAATTTATTCTAGGTAAGACATTACAATTTATGTCACACGTACATAACATATTCCCTCATTCTAATCAGGAAGAGTCATCGTAAAATGTGTAGATTTTCATAACCTACTAAACCTTCCAATGATGTTTTCTACTTTTCATCTATACAACTCATAATCATCTTATCCTTTTCCCATAAATCTTGGGCTTTCATACGATTGTCGGGGTAACATGATATCGTAGGTTTGAAATCTTTCTAATATGGTCATTCGAAAGGATGAACATATTACACATTTAATCACTATATCAGGTGTGGGAATCCATATCCTTTCAATATACTAACGTTTATAAGTGATTATAACTACCATTTGGGTTAGAAGCTTGACCTTTACCTTCATAACATATCTTTATCGGAATGTCTGATCCTTCAAGTAGTACCATAAAACCATTCCCTAAAATGGGGTCAAAACTCTTAAACACAAAATAGGTCAGTACTAACTCCATAAGAGGTACGTAGATTGACAACGAAAATAATAACATATTGGCATCCCATATCCTACCCCAAGCAGCATCGGAGCTCGAGGCTCCATCACCTCTCTTATTCTTACCTTTGTGCATCAACTTGGGACACTTCGAAACATGGTGGCCATGGCTGCCACACTAAACCAACCCCATGTACCTTTGCGACATAATTTGGCATGCGTTCGACTATGCTGACTACAAGATGGTCGGGGCGGTCACATTCGACCTTTACAACTTTTACCCTAAGATATTGGCATATTCGAACCCTTTAAATATCGGTGATCCCTGATTAATAAACTCCCTGGGTTATGAGCTCCCTGACCCTTCAAGGGGCCTATCTCTATCAGATGCTCTAGGCTAAAGTCGTGCCTGGGAAGCAACCAATTGATTCAATACCTGCACCACCCTCCTTACATCCTTATCAGATGGAGCCGGTGGTAGAACTGATGGTACGGGGACTTCTTTCAACTCCTCTGGTACTACTAGATTTGTCGACACCTGGGAAAGCAACTTACTCATATACTAGGAGGGATCTGTCTCAATAGAGAGCATACTACTCGCATTTACATTCAATCCATCCTCAATCTCCCTGCTAATCATAGCCCTATTGAAGAAGGTATTGATGTAATTATAAACACGATAAGGGTTACAGAGAGAATTCTTAAAACTTAGCTCTATGGCACGATTCTAGATAAGAAGAATGTAACCATCATCCTATCCTAAATGCCCCGTAGCCTTCTGTCTATAAGTGTGGTGCACAACGCACCCATAAACAATACTCTACTAGACACGGCTTGTAGACTCTCTAGGACATACCTGCTCTGATACCAAGTTTGTCATGACCTAAACCGGAGGGCCATGACGGGCACCCGGACCTTACCTGCCGAGTACCACTAATCATACAGTTAACATCTAACCATAATTAATTATGGGACCCAAAGGCCGTCACAAAGTACCCTGCTGACACATAGAGATGATAAACTGGAAATATGCTACGTAAACTCTTACAAACAGAAGAACCCAACCCGTGCATAAATACATACTAAGCCCGATAAGGCCATACACGACTACTATACACAGGACAAATGTCTACAAGCCTCTAAAGAGTACGTGACATCGTAAGGTCTGGACAGGACCTCGTCATACCCCTATGCATATCAAGAATATTGTACCACGACTAGACAACAACTTTAGAACAAGTAGAGTGCTCCAATATCAGTTGAACCAGCATCCTACTAGTGCAGACTGCCGCCCTGTCTACCTGAGCCTGTGGGCATGGAAAGTAGTGTCCCCCAACAAAAGGGATGTCAGTACGATTGATGTACCGAGTATGTCAGGCATGAAGAATAGCATAATAGAGACTTAAAAGTAACATGAGACAAGAAATAACCAACCGGTAGAGGGTGCCTCTGAGGGCCATAATAGGCATAAATATCATATCTGTACAGAATGCCTCTGAGGGCCACAATATGCCTAAATGTCATGCACAATGCTGTCATACATATAAATATATGTATACAACGCCATCAAGCCTCTGTGGGTATCCCATCATATCATATCGGCCTCTGTGGGCATAATCATCATCGTACATATATATACTAGCTGCAGGTGGTGTGCGTATATAACGCCTTCCCTTTTCTCATCCCTATATATATATAATGCATACATATAGTAGAGTATATAACTCATTTGAGGTCAAGGTATGTACATGAATTTAATGCATGAATGATATGATAATATGACACTATAATTTTATCGGAGTGACGAAATGTCACTTCACCTCTGATTAATATTATGAATATTAACATCTTTCCCGTATAGCTCAATAAGGATTTAGGAACATATTTTAGACATGCTTTGAAAATAGGAATGAATAACATGAACATTCTTAACTACTAAGAGTATAATCATTTATGGGACATTATTACGTTCACGTTTCGTACTTAGAACATGCCAAAAGAAAGAAGGATTTGTCTTAACATACCTATGCCAAACAACACTTCAATATTATATGCCAAGAACTACTCTTATTACATCTTACTTCACTATAAAGAAACTCTGGATTCGACAACACGACAAACGGAACAATGGGATCGAAGCGGTGACCGAAACCTCTAACCAAATTGAATAACGTTGTTGCACCCACGGAGAAAAACGTTTCTTCCTAGAAATGAAGCCCAAGTTGCTGCTCAATTAAGAATAAATTCATGATTTCCTTCTCCAACATGTACGTACAAATATCTTCTCATTTGTGATTTGTGTATGAGAATAATTAAGTAAGTCATTTGCTGTAAATTTTCTACTATGTGCCTTGGGTCGACCACCCAAGTGTCCCCTTTAAGATAGAATTCATATGGATTTATATTACTGAATGAGTCAATTAATGTCCATCTCCCATGCTTCCACGTGGGGAGTGGGTTGCTGCCAAATCTACACATGTCCATTTAATTAATCCACATTAATGAATCAACTTTAATCCTTATCCAAAAATACAATAATTAATTCCTCACTCTCCCACTTTATTTCAACATTTAACAAACTATCCATGTAATTTATTCTTGCTCTAAATTCACCTAATTATCAAATTCCTTTTAACACATGTCATATACTCGTTATTATGATCGATGTAGCAATAGTCCCTTGCCTCTTTTGGCACACACGAAATAGTATTTTCAATCATCGTTGACACACTTGGGTCTTAAATCATTTTGGTACTTCATAGTTTTACACACTGAGGTCTTGATATGCATAATTAAATATGATCATAATTCACCGTGGCTCAAGTCTATTTACATACGTCGAGTGGTTCCAACCATGGACTGAAAATACGGGATGTTACACTTTCACAACATTGATGAACATAATCCCAAGTGAAAGGTTTCCTCAGGTAGCAGATAGATTGTACTAGCCGCTGATCAATTCATTTGATTCTAAGAAAATGTAACAACAAAGTGTCAGATATTGGGCAGTCAATCGAATGATAACTTAGTACACATAACATGAGAAAAAAAGATGATTTATTAGAGAATACTACTTCCTTTTATTATCATCTGCATTTAGCTAGAAAAATCATGGAGCTAGCTTTTATGCTACTAACTATGAGTCTAAGATTCATACATTATGAAGCAAAAATGATATGCACAAGGAAAAACAGAGGCTGGATAGTATGAGTACCTAAAGTACCACAAGAAGTGATCATCTTAGTCTTCAAGTCATTTGCAGCTTCGGTCAGCCCTTGTGAATTGTAGGCCTGGATCATGGTAGAAAATGTGATGTAGTCTGGTTTACATTTTCTGACCTTCATTTCCAAGAACAATGCCAGCGTCCTCTCTATAACACCATCTTGACCATAAGCACTGATAATGCAATTGAAAAAATGAGTATCTAGAACTACATCCGAATTCTCTACTTGCCTCATGATTGAATCAATTTTTTCCAGAAGTCCAGCTCAACTATAAGCACTGACAAGAGAGCAATAAGTGAATGTAGTTGGCTTCACCCCTTCGTGCTTCATCTATAGGAAAAACTGTTCCATGTTCTTAATATGGTCAGCCTTCCCAAATGTCTCAATGATAATATTGTAAGTCACAACTGTTGGGGAATAAAACCGATTCCTCATAAAATCAAGTACAGACTCCATTTTCTGATATATCCCAGCTCTTCCATACGACTTGATTACAATGTTAAATGTTATAACATCTGGCTTTATTCCCATTACCTGAAATTCTTCAAACCACTTCTCCATTTTCTCAAGTTTCCCGCAACTACCATAGGACCCAATTACTGAATTCAAGGTGAAAACATCTGGAAAGGCAATCCCATTTTTGATCATATCTGTCAAGGAGCTTGCCATCAGCTCAAACATGTTAGCTTTACCATAGCCATTAATTATTGTATTGTACATCACAGAAGTGCATTCAATTCCCAAATACACCATCTCGGAAAAAATGTATTTAATCATATCAAACCGACGAACTTTAGTACAACACTTAATTACCAGAAGCTTAGCATATGTATGGCATCTTGGCTCATACCAATGTTGCTTGCGAAGAAGGTAAAAAATCTAGGAGTAAGAACACATTTCTGTCAGAAGAATTGTTAAAACAACAAAAACGAGTTATCTACAGTTTTATTTGGAACACAGTAACAACTACATAGGCTTCAGGGTGAGTCAGTCAATTATTTCTCAGTCCAAACAATTGGAGGCATAGGCTTCAACATGTGTATGCAACAGAAGATTCATAAATGAAAAACAATGCAACCCAAAGGAAAGAAATACTATGTCATGACCCAAACCGGAGGGTCATGACGGGCACCCAGACCTTCCTTGCCGTACCACTAATCATATATTTAGCATTTAATCGTAATTTCTCATGGTCCATGAGGGCCGCCACGAGATACCCTGCTGACATATAGAAATAGTAAACTGGAAAAGAGCTATGTAAAATCCTGCAACCAGAAAGACCCAACCTATATACATATACATATCAAGGCCGACAAGGCCATACAAGACTACTATACACAGGACATCTGTCTACAAGTCTCTAAAGAGTATGTGACATCATAAGGTCGGAACAGGGCCCCGCCATTCCCCAACGCATAACCAAAATATCGTACCATGACTAGACTGCAACTCTGAAACAAATAGAGTGCTCCAATATCAGCTGACCAGCAACCTACTAATGTGGGTCATCGCCCTATCTACCTGAGCCTGCAGGCATGAAACGCAGCGTCCCCCGACAAAAGGGACGTCTGTACAACTGATGTACCGAGTATGTCAGACATGAAAAATAGCACAATAGAGACCTGAAAGTAACACGAGACAAAAAAAAAACCAACCAGTAGAGAATGCCTCTGAGGGCCATAATATGCATAAGTATCATGTCTGTGTAGAATGCCTCTGAGGATCATAATATGCATAAGTATCATGTCTGTGTAGAATGCCACTGAGGGCCATAATATGCCTAAATTCCATGCACAATACAAATGCGGTCTTTCATATACATATGTGTACACAACGTCATCAAGCCTCTGTGGGCATAATCATCATCGTGTATATCAGTACCAGCTGCAGGTGTTGTGCGTATATAACGTCTTCCCTTTTCCTATTCCCCATACATATATATAATGCATACATATAGTAGAGTATATAAATCCTTTTGAGGTAAAGGTATGTACATAAATGTAATGCATGAATGATATGATAATAAGACACTATAAGTTTGTCGGAGTAATGTAATATCGCTTCACCTCCGATTAACATTATAAATACTAACATCTTTCTCATATACCTCAATAAGGATTTAAAAATATACTTAGACATGCTTTGACAATAGGAATGAACAACATGAACATCCTTAACTATTAAGAGTATAATCATTTATGGGACAACATTACGTTTACGTTTCGTACTTAGAACATGCCAAAAGAAAAAATGATTTGCCTTAACATACCTTTGTGATGACACTCTATTGTATGATATCGAGTTCAATTCTTCTATCCGCCATTCATATATGCCAAAAACTATTCTTCCTCCTTTACTTTACTTCGAAGAAAGTCCACATTTAACCATACGACAAAACGGAACTACGAGATAAAAGCGGTGAACGAAACACATAATATAATTGAATAATGTTGCAGCATGTTAATTAGTTTGCTGCTCATAGTTTGCCCCTATATAAATATGATATGATTGTTACTATCAATAGAAATCAGATTTGTTGCCCCCCTTATCTTATACGAAACAACAAGAAAGTGGAATAAGAAATTAATGAATCCTTATCCTTTACATGTGTAATGTCTTTGGCCAAACTTTCTAATACGTATCACTAGTGCTGCCACACAGCCTTAATGTGCATGCATATCATACACTTGTTGCCCACTTATCATTGATACAGGTGCACTACGTCCATGTAATATTTATCCGATAATCTTACTTAATTTTTGTCTTCCACTATAATCCTCCATTTAACCATCCATAATTAATATCTTGATCTCATTTCACTTAAATTTTAATGACTTATACAACCTTCATATACTTAATGTCATAATTATGCGATATAGCACTAGTCCATAACCTCTTTTGGGACATACAACTATTATTTTCAATTCCCATCGTCACACTTCTTAAGTCCTCAATTATTTTGGGACCACATCCTTTTATATATTAAGCTCTTCGTTTGAGTACGTAAATATGACATAAATCCTCCAACGCTCAGGTCTATTTACACACACCTAGCGATTCAAACCATGGCCCGAGAGTACGGGATGTTACATACTAATTATGACTTCACGTTTAGAATTAAAATATTAACCTTAAGCACACAATAGTTCACCCATTTTTCTAGCCTCCACTCCATTCTAGTCGAGCATGTGATAAAGAGTTTAAATAGAAGAATCACAAAAGGCTTGCATGAGGGGGTTGAAGAGAAGTTTTTCATGTCAGTCTTAGAAAGTTATTCCAATTCACTAAAAGACATGATGAAAGATGATCAGTTGAACTATTTGAAAGTGAAAATTAGCTGATTTTGTAACCACAAAAATTGTACGTGACAAGAATATTTTGGGATGTAGCCTTTGCTGCGTTTGCTGCACAGGTGCAGTAAATCGATAACGCTGATAGGTATGCACCGCAACTGGCATGAAGATTGAGGGGATGTCCAAGATGCAAGAATAAGCAGTTCGATGGACACTTACAAGTTGATACAAGGAAGCAATACAGAAGGAATTTTATGACCAATTCAAATCATCATAGCTGAACGCAAATTAAAGATACACAAAGGAATGATTAGAAAAGTTACTATCTGTATTTACTATGAATTGAGAAAGAACCAAATGTGTTCCATCTGTATCTGAATTTTGTAATATCTTGCTATATCAGTAATTGTTGTATGTTTATGTTCTTGAAATAGTAGAATGCTTCATCAAACAATATCCAAATGGCCTGTTTCAGACTACCATGAAAATTCTAATTAATATAGACACAAGGAATAGTAAACCATGGGAAATAACAACAAAATGAATGATTATTAAGCTCTATAATAATTATCAGTTTTTCTGTCGTTTTAGAATTCATCAGAAAAATGAAAAAACAATCTGAAACAGTTTATTCCAGTGAGGAATCGGAGAGTGAATTGCAGTTTCAAGCTTCTTCCTGTTGGCCTTTTTTTCTCTTCAATTCGCTGAATTGAATTGAATTTACATTAGTTCAGTTCCAAAACTCTATTCTTTTACATTTCAATTTGGTTCTTTTTTCTCTCTCTCTTTCCCTTCTTATGAATTTCTTCTCTCGCCTTTCCCTTATCTCCCGAGACTCAATCGAAATTACTCCATTTTGGCAAGGACGCCCCTTCACCAGTTCTGATTTCTAATATCCCTTGCTGCTATAAAGTTCTCTGGCAAGTCTCTTAATGTAAGTGGCTTAAAAGCAATCTGTACTAACCCAATATGCATAAATCGATGGGTTTCCCTATTCGGACCAATATCACTGTCATTTAGTAATTTAGAAGTAGTATGATCGCTATCTACAGTGATTGTTTCTTCAGTAGTCTTGACTACTTGTTTTAAATCCTAATTTTTCGAAAGAACCCATCTCATATATTAACTTGGGTTGGATCTTTGGAATTGTCCACTTATTAAGTAGATCTAAATGTTGAGCTATATCATATTCCTCTTTTTTAATGTTTTTAACAGTGTTCTTGTTCCTGATGATATTCATCATTTTAGAAAGTGTGTTGAACTAGTTACCTATTACTACTTGTGCACATGGCTTTGATACCATATATTTTGCGGAAGGGATCACAGAGAGGCACTATCAGAGGAACTTTTATGAGTCGACACGTCCTGGAAGGGCTGTCTTAACTCAGAACAGCTCCAAAAATGCCCTAACGCCACCACGGCTCAGCGGGCTAAAACAGTACCATCAGCCTGAGCTTCAGACATTCCGCCTGGGTTGTCCTCTGCCCAACCGTAGTACCTTCTCACATGAATCATCAACTTTATTAAAGGATTAGTACCATGATTCCAAGTAGTCTAGTGCAACATAGCTCAACACAAAAGATTTAGCCGATCATCGGCTAATTCAGTAATAAATATATAATTATTATTAAAGAAAATAAAATTACCAGGGCCTTTAAGTTGTGCTCAGTAAGAAAGATGGATAGCAAACTTCAACTTCTTATTTAGAGTGAGTTTTTTACAATAGAGAGAGAGGTTGGCCAAAGGCTGCCCCTTAACTAAAACTAAGGATCCTTATATAACGAATTCTTTAGAATACAAACAAACCAAGAGACCAAATCGTGGCCGACAAGATAAAAAGTGAAAAGAGGAAATGGCTAAAAAGAAAGGGCCTTACACCTGTGGCAGATAAAGAAAATTTATAAAAGGCCCAAACATATAAGGCCAAAATACAGTAATTCAAACTTTAATAATTTTTTCTTTATAAAAGCAGATTTCATATGTCCGGTCCTCTTTTATGATGGGTCCACTGGCTGCATTTTCTTATTATTCTTTTCCTTTTCCCTTATCTTTTTCTGCAGTGGAGGATTCCTCTAATTTGTCTTGAAACTTCTTGAGATATCCCTCAATATCGAAGTCTGTATCATAAGGGTCTTGAGAATCTTGGATATGATCTTCTTCTTTATCAGTATGGACGGATGCCATAGAGGTGTCTAAAGGAAATTCTTCATCTAGATTTTTCATTAAATTTTTGTTCACTTCTGCCATATGTGAGGCTATAATATTAGCTTTGGAAACTACTCCTTATTTAATCTGAAGTTTTCTAGAAATATGTTGGAATGGACTATTGACTTCAGCATGTGGTTGATTCTATTTTAATTCAGTATAACTTGAAATGGTGGTTGTTATCTGATCTATAAGTTCTTGTCCATTCATAACACCATCTTTGTTCTTTTGTATTAATTTGTTCCAAAACCTTGTATAAAAGGTCCTTTGAAGACAAGGAATTTGTTGGGGGGGGGGGGGTATAACCCACTTCTACAGACCATCTCATAATCCATGAGAACAGAAAACTCAACAAAGAAGTGCTTATTAGCGATCCCTTTGATGATTGTATTATCATTCTCACACTTTATAATCTCAGGAGAAACATCAATCCATTAAGTGTATAAACTCTTGAATGGTTGAGGAAAAATATCAATAGATGGGCCATAGTTTACCCACCAATGCCAAAACCAATTTGGAATGTTCTGCTTATAAACATTTGAACATATCTTTATGAACCATGAATGCTTTTTATTAGGATTTTCATATAAGAAAGTTTTATGAAAGTTATCAATATAATCCCAATAATTGAACCTTACGTGAACTTTTTGCTCATGATGAAAATATTCTCGTTCTTTCGTTGTACTAAATCCCCAATCTTCTGGGGTAAATATCCTCTTTATGATATTCTTAGAAAAGTTACAAACCTTTCTGGTATGCATTGGAAAATAATGCTGAATTTTAACTGATTATGTGGATGAGAGAATAGTCTCATAGTGCATTCTTGATTTATAAGTGAAGATGGAATATGACCCTGTGTTCAAGTATCTTTCCATGAGCTTCCATGGCTCATCTTTCCACTGGAGATCTTTATAATCAAGAAGAAGTATAACTTCTTTGTTTTCATGTCTTTCATAATCATCATTGTCATCCTGCTCAGTTTTAGCAACATCTGAATATGAGGGTTGTGGATTATTATCCTTTTCTTTGGATTTTATAAAATTCATGAATTGTTGATAGAAAGGACTTTCTTTATCAATATTTGAAGTCCCTGCAACATCAGCTATAAACTTTTTGTTACCCATTTGGGCTAGGATGTTGCCTCTTCCTGTTCCTCGACCTCTTCCACCACGACCTCTATAATTGGGGTCGCTGCCTCACCAAGTAGGCCTCATCATTCTACAAATATATAACAAACAATTGAGTTATGAACTCAAATATTCTCTAGTCAAGAAATCGGGAAGACTATTATCTGTCCCTTTTTTATAATGTATCTCAAAATCAAATGGTGCTAATAAAGCTTGCCATTTTGCAAATATTTGTTTAGAAACATCATGTTTGCAGTATTTATTAAACATAAATTTAGCAGATTGACAATCCGTATTTATAATAAGCTTTTGGTTGTATAAATCTCCTTGAACCTTTAAAACACTTTTTACAATTGCTAAGATTTCTTTAGCAATTGTTGAATAATTTTTCTGTCTAGGATTCCATTTGTCATAATAGAATTGTGTTAAATACTCCTGTTTATCAACTGGAGAGTGTTGTTTCAGTATGCCCCATAGCCAATATCTGAGACATCTGTCTCTATAATCTTTTGCCAAGTAGGATTGACTAAGGTAAGACAAGGAAGGTTATGAACCTTAACCTTAATTCTTTTGACAACTTGAGTATGTTCATCTTTCCAAGGTGTAGGAACCTTTTTCAGCCGCTATAAGATGGTTGTATCCTTTGCAAATCCTTTATAAAATGACTAATATAATTCAGACTACCCAAATATCTTTGAAGTTGGATTTTCAGTTATAATATCTGAAATTTTTGATGAAAATTCAATGCTTCTATTAATAGGAATGATTTTCCTTTTTCGATATTATGACCCAAAAATCTTACTTTAGCTTGAAAAAAGGGCCATTTTTTGTTTGAATATTACTAAGTCATTCTGTATAATAACCTTCTTGAATAAATCCAGCTATTTAAAATGAATTTCTATATCTTTGAAAATACTAAAATATCATCAATATAGACAATTATAAAATTACTATAAGGCATAAAAATATCATTCATAATATTTTAAAATTCTGAAGGAGCATTCTTTAATCCAAATGGCATGACATTCCATTTGAATTGCACCATTGGCACATTAAAGAAGTCTTATATTTATCTGCTTCTGCAATCTAGATCTGCCAATAACCAGACTTTAAATCAAATTTAGAAAATATAATTACACTATTAAGTCTATCAAGCAAATCTTTTTTATTGGGAATAGGATACATGATCCATTTCAAAATTTTATTAAGTGGTTTATAATTAATGACTAGTCGAGGAACTCCTCTTTCCTACTCTGCATGCTTATTAACATAAAAGGCCGTACACGACCATGGAAATTTTGAGGGTTTTATCAAACCTTTCTGTAACAAGGTAGCAATCTCCTTTTTTCATAATTCCAAATATTCGGAATTCATTTGTCATGACCTAGCTTTTGTAAGGATATTACCTTCTTTAAAATCATCCTCATAAGGGAGAGAAACAATATGTTTTTTCCTATCCCAAAAAGCATTAGGATGGTCACTACAAATCTGAAGTGAAAACTGAGTTTGTATTAAATCAATTTTTTGTTGTAGCTTAGGATTTCCCAAAAGCTCTTCAATAGTAGATATATAAATCTCTTGTTTTAGAAAACTGATTTGCTGGTGTTTATGTACCAGCCTATCTTTGAGTTCATTTAACACCCTTGAAAATGGTTCAGTTATAAACTGAAATGTAATGGGCTTTCCATTGAAGGTTCCTATGATACCTTTCTTATCAATATTAGTAATTGGAAATACTTTTTATATAAAAGGTGTGCCCAATATAATTTGGCTAGAAATATCTTTTACCAAAAAAAATTTCTGCTATACAAGTTTTATCATTGCAGATATAAACCTTTGGTAATTTGAAGGTAATTTGTAATTTCTGCCCATTAGCAGATCTAACACTATGAGTGGTTTTATAAAAAATATGTAGAAGGAATAAGTCCTTCATGTATACAATTTACGTCTGCCCCGCTATCAACAAGAGCAGTGAATTCTCTTTTGAAATTACAATCAATTAAAAGACTTATTTTTATATAAAACTTTTGTGAAGTGATTAATTTCAGGGTTTGTAGAAAGTTCCCTACCTCATTACAAGTACCTATAATCAATAGATTATCTAAAGTAGAAATATCATCTACTGTATCCGAATTTATAATCTCTTTACCTTTTCATTCAATATTGGAAATTCGTATGTCAAGCATATTATTAGTCTTTTTAATGCCAAAATTTCTTGCTTGAGATTATTAATCTCTTTCTCCAAATCTCTGGGAGTACTTGTAATTTCTTATTTCTCCCTCATTTGGTTTTTTTTAATTATGACATGGTATAAGCGCTTGATTGTTCCAGAGTTTTCACAATATTGTTGGTACATTCGGTATATAAATTCTATGTACTTACTGTAAGTAAACATTATATCAATCTTGTATAAGAGGTATTATACACACTTTTACATTTTTATATGAAATTATATAATATTATATAAATTTATACAAAAATTAAATTTTATCTCATACGAATTTGAACACACGAAACTCCATTTGAAACATGTCAAAACATCACCAAACAACTCAAATCTTCATCAAATATCTTTAAATTTTAATCGCAACTTCACAAAGACATTCCCCAACGAACCTCTATCCTCAATGGTCAATCCCAACTGCACACGCAAGTGAGTGATGGACAAGTAATATAGGATGAAGTAGAGTATCGTTCCCAACGAGGATTTTATCATTAACCTTCTAACTAGATCAAGTACCGAAGGAATAAAAAATTTATAGTTTTGAAGACAAAAAGTAAACAAAGTAAGTAATATGATTGAGAATTCAGAAGAGAGAAATATCCTAGAGTTGCGAGGTGATTTATCCATTCATGTTGCATATTCACTTGATTTAATACGTTGAAAATCTAGTTTACTAGCCACAATGTTGATTTTACTTCAGTCAGGATCTATCGTAGACCGACGTCTACCCAAACTACCAAAACATGTATGTCTCCATGTTCGTCTCTAATAATAAGAATGTAGTTGTATCTCCTGTATTTGACTAAGTAAGGCGAACAAAGTAAAGTTCTACAACTAGCCTGTCACTTTCTAGCTATAAAGTTAGTGTCGCTAATCTTTGCTGAATGAACCACCGCATCACCGAACAAGGCCTACCTTATCCTATAATGCAAAATAGATCTCTCCCCTTTGACCCGCTGTCTAAATTCGTAGATAGCATTCAATTGGTGGTCGATAATCAAATAATTAAGTGCAGAATAATGTAAGTAAACTAATTAAACCAATATGTATATCAATGATAATTAAATGTATGCTAACATCAAGTTTCGACTAACAACAATCATGAAATAATCCCGCAACCCAAGATTAATAAGAAACTAGCCACTCATAATGTGGCGATTACACAATCTATAATCGTTTAACTAAAAGAATAGAAGAAAGACAAGATAAACTGTGTAAATTATCACTCCACGATGATGTTTCGATCATCCTTGCGTTGTTCTCCTCTCATAGGTCTGAATCTCCCCTAAAAATATGTATTTATAATACTAGGATTTGATCATGGGCTATCTCTTTATAAAGTTCAAAACCAACTCGGATTGGGTCAAAATAATACTAGTGCGTCGCATCCTCGGGCTAGGTGGTGCACCACACTAATGCTTTTTATTTGAGAATTTCTGCAGCCCAACAATAAAATGAGCATATTTCTCTCGTACGACTTCAGCGATGGATTAAAATTGAGGTAGGAAACTACAAAATGTGAGGGAGAGTAGCTTAGCTTGTAACTTATTCCATCTTCCAGTGTAACAAATTCGTCGGAAAAGCAGTATTTTTGCCGGCATGAGGCTTTAGTTGGGACATATTTTTCAGCTATGAGGTGCACGCTAGCAACCTTGCTACAGTGCGCCGAGATAAAACTTTTTTTGACCCGTATATTATCGTGCCAAAAGTAAACGAACTCTATATCTCTTTTCATTATAAGTGATAAGAGTTATACTATAGTGTTTTATTGATAATAGACATGTTAGCATTTTCATGTACGTAATTAATAATAGGTAAAAGATATAGATTGACTCTTAAACTATACCCGAATTTTTAATATTACACTTAAATTATTATAATGACCTATTACACCCCTGACAACCTTAAAATTGAATTTATTTAGCCCTCGGGTGACTCAAACCCAAGTTTAATAAAATGTGTGGGAGACACTCACCCTTTGGTGATACCACGTATTAAATGAAACAATTAACTTGTTAATTACATCATTTTCATAAATTTAAATAACAATTAATTTTATCCTAATATTTTAACCTCACCCGATTCATTTCACCCATACCCATTTCTTTTCACGCCACTCATAAAAAATCCTACTAATGAAGAACCCAATCGACACCATTTGAACATCTTCAATAATTTGCCTAAAATTGACACCATCTTCTAACTATTTGTTGGATTTCATAGTATTTTTGAGTTCTTCTTCCTATTACACCTATAATTGAAGCTATGTTTACTGATTTAAATCGAAGGTTACACCTATTTCAGCAATGAGTTAAAGGTTGACATTTTCGTCAAAGTTTTGAGGACAATCTAAAAGGTTACACCTATTTCATCATCTCCATTGCTAAAAGGTTCGCCTCGTGTCTCACTTTATTTTTGTGTAATGCGATTAGAACTAGGATTTTTTATATCTTTATCTTTTCTCAATTTTACTGTGTAAATGCGTGGGAAATGCTTAAATATGTTAAAATAAGTAGTAATGTGTTAAAAAGTAGTTGTGGTAGAATGTTGTCGTTGATTTTGTCGTGGTCAAGAGTGTAACTTTACATATAAAATTAAAGTATTTCTACTGTTTTCAAGTTGTAAAATGCCTATTGAACTGATTACAGATTTTACCACGGTGGAATTTTAAAGATGGGAAAAAAATCATATGTTGGTGGAGAAGTTACTGATTTTTTAAATGTGGTTATTGATAAGTTGTCCTACTTTGAATTGAGGGATTGTGTGAAAGATTTAGTCTATGATCTTGGGAGATGTCTACTTTATGTGAGATTGCCTAATAGTGTGCCACTGATAGAAATTAAATCAGATAGTAATACAATGGGAATTGTTTCATGTTTGGGAGAAGTGGATATTTTGGAGGCATTTGTGTATCACATGATTGAAGAGCCTATACTAGTCCTACCCTTATTAGAATATGTAAGCCATGTGAAGGGGGAAAGTGATGTATCTTTTGTTAAAGGGACTGGCGTGAGGGAACATCTCAGCTGGGAGATGTGCGTAATGCAACTTTTGATGGAGACTTAGAGCCATTCTTTTAGTCTCCATTTGAACCAAGTACACAGTTCCAAACTACTACTACTCTAACCCTACCCCTTTCCAAACTATTAATCCTCCAACTCCTCCTCCTGTCCAACATACTACTCCTCCAACTCCCCCCCCCCCCCCTCTCCAATATAATACTCCTCCAACCCCTGCCCCTATCCAAACTATTACTGCTTCAACCCCTGCAGATGTCCAAACTTCTATTTCTCCAAATCATGCCACTGTACAGCCTACTACTGTTGAATCATCACAAACTAGGACTGTCTTTGATAATGTTAAATTTGATAGGGATGATTTAGAATCAGATCCAGAAGGATCATTTGATGAAGAAGTAGATAGTGGGAGTGATATAGATGAGGAGCTAAGAGGTTTTGGAGAGGAAAGGAGAGCTGGAAAGAGAAGAAGGAATAGAGGTGGAAGACCTCCTGTTCCTGAACATGTGAAGTTAGGAACAAGAAGAAAAGGGCCAGGTGTGAGGTTTGATGAATCAGAAAGTGGTAATAGAGATAGTTTAGAAGGCAAGTTGGCTGGTGATGAATCTTATTACCCTTCAAATGAAGTTTCTAGCTTTGAAACTGATTCAAATGACCCAACTGATGATGAAAGAGTGGTTGAACAAAGAGAAAAAGCAATAAAAGGAAGGTACAAACAGAGTTGTGTTTGATAAAACTTGAAAGAAGGTAGCATGGGAAACATGTCTTCAATTTGAATGTGTTGATGAATTTAGAGCTGTTGTTACCAAGTGTGTATTTGCTGAACATGTTGCTATTGAAAAACATGTTAATGGACCTATAAGGGTAAGGGTTAGGTGTATAGAGGGTTGTCCTGTGCTTTTATTTGCCAGCTTTGACTCTAGGACTAACAACTTTGTGGTGAATAGGGATGGCAGTGGATCCTGGACCCGGTCCGGATTCGGTGGATTCAGATCTGTTTTATAGGATATGGATCTTCAAAATTTGGACCCGACGGATCCGGATCGGACCCGGATCTGGATCTGGATCTAGATCTTGTATTTGAGATCTGTATCCGGTCCAGATCCGACCCGTGGATCCGTTTTTTATTAAATATATTCATAACCTAGAATGTAATTTTATAAGTATTTTCTTAAAATTACTAAGCACGTCCTTGCAAGTTTAATTTATCCCTGCGTTAACTCAAAAACCAAAAAATAAAGAAGTAACTTCGATAATAAAATCAATGTTATATTAGTGAATGATTAATATCTCCATAGACAAGTAGTTAAAATTATATTCACTTCATTTGTGAAGATTCCAAGCACATGCAAGTTCTGCATTGTGGAAATATTAGTCAGCATTTTTCACAACTATTGTCATTGTCCAACATTTTCAATTAATAGCGCACAATCAAAACGAGACAACGAACAAAATATCTCATATGAACATTTCAAAATTGAAACACAGTAAACTGTTAGCTAAGTAAAAATCATTTGTCAATTCAAAAAAAATTCTTAGCAAGGCAATTTTTTTTACTTGTGCATCCAGATCCGATCCGTGGACCCGGTGGATCTGATGGATCCGAATTTGGATATAATTTTTATGGATAGATGGATCTGGATTCAGGTATAAAAAACGGATCTGGATCTAGTAGGATCCGGTCCAGATCCTATCCGTTGCCATCCCTACTGGTGAATAACTACAATCCAATTTGTAAATGTGACCCTACTAATAGGAACAAACTTTTCAAATCCAAATTCTTAGCCAGTAATGAGAGGATAAAGGAACAACCAAGCATTAAAACTTTTGAGTTTCAACAGCTTATTAAGAAGTTAGATCTATATATTGGGAGGACTGTGTGTAGGAGAGCAAGAAACAAAGTGGTATAAGAGATGATGGGAGACCATGTTAAGGAGTTTGAGAGAATTTTAAATTATAATGATGAGTTGCTAAGATCTAATCCAGGTAGTACATGTGTAGTGAAGCTTAGTGAGGAGACAACTAAAGGTAGAAAACTGTTTGTAGGCTTCTACATATGTTTTGATGTAATGAAGAAGTCCTACTTGGGTGGTTGTAGGAAATGCATTAGTGTCATGACCCCTTTTAGGAATCATGGTGGCACTACACTTCCCACCGGTAGGCGAACCACTTCCAAATCATTAACATGATATAAGAATGAAAAGCGAAATTATAACAAAATACTTAAATAACTGTCGATTTTAATATAAAAAACGGAACATAAGTCTGAAATACCAAATGCACCCCCAAAGATCTAATCAATAATACAAGAGCGCTAATACGGATACAAGTCTGAAGAAGGATAATATAAACCAAAAGTCTGAATTGTCCGAACATATCTCTCGGAATACATAAAAAACAAGAATAAAGATAAGAGCATCCAGGGAAATGTCGGAAGGTAGCATCCTCACCCCGAAGCCTCAAACTCCACCGGCTCAGACTCAGCCACGTGGTCCTGAACTGGAAGAAGGCGCTATATCTGCATCCAAAAGAATGCAACAAGTGTAGTATGAGTACACAACATACCCCCGTAGGCATCATTGGCCGACAATAACGGAAGATACGCAATTAGAGATAAATATCAAGTTGACACCAATTAATCATATATTAACAGATCAATAATCTAATTAAGTCACATAGTTCATGTAATAGTTCATTGAAACAACAAGCCACTTATTTCACATAAAACCTTATTATCGTAAGAGTTATCCAATTCTAAAAAGGTTCAATAGGGGTGTTCAAGTACTTAATGATCAGTTCCAAATCTTCATTTATCCAGAAATCAAATCAAGTCATCAATTACCAATCTAGCACTTCTAAGCCATATACATGTTGTCATCACCTACTAAGTTATCTAATAATCAACTAGATTGACCCTAGTACACATATCAATTCACAACCCTTCTCAAAAGTATCACGATTAGCCTAATCATAACAACACTGACTTCTTATTCTCTCTGATCCCTGGCCTTGATTACAATTTTACACAAATAAGGGCAGGACACATATTTGTTTATTTAACATCCTCATTATACTCTAAGTAGAGGTCTACGCCATTTTTCCTTGATTAAGAAGGGGATCTACGTATGCATAACATACAAATCATTTAGCTACTACACCTCGACTAATTCTTTACTACTCTCTATATCAAATAACATTATCAATCATCAAGCAATACAAGACATGCATAGTTTTCTATGATCAACAAGATAATCTCGCCGGTAAAATCCACCGACCACAGTATAGTTCCATAGCGAGTACTCAGACTCATAAAGGTGTAACCACTTAACTCATTGCAGAGAGAACAAGCCAATCTCTACAATCAATTCGGTCCAATATAATCAATCCAATCATCCAAATCTATTTATCAGGAAGTCACCCAAGTTCCAATACCAATCCGTATCACGTTACCAAACAACAATTATTCACAGTATGAATGAATGTATGATATGAATGCAATGCATATGCCAGGTACCTTTCATCTCCAGTATACACGTGTTCAAATTCTATGAACAACACACCCATGGGAGACCCGCAAAGTCTATACATTCCTCCAGAATTTCCGATAAGAGCCAGTTTTTGGCTGAATAATAATAACTATTGCAGGCCTGCAACCCGTTCCCCTGCGTATCATCATCATCTAGAATTTCCCATCGGATTTCAGCTCTGTGGTTGTAGTATCATCATTAATAAATGTTGCCAAAATCTCATAAGTATTCTTACCTTCCCGGTCTCTTGGACGCACAACATTTTCATACCTCTCATATCAACATCATCAGAATCATGGGTGTATGAATGCAAATGACAACACAAGGTAAGAAATCATGATGTAATGAGATGCAACCAAGTATAGAGATGAATATCATATGCTTTCAAGAATTCAATAACAGATATTCCAAGTAAAATCAGGATATCATATCAAGCATGTGTGATAAATAAGAACAATAATAAAAAATATGGCGATGAGCTCACATAATGACGACAACCCCAATCAATCAGCAGTCGGAATCAACTCGAGGCTGATTCACCAAACCCATCATCACAGTTCAACAACGGTACCCATTCAAATGTTCATGTCAACCGTTTGAATGGAACTCCCAAACACGCCCAATACCCCTCAACATTTATAACTAATTACATACTTTTATCAGAGTCTAGCGAAAGTAAATATTAGCCTACCTTTGGACCAAACAAGAGCCTCGAACAATCAAATCTCTGCACTAGCCTTGTCTTTCCGGAGTGCCTCATGGTAATCGAAGTCTAACACATATATACTATTCGTTAATATAAGGCTTACACATAATACAAAGACAAAATCCTTAAACACATCAAGACTTTCAAAACCATCCCCAGGCCTACGTTATCAAGATCCAAACTTTATTACCCAAAAAACCATAAACACATACTAGGTAATCATATCCTTAGGTTAATTAGTAACCTAAACTCATTTGGACATTTAATTGAACAATTTAAGAAAAGCCCCAATTCATAACCCTAGAATCTCCCCCAATTTGGAAAGAGTTTCTATAATCGAATTAAAGGCTACAACATGATTATCTAACATATTCCATGACTAATTCATAATATTAAAGCAAACTAATCCATAAAACCCCTTTAAATCAAAGATTCACCCTCTCTTAATCTCATATGAAAACCGTAACTTATCTTCCCCAATTCACATGCACACTATATCATCATTAAAGACTTTAAATCATGAAATCTAATCACAAAGGGTGGAAACCTTACCTTAAATGAAGAATTCACTCTCAATCTTAAGAATTTCCCTTATGGAAGCTCTAGGTTCGAGGAAAGTTATCTTGGGAAAGTGATTTTGACCTAGGGCATTTATGCGAGCACCTGATCCAGCAATCCCGCCCCAGCAGAATCGACTCCACTGGCGCGATGTCGCTCCCGGAAAATGATCTCGCTAGGGCGCAGTCACTTGACACCTCACCCAGCGCCGAAGTGGACTCTATCCCGCAGAGGTGCACTCACCCTGCGTAATAGGCAGACACACAGGAGCAAACAATAGTGCCGCCGGGGTGGACACTAGACACCAACAAAATGGATTCTATGCCAAACTTCCACCAAACACTTGAAACAGTCTCGAGACCCTCCGAATACAAACCAGACATTCTGTGCTAAGGTAATCAGTGCTAAACTCACTCGTTCCCTCAGATTTCCCATTTAACCAAGCTAAAATATACTTTTCTAAAGAATTGCTTAAAATATCCAAGTAACCAAATTTCACAAATAGTACCACAAAACACATCTAATTGCCTTGGGAAGAAAATCGATGACTCAACTAAGTCATAAATGACCCTTTGGAACTACCAGATGTGACGTAAACTGGAAACAAACCCATCTACTCAAAAGTCAACCTAGAGTCAAACTATCGAACTCTAAGGTTAGTTTTGGGTTTTTCATCTGAAACTTACATAAATGGACCTTGGGATCCATGCTACTCATCCCCGCACATAACAAACCCCACATAAAGTTTACGGGAAGGGTAAAATAGTCAAATAGAGGTCTATAGCTAAAAATGACCGGACGGGTCGTTATAATTGTTTTGGATGGTTATTTTTTAAAAGGAGTTTCTAAAGGTCAGTTACTTGTTGCTATTTGTAAAGATGGAAACAATCAGATGCTGCCACTAGCTTGGACAGTAATTGAGGTTGAAAACAAGTACACTTGAACATGGTTTAATAAAATTATGAAGATATTCAGCTGGGAGATGGGACAGACATGGTAGTTGTAACAGATATGCAAAAGGTAAGATTTAGGTGTTTAATTCACTTCATGTTTCTTACTAATATTCTCTTTTTACTAACAACCTATTTTATACTCTTCACAGGGTGTTGAAAGTTCCATAACAGAGCAGCTGCCAAATGCTGAACATAGGATGTGTGTTAGGCATGTCTTAGCAAATTGGTCCAAGAAATTCAGAGGGCTTGAGAGAAGGAATTGCTTTTGGAGGTATGCAAGGTCTACCTTTAAGAATGAGTTGAGGGATAACCTTGACTACATGAAAAAATTGGGAGAGAATTGTCTTGATAAGTTATTGTCCTACAACCAAAACAGATGGAGCAAGCTTTACTTCAGCTTTACCATAAAATGTGACAGAGTAGACAATAACATGGCTGAATGTTTCAACTCTTGGATATTAGCTGCAATGCACAAGAGTATAATTACAATGTTTGAAGAGACGAGAGTTAAAATAATGAAGAGAATAGGACAGAAGAGTGAGTTTTGCAGTAGTGGAATTCGTGATGTTTCTCCAATGGCAATGAAACTTCTAGGAGATAACACAGAGAAGTCCATGAAGTGCAGGATTGAGTAGAATTCTGATACATGGTATGAGGTTCTTCATGGAAGAATATAGGCATATTGTGGATCTGCCTAGACAAACTTGTACCTACAGAGCATGGATAGTGAAGGGCATACCATGTCCTCATACAGTAGCAGCTCTTCACCATAAGAAGGTGAACCCAATGGACTACATTTCTCATTGGTATAAAACAAAAACATACATGAAGACATACAACTATATAATTCAGATAGTTCTAAGTATGAAGATGTGGCCATCATCAATAAATCCTTCTGTTATACAACCTGAAGTAAGGAAGTTGTCACGTAGGCCCAAAAAGCTAAGGAGAAAAGAAGCTGCTGAAAATAAGAAAATTGGAAAACTATCCAAGAGGGGGATTTGGATGACATGCAGCAAGTGTCATACCAAGGGTCACAAAAAAAGATGTATTAGGTAGCCTGCTGCTGCTGGCCCAAGTTCAAGTGCAGCTGCTAGCCCAAGTTCAAGTAATGATGTTACTGTCCTTAATCCAAGAAATGCTTCGACTGTTTTCCCAAATCCAACAACTTCTGATGCTCAAACTGGAAGAGGAAGGGGTAGACTAAAGGGTTCAAAAGAGAAGGTAATGTAGTTTCAGCTACTTCATGTGTAGGTTATAAATTAATAGTTTCTAATATTTTATTTGTTTGTGTAGAATATTTCTACTAGCAGGTCAAGGATGATTGGAATAGGGGTGATGCACACTCAAAAAATGAATAAAGTATCATTAATGTAAGTTTCTTATCACTCAAATATCATTTTCTATTAAATTGAGCCACTAACAAGTAGCACTAACACTATCTCTATTCATTTGAGCAACCTGGATTGCTAAGTGAAAGGTTTAGAAATATCAAGTCTTCA
The DNA here is from genome assembly GCA_034509755.1 of Anisodus tanguticus. Classification (NCBI taxonomy): domain Eukaryota; kingdom Viridiplantae; phylum Streptophyta; class Magnoliopsida; order Solanales; family Solanaceae; genus Anisodus; species Anisodus tanguticus. The sequence continues at coordinate 22,506,480 of CM067557.1, forward strand.
GCAGTGGTAACTGGAGATCTTGGACATAAAACAACAAGTGGTGTGAAATGGAAGGGAACAACATGCAAGAGCTATGACCTCCCAGCAGCTTCAATAAATGAGGGAAAAAAACAGATTCAAACGAGGGCCAAAGCTGCACAATTGAGCCAATGAAGCTCCATTGCTCAATCCAACATCTGATGCAATGTCTAGTCCATTAAACTTATTCAATTTTATAGTGTGTGAAAGTTTTTTAAACTTTGACTTTGGATGGTGTTATGTACTGGTTTGATAGTTGTGACTACATTTAAGACACTGGTTCGGCAGTTGTGACTGCATTAAACATTAGTTAATGTTTTGTACTTATTTGGCACGTGTAAATTCACTCTTTTTGGGTTAAATGATTATGCAGCTGTGACTGCCATTTTATTTATGTTTTATATATATGGTTGGCATTAATGTTAGGCAGGATATTGTTGCACAAAATGTGCAGTGACAATACAAAACTTTGTGCAGTGTGCTTTATGAAGTTTAGGCACAAAATATGCAGTGTATGCACACCAAGTGCAGTTTATGCACAACATATCCAGTTTATGTAATATTTTGTGTTGTTTATATACCAAATGTAGTTTCAATTGGTAACAAACTAATAACAAAATATATTAACAAACCAATGGCAAAAAACCAACATTAACAATTCATTACACAAAAATAAAGGTTCATTACAACACCACCAAGTTTTAGCAAAAGACTAACTATTCCAACTCCTTCACAAAGTGCAGAAACAAGTACATCAAGAGCGTAGGTAAACTTAATTGAAACACCTCTAAAGTGTTGAAACACAACTTACAACTAAAATACAAATACATAACAGAGCAATCCAAAGTACTTTCTCCCAATTCTTGGACTTAGCCAACTTGCTCCTTCACTTTTTCTCCTTTTCTTTCGCCGCCTTAATGTCTTCTGCAAATTGTCCATTTGAAACTCTTCAGTTGCCTCCCTCTCTCCGCCCTATAACTGAAAAGAATGCGAGATGCCAGCGGAATGATCGGCCGGACAGAGTCTAGGTCCTTTGGTCTGTCTATCATTGCCCATGTTGGGCTGACTCCTTTTTTTAGGCAAGAAGACCATCGGGAAGACCAGAGTCCTATCTTCCATTCGATAGGGGAGAAAGGGCCTTTTGAATTTCTCCGTCCTGGGGCAGACCACATATGCCCGTATAAAGCCAAAGAGGCTATCTATGTCTCGCTCACGCAAATCCCCATCCAGAGGACTCTCGGGATTTTGGCCATAAACAGCTTAAAAAGGACTCAAACCAGTAGTTTGGCTAGATCCCTTGACTCTTCAGATTTACTTTCTTGACTTCCTCTATCCGTTTCCTTTCTTTCATGTTTTAAGCCTTGGACTAATTCCATAACGGCAATACGTACAAGTCTTTTCGAATGATCAGCCACGCTGGGACTGAGACACGGCCCGGACTCCCACGGGGGGCAGCAGCGGGGAATCTTGGACAATGGGCGAAAGCCCGATCCAGCAATATCGCGTGAGTGAAGAAGGGCAATGCCGCTTGTAAAGCTCTTTCGTCAAGTGCGCAATCATGACAGGACTCGAGGAAGAAGCCCCGGCTAACTGTTCATATAAATTTTTCCTTCCACAATTTTTTTGACCTAGTAGGCTTGTCATACCTATTTCCAGAAGCTCCAAATGATGCTTGAAGTTCACCAATTCTTCGCACCAGTTTAGGAATCATAAATTTAGATCTTGGATCAACCTCATCATCCTTCCAAATTTCTAGAACAATATCTCAAAGCTCGTCTAACCTCTAGTCTATAATACAAAAATCACATAAACATAAAGTAACTATCATACTAAGTCATCACAAGGTATCGTACGTATGTGCTAGCTATCAGATTCGTGAGTTTGCTTTCATGGTTCGCGTACCGGTATTATCATCTATTACCCAATTAATAAGCCGGTACTTTTGGACTAGCGTATCAGTCGTCTACTAGGCTGCCACTCCTGTACTACCAGGTCACTAGACTTGTACATGGTACATGTCTGTCGTAAAATACGTCAACAAACAAGAAAAGATCTCATCTCATCATCACTAACAAATCATCAACCAAGTAAAACTCACTTATCATTCTTACCACTAGTCGTTATGCTATTTGAGTTCTTATGAGGGAGGTGTTATAGCTCATATGCACTTTTTGAATGGAGCAAGAGGCTACTAATAGACTTAGGAAACTTGTGTCATCCAAGCACTATTAATAGGGAGCATATGAAGCAGTCAAATACATTAATGGAACGTTTTTAGAATTCTGTTTTGGATTCATTTTTGGGAAGGGAAACTTGCTATGGATTCATGCCAAAGAAAGCGATAAGGAAAAGCCTTTACATACCTCTAAGCTGATCTTTCAACAGGGATAACAAAACCATCCTTCTTCACAATTAAGCTACAACAAAGAAAAGAAGACTATCATCAACAAGAAGTATACATCAACTAGTTAATGAGCGACAAGCTCGTTCTACAAGCGTTTCTACGATGATTATCCAATCCTATCTCCTTTGCAATCCTCGTAACACCATCAACGATACATAACTATACTTATATCAACATCGCCAGCAACTTAACATGATAAGAACAACCCTACATACCACGAAATCAGTCCTAACATATTATACAACATCACTAGATACTCAACTACATCATTAAACCAACAACTCCCAACTTATAACCACTAAGTATATCTATAACACCAAACTAACTCATGTACATAGAGAGGAAGTGAGATCTTACCTTGTAACACCTTCAATAACATATGAATACAACTATAATAACATTTTCAGCAGCTTTCTACAACAAGAACATCCTCCCACATACTACATAACATGCTCAACAATTCAACTACAACATTCAACTATCAACTATCAACTTACAACATCTAGCATATCTAAAGCTTAATCTAACTTACACACTTGAAAAAGGGGAAGATTATTACCTCAAATATCAAGAACTATACCTCCTTGCACTTTTCTTCACCTTGAACGAAGTTCTAATCTAGCCACAAATTAACTTAGAACAACTTCTAAATAGCACACACGACAACAACAACATCATATACATTTCTCGATAGTAATTAGATATTTTTCTCATCTAAAAACTTAAGTATGACTTGAATAAACTAAAATACATCTAGGAGAGGAGAATTCTTACCTCAATCCAGCTCAACCAAACGATCTAGCTATGACCCAAATGATCTGAAATACATGAAGAAGGAGTATAATCTTACCTCAAACAACTAAGATATCTTTAGTTAGAGAATATCACCAAGATTTTGTGATGAATCTGATATTACTTCAACTTAGGTTAACCTCTAAATCAGCAACAACGAAGAGAAACTATGATCTACTAGCACCATAGGATTTCCGATGTTGGATTTATGTTATCTACCTTTGATTTCACCTTTGGATCATGTAGAAACCCTTAGAGAGCCTTTAGAGGTTATGAGGAATGAGAGCTGGTAAAAAATGACCTAAAATGAGGCTCGCACCGCTTTTAAATACGTGGATAAACATCCACCGCCTATGTGGGTCCTAAAAGGGGATACCTGCACAGTCTCACAAAAATGTAAATATATCTCTACTGTGAGGTCGTATCGATGAACATTTTAATATGTTGGAAACTACACTCATAGACCTTTGATATGATAGGTAGATCACCCCATAACTCTATTACATTCGGAAAGAAGCTTAGTGACATCTGATCTAAATTTTAGTACACTTATGAACGTATCTTGCAATAACTTTTGTCGACTTTTATTTTACAACTTAACATATGATTATTTTATGATTGAAATACCTCATAATACGACTATCTTATCATGTTAAGCACTGCTAGTATCACTCCAAAAGTCTGTAAGTCACTCTATAAGTTGGAAATTTCATAGAAATTCACTCGCTTTAGTTCGTTTGACCTTTAACTCTTATAATACTTACTTGAAATTGATTTTAAGCCATCGTTATCCTTTCTAATATCATCAACCTTACAAGTTAACCGTAACTTACTCACGACAAATTCTAACATGAAAGTTCGAGGTGTTTTAGCCCCAACGTTCTTGAGTGTGAAAGGCATGACATTATAACAATAGGTTTCATACTCCGTAATGAATAAAATTTTCTCCTGATCCTTTGAGTCTAATTTGATTTGATTGTACCCAGAGTAGGTCTCTAAGAAGCTTAGAAACTCGTGTCCCATTGTCGCATCAATTGCTTGTTCGATGTGAGGCAAAAGGAAGGAGTCTCTCCAACATGCCTTGTTTAAATGTTTGAAATCTATGCACATCTTAAATTTGTTGGGCTTCTTAGGTACTACGACCACTTTAGCCAGCCAGTCCAAATATTTTACCTCATGGATTGATCCATTTTCAAGTAATTGAGATACATCCTACTTGTTGAACTAGTTGCTGATACCTCCTCCTTGACGAACTGGTTGTGAGAAAAAGAAAGTAATCACCTTTTCTGCTTCACCGGAAGGTGATCCATGTCAAACTGAGCTTGTGAATATCCATCTCTGATGGGTTACCTACAATATCCATATAGGTCCAGTTAAAGTAGTCTACATTATTTTTTGGAAGTTCAATGAGTTTAATCCTGCACTCAGGCCCAAGACCCGAGCCTAGGTATACCTTTCCTTTCAGAAAATCAATGAAGGGTATGATTTCCTCAAGATATTCGACCATGGATTTTGTCACATTGGTATCTTCCAGGGCCACAGATCCTCTTAGAACAACATTATATTCTGCTTTGCTTGATTATGGTCCTACCACTCTCAATGCTCAATGTCATGTTAGTTGGGGCTCCGGTTCCTGTGATTGCTATTTGAAACTGGCTTCCTCCTCTTCGATAGCTGTAACATCTGGTACTTTCGGGTGATGATTTGAATAGCTTGTCCTCGAGCGTCTGAATCATGCGCTCGGCCTGCTCGTCTGTCTGAGGATGAAAAGTTGTGCTAATATTGACTTGGGTGCCTAAACTTTTCTGAAATGACTTCCAGAAGTTAGCTATAAAATGAGCACCTCGGTCATATATAATAGAAATAGGCACACCATGAAGGCGAACAATCTCTTTCACATACAACTTCGTGTAATCCTCAGTTGTGTAGGTAGTTTTGACCGGCAAGAAATGAGCTAATTTGGTGAGTATGTCAACAATTATCCAAATAGAATCAAATTTCCGATAAGAACGAGGTAAACCCGTAACAAAATCCATATTAATTATTTCCCATGTCCACGTCGGAATCTCAATGTTCTGAGTCAAGCCACCTGGCTTTTGGTGCTATATTTTTACTTGCTAACAATTAGGACACTGAGCTACAAATTCAGCCGTGCTCCTCTTTATGTCATTCCACCAATAAATACCCTTGAGATCATGATACATTTTAGTAGATCCCGAATGAATGGTATATCATGAACAATGGATTTCCATCATAATTCTATCTCGTAATCCCGCTACATTTGGAACACATAAACGACCCTGGTGTCTGAGAATCCCATGTTCGTCAATCTCAAAGGTTGTGATCTTCTTTTGTCAAATGCCTTCTCTGATCTTTCTCAAACTGGGGTCTTCCCACTGTCGTTCCTTAACTTCCGATATAAGGGATGATCTTGACATATTCTGAATCACAAAACCACCATCCTCCGCATCCATTAATTGGACTCCTAAACTAGCTAACTGATGGAACTCGTTTACTAACTCCTTCCTTTCGATCTGCACTGGGGTCGAACTAATCATCGACTTACGACTGAGCGCGTCTGCTACAACATTAGCTTTACCAAGGTGATATAAGATGTCCATTTATAATCCTTCAATAATTCAAGCCACCTCATCTGTCTCAAGTTCAACTCTTTCTGCTTAAATATGTATTGCAGACTTTTATGATCCGTGAAAATATTTACATGAACACCGTACAAGTAGTGCCGCCAAATCTACAGTGCATAGACCACTACAGCCAACTCCAAATCATGTGTCGGGTAGTTTTTCTCATGTTTCCTCAATTGCCTTGAATCATAAGCAATCACTTTACCATGTTGCATCAGCACGCATCCTAGACCTGCTCCCGAGGCATCACAATACATAACATAGCCTTCTGGACCCTCTGGGAGAGTAAGGACTGGTGATGATGTTAGTCTATCCTTTAACTCTTGGAAACTTCGTTCACAAACATCGGACCACTGGAATTTTATGGTCTTTTGTGTCAACTTTGTTAATGGTGCTGATATGGTAGAAAACCCTTCTACAAACCTTCTATAATAACTGGCTAAGCCCAGAAAGTTGCGAACCTCTGATGTAGTCGTGGGTCTCGGCCAATTTTTTACCGCTTCAATCTTCTGAGTGTCAACTCTTATACCTTCGTTTGACACTATGTGACCAAGGAAAGCCATTGAATCAACCAAAATTCACATTTGGAAAGATTTGCATACAACTTATGGTCCCGGAGCGTCTGTAATACTATCCGTAAATTATCCATATGCTCTGCCTCCGAGTGAGAATAAACCAGGACATCGTCTATAAATACTATCACAAATACATCCAGAAATGGGCATAATACGTTGTTCATTAGATCCATAAATGCTACCGGTGCATTTGTGAGTCCAAATGACATTACTAAGAACTCGAACTGCCTATACCTTGTTTTGAAAGCCGTCTTCAGAATGTCTTTCTCCTTAACCCTTAGCTGATGGTACCCTGACCTTAGGTCAATTTTTGAAAACCATCTTGCACCTTGTAACTGGTCAAACAAATCATTAATTCTGGGAAGAGGGTACTTGTTCTTGATAGTGACCTTATTCAACTACCGATAATCGATACACATCCGTAACGAGCCATCTTTCTTTCGTACAAATAATACCGGCGCACCCCAAGGAGATATTATAGGCCTAATGGAGCCTTTCTCAAGAAAATCCTTTAATTTCTCCTTTAATTATTTCAATTCAGCTAGAGCCATTCTATAAGGAGGAATAGATATCAACTGAGTGTCTGGCAACACGTCTATACCGAACTCAATTTCCCTTTTGGGAGGAAGGCCTGGAAGTTCGTCTGGAAATACATTAAGAAACTCACTAACCACCAGAATTGATTGAGAAGTAGGTGGTTCGGCATCGATATCTCTAGTCCGAACGAGATGGTATATACAACTATTGGAGATCATCTTCCTTGCCTTAAGGTATGAAATAAACCTACCTTTTGGCGTCACCGTATTACCCTTCCATTCAAGGACTGGCTTGCCTAGGAACTAAAATATAACAATCTTTGTTCGGCAATCAACATTAGCGTAGCATGATGCTATCCAATCCATGCCCATGGTAACATCAAAATCAACCATTTCTAGTTCTATCAAATCTGCTCGGGTCTGATGGCTACAAACTAATACTGCACAATTTTGATAGATCCATTTAGCCACTACCGACTCACCAACTGGTGTAGATACCACAAATGGATCTTCTATTAACTCAAGCTCCATACCAAATTTATAGGCAATAAAATGAGTGATATATGATAGAGTGGATCCTGGATCTAACAATGCATACACATTATGTGAAAAGATCGATAATATACCTGTAATAACATCAGATGAGGACTCCTAATCATGTCATCCCATCAATGCATAAGTACAGTTCTGGCCCCTACCTCTGCCTCGACCGGATAATGTCTGCTGACTCTGCCCTGACGGGCGTCCTGACTGTGATGAAGCTGCTGCGGATCCGACTGGCTAGGCCCTAACACCTTCGCCTCATGTCGGACAGTCTTGCTTAACATGACCAGGTTCACCACAAGAATAACACACATTTGATCCCTGTCAGCACGGCCATGTATGAGCCCTACCACACTGCTCGTATCGAGCCAATGACGGTCTCATTTGAGTAGAATCCCCTCTGTAATAAGACCTTGACGCTTGTGATTTCTGACTTAGTCCCGATTGAACAAACCGATCAATCATCGAACTCAAAATGGTAATGATGCACTAGCTGCCGGGTATGATGGGCGCCTATAAAGCTGTGTCCTGGGCCCACCTCTTAAATCTCTCGCATCACCTACGGATCGAGCCCCTTATCACGCTCTCGATCTAACCGATGTTGTCTTTTACGATCCTACAAATTATGTGCATCAGCCTGAACGCGAACAATATCCATATTCGGATTCAGAGAAGCCGTAGTACACTCGTTGACCAAGTGCGACCCTAAGCCAGTAATAAACCTGTGTACTCGGTCACTCATCTCAGCTATAATCGTAGGAGCATATATGGCCAATGAATTAAACTGCAAGCTATATTCTCGAACGCTCATGCTGCCCTGTTCAAGGCGTAGGAACCTGTCCTACCTGGCCCGTCGAAGCTCGACTGGCAGAAAATGTTGTAAGAAGGCCTCTGAAAACTCTTTCCATCCTGCTAGTAGAGCACAAAATCCCCTAGATTGCTCCCATGTCTCATACCAGGTCACCGTGATATCCCGCAGTCTATAAGAAGCAAACTTCACCGACTCAGTATTTGTAGCATCCATTTCCCGCAGGATACGCTGTATCTGATCCAGAAAATTCTGCGGGTCTACATTCAGTCTGATCCCTTGAATACCGGAGGGTCTAAATTAATGAAATCCCGAGCTCTCGTGCTAGCATCTCTATCCGAAGGACTGGGAAACTGACGTTGGGCCTGAGCAGCTACCAATCATGTCAATAACTGCACGGCACTTTGCATATCAAGAGCCATATCTGGAGTATCAAGTGGAGAAACTACGGGTACTACAGCTCTACTAATCTCCTCCGATGGTGGTGAACTGGGGAAATCATATGAAGGAGTCACATCGTGGGTCTCACTCTGGCCCTCGCTAGCGGGTGACAATCGGCTAGGACATTCACCTGCAGTTGTATCCAACACCCTCACACTCTTGAACTTCTTCCTTGTTGTAGGTATCGCTGGAATCATAGACACGAGACAGATTAGGAGTGAAATACTTATAACTCAGTTCTATAGCACGATCTATGAGATGAAAGTATGAAAACCATCCCTAAATGTCAGGCAGCCTCTTGCTTATAAGTATGGTGCACAACATACCCATAAATAAGACTCTACTAGACACAACTTGTAGACTCCCTAGGACATACATGCTCTGATACCAAGTTTGTCACGACCCAACCCGGAGGGCCGTGACGGGCACACAGACCCTACCCGCCGGGTACCACTAGCCATATATTTAACATTTACCCATAATTATCCGCGGCCACAAGGGTCATCAATTAGTACTTTGCCGACATATAGAACCATAGAAATAGTAAACTAGAATTTCCAACTTATATATATATATATATACATCAAGGCCGACGAGGCCGTACATGACTACTACAAACAGGACACATGTCTACAAGCCTCTAAAGAGTATACGACATCAAAAGGTCGGGACAGGGCCCCTCCATACCCATATATACAAGCAAAAATTATGGTACCAAGATAGACTGACTCTCCAAAACAAGGAGAGTGCTTCAAAAATCCACTGAGTCAGCAACCTACTAACGTGGATCGTCGCCTTACTTACGTGAACCTACGGGCATGAAACGCAGCGTCCCCCAATAAAAGGGACATCAGTACGACTGATGTACCGCGTATGTCAGGCATACGAAACATCATCACAAAGATACATAACAATCTGAAACAGAAACAGTCGACCAAGATAGAAACAACTGACTAGTAGTAAATGCCTCTGAGGGCCCTATTATATATGCCTAAATGTTATGCACAATGCAAATGCGGTATACATATAAATATTGGCCACACAAGGGCATCTTCCTATCCATAACATCCTCTGTGGGCATCATTTCATTATCATATTAGACACATAAGGGCATCAATATTGGCCTCACATGTGCATCTTTCTTTTCGTGATATCTGTACCAGCTGTAGGTGGTAACGCGTATATAACGCCTTTCCCTTTTTCTCATCCCCTACATATATATTTCATACCATATAGTAGTGTATATAACACAAGTGGGTCCAGGGTAATATATGAATATAATGCAAATGAAAATGCATGAATGACAATAAAACATTCTAAATTTATCGGATGACATATAATATCCTTGCTCATTCGGTTAACATTTGAAATATTTAACATGTACCTTCAGCTAACATCGGGAATAACATTTTTCCAGATAGCTCAATAAGGATTTAGGAACATATTTAGACATGCTTTTAACATAGGAATCTATAACATGAATATTTTTAACTACTAGGAGTAGAATAATTTATGAAATAATACTACGGTTATACGTTACATGGAATATGCCAACAGAAAGAAATAATTTGCCTTAACATACCTTGAATATTGACCTTTCAATAATTCCATTTTGAATTTGCTGGAACGTTTTTGGTATAAAATAATCTAAAATGAAGAACCAATAATTGGAAGGAACGGTGGCTGTTTATTGCTTCTCTTAGTAATATGTAATTATATACCTTAGTAAATCAATTAGCTATAGCAAACTAGTTATCTTTGGATTTAATTTCATTGCTGGAAAAAGTGAGCAAACTAACTGGGTACGTGCAGCCCCCTTTTTAATCCACAAATGACTCAAGAATTAGGCTAGATAAGCATGGCACTCACGTCATACCTTTACACATGTCAACTTAATCTTGCAATGCATATTAATTGACTCATTGCCTCTCATTCCTTCTATACGTAGACTATGTCCACTAATCATTTATTCCCCATCCAATTAATCAATTACACATATAATTAATTTCTTAATCCAATTCACTTCACTCTTAATAACTTATAAGATCTTCTTCATATACTCAATGTCATAATTTTATAATATGACACTAGTCCATGAACTCTTTGGGGATATACAACTATTATTATTAATCCCCATTGTCACACTTGTTACGTCCAAAATTATTTCGGGATTTTATCCTTTTATATGCTAAGCTCTTTATTAGCATATGTAAATATAGCATAAATTCCCCAAGGCTCGGGTCTACTTGCATATATTTAGATGCTCAAACCATCGCCCAAAATTACGGGATGTTACAGAATTTTATTACTACATCTATCCTAATTATGGTAAAACTGGAAACTTTATGATGTTCTTTGAAGAGAAATGAACTTTATGACATGGTGTGGTTGTAGGATCTTTATTTAAAAGGGTTGAATTACTTAGAAATTGTATAATCTGACTAACCAAGCAAAAAGAAAAGTATTGGGAGTGCCAACCCTTGCCACCGCTATAGTTAGGGTCGGTCGACGATGATGTTGGGTACATGTGTTTTCTGTACTCACTCTACACTTGCTGCACTCTATGTACATGTACTGATTGGGACGTCAGTGGAGGAGCTTAGACGCGACGCTTGGAGATCTTCCTGGAATTCTAGGGTGAGCCGCATACACTATTCTGACACAGGAACTCTCCCTCTTGTTATTTTACCTTTCTGTCCTTTATATTTCATTCAATGATTTGTGTATCATTTCAGACTTGTATTCCAGTTAGTAGCTCTATACTCATGACAACCAGATTTTGGATTTTTCTTTCAAGGTTTATGTATCCAGTTCTAAGACTTAATAATACTAATGGTATTTCCTTACTTTTTTCCGCATTTGGTTATATACTTGATGTTTAGATGTTAGGAGTTCGCCTACGGGTTAGGGTAGCTGCCCTTACGGCGCAAAGGGATTTTGGATTGTTACAGTGAGCTACCATTAGACCACGATGACGACCTCATCTTTTAGCAGACTATAACATCTTCCTTTAGAGTTGCATCTCGTATTTTGTATTTAGATTTAGTAGCACCATTGCTTGATCACTTTTGGGATGTATGGGAAGATTTTGTACTTTATATTGACAGTTTTGCACTTTTTATATATTGACAAAGTTATTAGTAATCCTTCTTTCTTTATTCTTCGGTAATCACATGTATAACTTAGATCGCCTATTTATGTGTAGTAGCTCGCCATGTATTTTGTTGCAGCTTAGGAATCCGGGTCGTGTTAAATGGATTACAGGGACATATTCTTATAGCCATAGAATTTATTCTGATTTGTTTAAGACCACGAGCTGAAATAATTAATTTTTGTACTATAACATTTGGCATATACAGCTACCATGTACTTCATAGCGAAATATAAAAATTTAAGTGGCTAAACACCACAAAACATTTTTCATAATAGCATAACGTAGCAATAATGACGTAGCTAAAAGTCAGGTACTAACTTGTGTTGTGACTAAATACTACTCTCCGTCTTAATTTATGTGGCACCATTTGATTTGAAAAAGAATTTAAGAAAGAACAGAAGACTTTTAAAATGTGTGGTCCAAAACAAATCTTATATAGATGTATGTGTAAATCATCTCATAAAATTAAATTGTTTCTAAATATAGAAATGTGACCTTCTTTTTGAGACATACCAAAAAGAAAATAGTGTCACATAAATTGGGACAGAGGTTGTAACATTTTTCGCTATTAGAGTTTTTGTGATGTTTGTAAATAGTTTGTGATAGAATCATATATTCTGTATATCCCAGAATATATGATTTCGATTCTATGCATCAATTACATCAGAATCATATCATAGGCAATCAGAATCATATCATGTATTATCTTGTACATTAGAATAGATACTAAGTATTATCTTTCTTTGATTTATAGCCTAATATAACACATGTATATCAGTATATATATTGTAAAGAATCATCAATGAAAACTCACCAATTGAGTTCCTTCATCTTTCATAGTATCAGACTAAGATCCCTCTTCCGCTGCAACTCATATTGGTCTCAACCAAACTCTGGTCTTCCCTGTTTTCACGACCCTTCTCTGTTCTTCTTCTTCCCAAAACCTTACACATAGCCATGTCAGAAAACCAAAAAGTTCATCCAGCATTAGCTATAACTAATGTTAGACAAATCATTCCAATTACATTGGATAATGATTCTAGTCAATATCATTCTTGGACAGCACTTTTTAAAGTCCACGCAAAAGTATACAACATTTTTGCCCACATCATCCCTCCTACGGATGCAATAGCCAAGGCAGCGGCTGATGCTGCAAAAGCTGCCGACCCTGAACTTTGGCACCGCCTCGACGCCGCTGTATCACAATGAATGTATGCCACAGTATCAAAAGACATCCTCTAATCAATTCTTGTGAACGACGACAGTGCCGAAGGTGTCTGGAAATGAATTGCGGCAAACTTTCAAGATAATAAGCATTCCAGGGCTGTTCATCTTGAAAATCAATTCAGCAATACCAATTTGGAAGATTTTCCAAACACAACAGCCTATTTCACTCACCTCAAACTCCTCGCCGACCAATTGGCTAACGTTGATGCCCCAGTTTCCAACACTCACTTGGTATTGAAATTAATTGTAGGACTAACTGAAGTATACGCTAGATTTGTCACACACATTCAGCAGTACGATCCTCTGCCCATTTTGAAACAGCAAAATCAAAATTCGGGCTTGAGGAATCAACAATACTTCAACGAAGTGCGCGCGAATTTGGTTCATCTTCACCGGCGTCGGCTTTCATTGCGAACTCTCAAAATTCTGACGAAGATTCCACTTCTGGTAATCCCAATCAGAACACTAATAATCGCAACAACCGTACCAAGAAGAATAATAAGAACACTGGCGGCAATGGTTGAAATTCTGGTAAAACTGGTCGGGGTGGTGGTTCAAATGGTCGCGGTGGGGGCTCAGGTGGCGGGCAAGGCTTTAGTGGTGGTAATGGACGATGACAACAACAAGCCTAGGGATCGGTTTTTCCGTGGCAACAATGGGATCAATGGCCTACGCCTCCTTGCCCCTATCCATCTTATGGATACCCGATTGGGCTAGGCCGAATTTTGCTCCAAGGCCCCAGCAGAATAGTAACGGGATTTTGGGCCCAAGACCAGGAAATCAGCAAGCTTTTAATGTTAATGGTCCAAGCCCAACAGATATTGAATCAGCCCTACACACTGTTAGTCTTGCTCAACCAGGCCCATCTTGGTATATGGACACCGGGGCAACATCCCACATGACTTCCGAGCAAGGTAATTTCTCGTCTTATTCTAATTCGAGCAAAAATAATGCTATAATTGTTGGAAATGGCCACTCTATTCCGATTCGTGGTTTTGGTAATGCAAAATTAAAACCCCCTCACCCTCCATTGGTATTGAAAAATGTCCTTCATGCTCCAAAATTAATCAAGAACCTAGTTTTAGTTCACAAATTTACTACTGATAATTGGGCTTCTATATCATTTGATCCTTTTGGATTTACTCTGAAGGATTTCCAGACGGGGATGCAACTAATGAGGTGTAATAGTCAGGGTGAACTATACCCCATCACTACCACCACCACTAATCAAGCAGCCTCTCCATCCACTTTTGCAGCTTTATCACCTTCCATTTGGCATGACCGTTTAGGTCACCCAGGAATATCGATTTTAGACTCTCTTAGGCGAAATAAATTTATTGAATGTACCAAAACAAGAAACTCTAGTTTTTGTCATTCATCTCCTCTTGGTAAACATGTTAAGTTTCCATTTGTTGATTCTTATAACTCTACCTCTATGCCTTTTGACATATTGCATAGCGATTTATGGACTTCTCCTGTTTTGAGCTCTGTGGGTCACAAATATTATGTGCTATACTGAAATGATTTTTCAAATTTCCTATGGACTTTTCCTATCTCAAAAAAACCACAAGTGTACCCAACCTTCATAAATCTTCGAGCCTACATTAAAACTCAATTCGAACGGGAGTTGAAAAATATTCAATGTAATAATGGTAGAGAATATACTAATGGTACTTTTTTGAATCTCTGTCAATCAAATGGAATTTCTTTTTGCTTTTCTTGTCCACACACTTCTTCTCAAAATGAAAAAGCTGAAAGAAAAATCTGGTCCATTAACAACATTATTCGAACCTTAATGGCTCATGCCTCATCCCTCTATTTTAGCATCATGCATTACAAATGGCAATATATCTCCTTAACATTTTACCAAGTAAAAATCTCGCCTATCAATCTCTTCTAAACATCTTATACCAAAAAGACTCATCATATTCCCATCTTCAAGTATTTGGTTGTTTATGTTATCCCCTCCTCCCATCCACTATGATAAATAAGCTCCAACCTCGCTCCACTCCTTGTGTCTTCTTGGGCTATCCATCAAATCATCGTGGTTACAAATGTTATGATTTATCCTCAAATAAAATTATCATTAGTCGCCATGTCTCATTTGATGAAACTCAATTCCCCTTCTCAAAGTTGCATACACCCAGTACCTCATCCTATGATTTTCTCGATAGCAATATTTGACCTTACGTGATTCACCAGCTTCAAAATCCACCGACACCTGACCAAAATACGAATAGCCTACCTTGTCCACCGTAGGCTGCGACCCAGTCCGTCTTTTCAACTAATGTCGAAAACTCAAGCCCAAACCAACATCATTCTCTTCCACCTATTTTTCAGCCAACTTCGAGTTCAGATCACAAACCTGTTACGAGAAGTCAACATGGTATTTTTAAACCAAATAAAAAATATCACCATGGCTTCCTCACTAACATCACAAAATCATTATTACCCCATAATTCTGTGTCTGCACTCAAAGACCCGAATTGGAAAATGGCCATAGATGACGAATATAATACTCTTATTAAAAATAAGACGTGGGATTTAGTGCCCCATTCGCCTGTTGTTAATGTCATTTGATCTATGTAGATTTTTAGATATAAGGACAACTCTGATGGTTCTTTTGAGCTGCATAAAGCCCGATTTGTAGGTGATGGTGCAGGTCAACAGGTTGGCATGGATTGCGGAGAAACTTTCAGCCCAGTTGTCAAACCAGCAACTATACACACAATACTCAGACTTGCTATCTCAAAATCATGGCCCGTACATCAGTTGGACGTTAAGAATGCATTTTTACATGGTGAACTGAAAGAAACAATATATATGCATTAGCCATTGGGTTTCAGGGACCCAGAACGTTCAATTCATGTGTGCCTTCTGAAGAAATCATTATATGGGCTCAAACAAGCTCCCAAAGCATGGTACAAACGGTTTGCTGATTACATCTTCTCTATCGGATTCACTCATATCAAGTC
This sequence comes from Anisodus tanguticus, assembly GCA_034509755.1. NCBI lineage: Eukaryota > Viridiplantae > Streptophyta > Magnoliopsida > Solanales > Solanaceae > Anisodus > Anisodus tanguticus. The sequence goes on from CM067557.1 coordinate 22,522,598, forward strand.
CGACAACTCACTATTCATCTACCTGAAGGGCAATGATATGTCTTACATTCTTCTATATGTAGATGACATCATCCTCACAGCCTCTTCTGATTATCAACGCAAATCTATCATGACACTTCTCAGCTCTGAATTTGCCATGAAAGATTTGGGTTTATTGAGCTACTTCTTGGGTATTGCAATTCACTCGTCATACAGGTGGTTTATTTCTATCCCAGAAAAAGTATGCAGAAGAAATTATTGGTCGTGCTGGCATGTCATCTTGAAAATCTTGTCCCACTCCGGTAGACACCAAACCAAAGCTTAGCGCTACATCAAGCACTCCTTATGAAGACATCTCTCATTACAGCAGCCTTGCAGGGGCTCTACAATATCTCACATTTACGAGGCCTGACATCTCCTATGCGGTACAACAAATCTGTCTGTTTATGCACAATCCGATGGTTGATCATATGCATTCTCTCCTGCGAATTCTCCGCTACATTCAGGTTACACTTCATCACGGACTGCATCTTTATCCTTCTTCAACTATATCCTTGATTTCATGCACAGATGCAGAATTGGGGTGGATGCCCAGATGCCAGAAGGTCCACTTCCGGTTATTGTGTATTTCTTGGTGATAATCTGCTCTCCTGGTCATCTAAACGCCAGCCCACACTGTCTCACTCGAGCGCCGAATCTGAATACCGCGGCGTCGCCAATGTGGTCTCTGAATCATGCTGGTTACACAACCTTCTCCTGGAACTGCATTGCCCCATCCATAAAGCTACATTAGTCTACTGTGATAATGTTAGTGCCATATACCTCTTGGGAAATCCAGTTCAACATCAACGCACTAAGCACATCGAAATGGACATTCATTTTATTCGTGAAAAGGTTGCTCGAGGAAAAGTCCGTGTTCTACATGTCCCTTCGCGCCATCAGATAGTGGATATCTTCACAAAAGATCTTCCGTTAGTGCTGTTTCAAGATTTTAGGGACAATCTTAATGTACGAGAACCTCCCGTTTCGACTGCGGGGGTGTGATAGAATCATCTATTATGTATATCCCAGAATATATAATTCCGATTCTATGCATCAATTACAATCAGAATCATATCATAGGCAATCAGAATCATATCATGTATTATCTTGTAGATTAGAATAGATACTAAGTATTATCTTTCTTTGATTTATAGCCTAATATAACACATGTATATCAGTATATATATTGTAAAGAATCATCAATGAAAACTCACCAATTGAGTTCCTTCATCTTTCAGTTTGCCACGATAAGTAGCAACTACAACAAAAATAAGGAATTAGCTTTGCCAATTTAACTTTTGTGGATAATTTATTTTTATGAATTTGTAAATAGCCAATAAATTTTTATCTTTTGGCTATTATGAGGTACTAGCTGCGCTTTTTCTAAATCAGTAGAGATTTAGTAGTTATATGTATATCCAAAATGTTGTAGTATTTTCATAGATTTCCTATCTTAATTAATCACTGCACATAAGATATATAAATTAAATAAACGGAGAAAGTAAACAAATCTATTCCATTACATTATATGCATATTGCTTGATATAGATCTAATTTCGAAGGAAAGATATGCCAGAGGAACAAAGTATTAGGAAAATGAGGAAAGGATCGATGACATCTCGCATATTTGTATTCATCTCCTATGTAATGACATTTCCTCAATCATTTTAGTGCATGTAGTAAGCAAAGAAGGACAAGAGAGTGGCCCCAATCATAGTTCCAACAGTGGGCAAAGCAGCAGCGACATCGCTTGTTGGCGATGGAGCCGGGGCATCGCTTGGGCTCATTTGAGCCATGACAGCGCTCATGGAGGCTGCGGCAATGATGGTGGCACAAGCGATCTTCTTCATTTCCATATCGAAAGATGATCAAATAGGGACAGGCAAAAAGTTGAGATTTAATTTCCGGATATTGCCAGCCTGCCTTCTTTATTATATTTGTTGGCTTATGTTGCATGTGATTTAAGGTTGTGGTTAGGGGTTTTATAGAGTGGGATAAGAGAAATTACCGGTACTTTTTGTTCGGACAATTTACATTTTTCTTTTCTTGTACGGGGAAGAGTGATTGTAGGAATTAATTTGTTTTGAACGAGTATTTGGAGTGTTGTTAATTTATGGTATTTCTTTTCATTCTTCTATATCTTTCGAAAATCTTGATTTGTCGTACATTTTGACGAGGCAGGAGTAGAACCAATAGTTTGTTTGACTAACTTTTTAAAGGTTAAAATGCTTAATCTTCAGTAAAATAATTTTTATTTTATAAAATGAAGGTGTTTTGGCTAAGATTTCGATGATAAATAAGTATTTTTAAGTTGTAGCAAATCACTTTTTACCATAAATTGACAAAACTAGTTTCACCCAAAAATAATTGCTTTATTGTAAATTGAGAGCAAATAAAACAATATAAAATAAGAAATAGATGACACAAGAGATATGTTCAAGTCTCTTCAGATGTATACAAGTGTGTCTTCCACAAAGATGAAGAATACCCTTTTATAGGATATACAAATCATCCATTAGATACAAGTCTTAAGTAATACATTAATAAGGTACATGTATGCTAGTAGTAATGGAACATCCACACAATTAAATAAATTCATAACATGTTAGAAAAATTTGAAAAATTAAATGGACAGCCACATAATGTAATCTATTCATCACCATAACGTAATGTATTCGTAACACTCCCCCTTGGATGTCCATTTGAGAGATAGCGTGCCTCATTCAAACCTAACTAGGAAAAACCCTGTGGAAAAAATTCTCAGTTAAGGAAAAGAGTACACACATCTTGTAATACGCATTTAGTGCTTCCTCATAAAAAATCATACCAGAAAAACCCAATTGAGACAAAATCTTGGTTAAGACAAAAAGAGTACAATGCATATTTTGTCTCCCCCGGGAAACTTTACTTGATATCACGGAGCCAACACATTCCAATATCTTATCTTAGCTTCTCAAAGGTTGATGTTGGTAATGCTTTAGTGAACAAATCTGCAAGATTATTACTTGAACGGATCTGTTGAACATTTATCTCACCATTCTGTTGAAGATCATGTGTGAAAAAGAATTTCAGTGAAATGTGTTTTGTTCTGTCTCCTTTGATGTATCCTTCATTCAATTGAGTTATGCATGCAGCATTATCTTCATACAATATTGTTGGAATCTTCGTTTGAAATTAAAGACCACATAATTGCAAATTTGTTGAGTCATTGATCTCAACCATATACACGCTCGACTGACTTCATGAATGGCTATTATCTCAACATGATTTGAAGATGTAGCTGATAGGGTTTGTTTCGTTGAACGCCATGATACAGTTGTATCTCCATAAGTAAATAGGTAGCATTTTTTAGACTGGACTTTATGTGGATCAGACAAATAATCTGCATCTGCATATCCAATCATCTCTGATTTGGATTTATTAGAATAAAATAATCTCATATCAATGGTTCCTCGGATGTATTTTTTAAATATGCTTAACACTATTTCAGTGTATTTTTGTTGGTGAGGAACTAAATCTTGCAAATAAGCTCATATTAATGATTTCTCTGAGGTATCTGGATATAAGCTTACTGCAAAAGTTATATCTGGTCAAGTATTATTAGAAAAATATTTTAGTGCCCCAATCGCACTAAAATATGGAGTTTCATCTCCAAGGAGCTCTTCATCATCTTCTTGAGGCCGGAATGAATATTTATTTATATCAAGAGACCTTGAAACCATTGGGGTGCTCAATAGATGTGCTATATCCATATAAAATCTCTTTAGTATCTTTTTAGTGTATGTAGATTGGACACATATTTCATTCTTTAAATACTCAATCTGCAGGCCAAGACAAATTTTGTCTTTCCAAGATATTTCATTTCAAACTCTTTCTTCAAGTATTTTACTTTCTTTGAAAGTTCTCCAAGAGTTCCAATGATATTCAAATCATCAACATAGACGGCTATTATAACGAATTCATATTCAGACCTTCTTACAAAAAACACAAGGACAAATAGAATCATTTTTGTATCCTTCTTTAAGAAAATACTTGCTAAGACGATTGTACCACATTCGTCCTGATTGTTTCAATCCGTATAAGAATTTCTGAAGCTTTATTGAACAAGTTTCTTGAGAGCCTTTATATGCTTCATCCAATTTGAATCCTTCAAAAATCTTGATAAATTTTTTGTTGTCTAGTGAGACATATAAATAGACAGTAACAACATCCATTAGGCGCATGTCAAGTTTTTTATGCACTGCCAGACTTAGAAGATATTTGAGAGTGATTACTCCACAATAGAAGAGTATATCTCCACACAATTTTTGAAACTTTGCTTGATGGATGATCCTCAAGCTAGTTGACTTCACTCCCAATTTTTGAACTTTGATACAGTTATACAAATGAACAAATAAAATATAATATTTAGTAGGCAATGTAGACTTGTAGAGAGATAGATTGAGATATTAGAGAGATTGTAGGAAGATTTGTGAGAAAGATGAAGAGAAAATGAGGTATTTATAGTTGAAAAATTGGGTTAAAGTATAAATATATTAACTTAGGGGTTAAAAATAAATATTAAGGTGGTAGGAGTTGGGGTAGGGGAGGCCAAAAATGGTCGTTGCTCAACGACCAAAATATAAAATGGTCGTTGTGCAACGACCATTATTTGCAAAGGGGAGGGGGTGGGCGGGATCGGGCGGGATAGGGCCTGGGCGGGACGGGCCCTGGCGGGACAAGCCCAGGTCCTATCCCGGGTTCGAGTCCCGTGCCCTTTTTTTTAGTGGGGATCGGGGCGGGGTTGGGTTAGGACCGGGCCGACCCGGCCCACTGACCAACCCTAGTCTGAACTCTGATCTCATAGCATGCCAAAACTTCAGCTTCGATAATAGTGTTCCTCCAACTAATAGGAACAAATAACAAAATGTGGATTTTCTGATATCCATACAACAAACATAATCTGAGTCTGAATATCTAACCACATCATAATGGTTAGATTTCAATAAGTGAGCATATAATGTTTTGTTACTTGTAAGTATCGCAACACTTTCTTTTCAGCCTTCCAATGGTCCATTCCTAGATTATTTTGATATCGGCCCAGCATCCCAATAACAAAAATGATGTCTGATCTCGTACATGTCTGGGCATACTTTAGGCTCCCAACTATTAATGTATAAGAAATATATTTGCTTATGTTCCAATTCATTCTTTGGACATTCATTGAGACAAAATTTATCATCTACGGGACTTGATGAGCATTTTTTCCATTCTAAATCTCTCTAACACTTTCTTAATATAGGATTTCTCAGACAAACCCAACAATTCTTGTGGTCTTTCCAAAATATTTCTATTCCAATCAGATAGGATGCCTCTCCCATCTCTTTAATTTCAAAGTTGTTAAAGAGAATTTTTTGGTATCGTGCAACAAACAAAGATTATTAGTAGCAAGCAAGATGTCATCAACATACATGACTAACATAGTAAACTTACTCCCACTGACCTTCAGATATATACACCGGTCAATAATATTTTCTTTAAATCCAAAGGTGATAATAGTTTCGTTAAACTTAAGATACCATTGTCGGGAAGCTTGCTAAGTTTGTATATTAATTTCTTAAGTTTACACATCATGTGTGCCTTTCCTTTAATAGCAAACCCCTTAGGTTGATTCATATAAACGTCCTCCTCTAAATTCCCATTTAAAAAGTATTTTTCACATCCATTTGATGTAGCTCTAAGTCATAATGAACTACCAAAACTATTATAATTTTGAGTGAATCTTTTCTAGAGACATTTGAAAATATCTCTTTGTAGTCAATGCCATCTTTCTGAGTGAAATCTTTGGCAACAAGTCTTGCTTTGTGACATTTGATATTGCCATTTGAGTCGCGTTTGGTCTTAAAGATCCATTTACACCCGATTTTTAGCAACCTTCTGGTAATTCAATAAGGTCCCAAACTTCATTTTGTACCATAGATTTCAACTCATCGTTCATAAAATCTATTCATTTATCAGAATTATTACTTCCAATGGCTTGTAAAAATAAACTAGATCATTATCAATTCTTAAGTCAATTTCACTTGTGTAGATATACCAAATAATCATTATAAATAAAATGTCTCCTTTGTCTTTGAGATTTTCTTAATACTACTTCTTGTGATTCCTCAACTGCAGGTTCATAAATTATGGCTTCATTCTGAATAACAGGATCTTGTTGATATCTAGGCGGTACAACGATTTCAAGAACAACAATCTTTGAAGAAGTGTAGGGTAGAGGAATTTGCACCCTAACTTTATTAATTTTCACATTGTGTGGTTCTTCACTCCCACTAACTTTACCATTCTCAATGAACCTAGCATTTCCAGTTTCAACTATCTCATACTATGATTTGGACAGTAAAATCTATACCCTTTTAATTTTTCTGGATAACCAATGAAAAAACCACTGATTGATCTTGAATCTAGTTTCTTTTCTTGTGGGTTATAAACTCTAACTTCTGTCGGGTAACCCCAAATATGAAGGTGCCTTAAATTGGGTTTCCTTCTAGTTCACAGTTCAAAAGGTGTCTTTGAAACTTCTTTACTAGGAACCTTGTTTAGCAAGTAAACAATAGTCCTTAAAGCGTACATCCACAACAAAATAGGTAAAGATGAATTACTTAACATACTCCTAACCATAACCATTAATTTATGATTATGTCTTTGTGCTACACCATTTCATTGTGGTGTGCAAGACATTGTGTATTGAGCATATATGCCACGTTTATCTAGAAATTTAGCAAATGGATCAGGGTGTTGTCTAGGTTCATCGTATCTTCCATAATATTCTCCACCTCTGTCTTACCTGATTATTTTCACTTTTCTGTCTACTTGCCTATCAACCTCATTAATAAATACCTCTAAGGCATTTAGTGCTTGAGATTTTTCATGCAATAAATAGACATATCCATAATGTGAAACATCACCAATAAAGGTGATAAAATACTTTTCTTTACTAAAAGATGCGGCATCAAAAAAATCACATACATCAGTGTGTATAATTTTAAGAAGTTGTGTGCTTCTTGTGGATCCTTTCTTTGTGTGTCTTGTTTGTTCTCCATTAGTACAATCCACACAAATATTAAGGTCTTTAAAATTCAAATCTAGAAAGATTTCATTATTAACTAATCTTTCCAGTCTTTTTTGGATATGTGACCTAAACGTTTATGCTACAAGTAAGCAGATTGTTCATTCACCAAACTTCATTTAGTTCCAACATTACGATACATAATAAAAGGAGCTTCGACACTAGATTTTCAAGATTTAGTTTGTATTAACCATCACAAAAAATACCATAATCAATGAGATAATTATACTTAAACAAACTAAAATATCCATTACCTAAGTTAAAAGAGGATCCAACTTCTTGATGTTTTACAGGGTTAATGGAGTGGGTTCCTTGATTCTTTTGTCTCGTTTCCTCCTGAACTAACATTTATGCCATTCATGCACATTTGCATTTGTCTTTCACGGTATTGCAGTTCATTTGGAAAGGATGGACTCAGACAATAATGCGTTATGATGAATTGAACAAGGAATTTTTCATCCATTTCCATTCCCAAAGTCTTAAGTCTTGTTGCTATGTTTGTCATTTCAATGACATGATCATGCATCGTACGTGAAACATCAAACTTCACGGTGGTCAAAGTACCCATTAGTGTTCCAGCAAGAGACTTATCAGCAGTTTAGGAGCAATTTTCCACAAGTTTCAGAAGTTCTTTAGCACTTTCAGTTCTGAGAAGAGTCATCTTAATGTTTCCCGCAATATTCATCCGCATAAACATTAAGCTTAATCTATTAGACCGGTCCCAATGTATAAGACCTTTCTTCAGCATTGCTAGTTTCAGTGTAAAAGCACCATCAAAATCTAAAACTCCGAGGTAAAATTTGATTTGTTCGCACCAATCTAAAAAGTTAAGTATGTTAAAGATCGTAACAGAAGCAAAGTGCGAGTTAAGAGCAAATGCTGTATATAGAACATGCTCATTCGTTAATCCTTGAGTTATGAATTTAACCATATTATCATATTCAAAAACGTTTTTTTGTAGACTTAAGTGTACTTTGATGCTCACCTTTGGGCAGAACATCAAAATACTAATTTTAAACATAATGATGCTTAAATATGAATTTAATGTAATTCAATAATCTTTAATGCATCAATTAATCTAAATTTTCTCCTTAATGTTCAATGATTATAAGAACAAATAATCAACCTCTGGGCGATCCATAAATGTCTTATAACCAAGAACTTTAATTTACCCGTAAGTATTATATCGTTTATAAGCATAAAAATTTATGGGTAATTGAATATAAATTTAATCGTTATTTTGAAATTAATTTTCATAAAGATTCGACCACTTTGGTGATTAACGGATCTCATAATAATTCCAAATAAATTAATGGTAATACAATTAAAATAACATTTGGGTATCAAATTATACCAATTTAATGGTCCCAAATATATTTTTTAATAGTTCAAAGCTTGAAATTATGGTCAAAAGAAATAAACGTCAATTTCTTGGCCATAAAAATTAAAAATAAAATAATAATAATAAGGCAAAACCTTCAATTAAATAAGCATTACATAATGGGCTGAATGTTCTTCACAAATTCACGAACTGAATCATTCAAGCACCTTAATGCATTTTGAAAGATTTGTCTTAAGCATCAAATGGCTTTATAACCCATTGAGTGAAAATTTACAATTCTGCATAAGGCCAAACTCATAAATACTTAAATATGTCTTGGCTATAAAAGAATTGAATTTGTTTTCACCAGAACCTTAATCTGGTACATTAGGCTAATTCGGCCAAACATTAATGACAGATTGAATTCATTGTCAAATTACTAGTAACACCAGATTTCCAATATGAACTAATTAACAACAATTAACTTTATTGACAGTGTTCAATCTTAAGTGATAAACAATAATTTTGAATCCCTAAAAGTCATAATTAGGGTTCATAAAATTTGAAGAAAACGTTAACCATAATGAAGAATCAGTAGTTTCAAAACCTGGCTTTGATACCACAGGTAAGAATTTTCAAAATTATATATTGTAAATATAAACAATCCAGTAGAAATCCTAACAATATTTCAGGATCGTTACTTAATGATTTTCACAATAACATAAAATAATAACACTTCAATCAAGAAAGTATTTTTCTCCCTTTCCTTTTCTTTCTTTTTTGAATAACAGTGATGGAGTATGCTATTCACTTTCAAAGGCAGAGAGAGGACTCTTAACTTTCAGAATTTTGAGACAGTTATTTCTCATGTTCCATCAACGTGAGAAGTGGGGAAGTAATAATAACAGTTGGTAACTTCCCTACATAAATTAGGATTTAGATTATTTACTTAATTGTTTATTAAACCAAAAAAATATGTGGGCCACATCTTACATTTAAACCTAAAAGGTGGGAGAAATTTTTGGGTACTCCATGGAAAAAAGGATTTTTATACCTAAAAAGTATGGAAAGAAACACTAAATTTTAGGTAAATAATTAAAGGTCAAAAGGACTCCAAAAAGAATGGTAGACATTTTTAGTTATTCAAAAATAAAATGGGTGAAATATTATAAAAATAATTAAATAATAATTTGAGAAAAATAGTAAATGACAATTTTGTTTATTGTAGAAACTTTTAAAAAATGACAAAAAATTCAATCAACATTTCTAAGGCCCTTCGTACTTTTAATATAACTAGTTTCTCGTCACGTGCGTTGCACGTGTTTTCCAAGTTATATCGTATATGGTTTAATAGAATATTATTAATATTAATTTGTCACGACCCAAACCGGATGATCATGACGGGCACCCAGACCTTATTTGATGAGTACCACTAATCATGTAATTAACATCTAACCATAATCAATTATGGCCACGAGGAGCGTCACCAAACATCCTGCTGACACTTGAGAACAATAATCTGGGAAAGTACTGTGTAAACTCTTGCAAACGAAATAAACCAACCTATGCATATATAGGTACCAAGACCGACAGGGCCATACAAGACTACTATATACATGACAACTGTCTACAAGCCTCTAAAGAATACGTAACATCATACGGTCGGGACAGGGCCCCGCAACACCCCAATGCATAACCAAAATATCGTACCACGACTAGACTGCAACTCTGGAACAAATAGAGTAATCCAATATCAACTGAACCAACAACCTACTAGTGCGGACCGTCACCATGTCTACCTGAGCATGCGGGCATGAAACGCAGCGTCCCCCGATAAAAGGGATGTCAGTACGACTGATGTACCGAGTATGTCAGGCATGAAAAATAGCATAATAGAGACCTGAAAGTAACATGAGACAAGAAACAACCAACCAGTAGAGAAAGCCTCTGAGAGCCATAATATGCCTAAGTACCATATCTGTGCAGAATGCCTCTGAGGCCATAATATGCATAAGTATCATGTCTGTGTAGAATGCCTCCGAGGGCCATAATATGCCTAAATGTCATGCACAATGCGGTCATGCACATATGCGTATATAATGCCATCAAGCCTCTATGGGCATCCCATCATATCATATCGTCCTCTGTGGGCATAATCATTATCGTGTATATCTGTACCAGCTGCAGGTGGTGTGCGTACATAACACCTTCCCTTTTCCCATATCTCATACATATATATAATGCATACATATAGTAGAGTATATAACTCATTTGAGGTCAAGGTATGTCCATGAATATAATGCATGAATGATATGATAATATGACACTATAAGTTTGTCGGAGTGATGTGATATTGCTTCACATACGATTAACATTATGAATGCTAACATCTTTTCCATATACCTCAATAAGGATTTAAGAACATATTTAGACATGCTTTGACAATAGGAATGAATAGCATGAACATTCTTAACTACTAGGAGTAGAATCATTTATAGGACAATATTATGTTTACGTTTCGTACTTAGAACATGCCAAAAGAAAGAAATAATTTGCCTTAACTTACCTTAAAGCCAACAATAGAGTGAAAAAGAAGATAAACATTTAATTCTGTTAATGAAAGTTTTACTTAGTGACAACCCAAACCGAGAATGATGACAATAGGATATAACATCATATCAAAATATATCATCATTTCAGAATATTTTCTTCCTGAACATCAGAGGTTCGTCACCTTTGGCCGAAGAGTTTTTATTGTCCCTCCTCTACCCTTGATCCTTACGCTGTTCTGGAGTAATCATACCTTTGTGAAACCTGCATAACTATAATCTCATTCACCTTTATCCTTTTCTTCGAAATTCTTCCTTCTATTTGTCATTAAATGAAAAACATTTCTACCTTGATACTTGATCATAACATTCCATTCATACTTATTAATTGTTTCCATATTTCTTATAACCCTTCTTCGATGGTTCCATAGTTCTCGTCCTCAATTGTCCCTAACAAGTTATTGTTATCCAGAGGTTATTTAGAATTGTAACATGCTGCACAATGAAGCCAAAGACCTTACCAGTCCAATACCTATAACATACCTTAACTTACTAATATTGATACATATAATTCTAAATAATACGGGGTATCTCCCTTTACATAAGGAGGAGAAACTTATGTCCCCTTCCACTACCGTGGATAACTCGATCCTTACATATGACTTGTGCTCACTATTCCGAGTACGTCACTTTACGTGATCTTCTTGAATTTACTGATGGTCACTCTTCACACGATTCGGTTGGGGCAATCCATTCTCGTTAATGATGTCCTAGGACAATTCCCAATCTATTCTAGGTAAGACATTATAATATGGGTCGCACATACATATCAACAAAAGTCAATGTAAAACGTGTAGCTTTTCATAACCTACTAAACCTTCTAATGATGTCTTCTATATTTTTTCATCTGTTTAACTCATAATCATCTTATCCTTACCTTTGCGCATCAACATAGGAAACTTCGAAATGTTGTGGCCGTGGCTGCCACACTAAACCAACCCCTGTACCTTTGCGGCATAATCTGGCATGCGCTCGACCACACTGACTACAAGACGGTCGGGGCAGTCTCACTCGACCTTTACAACTTTGACCCTGAGATATTGGCATTTTTGACCCTTTTAAATACAGTCGATCCCTGACTAATACATTCCCTAGGTTATGAGCTTCCTAACCCCTCAAGGGCCTATCTCTATCAGATGCTCTAGGATAAAGTCATGCCTGGGAAAGTAACTTACTCATATCCTCTGACGGATCTGTCTCAATAGAGAGCATACTACTCATATTTACACTCAATCCAACTTCAATCTCCCTGCTAATCATAACCCTATTGGAAGAAGGCATTGCTGTGATTATAAACACGATAAAGTCTACAGAGAGAATCCTTACAATCTTCTGCGTTCAGGTGCATAGTACTTCCTTTACTTTACTCATTTTTTTTCCTGTATCCGAAAACAAACATTTTGCTTTCCAGGCTTATATTATCTCTTCCATATATGAATGAGACAATTCCTCACAATCTCAAAATTTTGAACATAATACTGCCATTCTGGCGTATCAATCATCTGGTAGAAGTCACTCATTTACTGGCTACGAATATGAACTAACCGAAGTCTTTTTGGTAACCGACATTACTGAAATAATATGAGTCACGAGTTAAACTTGAATCCTTAAGACTCAGCTCTGCTGCACGATCTATGATATGAAAGAAGAGAAACCATCCCTAAATGTCTTGCAGCCTCCTGTTTATAAGTGTGGCACGCAACACACCCATAAACAAGACTCTACTAGACACGACTTGCAGACTCCCTAGGACAGTCACGACCCAAATCGGAGGGTCATGACGGGCACCCGGACCTTACTTGACGAATACCACTAATCATGTAATTAACATCTAACCATAATCAATTATGGCCACGAGGACCTTCACCAAATATCGTGCTAACACATGGGAATAATAAACTGTGAAAGTATTGTGTAAACTCTTGCAAATGAAATAAACCAACCTATGCATATATAGGTACCAAGGCCTACAGGGCCATACATGACTACTATACACAGGACAACTGTCTACAAGCCTCTAAAGAGTACGTAACACCATAAGGTCGGGACAAGGCCCCGCCACACCACAACGCATAACCAAAATATCGTACCACGACTAGACTGCAACTCTGGAACGAATAGAGTGCTCCAATATCAGCTGAATCAGCAACCTACTAGTGCGGACCGTCACCATGTCTACCTAAGCCTGCGGGCATGAAACGCAGCGTCCCCCGACAAAAGGGACGTCAGTACGACTGATGTACCGAGTATGTCAGGCATGAACAATAGCATAATAGAGACCTGAAAGTAACATGAGACAAGAAACAACCAACTAATAGAGAAAGCATCTAAGGGCCAAAATATGACTAAGTACCATATCTGTGCAGAATGCCTCTGAGGCCATAATATGCATAAGTATCATGTCTGTGTAGAATGCCTTTGCGGGCCATAATATGCCTAAATGCCATGCACAATGCGGTCATGCACATATTCGTATATAACACCATCATCCCTCTGTGGGCATCCCATCATATCATATCGGCCTCTATGGGCATAATCATTATCGTATATATCTGTACCAGCTGCAGGTGGTGTGCGTATATAACGCCTTCCCTTTCCGCATATCCCATACATATATAATGCATACATATAGTAAAGTATATAACTCATTTGAGGTCAAAGTATGTCCATGAATATAATGCATGAATGATATGATAATATGACACTATAAGTTTGTCAGAGTGATGTAATATTGGTTCACCTCCGATTAACATTATGAACTCTAACATATACCTCAATAAGGATTTAGGAACATATTTAGACATGCTTTGACAATAGGAATGAATAACATGAACATTATTAACTACTAGGAGTAGAATCATTTATGAGACAGTATTATGTTTACGTTTCGTACTTAGAACATGCCAATAAAAAGAAATAATTTGTCTTAACATACCTTACAGCCAACAGTAGAGTGAAAGAGAAGACATACATTTAATTCTGTTAAGGAAAGCTTTACTTAGACACAACCCAAACCGAGAATGATGGCAATAGGATATAACATCATTTCAAAATATATCATCATTTCAAAATATACTTTTGGTGCTCCATTTCTTGGTCAGTAAGACAACAACATGTTTGTGTACGTAAGAATCAGGAAACGATTTACAAAGAAAGGAAGATCGACATACAACCATCGCTTGCAATTTTCCCAACATGTGTCCACCCCTCATTTTGTATACCCTTGACTCATCAATCTATTTGTCCAACTTAATTACACGTGGCAGCCTCATCAAATCCTTATCCATACAATTCATTATTAATACTATGCTCCAACATTTAATCGATTACACACATAATTAATTCTTGATCTCAATTACTTTTAACCCACTTAATATACCCATTATCATGGTCATGAAATATAGCACTAGTCCATAGCCTCCTTTTTGCACACACCAAGTATTATTCTCCACCACCATCGTCACACTTCTTAAGTCCTAAATTATTTTGGGACTTTATCTTCTTATACGACGAGCCCTTTATTTACATGGTTGAATATGACCAAAATTCTCCGAGGCTCGAGTCTACTTTCATACATCTAGCTGTTCAAACCATTGCCCGAAAGTACGGAATGTTACATAATTTATAACTTAAACATAGTCGACCGATTAGTATATTATTGACAATATGTTCGATATTCTAAAGTTCCCTAATTAAATAAGAAACAAAGAATTTTAATTTACTTTCAATCATATATCTCTCTCTATAGTATATCACTTATTACGGAGAGAAATATCTTCACATACTCCTTCCTGAGAGTTCTTAGTTCAATAATAAAATATTTTTTTACATGGTATGAACTATGAACATGGGAGCCTTCTTAATAACGTATAAAAGTTAAAACATTTGTTATTTTCTTTCTAGTAGTTCGTACAAAATTATATTTTTTTGGATTAAATGGGCGGTGTTCAAAAGGTGGTGTTAAGGAAGAAATAGAGAAGGAGATTATGATTATAGAAGTTAGATATTAATCCCTCTCCACCCTAACATTGACAAGAGAGAAAAGATATAACAAGACAAACATCTATAGTCTCCATAAGTCTTAAGATATTTATCGAGGAACATTTTTTGGAGAATCTATTCCCATGTTTTAGATCGGAAAAGATTAGACTTTAGTTCTACAATAACAAGAAATAGTAAACCAAATACTTCTTCCTGTTTCAAAAAAACTGTCTTAGTTTGATTTGACATGAGATTTAAGAAATAAATGAAAACTTTTGAAATGTGTGGTTCAAAACAAGTCTTAGGTATTTACGTAGCCGTAAATCATGTCATAAAATTAAATTGTTTCTAAGTATAGAAATATGCTAATTTTTTTGGGAAAAACTAACAAAAATAAGACAATCTTTTGGGATGGAGTATAACTTTGTTCAAATTCCTCACTATAACTATAAGAATAAGATTTTTTTCGCGAATTCAAAGTAACAATTTTTTCCTCCATGAACATTTTACCAACACAAATCTAGGTACAAATACTTATAATTGTTACTTTATATCTTTTTAAATGTCATCAATTTATCTCAATTTACCACATTATTTTATCTGTATATGACAAAAAGTTATACAACAATACTATTGGGCATTGGCCGGTTCGTTTTTCATTTATTCGGTTCAATTAATACATTTTTTTGATTTATGAATGAAAGAACCAAAACCGAACCATAATTATTTTGGTTTTGTTCAATTTTATACTATTTGGTTCGATTTTTCGGTTTGAGTCTACGATCTAGAATTTTTTTCTATTTGATTTTTTAAAAATGAATTAACTTTAAAAAAATAAAAGAAATGGACAAAGTCTAACATTTAATTTATACGTGTAAGAAACAGTTGCATGGAAGCCTTCGGGGAATATTTTCTTATCATTTCCACAAAGAGTTAATTATTCATGAACAAACTGCACAGTAGATGATTTTAAAATCCTTTCAGTATAGTACTTGTAACAGTAAAAAGAAAGCATAGACAACCAAATTTTGAAAAAGAAAATGACATTCACCTTCAGAAATACTTTTAATATTACATCCAAACTTATTATCCAACAAAATTGAAAAACGTTTAATACTTGTTACATATTATCTGAAGTAAATGATCAGATCCACCAAAAAAAAACTCAATCAATGTGATGCTCGTTGAAACTTTTTTAAAACAGTTTATCACATAAGAAGGTACACTATACATGAGAAATTAGTACATGTATGTATTTTTAGATGGAATTTGCTTGAATTGAGAAAGTGCAACATGTGTACTATTACATGATCATGACAAAGAAGAAGAAGAAATTATCTATTATGAAAGTTGGTCAATTAATTTTGAGTAACGGTAACTTTATTTTCAATTTCTGAACAGAGAAATTGATATCGATTTAAATATTTAAATTTTTTGGTTCAACCAAACACAAAATTTAAATCCGGATCGAAAATTTCTTAAACCGATACCGATTGAATAACCGAACAAGGAAATCGGTTTTAACCGCCCACCCTTTAACCCTTAAACAACAATATTTCGAAGATGGAAGAATAAGTTATATCTAAAGCCGAAAAATTAAAAGAAGATGCCAAAAAAAAAAACAGACTGTCAAAGAAAATTTCGATTTTGTAAAGATTTTATAGTAAGCAATATACCATGTAACAAATATATGTCAAATTAGACTGTCAAAGTACATGAATGAGTAGGAATTACTTTGAGTACATGAAATTAAAATTTACAAGCCTTGCACGACGTTTCTTTGTTCAAATTATATGTACGTCAGAGGTTTGGGATGTAAGTTTAAAGTTAATAATGCCAAGCACCTTTTTGGACCAAACAATTAATGTCAAATCTGTCAATCTCGAAAAAACACCTGTTTGGTTTGTGGTGTTTTTGCACGCCAGTTTTTTTTATAAATAAATATGATAATTAGATTTGTAAGAAGGATATTTTCATAATTTAACTTGAGTTCATGCTTTTAATATAATATAGATATAGATATAGATTATTAGACTACTCATGATATTCTTTAACCGTAATTACTTTTCTAATTTTTCATTGTATGTTTAGATTTGCTTCATACTTATTTGGTAGCAACATTTCATTAAGAAGTTAAATTGAAGAATTGCTAAAATAAATTAGAAATTACAAATCATAATATGCATGCTCATTTATCTATTATAAATAATATAATCTTTTAAATATTGTTTCTATTCTATTAAATATAACAATAAATATTAGCATAAATAAGTGTTTAACAAATTTCTCTGATTCCTAATTGATAAATGGGCTGAACATATATGCTTATTCTTTTCGTATTTAGTACTTAAAATACTTTTTGAAAATTTAAAACTTGGTTTCACTAATCTAAATTTGCATTGAGTATGAAGAGGTAAGATTTTAACTTTAAAGATTCTAAATTTTAAAACGACGAAAACTTTAAATTCTAATAATGTTTAAATAAGCTGAATTTTGCCACTACTACTCAAATGGATCTCTCTTGCGACAATTTCACCAATAACGGCTACCCCCTCCCTTTTTCCCTTTGCTCCACCGCTGATTGACCACCATCCCAAGTAGGTGACCCCTTCTCTCTGTCTCTCTCTCTCCCTCTTTCTGTCTCTTTTTTTTTTTGTGTGTAGGCCCTCTACAATCTGATAGTTTCTCCGGCTGGAACCATCTGCTTTGCAGGTGTAAGCCTAATACTCCGGCTACCCCTAGCCTTTCACGTCAACCCACTCCGGCGAGTGCTCCGACCAGATTTGTTCAAAAATCAACAGGATTTGACGGAATATCTGCACGCCGATGATCTAAGCAACGTTGAGGTGCAAACAAAGCAGTAAACAAGGGACTCATTCACAAAAGCGACCAGCGACAGGCTCGACATCACCCGACCACGTTCAATCTCTCCTATCTGGATATTTTATTTTGAAAGCACTTATTGGTTAATTACTTCCTTGTTTATATTCATTCAGTTCCTAGCATAATAGATTATTGAGTTGGTATTGTTGTTCTTGATTTCTTCAACATGTTGCGACAGTTGTATCTCATTTATTTTAGACCTCTTGCTGTTATAAGTTGTATAGTGGTAGCTGTGATACACTCTAGTTAAGGCTCTTTATATAAGTGTTTGTTTGTATAAGGCTCGAAGGATAGAAATGGAGTAGGAATTTTTGTAGATAGAGATCTAAGGGAGCAAGTGGTAGAGGTTAGGAGGATCAATGACATGATGACGACGATTAAGCTAGTCTTTGAAGCATTCACTTTGAACATTATTAGTTCATATGCATCGCAAGTGGGCTTGGATGAGGAGGTCAAGAAACACTTTGGAAAGATTTTGACGAGGTGATGACGGGTATACCACGCACAAAGAAGTTATTCATTGGCAGAGATTTTACTAGCCACATCGGGAAAACGTCTAGCTGGTTAGAAAATGTGCATGGAGACTTTGTTTTTTGGGATAGAAATATAGAAAAAGCCTCGCTTCTGGATTTTGCTAAAGCTTTTGAGTTGGTTATAGCTAATTCGAGCTTTCCGAAGGAGGACTACTTGGTTACCTTCCGTCGTGTAGTGGCTAAGACTCATATAGATTACTTACTCTTTAGGAAGGATTATAGAGACCTTTGTAAGGGCTGCCAGGTTATCCCGAATGATAATCTTACCACCCAACATAAACTCTTGATAATAGACTTGGAGATCAAGAGGAAGAGGAAGAAGGGGATTTTGTATGACTAGTTGAGGATCAAATGGGATGGCTTAACCCCTGTCCGAGCTCAGGAGATTGGGGAGAAGTTGATGGAGATGGGGGCTTGATAGTGGTGGGGATGTGAATGACAAGTGGGATAGGACAACTAGTTGCATTAGCGAAGCAACAAGAGATGTTGGGAGTTTCGAGGGATAACTGTGGTGGTCATTAAGGGTATTGGTGGTGGAATAGCAAAGTCCAAGGAAAAGTGGAAGCCAAGAAGTTTACTTATACAAAGTTGATGTAGAGCAAGAACGAGGAGGAAAACAGATGATTAAGAAAAGGTATAAGGTGTCAAAGAATGAGGCGAAGTTAGCGGTTAAGGCGATAAAAATGGCAGCTTTCAAATGCTTGTATGTTTGAACTAGGGGACAAATGAAGAGGTAAGAAGTTTTACAAGCTTACAAGCTAGCCAAGGTAAGAGAGAGGAAGGCCCAAGACTTGGATCAAGTGAAGTGCATTAAAGACGAGGACAATAAAGTATTGGTGGAAGAGGCACTCAGTAGAGGGAGATGGAATGCATACTTTCATGAACCCCTGAATGAAGAGGTGTATAAGAAAATTATGCTGGGTGATTTGTAGCACTCCGAAAGAAATAGAGATTTTGTATTGTAAGTAGATTAAGGTTGAGGAGGTTAAGAGTGCTCTCTGTAGGATGTGCTGGGGAAGAGCAACCGGGACAAACAAGATTTTGGTGGAGTTTTGAAAGAGCACAGGCAGTGCAGGTCTAGTGTGGCTTACTCAGCTGTTAATATCAGTTTTAAGATGGAAAAATGCCCGAAGAATGGAGGTGGAGTACAATGATACCGTTATACAAGAGCAAGGGTGATATTCAAATCTGCAACAATTATAGGGGTGTCAAGTTGTTAAGCTACACTATGAAGGTTCGGGAGAGGGTGATGGAGATGGAGGAGGGGGTGCCCATTTTCCAGTTGCAGTTTGGGTTCATATCGGGCTGATCAACTACAAAAGCCATCAATCTTGTGAGGAGACTGGTGGAGAAGTATAGGGAGAGAAAGTGAGACCTACATATAATGTTCATTGATCTAGAAAAAGCCTGCGATAAAGCCCCAAGGAAGGTCCTATGATCATGGGTGAACTTTATTATTATGTGGCATGTTTTATTATTTTATTTTTAATATATGCAATTCTAATTTAAAAAATTAATACCTACAAAATAATTAAATTTGTAACTAGTGACAAAAGATTTTATCATTAACGAATTAATTTTTAGCAACGACTAAATTAAATTTTTCTAGACAAATATTTTTCGCGACGAAACAAATTAATTCGTTATAAGTTGACTACATTTAGTGACTAAAATATAGTTGTCCTATAATCCTCTTTTTTACTGGATACGAGTTAATATTTTATTTTATTACAACTGTAATTGTCACTAATCATGACAATTTTACACTTACAATTCTATTTTATCAGTAAAAGCAATACATTTAGTGACAAGCTGATAGATTTAACTACAAAGTTGTAAATATTTTTATAACAACAAATTTGTCACTAATATATACATTTAGGGACGAAACATTATTTTTGAAATAAAAGGCACTCTTTAGTGATGAAATTACATTTGTTCAACTATGAAATACGTATAATTTTAAAGACAATTGGCTGTCGTCACTAATTGAACTAAATAATTAGTGATAATATAATTTTGTCGGTGTTAATAACCATCTTAGTGACAAAAGCATACTATCAATGACAAACAACTTCGTCACAAATGCTACGCATTTGGGGATAATTTTTTTTTTGTTAATATAACTTTTTTTAGCGACGAAACACTAAGTTGTCTTTGTATACTTTAGTGACCTATGTTTAGGGATGAATGATTGAGATTTTTTTTATCATACAAGTTTTTTTGTGACGAAATACGATTTATAAGTGACGAAATCATTTGTCACTGATAATCAAATTTATTGTAGTGACTCTTGACGAATTACGACAATAAGGACTATTGGTTAGTTCATAAAGAACATATGTTTTTTATGATGCCAAAAGGGGAAATATATTAATAAGCATCTTATATACTAGTCTACAGTGAACTAAGCATGATAATGAAATCAAGAAATGAAGGAACTGGTCCTCTGGAATATTGCAGCAACAATATGATAAATTTCAATTGCGCAACTATAATATGAAACAAGTTCTTACTATAAAGGCCTAGTTGTTGTATAGAGCACACAACATCAAAATCCAGTGGATAGGATATTGTAAAGGATCCTACTCTTGCTCATATAAGAGGTTGGTCCTATTTAGGAACGCTGGCATAAAGGACATGGGGAAGAAAAAATAAAAGAAGTTGCTTTGATGAATATCAGTTGTCATCTGTTTCTTATCTATATAAGTAGTGTCCTATTATAAGGTACGAAAAAGGGGACACAAGAAAAAAAAGAATTAATACCTGAGCTAAAGAACCTGGTCCTCACACACATATCAACAGGTTCTACATAACTTAGCTGCCTAAAGGGTTGCAATTAATGGAAGATTATCCCCTCGCAGGATAAGTAAGCCATAATACTTCCTTAGTCATGGGACCTAGCCATAAAGCAGACTGAAATTAATGGAAGGTGAAGTCCTAGCAGATTAAGTAATCTCTCTTACTTAGTCTTACCGGCTTATCAAGCTTACAAACTTTGCTGAACTCGAGGGTGAACTACTGTGAATTTACAAATCTCGTGTAGTGAGCCATAGTTGTATCAAAACGAAGCGGTAGTGTTAGAACAACAAGAAGTTGGTTCTAAGGAGGGAGATTTTCAGTATAGTAGCAATGTTTAAAGGGGAAGAACTAATCTAGATATGATGAATGAAGTAAGTTGGTCAGAAGTGCACATGAAGAACTAATCCATACCTGAAGATGAAGAAATAAGAGTTGACATACATTTGACATTTGAGGTGAGTAATGGTATACCTTCTTGATTTCTGGATAGATAGATGGTCCTGTGAGGCCAATACTGTTGTACCATGCTATTGTATAGCCTTGTGTTGCATTGAATATGTTTTCTGGCTGCTTGACAGATTTTGGATAGTCATGTTTATAGAGAAAACTCTGCCAAATTTTTTAAGAATCCTAAAGGTTAGAATTCTAAGTTATGCTACCTCTACATTCGAGCATGAATATTCCTAAGGGGGAAGGATGTTACACCCCGTGTTTTTGTATATCGTCATCATTGTAATGCTAGCCGACATAGGACTGGAGATGGTAAGATCCCTCGAAGGGAATAATAAAAGTTTACGGATGTGTTGAGTAAATTTCTGGAAGGTTTAAGACTAATCAGATCGACCGAAGTAATATTTGACAAGAGTTTTCAAAAATGTCATAGCTCGGAGTGATCTGCGAATCGCAGAGCATGATGTGCGAATCATAGAGCATGTTCGAATCGCAGACCATGTCTGCGAACCACAGATGGAGACTCAAAGTGTGACAACCATTTTTGGAAGTCTTGGCATGGTTTGCGACATGAAATGTGATTCGTAGGCAACATATGTGAACCGCAGACTGAGCCGCAGGTTTGAGGTAATGGCCGACCTTCTTCATTTTAAATACGATCAAAACCCTATTTTTCACTTATTTTCGACCCCATCCAACCTCCAAATAAGCGCCCTAACAGTTCCATAAGGCACAAGAACATAACCAAAGAGGTTTGAGTAAGAACTAACTCCAAAAGGTTGTGCAACTGAAGAAAAGAAGTTATATGGTGTTGGCTTGATGTTGAGGGAAGTTGTAAGCTTAAAGAAGGTGTTGGTGAAGGTCCTCCAAGTTACACAAGGTATGTTTAGCTCCTCTTTACTTGTGCTTTAGTTAATTCTTGTATTGGATGAGTTGTAGAAGTGAAAAGCTACAAGGTATATACTTGGAAGTTGTTTGAAGTGGTGTTACCTTATTGAGGTTGTTTTGAGCTATTTCTAAGACATGTTAGGGCTGGGAATTGTAGAAGTTAACATGGATATGATGTTATGATGCTTGTTTTTATGTCACACTATGTGTTGGGATTGTTGTTGCTATTAGGAATTGAAGAAGAGAAGGAAAGAATAGAGTTTAACTCTAAACCGAACTTGTCGATATATGTGCACACCACTATTGTTTGGTACAATAATACCGAGTTCTATTACGGTCGGGTACGATAACACCGAGCCCTATCATGGTCGGGTACGATATGATGAAAGTATTGCCCCAATGAAAAGCATATATATATATATGTGTGTGTTTTAAAAAGAAAGCATGCATATCATCCTCCCCAAGTGGCATTCAGAGTTACAAATTGTCTTTTTATTTTCCTTCGCTTTGGTTACTGTCTTCATTTATGTTTATCTGCCTTACATACATATTCAGTGCATTCATTCATACTGATGTCTCTTGCGTCTCTTGCTGGGGCACTGCGTTTCATGCCCGCATGTACAAATCGACGGTCAGACGCTCCCCCTGGTAGGTGACTTGATCCAGCAGTTGACTGTCACACTCCTTTCTTTCGGAGCAATCTAGTGTGTTGGTAGGTAATGGTTGATGTACATATATCTATTTTGGATATGGCGGGGTCCTTCTCCGACTGTATCTACTCGATGTGTTTAGAGGCTTGTAGACTGTAGTCTTGTGTTTAGTCGTTTCATATGGCCTTGCAGGCCTTTCAGAGGGTCTATTGCACTTATGACGGCCTTGTCGGTCTTAGTACGTATATATATATATATATATATGTTGAATCTCTTGCAGGTTGTGTCATATTATCGTACAACTATTGATTATAGGCCTTGTCGGCCCAGATCGTGTTATGTATGTTTCAGGTGTCACGACCTGTACGCTCGCGCCGTAAGGCACCGGGTGCCGGCCACACCCGCAAGGTTGAGGTGTGACCAAAATAAACACAGCTAAAAGAGAAGAAACAACAGGTAAAAAATTGCAGAAACTGCAGCTTTAACCGCAAAAAACAGCAGCTAAAAATAGTCAAAAACTGCAGCTGAAAGAGGTCAAAACAGCAGTTAAAAACTACCATCTCCAAAGAAGAAAAAATTGCCAAGACCGTATTTTTTCATGTGGATTTTCATCTGAGTATCCACTTTGGTAAGTTTGTCCTCCCCGCCTATCACTCTATGTAATCTCAATTATCTTCACAAAATGAAAGAAAACCCAACAAATTTAGGTAAAGATTCGTATTACTCGTTGGACTTTATTGAGAAAAAAATAGTGAGAAGACCGTAAGATTGTCAATGTTGTCCTATTTAATGCAGCGAGAGAGCACTACTTAAGTGCGATGTTGTCCCATTAATGCAGCGAGAAAGCACTACCTAAATGTGAGTCGAAAATAATGCAAGTAATTAGGTAAGTTTGTAATAAAGCCATTACTACTAAAAAAGGGTACATTGCACCTGTATAAATACTTTGACTCCCCCATAGTTTCCACAGATAATTTGAAGCTTTTCATGAGAATGGTAAACTTGGCACCACTCTCTTGACAACCAAGCTTTATAAAAGATAGGGCTGCTATGGGTTGATGTATCACAGGTTTTTTTTCTGTACAATATGAGCCTTAGTTGAATTACAGGTATATAATATATAATATCCAAAGAATAGGAAATGCTACGCACCTGAAGCACATTACAAGCACCCTTTAATTCGTCAAATGTTATGCATCTTCAAGCACATTACGCACATTATTCTTATTCCAAGAATAGCTTAGCAGGAAAAGTCATGCAATACCTTTCAAAACCAAGTAAACACCAATAGTACAAGACATAGCAACTAAACCAAGTAATATGACAGTAACTGAAAAGGAAAAATTATCATTAACTTGAAAAGAAAGGGGTTGTAAAAGTTGGACACAGTTAGTTACTATTTGGTCTCAGTAATCAAGTTATTTGATTTATTAACAGAAGTATAAAATAAGAAAAGAGAAGCAAACTGATAACTCAGTAGCCGCTATTGTGGGAATATGTACCGTAAGAATGAATTTTGGACCTAACTCAAACTCAAAAACTAGCTTGTAGGGTGAGGATTGTTCAAATATATACAAATGTTCCTATTTCATTTCCAATGTGAGACTCTTAATAAAACGATGAAAAATCAGTTGGACTTAAAGGTTGTTACATTATACTATTAGGCATCTCAATAACTCTCAAAAAATTTAATCCTGAATACCCCATCTTATTCCATCAAGTTTGATGTAACTTTATTTCACCTCCAAGATGAGATAAATTAGTCCCAGCTATAACCCCACCCCGGGAGAACTTAGTCCGCAAACCAACAAAGTTCATTAGGCTTCTTATTAGTTGGAAGACTTCCAATCATTCTATCATTCTCAGTTGTAGAAGTCGAACCCCTTAAGGTCTATGTCAAGGTGATTAGTTTTGAAGCAAAACTCCAATTTTTTCCTCATTAACAAGTCTAGCCTTATGGTTACACATCTTACTACTGCTTGTCCTATTTCCTAGTATAACAATTAGTCAAATTCATATATAAAATTTACATGAGAAACTTTCAATTAAAAAGAATAAAAAGCAACAACATAGTTTTGTCGAAGCGATAAGAAGTTATAAAGCTTTTCCTCCACTGGTTCCTGTGAATGCTCGAATTATTGAGGAATTTTACAAATCACCTACAGGAAAAGGCTCAAGCGGAAGAACAGATATTAAATATAGCAAGGGAGAAGAGCACATAGAAGCAAAATCAAATAAAAGGAGTCTCAAAATTGCTACAATCCCAAATTATAAGTGTTACTCATATATCAACATGATGAGGGTTGTGTAACTGGTTTGGAACAAACCTACTTATAGTCTCATCTAAAACTTTGTTTTAACTATGGAAAATTATATATTAGATTCACAATTTTCTCAAATACCTTAGGCCAGAAGCATGCAAAATAGAGGAACACAGAGAAGAATAAACAGAGTATTGGATTTAGAAGAGAAAGAAGGCGGTCACTTAATAGCTGTAAAAAATTGGACTCCACGTGTATATATCACATTCAACGTGTATTTGAGAACATCAGCTAAAGTGGGAATCGGAGGGTTTTCCATCAATTCCTGTTAACCGGAAGCTCCTCTATTCCCTCTTATTCATAGTAGTAATATATCTCACTTGATATTATAATTTGATTTAATAAAATAAAAGGATTAAAATATATTTATAGAATATGTGAAAAAAAATTAAAGCCATTAAATAACTTCTCATTGTTATGGAGTGTGAGAAATAAAGTATTAAAACCACTTTATATGAATAAGTGTTTTATCATTTATTTACTGCGCTGCCAAGGGATTTACCATGTAGAATGATAAATGCTTACACATACATATGTCTTTCATATATAACTAATAGTTGTAATTGAAAATGAGTCATCATTATGATGTGTCATAATTAGAAGGATGCCAAAGAGAAATAAGGCCTATAAAGAGGTCTCTCTTCATGCTTTCAGTAAGTGAACATTTGCTCTCCGTCAGCTTTGATCGGTTAAATATACACATAATATACACGTGTATAATTGTGTATATTTGTACTCGGATTTGCTCCTATTTAGACTCTTGGAATTGGCTGTTTAGTCAATGTAATTTATGGTAAATATTTAATATCCTAGTTTAGGTAATGTTGTAATATAATTAGTAGTGTATTACCATAAATGTATAGAATAAGGTTTTAGAAATAGAATAGGAATAAGATTCTCCTATTATGGAAATATGTAACTTGTATATATAGCCTTTCAATTAATGAAAATAATCAAGAGATTATTTCTTTCATGGTATCAAGAGTCTAGGTTTATTTTCTCTCCCAAATTCTCCCAAATTCCGTCGAAATCCCTAGCCAAAATCTAAGATCTTGCTCTCGGGTTTCGTGCTGACGAGAACCTCCTTCTTCCAAAAATTTTCTCCCTAATCCCTCAATCACATATTGTTCTATCAATATGTCTACATCCCGGAATATGTTTCATCTGGCCCTTACAGTTTCTAACTTCAAGAATAACATTCCTCTCGTTCTTAAAATAGAAAACGTTCAATATGCGACGTGGGCCGAACTGTTCAAAATTCACGCACGATCGCATGAAGTCATCCATCACATAATCCCCGCGGCTCCTGAGGATACGGAGGTGCCAAAACGCGAGGATGATCCTAAGTTGTGGACGACTATTGATGCTACCGTCCTTCAGTGGATATATTCCACCATATCTACCGACCTTTTGCAAACAATTATTGAGCCTGACACTACGGCACATGTGAATTGGGATAGACTGCGTTATATATTCCAAGATAATCAAAATTCTAGAGTTGTTACCCTTGAGCAGGATTTCTCCCACGTCAATATGGAAGATTTCCCTAATGTTTCGGCTTATTGTAAAAGATTAAAGGAATTGGCGGACCACCTTCGCAACGTTGGCGCGCCGGTTTCGAACGATCATTTGGTCCTCTAAATGGTTTCTAGCCTCTCTGAGGCCTATAGTGGTGTGGGAACGCTTCTTCAACAAATAATCTGCTTCCGCAATTTTATCAGGCGCGTTCTATGCTTACACTAGAAGAAGCAGGCATGGCAAAATGAGTGGCTACCGGTACTAGTCCCGTAGTCATGATGACCGAGTCCACGGTGTATCCTACCGTTTCGAACAACTCGGGTCAAAACCGCAACAACGGTGGCAACAAAAAGGGTGGAAATAAGAAAAATGGCAAAAACCGCAGCGACAACAACAGCGGCAGCCGGTAGAATGGTGGTGGCGGTGGGGGTCCTCGCGGTGGTCAGCAGCAGCAACAACAGTTATGGGGGCCACAGTGGGCCCCTATGCAGTGGCAGTAGGCCCCACAACAGTAGTTTGGGCCCAGCCAGTTTACCTCCCAGCGACAGTGGATAACCCAGCAACAGTATGGGCCGAGACCGCAAGTAGGGGTGCTTGGGCCTCGGCCCCCACAAGCCCATCACGCAGTGGCACAAACACATACCGACATCGAAGTTGCAATGCACACACTTGGTTTAAATCCACCGGACTAAAATTGGTATATGGACACCGGGGCCACTACCCACATGACATCCGATTCAGGTACGCTCTCATTTTATTCCAATTTGAGCAACCCCTGCGGTATAATTATTGGTAATGGTAATTCTATTCCAATTCGTGGGTATGGACATAAAACGTTGTCTCCCCCCCATCCACCCCTTATCTTGAAAATACCATTCATAGCGACTTATGGACGTCTCCTATTCCTAGTTCTGTGGGTCATCGGTATTATGTTCGGTTTTTGGATGATTATTCTAAATTTCTATGGACGTTTCCAATAGCGAAGAAATCTCAAGTTTTTTCCATCTTCCTAGAATTTAGAGCATTCATCAGAACCCAATTCGACCGTAAAATCAAAAATATTCAGTGTGATAATGGAAAAGAGTATGACAATGGGGTGTTTCGGGAATTCTGTGCTACTAATAGGATAAATTTTCATTTCTCTTGTCCTCATACATCTTCACAAAATGGGAAAGTCGAACGTAAAATTCGTTCCATAAATAACATTATCCGCACTCTATTAATTCATGCTTCCGTACCCCCATATTTTTGGCATCATGCTCTTCAAATGGCTACATATCTACTTAACATAACTCCTTTCAAAGGTTTGACATATTCTTCCCCTCTTCAAATTTTCTATAATAAAATTCCTTCATATTCACATCTTCGGGTTTTGGGGTGTTTGTGTTATCTGTTATTCCCGTCCACCACAATTAACAAACTTCAGGCCCGGTCGACTCCGTGTGTGTTTTTGGGTTTTCCATCTAATCATCGTGGCTACAAATACTTTGATTTATCCTCTAATAAAATCATCATTAATCGCCATGTAATTTTTGATGAATCCCAATTTCCATTTGCTAAAAGACATTCTCCCGTGCCTAGTCGTATAATTTTTTGGATGAACAAATATCCCCGTATATTATTCAGCATTTTTCAGACATCTCCCGCACCCAAAATTCTCCAGCGGGCCCACTACTCGCTGGTCCCACTGGCCCGTCACAGTCCTCTCTGCCCAATTTTATTACTGGGCCAGTTTCAGCAATTGGGCCAGTCCAGCCCAACACTGGAACTGGTCCAGTTTCTGGTTCCAACAATGGTACTACTTCCCGAGTTGGGCCAGCAGGCCCACTACCTACTGGCCAGTCCGTCTCGAGCCCAGCAAATTCCCAAAATCCACTCAATTCTTTCTCGAGTCATAGACCGGTCATTCAGAGTTAGCGGGGTATTGTTACACCTAAAAGACATTTTAATTTACATTCTAATGTCTCTAAATCCCCTTTGCCCTGTAATCCTGTGTCTGCCTTAAACGACCCGAATTGGAAAATTGCTATGACTGATGAATATAGTGCTCTTATTGATAATAAGATGTGGGAGTTGGTGCCCCGTCCATCTGGTATTAATGTTATCAGGTCTATGTTGATTTTTTCTCATAAAGAGAATTCAGATGGTTCATTTGCTCGACATAAGACGCGGCTTGTCGGTGATGGTAAGACTTAGCAGGTTGGTATAGATTGTGGGGAGACATTTAGCCCGGTGGTCAAGCCGGCTACCATTCGCACTGTGCTTAGCTTGACTTTTTTGAAGGCATGGCCGATTCATCAGTTGGATGTCAAGAATGCTTTCCTACATGGTGGTCTTAAGGAAACAGTCTATATGCATCAGCCGATGGGATTCAGGGATCCCAACCATCCTCATCATGTCTGTTTGTTGAAGAAGTCCTTATATGGGCTTAAGCAGTCTCCACGGGCCTGGTATACAAGGTTTGTTGACTATGTTTCAACTATTGGGTTCACTCACAGCAGGTCGGATAATTCCTTATTTATCTACCGTCGTGGTTTGTCCGTAGTCTACATTATGTTATATGTGGACGATATTATCTTGAATGCCTCTTCCGATGCCTTGCGCTAGTCTATCATGACTATGCTCAGCTCCAAGTTTTCTATGAAAGACTTGGGGCCCTTGAGTTATTTTTTGGGGATTGTTGTCACTCGTCATTCCAATGGATTGTTCTTGTCCCAACGGAAGTATGCAGCCGAGATCATCGAGAGTGCTGGGATGTCATCCTGTAAGTCCACTTCCACTCCAGTTGATACCAAGCCCAAGCTTGGTGCCGCGGCCGGCGTCCCTTACAAGGATCCGACCCGCTATCGCAGTCTTGCAGGGGCCCTTCAGTATCTTACCTTTACCAGATCGGATATTACGTATGCTGTCCAGCATGTGTGTTTATTCATGCATGATCCCCGAATTGAGCACATGAATGCACTCAAACGCATCATTCGGTATATTCAGGGTACACTGGACTATGGTTTGCATTTGTATCCTTCATCGACATCCACACTTGTCTCATACACAGATGTTGATTGGGGTGGGTGTCCAGACACCAGACGGTCTATGTCTGGCTACTGTATGTTCCTTGGGAACAACTTGGTCTCCTGGTCTGCGAAGCGTCAGGCGACTCTCTCCCGCTCAAGTGCCGAGGCTGAATATCGAGGGGTAGCCAACGTGGTCTCAGAATCATGTTGGTTATGTAATTTGCTTTTAGAGCTTCATTGTACAATTCAAAAGGCAACATTGGTTTATTGCGATAATATTAGTGTCATTTACCTTTCTGGTAATCCGGTTCAGCACCAACGCACTAAACATATCGAGATGGACATTCACTTTGTCCGTGAAAAGGTTGCTCGGGGTCAGGTACACGTCTGTCATGTCCCGTCAAGATATCAGATTGCAGACATCTTTACGAAGGGTCTTCCCTCGGTCCGTTTTGAAGATTTTAGGGACAGTCTCAGCGTTCGAAGACCGTCCGCTATGACTGTGGGGGTGTGTTAAATATACACAATATACATGTTTATATTGTGTATATTTGTTCTCGGATTTGCTCCTATTCAGACTCTCGGAATTGGCTGTTTAGTCAATGTAATTTATGGTAAATATTTAGTATCCTAGTTTAGGTAATGTTGTAATATAATTAGTAGTGTATTACCGTAATTAGTGTATTACCATAAATGTATAGAATAAGGTTTTAGGAATAGAATAGGAATAAGATTCTCCTATTATGGAAATATGTAACTTGTATATATAGCCTTTCAATTAATGAAAATAATCAAGGGATTATTTCTTTCATGTTCATTAAGAAAAGAAAGTCAAGTAAGCGAAGGTGCTCTGTGTTCTGACAAATTCAGACAAAAATTAATTGCAAAATATCATGAATTCAGGTATATCTTCTTATTTAAAATACTATTTATGAATATATATATATATATATATATATATATATATATATATATATATATATATATATATATATATATATATATAATCATTAAATTACTGATAGGATTTAATGTTTAGATTGTTTTGTTCACAATCTATAATTGGATAAATTCCTTACATATGGTATCAGAACTAAGATATAGAAACGAATGATCATTAAAGTTCCACAATCCTAAATTGCTAATGGGATTTAATATTTATGTTGTTTTGTTCAATCTATAATTGAATAAATTCCTTACATGTGGTATCAGAATTAAGATATAGGAACTAATGATTTTCTTATTAAGATCAACTCTTGTCTAATTTTATGAACCATAAGTAAATAAGGATTTGCAATTACTGTCCTACGATATTACCAACTGCACAAGATAAGCAAATAGAAACACTGATATTTTAAAGTTCTTTTATGGGTTAATGATTACATCTTATGCTTGAAATAAACTCTTTAACGCCATTTGAGTCTAGCTTTAACATGTATAATGTTAAAGTAATGATTTTAATTTAGATGTTCAGTGATTGATGATTTCATTTGGAATCATCGGAATAATAATTCTCTATTTTCCATACATATCCGTGCTTCACTGTTTTGGAATCTCATTATGAATAAATCACATTGACTTTTAATTTATTAAAGTAATGGTAGTAATTTCAAAGAAGTTAAAGCTTTCAAAAAGTTTCAAGGACATTGGTTTGTACATGTGAATGTCTTAGTAATTGTTCGTCCGGACTGTTTCAAGTTATACTTACTGTAAGTATTTTGTAAGACTCGCCCGGTCGTTGAAAGGCTATGCCTTTGTATGTGTATTATAATACTTTTTAACATAGAATCTATATGTTAGACTACGATCATTTAGAGGTGCTTCGCAAAGGCAAGGCCTTAGTTGAAGAATAGGGGTTTGTGGCACCTATTCTTCTTCGAGGTAGGCTACGATTTGGCTTTCTAAACTTCGATAGAAGCATGTAGTGTATATTATTATTGCGGATATTGGGCATAGGGGTCCTACATTAGCAGCTGTGATGAGCGCTTGGGTGGGTACCGGTGTTGAACTGTTTTGATGGGTGTTTGGAGAATCATCCTTAGGGTTGATTTCGACTATTGTTATTTGGGCTTGTCTCCATTAAGTGGGCTTGTCGCCATTCATTGATACTTCTTGTGTTTACTCATCACTTATGCTTCTGATATAAAAGATTAATTATGTGGAATTATGTGGTGTTGATAATTCTGAGGCATGTGTTATTCATCTCTTGGACTTGATTGCATCTCATACTGCATGAATACTTACCTTATTAATATTGCATTCATACAATCATGAAGTGGTATGGAATGATGTGGGTTCAATGAGAGCGGAAAAGAAAGGTAATGATGCTATTATGAGATGGCTTGGAAACACTAAGATGTTGATGATGATTTGATATGACTCAACAAATGAGTCTAGGGCTCTATCCAGAGCGAGGTATTTTCGGTTGGTTATGAGAGGTAAATAGACGTCGCGGGTCCCTCATGGGTCACTTTTATATGGCAAAGACCTATAGAGTATGTATATCGGTTGATGGAAAGGTACCTTGCATTCATTCATAAACGTTGTATTCATAAGAATTTTACTTGATTTTAAATTGTTATCATGATAAAATGATTTTTTATTGGATGTACCCCGTGATTCTGAGTTGCTTAAGTGTTGAACCAACTATGTGATTGAAGGTGAATTGTGTGTATATCAAACTATGTTGTGTTAGAATCATTTGTGTGTCAACTTGATATTTTTGTCCATTACATGTATTTTGTTATTTTCGGTCTATGATGCTTACGCGGATACATTGTGTACTCATACTACACTTGCTGCATTATTTTTGGATGCAGATTCATCGCCGTCGATCATTACTGGACCACGTAGTTGAGTGTGAGCTTGGTAGACTCGAGTATTCGGGGTAAGAGTGCATCTCCTCGGCATGCCCTGGATGCTTCTTCTCTATTTCCCATCTTTATTTGCATTATGAGACAGTTCCAGACTTATTCAGACATTTCTTTTATTTCGCTTTAGTGGCTCTTGTACTGATAGAGTAGATTTTGGGGAAAATGTAATAATTAGATATTCAGTTTGGATTACTTTATTTATATTATGGCAAGATAGTTTTATTAACTATCTCTTCTATTTCTGTTTAAATATCATTTATGTTATTGGTTTTGGGTAGTGGTTTGCCTACATGTGGGAAAAGTGTAGGTGCCACCACAATGCCTGAAAGGGGTCTTCACAAAGTTGGTATCAGAGCTCTAGGTTAAACAGTCTCACAAGTACAAGAGCAATGTCTAGTAGTGTATTGCGTATCGGTCCGGAGACGTCTATACTTATCTTCGAGAGGCAATGGGACATTTAGAACACTTCATTTCTTTTGTGCTAAGTTTGGACAAATTGGTATATGATATTGTTTCCTATTCTTTCACGGATGGTGAGAACTCGTGCGCACGCGGCGAGAGATGAGGAATCGACACTAGCCCCTATGGTGTTCGGTCGTTGTAGAGGTCGAGGACGGGCTAGAGGTAGACCCCGAGCGGCAACACCGGCGAGGGATGGAGCATAGGGAGTCTTCCAAACTCGTGTTAGGTCTTTATACCCCGAGCCGGAGATGGTGCATCAGGATGATCAGTATGAAGAGGAGTTGGGGTCAGCCCATGCTCAGCTGGAGGTTATAGCTACACCTGTTCTACAAGATACTCTGGCATGCATTTTGAATTTGCTTGATGGATTTTCTCAGGCTAGTGTTCTCCTAGTGACTCCAGATGTGTCACAGGGCAGAGGCGGAGGTTAGACCCAGATCAGTTACGTAGTCCAAGGGCACAACCAGTTGTTGCTATGGCACCCCGTATTGATGAGATTCTAGTGCCGGAGTTTGATCTCGGGCCAGTGACTGGAGTTGTTATGACCTGCGAGGAGCGTACGATTTTTGAGCATTTCTCCAACATGAAGCCTCTTACTTTCCATGGTCTGCCTGAGGAGGATGCTTATGAGTTCACCGTGAGTATCCATGAGAGAATCCATACTTTAGGTATTGTTGAGTCACATGAAGTCAATTTTGTTTCTCTTCAGTTAGTGGATGATACGAAACAGTGGTGGAGGTCATTTATTGAGTGTCGGCTAGTAGGATCGCCTCTTTTATATTGGATTAGGTTCTATCAAATCTTCCTTGAGAAGTATGTTCCCTTCAACTTGCGAGTGAGCAAGAGGGATGAGTTCTCCAAATTAGAGCAGATGGGGATGTCAGTTGGAGAGTATGAGGGTCGTTTCCAAGATTTGTGGCGTTATGCAGCACCAGTACTTCCTATTGAGACAGAGCGGATTAGGTGTTTCGTTAAAGGATTTTCTGTTCCACTCAAGCTGGCGACATTGCAGTTGGTAGCCTCTAGGGCTTCATTTCAGTCGGTGTCAGACCATGCCAGGATGGTAGAGTCGATGAGAGGTGGGCTCTATAAGAATGAGTCCGAGCAGAGAGCTCACATGTATGGTTACTATAATGGGTCTTCTTTTCGAGGTTATGTGCAGCTAGGTAAACCCAGCATTCTCACTTAGTCGTCCGGTACAGTCAGCTATTCTGGTTTTAGATGGTTGTTCTGCCAGGCAGAGTTGTTATAGCACAGGGCAGACTTCCAGGGGTTCTTACTCCTGATTCTCATATCGCAGAGGTCAGTCAAATTCTTTTGTGTCCATTCAACAGCCTGGGTCAGTCAAGGCTTGTTATAACTATGGTGATCTTAGGCTCTGCAAGAGGGATTGTCCTAGATGTAGATTCGGTGGAGCTCGGCAGGTTTTCAGAGCTCAGACACCTAGGACTTCAGTGCAGGCATCTAGATGTGGTGGACAGCCTGGCAGAGGGGGTTCCCAGTTGAGTCGTGGTAGTTGTCTGACCGGTAGAGGTAGATCTCAGACAGGTAGAGACAGGGCTCATTTGGGTTGCGGTTTTTATCAGGGCACTCAGCTCGAGGGTGGACGTGCTCACTTCTATACTTTTCCTAGTAGGCGAAAGGCTGAGCATCAGATGCAGTTATTACATGTATCATATTAGTCTGCCATTAGTCTATCTCAGTATTATTTGATCTGAGTTCTACGTTCTCCTATATGTCTACATATTTCTCTGTTGACTTAGATATGTGGTGTGATATACTTGATGTCCATATTCGTGTGTCTACCTAGTGATTCTGTGATAGTAGATCGAGTCTATTGGTCCTGTATGGATACTTACATGGCTTATGATACTTGAGTAGACTTGGTTACATTGGATATGGTATATTTTGATATCATTCTAGGTATGTTTTGGCTATCACTGTACTATGAGATTTTGGATTGTCACTCCAAGATAGTCACCCTAGGGATGCCAAGTATTTCGAAATTGGAATAGGAAAGTGTCACGCTCCAAACTTGGGGAGGCATGGCTAGCACCCGGTGCCTCACTAGGCCTGAGCGTAGGAATATATAGCTTGAATAACTTGAATCTCATGTATAGCTTAGGACAATGAAACAGATCTATAAGTGTGGTATCATAACATGGTCCGACAAGGCCATACACTAAACTGTTTGTAAACAACAATCAACTTAACCAAAGCGGGATCCTCCCACCATATATAAAATAAGTATCGTTATATGGGCTAACAAGGCCACCATACTGATAATACTGGACATACAGAATACGTCTACAAGCCTCTAAGGAGTGACAACTGTACTATGGTCGGGACAGGGCCCTGACCTACCCATCAAAACTATAAACTACTCAAAAGTACTCAGACTCTAGACCTGGCAACTCCAAAAGACATGGAGTTCACCAATCAGCTGAACTCTGAAATGCATACTGTGGAGGCCTATCTAGCCGTCTCTCCGAACCTGCACGCATGAAATACAACGTCCACAACCAAAAAGATGCTAGTATGAAATAATGTACCAAGTATGTAAAGCGGCTAAATAACTGAAACAGTAACATAAGTCTGCTGAACAAGATAAGGTCAGAAGTAACTTGGAATGTACTCGTCTGTCTCTACTCAACTTATCTACATAATATACTTCTCACGTCTATCCGGCCACATGTAGGGCTCGGTGTGTATCTACCCGGCCATAGAGGCTCGATGTCATCTACTCGACCATATAGGCTCGGTGTCGCTCTCAATAACTACCCAATAGCTATCAACTATAGACATATAAAACTATCAACAATTCTACTACGCAATAATTACCTCTAAATACTGAAAGTACTTTCGACAATTGATAAACAATATCATCTCAATGATGTCTAAATAAGAGGCCCAAGCTCATTTCTGAATACATCTTTTATACTTTTCTATCGATACCATTTTAGGTACAGAATAATGCTATAGAAAAAAGGATAGCCATTACATACCTGTGTCGAGTTTCCTAACAATACAATCCACACAGCTCGTCTATCGCTTCAACCTTATATGTCAAGAACTCATCTTCTTCCACTTTGCTTCACTTCGAAGAATGCCCGAATTCAACAACGTGACAAAACAGGACAACGAGATCAAAATAGTGTGCAAAACCCATAGACGTTGTTAACATAACATCACGTTGCTGCTCATGATTTGCTTCTATATATATGTATATATGCTGCCTCCGTTTTGTCTAAACAATATAACTCATTTTAATGACTTAGTGAATTGAACTCTTTACATAAAGTTAGGCAAGTCTCCACTAAATGCTAAATCCTTATATATATATTAATCCTTACTCTACGTATATATATAGTAAGGATTAGTTAGAATTTAGTGGAGACTTGCCTAACTTTCTTTAAAGGTTCAATTCATTAAGTCATTAAAATGAGTTATATTTTTTAGACAAAACGGGGCAGCATATATACATATATATAGAAGCAAATCATGAGCAGCAACGTGATGTTATGTTACCAGCAACATCATTCGATATTTGCATCTATATATATATGTATATATGCTGCCTCCGTTTTGTCTAAAGAATATAACTCATTTTAATGACTTATTGAATTGAACTCTCTAAACAAAGTTAGGCAAGTCTCCACTAAATGCTAACTAATCCTTACTCTACGTACAAGTATTATATATATATATATATAAAACCTTCCATTCATTCTCAAACTATATACATGTTGTCCTTTACACATGTTCTTATTTGGTCCTTCCGTAACCCCTTATGCTTGGTTAATTGTCACCTCCGCCTTATATAATTACTAAATACTAATTAACTTGTTATGTGTCATGTGGAAGTTATCCACCTCATTAGTTATCCATATACATACTAATTAATACCATAAATAATTCCTTACTCTCCTACTTTATTCCAACAGTTAATCAATTACCCACATAATAAATTCTTGCTCCCAAATCATTTAAATAATAAACTAATTTAACACACTTCACATACTCGTTATCATGATCATGTGATATAGCACTAGTCCATAGCCTCTTGTGGCACACATAAATTATTATTCTCAATCACCATCATCACACTAATTATGTTCTAACATATTTCAGAACTTCATCCTTTTATTACAAACGTTGACGAAACTTATTTTCTCCGGTTCGTTTAACCTCTAATCCCATGTAACCTCCTAATCCCATGTAACCTCCTTAAAAATGTTATAAACCTTCTATAATCTCACGAATTATCTTAATCCCTTCAAGTTGATATGTATTTTACTATGACACATCATAATGCTAAAGTACGGAGTGTAACACATTTCCGAGCTTACGTCGGCTAACTTACGATGAAACGTAACGTATGAAAATACGGCATGTAACTTCATCTCCCCTAAGGAAAATTCTTCCTTGAATGTTGGGACTTATTCGCGTACTGTAATACTCTCACGATTCGTCGTCGAACGTCTAAACGCTATTTGCATGATTCACATTAGGAACAATATAATATCTCATTAACAATATTCAATAGTTATATCAACATGATTCATCTTATGAGAGGTATTCTAATTCATGTAATACTTGAAATCCTTTCTCGGTTAACCGTTACTTCAATCATAGATTATATTCTTAAGCATTACTCTCTTATCGATTATCATTTTACTCGTTCTACTATCAGAGCGGCATTCCACCACTTCGAAGCTCTTCTAATCGTAAACCCCTTTGATTTTATTCAGGCTATATCGATCTCTCTATAATTTATGGAAACCGTCAGCTCACTTGCCTTGATTTGCTTAATCCCAAGGTCTTACCTATCCTCGTCATTTCTTTTACCCTTACTTATCTATCTAAAACCTTGTCGGATTACACTTCTTTGGCTTACAACTTACACTTATTTGTTCTTACTATTCGTAACCTTTCACGTAACTTGCTAGAATCATATAAGTTCTTATGTTGTTCTAGAACCTTAAGCGAGACATCACACCGCTCCTAACTTCTCATTACCCTCATAACTAGGCCTTTCTGGCTTCTGAACCCATAAACTAAGAGATATGCTTCTGACAGTACCATTATCATATTTGAATACTGAATCGTGGTACTTTTGGCCCTATCTGAAATCTAGACTATTCACAACCTTCTGTATTTAGATATCTCGTATCTTTTATACCTTTATCTCGTTTACATTTGATCCTTTTACCTTATCATTTAATACATTCATAACTATCATCCCGCATAGGTGGGATTGACATCGATACCATAAAGATGTAATATAATACTTGCACCTCCGCTACATATATAATCTGGTAGAAACTTCACACTGACTCATCACTACGAGTCGAAATCAAGTTCTCATGACTCAGCTCTATTTGACTATCTGGAATATCAAAGAAGGGTAACAGGCTTCTAAATGCCCTGTAGCTTTCTATTTATATACTATGGTACACAACACACTTATAAACAAGACTATACTAGACACAACTTGTAGACTCACTAGGACTGGCCTGCTCTGATACTAAGTTTGTCACGCCCCAAACCTCGGGAGGCGTGGCCGATACCCTGTGCCTCTCTAGGCCCAAGCGTACCAATCTGTAGCTTGTATAACCCGCGTCTCAATGAATAGCTTAGGTCAATGAAATCGATCTATAAGAATGGTATCGTAACATGGACTGATAAGGCCATACACTAAACTTTTTGTAAACAACATAAAACTTAACTAGAGTGGGATCCTCCGGCCAAATATAAAATAAGTATCGCCATACGGGCCGACAAGTCTACCATACTGACACTACTGGACATACAAGATACCTCTACAAGTTTCTAAAGAGTGACAATTGTACTATGGTTGGGACAGGACCCTAACCTACCCATCAAACTATGAACAACTCAAAAGTACTCAAACTTTGGACCTAGCAACTCCGAAAGACATGGAGCTCACCAATCAGCTGAACTCTGAAATGCCTACTATGGAGCCCTATCTAGCCGTCTATCTAAACTTGCACGCATGAAATGCAACGTCCACAACCAAAAAGACGTTAGTACGAAATAATGTACTTAGTATGTAAGGTGGCTAAATAACTGAAACTGTAACATAAGTTTGCTGAACAAGATAAGGTCAGAGGTAACCTGGAATGTACTCGTTTGTCTCTCCTCATCTTATCTACATAATATACTTCTCGCGTCTACCCGACCACATGTCGGGCTCGGTGTGTATTTACCCGGCCGTATAGGCTCGATGTCATCTACCCGGCCATATAGGCTCGATTTCATCCACCCGATCGAATAGGCTCAGTGTCATCTACCTGGCTTTATTGACTCGGTGTCGCTCTAAATAACAACCCAATATATATCAATAATAAACATATAAAACTATCAACAACTCTACTTGCACAACAATTAGCTCTAAATACTGAAAGAACTTTCGATAAGGGACAAACAATGGAATCTCAAGAATGTCTAACTAATAGGCACAAGTTCATTTATGAATACTTATGTTATACTTTTCTATCGATACCATTTTAGGTATGAAATCTTGTTATAGTAAGAAGGGATAGCCATTACATACCTGTGTCGAGTTTCCTAACAATACAATCTACGCAGTTCGTCTAGCGCTTCAACCTTATATGTCAAGAACTCATCTTATTCCACCTTGCTTCACTTTGAAGAAATTTTGGATTCCACAATGCGATAAAACAGGACAACGAGATCGAAATGGTGTGCAAAACCTGTATGTTGTTCTTGACCGAAATTTCCAATGTCGTTGTTGCTCATTATTTGCTTCTATATATACGTATTTATGCTGCCTCCGATTTTTCTAAAGAATATAACTCATTTTAATGACTTAATGAATTGAACTCTTTAAAGAAAGTTAGGAAAGTCTTCACTAAATGCTAACTAATCCTTACTCTACATACAAGTACTACTATATATATAATTATATATATATGTATATTCCTTTACACATGTTCTTATTTGGTCCTTCATTAACACCTTATGCATATTTAATTGCCACCTCCACCTTATATAATTACAAATCACTAATTAACTTGACATGTGTCATGTGGAAGATATCCACCTAATTAGTTATCCATATACATACTAATTAATACTATAAATAATCCCTTACTCTCCCACTTTATTCCAACATTTAATCAATTACCCACATAATAAATTATTGCTCTCAAATCACTTAAATATTTAAATACTTTTAACATACTTTATATACTCGCTATCATAATCATGTGATATAGCACTAGTCCATAGCCTCTTGTGGAACACACAAATTATTATTCACAATCACCATCGTCACACTTATTAAGTTCTAACTTATTTCGGGACTTCATCCTTTTATTCCAAACGTCGACGAAATATATTTTCTGTAGTTCGTTTAACCTCTGATCCCATGTAAAACTCCTAAAAATGTTATAAACCTTCTATAATCTTACGAATGACCTTAATCCCTTCAAGTTGATATGGATTTTACTACAACACATCCTAATGCTAAAGTACAGAGTGTAACACATTCCCGAGCTTACGTCTGCTAACTTACTTACGTAAATAAGGCATGTAAGAAAAATTACTCCAAGACTTGCACCGAAGAAAATTATTTCTTTCCTTCAACCTAGGAAGTTGATAGGTATGGGTTGTTTGGCATACTTGGTGCATATTTGGGATACGAGTGTGGGTACTCCTCCACTTGAGTCTTTCCTATGGTGTGTGAGTTTTCAAAGGTCTTTCTAACAGATTTGCCAGGCATGCCGCCGGATATATATATTAATTTATGCATTAATTTAAAGTCGGGTACTCATCCCATTTCTATTCCACCGTACCAGATGGCTCCGGCGTAGTTGAGCTGAAGGAGCAGTTACAAGATTTTTTTAGCAAAGGTTTCGTATGGCCAAGTGTGTCTCCTTACGGTGCTCATGTACTATTTGTGAAAAAGAAGGATGGTACCATGCGAATTTCTATAAAATATCGGCAATTGAACAAAGTCACCATAAAAAACAAGTATCCAATATATTGCATAGATTATTTGTTCGATCAGCTTCAGGGTTCTTTAGTGTTTTCGAAGATTCATTTGAGGTTTGGATATTATTAGTTGAAGATGAGGGTGGAGTATATTCCCAAGACGACCTTCATGACTTGATATGACCAGTATGAGTTTTTAGTGATAACTTTCAGACTTACTAATGCCCCCGCATCCTTCATAGATTTGATGAATAGGATATTCAAGCATTTGTTATCGTCTTTATTGATGACATTCTAGTTTATTAAAAGAGTAATGAGGTGTAACGACCCGATCGATCATTTTGAGAACTGATTTTCTATTTTGCGTACTGTCTACTCCACAAGATCTGTAGTAATTATTTTGACATGCTTGCTAAAACGGATGTCATTTTGTAACTTTGGGATAAGGATTATGAAAATTCCGGCATTCAATTATTTGGATAAATTGTTTATTTGGGGAAAACGTGCTCTGATTAGCGATTTGAAGATTCTGTTAGATTTGAAATATTTTTTAAGACCTGTAGAAATTGACGGAGCTAATTTTAGAGTTTGTTTGGTTGGTTTTTGATAATTAAATCGGTTTTAGCATTAAATATGCCTATTTATGGTTAAAAGATGGTCACGAGAAGAAATAAGACCCAGATTCAAAATTTATTGTTTCTGTTAGCTTTAACTCAATATTTATGACTTAGTCTAGTCGTTGGTTATCTTCCCAAGAGGTTCATGTGTGATTAAGGTGGTTGGTTGAGAAACTGGCTTTTGAGATGGTTTGGAGTTGACCACGGTCAACATCGGGTCAAGACGGATCCATTTGGGTGTTTTGAGAGTTTGAGCAGCTTCATATGATCATTTGTGACTTGTAGGGACTTTTGGAGTTGGATATGGACTTCGTTTGGTCAAGTTTAGGTGTTTGAGAGGTTGACATAAGTCACACATCTTCGACGCTTCCATGAACCATTATATTCATTTGATATTGGAATTGTGTTTTTATTGTTTGAATAGATGTGTATCAAAATTTGTGTGTCGTAGCAACTTTTTGTCGAATTTGGATATCGTATGAGGAAATTATGATCATTTTAGTGCGGACAACTATTACTGTTTTGGTATGGCCACTGTGACGGATTTCTAGGCACTATAGCGGATTTTGGTCTAGGGTAGCGAAAATCTCTGT
Organism: Anisodus tanguticus; assembly: GCA_034509755.1. Lineage (NCBI taxonomy): Eukaryota > Viridiplantae > Streptophyta > Magnoliopsida > Solanales > Solanaceae > Anisodus > Anisodus tanguticus. The sequence continues at coordinate 22,565,219 of CM067557.1, forward strand.
GTATGAAAAATAAGACTGTGTTCATTTAGTATTTTGAGCATAACTTGAGTTCTAGAGCTCCGATTGAGGTGATTTTTGCGGTGTTGTTCTCGTCTCAACTAGGAGGTAAATATCCAACCTTTATTGTATGCTTATCTAAGATTATTTCCGTTGGTTATCAATTTTTTCCGTATTTGGTTGCAGAAAATAGGGGGTTTTAAATCCTAAGTTAAAATTTGAGTTTTATTCAATTAATTATGGTTGACTTTGAGTAAATTCTAGGTTTTTAGCTTGTTTAAACCTTGGGTAATTTCAATTTTAAACCGGATTTTGCAAGCATTCGATTTATGGGTTTTGACACAAAGAGGGTTTAGACAATGTCATAAAATTGGAGGCTCAATCGGGGTTAGAATTTCATAAAACTTTGGATTATGACTATTTATATTATGGGTAACGTGTTTCTAACTTAAATTTCCAATTTTTCCCTTGTGGGCCCAGTGACACTTTTTGGATTTCGGACTAAAGTATAGCAATACGGGTGTTGTTAGATTCGTATGAAACCGTACCACACTATTTTGATAATATTGAACTCATTTTCTTAATAAATTACAATGTTGACCTTGGGGTCCGGGATGAGGTTTTAGATTTACTTTCGACCCCGAGTTCCTTACAAGACATATTTTGTATCATTAGAATCATGATAATGTAGAATTGGTCCTTATGTGTTGATTTAATGTGTGTGGTAACATAGGAACTTCATGCGCTTGTTTGAACTACGACCGTCCAATATTGTGAAGTCCCAATTTGTTGTTACAGTAATAATAATAATAAAAAAAACCATATGCACATTCCTCCCCCTTGTTCTCCCTCACTTGCACGTCCCCATCCCGTTTAATCTTCCTCAACCTCTTCTCCTTCCACCTCCCACAAGTTACCCACACACAACTCACTATATATTCTATGTGGCACAAAATAAAGCACTTAGCACAAAGAACAAAAATCAGAATAATACCAAGAGAGCAAGAAGGGAAAGGATTAGTTGGAGTTTAAAAGTTCATTTGCAGTACGAAGCAATAAAATGTGAGTTCTCTCACTCATAACTCTTAGTATAATTCTTTATTTTTAAGTTACATTACATATTAGAATATGATCCGGATGTTGAAATAATGATCATGAAATTATTGTTAGTAGGTTATTTGATAACTTGTTTGGGTCATGAAATTTACAATCTGTTTCGCTGAGTTATGCTTGTTAGAATTGGATGAAATTTTACAGGGTTGTACATCTCTCCTTCACGATCTGATTGAACCCAAGAGGAGCTAAAACCAACATACGGTTTGATAGTTATAATAGTTCAAAGTTTCTATCTCAAATCGAATGTAATCCGGAGGGCAGAACGTATAACGGAATAACTGTACATATTGGTGAGGAATCTGAAACGTTATGCTGAATAGAAGTTCTAGATTTATCTGTTATAGATAGTTTGAGACTTTACAGAGATTAATTCACCTCACGGATAAACAATTATGATTGTTTTAAGATTGTGTCTTGTTTTACAAAAACATCTGGCGAAATAGTTTTCTCGGAGTTGTTAAAATAACAGAACTGAATGTTTCGGTAAGGAATCTGAAAGGTTGTGCTGAATAAAACATCTATATTTATCTGTTCTCGATAGTTTGAGACTTTATAGATATTAATCTGACTTACAGATAAAAAGTTACGACTGTCTTAATATTTTGGCCTTTTTACAAAAAAATCATGGCGAGACAATTTTCATAGGGTTGTTCTTGCGTGAATTTGTACTAGTTACACTAAGTATTTCCAGAGGGAACCTGGGATAGTGATAGTATTCCCGTGTTACCTTCAATTTGGCGTAAGAAACACCTTATTTAAAGTTACGGTTCTAGAGGTATAACCCTCACAAGTGGAAAGAGCAAAAAGTTGAAAAAAAGAGTATTGTTTGAATCTTCTGAAATATGAAAATTTATATATATATATATATATATATATATATATGTGTGTGTGTGTGTGTGTGTGTGTGTGTGTGTGTGTGTGAGTGTGTGTAAGTTTAGTCATACATTCGAGATGATAGAAATCTTGGTAAGGTAAATAGTTTTGCTATCGCCTACGGAGCTATTCAAATATACTTGCCTTCGGGGCTTTTCAAATATACTTGACCTCAGGGCTATTCAAATATACTTTCCTTCGGGGCTATTCAAATATACTTTCCTTCGGGGCTACTCAAATATACTTGCCTTCGAGGCTATTCAAATACAGTTGTCTTCGGGGCTATTCAAATACATTTTCCTTCAGGGCTATTCAAATACATTTGCCTTCAGGGCTATTCGAACACACTTGCCTTCAGGGCTATAATTGAAATGCATTGGATCGGGTTGCACACATCTCAACAAATATTTATACTATGTGATATGAGATAAGGTAGGTGTATTGGTTAACTAAGTATTCCCTAGGATGAGTTGGGAGGAGATTTTGTGTGTGTGAATATGTATGGGCTTGTACACCGACAGTATTGAAACCTGTTTTCATGAAATGCTTATTATGTTCATAATATGAATGTGCTTAAAATATTGTGAGGTTGCTTTGAATTGTAGGGCGAGGTTATCACTCAGCCTCAGATGGTAAGGCTGACTCTTTTATTTAACATTATTTTAGAAAAACGCGATAGAGGAAAAGCTCTGCAGCAGGACTAGTGATCGTCCCGTAGCCTTATTGTCCCACCAATCCAGTACTTCAGATTTGGTGAAAGTTGTTCTAGATTAAGTAGGTTTTGAATAACAAGTTTTCGTTATCTCGGGGAATGCCCTACATGAGACTGTTTTCTTTTGAGATTCTGATGTTTTTATTCTATATTTGAACTTCCATCGAGTCTAGAAAATTGGGGATGCTCGAGTATGGGCTCGTGCTTTCATTAAAGAAGTATATGATTATATTAATTCCGCACCTAGATATATATATATAATTTAGGACAAAAAGAAAGAAAATGGTTCACCTGGAAAGGGATGGTCGTCTAGGTGCCATCACGCCCTAAGGGAAGAGTTGAGAAAGGTCGGGGTGTGACAAGTTGGTATCACAGCTAAACCAGGTTAGGAGATTCTAGGAAATTTCTTTGAGTTGGGTGCTTGACCGGTTCGTATTGCGACGGTGTGCGGTGCCTTTGTAATAAGTGAACGGGATAACATCCTAAACATATTCACTTTCTGCATACACTCTTTGTGCCTATCTTGAGTCTTTTCAAAGACTTGGTTCTCGTATTACCTCCTTCAAACGGATTATTAATGAAGATTGTACAACAATAAACTAACTAACAAGTATTTTTTGTAGATATGGTTACAATACGAGTTCCAACAAAGAGGGAAGTGCTCATATAAACGAAAAGGATAATGTGAGCTCAAGAGGAGTTCATGGACCGTAGGATGGACCCAGGAAATGGTGGGACAAAAGTTAGATAGACTTATAGAGTTGATGACAGTGGTAGCCCCGCACATGGTTCAAACAACACCTAGTGTCTCATTGATGGCCCCAACCCAAAACTCACCGGCCAAGGAACCAATTGTGATTACACCACTGACCGAAAATATAGAAGCTCAGGCAGTACCTATGGGTGAATTTTATGAGAAGAAGGGAACCTATCTACTCAGGGAAGGACTCCAAGTTTGACCAGATAGTGTTCCTCGATGAGTTAGAAGACCTAATGTTTACCCTAGGATATGTGGGGATGCATGGCGTCAATTTGGTAAGCACACATTTAGTGGATGACGCAGGGGTATGGTGGAGGAATTTTAGGAGAAATATTTCGCCGATGTTACCACCAATGACGTGGGGGGAGTTTAGAGCAGTATTTATTGAAAAGTATATGCCTAACACCCGAAAAGATGCGCTTAGATGTGAGTTTTAACAGTTGAAACAAGGGGACCATAGTGTGCAAGAACACGATACCCAATTCATGAGATTGTCGGCATACAATCCACACATTGTTCCTACGGAAATGGAGAAGGTCAAAAGGTTTGTTGAGGGTTTAACCATGAACTTGGCAGAGAAGGTAGTAGCATTATCCCATGATCGGACTTACCTTCAGATCGTCGACATAGCAATGGGGGTAGAAGGTTATGCTAAAGCAAAAAAGAGAGAATTTGCAGAAGAGGTTTTGATCGTCAGAATCCTATAATTAGAATCAAAACCAGAGGCAAGAAGATAGTAGGGGTTTTTCAAAACCGAGCCAGTCAGTAGGCCAGTCTCATTATAGGCCCCAAGAGCATAAATGGTTCAATCATCAAGGTAGCAATGCCAAGGCCACTAACCCCAACGCAGGGAGTGACAAACCGGTCTGTAAGGTTTTTCAAAAGAGACATTTTGGAGAATGCAGGTTCTCACAGAGAGGTAGTTACAACTGTGGAGAACCAGACCACTATGCCAGGGATTGTAAGAAGAGAACCCAAACTTAGTTTTCTCATAGGAGGTCAGAAGCGACCACAGTTGCCCACAAGGTAAATCAGGGCAACCAGTCCCGACAGAGTCAAGGAGGTCAATAGTCCAACAATCCTAACCGACTCTACGCTTTGCCCCAGAGAAATAAGGTAGAGGCATCTAATGCGGTGGTCACATGTATTTTGTTGGTCTCAAGTATTCCTGCACTTGTATTATATGATCCTAGCTCTACATTTTCGTATATGTCAATGGGTTTTTGCTAAGAATCTACATGTGGAACCTTCCTATTTAAGTGAACCCTTTGAGGTCATGACGCCAGTGGGAGCCTCAATTTGGGCCTCTCGGTTTATTAAAATTTTTCCATTAGAAGTAAATGGTAGAGAAACAATAGCAGACTTAGTATTACTTGATATGGTAGACTTTGACATTCTTTTGGGTATGGATTGGCTATCAGCATGTTATGCCACGTTGGATTGCCGGCAAAAGGTTATAAAATTATTTTTCCCGGGGAACCAGAAGTTTTTATAAGGGGTAGGATTGGGACACCCTTGAGTCGGCTTATTTCCTACCTTAGGGCTCAAAATTTATTAAGAGGTCACGAAGTGGAATACTTTTACCTTGCTAATTTAGTGGATACCCAAGAAGAGTCCCCAAAGGTGCATATTGTCCCAATTGTTCGAAATTTTCCTGAGGTGTTCCCTGAAGATCTTCCAGGCCTTCATCCGGATAGAGAAGTAGAGTTCGCTATAGAATTAATTCTGGGTACAAGTCTCATGTCCATTCCTCCATATCGAATGGCCCCAACTGAATTGACAGAGTTAAAAGAACAATTGAAAGATCTTCTTGTTAAGGGTTTTATAAGGCCTAGTGTTTCCCCCTAGGGCGCACCAGTCCTTTTTGTGAAGAAGAAAGACGGTTCACTCCGAATATGCATCGATTATCGACAACTCAATAAGGTCACGATCAAGAACCGATATCCGTTACCAAGAATCAATGATCTTTTTGGCCAACTTTAAGGAGCCAACTATTTTTCCAATACTGACCTCCGTTCGGGATATCATCAGCTGGAAATAAATCCGGATGATATATCTAAAATAGCCTTTAGAACCCGATAAGGCCATTATGAGTTCTTAGTCATGTCATTCGGGTTAACCAATGCCCCAACAACTTTATGGATCGCATGAACAGAATATTCAAACCATTCTTAGATTTGTTCGTGATTGTATTCATAGATGATATTCTAATTTACAGCAAGAGTTTTGAAGTATATGAAGAGCATCTGAGGGTAGTGCTTCAAGTCTTAAAACAGGAGAAACTGTATGCTAAATTTTCAAAGTGTGAATTTTGGTTGGAAAAGGTAGCCTTCTTAGGCCATGTTGTGTCAGGGGATAGAATTATGGTAGACCCCCAAAAGATAGAAGCAGTGAAGAACTGACCAAGACCTACCACTTCGACAGACGTTAGAAGTTTCTTGGGTTTGGCTGGGTATTATAGAATATTTGTAGAAGGTTTCTCTAGTCTTGCTGCTCCCTTGACCCGATTGACTCAGAAGTCGGTTAAGAAACAGTGGTCAGAAGCATGTGAAACAAGTTTTTTTCAGAAACTGAAGGAGTTGTTGACTATTGCACCAGTCCTAACCTTACCATCGGGACAAGAAGGGTTCACAGTCTATTGTGATGCCTCTAAGGTTGGGTTAGGATTATTCTTGATGCGGTTTGGAAAATTGATTGCGTATGCATCTCGACAATTAAAGATACATGAGAAGAATTATCCAACTCATGACTTGGAATTGGCTGCGCTAGTGTTCTCTTTACGAATATGGAGACATTGTTTGTATGGGGTGCATGTAGATATATTTACAGATCACAGGAGTTTACTGTACATAACCACGCAAAAGTATCTGAATCTTCGACAAAAGAGATGATTAGAGTTGCTTAAGGATTATGACCTTAGCACTCTTTACCATCCTGGAAAAGCTAACGTAGTGGCCAACGCACTCATTAGGAGATCAATGGGCAACTTGTCTCACTTGACAATACAAAAGAGAGATATTATAAGTGAGGTACAAAAATTGGAAACCTCGAGGTTAGTTTAACCGAGGTCGGTGAAGGCAGGGTGGCGGTGCATGATACCTCTCAATCTGCCTTAGCTTCGGAAATAAAAAAAAGTTAGTTTGAGGATACTAGTTTGTTAAGTTTTGGGAGAGGATTCAACAGGAAAACTTTCACAGTTTACATTAGGAGAAAATGATAGTACCCTTTGGTATAAGGGTAGGTTATGTGTTCCTAAGGTATGGGATCTAAGAAGAAAGATCTTAGATGAGGGGCACAATACAAGGTATTTCATTCTTCCAGGATCAACAAAAATGTATCAAGATCTCAAGGCAAATTACTGGTGGGACGGCATGAAGAGGGATGTTGCAGAGTTTGTTGAAAGATGCCTTATGTGTCAGCAGGTAAAATCTAAACATCAAAAATCTGGCAGGCTACTTCAGGACATTGGTATCCCCATGTGGAAATGAGAGGCGATTCATATGGATTTTTTGACTGGTCTACCGAAAACTCGAGAAGGATATGATTCTATCTGGGTTATTGTAGATCGGCTTACAAAGTCAGCCCATTTCCTACCGGTCAAGAGTACATATCGGGTGCCGCAGTATGCGTAGATTTATTTAAAGGAAATAGTGAGGTTACACGGGATTCTATTACAAATTATTTCGGATAGGGGTTCCCAGTTCACCTCACACTTTTGGCAAAGTTTCTAGTAGGGCCTCGGGACAAAGGTCAAGTTGAGTACGGCTTTCCATCCGCAAACCGACAGACAAGCTGAACGAACAATTCAAACATTAGAGGACATGTTGCGGTCTTGTATGTTGGACTTTCGGGGCAACTGGTTGGACCATCTATGTCTAATTGAGTTCGCCTACAATAACAATTTTCATTCTAGCATACAGATGGCTCCGTTCGAAGCCTTCTATGGAAGAAAATGTAGATCCCCACTAGGATCGTTCGAAGTGGGTGAGACGCAACTGTTTAGACCCGAAGCCATTCAAGAAACAAATGACAAAGTGCAGATAATTCGGGAGCGAATCAAAACAGCTCATAGTCACCATAAGTCTTATGCGGACCATCGCAACAGAGATCTCGAATTTCAAGAAGGGGAGAAAGTATTTTTAAAAGTCTCTCCAATGAAGGGATTGATGCGATTTGACAAGAAAGTCAAGTTGAGCCCAAGGTTTATTGGACCATATGAGGTCTTACGAAGAGTGAGGAATGTGGTTTATGAACTAGCCCTTCCACAAGAATTAGAAGCGGTGCATATGGTGTTCCATGTGTCAATGTTACAGAAATACTTACACGATCTAGGTCACGTCATCCGACCCCAGGAGATAGTCCTGAATGAAAAGCTTCAATACAAGGAAATTCTGGTAGAAATACTGGATAGACAGGTTAAACGCCTCAGGAATAAAGATATTGCTTCTGTGAAGGTCTTGTGGAGAAATCACTCCACAAAAGAAGCCACATGTGAAGCTGAAGGTGGGATGAAAGTCAAATATCCATTCCTATTTGAGTAAGGTAATAAAATGTGTTAAGTTGTGTTTCGTATGTGTGCAGTTTGTGTGTCTATGTGCTTGTGTTATGATTTTATTAACATTCGAGGGCGAATGTTGTTTAAGGAGGGGAGAATGTGAAGTCCCAATTTGTTGTTATAATAATAATAATAATAATAATAATAATAATAATAATAATAATAATAATAATAATAATAATAATAATAATAATAATAATAATAATAATAATAATAGGAATAAAAACCATCTGCACATTCCTCCCCCCTTGTTCTCCATCACTTGCACGTCCCCCTCCCCTTTAATCTTCCTCAACCTCTTCTCTTTCCACCTCCCATAAGTTACACACACACAACTCACTGTATATTCTACATTGCACAAAAGAAAGAACTTAGCACAGAGTACAAAAATCAGAACAATACCAAGAGAGCAAGAAGGGAAAGGATTAGTTGGAGTTTGAAAGTTCATTTGCAGTACGAAGCAACAAAAGGTGAGTTCTATCACTCATAAATCTTAGTATAGTCCCTTATTTTTATGTTACATTACATATTATAATATGATCCGGATGTTGAAAGAATGATCATGAAATTATTGTTAGTAGGTTATTTGATAACTAGTTTAGGTCATGAAATTTACAATCTATTTCGTTGAGTTATGTTTGTTATAATTGGATGAAATTTTATAGGATTGTACATATATCCTTCACGATCAGATTGACCCCAAGCGGGACTAAAACCAACATACGGTTTGAGAGTTATCGCTGTTCAAAGTTTCTGCCTCAGATCGAATGAAATCCGAAGGCCAGAACATGTAACGGAATAACTGTACATATTGGTGAGGAATATGAAACGTTATGCTGAATAAAAATTCTAGATTTCTCTGTTAGACAGTTTGATACTTTACAGAGGTTAATCCGACTTACGGATAAAACGTTATGACTGTTTTAAGATTCTGTCTTGATATACAAAAAATCTGGCGAAATAGTTTTCTGAGAGTTGTTAAAATAACAGAACTGAATGTGTCGGTGAGGAATCAGAAATGTTGTGCTGAATAAAATATCTATATTTTGTATGTTCTCGACAGTTTGAGACTTTACAGAGATTAATCCGACTTACGGATAAAAAGTTATGACTATCTTAAGATTTTAACCTTTTTACAAAAAGAATCCTGGCGAGACAATTTTCATAGGGTTGTTCTTGCATGAATTTGTACAAGTTACACTAAGTATTTCCAGAGGGAACTTGGGATAGTGATAAACCCTCACAAGTGGGAAGAACAAAAAGTTGAAAAAAGGAACATTATTTGAATCTTCTGAAATATGACAATTTATATATATATATATATATATATATATATATGTGTGTGTGTGTGTGTGAGTGTATATAAGTTTAGTCATATATTTGAGATGATAGAAATATTGATAAGGTAAATAGTTTTGCTATCACCTATGGGGCTATTCAAATATACTTGCCTTCGGGGCTATTCAAATATACTTGCCTTTGGGGCTATTCAAATATACTTACCTTCGGGGCTATTCAAATATACTTACCTTCGGGGCTATCCAAATACATTTGCCTTCGAGACTATTCAAACACACTTGCCTTCAGGGCTATAATTGAAATGCATTGGATTGGGTTGCACACATCGCAACAAATATTTATAATATGTGATATGAGATAAGGTAGGTGTACTGGTTAACTAAGTATTTTCTAGGACGAGTTGGGAGGATATTTTGTGTGTGTGAGTATGTATGGGCTTGTACACCGACAGTGTTGAAACCTATTTTCATGAAATGCTTATTATGTTCATAATATGAATGTACTTAAAATATTGTGAGGTTTCTTTGAATTGTAGGGCGAGGTTATCACTCAACCTTGGATGGTAGGGCTGACTCTTTTGTTTAACACTGTTTCAGGAAAGCACGATAGAGGAAAAACTCTGCAACAGGGCTAGAGATCGTCCCGCAGCCTTATTGTCCCACCAATCCAGTACTTCGGATTTGGTGAAAGTTGTTCTAGATTAAGTAGGTTTGAAGAACCAAGTTTTCGTTATCTCGGGGAATGCCCCACATGAGACTATTTTCTTTTGTGATTCGGATATTTTTATTTTGTATTTGAACTTCCATCGAGTCTAGAAATTTGGAGATGCTCGAGTATGGGCTCGTGCTTTCATTAAAGAAGTATATTATTGTATTATTTCCACACCTAGATATATGTATAATTTAGGACAAAAATAAAGAAAATGGTTCATCTGGAAAGGGATGGTCGTCCAGGTGCCATCACACCCTAAGGGAAGACTTGAGAAAAGTCGGGGTGTGACAGATATTTGCTCGGGATGACTTTTGGAGTAGGAGTTCATTGTTCCTGCTCGGCTACTAGGTAGGTTACAGCTTACCTTATGCTTAGACTTCGGTTAGCAAAACATATGTAGAGTTAGTGATTGTTGGAGAAAGCATGTTACGCCTTTGGGTATGAAATTAGGATGGAGTACTTAGGTTGGTATTTTTGCTTGATTGTGGTTGTTTCCTTACTTGATCTAGTGTCTCGTCTCCATATGTATGATACTAGACTTGACCGTATATAGGGGAAGGATTGATTCCTTCGTGTCATGATGATTATGTGTCTATGCATGGCACGATTGGCTTGATATATTCTCATTGGCATTAATATCATTCATACATTTGGATTGGGTTGTGCGCCGCAACATATATATATATATATATATATTGGATCGGGATGCATCTTCCGCACCATATATGCATATATTAAATTGGGTTAAACACATTCCACAACATATATACATATATTGGATCGGGTTGCACGTTCCGCAACATATACATATATTGGACCGTGTTGCATGTTCCACAATATATACTTATATTCGATCGGGTTGTACGTTGCAGCAGGTACATGGACTTTATGGGTCCCCTATGGGTCATGACTAACTAGGCGTAGAGGTATTCCGCCAGAAGCGTGTGTTTATCATTGCATTGTATATGAATCCATATTCATATATTCATATTTATTGGATTCGGACTTGGTATTTGTAGTTGTGGTGCTATTCTTGGACTGTGTAATCTTTATATCTGATTGTGAGCATGCCTATCTTTTAGTCTCTTACTTTATATATGTTAACTAACTGTTGTCGGCCTATGATACTTACATGTACATAGTGTTTATACTGATACTACCTTATTGCATTATTTTATGAGTGTAGAGTATGTGACAATGTCTACTTTCTCTCCACATGAATGATTCCCGTGGCTTTGCTGATGAGCATCTAGGGTGAGCACATGGATGGATCCGCAACCTAGATGTCTCTTTTTAGTTACTTGTCTTTTTCTGCTATTCCGAGATAGTATTCTACTTTTTAGACTATGTATTCATATTCGGACTTGTAGTTATATAGTAGTGGCTCTTGTACGACCTTAGACTAGATTCCTTGGGATTGTTGTATTTCTTCCTCACTATTTCCTTATCTATCGTAGACTTATTATGTATATTTGTTAGTTGGGTTCTGTTTTGTCATTGATTGAGTTGTGATTAAGGGATGGGTTTGCCTTCTAGGTGGGAAAGGGGTTGCCCATGCATTCCTTCATTTGGGATGTGAAAAGTTGGTATCAAAGCCCTAGGTTATCGGGTCTATAAGTATAATAGCAATGTCTAGTAAAGTCCTACTTATGGGTATGTTGCGCACCACACTTATAATTGAGAGGTTATAGGACATCTACAAAAACAATGTTCGTTCATTCCTTTTGTGCTACTTCATTCAAATTAGTATTTGGTCTATTCCAATTGGTATCTAAAACTTCTTCACCTTTTCTATCCTTTTGCAAGTAGTCAAATTTGTAGTGTACCGGGTGCGAGAAGAAGGGATGCTGCTATTGATGGTACTTAGTGGATGTATACTTTTCATCGCTTTTGTCCGTCAAGTTTGAAAAAGAGGCATCATATAAGGAATTGGAAAAGACTACTTGAGAAAGCGTCGATCATCTATTCCCAAGTGGTTTGTTCGATACAGCGTAGGTGCTTTCTATAATCAATAAGAAGAGAGCAGGTGACAGGAATCCTCTGAGGTCAGCTGAACAGGCTGACAGTCGGCAGAAAATGTTGAGCAAAGCTATTGGCCTGCCTGATCTGAATCCCCACCCAATCGCCCTGGCGTATGTTTCTGAATTAGAAAAGAAAGATCCCAAGCTTATGCTGAATTAAGAGTGGACTTGCCTTGGTCTTCTGTGAGTTCCAGAGATTCAGATCAAAGAGGGAGATTGTATGATCGGCATGTCTTCAATGGTTGGTTCTCAGAAGTGGGGAAAGTGTAATTATTACTTAACAATAAGGGTTGCTCGGGTGTATTTGGAGTGGGAAAGTTTCAGCATCATCAAGGTTTAGTATGATAGTTTTGTGGCACAAGTGCATCAATGGCAAGTCAATAATTCAGCAATGGAAGAGTATATATGTCGATATCTGAAGACAAGTGTAAACTTGGAAAAGATCATTTGATTTGACAAAGAGGACAGTGACCGTGCTAAGACTGCGAAGAGAAGTTGGGAACATGGACTTGAAGGCGACCTCTTGGTAATAAGGTGTGAGGAAGTAAGACTTCTTGTGGCCGAATGGTAGGAGTACCTATTTTTCCTATAGGACAGAGGCGTAAAGAAGATAATTTGGATGGATCTATCTCTGCTATAGAAAGGAAACAATTGGTATCTGAAGTATTTTTTGGAATAAGTTGCAAGGTGTACATGAGCGGATGACGTATAGGCTATGAAATGTTGAGTTGGCTTTGATTTGACAGTATTGTGATAGCATAGTAGAATTAGTGGTTGTGATTTCTTTCAGGAAATGGTTTTTGATTTAAATCAGGTGGCAATGTTAATCGTGATGAGTGAATCTTAGTGGAATAGACAATCGCATTTCTTCACCTAAAAAGTGTGTTTGTGGGTTTACTTGGCATTTTTTACGTTAGTGATGATAGGAGATTGTTGAAACCAAGAGATTGTTGATTTGTGAGTATTTCACAGTTGTTTAGTATTGAGTGGGTGTGAAAGTCATTTATGCGTTGGTATGTTATACTCGTCGTAGGCTAATAGGAGCCACATATTAACTAATAGGAATAACTCTTGTGCTAGACAAGTGTGGAGGTATATTCAAAGGATTACCGGGTGTTACATCTAGTTTTTGGATATGATTTGTGGGCATTGGTCTGTAAAGGTTAATAATTGAGAAGTTCTATAATTACTGGTATAATGACTTTGGAGTTAACCGAAGGATAAGGAAAAATTGCACGGTTAGTTGGATGTGTATGGATCGGCAAAATAAGGTAAAGGTTTGTTCTTCACATATGAGCATAATTTAAGGACTATCGAATAAGGTGTTGGTCAATTGGGGTTATTTACAATAACATATTGATGACAATGTGATTGATGCTAGGGGTGAAGCTTTTCAGATATCGATGATCAGGTAAGTGAACTTATATAACCAATATAGAAGAAGGATTATTTTGGTTAGGAAATTTTGGCAAAGGTACTTCAATGAAATAATATGAGAATGTTAGCAGGTTTTAGCAGTGATCGGTCATTAGTGGTGGTTATGATATGAATAAAAGGTGTGAATTGAGAAATTAAGATAAGTTGGAATGAGTAAGGTATCTCTTTGGGTGAAATTATTAGTATGCTCGGAGGAGTAGGTCTATGGTAATTAACTAAGTGTTATGATGAATATTCCATGGGGTTGTGATTGGCGACTGGTGGAAGACTATATTGAAGCATTGTTGATTAATAGCATGGGGGAGTATTTCAGGTAGTAAAAACATAGAGGTAACTGCGTAAGGTAAGGTGCATAGATCGTATAGTAGATGCATTAGGATTTGGTCAAGCGCGAGGTTGTAGGATTTGATGCCTTCTGGATGATAAAAGATAGTGAGGTCTTATTATTTACAGACTCGATGGGTGAAGGTGTAGTAAATGAGGCCGCTGGCTTTGCATTGAGATGTTTGAAGTTGTTGGCTAGTTAAGAGAAAGTAAAAGGAGGATTTTATGTATTTAGAGTTCGCGGGTCGTATTATACTATGTATCAGGTGGAAGTTGAGAAATATAAAAGTTACAATCAAAGGTACAGGTCTTCGGTACTAAGTTAATGACTAGGATAGAATCCACCCTTTGGAGTCGTGGGTGATGGCACATGATTGATTACTCATTAGAAAAATGATGGAATAGGTCACCGCATGCTAATAGGAAGCCTATCGGTAATGTATGGAGTCAATTCATATGACTATCGATGATTTAGAGTTCAGCATTTTATTCAGAGTTAGATTTGTTCATTTAGACTGGGTGGCCTGTGTTTATATTTCCTGAAGGACTTATATTATTCTAATAAACCATCGATAAGGGTTTGATGGATTTCATTTCAGAATGAAGGTATGAAAGTGTTACCGGTTCTCATTGAAGTTTACAAGTAGGATTCATGATATTTTTTGGATGGCAATGATTCAGACAGTTCTAATGGTTTACACAAGTACTTGGAGATGTATTGAGGAGGTACAAATGGTTATGGGAAGTATGTAGAGTGATCAGTTGATTTTTCTACGGATCTGGCACAGTAAGGTAATCAGTAGGTATGCTTATAGTGTGGTAATTTTGAGATTCGAGGAAAATTGGACTTGTGACGTGTGTGTGTGTGTGTGCATTTCTAAGGGATTATTTGCAATGAGAACCTTGATGGTTGAGAAAGAAGGCCAGTGGAATCAGACCATATTATCAGGAACATGTTGGATTTTGGTTGTGAGTGACTACAACTAAGGGATGATGGTGATTATAGTGATAATTGCAGATTCAATCGGACGCGTAAAGAGGTCAAGTGGTGATCAAATCAAAGAATTCGAGTAGAGACAGTTCAAATATATAGGAATCAACGGTTGATGGAATTTCGAGTATGGAAAGGTGGAAATTTGAGTCATTGAATTAAGTTAGAGGAAGTTGCGACTGATAACGTAAACAAGCTATACTATTGGCTTATTTCTTGCCCATGAAGTCTTTCATGAGGTTTATAATAGATATTCCTTAGTTGTCATCAGCGTTCGTACTCTTCTTTATCATTCGAGGATGAACTATGGTTTAATTGGTATCTGATGTAATAACCCGACGGGTACATAGTATTTGTACTGATACTACCTTGTTGCATTCTTTTATGAGTTCAGAGTACGTTATAGGATCTAATTCCTCTCCTCGTGACTGATTCCCGGGGGTTTGCTGACGAGTATCTAGGGTGAGCACGTGGATGGATCCGCATCCCGGATGTCTCTCTTTATCTACTTGTCTTATTTTGCTATTCTGAGACAGTATTCAACTTTTCAGATTATGTATACATATTCATACTTATAGTTATGTAGTAGTGGCTCATGTACGGCCTTACACTAGATTTATTGGGATTGTTGTATTTCTTCTGTACTATTTCATTATCTATCCTAGACTTATTGTGTATATTTGCCGGTTGGGTTCTGCTTTGTCATTGATTGAGTTGTGATTAAGGGATGGGTTGGACTACCATATGGAAAAGGGGTAGGCGCATACGCATTCCTCGATTTGGTATGTGACATGAGGACCACGAAAAGCATTTGAGAATGGTTCTTGGTTTATTGAAGGAGAAAGAGTTGTATGTCAAGTTTTCAAAATGTGAATTTTGGTTTAGTTCTGTGGTATTTCTGGGGCAAGTGGTGTCGAATGAGGGTATTGTCGTAGATTCGAAGAAGATAGAGACATTCATAGATTGGTCTAGGCCTACTTTGGTATCCGAGATTCAGAGTTTCATGGGTTTCTTGAGTTATTATTGTCTGTTCATCAAAGGGTTCTCATCTATTGCTTCTCATTTAACTTAGTTGACTCAGAAAGATATACCTTTTTAGTGGTCGATGAACATGAGGAGAGCTTCCAAAAGCTTAAGTCAATTTTTACCTCAACCTCGATTTTGGCCCTACCTATAGACGGAGAGGACTTCACTATCTATTGTGATGCTTCGAGGATCAACTTGGGTTGTATGTTGACGCAAGAGGACAAATTAATGGCATATGCATCGAGGCAATTAAAGGTCCACAAGAAGAACTACCCCACTCATGACTTAGAGTTGGCAACGGTGTTCTTTACATTAAATATTTAGAGGCACTATCTATATGGAGTTGATTATGAGGTATTCACCTATCACTGCGGCCTTCGGCATGTGTACAGTCAGTGGGATTTGAATTGTAGACAGCGCAGGTGGTTGGAGTTGCTCAAAGATAATGATATCACTATTTTGTACCATCCAGGAAAGACCAATGTGGTTACGGATGCCTTGAGATTAAATGAAATGAGTATGGGGAGCTTGGCGCGTTTGATTGTTGATGAGCGTCCTTTGGCATTAAAGGTTCAGTCCTTAACCAACAACTTTGTGAGACTTGATATTTTAAATCTGGGTAGGATTTTGGCTTGTGTAGAGGCGAGGTCATCTCTATTAGAGCAAATCAAGGCCCAATAGTTTGATGATGAGAAATTATGTAAGATCAGGGATAAGGTATTGCCAGGGAAAGCCAAGTAGGTTATGCTTGATAGTGACGGAGTGTTGAGGATCAAGGGGAGAGTGTGTGTTCCTTTTGTTGGAGGTTTGATGAGATTGATGATGGAGGAGGCTTACAATTCTAGGTATTCTATTCATCTGGGTGCAGAAAAGATGTATCTTGATTTGAAGCAGAACTATTGGTGGGGTAAGAGGAAGAGGGACATCATTGAGTTTGTGTCTCAGTGTTTGAATTGCTAGCAGGTTAAGTATAAGCATAAAAAACTAGGTGGTTTGACTCAAATGATGCTTATACCTGAGTAGAAATGGGATAGGATAGCTGTGGATTTTATAGTTGGGTGATGGAAGACTTTGGGCAAGTTTGATGTCATTTGGATCATTGTGGATAGGTTTACCGAGTCTTCACACTTTATTCCGATCTAGACGAACTACAATTCTGAGAAATTGGCCAAGATTTATATTAGACAGATTGTTTGACTATATGAGGTGCTTATTTCTATTATTTCGGACCGAGGTACTCATTTTACTTCTCATTTCTGGAGAATGATGCAAAAGGAGTTGTGTACTCGATTAGATCTCAACACTGCATTTCACCCTCAGATGGATGGTCAGCTCGAGCAGACAATTCAAATTTGGAGGATATGCTACGGTCTTGCGTGATTGATTTTGATGGTCTTTGGGATCAATTCTTACCCTTGGCAGATTTTGCTTACAACAATTATCACTCTAGCATTAAAATGGTGCCATTTGTGGCTTTATATGGTAGGAGATGTCATTCTCCGATTGGGTGGTTTGATGCATTTGAGATGAGGCCATGGCGTACCGATTTGTTGAGAACTACTTAGAGAAAGTGAAGATGATCCGGATAAGTTCTTAGCGGCTCAAAGTAGACAAAGGGAGTATACGAACCGAAAGGGTTGAGATATCGAGTTCATGGTTAGTGACAGAGTTCTATTGAATGTCTCATCTATGAAAGGCGTGATGAGATTTGTCTAGAGAGGGAAGTTGAGTCCGAGGTATATCGGGCCATTTGAGATTCTTCAGAGGGTTAGAGAGGTGGCATATGAGTTGTCTTTGCCACCAGGATTTTCAGGTGTTCATACGGTATTTTATGTTTCCATGTTGAAGTACCACGTTGATGGGTCCTTCATTATTCAATGGGACTCCGTATTGCTTGATTAGAATTTAATGTTCGAAGAAAATCCTATGGCCATTCTGGACAAGCCGAATAGAAAATTGAGATCAAAGAGATTACTTCTTTGAAGGTGCAATAGAGGCACCGCCCTGTTGAGGAGGCTACTTAGAAGACCCGGATGATATGCTGAGTAGATGCCCCCACTTGATAACTGATTCTGGTATGTTTCCCCTTCTGTTTCTCTCCGTTCAAGGATGAACATTTATTTAATTAGTATATCATCTAATGACTGGTCCGGTTGTTTTTAGCTACATACCTTTATTTGACAAAATTACACTTCCCGTAGACTCTATGTGGGGTTTATGACTTGTGGGGATGGGTTGCACGGTTCTCGAGGTGCTTGTAGATATACTTCAGAAGAACAACCTAAGTTTGATAAATTTGAAATGAACTAGTTGACCCGCAGTTGACTTTTGAGTATATGGGTCCATTTTTGGTAGGTCTAGAACATCATTTGTGGCTTTGTCAAGTCTTTGGCTAGCTTTCCGAGGTATACGGATGCGTTTGTAGCATCATTTACACTTGGGTATCATGTTTTGTTTTTATCCGGGAGGTCTCGGGTGAGTTTTGGGTGTTTGGTGGAAGTTTGGAGATTTTGTGTAGTTGCTGGTTTCGGGTGTGCCGCACCAGTGAACTAGTGGTTGCTTTTGCGGAGCCGTTTCTGCGGAAGTTCGTCCGCAAATGCGAGGCTTTGGAGGAATTGGGAAGTTTGCGTTTGCGGCACTTGAGGCTCAGAGGTGATCCGCCTCTGCGGAATTTTACCTGCTTCTGCGGAAAAATGCTTTTGCGTCAGTATTTTGGCAGAAGTGAGCCACTTCTGTGAGGTCGATTCCGCATAAGCAAAATCACAACATTAGACCTAGAGTTAAAAGCCCCATTTCGAAGTCACTTTCCTGATTCGATCTTTTGAGACTTAAGCTCGGTTGGGAGGAGATTCTTGGAGGATTTCATCATTATTCACCTTCGGTAAGACTCTAACCCATTCTTATTACCTTATCATGTTTATGTCTTAAATTCTAGGTTTTATTCCTTGTTTTGGATAGAATGAACCTAGGATCATGTTTGAGAATAAGAGACCTAAAATAATGAAATTGTAGGTTAAGATTGAATCTTTTTTATATGATAATGGGTGATGATAGTATGACCTACTACAATATTAAATTGTTGATTTGAATTCATAAATTGTCGGGGGGAATTCTAATGTGTTAGCCTAATTCGGTAGTAAAAGACAATTGAAGGCCTAAAAGTGATTAGGTTCATAATTAACATTAGATTATGGCTTATTAGATCGCTATTATGATTCTAAAAAAAATCTGATTTTACCCTTATGGGCTCGGGGTCAATTTGGGAGTCGGGTATTAGGTTGCTTGGAAAGGCTATGCCTTTGTATGTGTATTAGAATACTTTGTTAACATAGAATCTATATGTTAGACTACGATCATTCAGAGGCGCTTCGGAAAGGCAAGGGATTGGCTGAGGATTAAGGGTTCGTGGCAGTTGTTCTGCTCCGAGATAGACTATAGTTTACTTTTCTAGACTTCAATAGAGGCATGTAGTGTTTAAATATTCAGGAGTATTGGACGTGTTGGTGGTCCCACCTTAGCTGTCGTGATGAGCACTTGGGTGATTATCGGTGTTGAACTATTTTGATGGGTGATTGGGGAATCATTCTTAGGGTTGATTCTGACTACTGTTATGTGGGCTTTTCGCCATTACATGGGATTATCTCCATTGATTTGATACTTATTGTGTTTACTCATCGCATATGCTTCTGATATGAAATATTTATTATGTGGTATTGATAATGCTGAGGCATATGTTATTCATCTCTTGGATTTGATTGCATCTCATACTGTATGAATACTTATCTTATTATTGTTTCATTCATACACTCATGATTATTCTGATATTGAGATAGAGTGATATGGAATGTTGTGGGTCCAACGAGATCGAAAAAGAAAAATAATTATACTATTATGAGATGGCTTGTAAATACTAAGATGTTAATGATGATTTGATATGGTTCAACAAATGAGTCTAGGGCTCTAGCAAGATCGAGGTATTTCCGGCTGGTTGTGAGCGGTTTATGGACGTTGCGCGTCCCCCGTGGATCACTTTTATATAGTAAAGACCTATAGAGTGTGTACACATTTAATGGAAAGGTATCTTGCATTTATTCATTCAATCATACACATTGTATTCATGAGAATTGTCCTTGATTTTGAATTGTTATCATGAAAAGATGATTTGTATTGGTTGTACCCCATGATTCTGAGTTGCGTAAGTGTTGAACTATCTATGTGATTGAAGGTGACTTATATGGTATATCAAATTGTGTAGTGTTAGAATCATCTATGTGTCAACTTGATATTTTTGTCCATTACATGTATTTCGTCATTGTCGGTCTATGATGCTTATGCGAGTACGTTGTGTACTCATACTATACTTGTTGCATTTTTTTTTATTATGAGTATTCGGGTGAGACTACATCTCCTCAACATGCCATAGATGCTTCTTCTCTAATTCCCGTCTTTATTTGCATTATGAGACAGTTTCAGACTTATTCATACATTTTTTATCCCGCTTTACTGGCTCTTGTACTGATAGACTAGATTTTGGGAAGAATGTAATAATTAGAAATTCGGTTTGGATTACTTTATTTATATTATGGAAAGACAGTCTTATTGACTATCTCTTCTATTTCCGCTTAAGTATCTTTTTGTTATTGGTTTTGGGTAGTGGTTCGCCTACCGGTGGGAAAAATGTATTTGCCATCACGACGCCCAAAAGAGGTTGTGACATATTAGAAGTCTTAATACTTATATAATTTATTTGGAATTGATTGTGTATGATCTGTTAATTACCAAAGTAATCGGATCTTTATGAATAATTAACTATATTCAACTTCTTATAAATTGAGTGATTATAATTGTTTATTTATGAGTAATTTATGTTTATGAGTATAAGACATTTTTTAATCTCCCAAAATTGATTACTTATTCTTATAA
Organism: Anisodus tanguticus; assembly: GCA_034509755.1. NCBI lineage: Eukaryota > Viridiplantae > Streptophyta > Magnoliopsida > Solanales > Solanaceae > Anisodus > Anisodus tanguticus. Next base: position 22,585,964 of record CM067557.1, read on the forward strand.
TCATTAAATAATTAAGTTTATAATTTAAATGTGTCCTTAATTTAGTTTATTTATCCAAAAATAGTAAATATTACTAATTGGTACATCTAAATTATCAAATTATGTCAAAGAAAAAAATTGATTAAGCATCATTGTATTTAAAGTTGTATCTTGATGTTTCGTCGAAAGGAGAACATCAATATACATCTGAGAGTACTAAGACCATTTTGAATCTGATAATATTTTCAAGTTTTCAATCCAAAGCATTGACAAATGAGTGTATTTTATTTGCAACAGTTGTTCTTCATTCTCATTCTGCTTCTGTTGCGACATTTAGTGTACTTAACTTTTCGAATTGGTGCAAATAGATCAAATTCTATCTAGGAGTTTTAGATCTTGATGCTTCCCTATACACTGAGAATCTAGCTGCTATTATCGAAACTAAAGTGCTCAACAAAAGTCCAATTATAAGAATTGGGATCGGTCTAACAGATTAAGTCTAATATTTATGCGAATGAATATTGCGAGCAATATTAAGACTACGCTTTCCAACACTGAAAGTATTAAAGAATTTCTGAAACTTGTGGAAGAATGCTCTTAAATTGCTGATAAATATTTTGTTGGGATACTAATGGGTACTTTGACCACATGCAATTTGATGGTTCACGTACCATGCCTGAGCATGTCATTCAAATGACGAATATAGCAGCAAGACTTAAAACCTTGGGAATGGAAGTGGATGATAATTTTCTTGTACAATGAATCATCAAATCATTAATGTCTGAGTATGGACCTTTCCAAATGAACTATAATACCATAAAAGAGAAATAGAATGTGCATGAGCTGCACGGAATGCTTGTTGAGGAGGAAATAAGGCTAAAGAATGGACGAAATCACTCCATTAACCTTGTAATCAACAAAGGAGCTAGAAATCAAAGATCACCTCTTGGATGGCCAAGAGTCTATCCTATGCTAGAAGACTCCAACTCATTAAGGTTGTGCTGTTTGGGGTGCAAGCTTGCTGGACTCAGCTGTTTTTAATGTCAAAGAAGGTGATGAAATTAATTGAAGCTATTTGTAGGAGTTACTTGTGGTCAGGAGAGGCAACAGTTACAAATAAAGCATTGATGGCATGGGATAAAGTGTGCTTACGTAGAAGTGCAATAGGACTGAATATCATTGATTTGAGATTATGGAACCAGGCTGCTATATGCAAGTTATTATGGGCATTGAGCTTACAGAAGGAAAAACTTTGGATCACCTGGGTGCATACTTACTATATAAAGAGACAGGACCTGTTCACTATGGCCATACCTAAGCAAGCTGCATGGATGATTAGAAAAATACTAACTATGAGAAAGTACTGGATAGATCTGGGTGATATTAATAGTTTGGTTGTCAATGGAAAGTTCCATTTAGCTACTGCTTATAGAAGATTGAGAGGAGAACAACCAAATGTTGCTTGGAACAAATTGATGTTTCAAAATGTAGCTTCTCCAATATTAGCGAATATTCTCAGAATATTCTCCGTATATTTTGTAATTATGATAGATGTATATTTAAGGTAACTTAGGATTCTAATTGTATTAGGAATCAACCTGTGTAAGGTAAGTTAGGATTCGTACCATATTAGGAATCAACCTTGTACAACTATATATATTGTGAATAATGAAAGGAATCCGGAAGGGAAATTATTCCATCTTTCATGGTATCAAAGCCTAAAACCTAAATCCCTCTCTTCCTCATTCTCGGCCGAAATAGGCATTTTTTTTCTGATTTCACAAAAAAAAAAAAAAAAAAAAAAAAAAAAAACTGGTTTCTTCCTCCCTTTCTCGGCCAAACCAGAAAATTCCCTTCCCTCGGCAGGCGGCAACCATGTCTTCCCCCACAAATTTCGGTTCATCCACTGGCACACTTGACAACCCCTCTCAACGTTCAGTATCTTCTTTTCATCCGGCATTCGCCGTTAACAACATCAAGAATTTTATCCCTATAATTCTTGACCAAGAAGACTGTCAATATTCCATGTGGATGGAACTATTCTACATTCATGCATGTGCATACAACGTGCTCGATCATATTGACGAATCTATTCCTCGTCCCACCGATGTTACAGACTCAATCTGGCGTCGTCTTGACGCCATCGTCAAACAATGGATCTACGGCACCATCTCCAAAGACATGTTGTGCACTATCATGAAAACAGGTGCTACGGCACGTGAACTTTGGGTCCGGCTAGAAGAAATCTTTCAGGACAATAAAAATACTTGGGCCGTATATTTGGAAGAGCAATTCAATAATACCCGCCTCGAGAATTTTAACAACATGTCCGAATATTGTAAGCAACTGAAACTCATAACCGATCAACTATCCAACGTCGGGACTTCGTTTCGAAAACCAAGATGGTGCTTCAACTTGTTGCGGGTTTATCAAAAGGTGAATATGACACACTCGCAACAATGATTCAATAAGCCGACCCTCTCCCAACTTTCAACAAGGCACGCGCACAACTATTGTTGGAAGAAACTAGACGTGCTAAACAAGAGAAACACAATCAAAAGGCCTTAGCCGTTAACGGGATGACAACACTGCGGCCGGCAACAACCAAGCGAATGCAGAAGAGTCCAAAGAGCGAAATTGCAGCAGGTCCAAGCAGAAGCCGAAGAAGGCGATGGCGGAGGTCGTGGCGGCGAGAGGTCGCAACAACAAAGGAAAGGGCCGCGGAAAGGGCCAACGCAACCACCAAGAAGCGGCAGAATCGCTGCAGCAGTGCGCAAAGCAAGTCCAAGAAGATCACCAAAGCATGCGAGGGCCCGGTTCTAGCAGGCCGTGGTCGATCGGCCTCTTGGGCCTGCCCCCACCACCGAGCGAGCCAACCAGCAGCAGACAGTCCCCACTGGCTGCAGGTCCCGAAGAAGAAGAAGACACGGCCCCGGCCCCGACCGCTTTGGGCCGGGCCTACACCACCGTGAACCTTCAACAGCCCGACGACAATTGGTACATGGACACCGAAGCCACATCTCACCTCACCCGGTCGTCAGGTAACCTATCTCAACTACGTCGGTTAAAGTGTCCTCAATCTATTACTGTCGGCAATGGTCATCGCATTCCAATTAAAGGTTACGGTAACACACACACCAAACATCCACACCCACATTTCTCCCTAAACCACGTCCTATACACACCTAACATCATTAAAAACTTAATCTCTGTCAGAAAATTCACTAGCAATAATTCTGTGTCAGTCGAATTTGACCCTTTTGGTTTTTCTGTGAAAGAACTCAATACGGGGAGAATTCTTATACGCTGCAATAGTGTGGGAGACCTCTACCCATTCACTCAATCTTCCGCTGTCAGACCGCAAGCACCTCTATCCCTTGCGGCGATCTCTCCCTCAACTTGGCACAACAGACTCGGACACCCCGGAGACCCAGTTTTTACTTTTCTTAGGACTTCTAAGCGTATTCAATGTAATAATGGAAAAATTGCCCAACACTGTTTTTCTTGTCCACTAGGAAAACATACTCGTCTTCCCTTTATGTCATCAAACAAAGTGTTACTTTTTCTCCATTTGATATTGTTCATGCTTGATTTGTGGACATCTTCGATTGCTAGCTCTTTGGGTCATAAATTCTATCTAGTATTCTTGGATGATTTTTCACATTTTGTCCGGATTTACCCACCGAAATTCAAATCAAGTTTTTGCAAAATTCCTCGAGTTTCAAAAATTCATTAAGACACAATTTGAAAAACCTATTAAATCATTCCAATGTGATAATGGACGTGAATTTAATAACTCGGCATTTCACAATTTCTGTTCTAAACAAGGCATGGTTTTCCGTTTTTCTTGTCCCTATACTTCTTCCCAAAACGGAAAGGTCGAAAGAATTATACGTACCATCAATAACATGGTCCGCACACTTCTTTCATGCCCGCCTACCACCGCCTTTTTGGGTCTATCTTTGTCAAAATGGTAGAATCCCTTCTAAATATTTTACCAACTAGCACACTCCAAAACAAAACTCCTACGAAATCTTATACCGTAGGCAGCCATCATATGATCACCTACGTATTTTTGGATGCTTATGCTACCCCAACATAGCCTCCACTGCACCCCACAAACTTGCCCCTCGCACTCTTCCATGTGTCTTCCTTGGTCTATCTCCTAATCATCGGGGCTACTTGTGCTATGACATTGCTACTCGCAAAATCATCATCTCCCGTCACGTCACCCTTGACGAGACAACCTTTCCTTTTTCAAATCTCCGAAATTTCGACCACCGATTACATCTTTCTCGATGAACCAAGTCTCGTCCCCGGTCATCCAAAATCTATACCAACAAAGCCTCATCGTTCCGACAGTCCCACCGTCCGCACCACCCCACCAGCTCCTCGCTCACCCCTACAGCCCCCGGTCCTAGTCACCCGCACCACCAACGACATTGCTGCCCACTAGTCCAGAACCAGTGGACCAGCAACCTCACAACCCCGACCCACCACCACTGCCCTCACATCGCATGGAGACTCATGCACAACACGGGATCTTCAAACCCAAGGTTCAATTCAATCTCTCTACACAAACCTTATCACCCGTTCCAAAAAATCCAAAACTAGCAAAACTGGACCCAAATTGGAATGCGGCCATGTGCGAGGAATTTAACGCTTTAACCAAGCGAAACACTTGGGATTTGGTACCTAGACCACCGGTGTGAATGTTATCCGGTGTATGTGGCTATTTCGTCACAAGTTCGAGACAGTGGTGACTTAGAGAGGTATAAGGCAAGACTAGTTGCCAATGGCACTAATCGGCGGAGGGTATTGATTGTGGTGAGACATTCGATCCGATTGTTAAATCGGCCACTATTCGGACGTTCTCGGTATTGCTATGGGCATGCATTGGCCGATTCATCGACTTGATGTCAAGAATGCGTTTCTTCATGGGGATTTGAAAGAGACTGTGTACATGCATCAGCCTCCTGGCTTTGTTCATCCGACAGCTCCGCAGTTTGTGTGTCGTCTCAGGAAGTCATTGTATGGATTGAAACAGGCACCCCGCGCTTGGTATGATCGGTTCGCCAGGTATCTTCTGCAAATTGGTTTTGTATGTAGCAGGTGTGATACATCTCTCTTCACTTTTCATCGAGGTAGCAGCACTGCATATTTGCTATTATATGTCGATGACATTGTTCTTACTGCCTTATCTGACGGGTTGAAGAATGAAATCATTGCTCTACTCAAAACTGAATTTGCTATGACTGACTTAGGCAAGCTAAGTTATTTTTTGGGTATATCGGTGACACGATCTGCGCACCACTATGTTCCCGAGTCGGCGTAAGTATGCGAAGAGATAGTGTACAGGGCCAAGATGACAAATTGTAAAATTATGCCAACTCCGATGGACTCAAAATCCAAGCTTAGTGCCAATGACGGTGCGCCAGTTTCTGATCCCACTCTATATCGGAGTCTAGCAGGTGCTCTTCGATCTTACATTCACTAGGCCCGATATTGCATATGCCGTTCAACGAGTGTGTCTGTTCATGCACGACCCCCGAGAGTCCCATTTTTCCGCCCTCAAACGTATTATCAGATATGTTAAGGGCACACTAGACTTTGGGTTACATCTATACACCTCTGCCCCAACCAAGTTGCTAGCCTACATGGATGAAGATTGGGCAGGATGCCCCGACACACGTCGCTCCACCTCAGGGTACTGTGTATTTCTTGGGGATAATCTTATCTCATGGTCCGCCAAGCGGCAGCCACGCTATCCCGTTCGAGTGCTTGGAAGCGAATATCGCGGAGTTGCTAATGTCGTCGCTGAGATCTGTTGGCTCCGAAATCTTCTTTTGGAGCTCCAGTGTCCATTGCGCAAGGCGTCTATAGTCTATTGTGACAACATATCTGCTATCTATATGTCTCATAATCCAGTCCAACATCAGCGGACTAAGCATATTGAGATGGATATCCACTTTGTGCGAGAGAAGGTTGCCCGTGGTTAGGTCAAAATTTTACACCTGCCTTCCTCTTATCAGTATGCAGACATTTTCACAAAGGGACTACCGCGACAGCTCTTCACCGACTTCCGATCCAGCCTTAGCATTCGGCCTCCTCCCGCTCCGTCTGAGGGGGAGTATTAGCGAATATTCTCAGAATATTATCCGTATATTTTGTAATTATGATAGATGTATATTTAAGGTAACTTAGGATTCTAATTGTATTAGGAATCAACCTGTGTAAGGTAAGTTAGGATTCGTACCATATTAGGAATCAACCTTGTACAGCTATATATATTGTGAATAATGAAAGGAATCCGGAAGGGAAATTATTCCATCTTTCATCCAAAGCAAAACTTCATATTCTGGTTGAGCCTGCATGGGATACTTAGAACCATGGATCAGCTACTGAAGTGGGGAACGGAGGTAAATGAGACCTGTGTACTGTGCAATAATGAGCCAGAAAACTGGAATCATCTATTCTTTGAATGTAGCTTTTCTAAGTTTATCTAGTAAGCACTACTAAGGTGGAAGCACTGCCATAGGGGCATTCAGAATTGGAGGGTGGAATGGGAGTGGGTACAAGAACAAGCTAGATGTAAACTAGCCAAAGGGGTTATATTAAAGGCTAGTCTTACGACAGTGGTATATGTTATTTGGATTGAGAGGAACAAGAGGATCTTTCAGAGCACAGCATCTACCCATGAAGAAGTTATCCATCAGATGAAGCTCTCCCTATGTACTAGGGTGCGACATAATTAGAGGCTTTTTAGTTATATTTGTTATTTACGAAATACAGTAAGGGATAGGATGACAATAAGTTTGTATAGAAGGTTTTTTTCCTGGTAGGGTAGGGAGGTTTATTTGAGAAGGGTGAATTGACTGGCTCCCTTGGTTTTGTAAAGTTTCACTGGTAGTTAATAAAAGTCTTTTAATTACCAAAAAAAAGGAGCTGGAAATAGAAGAAAAGTGGCAAAGATAAATAGAGGCAACATAATGTTAATGAGTCTTCTTTTCAGGTAGGTAAGAAGGAACACAATAAAAATAAGTATCGTTTTTGTTAAAAACATGGACACTTTTAGAAAGATTGCCTGAAACGTAAGTCATGGTTCAAGAAGAAAGGTAAGTCTTATGCTTTTACGTGTCTCGAATCAAATTTAACTATTAACTAAAGTTACTTATAAAACTTGGTGGATTGACTCAGATTCTATTGCTCATGTTTATAATATGATTCAATGATTCCGTACAACCAAACTATAAACCAGAATGAAAGATTTGTCTATATGGAAAATAGATTGAAGGCTCCAGTTTAAGCTATCGAGACTTACCATTTAATCCTGAATATTGGGTATCATTTAGAATTGTTTGGATCTTACTATGTACCTTCTGTTTTAAAGAAATTTAATTTTCATGTCTAAGTTATAAGTATTCTTGATATTTTTGTTGTCTTATTTTTCTTACAATCCTGCATCGTCTTGAGCAAAGTATCTACCGGAAATAGTCTCTCTATCCCACAAAGATAGAGAGGTAACGTCTGCATACATCATATCCTCCTCAAACACTACTTTTTGAGATTACACTGATTATGTTGTTGTTGTTGTTGTTGTCGTCTAAGATAGATAAAGTTGGATACTCTTTTAATTCGACAATGGATGTTTCAATTTATTTAAACGTCATCGTCTTATTGATTATGGTGTTTTCCTATGATTTATACAAACTGAATCTTAATAATCTAGTCGTCGAAACCATTATGACTCTGCATCCTATTATTAACCAAACAAAGTTTGGTGAATGAACAATCTGCTTTCTTGTGACATAAACATTTAGGTCACGTATCCAAAGAAAGACTGGAAAGATTAGTTAATAATGAAATACTATCATATTGGGATTTTACATAGCTTAATATTTGTGTGGATTGTATCAAAGGAAAATAAATAAAAACACACAATTAAAGGAGCCACAAGAAGCACACAGCTTCTTGAAATTATACACACTAATATATATGGATGTCACATCTTTCGGTACGGAAAAATTCTTTATCACTTTTATTTATGGTTATTCACGTTATACGTATGTCTAATTGTTGTATGAAAAATCTCAAGCAGTAAATGCCTTAGAGATATTTATTAATGAGGTAGAAATACAACTAGATAGAAATGTGAAAATAATCAGGTCAGATATAGGCGGTGAATATTATGAAAGATATGATGATAGTGGACAACACCCCGATCCATTTGCTAAATTTCTTAAAAGCGTGATATATGTGCTCAATACACAATGTCTGGCACACCACATAAAATGATGTGGCAGAAAGGCGTAATCATACATTAATGGATATGGCTAGGAGTAAGTTAAGTAATTCGTGTATACCCATTTTGTTGTGAATAAATGATTTAGAGACTGTCATTACTTGCTAAATATTCCTAGTAATTCAATTCAAATTACACATTTTGAACCGTCGAATGGTAGAAAATATAGTTTTAGTTAACTATATGTTTGGGGTTTCCGGCAGAAAGATTTTATAATCCATAAGAAAAGAAACTGAATTCAAGAACAATCAGTGATTTTTTCATTGGTTATCCAGAAAAATAAAAAGGGTATAGATTTTACTATCATAATCACAATACAAGAATAGTTGAAACCGAAAATACTATTTTCATTGAGAATGGTGAAGTTAGTGTGAGTGAAGAATCATGTTATGTGAAAATTAAAGAAGTCAAGGTGCAATTCATTTGCCCTGCACTTCTTCTAAAATTGAAAAGTTATTGTATAACCTAATAATCAAAAAGAACATATAAATGATCATGTTATTCAATAGATGAACTACAAGAAGTAGCATTAAGAAGGTTTCGAACAAAGAAGACCTGCAACTTCTGATGATTATTTTGTATATCTACATGAGTCATAAATTAACTTGGAAACTGGTAATAATTCAGTTTCATTTCACAAGATATTGAAAGTAACAACCAAGTTATGAATTAACAACCCAACACTTAGTTCATCTACCAATACCCAAGTAAGACAGGTTGACCCTAGAATCCAACATCCTATCACAATCGTTTGCACGGGGAGTCACGATTTGTCTAATCATAATAATATTAGCTTCTTATTTCACCTAACTCCTGGGCTGATTACGGAATCCTACAAGTAAGGACAGGACACATGTGATACACGCAACATCCACAGTATAATCTAAGTAGGAGCCTATGCCTTTTATCCTTGATTAGAGGAGAAAATTACACACACCAAATATTCACGTCATTAACTACTACAACAACCCTCCAACTAATTCTTTCTAGACTCTCTATCAAATAATATTATCAATTATCAAGCAACAAGACTTATCCAGTCCTATAAGATTAACATGCTAGTTCTGTCAATAAAATCTACTGACTACCATATTATCCCATAACAAGTACTCCAACTCATAAAGATGTAACCGTACGAATCTAATATACAGAGACAAGCCTAATCATGGCCATCAATTAGAATCAATCAAGTATTTACATATACAAGCCCAATCATGGCAATCAACCCGATTTAATAGAATCAATCCAGATTCCAATAAACAAATAATTCATGCAATGTGGTGTGTATGTATATGTATGATATGAATGTTATGCATATGCAATGTACCTTTCTCAACCTGGTATACGGTACGTCGTGGATTTATTATGATTCGTACACCAATAGGGGACCCACAAAATTCATATATCGCTCCTAGTCAGCCGTAATTCCACACACAAATCTGACTAGAACCCAAGACTCATTGTTGAGCCTTATCATGTTGCAGGCATGCAACTCCGCTCCCCGCGTATCAATATCATCTCAATGTGCTATAATATCATAGTATTCTTACATTTTCGGCCTCTTGGACCCACAACTTATCCATATCACTCTCATACCAATATCATAGAATCATGAGTGTATGAATGCAAATGATAATATAAGTCAAGATATCATGATATAATAAGATGCAATCAAGTATAGAGATGACATGTCACATGCTTTAACGATTCAACAACACATTTATATAATCCAAGTCAGAATCAAGATTTCATATTGAAAGCATGTGTGATGAGTAAACAAACAATAGCAAATATGGAGATGAGCCCACATATGGCGACAAGCCCAAATAAGCAACAGTCGAAATCACCGCAAGACTGATTCCCCAAATCACTCATTATCACAATTCAACATTAGTACCCACTCAACCGTTCATCACAACCGGCTGAGTTGGACCCTCAAACATGCCTAATACCCCTCAATATTTATAACTAATTACGCATTTCTATCAAAGTATCAAAAACTAAATTGTAGCCTACCTCTTAGCCGAACAGGAGCGCTACATGATCAAGCCTCGGTGATAGCCTTACCCTTTCTTTGCCCCTCGTGATAATCGAAGTCTATCCATGTATATTTTATTCATTAATATAATGCTTACACGTCAAAAAGCAAGACAAATACCAAATTTGGGCTTACGCTACCAAGACTCGAACATTAATACTCAAATACCAAGAACACATGCTAGGTAGTCATATCCTTAAGTTAATTGGAGTTCTTTACACATTTGAACACCCAATTAAACAATAATAAAAAAGCCTCAATTTGAAACCCTCGAAATTTCACCCAATTTGAATAGGTTTCTATAACCTAATTAAGCCTTAAACATGATCCTCTAACCACATCCATCACTAATTCATAATAATACAAGTAAACAAATCCATAAACCTTCATTAATCAATAACATATCTCTCTTATTCTCATAAGAATGCATAACTCATATTCCCAAACTAATAATCATGCTATATCACCATTATTAAGGAAGTTAGAATCATAAACTTAATTCACAAAGGAAGAATCACTTACCCAAAGGATGATATTTCTCTTAGACCTCTGGAAATGCTCTAGGACGGCTCTAAGCTCGAGACTTGCTATTTGGGGAAAAGAATTCTGACCTAATGGAATAAATAGGACATCTGAATAGTGATTCTGCCCCAGCAGAGTCGACTTCACCAGAGCGGAATTGCTCCAGAGAACAAAACTCATTGAGGCAGTGTCACTTGACACCTCGCCTCAGCGCCACACTCACCTTGGCGAACAAACCCTCCGCCATGGAAAAAAATCACTATATCTCAACTCCCGCTTTAGCAAGACAACCTCTCGCCAAGTCATAACCACCGGAGTGGACACTGGTGTCTCCAAGGCAGACACCAACAATGGGAAAATAGACCCAAACTCTTATCCAACCCTTGAAACACTCCCGAGACCCCTCGGACACAAATCGGACATGCTTGTCTAAGGTAAACAGTGCTATGAACTCGCTCGTACCCTCGAATTTCCCATTTAGTTGAGCTAAGGCATACTTCTCTAAAGAATTATTTGAGAAAATCAAATATCTGAATTTTACAAATAAGGCCACAAATACATCTGATTGCCTCAAAAATGAATTAATGACTTGACTAAGTCATAAATGAACCTCCAAAGTTTTCGGTAGCAACAGAATTCGGAAATGAACCCATTTAGACAAAAATCAACTTTGAGTCAAACTATCCAACTCTAAGTTTCTAGTTTTGGATTTTTTATCTGAAATGCATATAAATGGACCTTAGGATCCATGCCACCCATACCCGCACATCACAAACGCCACATAGAGTCTACGGAAAGGGTCAAACAAGAAAATAAAGGTCTTTAGCTAAAAATGATCAGACAAGTCGCTACATCAGATACCAATTAAATAAACGTTCGTCCTCGAATGGAGGGAAGAAGGCAGAAAGTTGATGAGTAATTAAGGAATCTCCACATAACCTCATAAAATCCCCAACCGGAAAATATGAAAAGATAGCATTGCCTGCTCACTTAATCAGTTAAGACTCACTATTAACTTACATCAGCACCCTAATCTCTATTTCTTCACAACTGAAATTTCTTTCACAATTAAGTCTTAAATGTAAGAACTGACTGTACTCAAAATCCCTGATTTGATCACAACCATACCTCTTTACACGTTCGATTGAATCCATGAATTATCTCAATAATCGCCATAATCCTTTACTTGTAGCCATAATCATAGTCCAATCTGTGTCGATAACATAGTCTGATTCTACTAGTCTTCCTTCTCAACTATCAATTTCGTCCTTCGCACCAACATCGTTTAGAAACACAAGAACTCACGTCACAAGCCCAATTTTCCTTAAATCTCCATATCATCATACTAAAAGCACAACTACTTATTACTTTGTTATGGCCGATCCTAAGAAAATCAACTGATCACACCCAAGACTTTCCACAACCGTTTGCATCTTCTCAATACATACCAAGTACCCGTGCAAACCACTACGACTGTCTGAATCGCTATCATCCAAATCATTATCATAAATCTTATTTGCAAATTCAATGAGAACCGGTAACACTGTCATACCTCCATTTCGAATTGAAATCCATCAAACTAGTGTCTGTGGTTTTATAAAATACTATAAGTCCTCCAGGTAATATAACACGGACCACCCGGTCCTAATTGAACAATTTTTAACCCGGAGCTAAGTGCTTAATTTCTAAATCATCCGTAGTTGCCCAAACTGATTCCAAATTAACTGGTAAGCTTTCCATAATCATACTAGGACCTCTTCTATCTCTTTATTCATGAACAATCTGTCACTTTCTATCACCCACAGCTTTAAAGGTTGGATTCTATATAAGTCATCAATTTAGCACCACCGAATCATATACTTGATTATAATCTCCAAGTTCCTCAACTTTTACCCGTTACGCAAGTCTAATAGAACCACATGAACTCTAATACATCAAATCTTCCTCGTACTCTCACTTCACTAGTTCGCAACTCTGGACACCTTGTCGAACCTCTATCTGTCATATATCGCTATTTATCAGCCTTACCATTTCCTCTGACGTATCAACCTTACTTTCTATCTACCTTACATTTCTCAATTCTTTCCAAGTTCTTTCATACCTGAAATACTCGTTTTTGTTATTAGTTAACAATACTTCAACACAGTTTACCACCAGTCGCCAATCGCAACTCATAGAACATTTGTCATAATGCTTAGTCGATCACCGTGAATATACTCTTTGAGCGTACCGAATAATTTCACCCGGTCGGAAAGATGCGAAAGTAATTCTACTAAAATACACCTATAACCCAAGAAGTTCCATTTCTTAAATCCAAATCTATTCCTATCTCAAAGAGGCACCTTACTCATTCCAAATTAGATCAACCACACATTTATCGAGATCTTTACATTTTCACCTGTCATTTCAATCCTAATCACCACTATAATCCGATCATTACTCAAACCTATTCAAGAGTGTACTGAAATATCATAGGCCTCGCACTATAACTGAATGATCCTGGAAATAGAAGAACATTTCATACTCCACAATGGAGAGTCTCTCTTACCCCACTTAACCTTTAAACCGGAAGCTTCTCCCCATCCGGCACATCCCATGTACCATATTTTACAAAATTTATGCACTAGAAAAGGTACCAACCCACTTTGGTTTCTCCGACCAACAATAATTTAGTACCCTCGCGATAACCCAAACCATCGTTGAACTGATCTATAATCTGGAAGATTGATCCTTAATTACCGAACATACATTCCTGCTAACATTCTCATGGAGTTCTGTTGAAATACCCTTGCCAACAATCTCTAACTGAAATAATCTTTCTTCTATATCGGCTCATAAGTTACTAGCATGATCCTCGAGACCCGAAGATTTCCACAAATAGAATTGGTCAAACTGTCGTCAATCTGTTACCGAATTTATCCCTATTGACCAACACCTTACCTTACTTTACTGAGCCATAACACATCTAACCAACCATGCAATTTCCCTATCATTCGGTACACCTTAGGTCATCGTACCCGTAACTATAGAGCTTCATGTATTAACCTTTACATACCATATCCATAATATTATCCCAAAAATAGATGCACAACTCATAATCCCTCAATAGAACCTCACACCATCCAGTGTGAAAGTCATTCATATTAGTCTATCACTGGCTCCTATTAGCCTTCGACGTAGTCCAACATACCAAATCATATACAATCTATTACAATCACCCTATGCTAAACAAATGCGAAAAACTCACAAATCAACAATCCTTTGGTTTCAACAATCTTTTTTTATCACTAACCTCAAACATCGAGTGACCCTACGAATCCACTCTGAGGTGAAGAAATGCGACTGTAAGTTCCATTAAGCTTCACTCATCACAAGTACATTGCACCTGATCCCGAATAGAAAACCATTCCCAGAAAGAACTTACAACCACTAATTCTACTATGCTACCACATTTCTGTCAAATCGAAGCCCACTTAACCTATACGACATTCACCCTCGTACATCTTACAACATAACCTAACAAGCACATCAGATACTAATTTTCCCTTCCTATAGCGGAGATTGATGGATCACATTCCTCTTCCTTGCACCTTTGAATTATCACTCCCACTTTCCAAGGATATCACGCCAACTGAGAAGTCACAATCATGATCCCACTAAACCGAAACTTCAACCCATATTGGCAGACTAAATTGGGTCATGCATCCATATCATGGTAGCATAACTCATACCCTACTGCGCGACATCATATTGAACCACTCACAGATGAATTTAAGAGCGTGTTACCACCCTCGATGATAGAATAGGAAGAAAAAGTTCAAATACCAATTTGATTCAACTTAGCACAAAAGGAATGAAGAAAGTGAAGTTTCCTAAATGTCCCATATCCTCTCAAAGATAAGTATGTACGTCTCCGCACCGATCCACAAGACTCTACTAGACATTGCTCTTGTATTTAAGACCATTTAACCTAGGGCTCTGATATAACTTTGTCACAACCCTTTTTTAGGAATCATGGTGGCACCTACATCATCCCACCAGTAGGAGAACCACTCTCAATCATTAACATGATATGATACTAATTAAAGCGGAAGATTACATAATACTAAATAAGTTTTCAGATAATATAAATGCGGAAGATAATAATAAGTCTGATACATCAATAACACCCCCTAAGTGATCTTTGTAGATACAAGAACACTATACAACGATAAAAGTCTAGAAGTCAAGGGTAACGAAGTGCCAAAATTGAATACATAGTCTGAATATGTCTCTCAAATACAAACAAAAGACAGTAAATAGAGAAGGGGCATCTAAGGGGTATGTTGGAGGTAGCATTCTCATCCTGAACACTGAGCGGCTCTGACTCAGCCACGTAGTCCTGTGGAGGTTGAAGGTACTAAATATACATCCAAAAAGAATGCAGAAAGTGTAGTATGAGTACACAACATACCCCCGTAGACATCATAGACCGACAACGACGGAAGATACATAATAAAAGATAAATATTAAGTTGACACCAAGTAACCCTAAACTAACAGTTCAATAATTCAAGTAGGTCATATAGCATCATACGTTTTATAGAGTCCAACAACAATCCAAGTATCAATAGCATGTATAATCCTTCTAAAGCCAGAATCTAGCCAAGTTATCAATTAACAACCCAACATTTAGTTCATCTACCAATACCTAAGTAAGACAGGTTGACCCTAGAACAACATCCTATCACAATCCTTTGCACGGGGAGTCATGATTTGTCTAATCATAATAATATTAGCTTCTTATTTCACCTAACTCTTGGGATGATTACGAAATCATACAAGTAATGGTAGGACACATGTGATACATGCAACATCCACATTATAATCTAAGTAAGAGCACACGCTATTTATCCTTGATTAGATGAGGGAATTACACATACCAAATATTCACGTCATTAACTAATACAACAACCATCCGACTAATTCTTTCTAGACTCTCTATAAAATAATATTATCAATTATCAAGAAACAAGACTTATCCAGTCCTATAAAATTAACATGCTAATTTTGTCAATAAAATCCACTAACCATCATATTATCCCACAACAAGTACTCCAACTCATAAAGATGTAACCGTATGAATCCAATATATAGAGACAAGCCTAATCATGGCCATCAATCTGATTCAATAGAATCAATCAAGTATTTACAGAAAGAAGCCCAATCATGGCAATCAACCCAATTCAATAGAATCAATCCATTTTCCAATCAACATATAATTCATGCAATGAGATGTGTATGTATATGCATGATATGAATTCTATGCATATGCAAGGTACCTTTCTCAACCTAGTATACAATACGTCATGGTTTTATTATGATCCGTACACCCAGAGGGGACCCGTTCAGCCGGAATAACACACATGATTCTGACTAGAGCTCAAGACTCATTGTCGAGCCTTATTATGTTGCAGGTGTGCAAATCTGCTCCCTGTGTATCAATATCATCTCAATATGACATAATATCATAGTATTCTTACATTTCCAGTCTCTTGGACCCAAAGCATATCCATACCACTCTCATACCAATATCATAGAATCATGAGTGAATGAATGCAAATAATAATAATAGAGATGACATGTCACGTGCTTTCACAATTCAACAACACATTTATATAATCTAAGTTAAAATCAAGATATCATATCGAAAGCATGTGTGATGACTAAACAAACAATAGCAAATATGGCGACGAGCCCACATATGGTGACAAGCCCAAATAAGCAGCAGTCTGAACTAGCGTAAGGTTGATTCCCATATCACCCATCATCATAGTTTAACATCGGTAACCCTTAAACGTTTATCACAATCGGCTGACTAGGACCCCCAAACATGTCCAATACCCCTCAATATTTATAACTAATTACGCACTTCTATCAAAGTCTCAAAAACTAAATCGTAGCCTACATCTAGGCTGAACTGGAGCGCTACACGATCAAGTCTCGGTGATAGCATTTCCCTTCCTATGTGCCTCGTGATAATGGAAGTCTATCCACGTAAATTCCATTCGTTAATATAAACATACACAACATAAAGCAAGACTTTAAATACCAAACCCGGTCCCACGCTACCAAGACTCGAATTTTAGTACTCTAATACCAAGAACACATGCTAGGTATTCATATCCTTAAGTTAATTGAAAATATATACACATTTGAACCCTCAACTAAATAATAATCAAAAAGCCCCAATTTAAAACCCTAGAAATTTTCCACAATTGAAAATGGTTTCTATACCCAAATTAAGACTTAAAACATGATCCTCTAACCATATCCATCACTAATGTAACATCATGTACTTTCAAGCGATGGTTTGAACAGCTAGACATATGTAAGTAGACCCGATCCTTGGAAGATTCGTGTCGTATTCAGTATGCAAATCAGAGCTTCGGGGATAAAATGATGAAGTCCCGAAAAAATTTAAGATTTTAAAATGTGACACCGACGACTAGAAATGATATTTTGTGTATGACAAAAGAGGCTACGGACTAGTGTTATAGGACATGACTATGATAATGGAGATATAAAGTGTGGTAAAATGATTACCATCGAAGTCAATTAGGATCAAGAATTAATTATGTGTGTAATTGGTTAATTATTGGATAGCTATTAAGTAGACACCACCGCATGAGTCATGGACATATGGCATCAAGATGGATATGTATTCATCTAAATAAGTGGGTGATGACACATTTAGAAAGTTGTGTCAAGAAGGACACGTGGAAGGCAAAGTGTCAATATTTCACAAACAAATTTTCATTCTAACAATTACTATCTCTAAGACACTAAGTGTAGTGAATGAATGAATTTACTGGACAGCTACTAACTCAACGAATATTATCTTATTTCACAACCAAAACAGCAACGTGGGTTCCAAATCATATGGAAGCGAGGTGTAATTTTTATCAAGAACAACGTACGATTTTTTTTATTCTCCGCTTCAATTTTGTTGTTCCGTTTATCATTGAGTTGTATTCTGGGTTTTCTTCGAATGGAAGTAAGGTGGAAGAAGAGGATTTCTTGAAAGATAAGATTAGGGTGCATTACGGGCTGCTTTAGTTGTAACACAAAATGACTAAGGTATGTTAAGGCAAATTATTTCTTTCTTTTGGCATGTTCGAAGTACGAAAGGTAAATGTAATATTATCCCGTAAATGATTCTACTGTTAGTAGTTAAGAATGTTCATGTTATTCATTCCTATTGTCAAAGTATGTCTAAATATGTTCCTAAATCCTTATTGAGGTACATGGAAAAGATGTTAGTATTCATAATGTTAATCGGAGATGAAGCAATATTACATCACTCCGATAAACTCAGAATGTTTTATTATCGTTCATGCATTTTTATTCATGTATTACCTTGGACCCACATGTGTTATATACACTACTATATGGTATGCATTATATATATGTAGGGGATGGGAAAAGGGATACAACGTTATATACACACACCACCTGATCAGCTGGTATATGATGATGATTATGCCCGCAGAGGCCGAAATAATATGATGGGAGAAAGCGTTATATATGCATATATATATATATATATATATATATATGACCGAATTGTGCATGACATTTAGGCATATTATGGCCCTCAGAGACATTCTATACAAACATGATACTTATGCATTTTATGGCCCTCAGAGGCATTCGGTACAGGTTGGTTGTTTCTTGTCTCATGTTACTTTTAGATCTCTATTATTTTCTTCATGCCTGACATACTCGGTACATCAGTCGTGCTGACGTCTTTTTTGTCGGGAGACGCTGCGTTTCATGCCTGCAGGCTCAGATGTACAGGTTGACGGTCCGCACTAGTAGGTTGTCGGTTCAACTGACATTAGAGTACTCTATTTGTTCCAGAGTTGGAGTCTAGTCGTGGTACGATGTTCTTGATATGCATAAGGGTATGGCGGGGCCCGGTCCCGACCTTATGATATTACGTACTCTTTAAAGGCTTGTAGACAGTTGTCCTGTGTATAGTAGTCATATGTGACCTTGTCGGGCTTAGTATGTATATATGCATAGATTGGGTTCTTCCATTTGCAAGAGTTTACATAGTACCTTTCCAGTTTATTGTTCCAATGTGTTAGCAGGATATTTGGTGACGGTCCTCGTGGCCATGATTAATTATGGTTAGATGTTAATTATATGATTAGTGGTACTCGGCAAGTAAGATCCGGGTGCCCATCATGACCCTCCGGTTTGGGTTGTGACAACTAATTCACAATAATATGAGTGAACTAATCCATAAACCTCTATTAATTAATAACATAACTCTCTTATTCTCTCAAGAATGCATAACTCATCTTCCCCAACTTATAATCATGCTATATCACCATTATTAAGGAACTTAGAATCATAAAATTAATTCACAAAGGAAGAATCACTTACCCAAAGAATGAAATTGCTCCTAGACCTCTGTAAATGCTGTAGGACGGCTCTAAGTTTGAGACTTGCTATTTGGGGAAAAGAAATTTGACCTAATGGAATAAATAGGATATCTAAATAGTGATTCCACCCTGGCAGAATCGACTCTGCGGGAGCGGACTCGCTCCGGCAAAAAAATCCCGTTGAGGTGGTGTCACTTGACTCCCGCCTCAGTGCCATGGCAAACTCATCTCTGCAGCGATAGATTCACCCCGGCGGACAAATCCTCCGCCATGGTGGAAACTCACAATCTTTCAACTCCCGCTTCGGAGAACAAACCTCTCACTGAGGCAGACCCACCGGAGCGGACACTGGTGCCACCAAGGCGACACCAGACACCAGTAATGGAAAAAAAGCCTTAAACTTCTATCAAACCTACAAAACACTCACAAGACCCCCGAACACAAATCGGATATATTCGTCTAAGGTAAACAGTTTTACGAACGCGTTCGTACCCTCAGATTTCTCATTTAACTGAGTTAAGGCATACGTTTCTAAAAAATCATCCCGAAAAACCAAATATCTGAATTTCACAAATAGGGCCACAAAATAAATCCGATTGTGTCGGGAAGCGAACCAATAATTCTACTAAGTCATAAATGACCCTCCAGAGCTTCCAAAAGCAACAGAACCCAGAAATAAACCCACTTCGCCAAAAGTCAACTTTGAGTCAAACTATTCAACTCTAAGTTTCTAGTTTTGGGTTTTTCATCTGAAATGCATATAAATAGACCTCCGATTTGTGACATCCATCCTCACATCTCAAAAACCCCACATAGAGTCTACGAGAAGGGTCAAATAAGAAAATAAGGGTCTTTAGCTAAAAACTATCGGATGGGTCATTATAGAAATGCCCATCAAGTCCCGTTTTAATTCAGAAAGGAGATAAATTTAGTCTCGATCAATGTCCAAAGAATGAATTGGAACATAAGCAAATGAAGGACATTCCTTATGCATCAATAGTTGGGAGCCTAATGTATATCCAGACATTAGTTTTTCTATTTGAATGTTGGACATATATCAAAGTAATCCAGGAATAGATCACTGGAAGGTTGCGAAGAAAGTGTTGCGATATTTACAAGGAATGAAATATCATATGCTCACCTATTGAAGATCTGATGATCTAGATGTGATTGGATATTCATATTCAGATTATGCTGGTTGTGTAGATACAAGAAAATCTACATTTGGTTATTTTCTTGTTAACTAGAGGAGCAATATCATGAAAGAGCGCAAAACAGTCTATTATAACTGCATACACTATGGAGGCTGAGTTTGTGGCATGCTTTGAGGCCACGGTTCAAATTAATTGGCTGTCGAACTTTATTTTAGGACTTGGATTAGTCAATAGTATTGTCAGACCGCTAAAACTTTATTGTGATAATTCCACAACAGTCTTCTTCTCAAAGAATGATAAGTATTCGAAAGGGGCTATGCACATGAAATTAAAACACTTTTCCATTCAAGAAGAAGTTCATAAACATAAAGTGTCAATTGAACATATTAACACAAATCTTATAATTGCTAATCCTTTGACGAAAGGATTACCACCCAAAACATTTATTGAATATGTTGCAAATAATGGACATTATTGATTGCAATAAATGACCTTATGTAGAAGGTTTATTATACGGTTGAAACCTTTACCGCACTTATGTATATGTAACGGTTATTACTTGTTTTTTCTTATATAAATAATATTGAGATTATCGATAACAGGATTTGACTTAAATAAAGATATTTTAAGTATTATTATAGGACCAATAATGTATAGAATGATTGTATTGAGTAATTAACTAGTATTGTTATATGTGGAAGGGACTATGTCAAATAAAGTGACGTACAACCGTCATGACTTATACCTATTTGTTACTTAATAACAATAACTAAAGTTGTGCACATAATCTGATTTATTTATTAAACCGTTATAAGAAAATAATTTCAAGTCTGCCAAGTGAGAGAGTGTAAAATATATGTCCCACATGACATTATAATTTGGTTTAATAAATTAAAAGGATTAAAATATATTTATTAAAATATGTGGAATTTTTTAAAAACAGTTAAATAACTTTTCATCGTGATGGATACTATTAAAAATCATTATTTTTTCACTGAATTCCCACTGCAAAATGTTCAGTGACTATTCCTATTGAATGTCGGTGGAAAAAATATAAATAGTAGTGTGAATACACAAAAAAATTAGAAAGTGAAAGAAATAATCCCTTGATTATTTTCATTAATGAAAAAGTATATATACAATTTACAATTTCCATAATATAAATTCTATTCCTATTCTACTCTCAAAACTCGATTCTAATTGTACAAGAATCCTACAATTATGGTAAGTGTACCATGTTAATTATATACAAATAATACAAAATAATTTGTTACCAAAATAGGGATATACACGGTGTGTATACCGTGTATGTAACGGTTTCCCATTTGTGATGGGTTTCCGTGATATACACGGTATACACAAGGTATTATACCGTGTATATCCTTTTAAATTTTCACACCCCCGCAGTCATAGCGGGCGGTCTTCGTACGCTGAGACTATCCCTAAAATTTTCAAATAGGACCGAGGGAAGACCTTTAGTGAAGATGTCTGCAATTTGATATCTGGAAGGAACATGTAAGACGCGTACTTGTTCACGAGCTACCTTTTCGCGAACAATATGGATATCCATCTCAATATGTTTAGGACGCTGTTGTTGAACCTGATTCCAGAAAGATAAATGGCACTAATATTATCACAATATACCAAAGTAGCTTTTTGAATGGGAAAGTGAAACTCCAAGAGAAGATTACGTAACCAACATGATTCAGAAACCACATTGGCTACCCCACGATACTCGGCCTCGACACTGGAGCGTGATAAGTTATCTTGTCGTTTGGCAGACTACGAGACCAAGTTATCACCAAGAAACATGCAATAACCTGACGTGGAGCATCTGGTATTTGGACAGCCACCCCAATCAGCATCGGTATACGACACAAGTGTAGAGGTCGATGATGGATATAGATGCAAGCCATAGTCAAGTGTCCCCTGGATGTATCTGATAATGCGTTTGAGCACATTCATGTGCTCCACCCTAGGATCGTGCATAAATAAACACATATGTTGTACGACATACATAATTTCCGGTCTCGTGAAAGTAAGATATTGTAGAGCTCCAGCAAGACTGCGATAGTGAGTGGGATCGTCGTAAGGTGAGCCAGCCGCAGCACCCAGCTTGGGCTTAGTATCAACTGCAGTGGAAGTAGACTTAGAAGAGGACATACCAGCCCTTTCAATTATCTAAGCGGCATACTTCATTCGTGATAAGAATAACCTACCTGCATGACGAGAAACATCAATCCCTAAAAAGTAACTCAATGGCCCCAAGTCTTTCATAGCAAACTCAGAACTGAGAATGGTCATGATAGACTTGCGCAAAACATCACTAGAGGCAGTCAAGATAATATCATCCACATATAATAGAATATAAGCCAGGAAAATACCACGACGATATATAAATAATGAATTATCAGACCTGCTGTGAGAAAACCCAATAGTCTAAACATAGTCTGCAAATCTCTTATACCAAGCTTATGGGGCCTGCTTAAGCCCATACAAGGACTTCTTCAATAAAAAGACATGATGAGGATATTTGGGGTCTCAAAAACCCAAGGGTTGATGCATGTAAACGGTCTCCTTAAGATCATCATGTAAGAAATCATTCTTCACATCTAACTGATGAATGGGCCAGGCTTTCGAAAGAGCCAGAATGAGAATAGTGTGAATGGTAGCCGGTTTGACCACTGAACTAAATATCTCACCACAATCCACGCCAACATGTTGAGTCTTACCATCACCTACAACACGAGTCTTGTGCCTCGCAAAAGAACCATCAGAATTATCCTTATGAGTAAAAATCCACATAGACCGAATAATATTAACACCAAAAAGACGGGGTACCAACTCCCACGTCTTATTTTCAATAAGAGCATCATTCGTCGTTCATAGCCAATTTCCAATTCGGGTCATTTAATGCAGACACTGGGTTACGGGGTAGGGGGATTTAAGAACATTATAATTTAGATTAAAATGTATTTTTGGTTTAAAAATACCCCGTTGACTACGAATGACCGGTCTGTGGCTCGAGGGAGAATTGGGTGGATTTTGGGACAAAATTGGAGGGGTGACATACTGGCCAGCAGGCCCACGGTCTGTTGGCCAACACTGTATTCCAAAACTGGAGTTGGACCGAGAGCAGAAGTAAGGGCGATACTGGGTTGCTGGAGCCGTGATGGGAGGGCTGGGCAGATGCGACGGTACTAGAGGTCCAGCGGGCAGTAAGCCCGGCGTATTTTGGGTGCGGGACAAGTCCAATAAATGGTGGATAATATACGGGGAGAGATCATCATCTAAGAAATTAAATGAACTAGGCCCAAGACTACTTACTTTTGCAAACGGAAATTGGGTTTCATCGAAAATAACATGACGACTAATGATGATTTTATTAGATGATAAATCAAAACAGTTGTAACAATGATGATTAGATGGATAACTCAAAAACACACAAGGGGTAGAACGGGCTTGAAGTTTGGTAATTGTAGTTGATGGGAATAGTTCACAACATAAGCACCCAAAGACCCTAAGATGTGAATATGAAAGAGTCTTATTATATAAGATTTGAAGAGGGGAGGAATATGCCAAACCTTTGGTAGGAAGTATGTTAAGAAGATAAGTAGCCATTTGTAGAGCATGATTCCAAAAGGAAGGGTGTACGGAAGCATAGACTAATAAAGTGCGGACAATATTATTAATGGTACAAATTTTTTGTTCGGCTTTTCCATTTTGTGAGGAAGTATGAGGACAAGAGAAACGAAAAACTATGTCATTAGTGTCACAAAAATTCCAAAAAAACCCATTATCATATTCTTTTCCATTATCACATTGAATATTTTTTATTTTCCGGTTGAATTGAGTATGAATGAATGCTCTAAATTTTAAGAATGTGGATAAAACTTGGGATTTTTTCGCCAACGGAAAGGACCATAAAAAATTAGAATAATCATCCAAAAATAGAACATAATTACGATGGCCCACATAACTTAAAATGGGAGATGTCCATAAATCACTATGAATAATATCAAATGGCATTAAAGTACGATAAGTAGAGGCTACAAATGGTAATCTAACATGTTTTCCTAAAGGACAGGATTGACAAATTGGAGTACTACGTGTACCCTTACAAGAAATAAAATTATTTTTATGCAAGGAAGAAACAATGGATGATCCAGGGTAACCCAAACGTGCATGCCACAAGGAAGGGGCTAGAGCTACAAAAGTAGATGGCAAGGCTTGACTCGAGAGACTGGATGCGGGGGTGATAGGATAAAGATCTCCCCTACTATCCCATCTCATGAGAGGTATCCGCGTCTTGAAATCCTTCACAGAAAATCCAAAATGATCAAAATCAATAGAAACCCAATTATCGGTGGTGAATTTACGGACAGACCAAATTTTTAAATAAGTTAGGGCATGAAGAGAATTATTTAAGACAAGAGGTGTCTGGGGGGAGATAATTTTTTATGACCGTAACCACGAATTAGAATTGAGTTGCCAATACCAACAATTATGCCACGATTGTTGCTCAAATTGGAATAAGACGAGAGAGTACCTTGGTCGGACTTCGTGTGAGAAGTGGCGTCGGTGTACATATACCAATTTGCGTCTGGAGGATTCAATCCAAGTGTATGCATTGCAACTTCAATGTCAATCGGAGTAGGGTCTGCAGCATGATGGGCCTGTGGAGGCCAAGGCCCAAGCACACCTGTTTGCTGCCCCAGCCCAGCATTGTTGCGGAAGTCGTTGGACCATGTCGAATTTGGCCGGAAGAAATGTTGGGCAGCCCACTGTCCAAGGGCTGGAGAAGTTGGAAAATAGGGGTCGTTGGGCCACTAGCCACTGTTCCAGGCCCACTGCCAAGGGGCCCATGGCTAGGACCAGT
The DNA here is from genome assembly GCA_034509755.1 of Anisodus tanguticus. NCBI lineage: Eukaryota > Viridiplantae > Streptophyta > Magnoliopsida > Solanales > Solanaceae > Anisodus > Anisodus tanguticus. The sequence continues at coordinate 22,611,269 of CM067557.1, forward strand.
TGGCCTGCGGCCCACTGCCACTGTTTTGGCCACCACCACCACCACCGAAACCACCATGATTTTTGCCATTATTTTTCTAATTTTTCTTGCCTCCAATGTGAGCACGGTTTTGACCCAAATTATCAACAAAACCTTGAGAATTAGTTGAAGACTTCATCATGACCACGGGACTAGCACCGGTAGCCGCCTTTTTGGTCAAATCGAATTCTTCTCATATAAGCATCGAACGGGCTTGATAAAAAGGCGGAAATGGATTACATTGACAGAGGAGAGTCCCCACGCCATTATAGGCCTCAGATAGGCCTGCAACCATTTGTAGAACAAGACGATTATTGATAATGGGCGCTCCAACGTTACGGAGTTGGTCTGCCAATTCCTTGAGCCGTTTAAGTTGAAACATTCGATAAATCTTCCATGCTGACTTGAGAAAATTTCTGCTCAAGGGTGACAACTCGGGAATGTTGGTTATCTTTAGAATATATCACGCAATCTATTTCATGTAACCATAGCCGTAGTGTCCGGATCAATAATCATCTGTAAAAGGTCGGTAGAAATAGTGGAATAAATCTACTGAAGGACGGTAGCATCAAGAGTAATCCATAACTGAGGATCCTCCACGGGAGTAGGGGTAGCGGAATGAATTATGTGATGGAGGACTTGATGTGAGATGGCATGAATTTTGAACAACTCCGCCCACATCGCGTATTGGACGTTTTCCATCTCAAGAACAATAGGGATGTTGTTCTTGATGTTAGAAACAGTAAGGGCAGGATGAAAGTGGTTCTTTGACGTCGACATAACGAAAGAACAAAGGTCTTGAGAAGAAAAATTTGGAAGAGAGGAGGTAAAATTAGCACGAAATCTGAGAGGAAGCACGGATTCTGATGCAAGCTCAGCCGAGAAGGGACGGCGGAACCGAGACTAAATTTGGGAGATGAGTGGAAGTAATTTAGTCCTACACTTCTGATACCATGAAAGAAGTAATCCCTTGATTATTTTCATTAATGAAAGAGTATATATACAATTTACAATTTCCATAATATAAATATTATTTCTAGTCTACTCCCAAAACCCTATTTTAATTGTATAAGAATCCTACCATTATGGTAAGTGTACAATGCTAATTGTATACAAATAATACAAAATAATTTGTTACCAAATAGGGATATACACGGTGTGTATACCGTGTATATCACGGTTTCCCACTTGTGGTGGGTTTCCGTGATATACACGGTATACAATACCTATTGTATACCGTGTATATCCTTGTATATTTTCATAAAGTTTTTCATTTTTTCAATGGAAACTTGTTTTTCATTATGCGTTTTTTAAGTAATTTTTCTGTGAGCTAGTTCGATGGAAATAATGAAAAAATTATTTTTTATAGCACAAAATTCCTATTAAATATTATGAAAACGCCTTTATTTCTAATAGTGAGAGTGGGGAAAATAAAGTATCAAAACCACTTTATGTAATGTGTTTTATCATTTATTTACTGCACTGTCAAGTGGTTTACCATGTAGAATGACAAGTGCTTACACATTTCTCTTTCATAACTAATAGTTGTCATTGGAAAAGTGAGTCATCATTATGATGTGTCGTAATTAGAAAGGATGACAGAGAGAAATGATGGCCTATAAAGAAGCCTCTCTGTGAAGGGGAAAGTCCCGAAAGCGAAATCTCACATCTGTACCAGATGTCTCTTGGCCAGGTGGGATGTAAATCGAGGAATATGCGCGAATGGCAGCCCTGCAAAAGAGAGGATCAACGGGACACGAATCGAGCAACAGCCCTTGCAATATTTCAGCAAAGACTGTCACCACACGGATTCGAACTCGCGACGTCGGAGTGGTTGTACGCCAATCACCTTGTCACTTACCAACTCGCATGTGCCCCTGGGGGCAAGAAGCCTCTCTTCCTGCTTTCAGTAAGTGAATATTGGCTCTCCATCAGCTTTGTTCATTAAAAAAAGAAAGTCAAGTAAGAGAAGGTGTTGTGTTACAAATTCAGACAGAAAGTTAATGGTAAAATATTATGGATTCAGGTATATCTTCTCATTTAAAATATATATATTTATATAATTATTAAAGTTCCACAATTCTGAATTGTTGATGGTATTTAATATTTAGATTGTTTTGTTTGCGGATAAATTCCTTAGCCTTTAAGACTTTTTTAAAAAGTTTTTTGTCTATTACTATTTACTTTATGACTTTTTGATTAAAGCTGAATTGTTGAATAGCCGAGGTTATCTATAAAAGGAGTCTCTTATACAAAGGAAGATTCATTCGGAAAATACACAACTCTTACCTTACATCAAACTCTCTCATTCCAAGGTTTTGACTACGCAATAGCGGTCACCACAAGAACATTCAAAAGTAAGTTCATTTTCTCTTCAAGAAGTCTAACCGCAAAATTACTTGGTGTTTTGGAATGGGTCCTCCGCTTCTTTTTTAGAATTAATTTCTGGACAAGTGTGTTGTAAGTGTGTACCAAATTAATTGATATGATATTTTTAAAATAATATAAAATAATGTTAAATATGTGTAATAATTAAGTAATAGGAATATAACTATGAAAGGTTCAAAGCGTATGTTATCTATCTCGATGCAATATCGGTCCGCTGAAAGATTGCTGGAAAACGCACCATGTGTATGCGCCAAAATCTCTTTCAAGAGGTGATTGTGGGAAATTTACTAATTTGGAATTAAGTAAATCTCATTAATTTATGACTCGAACAATTGGGGTCCGCACGTCGAAAACGTCGTTTCCACACACGTGCACACGTAGTGCCAAGTATCACAAATTTCATTAGTAAAAGAGATATTGGTACGTATGTAATACGTTTGAGATATAAAATTATGGACGGTTATTGATCAAATGACAATGTATTCCACTTTGGTAAAAGAAGTACGAAGTGTAAGATGAAACGAGTCGGAAATCGGCGAGGAGTCGCGGCGCAGCCCCGTTAGAGCCGAGGCGCCGGAGTGCCGCGGCGCTAATTGGTTGGCCAGTCACTGGAGCCGCGGCGCTAATTCATAGAGCCGCAGCGCTTTGGAGGCAGAATGCTGCGACAGGAAGTTGGAAAATACTGACCTTTGGGCTGGTTTTGGAGCATTGATTCTCCATTACTTTGCACATGAATTCAGTCATTATTTGGCTGAATGTAACCCCTCAATTAAGTGTCATTACATGGCTATTGAAGGTCATTAGTTGGCTAGTTGAGGGGTCTTTCGTTACACTATAAATTGAGGCATTTGGCTCAATTGAAGAACACTACACAACACTTAGAAAATACTCCAGATTTTCTGAATTCATCTTCTTCCTATCTAGCAAAGTTACTATACTCAAAGTTCTTCAAGAGTAACACTTGAGATTCCTTTGCTCAATTGTTAAGTTGTTGTTGTATTTTTGGAGACTATTGCCCGACAACGTAAAATGAGATATACGGAGCAATCTTGTCTTAAAGACAAAGTGTCATCACTCGACTCAGCAAATCACACAAGCAGTTTGTTAAGTTCTTGATTTTCAGTTTATTGTAATTAGTTTATCTTTTTTACAAATGGTAATAGTTACTTACTTCCCGTTCCCTGAAACAATTGTATTCAAACATGATATTCGGCTAAAAAATTACTATTTTGATAAAAAAAAATGCAATAATTGAGAGTATTGGTATACAATGATTCTACATCAACCAAGTACTCAAACTTGAACTTCTCAGAAAGATGAAGATTAAACAAAAGAATAAATAAGAAAGGTATAGTTGTACAAAATTTTGTCGTGGGTTTACATTTAAGAATAAAACCAAGCAAAAAAAAAGGATAATTTTAGAAAACTCCCTCAGGTTTCGCTTCTTCGTAATATCAATTTTCCTTGTGATTTACTATAACTCCCTCAGGTTTCGCTTCTTCGTAATATCAATTTTCCTTGTGATTTACTATATTCTACTTATCTTTCTTATTTTGATTTTTTTTTATAAAACATATTCCTTTTTTAGCTATTTATCATTAATGCGAAGAAATAACAATTTGACTGACTTGCCTTACCAAATATACACTTTATTTAATCAATTCTATAAAAGAAAGAATAAAAAATATCTTCTTCCATTAAGTTTCGTTAAAACAAAATTTCCACAACTATGCTAGCTTTAAGTTTAAGCTACTACTGCATGCCTAAGATTTATATACGATTTAGGTTTTTTCTATTTTAACAAAATTTATTAATTAAATCTAACTAATTAAATGGGTTCTAATATTAAATAGAGAAAATCAGTCAAATTCTTTTACATTAATGATATGACCGTAAAAATATTTGTAATAAAAAATAAAATCAAAAGAGGTAAGCATAATACTATAAACTAAAAGGATGATCACGGTTACGAAAGGTATCTAAGGAGAATTTTCTGAAATTATCTCAAAAAATAAAAGATGTATCTACGTAAGATTCCTTTCGTGATTAAATGATCAAGAAAGAACCACTATATATCTAGGTTAAATATTTTAAAATGAAAGAAAATAAGAAGGAGGAAAAGTGAGAGAAGCTTACCTCGCAATTCTCTAATGTATGTGATTGGAGGGGAGGTCTTTTAATAATTTAACAATTGATGGTGTTTAATTTTTTTTTAAATTGATGAATCCTCTTTTAACTCAAAGTCACAGTGTTTGACTTTGTATTAGCAAATATTATTAGGTTAGAGGTACTTATACAATGTAAATTTGAAAGTCCTAATATTAGGAGAATTGTTAATTGATAATATTGTACAATGTAAATTTTTATTTCTGATTTTGAAAAAGGTACTTATACAATTCTACTTTTGCTGATGCAAATTTATAATTATTCATCTTATCATGACAAATAATTGTAATTCTTAACCAAACTATTTCAACTTTTTCTCAGATATAAATTGAAGATAAATATTCATTTATCTACAAGACTTGTTTCAAATAATTTAATGCGACTAAAAGATTACAATTGTTACAATAAAACTTATAACGCGGTAAAAGATGATGATTAGCTACAAAAATTTATTACCACGATAAATTTGCGGCTATATCAATTGTCATGACAAATAATTGTACCAATTAAGCCGACTATTGCCGCGAGTTTTTAGTACTGGGAGCAAAAATATTAATTTAGCTATAATACTTTATTTTAAATAATTTTCTTGTGCCTAAAAGATTATTATTGCTATAGTACATTTCAATTCGTGGCAAAAATTAATGAGTAACTATGAAATTTATTATAGCAAAAAATTTGTGTGTATATCATTTAACTATTGCCACAATTTTTCATAAGAAGCAAAAATATTTATTTTGCTAAAACATTTTGTTTCAAATAATTTGTTGTGGCTAAAAGGTTACTATTGCTACAGTAACTTCTATCGCGTCGCAAAAACTTATGATCAACAATAAAATTATATTTTAGCAATAAAGTTATAGCTATTTAGGCAATTATTGACATGATGGGTAGCAATTATAGCAAAAACGATATATTAGCTTTGTCAATTTAATTTTTATGGCTACGAATTTTTACAAATTTGTAGATAGACATGAAATTTGAATTTTTGTGGCTATTACTAGATATTAGCCACTATTTTTAAATTCATAACAAAGATTTCTGTCAAGATTTAAAATCGAGGGTCTTGATGGCACCGACTCTCACGAGTCGATAAGCTAACCATTATCCAAAATCAATAAAGAAAATGATTGCGGAAGATAGTAAGGAAAATAACTTTTAAGCCTTTTAATGATATCCATAGAATAGCCAAAATACTAAGTATGAAATCCCCTAAAACCGGATGTTACAGTGCAAGAACTAACTATAGATCAATACAAGTCTGAGAATACCTATGCCCCAAAAATACATAAAATTGTTTGAATGAAATGACAGAAATGTAAATGATAAAGGGAAAGATCTGGTGCCATGAAGCTCTAGCGGCTCACCCCGAATCGCCCGGAAGCAGTTCCTCAATAGGAGGAGTGATTGCGCACCTCACTGGCACTAGTGGTAGAACCTACACACAAAAAGGGTGCAGCAAGTGTAGCGTGACTACGAGAATAACGTGTACTCAGCATCATCATCTATCAGTCCTATCCCAAACGGAGACGAGGGCTGGTCTTCCGATGGCTACTACTACACCAACTACCAGATAATTCATCATAATAAATAATTTACAAGTGTACTAAATTTTCGGATTTCAAGTCTAGGTTATAGCATCTAATTCCTCATAACTCAAGTTTTCAGATAATCAAGTAAAAGGGCTACAAGCCACAATTTAAACATCAATTAAAAGAATATAAATGATATGATATGAATGCAGGTGCATATGCAATGCAAGGCCTTTTGTTTATCATCATCGATACACACACGTTCAAATTTTATGAATCGTGACCCATGGGGAACTTGTGAGGTCCATATATCACCCAAAATTATTTCTCTTTGGGTTACATAGTCAATCTTAGGCTCAATCATATCACTTAACCTGATGTACGCTCATATTACCTGTCACTAGCCATTATTATGCTCATAGTACTTGTCTCTAGCCAAATCGACTCATAAGTATCGCATCACTCTGTCTGGAATTATTTTCCTCAGATCCACACATGTATCACCAAATGTGCATGCATGAGATACCATATGAAGCATGACACACGTAACAATTAAGAAGCAAGGATTTACAATAAAATTTCAATCTTTAATCACAAGTAAAACAGGAAAATAGTAATAATGCGGAAAGTATGGGTTTCATACCCCAATCACAGATCCATAGGATCGTACTATAGTATCAGCTAATGCCCAAAACGTGACATTCACTATTCAATTGAAAGCACAAGTACCCATAACATACTACTGGTACCTGCTACAAGTGCTCGTCACCTCACAAGTATCGAGACCCCCTTATTATACATGTTACCCCTTCTTAATTAGTTTATTATACCAACCAAAACGCTTAATATAAGATACAAGATCTCAACTTGCCTGGAATTAGAAGCTCGACAATCACAATAGAGCTTTGCCTTTTTGAAATGCCTCTGAAATGTGTCAATCAATTCAAATATTGATTATACGTTAACACACGAGTCTATTGATACCCATAATGCTATAATAAACTTTATAACCCAAAAATTCACCCAAAAATGAGATCCCGAACCTCGAAGGGCAAAATGAGAAATTTTGTCCAAAATCTGTTTACCCCTATCTAAACAGCCTAGATATCAATTATCATTCAAATCTAACCTCAAAATCATACTTAATTGAAGAAATCTTTACATTTCAAGCTTAGGGGTTTATTTTTTCCAAATTCCCAATCTAAATCATGGATTCTCAAATGAGAATCTCTACTAATCATCATATTATACTAAAAGGGGAAGCTCTTATCATCAAAGTTGGATTAATGTTTGGCCCCTGCTATAAATTAAAATATAATAAAATATAAAATATCTAATATAATAAATATTAATTAGTATTAATATTATCATCATTACATGAAAGCTCAATACAGTAACGACTCGAAAAGTCATTTTTCTTATTTTGCCTTGACCTTTGTTTGCTTGTTTATGATTTTCGAAGATGGGTGACACAGTTCCTAAGGTGATCGGGTAGGTTTCAGACCCATTTTGATAGGTTTGAGAAATTCCAAGTTAATAGAATAGAAGAGTTTGACTCATAGTTGACTTTCGAGTAAACGTGCTCCATTTGTAGTTTTGTCGGTTCTATTATCTCCAGAATGACATTTATGACTTAGTCGAGACCTTGGTTTGGTTCCCAGAGCAGCCAAGTGAATTTTGCGAGTTAGGTTGTTAAATTATAAAATTAGAACTTAAGAGTTGACTTTAGTCCAATCCGAGCCTTAGAGACTTTTTCCAAAAATATCAGAGTGTGCAAGCAGGTTTAGAATGTATTTTCTGATAGAAATACATGTTTGGTTTGTGTTTGGGAGGTCCCGGGAGTGTTTCGGGTGGTTGACGGAGAGTTGGTGAGTTTTGGGCATTGCTGGTGTCTGGTGTTCACCCCAACGCCCTTATTTCTACTTCCGCGGGTTCGCTTCTGCGGAGGTCCGGCTCGCAGAAGCGAAATTTGACCATGAGACGAGGATCCGCCTTAGCGGACATGTTCCTCGCAGGGGCCGATGCACGTCTACAGAGTTTCCTTCCGCCCATTGGATGTCCAGGATTTTAAGTGAACACGTGTCAGCGGATAAGGCTTCCGCCGAAGCTTGTCCGCTCCAGTGGAATCGATTCTGCCATAGCGAAAATAATGTTCAGATTATAAGACGTTAAGACCTAGAATTCTATTCTCATTCCCCAAAATATTCCTCTTGGTATTTGAGCATTGGCAGTAGATATTCTTAAAGATTCAAGGAGATTCATCTCTTAAGGTAACTTTTCTCGATTAATTCATGTGTATTAGTCAATCTTTATCCTAAGTATGATTCTTAGATGGGGAAGTAAGAGAAGTTGTTAATTGAGAATAAGAGGGTTATGTTTGGGATTTAGGAATTGTTATTGGATTATTATTGTTGATATTGTAAACTATTATTGTATTAGACTAGTGAATGTTGTTAAATTGATCAATTGCATGATATAAACCCTTGGGAATTGAGATAAATTCTAGGGTTAGAATTGGAATTTTTTGTCAATTCATGAATTAAGGATCCATATGGCTTTGTTATTAAAATAACTTAACATTATGGTTATCTAGTATGTTATGATTTTATTTGGGTAGAAAAGTTCATATTTTGATAATGTGGGCCCAGAATTTCTTTATAATTTAACTTGGGGATTATGGGTACCGTTAGGCCGTAATCTCACATAATCGATAAGATTGATCAGAGTGAGCTCGAGAGGAGGCTCAGAGAAAGGGCAGGGCTGTTGCGTGAGTCTTTAGCTTCGATTCAGGCAAGTTGAGACTTTCTAGACTCTAGTGTAACATTTATGTGTTGGTAAGTTATTAATTAATTAATAGGAGTAATGGAGAATTGAAGGTCCCATATTAGTGAGATGATGAGCACTAATACTGATACCGGTGAACTTAACTTGGATAATCAATGAACTAGTTGATATATTTGATGAAAATTATGTGTTTAGCCCTTTGGTCCGTGAGCGCGGTGCATAAATCCGCTTAGGTTGGTATATTTACTGATTAATTAGCCTTGTAGATGTGTTTGATATTATATCCTTGATTGAACCTGTCATGCGTTCATCACTCTACATCTCATCTAAATACTTGAAAAAACTGATAAATACTGTTTGTATTGATTATGATGATTGCATGATGTACATATATCCATATCATTCATACATATTATAATTGGCATTGAACTGTTGAGACATTGCTGAGAGAGGCTTGGGAAGCCGGTTGTTGGATATGGTACATGATACGAGAGTGATGACTGATGATGACACTACAACCACATAGCTGGTATCTGATGAGATCAGATGGGTATATGGATCTCATGAGTCCCACATGGGTCACGTGACAACTACTACAGCAATGTGTGTATAGCAGGTACACATGACCATTGCATACATACATATCATTTGCATTGCATTCATCTATATTCTGATATGTAATTGGTGTTATTTGTGCTCGGTGTTGATCTCTGATATACTTATACTTCTCTGGTTTGATAGAAGAAATATTGTTAGCTTACACTTATATTGTTGTGAGATGTGAATTGAGGGACTTGGTAGGTCTAGACGTCCTGAATGGGATTTAGGCGAACTTAATGATATTCATAATATGCTTAATCTTGCCACAAACATGAGAATGAGAGAATACTTATACACTGTTAAATTGTAGAACTGCTAATAGGTTGGTTAACTGATTCATATTATACTTAAGTAACTGACTAGTAGAGAGGTATCGGAAAGTACCAACCCTCGTCACCGTTATAGCTAGGGTCGATCGACGATATTGTTGAGTTCACATATTTTTCGTACTCACTCTACGCTTGCTGGACTTTATGTGCAGGTACCGAGCCGGGAGATACCGGAGTAGCTTGACTTGCAGCTTTGGTGAGAGTGATTATCGGAGTCCAGGGTGAGCTGCAACTTCTTCCCCGACACTGGAACTTTCTTTATCCTTATATTTATGTCTTTGTTATTTTCAGACAGCTTATGTAATGTTCTACTCAGACTTGTATTCGTATTTAGAGCTTTGTACTCATGACTATCGTATCATTGGGGATTTCTTTCGGTTTATATATTATGTTATAAGATTTGTTAAATTACTTCTCTTCTACTTCTTTATTTCCGCATTACTTACGTCGAATGATTGGGGTTCGCCTACAAGTTAGGGTAGGTGCCATCACGGCACAATGGAATTTTGTGTCGTAACAATTACGTTCAGTAGCACTGTGTTATTTTCTACATTAAATGAAATCCTAATTAAAAATGATGAGTTGATAAAACCTCCCTTGTTGTCTTGCTTGCTTTCGGATAAGAAAGACTAGTCACTTTAACCTACCTTCCTAGCTTTAGTTGCCTTAAGGCTTGTCTTTTTTTCAGAACCTTATTACTTTGTTGCTGTCTTTTCGCCTGAGGCTTTCAGACAAGACTACTTACTCCAGTAGGTTAGTACGAAACTCACAAGTCCTATTTTATTGCTCCACATTCACTTCTAGGCTTTTCTAATACCGATCGTTATTATGTTCTCTAAAGTTACACATCTTAATAATATAAATATTAACAAAAGAAAAATTAAATTAAAAGAAAGACAACCCATGAAAAGCTTTTACTAAGACCTTGGTGTTCTCTATAAAGATTCTCTAAGCCTAAGGAAATGATATGAGCTATCCGTTTTCTCCCACGTCCTGCTTCTTTTAATTTCCATCAGGTCGTGGGTATTCTTTTAATTATTATTTTCTGCTTCTTTTATCTTCTATCAGTTAAAAAACCTTTCAGATCCTTTATTAGATGCTATAAAATGCTGAAAGACTCCAAGTTACGAGCTTATTCTTTGGTCCTTTACCGCATCAGTATATGCTTTTTCCCTGAAAGACTTACGGCTCGGTATACTTTCAATATTTTTTGCAAACAAAGGTACATTACTACTTTTATGTTAAATTCTGAACTTTCATTGTCTATCAAAATTTAATATTTATTTTCCCTTTGAGTAGTTTTTAGAAGTAGTATTATATGGCTCAGTCTTTCAACAAAGATGTATTACTTGACTGCTTGATTCAGAACTAAGGTAGAGGTAAAGTCTGCGTATACTCTATCATCTTCAGACCCACGTTGTGAAATTTCATTGAGTATATTATTATATTTTATTATTGTTGCTTCAGAACTAATGACTGCTTAATTATATTCAATCCATGGTGTCCATCCAGTGTTGCATGCTCACACAGTCCATATTGACTTATTGTCGTGTTATATTTTATAATACGATTATATATATATATATATATATATATATATATATATATATATATATTATTATTAAGTATCTCCATAATAAATAACTACTACGATAATTCTTTTTGCAGGTGTACACAATGAAGTTGACAAGGATTTACTAGGCATTCCGACGGAGACATATGTTAATCGAATTTCCATACAATTTCTAGAAAATGGTACTTTCATTCGGCAACTTCTTAATATGTATGCTAATGTAAAAAGGTGTAGGTTACAATTTCTTAAAAACATAGCACAAACTTTAAGATGTGAAGCATTAAATATGTGTTGTTGAAATATATAAGGTAAGTTGAATACCTGAATGGTCCAATATTCTCTAAAGAATGAATATTTGATATATTAAAAGAATTTATTAAGAAAGGTTATATATTGTCTACAATATAGTAGATACCGAAGTAATAGAAAACAATGCTAAAGAATTGTTTCTCTCTCTTTAAAACGACGGATATCCTTTCAACTTCATTTAGTAATTTTCAGTAAAATTGTACTTTGCAACAATAATAAATATCTAACGTATTACGGTCATTATTCATCAACTTGATTGATAATGCATTCTCCTCTTTCAACTAACGGCAACTCAATTAGGGGTGAGCACGGGTACAGGGTACCCAGCTACCCGATCGGAACCGACACTAACGGGTAGGTTCCAGATAGATATATTATAATAACGGGTAGGTTCCAGATAGATATATTATAATAACGGGTAGGGTCCGGGTAGTAAAATTAGGAACCGATCAATGTCGGGTCCGGTTCCGGTTCCGGCAAATAGAGACAGGGTACCCGGACCCGGAACCGATACCCGGAACCTATAAAATATTAAATATTTTTACCTTTTTGAGAAACATTTGGACCACTTTTAACTTTCTCCAAAATTGTTTGTTGCACGCCTGCACATTGATTTTCACCTCTTTATTCTAGAATGTTCTTTGTGCCCTAAGAGAAAACACCCAAAACTCTCTCAATAACAATGGCGTTTTAGCTACACCACCGAGCTTCATTGTCGTCGTTGTTGAAGCTTTCTCTCAGGTACTTTCATCGTTGTCGTCGTTGAAGCTTCACATTTGCCCCTTTCTCTCCCTTGATTTTGTTCACGTCGTTCCTAAAATGCATATGGGTTCATATCTAACTCTTCAATTTCTTTTGAATATCCTATGCTTCTGTTCTATTTCAGGTGATACTCATCTTCAATTTGTATTACTTTTTTTATTTGAAATGTAAATCTATTTTTAAAATTTGTGTATATTTTTGTAGCTATGAAGATGAAATTTAGGGATTTACTAGTATAATAAAGCTTTTCTTTTGTATCGAAGAGCTTATGAACACAAAAATAAGTTTAATTAAGATATTTCCAAATTTATTTTGAAATCAACACATTCAATTAATTGAGTATCAAATTTGGCTTGCAATTTTAGGTTTTGGTTACAGAATTAAATTTTCTAAAACTTCTTATAATGGTACTAAAAACTCCGATTGCAGGCTAAAAAACTACTGGATGAAATTATTTTAGAACTCTTTTTTATTCTCATAGGCTAAAAAAATGGTTGCTTAATCTATGTTTTTTTATTTACAGGGTACCCGGGAACCTCCCGGACCCTGCGGGTCCGGGTAGGTTCCGGGTAGTAAATTTAGTAACCGATCTTTTACCGGGTAGGGTCCGGGTAGTTTAAAAATGTTAGGGTACCCGGACCCGCTCACCCCTACAACTCATCACACACTTATTCAAATATTATTTTTCACATTCTAAAAAAATTATACTAATTAGCATGGAATATACGTGCAACTCACGTGTTCGAAAACTTGTTAATGATATAAATAGATAACGGGAGTTAAAAACTTACCCACTTGATGAACCTTGCCAATTCTCTAAAAAAAATCTCCTAAATCCAAAGTCTAGGGCTCAAAATATGAGAATGGAACTCAAAATAGCATATTTTTGGGGTTTTAAATCGTTGGACAAAATTTTGCCTTTCGCGATCGTGGGCCCTAGCCTCGCGATCGCAAAACATTGCCCCGACTCAGCACACGCGATGGCCTTAACGAATGTGATAGACCCAATGTGATCGTGAAAGAGGACTACGAGACACACTGCGATCGCGACAGGTATCTCGTTGTCGAGAAGAAGGCATATCAGAACTGAACACAAGAAAACTCTGGTGCCTTCAAAACTCGGAATGGACCCTCAAAACTCATCCGGGATCCCCCGGACACAAACCAAACGTCCAAATTAGTATTAAAACATGCACGAAATGCTCGCACACTTGTAATCATCATACGAGGTCATCTTGACCAAATATTCAATCAAAACCCATATTAAAACTCTTAAGACTTTGAATTTCAACCCAACGCCCGAAAGACTCTGAGTGCCTCGAAAACCAAATAAAAGACTCAATTAGACTATATTCGATATTTCGGAGCTGATGGAATCGACAAAACTTCGAAAAAGACTCAAATGCCCTCGATGTTGACTTTAGTCAACTAAAATGTATTTCTTAACTTAAGACTTACCAATTTTTACAAACTTACTCGAAACTCACACAAATTATTCGGGACTCGTTCCAACAGTTCACCTAAGTCATAAATTATGTTCCGGAGCTAATGGAATCATTGAAATTCGATTGCGGATGCATTTACTCAAAAGTCAACCTTTTCAAATATGAAACTTGCAAAACTCAAAATTTAGATTTTCTTTCGTTCTCATCCATTTGCCTCAGGAATCATGTCACCCCTCCCTGCACATTAAAAGAACATAACAAGGCTAGGAAAATGGGTAATTACAGAAAAATAAGCGAAATAGTCAAAACGACCTAACGGGTCGTTACAACTTCGTAACTATATATATGCATTGTGTTGTAGCAAAAAATAAATTAATTATATACAAGATAATTATATGTATGTGTGTGGTATAATTTTAGTTACATGTATACAACAAAAAGGAAAAAATATGTATATACAACAAAAAGGAGGAAAAATAAAAAACATCAACATTGATTGTTCATGGGAAAGGATGTATCGTGCGTTGTTTGAGATTTTTCATGTATTGGGAAAAGGTCTAAAACTGAATTGACGAGCGAGATTTCATGTAAATTTTGAATTTAAATGAACTTTGAGAAGGAAGGATAGGAATGTCAGTGACTTCACATAAATGACCTCGATGTCCGTGTGAATTTACTAAAGGTGGCCAGTGGGCCGGGCTCGGGTCTGGCGGGGTCGGGGCCGGGTCTGGCGGGACGAGCCAAGGGGTCGGGGTCGGGTCTAGCGGGATCTGGCGGGGTCGGGTCTGGCGGGACCTGCTCCAGTCCCGTCCCGATCCTGATCCCGTCGGTATCGGGTCGGGGCAGGGTCGGGGCGGGGTCCGGCGGGTTTTCCTTTTTTTTTTTTTTTTTAAATAACATATGTATAAAAAAAACTCAATAAACAAGATAAGATAGTATAATAAAAACATCTCAAGGCTATTTTTGTGCCTCTTATATTATTTAATAGACATGATTTTTTTGTAATACAAATACAATTGTCTAAAATCTAAATTGCAACTTTGTGGTGTTGTCCAAAAGTTGCAAATTACATAATAAAATTGCAATTAAAAAAATTACATTCTCAAAAAAATTTGTTCTAATTGCTTGATGATTTCCTGTGGTTCTTCGGTTGGAATTAGTATTTGTTGGTCAAATTGATCCACGTCGCTTCCACTACCTTCGGTTAAGATTTCATTGTAGTTTTCATCTTCTTCGTTGATCTCCGGTTGACCGCACCTTCTCCGCTCCGCTTGTATCCAATCTCTGAATAATACTGCAATTTCCAAGCGGTCTCCGGCTAATGAGTGTCTGTGGTCTCCTATTTGATATCTGCCGGCAGAAAAAGCGCTTTCAAACGCAGTTGATGACGCTTGAATGTTCAAAACATCTCGGGCCATCAATGAAAGTGTCGGAAAGGTCTTCTCATTCCCCTCCAAATTTCAAAGCAAGTCTTCATGTCCATCTTCATTGATAACTTCTTGATACGGTACAGAACCCTGCAAAACAAAAATATCGAACTCGCTAATTTGGTTAGTAGAGGTACGGCCGCACATTCTATTTCTGAGGCTTTCAATACTAGCCGCAGAAACAGCATATCTTTTGTGAGGTTGTGTTGAAGATGAAGAAGATGGTATGAAAGCCGGTAAGTTATTAGTATTTTCTTGTTGATAAAATCTATATATTTTTTTGCATTGGTGTTCTACGCTAGACAACACTTCTTCTTTAGTTTGTTCAATAGGTGGTGGGTGATTTAGATTTTTGGGACTTGGAGGTGGTAGTACTTCTATACAATCGTAAATAGTTTCAATTAGTGATTTAGTACCGTCTATTTTAATAGTAGGATTTAATACAGAACCAATAATATAAATAGAGGGAATAGGAATAAAATATTTTTTTATTTTGACAAACATTTTTTTAATAGTCACTTTATAAGTTTGGTTTTTTCATATATTCACTAAGTAATAAAAATATTAGAGTTATATAAAACAACATAGTTGAAATAGTAGGATAATATATACCGGAAAATTCTTTTGTTGCTTGAAAAAATTTCTCTAAAAATACAATAAGTTCGAAAAATTTTACCCAATCACTATCTAAAATCATATCAGCTGGATTTTTATTATGAGAGTTAAAAAATAAAGTTATAGGTTTTCTATAGTCATAAGCAACAAGTAGTTGCTCGTATAAAGAATTCCACCTAGTGGATACTTCTTGTGGAATTTCTATAAGGTAGTCCACAATCGTGACAAGTTTTTTTATATTCTTTTCTACGTTGTACTTTATTACTTTTAAAAATAAAGTTTATAGCAAATTGTATTTTACTAAGAATGTCTTCAAAAAGTGATAGACCATCCTTTACAATTAAGTTATAAATATGGCACGCGCATTTTATATGAAAATGATCTGGAAAAGATGGAGTTAAACTATTTTTTAAAATTGTAATTGCGTAATTGTTAGAAGAAGCGTTATCTAATGTAATAGTCATAATTTTATCGGTTATTCCGTAATAATGGCACACTTGATAAATATTATCGCAATAAAAGTACCAGTGTGCCTATCATCTATATATCTATACGCTAAAATACGTTTTTGCATAGACCATTTATAATCTATCCAATGACAAGTTACAGTTAAATAATCATGGCCGTTAGTACTACGACCTATATAAGACGTGATACATACTTTGCCATTAAAATGATATAATGAAAAACGTAAATATTGTTGATATTCATGCGCGAATTTAAATACATCTCTCTTAACAGTTGATCTACGAAAATCATTAAAAGCAGGATTATATATATCTCTAATGTAATGAATAAAACCGGGAGATGAAGGAAATGAAAAGGGCAAACCCTCCACAACAACTAATTTTGAAATTGCTTCACTATCTCTATGTTTATTGTATTTAGAGCCTACAATTCCCCCCGTCATAGGGTTAATTTGACCATGTACTTGGTCCGGGACGATATCGGTATGTGAACCTTGTCCCGATGGAGCGGCGTTTGCGCACCCGGTTTTGAAGCTGGTATTGGGCATACCTAGCCGGATGAGCACTTACTACGTGTCTAATTAAACCCCCGTCCCACCGTGACCTTTTCCTGTTTTAAATTTTAAAACATTTTTACAAATTTTACATATAGCTACTTGATTCTCTACGTCCCTATCAAAAAATGTCCATGCATCTGATTTTAATGGTCGTTTTGCTGGACCTCGTCTCATACTAGGGGGAATAGGAGGTATTTTAGTTGAAGGTACACTAGTGGGTGTGTTGTCATCAACATTAGTGGGTGTATCGTCTAAATTAAAGTCTTCTTGAGTTCCAGAAAACAACTCCTCGTCTAAATCTAATGGTATTGTAGGAAAATGTTGAGTATCAACAAAATCATCCTGTGTAGGAATAAGATGACTAGAAGAAGTACCCTTGCCCTGGTTGCCCCTACTAGAAGAAGTCTTACCCTTACCCTTAAACATACCTCTAATTCCTTCCATTATAATTATATGCTAACAAATAATTAAAGTAAATGAAATTAAGTGCGCTAAATAAAATAAACAGACAATAATAATTTAATGAAGGAACGAATGTACCAAACGCCGACGTAACGTCGACGTGTAATCGAGAGGTTGAAAATTGAAACTTTGCTCGATGGAAGATCCTCAAGCTAGTTGCCAACTTCACTCCCAATTCCCAAATGAATAAATAAAATTGAATATTTAGCAAACAATGTAGACTTGTAGAGAGATATATTGAGAGATTAGAGAGATTGTAGGAAGATTTGTGAGAAAGATGAAGAGAAAATGAGTTATTTATAGTTGGAAAATTGGATTAAAGTGTAAATATAATAACTTATGTGTTAAAAATAAATATTAAGGGGTTGGGGGAGGGGGGAGGCCTAAAATGGTCGTTGGTGCAACGGTCATATTTGCAAAGGGGGACAAAGGGCGGGCTCGGGCTCGGGACGGGGTCGAGGCGGGCGGGCCTGGGGCGGGCTCGGGTCTGGCGGGACGAGACATTGTCCCGTCCCGAGTTCGAGTCCCGCCACCGTTCTTTTTTTTTTTTTTTAAGCGGGGTCGGGACGGGACCGGGGCGGGCTCGGGACGGGGTCGGGCCGTCCCGGCCCACTGGCCACCCTTAGAATTTACTGTCCAACACCCCCATTTGGGCCATTGTGGCCAAAATCAGTGTGGAAGATTTGATTTTTCCTTTTTGGAATTCTTAAAACAAGCTAAATTGTAAATAAATAAATAAATAAATAAGGAAAAAACAAAATGAATAGTGTTATAATTTTACTATTAATGAAGAAAAAATAACTGCATCACAATAATGAGACTTCAAATACTCCTTGATTCCAGTGCATGAAGATATGAATTACTCAAGAGTCTAATGTCCTAAAACAAATTGTAGGTTCCCACTTTTATAATACTATGATCTAATATTGAAAGTTGTTAAATAATACATAAGTATACCGTGTATACTTATGTACCGTGAGTCTCGGTTGGTGTATATAGGATGCCCACGGTTTGGGCATTAATTTGGTAAGGTTTGTTGTATTAGTTTAGGGTAAATATTACATTAATTAGTATTATCATAATTGTATAGTTAGTATCCAAGTAGAATAAGGTTTTAGGAGTAGAACAGGAATAAAATTTTCCTATTATGAAAATATGTAAATTATATATATACCTTTTCAATTAATGAAAATAATCAAGGAATTATTTCTTTCATGGTATCAGAAGTCTAGGTTCATATTTTCTCTGATTTTTTTCCGTCCAAACAGTTCAGATTTCGAGCTCCATTCATCGGTTTCCGTGCCCAATTTTTTTTTCTTCCCAAATTTTTCTTCCACATCCCTTTGGATCCGCATTTCAATATTATCCTGACAATCAGAGAGCTAATGAGAAGGGATTAGAGGTGTGAATTGAGGTAGCTACACCACCAACATAATTTAAAGAACCTAAAGGAGCATGAGTCATATATTCCGTGGAACGCCGTTCCAAGTGGGTGAACGCATCACCAGCCAAGCTAGTCACTTGGAACATAGGGGTATTCAATTCCCGAGCTTCTGGGCCTTAAGAACCGACTTCAGATTTGCTCCTTAGATAGTGAGTAGCAAAGAAGGGCAGGGTTTCAAGTTTAGGGTTTTCATTGCTATTATGGTTAAGAACACGTTTCACCCTGCCCTTACAGTTTCTAACATCAAGAATCACATCCCTCTTATTCTTGAAATAGAAAATGTCCAATATGCGATGTGGGCCGAACTGTTCAAAATTCACGCACGTTCGCATCAACTCATCCATCACATAATCCCCGCGGCTCCTGAGGATACGTAGGTGCGGCCAATGCGAGGATGATCCTAAGTTGTGGACGACTCTTGGTGCCACTGTCCTTCAGTGGATTTACTACACTATTTCTACCGACCTGTTGCAGACTATTATTGAGTCGGACGCTACGACGATAGTTGTTTGGGATATGCTGCGTGACATATTCCAAGATACTCGAAATTCCAGAGTTGTTACACTTGAGTAGGAATTTTCCCACGTCCATATGGAAAATTTCCCAAACGTTTCAGCGTATTGCAAAAGGTTGAAAGAATTGGCGGACCAACTCCGCAACGTTGGTGCGCCTGTTAGCGACGATCGTCTGGTTCTCCAGATGGTTGCTGGCCTCTCTGAGGCCTATAGTGGCGTTGGTACTCTCCTTCATCAAAGTATCCTCTCCCGAAGTTCTATCAAGCCCACTCCATGCTTACTTTGGAAGAAGCCGACTAGGCTAAAAAGGCAGCTACTAGTGTTAGTCACGTGGTCATGATGACGTCCTCCACTAATTCTCATAATTTTGGTGACAGTTCGTCCCCAAACCCGTCTCAAGGGGGCGGAAAAAATAGTCAGAAAAATAATGACAAAAATTGCGGGGGCAAACGCGGTGGTAACGACGGCAGTGGGACCCGCCACAACAACAGTGGGTCACAACTCAACTGGTCCCAGCCTTGGGCCCCCTGGCCGTGGGCCTGGGCCAGTGGGCATTGGCCCAACATCCCTTATTTTGCTGGGCCTCTATCTCACGAGCAGTGGGCTAGGCAGAATTTCAAGCCCAACTCGCAACAGCCCAGTTATTTTCAATGTAGTAATGGGCCAGGGAAGCAAGTCGGGGTGCTTGAGCCTCGGCCTCCGCAGGCCCACCATGTAGCAGGCCCCACTCAGGCCGACATTGAAGCCGCGATGCACATACTTGGTTTAACTCCACCGGACCCGATTTGGTACATGGACACCGACGCCACTACCCATATGACATCCGATTCAGGTACTCTCTTGTCTTATTCCAATTTGTGCAACCCTCGTGGCAAAATTATTGATAATGGTAATTCAATTCCGATTCGTGGTTATGGTCATAAAACTTTATCCCCCCCATCCACCACTTATCTTGAAAAATACCCTTCATACCCCTAAATTGATTAAAAATTTGGTGTCTGTCCGTAAATTCACCACTGATAATTCCGTTTATGTTGAATTTGATCCGTTTGGATTTTCTGTGTAGGATTTCAAGACGAGGAGTCCTCTCATGAGGTGTTATAGTAGGAGAGATCTTTATCCTATCACGCCAAGTTTCAGTTTCTCGAGTCAAGCCTTGCCATCAACTTGTGCGGCTCTTGCTCCTTCCTTGTGGCATGATCGTCTAGGTCATCCGGAGGTGTCTATTTTGTCTTCCTTAGATCAAAACAATTTTATTTCGTGTAAGGGTACGCGTAGTACTCCGAATTGTCAATCTTGTGCTTTAGGAAAAATTGTTAGATTGCCGTTTGTAGAGTCCAATTCTCATACTTTAATGCCATTTGATATTATTCATAGCGATTTATGGACATCTCCTGTTCTCAGTTCTTTGGGTCATTGGTATTATGTTCTATTTCTAGATGATTATTCTAATATTTTATGGACTTTTCCGGTAGCGAAAAAATCTCAAGTTTTTCCACTTTCTTAAAATTTAGAGCATTCATTAGAACTCAATTCGAACGGGAGATTAAAAATATTCAATGTGATAATGGAAAAGAATATGATAATGAGGTATTTCGAGAGTTTTGTGCTAATAATGGGATCAATTTTCATTTTTCTTGTCCTCATACGTCTTCACAAATTGGGAAAGCCGAACGCAAAATTCATACCATTAATAACATTGTCCAAACTTTATTGATTCATGCTTCCGTACCCCCCCCTTTCACATCATGCTTTACAAATGGCCACATATATTCTTAATATTCTTCCTACCAAAGGTTTGACATATTCGCCCCTGCTTCAAATTTTATATAATAAGACTCCTTCGTATTCCCATCTTAGGGTTTTTGGGTGCTTATGTTATTCGTTGTTTCTATCTACCACAATTAATAAACTTCAGGCCCGTTCTACCCCTTGTGTGTTTTTGGGTTATCCGTCTAATCATCGTGGTTACAAATGCTTTGATTTATCATCTAATAAAATCATAGTTAATCGCCATGTTATTATTGATGAATCCCACTTTCTGTTTGCTAAAGTAAGTAGTCCTGTGCCTAGTTCGTATAATTTTTTAGATGACGGTATCTCCCCGTATATTATCCACCATTTATCGGACACGTCCCACACCCTGAATTCACCAGCGGGCCCACTGGTTCTACAGTACCGCCACTGCTTCCCGTCATGGGTCTAGCAACTGGGCCGCCTCCCCAGCCCAGTTTTGGCCCAGTTCTCATCCCTGGTTCGACGTCGGCCTCTGTCCCCAGTTCTCCTGTTGGGCCAGCTGGCCCACTACCTGCTGGCCAGTCCGTCACTGGTCCCGTTATTTCCCAAAATTCATCCAATTCTCCCCCAAGTCATAGACCAGTCACTCGTAGTCAATGGGGTATTGTTAAATAAAAAAACATTTTAATTTAAATTCTATTGTTCTTAAATCACCCCTACCCCGTAATTCCGTATCTGCTTTAAATGACCCGAATTGAAAAATTGCTATGACCGACGAATATAATGAACTTATTGATAATAAGACGTGGGAGTTGGTGCCCCGTCCATCTGGTGTTAATATTTTTCGGTCTATGTAGATTTTTGCTCATAAAGACAGCTCTGATGGTTTGTTTGTGAGGTGTAAGACTCGTCTTGTAGGTGATGGTAAGACTCAGCAGGTTGGTGTCGATTCTGGTGAGACATTTAATCCGATGGTCAAGCTGGCTACCATTCGTATAGTGCTCAAGCTTGGCTCTTTAGAAAGCATGGCCCATACATTAGTTAGATGTGAAGAATGCTTTCTTACATAGTAATCTCAAGGAGACAGTCTATATGCATCAACCCTTGGGGTTTAGGGATCCCAAATATCCTCATCATGTCTGTTTATTGAAGAAGACCTTGTATGGGCTTAAGCAGTCCCCGCGGGCTTGGTATAAGAGGTTTGCAGACTATGTTTTGACTATTGGGTTCTTTCACAGCAGGTATCATCGTGGTTCTTCCCTGGCTTATATAGTATTATATGTGGATGATATTATCTTGACTGCCTCTTCTGATGCATTACATCAGCCTATCATGACAATGCTCAGTACTAAGTTTGCTATGAAAGACTTGGTTCCCTTGAGTTACTTTTTGGGGATTGTTGTCACTCGTCATGCAGGTGGGTTATTCTTATCACAAAGGAAGTATGCAGTCGAGATCATTGAACGGGATGGGATGCCATCCTATAAGTCCACTTCCACTCTAGTTGATACTAAACCCAAATTGGGTGCTGCAGCTGGCTCCCCTAACGAGGATCCGACCCGTTATCGCAGTCTTGCAGGGGCACTTTAGTATCTTACTTTCATGAACCAGATATTACGTATGTCGTACAATATGTGTGTTTGTTTATGCATGATCCCAAGGTTGAGCACATGAATGCGCTCAAACGTATTATTTGGTATATCCAGGGGACACTTGACTTTGGCTTACATTTATATCCATCATCGACAACTACACTTGTCTCGTATACATATGCTGATTGGGGTGGCTGTCCAGACACCAGACGCTCTACGTCTGGCTATTGCATGTTCCTTAGTAATAACTTGGTCTCCTGGTCTACTAAGCCTCAGTCGACATTGTCCGCTCTAGTGTAGAGGCTGAGTATCGAGGGGTAGCCAATGTGGTCTCTGAATCATATTGGTTACGTAATCTTCTTTTAGAGCTTCATTGTCCTATTCAGAAAGTTATCTTGGTTTATTGTGATAATGTTAGTGTCATCTACCTTTATGGTAATCCGGTTCAGCACCAGCGCACTGAACATATCGAGATGGACATTCACTTTGTTCGAGAAAAGGTAGCCCGTGGAGAAGTACACGTCTATCATGTCCCTTCCAAGTATCAAATTGCAGACATCTTTACAAAAGGTCTTCCCTCGGTCCTTTTTGAATATTTTCGAGACAATCTCAGCATACGAAGACCACCTGCTATAACTGCGGGGGTGTGTTAAATAATACATAAGTATACCGTGTATACTTATGTATTGTGGGTCTCGGTTTGGTGTATATAGAATGCCCACAGTTTGGGCATTAATTTGGTAAGGTTTGTTGTATTAGTTTAGGGTAAATATTACATTAATTAGTATTACCATAATTGTATAGTTAGTGTCCTAGTAGAATAAGGTTTCAGGAGTAGAATAGGAATAGGATTTTCCTATTATGGAAATATGTAAATTGTATATATACTCTTTCAATTAATGAAAATAATCAAGAGATTATTTCTTTCAAAAGTTAATTGATAGGGAAAATATCTAAAATACACCTCAACCTTTTGCCCGGATTTGCTGTAACATACTTAACCTTTATTATCCCCTGAATATATTTTTAAAGCGTTTCTTTGGCATTTATATGGAAAATTCGAACCAAAATCCAACGCGACACGAGCCAAGAATGATTAGGAAAGAATATAGTGATTCGCAAGATCAAATTCCAAGAGAATCAACTGCTTTCTCCATGAAAGAGATTAAGAGTGTAGGAGAAAATTCTAATTTTTTGTTTTGTTCGAAGAGAGAAATGACCTGAAAATAACCGGACTCCGTTGTTTTTTGGCCTTTTGTTCAGCATGTGTTTGAATTGTTATCCAAGTCACTCGATAAATGCCAAAAGAATTCCTTAAAAATATATCCAGGGACGTAATAGGACCCCGAAAAGATTACGTGTGTTACAACAAATCAGGGCAAAGGTTGGGATGTATTTTAGATATTTTTCCTCATTGATATGTAGATTATAATGAAGCAATAACATATCTTTTTAAGAAACTGGATAATTTTAGCATAACGAAAAATGGAAAATACGCTAGTGGTTTGAAGCAAATAAGACCTTTTATAGGTGTAAAATTGCAAATGGGGAAAGGTTTTATGCAATCGAAATAATGCTTCATCTTTAGACCAAATATTAGCTAGTAAGTAGGAGACATATCAACCACCTTAATCCACGTAGTTAGTTAAAGAGGAGGAGTAAGAGGATCCCCACTTATTGAGGAATGTCTTTTATAACCAAATAACTCTGCATTCATTTTATCTTTCTGCGAATTGAACAGATATTAGAAGATTTATCTGAAGAAAGAAAGAAAAAAGAAAGAAATGGATTTCTTGAGACAAAACAGTACAAAAGTGGAATGCCGGAATCAGATTACCATAAGAATTGCATCAATGTCTGTTTACCTCTTAGGTTTCTTCTTCGCAATGTTCTTGTGCAACTGTGTCCACCTTCTTTTGCGCCCTATTTCACAACCTCGTATCATTGCTGAATCCATTGTAAGCCCTTTTTTATCCTATGTGTAATTATGGACTAGTTCTTAAATAGGGGTTGAAAGAAAAGAATCTTTCGATTTAGAAATTAGAATTCTTTGTTTAAAATTCTTTTGAGCTCGGCCACGAATTGATCCCAATTGATATGAATGGTGTTACGGGTTGCATTCTTATGTTTGTGATTATGCTACTCACACTTAGTAACGGGGTTCAAAATGGTGCTAGCTAGTTGGCAAGGATAACGTCAGACAATCAATGGCGTATCGGCAACATACAAGTGAATGGTGGTTAGTTGAACATCCTTCATCGGAAAATTATATTGAGTATATGAAAAATTATATAAAGTTTATAGGTCAAGAATTACTTTTCATAAGTATATATCAAATCTTGAACACCCTTAGCCAAATTTCTAGCTTCGCCACTGTAGATAATTGTCGTACACAATGCCACTGCAAGACCTGACCGGTCATCTGGCTGGTATCAGACCGCAATGACTGTATTCATGGCGCGACTTGCTGAGTTAGTGACTCCCATGGAACGATAGTATTTGATATACTGCATTTTAGGGAGAATTAAGATCTATCCATTCTGAAAATGCTTATTAAATTTTCTAATAATATACATGGCTAGCTATGATTTACTTTAATTTTCTATTCGTGATTGATCACAAAATAATGAGAGTGAACATTTGTTTAATCCAGGTGGGGTTGCTACTTAGCAATCTTGAATTCGTTCGTTCAAGGTTCTTAAACGACAATGAAGTTCAACAAACATTGAATTATATTGTGGACGCAATTATGGTGTGTCACATGTTTGTTGTGGGATTAGAGATAGATCCCAATATATTCCTCCAATTGACTCTGCCAGAGGCTAAAGTTGCATATTCAGGGGTACTTGCTACATTTGTCTTAGCATGCCTCATCACTCCACTTCTCCATATCACTAAACAATCAAATGCTGTATTCAGTTCATGCCTCGCAATCGTTCTTGCTGGAACAGATTCCCCTTTATTAACTCGATTAATTACTGACCTTAAGATTGGAAAATCGGACATTGGTCGATTTATTGTTGAGGCCGGGATACATTCTGATGTAGTTTCGGTTCTGCTAATCACCATTGGATTTATCATTTTCGATCCGGATAAAAATTTTCAGAATCGAAGCGTGATAATGATGTTAAAGATGATGGCAATTTTGGTGTTTCAAACACTGTTAGCATCAAAGGTAGTTCCTTCAGTTATGAAATGGGTGAATAATGAAAATCCTGAAGGGAAACCCATGAAAGGGTCACATTTAGTTGTAGCACTGGCAATTATTATCTTAATAATTAGCATGTCCCCAATTGTTATGTTCAGCACTGTTCTGAGTGCATTCTTGGTTGGGCTATTTATGCCAAGAGAAGGGAGAATATCAAAGATGATGATTGGGAAAGTGAACTATATTTTTAGGACAATTTTCTATCCTTTATTTTTCTTTTGGGTAGGGACAGAGGCTAAACTTTCAGAATTTGAGGCTGGCAAGTTAGTTACATGGGCACAAATAATTGTTCCATTCATAATTGCCACAGGTGGTAAAGTTCTTGGTTGTGCGGTTTCTGGATTGATGCTTGGATTTCATTGGCCTGAATCAATTGCCACTGGATTGCTACTTAATATCAAGGGTCATTTTCAAGTCTACTTAGCTATTAATGCATTCCGTGTAAGTCCATTATCACTTCTTTATGGAATAACTGCTCCTTTTTATTTTAGTAAATTTTTATTTTGAAACATATTTAACCTTCAAATAAGTGAAATTTTGTGTGTTAATTTGGTCCTTTTACATAGGGAACATATATATATATATATATTTTTGTGATGTTCAAATAAGAAGTAATAGTTAGCACACATGAAGAATTAAATGGTTTAACAACTAATTGTTCGTTAAATTTGTGAAGATTCATAGAGGGATCAAAATGTACATTAAAAGTTAAATATGCTCAATTAGATATCACAGTGATCAAAAACATAATTTGTTGATATTTCAAAGACTAGAAGCGCAAGTTCCCAACTTTTTATTTGAAAATTACATCATCTGTCTTGGTGAATAAGTATGTCATCGCCAAGATTATAGTGATTCTTGTTTGTTCATATATTTTCTTATTGCGTTTGGATGCAGATGAATATCATAAGTATGTCAACAAGTATAGCCTTGGTGTTTGTAACTTTTCTTACCATAATATACACCCCAATGGTCATCGCAAAAATTATAGAACGTGCGAGGAGACGTTCACCAACACAAAAAATGGCACTCCAATGGCTTAATCCGACCAATGAGCTCCGAATATTGCTTTGCATTCGCAGTCCTGAGAATGTTTTCTCAGCAATAAACTTCATGGAAATCTCAAGAGGGCCAGCAAATCCAGGGATCATGGTTTACTTAACTGATATGATTGAGTTAACTGATAAAATAGCAGCAACAATAACACAAGGTCGTGGAGTTGATGCTGTGACAGTGACTGATCCTATTGTGGTTGAAATGAGGGAAAAAATTACCAAAGATGTTCAGGGTTATTTAAGTGAGGATTGTGAAGGCGTTAACTTACGAAGAATGATGGCACTTTCTACGATCAATAACATGCACCAAGATATAAGCATCCTTGTTGAGGACCTATTGGTACATCTTGTCGTACTACCTTTCCACAAAAATCAAGAGTTAGATGGAAGACTCCAAGTGGGTCATTCAGGCTTTCGCCATATTAACCGTAAGGTATGTCAAACAAATCCCTTTTTTACGCTGGACGCGTATGTGGGACATCTTATTTAAGTTCTATCTTTTGGAGCTTGTTGACATTTTCATGGTTCTCGATATAGGTTCTTAGAAATGCACCTTGCTCTGTGGGGATCCTAGTTGACAGGGGTCTTGGAAAAACCGTGATTGAGAGATCAGCCATTTTCCTAAATGCAGCAGTGATTTTCATCGGTGGCAAAGATGACAGGGAAGCACTTGTTTATGCTGGACGCGTAGCACGACACCCTGGAGTAAAGCTCACAGTAATTAGGTTTCTAGTAGAGGCCGCTGGAGATAGTGTATCATCAAGAATTGGTAGAGCAAAATCTAATACTACTGAGCATTTAGAAGAGATGAAGATTGATGATGAGTGTTTTGCTGAGTTTTACGACAAGCATGTTGCTGGTGGACGTGTTGCTTATGTGGAGAAATATCTTGTCAACTCTGGACAAACATTTTCTACACTAAGGTCATTAGAAGGGCAATATGGTTTGTTTATTGTGGGACGTGGTGGGAGGGTTAATTCTGTGTTAACAGTAGGGATGAGTGATTGGGAGGAGTGCCCTGAATTAGGTCCTATTGGAGATATTCTTTCTGCTTCTGATTTCTCAGTAACTGCCTCAGTTTTGATCATTCAACAACATAGCCTTAAAGGAGAATTAGATGGACTTCATGATGAATTCTCAATCATGTAACATGTTTATATTCAAGTTACAACATTGTAGTAGTCTTCATAAGGATTTCTTCGATTCATAAACATAAAATCATCCGTCCAACTCCTCCAAATTTGAGAATTTGCTCGTCCTTGAGAAAAAGAAAAAGAAACACACAAGAGACAAAATAAACAAGAACACCAGGCATGTTAAGTGCCATTTAAATTAAATCACCCTACATGCATTAGAGGAGAATTAGATGGAATTCTCAATCATGTAAAGATGTCATATTGAAGTTATAGCATAGTATCATAAGCCTAAAATCATCCCAGGAAACTCTTTAAACATGTCATTTATTGCTATACCAAAAAACCAAATGATTTGCAAGGGAATAATTATTTAACGGGCGGTTTAATAACGTTTAAATTTTTTTAGAGAATATCAAAAACAGATAGTTGGTGCGAAAACATATTTGGTATTGAATAACTTCCTTTTCTTTTGTGTGTGTGTGTAATGCAGTCATACAATTTCAGTCACGTGTCAGAACAGTAGCTTATACAAATTCAGAAACCTTTATAAATAATGGCTATCCAACATACTGAATGATGTTAAAATTGTTGGGAATTGATATTGGTGAATGGGAAATGATTGGAAAGAAAAGTGGGAGTTGTCCCACATCGGTAGTGGAAAGAAAAGTGGGAGTTGTCCCACATCGGTAGTGGAAAGAAAAGTTCTTCTACTTATAAGTAGAATTACTCTTTCTTCTCAGTAAAAGGGTTGAGGGGGCAAGGACCCCTCGCGCCGTCGTCGTCGCTCGCTCGGCTCGGCTTCGCCATCGGCATCGGATTTGGATTTGGACCAAATTTTCTTTAATTTTTAATTATTTAATTAATTATTACTTAATTAAATTAATTAAATCCAATCCTACCCGTTAGTGACCCTGACCCGCGACCCGGTTGGATCCGCGTGTCTGACCCGCGACCCGGTTCTTTCCCACATTTAAATTTCCCACCAATTTTCAGTGGTTGTTCAGAAAGGTTGCAAACCTTCAGAAACAGTACTTCCATGGCTATAAATTCGTTTGATTCCTCGAATTTTACTTACTAATTTTCTTGAACTACAAAATCTTCTTCTTCTTCTCGCACGAATAAATTCTGTGTGATATACTACTGTTGAGTGGTTCGCCGCTACCGAGTTTGAAGTACTACTATTCTGGTAAGATAATCGTTCTATCGTGGGAGGGGATATTCCATCAACCTCGAGTACTGTGAGGGGAATAATTTCCTTAAGGACACACTTTGAACTAAGTGGGCTCGATTATATTCTGAAAAAATTATTCTTATTTTTTCAACACTGATTCTATTTATTTTCAGTGTTTATTGTTTACTGGTATTTTGGAATACAGATTAATAACAAAAATAAGAATAGGAATACAAGTGGAAGCTGGTTCAAATATGTCACTGAGCATCGCCTTTTAGGGGATTCCGAAGGAAATAATGTATAAGCTAAATACAGGGTACCAAGTAAAGGTCGTCTAAGTTGTATAATTTCTGGATGAGGCAAAGTTCTTGTACCTTAAATACATCTTTAAGTGAAAAACCACCTTAGAAGCAATGTTCACCTCGATTGACAATTTTATGACCACATAAGAAAAAAGAAGCAACATATAAATAAAGGCTTCAATCTTGCCTCCATGCTCCCTTTCCCTATGCAATCTTCTCACTAGCAGGACGGAGTCTATGAAGGCTGCTTTATGAATGAGTTATTGCAGATTGCATAATCCTATATCTCTTCAGGGTACCATCACACTCTCGTCTACACCCGCAGGATCCGGAATAACAACATGAAATAATCTGGAAGGTGATACCCTACAAAGTGGCAAGTTTTGTTTGGCTGATTGTTAAGGATGCTTGTTTGAAACAAAAAAAACAGAAGAGAAGTGCAATGCATATTTGTTGATGCTACTTATGTTGAAAGGGGAATACTTCTTTTTTAGTTCAACATGCTATTGAATTCATTCCTTTTGTAATTGAATTGAAGAAGATGTATTATTCCAACATGTAAGCAAGATATAAACACAATACATCAGGTTCTAACTTAGGAAAGAAAGGGGAATACTTCTTTTTTAGTTCAACATGCTACTTAATTACTAAGAATGACATCTATATACATTCTGTAATACTCCCCTCAAGTGGGAGCATAGATATTAATCATGCCCAACTTGTTACAAAGGTAATCAACACGATTCTCGTTCACCGCCTTTGTGAGCAAATCAACTAGTTGCTCTCCTGTCTTTACGTAGCCCGTGGAAATCAAGTTTTCTTGAATCTTCTCACGTATAAAATGACAGTCAACATCAATATGTTTAGTTCTTTCATGATACACTGTATTTGAGGCAATATGAAGAGCAGCTTAATTATCACACCAGAATTTTGTTGGTGTATGATGCTTCAACCCAATTTCAGTTAAGAGATGATGTATCCACATAGTCTCACACGTAGACTGTGACATATCTCAGTACT
Source organism: Anisodus tanguticus (assembly GCA_034509755.1). Taxonomy (NCBI): domain Eukaryota; kingdom Viridiplantae; phylum Streptophyta; class Magnoliopsida; order Solanales; family Solanaceae; genus Anisodus; species Anisodus tanguticus. The sequence continues at coordinate 22,641,883 of CM067557.1, forward strand.
CGGATTCTGTACTGGATCGAGATACAACACTTTGCTTCTTACTCCTCCATGCTACCAGGTTCCCTCAACAAAGACACAATATCCTGTAGTAGATCTTCTATCAATCTTGGATCCAACATAATTAGCATCTGCAAAAACACTAACTACGAGTATGGTTGTGATTGCTATATGACATGCCAAGTCCAGGAGCTCCTTTAAAGTAACATCAAATCTGTTTCAAAGCTGCCCAATGTTTGACTGTAAGCGCGGACATGAACTGACTAACAACACTTACGTCAAAGGGAATATCCAGACGAATCACCATGAGGTAGTTTAACTTCCCAACTATCCTCCTATATCTATTTGAATCATCAAAAAGATTACCATCATCTTTCATAAGATGCACATTAGGAACCATTAGAGTACTGCAAGGTTTGACTGCCAACTTTTCGATTTCTGCAAGTAGGTCAAGAATATATTTTCTTTGAGACAGAAGAATTCCCTTCTTGCTTCTATTTACTTCTACTCCCAAAAAGTATTTTAACTAACCTAAGTCTTTTGTATGAAATTTAGAATGCAGGAAAGACTTACGGGAAGAGATTCCCACCAAATTTCTTCATGTGATAACAATGTCATCCACATATACAACAAGAAGGATAGTGCCAGCTGCAGTTAGCAGTTAGAAGACAAAGTGATCACATTTGCTCATTTTCAGCCCAAACTCCTGAACTACCTCGCTGAACTTGCCAAACCAGGCCCGGGGGACTGTACTTCAAGCCATACAAGGACTTCTTCAAATGACAGACTTTTCCATACTCCCCTTGAGCAATAAACCCGGGTGGTTTCCATGTACACTTCCTCTTGAAGATCATAATGAACAAACACATTCTTGATATCCAACTGATGTAAGGGCCAATTCTTAGAACTAGCTATAGAAATAAACAAGCGGATATAAGTGAGTTTAGCAATCAAAGAGAAAGTGTCTGAATAATCCACTCTATAGGTCTAAGCATACCCTTTATCCAGAAGCCCGGCCTTCAGTCTTGCCACATAACCATCTGGATTAACTTTAACTGTGAACACCCACTGGCTTCTTCCCATTGGATAAGTCCACCAAATTCCACATCTGGTTTTCCTCTAATGCGTGTATTTCCTCAAGCATCACATCTGACCATCTAGGATGATTCAAAGCCTCCTTCACAGTTTTGAGTACAAAAATAGAGTCTAGTGAAGCAATCAAGGATGTAGACGTAGAAGATAAGAGATCATAGGAAATAAAATTAGCAACAGAATATGTGGATTTGCAAGTCCTTTTACCTTTGTGAAGAGTAATTGGGAGGTCAAGGTTTTTCGAAGGATCATATGGAGTATCTGGTGACAAAGGAACTGGTGCAGGACATGTATCATCAATTTCTCATCTTCTCGAATAAACTTGAACAATTCGCCTTCATGGTATGCCTAGTTCTATTATATCTGACTGAGATGCGCAGTTCACAACTAAATTCTGGAAATTATTTCAAAAAAAGGTTTGGGCACTCAAGTTAATCATAGCACAACTTTCCATCCTCAGATAGACGGGCATGCCGATCATACAGTTCAAACTCTCGAGGACATGCTACGAGCTTGCGTATTGGACTTCAAGGGAAGTTGGGATGATCATCTATCACTTATTGAATTTGCGTACAATAACAATTACCATGCTAGCATTAAAAATGGCTCTATATGAGGCTTTATATGGACGAAAATGTAGATCTCCTATCGGATGGTTCGAAATAGGTGAATCAGAGTCATTTGGGCTTGACGTAGTGCACCAAGCCATAGAGAATTTGGAGCTTATCCAAGAATAGTTGTTAACCACTCATAGTCATCAGAACTCGTATTCAAATATGCGATGGCGGGACTTAGAGTTCCAAGTGGATAATTGGGTCTTCCTAAATATTTCTCCTATGAAGAGTGTAATGAGATTTGGAAAAAAATGGTGGAAAACTCAATCAAAGGTACGTTAGGCCATATCACGTAATTCGACGAATAGGCCAGGTGGCTTATGAATTGGACATGCCTCCTGAGATGGAGTTTGTTCATCCAGTCTTCCATGTTTCTATGTTGAGAGCGTGTATTGGAGATCCTTCCAAAATTGTACCAATTGACGATGTGAAGGTTACGGAGGATCTATCATATTCACGTAAGCAAATAAAGAGCTTAGTGTATAAAAGAATGTGGTCCCCGACTAATTTAAGACTTACCAAGTGTGACAACAATGATTGGTTAAATGATGAATTATAATGGGGACAAGATTAAGTGGGCTAAGTATAGGTATAAGTGGGAATATCTACGTGCAGTATTTAAATGAGTCACCTAAGTAACTAAGGAAATATAACCAAATGGTGGCAGCTCGTGAGGTTAACAAGCAACGAGGGGTAATTAATATGTGAGGGGGGAAATTGTGGTCCATTATATAGACTCATCTGATACCTTTGTATGTAATAACATATTTTATTTTAAGATATATATATAGGTACAACACCCTTTCCTAATTATAGGAATCAATTTATAGGAATTATAGGTAGTAACGTCGTAGCCCTTGCTCTTAAGAACATGAGCAGTAAACTTTTTATTCTATAGAATTAATTCAACTTTGTTCTGAGTATGTTCGAGCAGCAACATAAGTTCAATTTTGCAGTGGTAGAAATTCTTGGAATATAAGAATGGAGTGATATACGGCGTATACATTGTGTCGATGAGTGATTCGACAAAAGGTATGTTAAGGAAAATTATTTCATCTTCTAGCATGTTCTAAGTATGAAACGTAAACATAATATTGTACCATAAATGATTCTACTCCTAGTAGTTAAGAGTGTTTATGTTATTCATTCCTATTGTCAAAGCATGTCTAAATATGTCCCTAAATTCCAATTGAGGTATATGGGAAAGACGTTAGTATTCATAATGTTAATCGGAGATAAAGAGATATTACATAACTCCGACAAACTTATGGTGTCTTATTATCATTTCATTCATGCATTACATTCATGTACATACCTTGACCTCAAAGGAGTTATATACTCTACTATATAGATGCATTATATATATATGTATGGGATATGGGGAAAGGGAAGGCGTTATACGAACACCACCTGCAGTTGGTACAAATATACACGATGATGATTATGCCCACAGAGGTCGATATGATATGATGGGATGCCTACAGAGGCTTGATGTTTTATATACGCATATGTGCATGACCACATTGTGCATGGCATTTAGGCATATTATGGCCCTTAGAGGCATTCTACACAGACATAATACTTATGCATATTATGGCCCTCAGAGGCATTCTGCACAGACATGGTACTTAGGCATATCATGGCCCTCAGAGGCATTCCCTATTGGTTGGTTGTTTCTTGTCTCAGGTTACTTTCAGGTCTCTATTATGCTATTTTTCATGTCTGACATACTCGGTACATTATTTGTATTAACGTCCCTTTTGTCGGGGGACGCTGCGTTTCATGCCCGCAGGTCCAGGTAGATAGGGCGATGATTTGCACCAGTAGGTTGCCAGTTCAACTGATATTAGAGCATTCCATTTGTTTTGAGGTTGCGGTCTAGTCTCGATCCGATATGTTTGCATATGCATATGGGTATGGCGAGGCCCTGTCCCGGCCTTGTGATATCACGTACTCTTTAGAGGTTTGTAGACAGTTGTCCTGTGTATAATAGTCGTGTATGGCCTTGTCGGTCTTGGCATGTATATGTATATAGATTGGGTCCTTCTGGTTGCAATGATTTTACATAGCTCCTTTTCGGTCTACTATTTTTGTATATCAGCAGGATATCTCGTGGCGACCTTGTGGGCCATATGAAATTATGGATATATGTTAAATATATGATTAGTGGTACTCGGCAAGTAAGGTCAAGGTGCTCGTCATGACCCTCTGATTTGGGTCGTGACATATATTATGAGATGAACTTGTCACTCGGATATATTATTCTAGTTTTTCCCTAGTTGACTATGGTTTTATTGTTGTTTTATTGTAGATTGACATAGTCTACAACTAGAGTGCATTGCGGATTGTGTCGATTAGACGATGAGAGGTATGTAATGTCTATCACTTCCTTCATTTATCATGACTCATTAGAAGTATACTCGACTAGGAAATTTACGAAGAGCAATTTGTGATAAGTACTCTACTCTTGTAGTTGGCATTCTTGCTACCTCGATATCCCACCTATGAGTTATGAAAGTGTCAAAAGATAAGATAAGAGATTCAAAGGTAAGTAAGGAAAAGGTGAAGAAGGTATAAGATACCTATGTATAGAATAGTCCAGAAATCAGATAGAGGGCAGAAGCACCATGATTCGGTATTCAGAAAGGATAGTGGTATCGTTAGTAACATATCTTCTAGCTTATGGTTTTCAGGTACTAGGAGGTCTAGTTATGAGAATAAAGAGAAGTTAGAAGTGGTGTGAGGTCTCGCTTAAGGTCCTAGAAAGCATAAGGAAGTCTATGGTGCTAGCAAGTTAAGTGGGAGGTTACAAATAGAATACACAAATAAGTGTTGGACATAAGCCAATGTGTGGTAGTACGACAAGGTTTTAGATGGATATAAGTAATAGTAAGAGGAAGTGAGTAAGAAAATGACGAGGATAGGCAAGACCTTGGGATTAAGCCTATCAAAACCAGTGAGTTGATGGTTTCTGTAAGTTATGGGGAGACCAGTATAACCTGAATGGAATCAGAGGAGTTCAAGATTATGAGAACATGAAAGAGGTGGAATGTTGCACTGGTAGCAGAACAAGTAAGTAAAATTATAAGTGATAAGAGAATAACATTTAAGAATATACCCCATGATTGAAATAGCGGTTCAACGAGAAAGGATTTCAAGTATTACATGGGATTAGAATACCTCCCATAAGATGAATCATGTTAATATATTAGTGAATACAGTTATTGAGGTGTAGTATCGTTCCTGAGGTGAATCATGCAAATAGATTTAAATATTCGCTGACGAGACCTCAGCCCTAGTGGAAATGAATTACGTAAATAGTTTCAAGTTACCAGTAATGGATTATAGATCATCATTTAAGATGGATCAATAATAGATAGATAAAAGTTTTAAAGTATGAGATGAGATTAGAATGTTCCACCTAAGATGGATCATAAAGAAATGACTTAGGAGGATATAGATCAAAAGTATAAGTCATAAGGTAGAGTTAACTACCTAGGTATAGTGGTACCGTGATAAGAGATTTATGCAGGATACATAATAATGGTCATAAGCTCGATAATTTCCAAGTGATACATCTCAGTATAAGAATAAGGTCTAAAAGGATAGCATGTTATATTCTATCATGAGTTCTTAGAATAGTTACTTAGCTAATGGTTTGATGATTTACTAGAGTAATATAGTACACGGGTAAGTCCAACATTCGAGGACAAATGTTCCTAAGGGGGGATATGATGTTACATCCGGTACTTTCATATGTTAAAGTGCGTCGTGAGTTAGTTGACATAAACTTGGAGAACTAGGTCCTCCTTAATCTTATGAATGTTTATGACCCTATTTTGCAGGGTCAGGACATGTAGAAGTCTAACGGAACTAACGAAAGTGCATTTCGATAAGTATACGGGTTACAATGTTACTGTAATGTCCGATATCTTAGCATTAGTATAGCACCCCTTATTATCGGGCCATGGTTGGATCTGATAAACTTATGTTGGTAGATTTAAGCTCTGAATTTTTTTGATTGTATACAGGTATGCACATTAAGAGCTCCGTGTATAAAATGATGAAGTTCCGAGATAATTTAGGACTTAAAAGGGTGATGACCGTGATGGAAAATAATATTTTGTGTATGGAAAAAGAGGCTATGGACTTGTGCTATATTAAATATTTGTAATATTGAATATAGAAAGTATGCTAAAAGTGATTCAAGTTTAAGTAAATTGAGATCAAAAAATCAATTATGGGTAATTGGGTAAATGTTGAATTAGTGGAAGACATGAAAATTATTAGTGATTATGTGGCATTAAAGTACACATTGCCTATGGTGATTATCTATTAGTGAATAATCACTTTAGGAGTACATATTTGTGACACACAGAACTAAGGTGTCAACTTGTGGCCTAGCGTGGGGTGTGGGCCCCACAAGCCATTAAAGAAGTAGAGAAAAAGTTTCTATAATTAGATTTAATCGTCTCTTCTTGGCTACTTTTGTTTTTGGGAAGTAACGTCAAAAGAATGGGGCAGAAATACATATGCTATGTATGTATAGGTATATATAATCTTCTGGAGGGAATTCTACGCGAAAGAAATTGCGAAGAACAATGCAGAGGCTACGCCCCACATTAATTCCGTAATTCAACACCGATTGTTCTTTGGGTTTTAGCAAATTGAAGGCTACTTCGTAGTGGAGAAAGGTAGAAGGAGAGTTGATTCTAGAGCTTTAAGGTATGACTCTACTTCATCTATGTAGATCTAAGGTTATATGAGTCATAGCTAGTTTGTTGTACCGAAAATTCGTGAAGTAAAGGCCAAAAATGGTAGTTGTGATATTATTGTTTCTTGGACTGTTTTGGAATGTTCTTGAAACTATATTATGGCTGAAAGTTTTGAGGAGTAGCTTGAGTCTGTTTTGATGTTGTGTTAGAGATATTGAAGAGAAGAAGAAAGTGTTAGAGTAGTGTTGGTTGATATTATGAGATGAGCTTGTTGCTCGAATATATTATTCTATTTTTTCCCTAGTTGATGATGGTTCTATTATCATTTTATTGTGGATTGACATACTCTACAATTTGAGTGCGTCACAGATTCTGTCGGTTAGATGATGAGAGGTATGTAATGGCTATCACTTCCTTCATTTGGCATGACTCATTAGAAGTATACTCGACTAGGAAATTTACGAAGAGTAATTTGTAATAGGTACTCTACTCTTGTAGTTGACATTCTTGCTACCTCAAAATTGAGAGGCGTACAGTTGAGTTGAAAGTTCTGTGATTTGTAAGTTTGTTCCTAAGTTCATTAGCGTTTACTTGGTTTATTGCAATAGAATTATAAACCGGCTTATTAGAGGTATCATCACTTGTGTCTTAGAATTTTGGTGGTGCGTAATAGTTGTTGGCAGACAGTAAGGATTAAAATCCCGAAAGAGGAAATGTGTAATAAGAGTTCGACTTATATACTAGTTGATAATTACACTTTCTTAGTTGATCCCATTTTTAATATTGGATCTTCAGTAGATGTTGTAATACTTAACGTGATCCTATAGAGTGTTTGTAATTGTAAGTTGTCTTCCTAAGAGCCCCAAGAGGGAAGTTATTCTAAGGGTTGGGTCACACACTTATTAGTCGTATAGTTGTCCACACGGGTTGCACTAGTAGTATTACTTCCTTAGTTGCATTACTTGTAAACAATTATGTGTATCGTATGTTGTACCCTTAGAAGAGGAAAACTTTAGTTGGATGAGTTAACACAAATCTTAGTTGCATTGAGCGATACAACCTGTTGTCCCTAGCGTCTTAGTTGTCAGCCTTTGAGCTTATTTTCTATTCTTCGGGCTCACTTGCTAGCCATCAAGGCTTATTTGGCGGCCTCCGACGCCTACTTGCAAGCCTTCCATGGCCTATTTGTTGCTCAACCGGAGCGTATTTACAAGACAAAGATTAGTTGTTCTTGTAGACGTAACTTAAATCCGGTGGGACAACTTACTTGGTACAGTTAGTAGATTCTCAAGTAGAGTGCATCATACAGGTAAACGATAGGTTCCATTCTATTTGTAGCTATTTTGTAGTTGTTCCTAATAGAAGATTCAATACTTGTTATATTTATCTGCCTTACATACTCGGTGTATTATTTCGTACTGACATCCTTTTTGTCGGGGACGCTGCAGGTCCAAGTTCTCAGGTGGGTAACCTTTACAGTAGACATCCTAGTTGATCAGTAGGGGTTTGGTGATCTCCACTTCCTTATGGAGTAGCCGAGTCTAGACACTGGTATAGTTGTACAGGCTATTTGGTAGGTTAGGGCCCTGTCCCAATCAAATTACTTTTCCAAACACTCCTAAAGACTTTTGAAAATACACGTATACCCATGGTCAGTAGTGCTATGTAAGTAAAGTGTTATACAGTTGAGGCTTCGTAGGCCCATATGTCTATATACTTATTTTTGGATCTTATGTTTGCTGGTAGTTGAGTATAGTAAGATACTTATATTACAGAGTATGTCGTTTGCATAAGTGCGGCACTAGGTGTCATCCACTACACCAAGGTTGGGGTATGACACCTACAAATGGTTATCTACAATATACAAATGATTGGTACCAATGACGAATTCATAATTCATAAGAAAAACTCATTAGGCATTTCATCGAACACTTAATATACATAAAGCTTCATCTTGCTCTTTAATGGCAGTCCCACATCTATACAACACTACTAGCTCTTCTTCTGTGCTTACACTGTAACCAACATCATATACAACTAAGACTCATAATTTCCAGCCATGAAATACCTTAAGAAACAAGTCAAAACATCCCAACAATCACATACCATAAGACTACACTTTTCAAGCAACTATCTAGTGTTCATCTTGAGGTTCTTCACCTCTACAACTTCATCAATACAAGATTTAATCTAAGCACAAGCAATAGAATACTTTACTCACCTTATACATCAACTTCAACTAACAATCCAAGCCCGAATCAGCTCACAACTATCACAACCCAAACCGGAGGGCCGTGACAGGCACCCGGACCCTACCTGTCGGGTACCACCAATCATACAGTCAATGTTTAATCATAATTAAATACGGACTAAACCAAATAAGGACTATATAGAATCCTAACTAGAAAATCCCAACTTATATATATATATGTACATATCAAGGCCGACAAGGCCATCCCTAACTACTATACACACAGGATACCTATCTACAAGCCTCTAAGAGTAGCAACATCAAAGGTCGGGATAGGGCCCCGCCATACCCATATGTACATGCAAAAATATACCGTACCGAGATTAGACCGACACTCTAAAACAAGTGGAGTGCTCCCAAATCTGGTAAGTCAGCAACCTACTAACGTGGATCATCGCCTAGCCTACGTGAACATGCGGGCATGAAACATAGCGTCCCCCGACAAAAGGGACATCGGTACGACTGATGTACTGAGTATGTCAGGAATGAATAATAGAATAACAGGGATATAACAATAAATAGAAACAGAAACAATTGACAGTAACAGCTGACCAGCAGTAAATGCCTCTAAGGGCCCTAATATAGGCCACACAAGGGCATCTTCCTTTCCATAACAACCTCTGTGGGCATCATTTCATATCGACCTCTGTGGGCATGCATAATCATATTAGCCTCATTGAGCATCTTCCTTTTCATGATATCTGTACCAACTGCAGGTGGTGACGCATATATAACACCTTTTCCTTTTCCCCATCCCCATCCCCTACATATATATAATTCATACCATATAGTAGTGTATATAACACGTGTGGGTCCAGGGTAATACATGAATATAATGTAAATGCATGAGTGATAATGAAACATTCTGAGTGGCATAATTTCCTTTTACCTTCGGCTAACATTGGGAATAATAACATCTTTCCTTATACCTCAATAAGGATTTAGGAACATATTTAGACATCCTTTAACATAGGAATCAATAACATAAATATCCTTAACTACTAAGAGTAGATTCATTTATGGAACAATATTACCTTCACGTTTCGTTATGTGGAACTTGCCAAAATAAAGAAATAATTTGCTTTAACATACCTTAATTGGTCTTCTCAACAACCCAATCAACCTAACTCATCTAGCACCTCAACTTTATTTGCTAAGAACCCCTCTTCTTCCACCTTACATACTTTGAAAAAAGTTGCGATTTGGTATTATCCGGAGGAAACCGACGTTCGTATCACGTAACCGACACAAATCTAACCTCTAAATCATTATTTTTCTCCTTGATGAAATACATAACTTGGTCTCCCTTTCTCTTCGACAAAAAAATGTTATTTACCTACTAAATTGAAATCTAGAAAAGTTTACTTTCCAGTAGGTATTATAGATATGGAAAATAGGTACTATATCTATTAAAAGTAATGCTACATAGTTTCTATCTATAAGGTTAGTCCACCTCACCTATACATGCAACTAGGTGGATATATATATCAATACATAGTCACTAATTTCCTCCTAGCTTGCTACCACATGGAGGTATGTGCACCAACACGTCCAAATGATCACATTAATTACCTTGTCTCCCACCATACAAACATTTAATTAATTATCCACATAATTAATTTCTTGATCCCAATTCACTTAAACAATAGATCATGAAATACGATACCAGTTTGTAACCTCTTTTGGCACACACAAAATATTATTACTAGTCATCATTGTCACACCCTTTTTAACTCCGTAATTTATTTTGGAACCGCTTCCTTATTTATACTAAGCTCTTTATTTGCATATATCTAGATGCTCAAACCATCACCCAAAGGTACGGGGTGTTACATCCTTTCTCCCTTAGAAACATTCGTCCTCGAATGTTGGGGTGACATATCTAATCCCAGAGAAATACAACTACTTTTTCCACGACTATATAATGTAACATACATCATTACATCAGACCTCACATGGTCTGCAAGCATTAATTATAATACTACGAAATAGAACTCACCTTATGCTTCTCTAAAAAATTCAGCGTTGGTCTGAAATAGGTAAGGATATTTGTGTTTCATCTCCTCTTCCGCCTCCCATGTCATTTCTTCTACGTTCTTTTTCTGCCACAGAACTTTCACGGAGGCTACTCCTTTAGTCCTCAACTTGCGGACTTGTCGATCTAGGATAGAAATAGGAATCTCTTCATATGATAAATTCTCTGTAATCTCCACATCGTCAATTGGAACAATCCGGGAAGGATCTCCAATACATGCTCTCAACATAGAAACATGGAAAACCGGATGAACAAACTCCAACTCCTTAGGCAAGTCTAATTCATAAGCTACTTGACCAATTCATCGAATTATGCGATATGGCCCAATATACCTTGGGCTGAGCTTTCCCTTCTTTCTGAATCTCATTACACCCTTCATAGGAGAAATTTTCAAGAAGACCCAATCATCTACCTGGAACTCTAAGTCCCGCCGTCGCACATCTGATTATGACTTCTGACGACTCTGAGCGGTTAACAACCATTCTTGAATAAGCTTCACATTATATATGTCTTGGTGTACTAATTCAGGCCCAAATAACTCTGATTCGCCTAACCCGAACCATCCAATAGGAGATCTACATCTCCGTCTGTACAAAGCCTCATATGGAGCCATTTTAATGCTAGCATAATAACTGTTATTGTATGGAAACTCAATAAGAGGTAAATGATCATCCAAATTTCCCTTAAAGTCCAATACACAAGATCGTAACATATCCTCGAGCGATTGAATCGTGCGCTTGGCCTGCCCGTCTGGCTGATGATGGAAAGCTGTACTATAACTTGGGTACCTAAACCTTTTTGAAATGACTTCCAGAAGTTAGCTGTAAACTATGCACCTCGATCCGATATAATAGAAATAGGCACACCATAAAGGCAAACAATCTCCTTTACATACAACTTCGCAAAGTCCTCGGCTGTGTAGGTAGTTCTGACCGGCAGGAAATGAGCTGATTTGGTCAGTCAGTCAACAATTATCCAAATAGAATCAAACTTACGATAAGAATGAGGTAAACCCGTAATGAAGTCCATATTAATTATTTTCCATTTCCACATAGGAATCTCAATGTTCTGAGTCAAGCCACCTGGCATTTGGTGCTCTATTTTTACATGCTGACAATTAGGACACTGAGCTACAAATTCTGCCAAGCTCCTCTTCATGTCATTCCACCAATAAATGCTCTTGAGGTCATGGTACATTTTAGTAGATCCAGGGTGAATGGAATATCGTGAGGAATGGACCTCCGTCATAATTTTATCTCGTAATCCCACTACATTTGGAACACATAACTGGCCCTAGTACTTGAGAATCTCATGTTCGTCAATCTCAAAGGTTGTGGTCTTCTTCTGTTGAATACCTTCTCTGATCTTTCTCAAACTGGGGTCTTCCCACTGACGTTCCTTAACTTCCGATATGAGGGACGATTCTGAATCACAAAACCACCATCCTCCGAATCCATTAGTCGAACTCCTAAATTAGATAACTGATGGAGCTCCCTTACTAATTCCTTCCTCTCGACCTGCACCGGAGTCGAGTTGATCATTGACTTACGACCGAGCGTGTCTGCTACAACATTAGCTTTACCGGGATGATATAAGATGTCCACATCATAATCCTTCAATAAGTCAAGCCACCTTCTCTGCCTTAGATTCAACTCTTTCTGTTTGAATATGTATTGCTGACTTTCATGATCCGTAAAAATGTCTACATGAACACCATGCAACTAGTGCCACCAAATCTTCAGTGCATAGACCACTGCAACAAATTCCAAATCATGTGTCGGATAGTTTTTCTCATGTTTCCTCAATTGCCTTGAAGCATAGGAAATCACTTTACCGTGTTGCATTAGCACGCATCCTAGACCTTCTCATGAGGCATCATAATACACAACATAGCCTTCTGGACCCTCCGAAAGAGTAAGGACTGGTGTCGATGTTAGTCTATCCTTTAACTCTTGAAACTGCGCTCATAAGCATCGGACCACTGGAATTTTATGGCCTTTTGTGTCAACTTTGTTAATGGTGCTGATATGGTAGAAAATCCTTCTACAAACCTCCTATAATAGCCGGCTAAGCCCAGAAAGCTACGAACCTCCGATGGAGTCGTAGACCTCGGCCAATTCTTCACCCTTCAATCTTTTGAGTGTCAACTCTTATACCTTCGTCTGATACTATATGGCCAAGGAAAGCCACTAAGTTCAACCAAAACTTACACTTGGAGAGCTTAGCATACAACCTGTGATCCCAAAGCGTCTGTAGTACTATCCACAAATGATCCACATGCTAAAACTTAAGGTACAAATTGATTTATTAGCTTCATCACTAAATAGGATTAAAGTTATTGAGTAGGATAATGTTACTGGTGAAACAAACTCAAAACGGGTGCAAATCAAGTATGATTACAAGCCCCAATTTTATAAGGAATGTTTTTTACAAGGATACTCAGAAAGGGATTGCTAGAAAATTCATCTTGAATTACAAGATAAGGAAAATAAGGAGGAACAAGGGAAAAAACATAAACAAGAAGATGCTCCTGCAGTTTCAAATACTGCAAGCACTGTTGAGGCTAATGTTATGGGTAAGAATTAGATTGGTATTACAGCTCATAGAAATATAGTTCTTACCAGTGGCAAGGTGCTGGGTAATTTTCAGAGGAAGCAAAAATTAGTGCAAAGGAGAAGTAAAGACCCAAAAGATAAAAATGGGAGGATTGTGGAAAATCACAAGTAGAATCAGGCCAAACCAGATGGTAGAAAAATTATTGAAACGAAAAACTCCTTTGATGCATTGACTAGTGATGAGGGAGAAAAGGGAGATCCTCAAAGTGAGGAAACAAGAAAGGAAGGGACAAACAGGAATATTCAAGAACCACAAGGAAGCAGTAGCAGTAATAACAAGAGTAAATATCAAGAGAGAGTGCCCAAGGTATTGCGAATTCAGAAGAAAAAAAAACTACAAAAGAATGGGTGTCAAGAACCTTTATCAATGCAAGAGAAAATGAACTAGCAAGGAGATACAACAACATAGTGCAGAAATCTCACCTTCAGAGGATAATAATACAAACACTAAAGTTGATGGCACAGGCATTGACGAATCTATTGTAGTAGTAGAGAAATTGACAAAGCAGCAAAACGGGATGAAACGAAGAAAGAATTGGAATAGGAAGTGGAGAAACAAGACAAAATATCATTGATAATATAGGAAGAAATGAGGTGTAAGAACAAGATCACCAAGGCAATTAAGAAAATAGAGAGAATTCGTCAGATACTCTTATAGCCATAGTACATGAAAGGGGAATGAAGCAAGTTCACATACTTAAAAATGCATACAAAGACATGAATCTAGATGACGAGGATTTGAGTTTGAACATTAAAAATGCAGCTAGAGCTGGAGATTTGTCTCCAAAATAGGTGGAACAACTCAAATCACTAGGAAAGCAAAAAAAAAAGCAAACAAAAAACAACAAGGAGAATTTAGTTATAACGACCCTCTAGGTTTGTTTGATCTTTTGGTCTTATTTTCCACAAAATACCCTTTTCATAGCTCCATCTTGGTATTTGTGACTTGCGGGGATGGATGGTGTGGTTCCCAAGGCAATCGGGTGAGTTTCGAATGAAAATTAGTGAAATTGAATGTTATTAAGTTAAAGAACTTGTTAAGTTTGACCAAAGTCAACATCGGGGTTAACGAGGTCAAATGAGGTTTTCATCAATTCTATTATGTATGAAATGTGAATTATGACTTAGTCGGGCCGTTGGTTCGGGTTCCGAGGGTTCGGGTTTAATTTCGGTCATTGATTGAGAAACTAGTTAAGTTAAGAATTTGATGTTGACCCCGGTCAACTTGGGGTCAATATGACTTGTTTTGGGTGTTTTTGAGTGTGAGATCAGGTCCAGAGTATGTTTTATCAGTGAAATTCATATTTGGTTTGTATCCGGGATGTTCCGGATGAGTTTCGGTAGTTGAATCAGAGATTGGAGCCTATTTTTGAGTTCGTAGTTTCAGGTGCCAGGCACCTTTCTTCGCGATCGTGAGAAGGTTGTTGCGATTGCGATCGTGTTGACAGGGCGGGTAGGTGATCCTCGCGATCGCGTGTGATGCATCATAGTCGCATAGAGGGGTAGGGGACCGGGTGAATTGCGGTCGCATGGGTGTTAACCGCTATCGCAATGGGTCTTCACGTGGACAGGAGGGGAAGTTCCTCTTTCACCCAATTGGGCCTCGCGATCGCGAAGCGTCACTGTAGCTGAGCCGATTTTAATTCCCAACTTTGAATCATTGTTCATAATTCATTTTTCGGAGCTTGGGAGCTCGAATTTAGGTTATTTGAAAGGAATTCTTCAAGATTTAACTCAGGGGTTAGATTGTAATCTTGAACTTAGTATTTTCTCATGAATTCACCCATTATGTAGCTATTCCATCCATGAATATAAATTAGAAACTAGATTCTCCATGGAAATGAGTTTTCAAGCAAATCATGTAATTGAATATCGATTCGTGATCGAATTTCGATGATACTTGAGATTCCTAACCTCCAGATTATGGGTAAACCAATGTTCCAAAAAAAGTCCAATTTTGCCTTGTGGCCTCGTGGTCACCATTTTGGATTCATTTTTAGATTTCAAATTAAAGTATAGAAATACTTGTGTCTACTGACTCGTTTTCTTGTGAATAACACGTATTTGATAGATAGGGAGCATTCCAAAGATTTACGAAAAGGAAAGTCAAATTTTAAGATTCGTGGCTTGTTTGCTCATAATTCACGGTATGTTAAGATTTTCTAGACTTTGTTTGATGGATATTTTTGTTAAGTAATGATTAAAATCGATAATAATAAAAGGGTAAGTGCATAACAGAGGGTCTCGTACCCGTGATGTAATGAGCATTGATACACATACTGATGTACGAATGGTAAGGTATGTTGCTTTGTTATGTCGGATTATGATATGTGAATGCTAAAGCATATGGAATTAGCAATTATGTGCAACGTGTATTTTATTTGATTAACTGGTTGTGTTCGGTGCATTAAGGTACTTGTACACTTGAAATAACATGTTAATAAATTATCGGCTTTTAAGTTTGGACTTGTTGTTGAAAATGTTGAACCTTTAGAATATTAAGTCCATATTTGAGATGATTATTGTCTTGTGTGTTATATCATACACTTGTATATGGTAGGCTAGGGTTGCACGCCTGCAACAAATTGTTTAATGGTTGGCTCGGGTTGCATGCCCACAATAGAATATATATTGGTTGGCTCGGGTTGCATTCCTGCAACGGGTATATGGACCTCGCAAGTCCCCCAGAGGTCACGAACTCCTAATGATTACCGATGAGTGTCGTGTATATACAGGTTTGGACCATTTGATTGAGATATGTCATTGCATTGCCTTTGCTTCATATTATCATTATTTTATTTGATTGAATATCTATGTTGTTGCTTCTAATTAACTAATTGAGTTATTTTCCTTACGTTATTACTTACTATTCTGATTAACTGTAGAATTAGCTTTATAAGAAATGAATAGTCATAATACAGATAGATAAGGTGGTAATGGCATAATCAATCTTTTCTTAATACTTCATCACTATTTCATTCATTTTCGGTCTATAAGATAGACTAGATACACATGGTTTTATACTCATACTACACTTATTGTACTTTTGTGGTGTAGATTTGATCTCAAGTACGAGTGCATCACGTGGAGCACTGTGAGCTTGAGTTGGCCTTCAAGAGTTGTGGCGAGCCGCTTGGCTGATCGGCGACCCACTTCTCCTTATATTTCTTTTACTATTCTGTCATATTAGCATTAAGGCAGTATATTTAGTATTTCTAGACTTTGTAATTTGGTTTCAAACTTGTATGTAATTTGTAGTGGCTCTTGTACTTGTGACAGGGATGGGTAATATTGTTATTATGCATTTTTTATATATGAGACTTATTACTGGATGTTTCTTATGACTTGTACTTTCTGCTTTTAGTATAGTAGAGTCTTGCAGATCGGTATGATGACAACTATATTAATGTTTGAGATGTTATAACACATTTAGGAAACATCTATTCTTTCATTCCTTGTCATGCATACTTGAATCAGTTTGAAATCTAATCTTATTGTCTCATTCTCTCATTCTCTCGCAAATGGTGAGGACTCGTACATCCGTTGCTAGAGATGAGGAACCCATACATGTACCTACACCCACTGCTAGAGGTGTAGCCTGAGGTAGAGACAGGGGGAGAGGTTGAGGTAGAGACTGTGTTGCAACACCTACTAGAGGACAAGCACCGACAACCACTTAGGGCCATGCTAGGGCAGCATCTCCCGATCCAGAGGTGGTTCATGAGAATGGGTCAGATCATGCTGAGGAGTATGGGCCAACACTGCCATTTCCAATTTTATTGCTACTCCGGAGCTTCAAGATATCTTGGCTCATATGCTGGGATTTGCTAATGGTATGGCTCAGGCGGGTGTGTTGCCTGTCACCTCAGATGGTTCACAAACTTGTGTTGGAGGTCAAACTCTAGACCAGGTGCTTGCACCAGGGTCTCAGAATTTTGGGTCTCATCCAACTACTAATGTAGCTTTCCATTTTGATGGTGGGGTTTTGTCGGGTGTTGTACCTCATCTGGACAACAATATCTGATCTAGATTCTGACCTCCAACTCGAGTCCTTCAACTATCGAGGTGACAAGAAAAATGTCCACCTGAGACCCTTCAAGAAACCCCAGTATACAAACCAATGTTTCTTGAAGCATTGTAGTAGCCATAAAACTAGGTAGTGCCTGTGTTGATTCATTATCATGAACCACATCCGAATCTAGAGATACTACTCTAGGACGGCCCCGAGCAACTATTATGCTAGACCTCTAATAGGTGTTGCAACACTGGCTCTACCCCGCCCTTGTCCCTGCCTCTACCTCATATAAGACCCCTAACAGTGGGTGCGGGTACGGGCTCTTGATCTCTAGCCGTAGATGAACGAGTCCTCAACATCTGTGGGAGAATGAAACAATGTAATAAGAATTCCAACGGAGTCATGTACGTACGACAAAGGATAAAAGATTATAAGTTTCCTATAGCCTCTAGAATATAGGTATGGACTTCATCATACCGAACCGCAAGGCTCTACTTGACATTACTCTTATACTCATAAGACCGGTGAACCTAGAGCTCTGATATGAAATTATCACGACAAAAAATCCATAAGCCATGAGGCACTTACCCTCACTCAGTAAGTAAGCCAAAAACCGATATTAACTAACAACATACCTAGTGAAATCCCAGAACGTGGGGTCTGGAGAGGGTAGTGTGTATGCAGACCCTACCTCTACCTTGATAGGTAGAGCAGCTATTTCCGAGAGACCCTCGTCTTAAGATAGAGCACAAGAAAAGCAACTACAAAAGCAAAGCAAGAGAAACAATCAAAACCAGTCAGATTATTTTTTTTAAAAAGTATGAAAATGCTGGTATCAAAGGCAAATAATCCATGCTGGCATATTCCGAAAAAGTAAGCAGTAACTAGCGCATGTAAATAACCTAAACAAAGCACACTAAAAGACACATAGCAGCAGAAATCAAACTACAGGAGACTATAAAGAAATACTGCACCTATTAGTATGATAGGCTAAACGGGCCTACAATAATAACACTACAATGAACAGTTTGCAAGCGTAAGTAGGATTAGGTTCGACTACCTACTATCCTTCTACCCTAATCTGTGTCCTACACAATCCCCTATTTAAGGTCATGTCCTCAGTAAGTTGCATCTGTACCATATCCCATCTAATCACCTCTCCCCAATACTTTCTTGGCCTACCTCTACCCCTCATGTACCCATCCATAGCCAATCTTTCACACCTCCGCAGTGGGGCATTTATGTCTCTCCTCCACACGTGTCCGAACCATCTCAACCTAGCTTCTCGCATCTTATACTCCACCGAGGTCACTCACACTTTGTCCCTGATATCATCATTTCTAATTCTATCCCTCATTGTATGTCCACACATTCATCTTAACATACTCATCTCCGTAACTTTCATCTTTTGGATATGCGAAGTCTTGACTGGCCAATACTTCACCCCATATAACATGGTCGGTCTAACCACCGTCCTATAAAACTTACCTTTAAGTTTTTGTGGAACCTTTTTATCACATAATACTCTAGATACGAGCCTCCATTTCATCCACCCTGACCCAATACGATGTGTGACATCGTTATCAATCTCTCAATTCCCTTGGATAATAGACCCGAGGTACTTGAAGCTTCCTTTCTTTGGAATGACCTGAGTACCAAGCATCACCTTCACGTCTGGTTCAAGGACGCTCCCGTTACTGAACTTGCACTCCAAGTATTCTGTCTTGGTCCTACTCAGCCTGAACCTTTTAGATTCCAGAGTCTGTCTCCAAACCTCTACCTTAGATTTCACTCCACTGTGAGTCTCACCAATCAGGACTATGTCATTTGCGAATAACATACATCATGGCACCTCCCCTTGAATTTGTCACGTCAGTCCATCAATCACCAAGGCAAATAAGAATGGGAAAGAGATTATCCCTGGTGCAACTCCATCATCACTAGAAAGTGCTTCGAATCTCCTTTCACTGTCCGTACCCTGGTATTGGCTCCATCATACATATCCTTGATTGCCCTAGTGTATGCTACATGTACACCTCTAACCTCCAAACATATCCATAGAACCTCCATAGAAACTTTGTCCTATGCCTTTTTGAGGTCGATGAAACCATATGTAAGTCTCTCTTCCTCTCCCTATACTGCTCCACCAACTTCCTAATAAGATGAATGGATTTTGTGGTCGAACGCCCCAACATGAATCCAAGATGGTTCTCGAAAATAGACACGCCTCTTCTCACCCACATCTCTATGACCCTTTCCCAAACTTTCATAGTGTATCTTAGCAGCTTGATACTCCTATAGTTGTTCAACTCTAGATATCACCTTTGTTCTTGTACAACGGGATCATTGTACTCCACCTCTATTCGTCGAGAATTCTCGCCGTCTTAAAAATAACGTTAAATAACATAGTCAGCCACTCCAAACATGCCTGCCTGCGCTCTTTCAAAATTCAACGAGGATCTCATCAGGTCCGGTCGCTCATCTCCTGCACATACTACGAACATCACCCTTAACCTCTTCAACCTCAATGCTTCTACAATACTCAAAATCCAACCTACAAGATTGCTCCAGATCTCCCAGCACAATGTCTCTATCTCCTTTTAAGTTCAAGAGTTTATGAAAGTAAGACTGCCACCACCGCCTAATATGCGCGTCCTCCACCAGTACTTTTCCATTCTCGTCCTTTATGCACCTCACGTGATCCAAGTCATGGGCCCTCATCTCTCTAGCATTGGTTAATCTGTACAACTTCTTATCCCCACTTTTTTCCTCTAATTCCACATACATGCATTCAAAAGCTGCCATTTTCACTGTCATAACTGCTAGCTTTGCCTTATTCCTCGCCATCTTATACAATTCCCTATTCGTCCACTTCTCCACTCCATCCTTTCTTTCTACCAATTTTGCATACACCATTTTCTTCGTTTCCACCTTCTCTTGCACTTTATCATTCCACCACCAGCCCCCTCGATGCCCACTACAGCTACCCCGCGAGACCCTTAGCACTTCTCTAGCTACCTCTCGAATGCAACTGGCTGTCCTATCCTACATACCGTTCGCATCCGCACTACACTCCCAAGCCCTCTTGGCCATCAACCTCTCCCCCATCTCTTTTGCACTAGCCATGGTCAAAATCCCCTATTTGATTCTTAACCTGTCATCCACAACCCTCATTTTCTTCTCCATCTTGATCTCCAAATATATCACCAAAAGCTTATATCGGGTTGTAAGATACTCCCTCAGAATAACCTTGCAGTCTTTACAAAGACTGTTGTCAACCTTTCTAAGGACCAAAAAGTCTATCTGAGTCTTATCCACCGAACTACAGAAAGTCACCAAGTTCTCTTCCTTCTTCAAGAACCTAGAATTGGCTATCACCATCTTAGAAGTTCTAGAGAACTCCAAAAGTGAGACGCCTTTCCCATTCCTGTCCCCGAGGCGAGCACGTCGTCATATCCCCCCGAAATGGATTAACCAATTAATTAAATTACTTAAATGAAAAGTAAAGTTAAAACATAAAATATCCATAATTAAGTCTTTAATAATAAACTTAAGCCAAGAAATAACAAAATATCACCCAAGACTGGTACCATATGTATAAGAACTACTATGAGTTTACTTTCACACCGAATAATCAAATAGAGGGAGGATGGTGTTGTAGATCAGCTAATCAACTCACCACTATCTCCAAATCAGCAAGTCTCAAACTCAGTTTGCTCCACAGACCTACTCAAGCATGATACAAAATCTGTACCGCAAGAGTGTAACAAGTGTAGTATGATTATGGAAAGCACATGTACTCAGTATATCTCGTATACCAACAATGAATAACTAGTGACAACATTATTAGGAAAAGCTTATTTAACCTTATCAGTTTACTTTTACACCGAACAATAAAATATTCACAGAATAAGGATAAATCAAGTATCAAGTAAGGCTAGGTAATCAGATAATCACATGATGAGTTAAGGGTGAATGATGCAATGCAATTCAATTAAATGCCCATAAATGTCAAATCCTCTTTAAAACATGTATATACATACCCCTGGTGTGACAGACCTCGAATAGTCTTAATCCATACCTCGAATGTCGAGCAAACATGCTACGAACCTCAAGATATCACCTTTCATTTCCTCAAAGACTAAAAACTTTCCCAATCTACCACATATGTGTTATTCATAAGAAAACGTGTCCATAGAAACCCATATTGCTATACTTATATCCCTGGCCTAAAAAGTCAACCCAAAGGTGAAAGCCAAGCCTCCAAAGGCAAAACTGAAATTTTATTAAAAGAGCAGTGTACCTATGACTTTAATAGTCTTAATCCATAAAATTAGCTAAAACTATCCACGAATCGACCTCGAAATAAAAGAAATTTATAATATCTATTTTAGGGATTAAAACCCCAATTCTAACCCAAAACATGGATTAGATCACTAATCAACGGAAGGAATCATCAGTTAGAATCTTACCCCCCACCCGCTAAATCATGCCAATTACCTTTTAAATCACCTTAAACCATGCAGTAGAACCTAAGATACGAAATTTTGAAGTCTATGTTCAAAATGGTATATTAATTCATGGTTTGCTATAGTGCCTTCTTTATGATCGTGTGACCCCACGCGATCATGAAGAATAAACCTGACTCGGCCCAACTTTCCTCTTCACGAGTGCGAGGCCTAGCCCCTGAATGCGAAGACCAAAGATTTAGACTCGACCCAACCCCAACTACCCTACGCGATCACAAGGAATTGAATGTGAATGCAAAAATTTCCATTATCCTTCTCTACAATCATGATGGTCCACTAACGAACGTGAAGGATTTTGCTAGCACCAGCAACTAGCAAACTATAAATGCCCAAAACCTCATTTCAACACCCGAAACACATCCAGAACCTCCAGGACACAAACGAAATATGCATTTCAGTCATAAATACGCTACAAACCTTCTTGTGCACTCAAAACACTAAAACTGGGTCATCTTGATCCGATGTTGACCATAGTCAACTCTAATCCTTTAACTTACTAGTGTCTTCACCAACGGTCCAAAACTCACCCGACCCCTCGGAATCCAAACCAATTACTCGAGTAAGTCATAAATCACATGCTTAAAATCATGGAATTGACAAAACTCCAATTCAACATAGTTAACCCCTTATGTTGACTTTAGTCCAACTTCTCCATTTTTA
This sequence comes from Anisodus tanguticus, assembly GCA_034509755.1. Taxonomy (NCBI): domain Eukaryota; kingdom Viridiplantae; phylum Streptophyta; class Magnoliopsida; order Solanales; family Solanaceae; genus Anisodus; species Anisodus tanguticus. The sequence continues at coordinate 22,664,406 of CM067557.1, forward strand.
ACTTAGAAACTTACAATTTCACTAATTTTTCTCTGATACTTACCTGATTGCCTCAAGAATTATGCCACACAACCCCTCAAGTGAAGAATACCTTTATCAAGCTATGGAAGGATAGTTTGGGTAAACTAGTCCAAAAGCGCAAAACAAGGAGAAAAATCGATGGCACTTCTCGGATGATTCGAAAATAAACCTGTTGAGAGGTGCTAGACACTTGGTTAGTCATTGTACTACTTTCACATTGGCGGGCACATTCTAGATATCCTCATTAGCTTTTACCTTGTATGGATTAACCTCGATTCCTCGGTTTGAAACTAGAAATCCTAGCAATTTTCTAGATCCAACTCCAAAGGCGCATTTCTCCAGATTGAACTTCATATTATACTTCCTGAAGATGGTGAATGTTTCCTGCAAATGGCTCAAATGGTCCTCTAAATATAGAGACTTGACTAGCATATTTTCAATACATACTACCATTGTTTTACCAATTTATCATTCAAACATCCGGTTTACGAGCCTCTAATAAGTGGCTCTGGTATGTTTATGTCTGAATGGCATGACATTTATAAAAGTATATGCCAAAGTTTATGGTGAACAAAGTTTTCTCTTGATCATCCAGGTGAATTCTTATTTGGTTATACCCAGAGAATGTATCAAGAAAACTCATCATCTAATGTTCGGTCATGGCGTCTATCATTTGATCGATGCTTGACAATGAGAAAGAGTCCTTTGGACAAGCCTTATTATAGTCCTTGAAATCCATACACATTCTAAATTTATTTTGTTTCTTTGGTACGACTACTCATTAGCTAACCAATCAGGATAGTTTACTTTTCGGATTGATCCTATATTAATTAATCGGGTTACCTTCTCTTTCAAAAATATGTTCTAGAGGTTGTCTATCAGGTGCTTATTTTGGTTTAGTGGAGGGAGGCTTAGGCCTAAATTTAGTTTATGAGTGACGACCTAGAGTAGGATACATGTCTTATCTAGGTACAACCAAGAAAAATATTCTCATTAGCTTTAAGAAATTCATCTAGTTTAAGCCTGAGTTCGGGGCTCAGCCCCATACCTAAGTATACATTTCTTTCGGGAAATCTAGGAATAGTATGACTTGTGTCACGACCCAAATCGGAGGGCCATGACGGGCACCCGGACCTTACTTTCCGAGCACCACTAATCATGTATGTAACATCTAACCATGATTAAGTATGGCCACGTGGGCCATCACGAGGTAACCCGCTAACACATGGAATAATAAACTGGAAAGGTACTGTGTAAACTCTTGCAAACGAAGGAACCCAATCTATGCATATATACATACTAAGGCCGATAAGGCCATACATGACTACTATAAACAGGACATATGTCGACAAGCCTCTAAAGAGTGCGTGACATCATAAGGTCGGGACAGGGCCCCGCCATACCCTTATGCATATCAATAATATTGTACCATGACTGGACTGCAACTCTGGAACAAGTAGAGTGCTCCAATATCAGTTGAACCAGCAACCTACTAGTACGGACCGTCACCCTATCTACCTGAGCCTACGAGCATGAAATTCAGCGTCCCCTGATAAAAGGGATGTCAGTACGACTGATGTACCGAGTATGTCAGGCATGCATAATAGTATAATAGATACCTGAAAGTAACATGAGACAAAAAATAACCAACCTATACCGAATGCCTCTGAGGGCCACAATATGCATAAGTATCATGTCTGTGTAGAATGCCTCTGAGGGCCATAATATGCCTAAATGCCATGCACAATGCGGTCATACATATATATATGTGTATATAATGTCGTCTCCCATCATATAATTTCGGCCTCTGTGGGCATAATCATTGTCATATACCAGCTGATCAGGTAGTGTGCGTATATAACGCCGTATCCCTGTTCCCATCCCCAACATATATATAATGCATACCATATAGTAGTGTATATAACACATGTGGGTCAGGGGTAATACATGAATATAATGCATGAATGATAATAAAACATTTTGAGTTTATTGGAGTGACATAATATCGCTTTACCTCCGATTAACATTATGAATACTAACATCTTTTCCATATACCTCAATAAGGATTTAGGAACATATTTAGACATGCTTTGACAATAGCAATGAATAACATGAACATCCTTAACTACTAAGAGTAGAACATTTATGGGACAATATTACATTTACGCTTCGTACTTAGAACATGCCAAAAGAAAGAATGATTTGCCTTAACATACCTTAGTCATTTTGTGTTCACAATACAACTAAAGCAACTCGTAATTCACTCCAATCTGATCTTTCCAGAAACCCTCTTCTTCCACCTTACTTCCCTTCGAAGAAATCCCGAATTACAACTCAACGACAAACAGAACAACGAGATCACACTAGTTAAGAAGACCCGAATATTGTTCTTGAGAAATATTACACGTTTCTTTTGTAAAATGCAATGTCACATTACTGCATATGAACAGAGTAGTACGTTCTTGCCTCTTTATAATTTTCATGAACAAAATTGCTTCATCTACATACAACATCCATGAAATGAGATTTTTTTATATATGTATATATATATTCTTTGTGAAATCTTTTTCCAAACAAGAATGGAATCTCCGTATAAATCACTTATAATGGGAAGTGGGGTCCACTCATGCATATTCATTCTCATACTGCCCTTTCCACCAAATTATGCCACCAAAATATATAGGAATGCATAGTCACTTAGTTGGTTGCTCCTATGATTCCACGTGGGAGTGCATCCACTATTTAACCAATTACACGCATAATTAATTCATTGATATCAATCCACTTAAATCTCAATGACTTATAAAACCTTCATATACTCAATGTCATAATCATGCGACATAGCACTAGTCTATAACCTCTTTTGGGACATACAACTATTATTTTCAATTCCCGTCGTCGTACTTCTTAAGTCCTAAATTATTTCGGGACCACATCCTTTTATATACTAAGCTTCTTTATTTGCATACGTGAATATGTCCAAAACTTCTCCAACGCTCGAGTCTATTTACATACGTCTAGCGATTCAAACCATGTCCCGAAAGTATGGGATGTTACAATTTGCTCTAGCTCTTCCTCAGTGATATTGGTTGCACCTGAATTGTGTAGTGCCTGAAAGTATCTGGGCACTTGATCCTGATCCAAAAACTCCTCACCGCCCCCATCTGACTTCGGATCTTGAGCTTTTGACTCAGGTTTGACAGGTGCCTCTAATTTATATGATTTCTTCTTTATATTATTTCCTTTCTAAGCATTTGCTACGGTTATGGAGAATATTTCTGAGCTGTAATTTGATCACCACAATCTGCTTTATTCCATCCGAGGTTGGAAACTTCATCACCGATGGAGGGATGAAGGTACTGCCTTCATGTTGTGGATCCATGGTTTGCTGATAAGGATGTTGTACTTCACGGCCCCATCCATGACCTCGGATAAAGTTTTTTCTCTACACCCTCGACATGGGTTGGTAACTTGATCTCCCTCAGGTCACTTCACTGGACATATTAAGCTAGACCCATATTTTTGACCACCTTAATTTGCTCCTGTCCCTTAGTTGGATGATGTTAGTTGAACTACCTAGATCAATCAAAGCATGCTTAATCTTGAATTCAAGAATATTTAAAGATATTACTAGAGCATTATTGTGCGAAAAGCTAAGGTCGTCCGCATCTTCGCAACGAAGGTGCTAGCTTCTTTGTTTGGGTCCTTCCTACTCCTTTTTCCATGTGTTATAGAAATCTTTATCTTTCTCGATGCCGAGAATGTTACATCATTGACCTTCGCTTGGCCGACAAACATGTTGTCGATATGACGGGGAAAGACGCTTTTGTTGGCCATGTGTCATTATGGTCCTCCTGGTAATTTTTTTACCTTGTCATTTAGAAACTCCGTTAGGTGCCCATTCTTAAGCAACTAGGCTACTTCTTCCCTGAGTTGACGGCAGTTGCCATGTAACACCTCATATTTTCGGGTAATGGTCTGAACACGCAGCGTAGGCATGTAGACCTGAATCCGGGAAGTTTATGTTGTACTTGCATATAGTAATAAGAAAGTTAGTATGTAAAAGGACGTGGTCCCGAAATAATTTTTGGAATTTAATAAGTGCGATGATGTAGAGTAATAATAATAATTTACATCCCCGCAAAGGTTATAGAATAGTGTCATATTACAAGAATTATGACATTGGGTATAAGAGGATTTTATAAGTTGCCGGAATTTAAGTGAATCAAGATCAGGAATTTAATTGTATGTATAATTAATTAGTTGTGGGATTAATTAGTTATAAGCGGAGGACCAAATTCGGTAGAATTACGTGTTACCTTATAACATTCGGTTGGGGGTGACTTAGTCTAACAAACGATCGCTGACAGCTTCAGAGCTTCACCAGTCTCCACACATGCACCCTTCTCTTCTACTAAAAGCCTTCACCTTCATATGATTCTGAAGAAATCCTTCCATAAAATATCTTGCCACACTTCAATTAGAAGGGATGAGTCTCTATTCATAATCGCTGAAATTCCTGACCAAATTGGGGGAATTTCCGTAAGCTTTCGCACAACCAAAAAGGGGGAAATTTATGTCAGTTTGGACCTTGAGTCCAGCAAAATCGAGTCCTGAAACAATCCTGCACACTCCGAAGTCAAGCGAGAGACTCAGAGTTTCTGAAAGAGTTTTGGGAGTCAATTTTTGGGGGTCCTGTTTCTGCGGTTTCTGCGGTTTCTGCTTGTCGGAAATTGTTTTGGGCGAAAGGTTTTCCGATGATTGTCGTCACTATGTTCAACAGAGGTAATCTTTCTTGTTCCTAAAATTTATACAATTTCAGAATATGATTCTTGCCACTAGTTCTAAGATGATTATTGAAAATGCTAAGTTAATGGGGTGTTATCGGGACTGTTTGTACGAAATTGGAAGTTGCATGTGAAATTGTTGTACTGTTTTGGAGATTGTAGAAGTAAAAAGAAGGATTAATAGGGTTGGGTGTTTCGCTAAATGCATAAGTTTCGATATAGAAGGAATATAGGTTCTAGGCGTACAAGGTATCGCTAGAATGTCTCAATGAATCTATTTCTAGTATATTGATTCGATTATGATTTAAATCATCCATGTGATGTATGAATTCATAGATCTTACAAGGATCCGTGGAACTTAGATAATTTCGACAACAAGGTATGCAAGGCTCTTTCCTTCTTTTTAGCATAATTCTATGTGCGAAACATAACTATCGTGTTGCTACATAAATTACTTTACTCTTAGTAGTTAGGGATGGTCAAGTCATCGGCTCCTATGTTGAAAGAATATCCAAGTATGTTTCTAAGACCTTAATAAGGCACACGAGAATGGATGTTGATGTTCCCAATTGACCAAAGGTGTAAAGGTATTATGTCACTCCGGATGTTTTATTATTATTCATGCATTTCATTTGCATTGCATTCATATGTTACCCTGTACCACTTGTTCTATGCACATTACTATATGATAAATATTATATATATATATATGTATGGGAATTGGGGAAAGGGAAAGAAAGCGTTATATACGCATACCACCTGCAATTGGTACATACTATCACAAAAGAGGCCGAAGAGGCTAATATGATATGATGCCCTTGTGTGGCGATATAACCTGATGCCCACAGAGGTAGTTATGCGCAGATTCCTGTGTGGACATTAGTATACCACATTTGCATTGTGCATATATTCATTAATCATTATATGGTATGATGCCCACAGAGGTTGTTATGGTAAGGAAGATGCCCGAAGAGGCTGATGTATATGTATACTGCATTGTGCATAACATTTAGGCATGTGTATTAGGGCCCTCAGAGGCATTTACTGATGTTCAACTATTTCTGTTTCAGACTATGATATATCTCTGCTATGTTATTTCTTATGCCTGACATACTCAGTACATCAGTGGTACTGACGTCCCTTTTATCGGGGATGCTGCATTTTATGCCACAGGTTCATATTGACAGAGTGACAGTTCGCTTTAGTGGGTTGCTGGTTCAGCTGGTATTTGGAGCACTCTATTCATTTCGGAGTTGCATTCTGGTCGTGGTATGTTTTACTCTTTAGAGGCTTGTAGATAGGTGTCCTGTGGTTAGTTGTCTTGTATGGCCTTGTCGACCTTGGTAAAATATGTAAGTTGGAGCTTTTGGGTTGAAACTTTATATAATCTATCACGGCTCAGTCCGTGTTTAAATATGATTAAGGGTTCTGAGTAGATGTGGTTCCCGATGGGTAAGGTACGGGTGCCCATCGCGGTCCTCCAGTTTGTGTCGTGACAAACTTGGTATCAGAGCATGTCTTTCCTGGGGAGTCTACAAGCTGTCTCTAGTAGAGTCTTGGTTATGGGTGTGTTGCGCGCCATACTTATAAGTAGGAGGCTACTGGGCATTTAGAATTGTTTCCATTCTTTCATAATCTAGATCGTCCGATAGAGATGAGTCGTGAGAGTATTGGTTCCTAATCAAATTTTCTCATTTGAACTAAAATAACGTCCACAATGAGAAATGCCTCGGATAATAAGAATGCGGGTACTATCGCAAGATAAGATGTTAGACAGATACCACCCGCTGGCACGGGTCGGAGGGTTACTGAAATTGAAAGAAGAGAGGTCAGTTATAATATGAACTCAGATCCCATCAGAAATCATGGAGTCTATAGAGGAGGATCCCTATGAGTCACCCGCTCGAACACTCTCTGTTCTTCCATCTGGAAGTGGGGTGAGGGGAGTTCCGACTTCACCAAGACTTTAGTATCAGTGTCGGGCCCCACTAACCATGGGATAGGTGGAACAGCACAGGGACGGGTACAACCAGATTTTCCTCAGACATCACGCCATGACCGAGTATGCATGTCGCTTAATGACCCCGACCCTTCCGAGATTCCGGGTTGTCCTCAATCTTGGGGATCTATTAATCAGGGCTCGCCGGTCTATGTTATGGGACACACGCCGGGGGAAGACAAGAGACAGGCAAGGAGAAGGCGAGTGGGTAGTAAGGATAAGAGGGTTCCACTCCGAAGTGTGTCGGATCGAGGCTCATATATAGGACCAAGATAGGATAGTGCAGATTCACCAACAAGATCATAAGGCTGTCCTAGTACCTATCCCGATAAATCCATAAGATCTTTAAATTAGTTACTTTTAAATAAATGATGTATTTTGTGTAACCGGTATATGGTTATATGTTTGGATTAATCAAAGGAATATATGAATTTTGTATGTGGATTGATAAGGTTGTTGTATAGTTTGGTGTGATTTTAGTTAAGTCCTGAAATGGCTTTAAAACTGTTTGTATGCATAAGTTAGGCAATAATAACCTTGATTGAACTGATTTTGGAGGAATTAATGTTTGTTAGAGATAATTTCGACTTGATATGGATCTAACTTAAGGCTAGGAGTAATCTATAACTTATTGGTTATAGTGAAAAGACTTGTGTAGCTCCTATTATCTTTTTTCACATAATCACCATAGTAACATTTGCTTTGTATATGCCTAGAGAGTATGTTGGCTTGCTATTTTTTTTGTCTTTCCATGTTGTATTCAATGAGTTGAAGTGATATAGCCTAAGTGTGGTTTCCTAATAACTTGTTGAGTTTCTAATTTGATCCCATAATATGTTGTTCTTGCTATCAATGTTTTGTTGCCTTTTATAAATGCATACTATGGTGTAAACTGCCCAGTTGTTTCCTGCACTAGTTTATTGTGCCTAAAATTACCTAAGTTTGTGTAGGCTTGAATCCTGCAGGCTTGTATATCTATTTTACCATCTCTGTAGCCTGAAATACATGACTGATTGTTTGTAACTATAAGTGATGAGCATGTTGAGTGTATAATCCATTCACGTATCTCTTATGACTTCTACTGACAATTTAAGTTAGACAACCATTTGTATGCTCTAAATGTTATTCGTATCCCACTCATATTTGTAGTTCTTGGGTGCTGGTGTGTGTATATTTGACTTAGTGACATATGTGGTTATGATTTGTCTTTATTCTGTGATCTGGATATGATTAAGAGACCTGTTCACATTTTAGTCTAACATAAGAATATTAATCTTCAAGGGCTCAAGGTAATGACCATCTAAATCAGGATACCATGTTAAGCAATTATATCTTCCTATTACAATGTGTTCAGTCTAAAAATATTAGTTGAAATCTTATCACCTAGTTTAAATACTTATTTGAAATAAAATCTAAAACTTTGGAAGTTATATGTTATGTAGTGTTGATAACCAGTTTCTGGATAATATATGTTTGGATTACTTCCCTGCTAAGCTGAAAATAATAAGTTTCATATTAAAAGAATGTGCCATATTTGTTAACCTAAATAGAATAATGTAGCCAAGATCTTGAACCTGAAAAGTCTGCTTGGATCATCTTGGCATCACATGTTGCTTCTGAGGTTGTAAACAGTCAGGTTGAATCCAGGGATGCATATTCTTTATTGGTATGACTGACCAGATTCCTATCATGTTTGTTTTGTGCTTAAAAATGACCTGCTTGGTTTGGATATGAGGTGTTACATGTTTTGGTGTCTGTTTGATCCATATTATAGTTGTATTGTTCACATTGATTAGCCAGGATCAAATAGGGATGTAAATGACTCTATTTTGTCCATATTGACCACTTCAAAAGCTATGTTGCTAGTTTTGGTCTTAGATACTATATGCAGCCATGTCCATTTACATTAGCCCAGTTTTAAATAACATGTTAAGCCTCTAATAGTCTTTGTGATAGTGTCCTAGGACCCTAATTATGTCTATTCTAATCATGTTTGTGTATCCCTGCCATCACCACATGTCTAGAAGATTTAAAATCACTTAGTTTAAGTGTATGTTTAAGTAGAAAAATTGGAATTCTAAATTGCTATGTCAACTGTCATGTTCTGTTGCTTTGTTTAAGAAGAGAAACTAGTTTAAAACTCTACATGTGAAATATATGTTCCAGTCCTATTACCTGTTTGATTTTGTAACCATGCTTACCTAAAGAGACTAGATGTGTATCATATTTTTTTTATTGGATCATGGGAAATCCACATGTTTATTTGATTTAAAGTCAGCCAGTTAGGATTAGGCTGAACTTGCTCCCTCTGCATGATGTCTAGTAAATAATATCAGATCACAGACCTATATTATCACTACTTGTATTAACTGAGGACTTACTTGAATGGCCTGCATATGTTATGTCTCAAGCTCAATGATGTCTAAGAGCTTGAGAAGCCATGTATGCCTTTTTCACATACATTTGAACCTCATTTGTTGTTCTGTTAACCTGTTTGGCCTAGGACTATGTACAATAGATTATCTTTGTATGTCACATAAGTTCATGACTGCTTTTAATATTTTCAGTTGTGGTTGGGTCAACATGAACACCCTGAAGTCTGTTTTGCCTTTGCTGAATATCTATGCTAAGAGTCATATTTGTGCTTTGTTAGAAACTCAGTTGCTATCTAGTTTTTCCTATTAAATTTATATATATGACTTGAGGTATTTGTTATATTGATGAGATAAGCATACTTAGTTGAGGTAATATGTCATGTAGTGACTGTTTTGAAGTGTCATAGTTATTATAATCTTATTTGCAACCTTGGTTAACTATGTATATGCTTGGTCTGATCTGGAATTTAAATCCAGTCCTTGTGTTTCAAAGACTAATGTGGACCATTTAAAATCTGCCTCCTTGTTGTGACTTGGTCCTGCTTATGTATCACATGTATTAGCCTTAGTATTACACCCTTTTGCCTTGTCTTTGTTCTAGGTCCTAATTAACACCTTAAACACCATGAGCTATTGTATTTCTGTCCAAATGAAGGGTTAACATTGAGAGTTACCTTACTGTCATACTTTGAACTTCTGTCTCTCAAAGAAAGTCACTATTTTGAAGGGGAAAATGGCAATCTTGACAGATAGTTACTGCCACAATAATGAGAGCAATTTCTGGGCATTCTAATGTTTACTTTGAGATTAGGATCTGAGGCTAAGTGTTGGGGTTTGAAACTATTTCCATTAGCTGCTACATTTGGTTATTGGCACTGTTATATTGAGCTAGTTGCTGTGTATATCTATTATTTTCTGAGGCATTTAGCTACCATGTTTGTTGTTGCTCTGGCTGTTGTTTGGGGTCACTTGTTACTGGTGTTTTTGCTATCACTTGCTACTATTATCACTGCTGTACTTGATAAGAATTGTTGCCATGTTCAAACACATGTTGCTGCCTTCACTTAGAGGCAAATGTTGTTGTATGTCCTGGACAGGGACAAATGTGAAAGTAAGCAGTTGTGTTTGCTGCATCTTAACTTAAACCAGTGCCATGTTATTACACCATATTTCACTCATTTAAAAAGCATTTGTTTACTATTTAATAGCATGATGCATATAGAACTTTAAACTAAAATATGACTGCTCTTTGAATATAAAACAATGCATGAGATATACTACAAACCTAGGCAAGAATCCATCAACCCATTAACTTGAGTCTATGTGTTTGTTTCATATTATATGTGGGGTTATACATGTAATTGGTCTAAACTTGAGTCTACTCTTTGGAAATGATCATAGGTTGATATGTATATTTGTTTTTTCTCTCCCACTGTTTTAATCCCTGTTCTTGACAACTTAGAAGACCACCTGGTACTGCAAATATTTCAAATTCTAGGTACTATAAGCATGTAGCGACTTTAATTTCCTAGAGTTGATTCAAGTTAGTTAGGATTTCTATTGTCATGACTGGCTAAGCAATGAAGATCATCTGTGTGTTCATTTTATTATGACAAGAACTAGATACATCACACCAACATTCGAGGATGAATGTTTCTAAGGGGGAGAGGATGTAACACCCCGTATTTTCGGGTAATGGTCTGAACACGCAGCGTAGGCATGTTGACCCGGATCCGGGAAGTTTATGTTGTACTTACATAAACTAATAAGAAAGTTAGTATGTAAAAGAACGTGGTTCCGATATAATTTTTGGAATTTAATAAGTGCGATGATGGGAAGTAATAATAATAATTTTACATCCCCACAAAGGTTATAGACTAGTGTCATATTACATGAATTATGACATTGGGTATAAGAGGATTTTATAAGTCGTCGGGATTTAAGTGAATCAGGATCAGGAATTTAATTGTATGTATAATTAATTAGTTGTGGATTAATTAATTATAAGCGGAGGACCAAATTCGGTAGAATTACGTGTTGCCTTATAACATACGGATGGGGGTGACTTAGTCTAACAAACGATCGCTGGCAGCTTCAGAACTTTACCAATCTCCACACATGCACCCTTCTCTTCTACTAAAAGCCTTCACCTTCATATGATTCTGAAGAAATCCTTCCATAGAAAAGCACGCCACATTTCAATTAGAAGGGATGAGTCTCTATTGATAATCGCTGAAATTTCTGACCAAATTGGGGGAATTTCTGTAAGCTTTCGCACAACCAAAAAGGGGGAAATTCATGGCATTTTGGACCTTGATTCCAGCAAAATCGAGTCCTTAAATAAGCATGCACACTTCGAAGTCAAGCGAGAGACCCAGAGTTTCTGAAAGAGTTTTGGGAGTCAATTTATGGGGGTCCTGTTTCTGTGATTTCTGTTTGTCGGAAACTATTTTGGGCGAAAGGTTTTCTGATGATTCTCATCGCTATGTTTAACAGAGGTGATCTTTCTTGTTCCTAAATTTTATACAATTTCAGAACATGATTCTTGCCACTAGTTCTAAGACGATTATTGAAAATGCTAAGTTAATGGGGGCTTATCGGGACTATTTGTACAAAATTAGAAGTTGCATGTGAAATTGTTGTACTATTTTGGAGATTGTAGCAGTAAAAAGAAGGATTAAGAGGGTTGGGTGTTTCGCTACAAGCATAGGTTTCGATATAGAAGGAATATATGTTCTACGCATACAAGGTGTTCGCTAGAATGTCTCAATGAATCTGTTTCTAGTATATTGATTCGATTATGATTTAAATCATCAGTGTGATGTAGATAATCATTCATAGAGCTTACAAGGATCCACAGAACTTAAATAATTTCGACAGCAAGGTATGCAAGGCTCTTTCCTTCTTTTTGGCATAATTCTATGTGCGAAACATAACTATCGTGTTGCTACATAAATTACTCTACTCTTAGTAGTTAGGGATGATCAATTCATCGACTCCTATGTTGAAATAATATCCAAGTATGTTTCTAAGATCTTAATAAGGTACATGGGAAAAGATGTTGATGTTCCCAATATTAACCAAAGGTGTAAAGGATATTATGTCACTCCGGATGTTTTATTATTATTCAGGCATTTCATTTACATTACATTCATATGTTATCCTGGACCACTTATGCTATGCACATTACTATATGATAAATATTATATATATATATATGTATGGAAATTGGGGAAAGGGAAAGAAAGCGTTATATACGCACACCACCTGCAGCTGGTACAGACTATCAAAGAGCCCGAAGAGGCCAATATGATGTGATGCCCTTGTGTGGCGATATAACCTGATGCCCACAAAGGCAGTTATGGGAGGATTCCTGTGTGGACAATAGTATACCGCATTTGCATTGTGCATACATTCATTAAGCATTATATGGTATGATGCCCACAGAGGCTGTTATGGTAAGGAAGATGCCCGAAGAGGTTGATGTATATGTATACTGCATTATGCATAACATTTAGGCATATGTATTAGGGCCCTCAGAGGCATTTACTGATGTTCAACTGTTTCTATTTCCGACTATGATATATCTCTGCTATGTTATTTCTTATGCCTGACATACTCAGTACGTCAGTCGTACTGACGTCCCTTTTGTCGGGGGACGCTGCATTTTATGCCGTAGGTTCATATTGAGAGAGTGACAGTTCACCCTAATGGGTTGTTGGTTCAGCTGGTATTTGGAGCACTCTATTCGTTTCGGAGTTGTGGTCTGGTCGTGGTATGTTTTGCTCTTTAGAGGGTTGTAGATATGTGTCATATGGTTAGTTGTCATGTATGGCCTTGTCAATCTTGGTATATAAATATGTAAGTTGGAGATTTTGGGTTGAAACTTTGTATAATCTATCACGGCTCAGTCCGTGTTTAAATATGATTAAGGGTGGAGTGTAGATGTGGTGCCCGGCGGGTAGGGTCCGGGTGCCCGTCGCGGCCCTCCGGTTTTGGGTCGTGACATGCCAATTCTATTTCCTATGAAAATAACACCATAAGTTCTTATTTCTAAGGTTCGTATAGGAAATTTTTTAGAAGTTCTGCATTGTCGACTCCCGGTCTTCTAATGACTGGTATCCCCGGCCACTGCATCCCTACTTTGATTGGGAAGATGACCTTTCCACCGGATAAGGTTGGAATATGTTCCTCGAAAGCTTTTGCTCAACACCCACACTTTTGACAGATTTTTTTGGGAACCAACCACGACTGATTGACTCATAGGACACTAGAGGATTTAGTTGATCGTCCTCTATTGGAATTTTTGACTCATATCTATTGTGGACATCAGTCCATGTTATCGCCTGGAGCTCTAGTAGGCTTTCTTTCAATTTCCGTGAGGCATTTGATCTTAAAGGGATCAAGCTCTTAGTGAACACCTCGGCCTCCCCACTCATCTGGTACCGTTGGTAGTAGCATCCTTTCCTTCTTGAATATAATCACAAACTCCCCGAGCAACTTTGAATCCCCTTGCGCTATCTTAAAGATGTCTGCTTTACGGGTTTATGCCTTCCAGGCTCCGGCATGTACCTTGATAAAGACATCAACAAGCATATCAAATGACTCAATTGTATTTTCAGGTAAAAGGGAATACCATGTTAGTGTAGGGATTTGTTGGGTACAAAGCATATAAGTAAGGCACAACGGAAGTTTAAAATTTTGTTTCTTACTTACCCCAACAATATTTCTGGTATGGTTATACAACAATCAAACCTGTAACATAAACCATAAAACTTACAGGTTATAGTATCTGGAGTCTTTATCTACTATAAGGTGCACACACGGTTGCCCTTCCGATTGCAAGCTCCAAGCTTCAATGAATTTCTCTTTCGGAAAGCTAGGAAATCCGGCAGAGGTTCGAGAGAGTTTAATTCTAAGCCTCTAAGGCTTGGAATGATAATATGAAATTAGTGTATGAATAATGAAGGAAATGCCTCTATTTATAGTTGAAATTAGGTCAAAACAGGATTAGGGTTTGACCTTGGACCTGGACTAAAAATCGATGCATAGGCGCTGCAGCACTCGATAAGTTTCTGCACTGTCTCAATTTATTTCCCACGCATTCTTAATTAAATCCAAAATCCAATTTTGACTTAATTAAAATAATCATTATTCATTTAAATGTCTCGATTCTAAATCGAACATTTAATTACTCTCTCAATACATCCTTAGATCGAAACGGACAATCGACATAGTGTGACCCTATAGGCCTTCTCATATCGACATTAATCAAATTAAGGTCTACGCAGAACTCCTAAAGGGCGCCGCAAGACAAACTCAATATGTGAAGTACGTTTACGCGAATCCAATAAACATAACCTTTATGTGGTAAGATAAAATCCTTTCATTCACAACACACCCGATCAAGCTTAGGATTTTTCAAGTGTCTATCCAAATGGCTTAATCATTGTATCTCATCTATATTAGTTAACAACTAGACCATATTCTAAATATGTCTATTGCGTTGGCCAACGACTTAGTCAACCTAACTATGCACTATGGATTGAATTTGTGGACAAGAAGGTATAATTTTTTATCCATACTAGCTACATGAAGTCAACATCTTTATAGTAACTTTAGATAATATGGATATTCATGTTATCCATCGGGTTAACCCAATTTTTATCAGTGTTAATTATGAACGGGTTGGGTAATTAATCCATTTTTGTTTAACCCATTTTCGACCTGTCCATATTCGACTCGACTTGCCCATTTGTCACCCTATACTGATGCTGATTGGGGTGACTGTCCGGACACTAGACGGTCTACGTCTGGCTATTGTATGTTTCTTGGTAACAACTTGGTCTCATGGTCTGTGAAACGTCAGTCGACTTTATCCCGCTCCAGTGCAGAGGCCGAGTATCGAGGGGTAGCCAATGTGGTCTTTGAATCATGTAGCCAATTCTGGTAATCTGGTTCAGCACCAGCGCACTAAACATATCGAGATGTACATTCACTTTGTTCGCAAAAAGGTCGCTCATGGACAAGTACGCGTCTACCATGTCCATTCCAGGTATCAAATTGCAGACATCTTTACAAAAGGGTCTTCCCTCGGTCCTTTTTGATGATTTTAGGGACAGTCTCAGCGTACGAGACCGCCCACTATGACTGCGGGGGTGTGATAAATATACACGGTATATGCCCACGGTTTGGGCTACTAATTTGGTATTGTTTGTTGTAATATTTTAGTGTAAGACCCTTTTGTAAAGATGCCGCAGAGCTCGACGTGCTCCTGCACAGTCTCAATTTATTTTTCGGTGCATTCTTAATTAAATCCAAAATCCAATTTTGACTTAATTAAAATAATCATTATTCATTTAAATATCTCAATTCCAAATCGAACATTTAATTACTCTCTCAATACATCCTTAGATCGAAAGGGAAAATCGATATAGTGTGACCCTACATGCCTTCTCATATCGACATTAATCAAATTAAGGTCTACACGGAACTCCTAGATGGCGCCGGAAGACGAACTCAATATGTGAAGTACGTTTACGCGAATCCAGTAAACTTAACCTTTATGTGGTGAGATAAATACCTTTCATTCACGACACACCCGATCAAGCTTAGGATTTGTTAAGTGTCTATCCAAATGGGTTAATCATTGTATCTCATCTATATTAGTTGACAACTAGACCATATCTAAATATGTCTATTGCGTTGGCCAACGACTTAGTCAACCTAACATCACTGAGAATCCGAGTGTTCTCTCGAATATACATTCGAGGAATGAATCCTAATCTTGGCTCAACTACCACCTTTAATCCATATCGTAATGTACCCACTATAAGTCGTATCTCAACCTATAAGGCATTAAGCTTAGGACTGGATCAAAGTACATTACTTTGCAAACAAGGCACGTATTGACCTCAAGTCTAAGGACTTCTATCTCCCACACGATGATCATACTTTAGACAAGTATAACAAACAGCTTACCGGCAGGGTATACCAATACTTCCAAAGTATCCATGTGTCCATCACGAGTAGCCATTACTCGTAGCAGGTGAGACATACTACATCCTCAAGGATGTGATGCAGACCACATGTCGACTTATCACATATCATCGATATCCCATTCTCGATGATCATTAGTCGAGGCTATTTTAAGAGTTACGTTATAATATTAATATCTCACACCATTAATAACAGCGTAACCTCCACGGATGCATATTATAGAATATTACAAAGAATCAATTAATAATTCAATAATTGCAAATGCCAAAATATTAATCTCCATTAATAATAATATGAATGTGTATAAAGTACATTTGTCCTAATACAGATTGTCTCTAGGACATAAATATACTTTCAATCTCCCACTTGAGACAATCTCCAACATATCTAATGCACATATTCTCAAAATAACCATTATGCTTGACTAAGCTTAATGATTTAGTGAGTGGGTCAGCTAGATTATCATCTGTGGGAACATAGTCTAATCTAATATCTTCAGTCTCCACCATCTCCCTGAGTATGTGGTACTTCCTTGTTTATGTTGGTTGATCTTGGTTCCTTAGCCTGCGCAATCGCACCAGTGTTGTCGGAATAAACCGTTATTGGACAAGTAGCACTTGGAACAACCCCTTGTTCCTTCAGGAACTCATATATCGCGATAGCTTCTTTACCAGCTTCTAATCCAGCAATGTACTTAGCTTTTGTTGTCGAGTCAGTAGTTGTAACTTGTTTGGAACTTTACTGCTCCACCATTGAAAATGTATGTGTAACCTGATTGAGATTTGTAGTCATCAACATCTGTCTGGAAGCTAGCATCAAAGACAAAGAAGTAATCTTTAGTTCGTCTAAGAGAGTTAAGAATACACTTGACTGCCTTCCAGTGTTCTTCCCCAGTATTCTGCTAGAATTTGCAAGTCATACTAAGTGCAAAAGCCACATCTGGCCTAGTACAGGTCATGTCATACATGATCGATACTATAGCCGAAGCATATGGGATCCTTTTCATGCGTTCAAGTTCTATTGTATTAGAAGGACTATCCTTCTTAGATAACTTGATGCCTTGTCCCATAGGTAGACCGCCTTTCTTGGAATTTTCCATAGAAAAACGTCTAAGCACTTTGTCTATGTAGACTGACTGTGACAGCCCCAACAATCTGTTAGGTCTATCTCTCTAGATCCTAATCCCCAGAATGTAGCAGGCTTCACCTAAATCATACTGGACAACCACTCTTTGACTGACTGCAGGAGAGTCTTATTATCTCCCATTATTAATATATCATCTACATATATGATAATGAAGGCAATACTCCCATCCTTGCATTTACTATAAACACATGGATCCTCTTTGCTTCTGACGAAATCAAATGACTTGATAGACTTGTCGAAGCAAATGTCCAACTACTTAAGGCTTGCTAAAGCCCATAAATGGACTTTTGTAGCTTGCATACAATATTTGGTTTGGATTCAAGTGAAAAACCCTCAGATTGTTTCATATACACCTCCTCAACTAGATTACCATTGAGGAAAGCAGTTTTGATGTCCATCTGCCAAATGTCATAGTCATAATAAGCAGTTATTGCAAGCAAAATCCGAATAGACTTAATCTTAGCAACAGGTGAAACAGTTTCATCATAATCGACCCCAGGCCGTTGATTATAACCTTTAGCCACCAATCTTGCTTTATAAGTCTATACCTTGCCAAATGCATCAATCTTCTTCTTGAAGACTCATTTGCATCCTATAGGTCTAACCCCTGTTGGCAAATCAACCAAGTTCCAAACTTGATTTATGTACATCGAGTCCATCTCAGATTTTATGACTTCTTGCCATCTCTGCGAATCAATGTCTAACATAGCTTCGCTGTAGGTTGTAGGTTCATTTTCATCAGGAATATTTATCTCATTGCGTGTTTCAACAAGGAGATTAAGTCTTTCATGCGGACGATGAGTCCTAGTGGTCCTACGGAGTTGAATATTCTGCGTTTCAGTGTTTGTTGCATTCTGATTGTGAGAAGGTCATTGTGTGTTCGACAATCCATCACCTTGAGAGCTTTCAAGAATGTCATTTTCATGTATTTCCTGAATGGAATGATGTACAATCATTGTATCATCTTCCATTGGTTGTGTATGAGAGTCTTGCATTTCGCACTATCTCTCACAACACTCCCACTTGGCTGAAGGGCGTACTCTAAGTACCCAATCTTCACTAGATACTCCCACTGAATCCTTGTTTAGGTCATTCGACAAGGGTTCAACTTCTGTGTTATCTTGTGGTTCTTGAATTTCTTCAAGTTCTATCTTTGTGCAGCTATGTTCCTTCTAGAAATATTCTTCTTCAAGGAAAGTTGCGTTCCTGGGAACAATGACCTTATGTTCTCTAGGAAGATAGAAGTAGTATCCCTTAGTTTCCTTTGGATACCCCACGAAGTAACATTTCTCACTTTTAGATTCCAACTTGTCAGTGAGCATCTTCTTAACATATGCAGGGCAGCCCCAGGGTCTCATATGTTTAAGAGCTGGCTTCTTGCCACACCATATCTCATAGGGTGTCTTTTATACTAATTTGGAAGGAACCCTGTTCAGAACATATATAGAGGTTTGTATAGCATGTCCCCAAAGGTATGTTGGTAGAGCTGAGGAGCTCATCATGGATCGAACCATATCCAATAATGTTCGGTTTCTCCTCTCGACAACACTATTCATCTGTGGTGTTCCAGGAGGTATCCATTCTAACTGGACTCCATGTAGCTTTAAGTAATCTAGAAAATCCTTGCTCAAGTATGCACCTCCTCGATCCGATCGAAGGGTCTTGATGTTTGTTGCAAGTTGCTTTTCTACTTCCGACTTGTACTCCTTGAACTTCTCAAAAGCTTCAGAACATATATAGAGGTTTGTATAGCATGTCCCCAAAGGTATTATTTTACGGTTTATCATTTACCTTTACATTAAAACACATCTATGAAAGAGACTGGGTCCTTGTAGACTTAGAGCAAATGCTTTGGCATAAATACTCGTATCGCCGAAAATGATTTTGCACTCTAACAATTATAATGGACTACACGTTTTAATATAGACTTGTATTTAAAATTTTGGGGAACATTGTAATTCAGAGTTCTAACCAAGATCAACTCTTTTATGCCATATCCAATATGACATCTTATCATCCAAAGCTAATGACACATATAGTTTGGGAACCGTCAACCCAATATGCATGATATAAGATGGTTTAATCAAACACTGGGCGCCGCCTGCCCAGACAGTTATAGCGGACACTATTCTAGAAATGTAAATGACAAACATTTTGACATTTAGCACATAAACAATATACTTATCAAATAATATACCGTATAATAATAGTCTTGGGTTAAACATTATGAACTCTGAAATATTTTTTTTGTTTCTGGACAGGTGGGGCCGCGGTGCTAATCATTAGAGCCGCGACACCACTGAGGCAGAAGCCTTTCGGTTTCTAAAAAAATGCATTAGCGCTACGGCGCCGCGGAGCTACCTTGAAACCCTAGCAAGCGCCGCGGCGCCCTACCATAGGGCCACGACGCTCATGTCTTGAAAAACGTTTCTGTGTTGATTCTTAAAATCGTTCGAGACCTAAATCCAATTTAGGGATCAAATCACAGGTCATTTATCATCACCCACCATTATCAATGACGTCCATATCGATCATTATCCATTCTTACTCGTTCTTAGTCATGCACCGTGCAATGAGTCGGACAACACACTTTTGGCTTAGTTCGAGTTAGAGTGGAATGACTTCCTCGAGTTAGCGTAGGAGATAATTTAGGGTGATATCAAAAGGTCAACATTCGTTCAAGACATGTAGGAGTTCAAGAAACCTACTTTTAATCCAATTTTATGTTTAACCCATATTATTCTATTCAATTGTTATATAACCAATGAACCAGCCTGGGCTCTGATACCACTGTAGGGATTTCTTGGGTAAAAAGCACATAAGTAAGGCACAACGGAAGTTAAAAATTTTGTTTCTTACTTACCCCAACAACATTTCTGATATGGTTATACAACAATCAAACATGTAACATAAAGCATAAAACTTACAGGTTATAGTATCTAGAGTCTTTATCTACTATAAGGTGCACATGCGGTTGCCCTTCCGATTGCAAGCTCCAAGCTTCAATGTATTTCTCTTTCGGAAAGCTAGGAAATCCGACAGAGGTTCGAGAGAGTTTAATTCTAAGTCTCTAAGGCTTAGAATGATAATCTGAAATTGGTATATGAATAATGAAGGGAATGCCTCTATTTATAGTTGAAAATTAGGTCAAAATCGGATTAGGGTTTGACCTTGGGCCTGGCCTAAAAATCGATGCAGAGGCGTCGCGGCGCTCGATGAGTTTCTGCACTATCTCGATTTATTTACCGCACATTCTTAATTAAATACAAAATCAAATTTTGACTTAATTAAAATAATCATTATTCATTTAAATGTCTCGATTCTAAATAGAACATTTAATTACTCTCTCAATACATCCTTAGATCGAAACGGACAATCGACATAGTGTGACCCTACAAGCCTTCTCATATCGACATTAATCAAATTAAGGTCTACAGGGAACTCCTAGAGGGCGCCGCAAGACAAACTCAATATGTGAAGTACGTTTACGCGAATCTACTAAACTTAACCTTTATGTGGTAAGATAAAATCCTTTCATTCACGACACACCCGATCAAGCTTAGGATTTTTCAAGTGTCTATCCAAATGGCTTAATCATTGTATCTCATCTATATTAGTTGACAACTAGACCATATTCTAAATATGTCTATTGCGTTGGCCAACGACTTAGTCAACCTAACATCACTGAGAATCCGAGTGTTCTCTCGAATATACATTCGAGGAATGAATCCTAATATTGGCTCAACTACCACCTTTAATCCACATCGTAATGTACTCAATACAAGCCGTATCTCAACCTATAAGACATTTGAGCTTAGGACGGGATCAAAGTACATTACTTTGCAGACAAGGCGCGTATTGACCTCAAGTCTAAGGACTTCTATCTTCCACACGCTGATCATACTTTGGACAAGTATAACAAACAGTATATCAGCAGGGTATATCAATACTTCCAAAGTATCCATGTGTCTATCACGAGTAGCCATTACTCGTAGGAGGTGAGACATACTACATCCTCAAGGATGTAATGCAGACCACATGTCGACTTATCACATATCATCGATATCCCATTCTCGATGATCATTAGTCGAGGCTATTTTAAGAGTTACGTTATAATATTAATACCTTACACTATTAATAACAGCGTAACCTCCAGGAATGCATATTATAGAATATTACTAACAATCAGTTAATAATTCAATAATTGCAAATGCAAAATATTAATCTCCATTAATAATAATATGAATGTATTATAAAGTGCATGTGTCTTAATACAGATTGTCTCTAGGACATAAATATACTTTCAATTAGAGCCCTCTTTGATAGTGTCTCTCGGAACTTCTTTATGAGAACCGATTCAATTTCATTTGGTGCCAGGTTATTCCCCCTTAACATCGGTGGAATATTCTGTTATATGTTCCTGAGTGTCCGTTGGTCCGCCGTACTTGGGGACATCCGTCATTTTAAACCTATTTGGGATCAGCATCAGTGCAATGCATGGTTTGTATGGTTGCGGGATATATTTTTTCGAATCCATGCCTTTCAGAACCAATGGACTGGAAACTGATCCATTCGGGCGCGAAACTCCTTTGCATTCTGATCCATCCGAGAATTAATTTCTGTCATGCACCTCATGTGTCGGGCCTGAACGGGTCCTCTAGAAAAATTTTCATTCCCGTAACCACCGTTTCCGTTCACCTGATCCACGACTCCTGAAGCAATGAATCCAGCAACTGGTGTTACCTGCACCCGGTGTTGTGTTCCATGGTGCCAGAACTACTTCATTTGCATTGTTTGAAACAAATGTAACCACCGTTTGGAGCTTACATTCTCCAATCTTTACGAGAGAGGTGGACATGATCTGCTTATGTTGTGCTGCAAGGATATTCAATGTCTCCTCTAAAACTGAACTGTCACACCTTGTTTCTTAATGGGCATCATCCTCATAATCATCCAAATCATTCGTGGTTCAGCTCCTCCTCGTCCGATGGTTGAGCATCTCAGTTTGGATGGGAGTTTCATGGTTTACCCTAAACAAAGTTTCCCATTTCGACGGCTCTTGGACTGGTACGAACATTGGGGGATCCTGGTTGTTGTTTTCCTGCATACCGCTGTTGGTGTTAAACTGTTCATTGGCTGCAATATTGGTTATATCTGCAATGGGTTCAAGAGACCAAAGAAACCACAGTGAGTTAGTAGGAGGTTTTTAGGTAAAATAATACCACAATTATTCAAGTCCCAGGGTGGACGCCAAACTTTAACCCGTAAAATGATACAGTTAAATTTATACATGGTTATGAACACATGGATTGAATTGACCCAAATATATGAACGGCAAGTAAACTATAATAACAAAAGACTATAATCGAAATTATATTGATGAAGAAAAAGTCTGGCTCTTGATGTAACAAGTGGTCTTGAACACAATATGAAGCTTCAGAGAACGAATTAGTTAGAAAGTTGTGTATCAGAACTTGGTATTATGAGAGCGAGTAAGAACAATTGTTTTCACTTTCAGATCTCGCATCCCTAATTACAATTAGGATATATGCATATATACAATTAGTTCATATTTTTTTGTACTTAATATTATATTTTTTATGCGTAGAAATAAAACAGTTCAAAAATAAAGAGATTTAAAGTAAAATTAGATAAAAAGCTAAACAAATAAGAAAGGAAAATTATTGGGGAGACAAAATATGAGACACCCATTAATGATGTCCCCCAAACTAAAGACAAAAAAAATGAAAAGATCAAACAATGAAATAAAAAGGAATGAAGAAAATGTACCTGAAGCAATTGATTTCGGCAGAAGCAAGTGCGTCGCACTGACAACGCGGTAAGAAAGTCTTCTGAAGTTTTCCTTGCTTGTGCGGGACGCGTGCCTAACGCAAGCCCGCTGTTTTTCTCGGTCTAAGTTGGATTTGATTTTTAACCGCCAAGGTCTTTTGGCACCCTATAAATACATATTCTACACGGTTTTCAACTTTAGAATTACTTTTGACTTTTAGTTCAGAACTTTGTGAAGAAAGTTCATTCCATAAGTTTATTTCATTTCCAAGTTTACAATATATACAACTCTATAAATTAAGACTTGGCTATCTCTAAAAATATACAAATTAATATAATTAATATCATCAATCCTAATTGATCTAATCAATCCTAATTCTATAATACTAATTTACAATCATCCTAATATATGATGACAATATTCATGATTGATGGGATTGAGATAATTATGTGATTGACCCATAATTATCTTAATAGTTCCCCGCAGTCTTAGCGGGAGGTTCTCGTATGCTGAGACTGTCTCTGAAATCATCAAATAGTACGCACGGAAGACCTTTGGTGAAAATATTGGCAATCTGATAACGGGACGGTACTTGAAGAACATGGACTTGTCCACATGCGACCTTTTTCGGACAAATAATATATTCATTTCTATGTGTTTTGTGTGTTGACGCTGGACATGATTACTGGATAAGTATATGCACTAACATTATCACAATAAACAACGGTTCCCTTTTAAATGGGACAGTGGAGCTCTAAAAGGAGATTACGAAACGAACATCATTCTGCAACCACATTGGTGACCCCTCGGTATTCTGCATCAGCGCTCGACCGAGACATTGTTGGTTGTCGTTTGGATGACCATGATGGGATAAGGTTATCTCCCAAAAACACACAATAACCAGAGGTGGAATGTTGTGTGTCCAGGCAGCCACTCCAATCCGCATCTGTATAAGACAAGAGACTCGAAATGAAGGACTTATACAGATGCAGTCTAAAATGAAGAGTACCCTTGATATACCAAAGAATTCGCTTGAGAGCCCCCATATGTTCTTCTTTCGAATCATGCATATGTAAACACACTTGTTGAACCGCATAAGAGATATCAGGTCTCGTGAAAGTGAGGTACTGCAAGGCCCATGCAAGGCTGCGGTAGTGTGTTGGATCACTGTATGGGGGTCCCTATAGTGTTTCTTAATTTAACCTTTGTATCAACATGTGTTTGTGACGGTTTGCAGGAGGACATACCAGTGTTTTCAATGATCTCCTCGGCGTATTTATTTTGATGGAGAAACAGACCACCTGCATATTAGGTTACAATAATTCCCAAAAAATAATTTAATGGACCCAAATCCTTCATCGCAAATTTTGTTGCTATGAGGGACATAATAGACTGGCGAAATGATGTAGATGAGGTCGTGAGAATGATGTCAACTACATATAGGAGGATATATGTCATGTCGTTTTCCTTCTTGTAAATGAACAAGGATTGATCGTACTTGTTGTGTGAAAACCCTAGTGTAGATACAAACCCTGCAAACCTGTTATACCATGCCCGTGAAGTCTATTTTAAACCATATAAGGATTTTATTAACAGGCAAACATAATCCAGATGTGTAGAGTCTCGAAAACCCAACGGCTGGTGTATGTAAATTGTCTCCTGTAAATTTTCATGTAAGAATGCATGATTGACATCCAACTGATGAATGAACCAGGATTTTGACATTGCCAGGCTAAGAACCGTCCTAATATTGATGCCTTAACCACCGGACTGAATATTTCACCACAATCCACACCAACTTGTTGAGAACTGACATCACCAACAAGACGAGTTTTGTATCTCAAAAAAGAGCCATTATAATTCTTTTTATGACAAAAAACCCACATAGACAGAATAATATTCACATTAGATGGACGAAGCACTATCTCCCACGTCTTATTTTTAATAAGAGCATCAATTTCGTCTAACATGACAGTTGTCCAATTTGGGTTTGATAGGGCTGCTTTGGGATTTTTTGATAGAGCTGATGGTTGGACCGAAGATGTTAAGTTAAAATGACGTTTGGGCCAGAATATCCCATGCATGGCACGGGTTCCAATGGTCCAAGATTGAGCTAACCCCATTATCTGGGGATTAGGGGTTTCAACCAATGTAGTGGGCCAAGAGGGGATGGTGTTTTGGGCCAAGGGTAAAAGTTGTTGTGGTTGGGTTTCTGCCATATTATTGGGCTGGGAGTCATGGGTTAAGGTCACGGGTGAGGGAGCAATGGGCTCCCTCAATTGGGCCTGGCAGCCACTCGAAGTGGACTGGGATGATACCAATGGTAAAGAGGTAGTGGCCTCCACACCGCGGCTAGTCCAGTCCTATTTCGTGGTTAAGCCGTGTCACGACCCAAACGGAAGGGCCGCGACGGGCACTCGGACCCCACCCGCCGGATACCACTGATCGTACATTCAACTTCTAATCACAATTGGATACAGACTAAGCCGAAAAGGATTATAAGAATCTTAACCAGAAATCCAATTTTCATATATACATACCCATACCAAGGCCGACAAGGCCACATATGACAACTAATCACAGGACACCTGTGTACAAGCCTCTAAAGAATACATGACATCACAAGGATGGGACAGGACCTCGCCATACCCATATGCATATGCAAAAATACTATACCACGACCAGACTGCAACTCTGAAACGAATAGAGTGCTCCAATATCAGCTGAACCAGCAACCTACTAACGTGAACCGTCACCCTCTTTAACTGAACCTGCGGGCATGAAACGCAACGTCCCCCGACAAAAGGGACGTCAGTACGACTGATGTACTGAGTATGTCAGGCCCTAATACATATGCCTAAACATTATGCGCATTGCAGTATACTTATACATCAGCCTCATCGGGCACCTTCTTTACCAAAACAACCACTGTGGGCACCATACCATGTAATGATTACTGAATGTATGCATAATGCAAATGCGGTATACTAATGTCCACACAGGAATCCTCTCATAACCGCCTCTGTGGGCATCAGGTTATATCGCCACACAAGGGCATCACATCATATTGGCCTCTTCGGCCTCTTTTGTGATAGTCTGTACCAGCTGCAGGTGGTGTGCGTATATAACGCCTTTCCCTTTTTCCATTCCCCGTACATATATATATATATATATATAATATTTACCATATAGTAGTGTGCGTAGCACAAGTGGTCCAGGGTAATATATGAATGCAATGCAAATAAAAAAACATGAATGATAACACAATATTCCAATCTCAGCGGATGACATAATACCTTTATACCTTCGGCTAACATTGAAAAATCAACATCTCTTCTGTATGCCTCAGTAAGGACTTAGAAACATATTTAGACATGCTTTTAGCATAGGAATCAATAACATGAATATTCTTAGCTACTAGGAGCAGAATAAATTATGGAGCAATATCACAGTTATATTTCGTTACATGGAACATACCAAAAGAAAGAAATAATTTGCCTCAACATGCTTTTTGTCGATTTGCTCAATAACCACAATGAATTTACCCGTACAACATTTTACTCCTATATTTTGAGAACAAACTTTTCCCGAACCTTACTTCACTACGAAGTAACCTTTGATTTGCTATGATCCGAAGGAAATCGATATTAGTATCACCAAATCAATGGAAACATAATCTTGATTGAACTTTGGTTGACCTTAAATGGTACAACATTGCTGCTTTGTTTTTGGGAAGAAAAGTTACTGCTAAAGTGTTGAACGGAAATATTGATGTTATAATGTAATTATAAAAAAAAGGTGTTGGATACGTTTTTCTTAATGTCACCCCAAATACGATTTGTTGCTTCCTATGTTAATAGGAGTTGTCAATTCCTAAAGTCAGGTATACAGCAAATGTTCAACCTTAGTCACTACTCCTTCTAATAGAAAATATTCTAATCAACTTTGTAATGACTACTTCCTATGGTTCCAAGTCGTTTAGTGCATAGGAAAAAAAAATAATGTCCAAATGTTACAATATAATAGTCAAATCTTATCCTTAAAAAAATGCTGGGTGGCTGATTACTAGAATTATAACTTATTGTTGTCATATTCATTTACTTGCCATGGTCCCACGTGGCCATGGTAATTCCAACACTTGTCCCCCTTAATTATCTAAATATCAACCATTTAATATACCTTATATACTCATTATCATAATCATGTGGTATAATATTAGCCCATAGCCTCTTCATGCACATACCAAATATTATTTTCGATCCCCGTCATTACACTTGTTACGTCCAAAATTATTTCGGGGTTTAATCCTTTTATATACTAATCTCTTTAT
The DNA here is from genome assembly GCA_034509755.1 of Anisodus tanguticus. NCBI lineage: Eukaryota > Viridiplantae > Streptophyta > Magnoliopsida > Solanales > Solanaceae > Anisodus > Anisodus tanguticus. Next base: position 22,691,854 of record CM067557.1, read on the forward strand.
TAGCATACGTAAATATAACATGAATTTTCCCAACACTCGGGTTTATTTACACACGCCTAGCGATTTTACATACGCCTAGCGATGCAACAGTGACCCAAAAGTACGGGATGTTACAAGCCGGTCCCATCTGATTTTAGGTATGGAGATGGTGTTGTTAAATTGGATGTATTTTGTTGTCCAAGAAATCATGTGAAGGGGGGATACCACATGAGAATTAGCAAACGGTAATGTAGAATCATCAAAAACTACGTGACGAGTGATAATAATTTTCCCGTGCATCATATCATAACATTTATATCCACTATGATTTTATGGATATTCCAAAAACACACAAGGAGTGGAACGGGCCTGAAGTTTGTTAATGGTAGTGGACGAAAACAAGGGATAACACAAACACCCAAAAACCCTCAAATGTGCAAAAGATTGGATGTGGTGGTATAACATTTGTGTAGGTGACACATTGGAGAGTATTTTTTAGGAAGAATATTTAAAAGATATGTGGCCATTTGAAGTGCATGATTCCAAAAAGTTGGTGGTGTGGACGAATGCACAAGAAGTGTGCGAATCATATTGTTAATTGTTCGAATTTTCCTTTATGCTTTTCCATTTTGAGGTGATGTATGTGGACATGAAAGACGCAAAGACATCCCATTTTTGTGACAAAAATCATTAAATTGAGCATTTATGAATTCCCTCTCATTGTCACATTGAAAATATTTAATAGATTTATCAAATTTGATAAAAACACTAAATTGTTTAAAAATGATGTAGGCTTGCAATTTTTTTCCTAAAGGAAATGTCCATAGAAAATTCAAATAATCATCTAAAATGAGCATATAATATTTATGACCTGCAGAACTCAAAATTGGTGATGTCCACAAATCACAATGCATAAGATCAAATGACATAAGTGTATGTGAAGTAGATGATGAAAAAGGAAGCTTAACATGCTTCCCAAACACACACGTTTGGAAATCAGAAGTCCAAAAGTTTGTTACAAGGAACAAAATTATTCTTCCTAAGATTATTGAAAATTGGTGCTCCGGGTGTCCCAACTGATTGTGCTATACGATAGGGGAAATAGCTGCAAAGGTTGATGGTTTGGTCACATGATTGTTGAAAATGATAGTTATGGGATACAAGTCCCCCATGATATTACATCTCATTAGTGGCATCCCCGTCTGAAAATCCTTTACAGAAAACCCAAATTGATCAAAATTGACAGAAATATTGTTGTCAGTTGTAAAACGTTGTACATATATCAAGTTTTTAATCAGTTTTGGTGCATGTAAGACGTTTTTCAAATATAATGGTGGGTGTGGGGATGGGGGGAAGTTTTACCGGACCAATACGATGAATTGGAATTTATTGCCCATTACCGACAGTAATATTTTTATTACTGCTAATATTAAAATAAGATGAGAGATTACCTTGAGATGCACCATGTGTGACGTAGCCCCCGTGTCCATGTACCACGAATCATCTGGAACATTAAGATTCATGTTATTCATGTCCTGTTCGATATTAGTTGGAGCATAACCTACAGAAGATGATGCATAGGCTGCAAATGCTTGTTGTTGATGAAAACCTAGAAGTTCGGGTTGTCAGTTTGACAATGGTGTCCTGGCCCATAAAGAGGTAGGGTAGGGGAATGGAGGGGCATAACACTGTGGTGGCCAAGCCCACGGCGGGTACTGCCCCTAGTGGGCTCTGTTGGACTGGACTGGAAACTACTGCCACTGTCCCTCTGGTTTGTGGTTGCCGCTGCCGCCGGTGGGTTGACCACCACCCCTTCCACATCCCTTTTCGCCATTATTGTTTCCTTTGTTGTTATTTTGATTAGACCCTCATTTTTTACCATTGTTGTTGCGATTTCCAGTTCCTCTAAACCGGAATTTGGTGTCGCAAAATCCGTGGCGGTAGAGATGAGTGATGTTCCAGCAGCAGCTGCCCTGGAGGCTGTGTGTTTTTCCTTGTTGGTTTCTTCAAGAATCAATCTCGAACGAGCTTCATAAAATGGAGGAAATGAATTACTTTGTCGAATGAATGTTGCCACCCCATCATAATTTTCATTCAACCCTGCAATTAATTGAAGAACCAACCTTTGATTGGTCACCGGTGCACCAACATTGGATAGTTGGTCGGCAAGCATCTTTAATTCTTGACAATAAGTGGAAACGTTTGAGAAGTCATCCAATTTGACGTTGGTGAATTGGTTTTCAAGATATACAACCCTAGAAAGTTTATTATCTTGAAAGATGTTTTGCAAACGTTCCAACGCTTGTTGAGGCGTAGAGCCCTGTTCCAAAATGGTATGTAAAATATCGTTAGAAATAGTGCCGTAAATCCATTGAAGGAATATAGCATATAAATGAGACCATAACTTTTTGTCAACAACGGTGGTGTCTGATGAAGACTCAAAAGGAATAATATGGTCGATAACCTCGTATGCTCGGCAATGTATTTTAAATAACTCCACCCAAGAGGAGTATTGCCCTTTTTCAATTTCAAGAATTATCAGAAAAAAATTCTTAACATTGTTGACGGCAAGAGCGGGATGAAATTGTTTTTGGTCGGCCATGGTTACCCCCACAAACCACAAAAACAAAAAAAAAAAGAGGTAGAAAGAAACCCGAACTAGGTTTTGGAAGAAGATGTCAGGGGTGGGTGGTATTGCGGCATGGAGTAGGTGGTTTTAGCTAGGTTTAGGGTTAGATTTAGGAATAGAAAAAACCCTAATTAGGGTTTGTGATGTAGCTGAATGGTTTAGGGTTTTTGGAGGGTGGTTTTCCGAGAGAGGGGTGGGCGGCCGAGTGAAGTAGGGCAAGAAAATTTTAAATTTTGGCTGTTGATACCATGAAGAAAGTTCATTCCATAAGTTTATTTCATTCCCAAGTTTACAATATATACAACTCTAACAATTAAGACTTGGCTATCTCTAAAAATATACTAATTAATATAATTGATCTAATCAATCCTAATTCTATGATACAAATTTACAATCATCCTAATACATGATGACAATATTCTTGATTGATGGGATTGGAGATAATTATGTGATTCACCTATAATTATCTTAACACTTTGGACCTAGAGAGAGATTGGAGCCGCTGCGGAGGCCGTAATTATTGTGTTTTACCTTCATTTCTCTGTGATACTCATTTTTACATTAAATTACAGGTTTTACCTTCTCTTCTCTGTAATACGTGTTTTTACGTTTTTTATTCAGATGATTTGTTATTTTTCCTTCATGTCTATGTGGAGCTAAATTATTTAGTTCTAGAGTTTTGACACTATCATGAAAGTTGACGTTTGATTACCATTTATATCTATTGATTTTCCATCTTTGGATTATTTATTTATTCTTGTGCTTAATTATTTGATTTTTTGACGAAATATCTGTGGTGCGTGAGTCGAACATGAAAGAGCGAATTCACATACATAATAAGAATAAATAGAGTTTGTCCGATTTATCATTTCGCTACTGAGGATAAAAATATACCCTTTATCCTTACTTAGTTGGATACAGAGATGTAGATGTGTTCTTATTACTTCTTGCGATCATAGAAATATAGACATTAAGAGTAGCATCTACAGGCTTGTGAGTAGTTTGAAAGAATATCATAAAGTTAACATCAACCCGTCAACTAGTAACCTAGAAAATAAAATAGGTATAACGATTGAAGACTCAACTAGATTGTTAGTGGTTATAGCCCTAGATCTATCTTTTCTCTAATAAAAATTCATTCTTTCTTGGTTGAAGTTCATTATTCATTTTTCTTTTATTTTTAGCTAGTTATAAATATAATTTTGGATTCTATTTCTTGTTGATAATTAGAATTAGTTTAATTTAGTAAATAGTTAATCATAAGTCCCTGTAGGTACGATATATGGACTTCAAAACCCTATATTACTTATCGATCGCGTATACTTGCGTGTGCGTTTGAGAGCAACAAATTTTTGGCACCGTTGACGGGGACTTAGAAATTAGATATTTTCTAGATTAGACTTTTATTGTTATCTTTACAAGTTTTTTTTTGTAAATATTTTTATTTTTTTGATTGTTTTATTTTTTATCTTAGTGTGTTTCTAGCTCTCTCATCATGACAGCTGGGGATGAAATATACAACGGTAAGGTTATTGATGAAGACGATTGGTTGACATAAAACTCTTATGGCCAATATATCTGGTCTTGCCGTGACTTGAAATCTTGAAGTGTGAATATGAATATGGGAGTAAGGGTTGATATTGTGACGAATATTATCGATTAAGGGAATATGCGGAATGACGTTATTTTCTAACAACGTTGGTGAATGATTGGTCTAAGGAGAGAGTTGAGCTTGCACAAGAAATTGACAGGTTTGTCTTGGTTGTGTGCAACTTGGATGCAGATTTGAGTGCAAAGGTTGATGCGTGTAACGCCCAACAATTTAATGATGAGTTGTGTGAAGCTGAAAAAGATCGCCTAGGCCAAATTGAGGAGCTGAAACAACAATACTAATTATTAGATCATATTTTTGGTGATGATTCCGATGTTGAGAGAGTATATATTAGTGAGGATGTAACAAATAATGCAGTTTTGGAGTTGGGGAGTGTTGGTCCTCATTCTAAACATTTTTTTACTTTATGTTTGGTTGACGACATGAAAATTGAGCCTTTGGAGAGATATATATATGAGGAACAAGAGTCGTACATTCTAAAATTTGCCACACTGAAAAGACAAAACGACATTCCTCACTTAAGGTCCAAGAAGTGCAAGATGTGATATATATTGCTTGGTTCCTTTATTTTCACACCACAGCCCCAGGAACGTGAAAGAAAATTTGATGCAAAATTGAGGGCACAATTTATATCCTCAAAGTGGAAGGAAAAGTGGTGAAAGAGATAGCATCGTGCCGCAACGTTAAATCAAGAACTTGTTGGGAGGCAACCCAGCTTGTATTCTATTTTTATTTTATTTTTATTTTATAGTGTTACATTTTTGAAAAAAAAAATTAGATTAGGGGAAGTCTGAGTACCCGAAGTTGAAGCTGAGGAGCATGTTTGAGCTTAAGTATGGGTTGTCCCACCCTTGATGTTTGAGGATTTTGCTGCTAGCTAGGCCCTAGAGGGCCTCATGGAGTATTTCTTAGCTTGCTTTATTTTATTTTGCTTGTAGATACATTGAGGGCACTGCATGTCTTAAGTGTGGGGTGGCAAATACGTCCCTGTGTATTGTAAAATTTTGAGGTTAAGGGTGATGAGAAATATGCCGTATGATTTTTTTAGTAGTCTTTGAGTCTTAAAAAAAGATTTTTTTATTCTTTTATTTTCTTTTATATCTTCTTAAGTCCCTCATTGGTGGCATACATCACCCGCCCCCTTAGATTTTCTTATAACCTCGAGGGGGACCTTTAAATCAGGTAATTTTTTTGTTTATGTTTAGGATTTTTTTCAAGAGTATTAAAAGAGAGAAGAAAACCCTTTTGACTTGTTTGATACTAGCATATTTAGGCATGAGCTTGAGTAGTACTTTTCTGTGAGTGCTTGAGTTAATTTAGAATAGCGAACTTTCTGACACTTAGGCTCAGGGTTGTGACTCTGTATATAGTTTATTCATTTTTTGTAGTTTTCCATGATCTTGTCTGTCATAGAGTAGAATTGATCTATCATGATTGAGACTTGTGCCATGTGTGGTGAGGATTCCTTGCATATATTTCATGTTTTGCATCTTAGACTAGAACTTGTCCTGCATGTTCTTGAAGCGAAATAAAAAGTGTTGCTCTATTTCAAATATGATAATAGGCTTTCTTTGATATGTCTTGTGAATTTTAGCCTTTTCAGATATTGTTATCACTAGTTATGTAGCTCTTTTGTTTGGTAGCCGTATTTTTGCCTTGATTCTTTTATTTGAATCCCTAGTTTTTGCACCCTGCTTCCTTGAGCATTGTAGCTTAGACTGTGATATTAATTGATAAATCTGAAGAAAAGGGATGGTCAAGTGTAATGGTAACCAATGATAGCTGCAAAGTGATGAAAATGCCCTCGTAAAAAGAAAAAAATTACATGAGAAAAAAATGAAACGTTCTTGATATGAGAAAAATACTTGTGAAATAATTGATGAAGAGAGAGCTGAAAAATAAAGTTAAGAGATGAAATAATGAGTGATGAAGTCTAAAAGTGCAAAGTGCTTAGGGAAGTGTAAGTCACTATTATATAGTTTTTCTACCTGTCCCCTAGCCAACATTACAACCCGTTAATGTCCTACTTGATTCTATTCAAGCACGCTTAATTAGTAGAGGTGTACATAATGGGCAAGCTTATGGTTCTTTGTGCATACATGTGAATTTCTTTGTGAGTGCGAGAGTTGTTCTTTAATGTAAGTCCTTAAATTACATTCGATTTTTTTTATTTGAGTGTGTGGACTATTTATTCTAGTGAGGACATTTGTTTCATGATAAATAGGTGATGTTATTAGATTTTTTTGACAGAGTAGGTGAGCAAGCTTAAATTTGATGAGTTAGAGTCCATCTTTGAGATTAGGAGGTTAGGAGTTTGTTATTTGTTTGTTGACTTGTATATCTTGCATAATGATCGGGAAGTGTATTTGATGTTGTAAGTTGCTATAGGACCTAATTGTTGGTATCAACCAAAGTGGTAGTGTTCCTAGGCTTGAATTAATGAGAATGGTTTTAATACTTACTCGAGGACGAACAAGATTTTTAAGTGTGGAGTGGTTATGTTAGGCCTAAAATGTATATATTTAGTCATTGTTGCCTCGCATTCTTGTACTTTTAATCGTCTTTTGAGTTACTATTATATTGCTTTGTGCTTCATATTATATTTTTAATAAGTAAAAATAAAATGGTGTAAAGATGAAAAGATTTGAAGCAAATTTGCTTATAAAGCGGAAGAAATAAGAAAGGAAAATTGTTGGGGAGACAAAATATAAGACACCAATTAATGATTTCTCCCAAACTAAAGACAACAACAAAAGGAAAAGATCAAAAGGAATGAAGAAAACGTACCTGGAGAAATTGATTTGGGCAGAAGAAAGTGCGTCGCACTGACAACGCGGAAAGAAAATCTGCTGAAGTTTTCCTTGCTTTACGCCCACTATTTTTCCCGATCCGAGTTGGATTTAGTTCTAAAAGTCCAGGCCTTTTGGTACTCTGTAAGTACATATTCTATACGGTTTTTACAAAACTATGGGATTACTTTTGATCCTGAGTTCAGAACTTTGGACCTAGAGAGAGCTTGGAGCCGCCGCGGAGATTGTAATTATTGGGTTTTACCTTCTCTTCTATGTAATACTCGTTTTTATGTTTTTTATTCGGATGATTTATTGTTTTTCCTTCATGTCTATGTGGAGCTAAATTTAGTTCTAGAGTTTTGACGATATCATGAAAGTTGACATTTGATTATCATTTATATCTATTGATTTTTCATCTTTGGATTATTTATTTATTCTAGTGCTTAATTGTTTGATTATTTGACAAAATAGTTGAATACTATCTGTAGTGCGTGAGTTGAACTTAAAATAGCAAATTCACATACGTAATAAGAATAAATAGAGTTTGTTATTGCTTCCCTACTGAGGATAGAAATATACCATTTAGCCTTACTTAGAATGTGTTCTTGTTACTTCTTACGATCATAGAAATATATATGTTAAGAGTAACATCTACATGCTTGTAAATAGTTCGAAAGAATATCATAAAATTAATATCAATCCTTCAACTAGTAACCAAAAATAAAATAGATATTTATTATCCCGATCTTGTCCGATCTATTCCATTCATCTGGTTCCTTCTCATTGGGACTGCAACTTCGATGACTCTGTCTCGGGACGGATTTTACCCGGGCATATAACCTAGACCAGGCACGTCCCCTGCTGACTCACGCCTAAAGCATTGCTACCGTCATGCGTCTTTGCTCTACTTATCCACGTATCAAGCTTGCATTTTGCCCAATACAATAAGTAGGAGGAGTTTTGCCTACTAAAGGATAAAGAGTAACACAATGATCAGAAGCCAGAGTGGGGGAGAAAAAGGGGAGTGGAAAGAAAAGTAATAACTTATTTGCAATTCTGATAGTGAATTGGGTTCTTTCTTTATTCACATTAACGTTACCGTTAAAAGAACGACACGATACAATATCTCTGCAACACTAACAATATCATGTTTGCTTGAGGAAATATTTCAAAAAGTTAGCTAGCCCTATGAAACGAGAAAATCGAATTTTTCTTTTAAAAGATACGCTCACTTGGCCTCTTTTTGCAATTTTTAATAATTATAACAAAGTGTTCTGAAATCATCTGAATACGTACTTCTCTCTTTTTTTAGTTAGACTGTTAAAAAAATAACATGAATAGTCAGATGTTCTCGTTAGTGAAGCTAAACAATTACGGCGTATGGTGATATAAATGAAATTATTTTATTTTAAGTTTTAACTAAGGTCTTAAACTCGAATAAAAGAATTCTTGAAAGGAATGCGTACTTCTTTATTAGGTCAATATGACACAAATTCGAATAAATCGAATTAGTAGGTTTCAAGACGAGATGATTAAACAAGAAAAGAAATATAATGATCTCTTGTCATATATGTGTACATTTTGATACATATATGTGTATTTGTGAATGTGTGTGTATGTGTGTATACAAGTCAAACTTGATGAAATATGCAACAAAATATTCAAAGTAAGACCCGGTCAAATAACACAAAAGAATTTCATACTTTCCCCAGAGAGAAAGCAAAAGGAAAGAAGCTGATTCCATATTGTTCATCCAATTACAACAAAAAGAATGAGATCCTTTGTGTCCATTTCGTCATGATTAGTCTTGGAAGAAAAAGGCTTCACCATAGATGTTGCATTATTTGATATGGCACTATCACCATGATGTTCGTTGGTAGGAGGATGGTAGTACAATCCGGAGGTTTGGGGATAATGGGACCGAATTCTATTGGCGATTTTGGCACCCGTATCCAATATCTCCACGTACCTCCCCATCTCCCCCCTCTCCTCTTGCTTCGTCCGGCCAAGTATTGCAATTTTCTTAGGAAGAAGAGACACAGAGAAATGAGAAGGAATACATAAAGAGATAATAAAGTATGAAGATGTACCACACGTAAAATTCCCCCGTCAAATATTGGAGGGCCACTAAAATTCTAACACCGATGTTCAGGGAATATAGGTGTCTCACCACTTTTTATTTTTATTTTTTAAAAACTATTTTTGGAAAGCAAGGACGGTGGCTTGCTCACTTGTATTAAATAATATTCACTCACAAAATAATGAACTTTAATCAATAGAACCGTCATAGAGACTTTTCCTCTACACTATATTGGTAAAAAGAAATATTTTATTTACATATTATATAACTTGTGAAACCCTTTTATACATATAAAAAAAAATTAGTGTACTATTTTTTTAATATCCTTTGTAAAATTTCTCGATCCGCCTCAGATTATATTTTCTAATAGGGTCATTTGCACAAATTCCAAATTTCGGGTTGATCTTTAAATTTGCCCCTCAAAGTTGTGGTTTTTAATTTTTGGCCTTCAGCGCTTTCGGCGCAACATAACATAGATTTCTTTCTGCAAAGTTAGTGTTTAGTTTCACCATATGTATCATAACATTCCACAGGACAAAGCAAAAATTTTAACCTGAAAAACAACATACGTTTAGATTTCACTCGGTAAAGTTAGCGTTTAGCTTCGGCATATGTATCATGACATACACACAAGTTATGTCAGAAAAGAAAAAACTTTCAACACTCAACATAATCTGAAAAATACTACACAACTTACATCGCATAACTTAATTCCTACAGAACTTGTAGCGAGCGAGACAAAAGTTCAGTTTCTGAAGATTCAAATGTTACAAAAAAACTTACGCCGAGCGAAGCATATTTAGATATTTTCATTAAATAAGTACAAAAATTAAAGGCCACAGGTATGAGGGAAAAATATTAAAGACTAATGTGTTTCAAGGGAAATCTGTTTAAAAATTTCTAACACCCGGCGTTCAATCGAGTTCTTTTGTTTACATTTGGGCTAAAGATTCTTTTTCTCCTTTTTTGGATTAAATTTTTTATAAGTTAAGACTAAGGAGGCACCACAGGAGTGACCTGAAGTAGATGAAGTCAAATTAGACTTAACAGGTTAATGAATGAGTTTTGAGCAATGCTACTGGCTCGATGCATGGTTAATTCGCGAAATAGAGAAGCCCAAGCAACTCTATGGAATGCGTTGAGAGGGAGAAAAGAGTAATAAGATATGAGGAAAGAAATTAATTTTCATATTGTAAGGTTGTATTAATCTCCCTTGAGAAGTCTTTCTTCTTAATACAAATATATATAGTGTGTACAATATTGAATTCTAATAGAATAAAGATCATATACACTACTATTAATTAGAAATTATACAGTGAATATATTATAATACTCACTAATACACCCCCTCAGTCAGAGCGGGAGGAGGCCGGATGCTGAGACTGGATCTGAAGTCTAGAAAAGCTTTCTAGGAAGTCCTTTGATGAAGATATATGCATACTGATATGAAGAAGGCACATGCAACACCTTAACATGACCTATAGCAACCTTCTCACGAACAAAATGTATATCCATCTAAATGTGCTTAGTTTGCTGATGTTGAAATGGGTTATGAGATATGTATATCGCGGATATGTTATCACAGTACACCATAGACGCCTTACGCAAGGAACACTGAAGCTCCAAAAGAAGGTTTCGGAGCCAGCAGATCTCAGCAACAACATTTGCAACTCCTCTATACTCTGCTTCTGCACTAGTGTCACGACCCAAACCGGAGGACCGCGACGGGCACCCAGATCTCACCCGCCGGGTACCACTAACCATACAGTCAACACCTATTCATAATTAAATACGGACTAAGCCGAAAAGGACTATATAAAGTCGGATAACCATCTTATATATACATACATACCCAAAGGTCGACAAGGCCATACATAACAACTACACATATGATACATGTCTACAAGCCTCTAAATAGTACACAACAACCAAAGTTCGGGACAGGGCCCCGCCATACCCGTATATACAAGCAAAAATATACCGTACCAAAATTAGACCGACACTCCGAAATAAGGGGAGTGCTCCAAAATTCGCTGAATCCACAACCTACTAACGTGAATCGTCACCTTGCCTATGTGAACCTGCGGGCATGAAACGCAACGTCCCCCGACTAAAGGGACATCAGTACGACTGATGTACTGAGTATGTCAGGCATGAATAATAGCATAACATGGATATAACAACAACTGAAACAGAAACAGCCGACCAACAGTAAATGCCTCTGAGGGCCCTAATACATATGCCTAAATGTTATGCACAATGCAAATGCGGTATACATATAAATATTGGCCTCATTGGACATCTTCCTCCCCATAACATAAATATATATATATATATATATATATATATATATTGGCCCTTCATCTGGCATCTTCCTTTTCATAATAGCCTATGTGGGCATCATATCATTTCGACCTTTGCGGGCGTAATCATTACCATATCCCAACTGATCAGGTGGTCTATGTATCCCATTCCCCATCCCCAATATATGGTCCAGGGTAAGAGATGAATATAATGCAAATGAAACTGTATAAGTAACAATAGCACATCATGGGTGACACAATATCCCTATACCTTTAGCTAAAACTGTGAATATCAACATCTTTTCTGTATGCCTCAATAAGGTCTTGGAAACATATTTAGACATGCTCTTATCATAGCCTTCGGCTAACATTAGGAATGTTCAACATTTCTCCTATATACCTCAATAAGGATTTAGGAACATATTAGACATGCTTTTATCATAGGAATCAATAACATGAATATTCTTAACTACTAGGAGTAGAATAATTTATGGAATCATATCACAGTTATATTTCGTTACATGGAACATTCCAAAAGAAAGAAATAATTTTCCTTAACATACCTCGATAATAACGGAACCAGCCTCTTTTCACTAATTTCCTACTTGAACGAGAAATTGGACAGTTTGGTATTTCTTGAAAAGTATTTGGAGAATGCTTTGTTTAACACCATTGTTGGACGTTTTCTCCTCCAAAGCAAAATGAATTTTAACTAAAATAAATTTGTTGATGGTTGTTGAACGTCCCAACCAAGATATACTCCCAAACTGAAAACATGCCTAACCCCTACTAAATGTCCTTAATGATTGATCATCATTATGTCTCTCACTAGCCTAATTCACAACTTGCCACCCCATGAGTTTATTAAGCCCAGTCATTTTTTTAAGTGCTTACTCGTACACCACCCGTAACATCCACTAAGCATTGTCCCACATTAAGATTAATTAGTCCCACAATTAATCACTTATACACACAAATAATTTCGTGATCTCAATTCACTTAAATCATGATAACTTATAAAACCTTCATATTCTCAATGTCATAATCTTGTGATATGACACTAGACCATAACCTCTTTATGCACACACCAAATTTATTTCTGCTCCCCGTCGTCACACTTGTTACGTCTAAAATTATTTCGGGGTTTTATCCTTTTATAAACTAATCTCTTTATTAGCATATGTAAATATAACATAAATTTTCCCAATGCTCGGGTCTATTTACACACACCTAGCGATTTTACATATGCCTAGCGATTCAAACCGTACCCCGAAAGTACGGGATGTTACAACTAGATCGGGATAGGGTAGTTTTCCCTTTGGCAGACAACAACAACAACAAACCCAGTGAAATCCCACATTATGGGGTCTGGGGAGGGTAGGGTGTACACATACCTTACCTCTACTTTGGTAGATAGAGCGGCTATTTCCGAGAGACCCTCGGCTCAAGACAAAGCATAAGCCCAAGCAAAGTAAGACATACAAAGTGCGTAAGTCATAACAACGCATTCTGAAAAAGAAAGAAGCAAAAAGAAGCAATAGCTAATGCAAGTAAATAAGACAAACAAATACACATAACAACATAAATCAGACGACCAGGGACTATAAGGCAATATGATAGGCTAAGCGAGCCTACAATAATCATACTACAACTATCAGTTTGTAAGCGTAGGTAGGACTATGCTGGACTACCTACTATCCCTCTACCTTAATATGTGTCCTCCATAACCCCTGTCTAAGGTCATGTCCTCAGTGAGTTGCACCAACGCCATATCCCATCTAATCACCTTTACCTACTACTTCCTCGGCCTACCTCTACCCCTTATGTACCCATCCATAGACAACCTTTCACACCTCCGCAGTGGGGCATTTATGTCTCTCATCTGCACGTGTCCAAACCATCTCAACCTAGATTCTCGCATCTTATACTCGATCGAGGTCACTCTCACTCTGTCTCTGATATCATCATTTCTAATGCTATCCCTCCTTGTATGTCCACACATCCATCTTAGCATCCTCATCTTTGGAACTTTCATCTTTTGGGTGTGCGAAGTCTTGACCGGCCAATACTCTGCCCTATACAACATGGTCGGTCTAACCACCACCCTATAGCACTTGCCTTTAAGTTTTGGTGGCACCTTTTTATCATATAATACTCCAGAAGCGAGCCTCTATTTCATCCACCCTGACCCAATACGATGTGTGACATCGTCATCAATATATCTATTCCCTTTGATATTAGACCCGAGGTACTTGAAGCTCCATTTCTTTGGAATGAAGTGGGTACCAAGCCTCACCTCCATGCCTGTCTCAAGGTCACTCCCATCACTGAACTTGCACTCCAAGTATTCTGTATTTGTTCTACTCAGTCTGAACCCTTTAGACTCCAGAGTCTGTCTCCAAATCTCTAGCTTAGCATTCACTCCGATGTAGGTCTCATCAATCAGGACTATGTCATCTGCGAATAACATACACCATGGAACTTCCCCTTGGATTTGTCGATATCTATCCATCACTAAGGCAAAAAGGAATGGGCTAAAAGTTGATCCCTGGTGCATCCCCATCATCATTGGAAAGTGCTCCGAGTCTCCTCCTACTGTCTGTATCCTGGTCTTGGCTCATTCATACACATCCTTGATTGCCCTAGTGTATGCCACAGGTACACCTCTAACCTCCAAACATCTCCATAGAACCTCCCTAGGGACTTTGTCGTATGCCTTCTCGAGGTCGATGAAAACCATATATAAATCTCTCTTACTCTCCCTATACTGCTCCACCAACCTCCTAATAAGATAAATGTCTTATATAGTCGACCGCCCTGGCATGAATCCAAACTGGTCCTCGAAGATAGACACTCCTCTTCTCACCTTCATCTCCACGACTCTTTCCCAAACTTTCATAGTGTAGCTTAGCAGCTTGATACCCCTATAGTTATTGCAACTCTGAATGTCACATTTGTTCTTATACAAAGGAATAATTGTACTCTACCTCCATTCTTTAGGCATTCTTGCCGTCTTAAAATGACATTAAACAACTCCATCAGCCACTCTAAACCTGCCCTGCCTGCGCTCTTCCAAAATTCAACTAGGATCTCATCAGGCCTGGTCACTCGTCCCCTGCGCATTCTGCGAATAGCACCCTTAACCTCCTCAACATTAATACTCCTACAATATCGAAAACCTTAGTATTTTATGGATTGCTCCAGATATCCCCGCACAATGTCCTTATCTCCTTCTGCGTTCAAGAGTTTATGGAAGTAGGACTGCCACATCCATCTAATATGTGTGTCATCCACCAGTACTCTGCCATCCTCGTCCTTGATGCACCTTACGTGATCCAAGTCACGGGTCCTCCTCTTCCTTACCTTGGCTAGTCTGTACAATTTCTTATCCCCGTCTTCTTCCTCTAATTCCACATACATGCGTTCACAAGCCACTATTTTCACCGCCGTAACCGCTAGCTTTGCCTCATTCCTCGCCATCTTATATAATTCTCTATTCGTCAAATTTTCCACCTCATCCTTACTTTCTAACAATTTTGCATACGCCACTTTCTTTGCTCCCGCCTTCTCCTGAACTGTACCATTCCACCACCAGTCCCCTCGATGCCCACCACGGTTACCCGGTGAGACCCCTAGCACTTCTCTAGCAACCTCCAAAATGAAACTGGCTATCTTTTCCCACATTTCGATCGTATCTCCACTACTCCCCCCAAGCCCTCTTGGCCATCAACCTCTCTCCCATCTCTTTTGCACTAGCCATGGTCAAACTCCCCTATTTGATTCTTAACCTATCATCCACAACCCTCTTCTTCATCTCCATCTTAATCTCTAAATCCATCACCATAAGCTTATGTCGGGTTGTAAGATCCTCCTTCGGAATAACCTTGCAGTCTTTACAAAGACCTTTGTAAACGTTCCTAAGGAGCAAAAAGTCTATTTGAGTCTTAGACACCGGACTATGGAAATTCACCAAATGCTCATCCTTCTTCAGGAACCTTGAATTGGATATCACCATCCCAAAAGCTCTAGCAAACTCCAAAAGTGAGACGTCTCCCCTGTTCCTATCCCCGAGGCCAAAACCTCTATACACATCATCATAACCCCCCGAAAGTGTCCCGATATGTCCATTGAAATCCCCTCCTACAAATAACTTCTCAGTGGTTGGTACACCTCCTACCACGTCATCTAAATCTTCCCAAAAATGTGTCTTCTTCTCCTCTTTCAAGCCCTCCTGCGGCACATACGCACTAATAATGTTCATAGTGTACCCTCCAACTACCAACTTAATTGTCATCATCCTGTCATTGACCCTCTTAACCTCTACCACCTAACCACTTAGCCCGCTGTCTACCAAAATGCCTACCCATTCCTATACTTCGACCTACCCGAGAACCATAGCTTATACCCGTCTACATCCTTAGCCTTAGGTCCTACCCATTTGGTCTCCTGGACACAGGCTATATTAATCTTTCTCTTCTTAAGAATCTTAACTATCTCTATGGCCTTCCCCGTTAGAGTTCCGATATTCCAAGAACTTATTCTCAGCTTAGCATTACTTTTACCCCCCTGCCCTAACCCTCGCCTCCGTCCCAGACAAAGAACATGATCCTAGTCTACCATCATTCACTAAAGACACTAAAGCAAAAAATAGTAGTCAAAGGCTAACGTTAACACACACTAGAACTAATATTAAAGCACAAATTAGCAAGAACTACCAAAAGGGAACGGAAACAATGCCAATAAAACTAAATAAAACTAAAGAAGGATCTGAATAGTATATTATACAGTAAACAAACAGAACACCGAATTAAGAATACTCAAATTTATATCTAAAACAGGGAGGGATCAAAGTGCAAGCACAAATTAATAGGAATATAGAGGCAATTAAAACCACTACGCCAAGAATGTTATAAGTAAAGACAAGAAGCGGAAAAATTTAACAACAAGGTTAAGGACAAGGAATATATATGGGTAACTGGAGGTACCAACTCTAGTTGAATCAAACCTATTTGCCGGTGAAAATTGATGTTCATGGTCACTGTTCATCGTCGACGGAAGTACTATCCATCGGAATTTTCACCCAAACAAATTGTGTACATGCGTAGATCAAAGAGAAAAGAACACAAGAACAAGAACAATAACAAGAAAATAACAAAAAATAAATGGAATTTTTCCTTCAATGACGGTGGGTGGTCGGAGCGGTGCTGTTAGGGTCTTACCGTCGCCGTCGGTAAGTGGTTAGAGAAATGCTGATGAGGTCTTACAGTCGGGAATATGGGGTGTATGGGGTGGGGTGGGGGTTGGTAATGTTACCGTTAGAGAGATAAATGAGAGGATAGAGAGAGAGACCCCAAACCCTCAACCCTCTTGGCAGACCACGAAATGAAATTATTTCCTAAGAACACACAGTAGTCGGAGGTGGAGCATCGCGTGTCCGGATAGCCTGCCCAATCGACGTCTATATATGATATCAACCTATTCGGTGTAGAGGGGTAGAGATGATCCATAATCAAGTATGCCCTTAACGTACCGAATGATACGTTTAAGAGTTATGAAATGAGGTTCCCCGAGGGCATGCATAAACAAACACACCTGCAGAACAACATAAGTAATATCAGGACTTGTGAAAGTAAGATACCGAAGTTCACCTGCAAGGCTCGATAAAGAATGGGATCGGACACTGGATCACCGTCAACAATACTGAGCTTCAATTTTGAGTCAATCGGAGTAGGCATGATCTTGTAGTTCGCCATTTTAGCCCTGTACACAATTTCTTCTGCATACTTAGGCTGACACATAAACATAGTATCTGTAGATCTAGTCACTGATATCCCCAAGAAATAACTCAACTTCCCTAAGTTAGTCATAGCAAATTCAGATTTCAGCATAGCAATGATCTCATTTTTCAACATATTAGAAGAGACAATGAGAATAATATCATCGACATATAATAACAAGTATGCAATTTACTACCTCGATGAAATATAAAGAGAGAGTGATCATACTTGCTGAAAACAAACTCAATCTGCATAATGTAATGAGAAAAACATTCATACCACGCTCTGGAGACGACAGACATAATGAGGAGCGTCCGGATGGACAAATCCTGGTGGCTGGTGCACGTACATAGTTTCTTTTAAGTCTCCATGTAAGAATGCATTCTTTATATTTAGCTGATGAATCGGCCAATGCTTACCCATATCTATGCTCAGAACCGTACGAATGGTAGCTGGTTTAACCACCGGACTGAATGTCTCACCACAATCAATACCCTCATGCTGATTAGTACCATTAGCCACAAGTCTCGCCTTATATCGCTCAAGGTCACCATTGTCTCTGAATTTGTGATGAAATATCCACATGCATAAAATCACATTCACCCCATCTGGTCTAGGAACCAAATCCCAAGTGTGTTGTTTCATTAAAGTATTAAATTCTTCACACATGGTTGCATTCCAATTCGGGTGAATTTTTGCTAATATTGATTTTTTGGAATTGCGGATATGGTTTGTGTAGATAGGTTAAAATGGACTTTGGGTTTGAAAATCCCATGGGCACAGGTTTCCATACGGTGCGTGGGGGCATGGGCAGTTTGGGTAGACTGGTGGGGTGTTAGGTCAGTAGTATACTGTTGGATTAGAATATGTGAGGCAGTGACTGTGGTGGTTAGTTGTCGGAGGAGGTCGATGGAGTGGGGTTAGGGTGGTTGGTTTCTTGTAACAGAGACGGGTTGGGTGGGGGTGGAGATCGAGTCAGATCGAGTAGGTAGTTATGACTCGATTTCGGGACCGGTGATGATAATTGGATGGGAAGACTCTGACAGGGTCGCGGTGGGGTGGTCTAGGGGATGGTACTATTACGGGGTTGCGGTGGGGGTAGTCTGGTATTTGTTTGGGCGACGGGAGAAAGCGCATCAGTTGGTGGTGACATTGGGGTTGTCAATTGAGTTTGCCGGTGGGAGGGAGAGACGACGGTGGGGCAAGTCCGGGAGTGGTCCGATAGACTGTTGGTGGTGGTAGTGGCATTAGACGGTAATTGAGATATGGGTGTGGTAGCGGTGGCACGACGTGTTCGGTGAGTATGATAAGGGAGGTGTCTGACTCATCTAGAAATGTATAGTCCGTGTTTCATAATTTTTGGATGTTTGCAAAAGGTAAGATTATCTCGTCAAATGTGATGTATCGAGAGACGTGAATTTTATGAGTGGGCAAGTCATAGCATAAATAACCCCTATGATTAGACGGGAAGACTACAAAGACACATGGAGTGGTGTAAGGCGCTAATTTATGAGGGGCAGTGGAGACAAGATTTGGGTAGCAAATGCAGCCAAAAATCCAAAAGTGATCATAGGAGGGGATCCGACGGTATAGAATTTCGGTGGGTCTTGTTATGAAGAGTACTGGTAGGTAAAATATTAAGGATGTATTCTATCATTTTGACTGCATATACCCAAAAGGAAGGGGGAGAGAGTATGAAAAATGATTGTACGAATCATGTTATTGATAGTGCGAATGATTCATTTGGCTTTGCCATTTTGGGGGGAGGTGTGGGCACACGAAAGATGAAAAATCATGCCATTATTGTTACAAAATTTGTGAAACGTGGAATTATTAAACTCACGACCATTATCACATTGAAATGATTTGATGGCTTTTTCAAATTGTGTTTTGATAAAGATACGAAACTTGGAAAAAACTGCAGACTTGAATTTTAGTGGGTAACCTAAATAAAGTGAGAAAAATTATCTAATAAGACTAAATAATATTTATGACCCAGTGAGCTAGTAACGAGAGATGTCTATAAATCTGCATGAACAATATCAAATGGAGAAAACGTAACACTTAAAGATGACTGAAAAGGAAAGCGAACATGTTTGCCTAAAGGGCAAGAAAAACAATGTCGGGCAAGTTTCCTATTATTACATTAAATAAAATTATTGCTTCCAAGAAAATTAAAAACGGGAGCTCCTGGGTGTCCAAGTCTATTATGTCAAGTTGATGGAGAGATGGCAATGAGAGAGGTGTGTAAGCGGGATCTGGCAGCGGAGGTGGATGAGAATGGATATGGGTCCCCCCGTACTATTGCATCTCGTAAGGGGTGTCCCCGTAAGAAGATCCTTCATAGAAAAATGAAAGGGGTCAAACTCAACAGACACAAAATTGTTACGAGTGAATTTCCTAACAGATATTATTTTTTTAATGATGTTGGGAGCATAAAGGACGTTATTTAGGGAGAAGGATGGGTAAGGTGGTTAGGTGTGGGTGGTACTGCAACCCTGATCGGAATACGATAACCATTCCCAACCATAATAAATTGAGTATACTTTAAAGGAAAGAGCTTGGAGAGATTACTTGAGGAGCAGGTGAGATGAGAAGTGACTCTCGTATTCATGTACCAATTTTCATCGGGTTGTTTTAAGTTCAAAGTGTTGAAAGCCTGGCCAAAATCGGTTGGGGCCAAGCCGTTGAACTGATGTTGTTGTTGGGCTTCCATGAAATGGGCCTGATGGAACTGGTTGTTCACTGAGCGGGTTACTGGACCTGAGCCTAAAATACCTGACTGCCAAGGGCTGAGGTATTGGGCTGCCGACTGCTAGAACTGGTAAGTGGTCCAACTGAGATGGTTGGGCCACTGGCCTGGGCTGGCCCAGTTGCCAGAATGGTTAGATTGTTGCTGGACAGATTTTCCGCCACGTCCGCGGCCTCTGCTGCGCTTACCACGGCCTCTGCCACCGTCACGGCTGCCCTGTGGTTGTTGGTTGTCCGACGTGGAGGGTGAGCGGTGGTGGCGTTATTCGTAACCAGATTTTCAACTGCTAACGCTTTCTGATTGTGTTCATCCTATTTGGCACACCTGGTTTCCTCTAAAAGTAATTGTGAACGGGCCTTGTTGAAGCTCGATAGTGGGTCGGCTTGTTGAATCGTGGTCGCCATAGTATTGTATTCGCCCTTCGGTAAGCCAGAAACTAGTTGGAGGACCATTTTTGTTTTGGAAATTGGTGTCCCCACATTATATAGTTGGTCCGCAACAAGTTTCAATTGTTTACAATACTCGGACATGTTGGCAAAATTCTCGAGACGTGTATTGTTGAACTGTTCCTCCAAATACACGGCACATGTATACTTGTTATCCTGAAATATCTCCTCCAAACGTATCCATAACTCACGAGCTGTGGCACTGGTTTTCATAATCATCTTAAGCAAGTCTTTAGAGATGGTTTCATAAATCCTCTGTTTGACTATAGCGTCGAGACGACGCCAAGTGGAGTCTGCAACGTCGATAGGGTGGGGGAAGAGTTGTCAATATGGTCAAGCACGCTATACGCGCAAGCATGAATACGAAAGAGTTCAACCCACGATGAATATTGACCATCTTCTTGATCAAGAACGATGGGAATGAAATTCTTGATATTCGTAAGGCAAACGTCGGATGGAAAGAAGAAGTGGAGGAAGGAGCGGGAGGGTTGTCTATGATGACTATGGAGGAGGCGAGAAGCCTTAGGAGAGGTGGGAGTAGACATGGAAGTCGCAATGGTGGACAAGGAAAAACGTAAAAGAAGAAAAAGTTTGGGGTTGTCGTCGACCGAGGTTAGAGGGTGTTCGGCGGCGGCAGCAAGCAAAGAAAAAGAAGGGTTTAGGTGTTTTTAGACACAAAATTCAACGAAAACAAGATTTTTCAACACAAAATTTAAACATATATGTGAAAAGTTAGCTAAAAATAAATATTAAATCAAAACTCATAATTTAAAAGGAACAATGAGCTAAGTGCCCAGCTACTACATCTTTTATCGGGAAAGAAAAGGGTTTAAATGTTTTTTCGCTCTTTCTTTGCCACAAAAGTAGATTAAGAAACGAAAAAAGATAAGTGAAAAAGAAAAAGGAGAAGTCATCAAAATAAGAGGAAAAATCAACCAATAGAGTGTAAAGAATGGATCTTGGGTCTAACTCAACCCCAAAATCTAGTTTAAAGAGAGGATGATTGTCCAAGCCATATAAGGAGACCAAGGACCACTTATTCCACCGATGTGGGAGAACTCAACACCCCATTTCACGCCCAGGGCTAGACATCTGGAGCGTGGACAATATAAGAGGGGGGCAACAGCGGAAACAATGAATTGAGACGGGTCTGACTCTGATACCATTTAAAAATGGATCTTGGGCCTAACTCAACCCCAAAAGCTAGCTTAAATGGAGGAGGATTGTTCAATCCATATAAGGAGACCAAGGACCACTACACGTCCATGCCTTATTAACTGGAGTGTGGATAATATAATTTGGGGGCCCAACATCCGTGAACAAAGAATTGGAATGGGTCTGGCTCTCATACCATGTAAAGAATGGATCTTGGGCCTAACTCAACTCTAAAAGTTAGCTCAAATGGAGGAGGATTTCCCAAGACATATAAGGAGATCAAGGACCACTTATCCCACCGATGTGGGATAACTCAACATAGAGTATAAGACAAAAAGGAGAAAGAATATGCGTTGTAGAATGAAAATGATATCTCAGTTATGCAACAGATTTCAAGGCCTTCTCATACAAACTACACCCACTTACATTAGAATATTAGTTTCAACCTAAATATAGCTAAGCTTGTCTTGATAACTAAGTTAACGTCATGGTTGAAACTTACTTGAGGAAAGGTTTAACTTCATCACAATTTATAAGAACATGCAACTGTGTTGCAGCAACTTCTTTATCACGACCCAAAATCTCATTTGTGTCATGAGGGCACCTACCCTTATCCGTAGGCAAACCCAACCAACAATCATATGAATAAACATAATTAAGCGCGGAAAATAAAAAATACAAGAAAAATAATTAACAAGTCTTAGAATGTAAAAGGACATAAGTCTAAAGAAATCCCCAACAAGATCTGGTAGTCATGAGTACAAGCTCTAGTAACATCTGAATACAACTCTGAATAAGAAATACATAAACCGTTTGAATGTAGCAATACATCACTATCTGAAAATAACGAGAACATAATATAGATAGAATAGAGTTCCAGTGTCGGGGAAGAAGTTGCGGCTCACCCTTGACTCCAATATCACGCTCATTGAGGAAGTGGATCAAGCTGCTCTGGTGTTGTCTCCTGGCTCAGTACCTGCACATAGAGTGCACCAAGCGTAGAGTGAGTACAAAAAATACGTCTACTTAGAAAGCATCATTTTCCGACCCTAGCTATAATGGTGGTGAGGGCTGGTACTTTTCAATACCTCTCTCTACTAGTTAGTTAGTTAAGTATAAGAATAATTTAGTTAACCAACCTACAGTAAAACTACAGTTCAGCTAAGCATAAGTACTATCAAGTCACATAGCGCACATGTCCAACCTAAACCCCGTTCAGGGTGTCTAGATCCCTCAAGCTTCTCTACTAAATCTCACAACAAGGTTATGCATAAGCTAACAATATTCCTTCTAGTAGTCTAAAGGTCACAAGTATAATAGAGTAAAAATCCAGGCACATACAACATCAACGCATATCATGAATATAAATGCATGCAACGAAGGATGATATGTATGAATGTAAATGGCCATAAATACCTGGTATACCCACGGTGCTGCAGTAGCTGTCACGTGACCCATGGGGGACTCATGAGGTCCATATACTCATCTGATCCCATCGGATACTAGCACGAGGGATGAAGTGTCATATCAGTCATCACTCTCATAACTATGCACCATATCCCTTAATCCGGCTTCCCAAGTCATTCTCAGTTATTTATCCGTAAACCAATGCCAAGTATATATAATGTATGAATGATATGGATATAAATACACCATGCAATCCGCATAATTAATTTATCAGTATTTATCATTCATATTCAAGTGTTCAGACGAGAAATAGAGTGATGAATACATGATAGTCAAATTAGAATATCACATCAAATGGCTAAAGGCCCAAGTAAACATCAATCATACCAAGCTAAGCGGACTCTTGCACCACGCTCCGTGGCCCAGAGGTTAAACACATAAACTCCTTCATTTGCTCTATATTAGATAATTAATTACCCATTTAAGTTCATCCGATATCCGTATTAGTGCTCGTCACCTCACTAATATGGACCCCAAATTCCCATTACTTCCCTTAGTTCATGACAAGCATACCAACACAAACACGTTATACTAGAGTCTAGAAAGTGTCAACTTGTCTGATTATAGCTTAAGACTCACGCAACCGCTTTTCCTTTTCATCGAGCCTCCTCACGAGCCCACTCTGATAAATTACATCGAGTACATGAGATTACATTCTATCATTACCCATAATTCCCCAACATAGGTTATAAATGAATCCCGAGCCCACATTATCAAAATACTAACTTTTCTACTCAATTAGCATCAATACATGCTAGATAGTCATAATCCCAAGTTAATTGAACAACAACGCCCAAAAAGATCCTCAATTTCATGAATTAGTGAAAAGCCCAAATTCTAACCCTAGGATTTCCCCCAATTCCCAAAAGGGTTTATAACATGAAATTAGTCAAGTAATCATAATCTACTACCTATATACAATACTATTACAATATAAGCATCAAAGAATGAATACACAATCTCCAATCCCCCATTACAACTTTCTTATTCTCAACAAGTCATTTCTACCATTTCCCCTATTTAAGAACATGCTTAAGATGGAAACTTAACCCACATACTATAATTAAAGGGAAGGGGTAGGATTATACCTCTAATATTGAACTAACAGTTGAAAACTTCAAGAACCCTCTGATCGAGCTCCAATCCCAATGAGAATATTTGAGGAATGAAATGAATGCTACGTCTTAAAATATTTTATAACCTGAAGAGTGTTTCTGCTGCGGCAGAATCGATTCAGCTGCGGCGGACCTACTTTGGCGAAAACCTTATCTGCTGGAGCGGAAGTCACTTAAATCCCAGACATCTTTTGGGGCGAAAGCAACCTTCGTTGAGGCGCACATGCCCCGACTAGGAACCCATCCGTTATGGTGGATCCTTGACTGATAGAAGAATTTCACTTCGCGGGTCTGCCTCAGCGGAGGCCGAGTCGCCGGCGCAGACACCAGCAACCAGCAGCAATCCAAAGTGATCCAAACCCCAGTCAACCACCCGAAACACTCCCGAAACTTCCCAGACACAAATTAAAAATGCATTCCTATCAGAAAACACATTCCAGACTTGCTTGCGCACTCAGATATTTCAGAAAAGGACTCTAAGGCTCGAGTTTGACTAAAGTCAATACTTAAGTTTTAATTCCACAATTTTATAAACTAACCTCCAAAACACTCCGGACTGCCTCGGGACCTGAACCAAAGTCTTGATTAAGTCATAAACGTTGTCCCAGAGCTAATGGAACCGATGAAACTATGAACGGAGTACGTTTACCTAAAAGTCAACTATTCTCTTAACTTATAATTTCTCAAACTTAACTAAATGTGTCTGAAACCTACTTGATCACCTCAGGACCGTGTCACCCATCCCCACAAGTCACAAGCAAGAAAATAAATTCTTGGAATAAATAGTTACACCTTTCATATGGATACATCAAACGGTATTGAACTGGCCCACAAACCCTTGCTTCATAAGGCAAATGAATTGGTAAGTGCTCCATCGAATCAAAGAAACCGGGTGGAAATATTCGCTGCAACTTACACAAGATTACAGGAATATTTTGTTCCATTTCTATTAAATGATCCTCCCCTAATACTGTTGAGCACAAGTCTTTAGAAAATAGACTGAGTTCAATTAATACCTTGCGGATTGGTTTTGGAAGTGCACTAAAAGCAATTGGAATAAGACATTGCATACAAATATGGCAGTCATGATATTTCATCCCAAATAACTTCAAATGTTTCATATCAACACATCACCCAAATTGGTAGCATATCCGTCAGGCATTTTTAGCTCATCAGCCCATTTACATACATCTTTCTTTTGATCGACATTTAAGGTAAACTTTGCTTTCGGTTTAACCCATCTACCATCAACATCATGTTGCAAGTGTAAATCATTTCGATGACAATATTCTTTCAAGTCCATTCTTGCCTTCTCATTATCCTTAGTCCTCTCTCTGTTGTCCATGACAATATAAAAAATATTGTCAAAGACGTTCTTCTCTATGCGCATTACATCAAGATTGTGGTGAACTAGATTGGTCTTCCAATATGTTTAATCGCAAAAAAAAAAAAACTTTTTTTGGTCCAATTGTCCGATTTTTCATAACGATAGAAGTTGCGTGGACCAGATTCAGTGATCTTAGGAAACCCTCTTAACCTTTTCCCACACCTGATCTCCAGTTAACCTAGGAGGAGGTCTAGACTTCTCCTCTCTCTTTGTAAAAAACATTCTTATTTCTTCTAAATTCATGATTGAGAGGCAAGAATTGGTGGTTACAATCAAACCAAGTAACTTTCCTACCATATTTCAAACTGAAAGCTTTTGATTGTTCCATGCAAATTGGGCATGCTAATTTAGCCGATGTACTCCACCCTGATAACATGACATAAGTAGGAAAATCATTAATTGTCCACATCAAGGTTGCTCGCATAAGAATTTTTTTTTTATTGGACACACTATAAGTCAGTACACCATCCATAATTCTTGCAGCTCATCTATTAACAGTTGAAGATACAAATTAATTTTCTTTTTGGGATTATGAGGACCTGGAATGATCAATATTAAGAACATAAATGGGGCCATCAAACAAATATCAGGAGGGAGATTGTAGGGAGTAACAATCACCGGCCAATAAGAGTAGGGTGATGCTGACTGGGAATAAGGAGTAAAGCGATGACACAAAGACTAAGCCTAACATTCCTAGGCTCTAAAGCAAAGTCTGGATAAGTTTGATCGAAATGTTTTCATACTTCTCCATCTGAAGGGTGGCACAACACATCTTCTTTCTTGCGATTTTCATAGTGCCACCTCATGTGCTCCGTAGATCTCATAGAAGAATATAGTTGTTGAAGCCTAGGAATAAGTGGCAGGTAATGCATTGTCTTATGTGGAACCTTTTTGTTACCCTTCTTGCCCACACATTCTTTATAGCGAGGTTCTTTACAAAACATACATTCTGTCATCTCCTTATCAGCCTTGTAATACAACATACATCCATTAACACAACAATCAATTTTTTGACTAGTTAGACCAAGCCCCGACACTAGCTTCTTCGCCTGATATAATCAAGAGGTATCTTATTATCTGGATGACTTGTATCCTTCATTAATTGTGCCATTGCATTAAAACAACCATGGGACATATTGTATTCAGATTTAATACTCATTATTCTAACTGCCACAGATAACTCTGAATATTTACATCCGGGCCATAAGGGTTCCTGAGCTGAATTCAACATTTTATAAAATCTAGTAGCATCCATATTCAGAGTCTCTTCTACATTAGGATCAACTTAATGCCTAAACTCTACACCACCAGCATCATAAATTATACCTTGATCTCTATTTATGTGTTCATAGTCTTGCCCTAGAATGTCACTTTGATTGCTTGAAGGCATGTCAAAGCTACACCCTTGATGACTACTTGAAGCACTATAGACATGTTCATTCAAATTAATTGAAGGGGCTTCCTCTCCATGTGATGCCAATATCAATATCGTGGTGTGAACCCTTTTTGAAAAAGATGCACACTAACTTCACCGGGTGTCAAGTGCTTCATATTTTTACAAAGCTTACAAGGACACCTTATGACTTGTTCAGACAAGTACGTTGGTTGACTACAAACAAATTTAATACACTCATCCATGCCACTTATAAATTCATCTGTATATGCCACTCGACCATGAAGAAGTCTATTCTCCATCCATTTTCGATGCTCGGGGAATTTGATTTTCTAAACTGAAAGATGAACATATTTAAACACATAAACTATTTCATTCAAACACTAGATATAAGGAATCAAGAGAGTAAGTGAGAAAGAAAAGTGCTCCATTGACTAGAAAATTATACAGAATATCATTTGAGAAGATTCCTCTTTAGTTCATTGAGTGATACTTACGTTAAAACAAGAAGTGATATAGAACAAAAATAGTTAAACCTCAAAACTAATGTATTCTACAGGAGTGATTGAAAGATTTACTAGCTACTCACTTCTCAATCAAAAACAATATCTCACAAAATAGATGCAGAAACCAACCACAGCCTTTTTACTTTGTTATATCAAAGCTTGTGACATTTGGTTATGGTTCAATTATTTTTTTATAAAGTAAGATTTTATTAAAATGAAGTATCAAGGAAACACTGCAGCAATTACATGAAATCTACCCTCAATCACATTAAATCACTCTAAATCCAACAATTTTAGCCTGAAAATTAAAAATAAAATTTTTACTTTTCCAATTATACATTATGCTGGCAGTTCCTTAATTAATCAATATTAAATTTTAACTTTTAATTAAAATAATCTATAGGGGAAAGGTGTATTTTTCGTCAAAACATCACAAAGCTATTCCAGAAATCCATTTACGACAACAATTTTTGTGTAACGACTTGAAAAGTCATTTTGCTTATTTTGCCTAGAAATCCTCAAATTACCCTCCCTAAGCCTTTATTTATTTGTTTGTGACTTGCGGGGATGGGTGGCACGGTTCCCGAGGTGATCATGTAGGTTTTAGATCCACTTTTTGTAGGTTTGAGAAATTCTAAGTTAAGAGAATAGAGAAGTTTGACCTATAGTTGACTTTTGGGTAAACAAGCTCCGTTCATAGTTTCATTTGTTCCAATAGATTTGGAATAACGTTTATGACTTAGTCGAGCCTTTGATTCGGTTCCCGAGGTAGCCTGATGAGTTTTAGGAGTTTGGTTGTGAAATTATGAAATTAGAACTTAAGAGTTGACTTTAGTCAAACCTGAGCCTTAGATACCTTTTCTGGAAATTCTGAGGGTGTGAGCATGTCTGGAATGTGATTTCTGATAGGAATGCATATTTAATTTGTGTTATTTGGCTTCCGAATGATTTCTGAGGGTCGATTCAGAGTTGGAGAGAAACCAGAAAAATCTGGTGCCTGCTATCTCATTTCCTTCTTCGCTATCGCGAGGGAGGGAGCGCGATTGCAAGCCTTGATGAAATCAGGCTCTCGCGATTGTAGGGGTAGTGGTCGCAGTCGCGTGGACACGCACCTGAAGGGGAGCTGAGTATCGGTGCTTCGCGATCGCGTGGTCTCTCCGCGATCGCCATAAGTCTAGCGGATTCGGGTCGGGTTAACCCTTTGCAATCGCTTACGGGGTTTTGCAATTGTGAAGGAGGCACTGTAGCAATAGTAGCAAAAAGGCCTAAATGAGTTTCTAGTCCACATTCCATTTTCCAAGTTTCTAAGCTCGATCTTTGTGGCATTCAAGGTGTAAATTCAAGGTTCTTCACCTAGGTAATTCATAATCTCTATTCCTAGTCATTCCATTAGTATATTCCATTATTATAGGCTTGAATCCTTGTTTTGGGAATGTGAAAAGGGAAATTGACTTCTGTAGAGAATAAGAGAGATTTAATTGAGAATTGGGGGTTAAGTATTGGACTATTGTTATTGATATTGTATATTAGTGATATAATTGACTAGTAGAGGCTAATTACTTGACCAATTGCATTCTTAATTCCTCATTAAAAATTGAGGGAAATTCTTGGTTTTGAATTGGGGATTTTGCCTTATCTTGAAATTAAGGACCCAATTGGGGTTCGTTGTTAAATTAACCTGGTATTATGATTATCTACCACGTATGGATACTATTTGGATAGAAAATTCTGTATTTTGATAATGTGGGCTCAGAGGTCCTTTGTAAATTAGTTTGGGGATTATGGATATCAACTAGACCGTAATCTCATATAATCGATATGATTGATCAGAGTGGGCTCGTGAGGAGGCTCAACGAAAGAAGAAAGCTACCACCTGACTTCTTCGACTCTATTCAGGCAAGTTGAGACTTTCTAGACTCTAGTGTAACATTTATGTATTGGTATGTTATGTAATGAACTAATGCGAGTAATGGTGATTTAGGGGTCCTGTATTAGTAAGGTGGCGAGCACTAATAAGGGTATCATGTGAACTTAATTGGGTAAGTAATGAATTAGAATGATGCATGTGAAGGAGTTTATGTGTTTAGCCTTTGGGCTACGATGTGCAGCGCAAGAGTCCGCTCAGGTTGGTATGATTGTTGTTTACTTGGGCTAGTAGCCATTTGATATGATATTCTGATTTAACTTGTCATGCTTTCATCACTCCGCATCTCGTCTAAACACATTAATAGAAGTTGATAAATACTGATTACATTGATTATTCCAATTGCATGGTGTACGCATATCCATATCATTCATACATTTTATATATGGTATTCGATTACTGATATATCATTGAGAATGGCTTGGGAAGTCAGATTAAGGATATGGTACATGAGCATGAACACAAGAGTGATGACTGGTTATAACATTCAGCCCTCGAGCTGGTATTCGATGGGATTGGATGGGTATATGGACCTCCTGAGTCCCTCATGGGTCATGTAACAGCTACTACAACACCATGTGTATACCGGGTACATATGGCCATTTGCATTCATATATATATCATTATGCATTGCATTCATTTATATCGATGATGTATGTGCTCGGTGTTGGATTATAATATACTTGTGATTCTTGGACTGATAGAAGGAATACTAGTGGTTTATATGTAATCTTACGGTGAGACTTGAGTGGAGTGTCTTGGTGGGTCTAGATGCCCTGAATGGGGTTTAGGCTGAATTTTGTACGAATCTAAGGACATGAGAGAACTTGTACACTATTGAACAATAGATTTACTGTTAGGTTGGTTAACTGGTTTATATTATACTTGAGTAACTAACTAGTAGAGAGGTATCGGAAAGTACCAACCCTCGCCACTGTTATAATTAGGGTCAGTTGATGATGCTGTTGAAGACTCATGTTTCCCGTACTCACTTTATGCTAACTGCACTCTATGTGTAGGTACTGAGACAGGAGGTGACGGAGCAGTTGATCGATCTTAGTCGATGTTTGATCTTCTGGAGAAGTCAGGATGAGCCGCTAATGCATTGCCGGCACTGGAGATGTTTATCTATCTTTATCTTTCTGTCATTTACAATCAGACAGTGTTGTTATTTCTATTTAGACTTGTACTCATATTAGAGCTTTGTCATGACTACCGGATCTATTTAGGGTTTCTTCGGGCTATATATTTTTATTTAAAGACCTGTTAATTGCTTCTCTTCTACTTGTTTAATTTCTATATTAAAATTCGCATGTTCTTATGTTTTATGAGTAGGGTTCGCCAACAGGTTAGGGTAGGTGCCCTCATGGCACAATAGGATTTTAGGTCGTGACAAATTGGTATCAGGGTAGTAGGTTAATGGTCTCATGAGTACATAAGTGATGTCTATTAGAGTCTTGCAGATCGGTATGCATAGCTCCGTACCTATCTTCGAGAGACTATAAGACATTTAGAAAATTTACATTCTTTCATGCGATTCGATTATGATTGAACTCTAAATCAATTTGTTTCACTCTTTTTCACATATGGTGAGGACTAGATCAGCCGCTGGAGGAGATGATGATCCTGCACCTGTACCTATACCCATTGTCAAATGTGGTGCCGGGGAAGGGGGAGAGGTAGAGGTTGAGATAGACCTCGAGTTGTAGTCCAAGGCCGATCACCTGCAGTTGCTTAGGCTCGTGACCGAGTAGAGTCTCCGGGGCCTAAGGCTATTCCGAAGGTTGATGAGGTTCATGTTGAGGAGGATGAGCAGGGTCAGGCTGATGGGGCCAGACACGATTAGATTCAAATGATGAGCCTCTTGGAGTCTATAGTTAAGGGCGTCCATCGGGTTACTTCTGATGGATCTCATAATAGGGTCAGAGGACAGACTCATAACCATGTTGCTATGCCCGAATTTTGAACACCAAGGGTTCCTCCAGCACCTTCTAGGTTCCTCAATTTCTTGGTGTGACTATTCCTGGTCTCGTTACACTTACAGTTTCACAGCCTGCTATGTCTATTGAGGAACAGAAGATATTTGAGATGTTCAAGAAGTTGGATCCTCTGAGATATGATGGGATCCCGAGGATGATACCTATGAGTTCTTGATTAGTTGTCATGAGAGATTGCAGAACCTCAGGTTAGTGGAGTCTTGTGGTGTTGATTATCCTGCTTTTCAGATGGTTGGATCTACCAATTTATGGTGGAGGACTTATCTTGAGTCCAGGCCAACATGGTCCCTCCTATGACTTGGGTTTTATTTATCTAGATTTTTCTGGAGAAGTTCGTACCTCGCATTGTCATAGAGAGAAGACGGGCTCAAATTAAGGGGTTACGCCAGCGGCTTATGTCTATGATAGAGTACGAGGCGCGTTTCCACGCATTATCTTGCCATACTTTGATGATTTTTCCTGATGAAGCTGAGAGGGTGAGGAGGTTCACCAATAAGTTGATACGTCCTCTTCGTTTGATTGAAGCACAGATGGCTGCCATGGGTTCCACCTTCCAGTAGATTATTGAAATAGTGAGAGAGGCCGAGTTTATTAGGCGTGAGGATTATAAGGAGAGTGTGGTGAAGAGACATTATTTTAGCACTTATGTGGTTGTCTTGTCTAGAGGTAGGGGTCATCATGGTAGAGGGCATCACCCTTTGAGTGCTAGGCCAAATGTTGTTGTTATGCCTACATTAGAGGGAAGCTAGTCTTCACGTACTTCTTATGGTTCGGGGTAGTTAACCCCAAGTTCATATCGGCCCTCTGGCCATGGTGGTCATTCTGGTGCTAGTTTTTCTTCTCAGTCGTCGGCAGCTCCTAGAGGGTGTTTTGAGTGTGGTGATCTTGGGCACTTCAAGAGGAATTGTCCCAGACATAGGCATGGTGATCAATCTCAGGGTTCTAGAGCTAGAGCAGCCAGCTAGAGATGGGTCCCAGGGTGCTAGAAGTGGTTCTCAAGGCGGCAGGGGTGGCCCTCAGATAGATCGAGGTAGTGCTCAGTCCGGCCGAGGTGGTGTACGCGGGGGTGCTCAGGCTTCTGGTGATCGTGGTCATTTCTATGTGTTTCCAGGCATACCGAAAGCCTCTGCCTCCGATGTTGTGATCACAAGTATCCGATACCACGTATGATGACTTATTTGTTGGTACGTTATCTTTATGCTATCATCATCAATAGACAACATTTAAAACACATTGCTTCTTATTGAATTGATATATTTTCGGTTGAATAACTATTAAGAGATCGATTTAAAAACTAAAATTAGGTGAATGAATAGAAGAACTTTAAAAATATGTGTAATGAACCTTGACAGCTTTAATTATTTTAATTCATCCTAATTGTCTCATTTAAGCCAACTTGAAAATCTATGGAGAAACTAGAAATCCAAAAGTTCTATATTATAGAGCAAAAATAAATGAGAAAGGTGATATGAAGTTATAAATTTCATTTTGGAGTAAATATCAATTATTTTACTTATTGCGTTTTCGAATGCGTGAAATTGTACCTACTTCCTATTTCTTCACATGCAACTGAATAGCCCCATAACAGAAGACAAATTGAAGAAATCACTCAATATATAGGTGAATTGAGTTAGATTTTATATAACATGATGGCTCAATTGATTGACTACTTAAAATGTCACTCCATAGTTTGAATGTGATTTCCCATCCCATTTTCCCTTCTTGTATGTTTATTATTATAGTTATCCAAGTGTTTTGGAACTTCATAAGGCTAAAAATACTAATATATTAAAGTTTAATATATATGTGTGATATTTTATACTTATATAGGTTTGGGTTCTACATTTTAGGTTTTTATAAAAAATAAAAAATTTACTCTAATAATTTGATATATTTATACGATGGGTTCAAATCCCCTCCAATTTCCTCCGGTTCCTCAAATAATGCACTGAATTTGCGACATGTTTCCTACCAACAGAACAAGTGGATCAATTTTGTTTGATTTACTTTAACCATGATCTAAATTTCCACTTTTCTCCTTTAATTATTCTTTTCGTTCACTTTTACTTATTAAGCTTCACTTTTCAAGGGTCAAATTATATGGATTTTAACCAATAATTTAAAATGTATTTTTTCATCATATTAATATGAGAAGAATTACAACCTATAGTGTTTTTCATATAGTTTTTAAATATATAAATTTTAATTTTAAATATTTAATTAATTTAATTCAATTTATCTCTTAAAATAGTTAAATTGATTCTCGATAAATGAAATATGACAAGTAAAAGTGAACATAGGGACAATTTTGACCTCCTTCGTCCTTGAGATGCAAACTTCTATTCTTTATCTTCCATTCTCTCTCCTTTCATGGCTGAGAGAATTTCGTCTAAATCTTAACTCTGAAAAAGGGTTCAAGCATCATCCACTCAGTGTAATCTGATCCAGTCACTATCCGGTCTGATTTTGACATCCGATATTGTCTAGATGCAACTCGCATCCGATGCGGAACTCTATCACCTTCTTCGAACTATATACCTAAACCTTGCCACGTGTCATATCAGTTTTCACCATATACATATAGTCCCCACACTTCTCGGATCAAAGTTTACAGAAGTGATGGAATGAAAATGATTTCTTTGTTGTCTTCTCTTGCAATCTTCCTTACAAATTACTTCGGAATAGGCGGGAAAATGAAATGTTTCCTCTTCTCCATAATTTGACTCACGTCTCATCAATCTATAACTTTGGACACGTATCGTATTTTGATTGCACCGCCTCTTCGGTTGGTTAACCGAAGCATTTCATAATGATGACAAAATCCCCTATAAAATCTTCCCCTTTTCTTCCATTTTCCACTTCTGGAAATTTCCTTCTGAAGCTTACGCATTTGTTCTAACTTTTCCAGTTTCAATCTTCAAGTTTTCGAATCGCCAAATATTCAAACCTTTATACATTTAAATCTTCAAACCTTTATATCTTCTTCATCATGGCCAAAACTATCCATTCTTCTTCAAGAAACTCCTCTCCAGCACATTCATATCCACCGCTGCTGACGACGATGCCAGTGCTGGTGGATCACCTGAAGCTCAGGCTGCCGTTGATCTTAGAGAATTTGATATGCTCACATCTACCTTCAAATTCGATACTGAATTTTCCGTATGCACAGTCACTTCAAAAAGTGACCGATGTGTAAAGGTAAAAAACTACCCAACTTCCATTACTCCCTCCGAACTTGGCAAAGTTCTGACCGATTGCGGTTGGGAGAAACTCTTCGGACT
The DNA here is from genome assembly GCA_034509755.1 of Anisodus tanguticus. Classification (NCBI taxonomy): domain Eukaryota; kingdom Viridiplantae; phylum Streptophyta; class Magnoliopsida; order Solanales; family Solanaceae; genus Anisodus; species Anisodus tanguticus. The sequence goes on from CM067557.1 coordinate 22,726,449, forward strand.
CATCATCCCCGGGCCTGATGACGACATCACCAACCATAAACTCATGTACTCCTACATTTACACATACCCATTCACCTTCAAGCTCGACCCTCTAATCGATGACGTGATACTCGAAATGTGCAAAACCTACAATTTGTGCCTTGGTCAAATTGGTCCATCTATCTGGAGGGCCGTCACTTGCCTCTGATTCCTGGCCAAGGAGGTCGACCAAATTTTTACTTTGAATCATTTGATCCGTTTGTATGTCCCAAAGTTCTTTCGTTGCGGGATCGTCCAGATGTCCAAATAAGGGAAATTCCCTATTCTCTCCACCCTAGATGAAAACTGAGACCAATGCTATATGAAATGCTTCGTAGCAGCCCGTATTACCAAGATTGTTCCGGAGACGTTCTTGCCTTTTATAGAAACATGGAACTTAAATCGTAAGTAAAAAACAATTTTCTTTGTTTTTTTGTATATTGCTTCTACCGAGCTTAGTTTTTTCTGAAATTTTCCTTTGTTGTTTTTTTCCAGCCACCCGATGGACTATGGCCCATGCCAAGAACCTTCACTCATGGGTCAAGGAAATCATAAACCTTCATCCGCACAAAGAGCGGACATGGAAGATGATTTCCAAAGACTGTTCGATAGCACAGAACCATGGTTCATACTTTCCTAATTCTCTTTTTTCCTATTATGCATATGTGTTCACCATCCTTTTTTTGTTCAGGTCTGCCTAAAGGTTCTGTAGTCCTGAGGTCAGCTTCCTCAGCCACTCCAGCTCTCCCCAATTCAGTACTTGATCCAGCTACATCCGTTGGCCGCATCCCTGAAGTACCCACGAAAAAAACCACAAAATCCAAATTTTTTAAGCCTCTGAAGTCACCCTCAGTCACTTTAAATAGGAAAAGGGCTCCGGAAGTGGGTGGCCCTTCCGGGGCTCTGAACATCGACATCTCTCCAGAAGATGTTTGGGTGAGAAAGACTACCACCACTCCGGTAAAGGATGTTCCTACCGAAGTTAGATAAAATATTGTTGTTGTACCTTCATCCGGTGCTACACCAACCTCTTCCATCACTCCACCAACTGCCGAGACAATTCTCGTCATCATTGAAGAAGATGATGATGAAGCCACGGATGAGGAGCCGTTAGCAAAAAACCATGAACTTCAACTCATTCTCTATCATCAAAACTGGCCCAAAACTATGGGCAAGAAAATTTTGATCGCGTTTTCGATGAGGTTGGAACTATTGCAAACCCGGCCCCGCAGGTGAACACCTCTAGGTTTGCTCACATAACCATTCCCCACAGACTCAATAAATCAAGCTTCCCACCAAGGAATTTTGCTACCTCATGATAAAAACTTATGGATGTGTTCCCAGCTCCGAGCGTGGATCCGAATAGGATGAGGACTGCAACCCTCTTCTTTCCTGAAGACACCAACTTTTTATCTCAGCCTATCGGAGTTTCAAGCTATCTGAGGCCCTTGATATTCGAGTCCGATAAGGACAAAATGAATGAGGTATCATAGAAATGCCATATTAATAAAGGGATGTACACGTCCAACCGGGTTAGCCTTTTGACCTCCATTAGTTAAATTTATACTTTTCTTTTTTCTTCGGTTATGTTTTTACCCAAAAACTACTTTTTTCGCAGGCATCCATTCTGACAGGAGAAGGTTTTCTCCGGTACCTCAAGGAAAATGAAGACTTTAAGGGTCAACTGGATGTCCAAGATAGAGAGATCTGGCATCTCAAGAAACTCCTCCGGCAGAAAGAAGCTCAGCTACTGCAGGCTGGTGATTTACCCGTAATTAGGGCTTAATTAGATCGGGTCAAAGGTGACTACCTCCAGGCCGTGAATGATCTCAAACTTATCAACGAGGAAAATAATAACTTGAATGAGGAAAATGATAAAATCTATGATGATGTTCAAGTAATAACCCTAGAGCTTGGTGAGCAAGAAGAGGTTCAGCACTATCAAGTGCAGAAATAAGAATACCTCAATACCGAGGTCGATCGCCTCAACATTGAGCTTGCTCAGATTGATATGGAGTGAGTTGCCGAACATGCTTCTTTAAAGATGTCTCAAGATCAAGCCACTCAGCAAGCTCAAACTATCGAGAGGCTGAGAAATGAGCTCGAGGCCTCTTCCCGAAGGAACGCTGAAATCTCGGCCCAATTGACTCAAGCCTTGGCCGAGCGGGATCATGCCCTTGCCGATGTGGATATTGAAAAATCCCGGACAGTGTTGAAAACCGAGCATATTACTTGGGATGTTCGGAGGTTCACTTTGGAACAAGCTCGGAAGGGATCGAAGACTTGGATGCCAAGATTGTTGAGACAAAATTTGTTGAGATTGAAGCCTTCCATCAGATGAATGGTGATAGCACCGAGGAGGAAGCTGAAGACTATGAGTCCGAACTTGACTAATCTGTTGACTTTCGTGCCTTAGTATTTTTCCTTTTTTGTATATTTTGTTCTGGCCGTTTCCCCGGCCTTTTTTATAAATGAATATATTTAAATCTTTCTTTTGTCTTAATTATAATTTTTCTATCTTTCTGCATTCGTTATTGCTTTCTTGTTTTCAATAACTTAGCCAAATAAAGTTGTTAACCCAATTCAGGCTTAATTGCCTCTGACTTCAAAATTTTACCTAAACAAACCCTCACTTAGCTTGTTTTTATCCGGGTCTTAAAAATGACTTAATCAATCTTTGAATACAAACCTTTACTTTAGTTTGATTCATACTACGTAAATCCTTCTAGTTCTGGGTAATTTAATGACTATGTATAAGAACCTTATTTTTATACTTATGAATAAAATGTCTCTTATTCATTTCGGGCATGAATATTGGTATTCTATTTATTCCTAACTTTTTAGACAATTTGTGTCTCTTCTAAGAATATGCTAGATTCATCTGATTTTGTGCCTTAGAAGCATGCTTTTAGAACATAACTCAATTTGTTCCAGATGCTTTTATGATGATAGTCCCTAGTTAAGAACTTAAAAAAATTAGGTCGTAAACCTAACGATTTTTTCAACTGTTCAGAGAAGTGTCGGTATGAAGATAAACTTTCGAGGCAATTTTCGAATAAAGTGTAATTTCATTCATATTTGCTTCAAAAAAACAACTAGACAAAATTCATTCAATTTTTTTACCTTACATTAACACTACTTGGGCAAGATTCATTCGATCTTTAGCCCTTACAAAAATATACTGAACTAAAAAAACAAAAGACTTCGGACTCCTCGACTCTTCAACTTGATCGATCTGACCTAAGCATCGAGGGGGTGGCAGTCCCCTAGTATTTATGTTTGAAGTATGAGAACTTAAACAATATTTGCTTTCCACGACCAAGCAGTCCCTAGTCCCCAGTGTTCTTGTCCGATTCTCATTCAGTTAGTAAAACACTTTACATTATTGCTTTGTTGAAAACCTTGCCGAAAAAATCCTTTTCGTGATAAAAACTGTGCTAAGGGAAAAAGAGTGCAACACGTGTTTTCAAACCTAATTTTAACTTCTCCAGTATTTGCATGATGACTCCTACTTTTTCCGTGCAAACGTTAGTAATATAAAAACACATAATTCAAATAATTAACCGAACAAATACCTTAGCTATAATATCGGTTCAAGTACATAATATTCCAGTTATTCAACAACTTTTGACCATCTTCGGCTTACAATTGGTACGAGCCTTTATCGGTTATTCCTGACACTTTGTAGGGTCCTTCCCAGTTCGGGCCCAATTTCCCTTCATTGGGATTTTGGGTGTTGAGGGTCACTTTTCATAGAACCAAGTCACATACTTGAAAGTCCCTAAGATTAGTCTGGCAGTTGTAATATCTTCTCATCCTTTGCTTTTCAGCCACTAGCCGTAACAATGCTAGCTCACGGTGTTCATCTATTAAGTCCAACTTGATTGGCATAGCTTCATTGTTCGACTTCTCAGTTCCAAGGCTGAACCTTAAGCTCGGATCCACCACTTCCACTGGAATTAATGCTTCTGCACCGTAAACCAAAGAGAATGGTGTCTCCCTGTTGCTAGATTTTTGTAACTTTCTGTACGCCCACAACACCTCCGATAGAATTTTTCTCCACTTGCTTTTTGATTCTTTTAGCCTTTTTCTTAAGTTTTGAATGATGGTTTTATTTGTTGACTCCGCTTTCCCATTTTCACTCGGGTGATACAGAGTCGACACTATTTTTTTGATTTTTAATCCTTCAAGAAAATCATTCACCTTCTTCGCAACGAACTGACGACTGTTGTCGCAAGTAATCTGCGCCGGTATGCCAAATCGGAAAATGATGTTATCCAAATAAAATTAATGACTTCCTTTTCTATAACCTTATTGAAGGCCTTTGCTTCAACCCACTCAGAAAAATAGTCATTCATATACAAAATGAAGCGTACCTTTTTGGGTGCCCATGGGAGTGGTCCGATAATATCCATCCCTCATTTCATGAAAATGGCTATAGAGACAGCACCGGATGCATTAATTATGTCATTTGGTGAATCATTGGTGTGTTCCTTTGTCATTCATCACACGTCCGGATAAAGTTCATTGTGTCTTTCTCCATTTGAGACCAATAATAACCGGCCTTGGTCAATTTTTTGAACCAACAATTTAGCTCATGAGTGATTTCCACAATTCCCCTCGTGAATCTCACACATGACATAATCTGTTTTCCCAGATCCTAAGCACCTTGACAAAGGACCTTTGGTACAATTGGCCATCAACCGTGCAAAACCTAGCTGCCATCGTACGAAGAGCCCTTGACTCATTCAGATCAGTGGGCAACTTTCCATCCCGTAGGTAGTTAATATACTTATTCCACCAATCCCAAGTAAAGCTTATGGTATTCACCTCGGTGTGGCCGACATTAATTGCAGAGTTCAACAACTGCACCACGGTACCAGAGTTAAACTCTTCAGCTTCCATGAAAAATCCCAAATTTGCCAATGCATCTGCCTCATTATTTTGCTCTCGAAAACATGTTCCATGGTCCATTCTTTGAATCGATGCAATAGTAATTGAATTTTCTCTAAGTATTGTTGCATCCTTACCTCTTTCACTTCGAACACACCGTTCACTTGATTAAAACCATATGCGAGTCACATTTTGCTTCGATGACTTCTGCTCTCAAACTTCTTGCCAATTCTAGACCTGTAATTATAGCCTCATACTCGACTTCATTGTTAGTCAATTTCACAGTTCTTATTGACTGCCTAATGACATCTCCCGCAATGTCTTATGCACTACCCCTAGTCTGAACCCTTTCACGTTTGAAGCTCCGTCTGTGTGTAAGGTCCAGATCCCCAAAGTTGTTCCTGAGGTTATTATAAGTTCTCTTTCCACCTCAGAAATCATTTTGGGTGTAAAATCTGCTACGAAGTCTGCAAAAACCTGAGACTTTATAGTTATTCTTGGCTTATATTCTATATCATATCCACTAATTTCTATTGCCCATTTGGATAACCTGTCGGACACTTCTGCTTTATGCATTACATTATTTAGCTGATAAGTTGTTACTACACATATGATATCACATTGAAAGTACGGTCTCAATTTCCTAGCAGTTGTTATTAATGCTAATGCCAATTTTTCAAACTGAGGATACCTAGTTTCTGCACTAGCTACTGTTCTACTCACATAATAAATAGAAAATTATGTACCTTTTTTTTCTCAAACCAAAACTGCACTTACAACTACCTAAGACACTGCCAGATGCAGGAACAACTGCTCATCTGCCTTTAGTTTATGCAGTAGTGGCGGACTTCACAAGTACTTATTCAAATCCCTCAAAGCTTGTTCACATTCTGAAGTCCACTCGAAGTCATTCTCCTTCTTTAACAAAGAGAATAAACTATGACTTTTTTTCAAAGACCGAGAAATAAATTTACTCAAGGCCGCCAGCCTTCCAGTGAGTCTTTGCACCGCCTTCACATCTTCAAGTACCTCCAGAATTTCTTCGATAACTTTGATCTTATACAGATTGATCACTATCCCTAGGTTTAAAACCAAGAAACCCAGAAACTTGGCTAATCCAACTCCAAAAGCGCATTTCTCCGTGTTCAACTTCATGTTCTACTTTCAGAGTATGTCAAACGTTTCCTGTAGATGCTTTAAATGGTCCTCAGATTTTAGGGACTTAACTAACATATCATCAATGTAAACCTCCATTATGTTACATATTTGTTCTTCGTACATATGATTAACTAGGTGTTGATATGTTGCTCCGGAATTTTTAAACCAAATGGCATTACATTATAGCAGTAAGTCCCCTATCTAGTTACAAAAAAGGCTTTCTCTTGATCCTTCGAATTCATCCTGATTTGGTTGTTTCCGGAGTATGTGTCAAGAAAACTCAGCATCTCATGCCTCACTGTAGCATCAATCATTCAATCGATGTGTGGCAAAGAAAAAGAATCTTTTGGGCATGCTTTGTTTAATTCTTTAGAATCTATGCACGCTCTCAATTTATTTTCCTTTTTAGGTACGACAACTATGTTTTCTAATTAATCTGGGTATTCTACCTCCCGGATTGAGCCTATATTTAAAAGTTTTGTTACCTCTTCTTTGACAAACTTATGCTTGTAATCGGCCATTGATCTCCTTTTTGCTTTACCAGAGGGAAGCTCGAGTCCAAACTCAACTTATGAGTCATAATCTACAGCGGAATACCTGTCATGTCTACATGGGACCAGGAAAAGCAATCGGCGTTAGATTTACGAAATTCAATAATTTTAAGCTTGAGATCCAGGGATAACCCGTGGCCAAGTATACCTTTCTATCTGGCCGGTGCAAGAACAAGATAACTTGCTCTAGTTCTTCTATAGTTGACTTCATGGAATCATAATCGTCCAGCAGCATAAATGACCTCGGGACGTGATAGTAATCCTCTTCTTCCTCGTAATTTATCTTATCTCCCTCTTCTTTGTTTGAACTCGACAGGCCTGAATTATGTGATTGCTATTTGACTTCCTTGCCTTTACTCGCATCCTTTACTTCTTTCGGTGCTTGTACTGACTCCTCTATCGTGAACATCTACCTTGATGATGGTTGCTCTTCTCGAATTATCTTAATTCTTTCCGGAGTTGGGAATTTTAGCATCATGTGCAATGTCAAAGGTATGTCCTTCATGTCATGTATCCAATGTCTGCCGAATAGTGTGTTGTACCTCATTTCACCTTTAGTGACATAATACTTCATTTGCCGAATTGTCCCGACTGCATTTTCTGGAAGAGTGATTTCCCCCTTCGTAGTCTCACTTTCCATATTGAATCCGTTGAGAACTCGGCCTACAGGCACAATTTAGTCCAACAACCCTAACTGCTCTACCACCTTCCACCGGATAATGTTGACCGAGCTACCTGGATCAATTAAAATACGTCTAATTTGAAATTTATTGATAAAGATAGAGATTACCAATGCATCAATGTGAGGTTGAATGATGCCCTCCATGTATTCATCATTAACAAAAATTGTTTCCTCTAGTATGTAATCTATGGATCTCTTCTCCCGAGTAATTAAGACTTTTTTCTTCTTTCCGGTCATGATGGATCCATTTAGAACATCCATCCTTCTGATAATCATGTTTATAATATGCTGGGGTTCAATCGGATCCGCCTGCTTGTTTGTTTCTATATTTATGTAGTTTCCCTTTGCTCGATCACTCAAAATTTCGCGTAGATGGCCATTTTTCAACAACTGGGCCACTTCATCCCTCAATTGATGATAATCCTCCATTCGGTGACCATAAGTTCTAAGATAATCACAAATCAAATTTGGATCTCTCTGAGTCGGGTCTGTCCGGAGTGGTCTCGACCATCTTGTCTCCTTAATTTGTCCTATAACTAAAACAAGTCCTGCCGCATTAATATTGAAATTATATTCAGAAAGTCTCGGGCTTTCCACACTGTTAGAAGACGCTCTATCTTTATCACTTTTAAAATACAAACCCTACTGGTTGACCCTCGATCATTATTTCTATCTCATTTGTCCGATGAGAAGTTGCGATTATTGCAACCCCTATCTGATCTGAAGTTCGATCTTTCAAGTTACCCGTAGGGTTGATACCTATCTTTCAAATACTTAATTCTGACTCAGCTAACCTCTTCAATTTATCCAAACTCTTGTTCCATCCTGCCGACCCCGAAGGAAGTTCGAGCTGATCATCTTTCACCCGTATTTTGGGTTTATACCTATTATGCACATCTGTCCATGTCACCACCGGGAACTTTAACAAGTTCTCCTTTAATTTGAGTGAGGCACTAGAGCTTCTAAGATTTAATCCTTTAGTGAAAGCTTCTGCCGCCCATTCATCCAGAACCGGGGGAAGAAGCATATGTTCCTTTTTAAACCTTATCATGAACTCACGTAGCAGCTTAATATCCTTCTGAGCAATTTTGAATATGTCTGCTTTCCTCGCATGGACCTTCCGTGTTCTGGCATGTGCCTTTATAAAAGCAGCAAATGAATTAATAGAGTGTTCAGGAAACATAGAGTACCATGTCATTGCCCCTTTGGATAGTATTTTGCCAACACCAATTCAATCTCATCCGGATGCATGTCATTGCCCTTTACCGCACAAGTGTATGATGTCACACGCTCCTATGGATCTGTAGTTCCATCGTACTTTGGGAAATCTGGCATTTTGGACCTTTTTGGTATCAACTTCGGAACTAGGCTCGGTGGGAATGGAAACTGAATGTATCTCTTCCAGTCCGGTCCTTTCAAGATTGGAGGCGCTCCAGGAATCTGGTCTACCCGTGAATTGTAGGTTTCAACCTTCTTTTCATTAGTATACATTCGTTTAGTCAAAGATTGGAGCATTTTTAAGATCTCTGAGAATTCATTTGCCCCCGTACCAGCGCAATCTCCTTCGACTTGATCCTCCTCTCAGACCCGACCTTCATCCCGAATAGGATGAGTTTTGTCCACGGCGCTTGCCCTATTGCTCTTCTTTTACTATTGATTAATAGCCTCATGTTGCTCTTTTAGCATGTTAAAGATTCTAGCCAGATTTATTTCTCCATCATCATCATCGTCGGTGTTTTCTCACGTGACCTTTTAGACCCCTAGGTAAAATCAAGGTGTTATTTGGATGCTCGCCAGTTATTGGATCAACAGGCGGAACATTGTTGTTATTGATATTGTTAGCATAATTGTCACCATTGTTGTTGTTATCATGGCTGCTAACCTCAACTTGGATTTCACTAGCCATTCTGCAAGTACTTGGTACTGACCTGTTTTCACAATATCTCAAAAGAACAAGTGATATTTGAGTTTGAACAAATCACGACAATTATTCTTAGCCGCACGGTGGGTGCCAAACTGTTTACCCCAAAAAAGGTACAGTTGAATTTATAAGTGGTTTTAAGGATATGTGGATTGATTTGAAATATAAAGCGATAAACAATTAACAATAAGTAACAACAACAACATACTCAGTGAAGTCCCACAACGTGGGGTCTGGAGAGGGTAGAGTATATGCAGACCTTACTCTACCTTGGTAGGTAGAGCGGCTATTTCCGAGAGACCCTCGGCTCAAGACAGAGCATAAGCATAAGAAAAGCAAAAGAAACGGTCAGACCCGGACAAGAAATTTAAAGCAGTAAGAAAATGCTGGTATCAAATGGGAATAAGTCATGCTAGTGCATTCTGAAAAAGAGGCAGTAACTAATGAAAGTACATAAGATAAATAAAGTACACTAAAAAACACATAGCAGTAAAAATAAAACGCTACTAAAAAGCAATATTGCACCTACTAGTATGATAGGCTAAGATGGCCTACAATAATAACACTACAACTACTAGTTTGTAAGTGTAAGTAGGGCTATGCTCGATTACCTACTACTCTTCTACCCTAATCTGCATCCTCCACAACCCCCTATCTAAGGTCATGTCCTCAGTAAGTTGCACATGTGCCATGTCCCATCTAATCACATCTCCCTAAAACTTCTTCGGCCTACCTCTACCCCTCCTGAACCCGCCCATAGCCAACCTCTCACACCTCCACACTAGGGCATTTGTGTCTCTCATCTGCACATGCCCAAACCATCTCAACCTCGCTTCCCGCATCTTATCCTCCACCAAGGCCACTCCCACTCTGTCCCGGATATCATCATTTCTAATCATATCCCTCCTTGTATGTCACACATCCATATCGTAAGTAAATGGAAAAAATTGGCAAGAAAGATAGCATGTAATGTCGTAAATCAAGATGAATCCCCTTAGCTAGCTTGGTCCAGGCCTCAGCTTAATTGCTTCGGTTTCAAGCCAATAATTAGCGCTTTTTTATTATAATAGCAATAAGTAAGATTGTGCTAGTGAATAATGAGAGTAGGATGCCCTTCCAACATAAACGTTGAGCTCCTTTTATAGTTATGAATACAAGGCATTGATGCCCGAGAATCATTCTTCAATTAAATGCAATTAAATGACAATAAAGGTCTCTTAATGAACAAGGAGTAACAGTTGATGCCATATCCGGAACGGGTACGCGCTGGGCTCCTTCGGTTCTCCACTAGGTGTAATCTGATCCAGTCACCACCCGACCTTATCTTGACATCCGGTCTTGTCTTGATGCAACTCGCATCCGATGCGGAACTCTATCGCCTTCTCTGAACCCCATACCTAAATCTTGCCACATATCGTGTTGGTTTTCACCGTATACAAGAATATACCATAATTTTTAGTAAACCTTATGTTCCTGTTGCTTAGAAAGGAATAATTATATGAATTTCTTTCCTCAAAGTCCAAAAAAACCCATCTTTAAAATCATGCACATCTGACCTATTATCTTCTTCTCACCTACATTTTGGGGTTTATAAATTGAGTGGTGGTATTCTATATTTGTCAAATTTGTGGAGAATTCATACCAAAGCCTTACTATGGGGGAAAACTAAAATTTGATTCAATGTTTTCGGTCGGTATTAACTTTGCCGTACTTCTCGTTTTTCTCCTTTTTAAGAGCGGCGTTAGCATCTTTGTCTACATAAGTACTAAAGGAGGAGTCACATGGGGCGGTGGGGGACATTAGTTTCATAGGAAAAGGAAATGGGAGCAAATTTCATTTTGGATTGTTTGCTTCGCAGTGGGTCGATTCGGATTGGTCAGAAAACTCTGCAAAACCCTGGATCTTTTTCCTCGTAAATTACTCTCTTATTTGAAAACATTAACTAATCCATTTTGCAATAAAATCAATTTATATTACTAGTGACTTGTTTTACTATTTGTAGTATATATACGTCATCTTAACACACAGTATCTTGATAAGTTAAATTAGTTCAAGAGTTTCTGACTTTTTCTTTTACATAAAGAAAAAATATCATTACTAGGGGAGGGTTGTAATTAAAATACGAAAGTATAATATACCCTCACGAAAAACCGAAGCTAGCTAGTTAAGACCTAGACATCAATACAGCATCTATCATTACAAAGTAGAAAATAGATAAAAGTGAACTTCTGCAGAACGACTGCTACATATCGAAATAGTTCACATGCGGGGAACGTGTTCTTTATTTTTTGTGTCATTAAACATAAGAAAGTGATTTTTCTAGTGAAAATAACAAAATTATTTTTTTATAAGTGATATTTTACGTCAATTGTCTCTTCCCACACTTATCCACCACCCACCATCAATCCTTACCCCATTTCACTATCCCCCTCCCTCACCCCAACCTTCAATCCCAACTCTACCCCCACCCCACCCTCAGCAATGACCCACAATCCCACTCCACCATAGTATTGACTATATCATAGTATATAAAAAAAAACAATCTGGTGCCCTAAGTTCCTGCTAATATCATAGTATATAAGTTTTCTTAAAATAATATTTATTTATTTATTTATCAATTATCATAAAAATAAGCAAAGAGAATACTTATTTAAAAAAGGGAAAAGGGTCAAATTTGCCCCCCAACTATGTTTTATAGTTTAACATTTCCCTCCGTCAAACTTTGCGATCAAATTTACCCTTCCCGTTAGAAAACTTATTAAATTTTCCCTTAGCTGAAATGATTTCTGACTTGGACTCCACGTCGGATCCATGTATACGCCATGTAGGCTCTCATACAGACGCCCAAAACATTACCACTACTGACTTGAATTATCCTTGTTTCCACCTCCATTGTGGGTCCCACTCCAACCCCACCATATCCACCATTCGCCGCCGCCGCTATCGGAATCACCTCGACAGAGACATCAGATTTCAACTTAGCCTGAAGTGGGTAAGACTGTACATTAAAGTTTGCCGACATATGTTGTGGGCTACCACTGTCGATCTTCCCGGCGAGAATAAACACAAGACCCATCATCTCACCGGAGTAATTGAGCTGAAGCGAATTGTCATAATGAGTGAACTCATCCCAATTTGGGTTTGTAACGGAGACGTACGGGAAGAAGGTGAAGTTAACGGTGTCGTTCGTAACGGAGAAAATTGCTAACTGAACTGCTTCGACGGTGAATTTAAGAGATTTGGGTTTGAAGGGGAAGAAGTAAGCGACAACAATGGCTGCAATGATAAATATGCGGAAAACAGTAGCACAAATACATAGAGTAAAATTTGTACGACCTCTAATGGGTTTAGATCTGTAAGGATCATACATGGCTAAAGATTAATTTTCAATTGTAATTTGAACCCCAGCTAAGAAAATATAGTGCGAAGAATGTGGAATAGTTACAAAACCTACCACTCAATCATCAACAAGCTCACCCATAAAACCCTGGCCCGACATGGGAACTTGTCATTACCAGTCGTTCAGTGGTCAAATCTGACGGCGGCAACTGGAAGAAAACGGTGAGAGATGAGAGGGAGATGAAGTGAAGGCGTTGGTGGTGAATTGGTTGTACAATAGTGGATTTTGCCGGAGCTCCGATATGGGAACTCGGCAGAGCTCGCCGGAGGTGGCAGAGGTCCACTGGAGAAGAAGCAACTATGAGGGTAACAGGTTGAAAGAATATATTATGGTGGGGTAATGGGTATGGGTTACGAGTTAAAAGAATTGGGTGGGAGCCTACGTGGATCCGACGTGGAGTCAAAGTCAGAAATCCGTTCAATTGAGGGCAAATTTAATAAATTTGCTAATGGGAAGGGTAATTTTGATCGCAAAGTTTGACGGAGGGCAATGTTGAACTATAAAACATAGTTGGAGAGCAAATTTAACCCTTTTCCCTTTAAAAAAAAAAGCAAATTCCATGAAAAAATATTTTCATTCATACCGAACACCCCTTTATTTACATAAAACAATATATAGATGGACAAAGTGAATATCAACATAATAATAGAACCACTGAGGTAGATTTAATCTGTCTATTTATGTCTGTTAATTATTGTACCTCTATTGGTTCTGATCTGTTAGATAATAGAAAATTAATTAACATAATAATTTATGTGATGAGGCACGTTAACGCATGTGCTATCAGATTGAACTATAGCTTAATTTTGAATTTATGAACGAACCACGTGCTCTAATCCTCTGAGCTACACTCACCTCCCCGGCGTACCCTCAAAACATATCCATTTATGTCCTTTTTATATGTTACTCCTTCCATCTCCATTTATACGTCATGTTTTTCTTTAAGCATATTCTGAAAAAATGTCATACTTCTTTATTTAGAAAGAGTTTAACTTCTTATTTATTCTTAATGAGATGATTTATAGCCATACAAGTTAAATGTTTATGATTTGTCAAGTTTTAAAAGTCTTTATTTTTTAAACTCTATGTACAATCAGATCTACATAAATTGGGACGAATTGAGTACTTTATCTCCTTTCTTAAGTGCCAGAGTGATTCACTAACTTCCCATTTAGCATTTATATGTATGAAAGATGTTGAATCTAGGTTTATTTTTATCGCGATTCAAAATTGGAGGGTCGTGACCGATATCCAACGAGCTTGACTACTATCCAATGCCCTCAACTTAATAAAGGAAGATAAAACACGTAATGAAATTTCAAACGACTCCTAACGACGAAACACATGCAAAATGAGACATCGAAATGACTTGTGTGCCATCATGCAACAATATTTATTAGGAAATCATAAAACATGTATGCATCAAATAGCTTGTGGACATCATTATATGAGAACTAGACAGTCCTGATTGATAGTATTGTATCACAAACAACCCATAATTCTTGTAAATAAAACCACAACGGATATCACGGAGCTTCTAAACAATATATAATATTATATGAATTGGATGATAATCCAGCAAAGTGCCCAAAGAAAGGAAATCACAAAATACCTCCACCAAACCTAGTGTGGGCCTGTGGGGCTCACCGACGAAGAGTAGAAGTTGGGCTCAACTTGTGAAGACATGAACAACGTCTAAATCTATTTTAAGAAAAGGACAAAGGTACAAATATATCCCTTAGCTTTACGATTTAGAGCAAATATATTCCTCGTTAAAAAAGTGATGAATATATACCTCTGTGGTTACAAAATGGTGCAAATATACTCATTCTGTTACACGAATGGTGCAAGTATACACTTTTCGCTATCAGATTTTTTTTTTTTAAATCGTGTAACTTATTTTTTGTATCTCGTGGGTTTAAGAAAAAGTCTACTCATTTTCTCTAGTAGAAATATTTTTTTAACGCCACATGATAATTTCTTTTTCTAGTGGATCGGGTCTGATTTGTTTAAAAAGGATATCTTTGTGGCTTAAAAAATAAGTCTATCAATTTTTTTAAACGAACCAGACCCGTCCCGTCAGGAAAATAAATTACCATGTGGCTTTGGAAAAATATATCTACTCAAAAAAAATGGATACACTTTTTTTAAAGCCCCGTGGCATTTTTTAAATTCAAAAATAAGATAAATGATTTTTTTTAAAAAAATCCATCAGAAAAAAGGGTATATTTGCACCATTTTGTAACAGCAGTGGTATATATCCACTATTTTTTTAACAGGGTATCTCTGTTCTAAATGACAAAGTTAAGGGGTATATTTTCACATTTTTCCTTAAGAAAATAAGTCAAGAAAGTGAATAGGAAACTCAGTAAACATCATCGTTCTTCTCTAGATATTGTTGGGACAAGTATTTTAACGAAAACATGCATGTTTTATGAAAACATCAACTTTGAAGCATGAAGTGGAGAAAACTAGTAAATAATGTTTAATCCAAACATTAGCTTACCCTTAGGCCTTATATCATGATCATTTTGGCACCCAAGTGCCCATAAAGATTCAAAACATAGTCGAAACGTCGGAAGGCTTTTCAATACTTAACATCTTGCCATGTGTACATGGCGATGTTCAATCAATCACAATATAACTGTGGTCTGTGGCACCCCAAAGTCGCCATTTATAAATTATATGGTTTGATATATTTTCTTAAACATCTTAAAGTTCCTCCCAACATAACTCACCGTAATCTTTAATCTTACAAGATTTCATATGCTTTTAATATGATAACTTTGTTGTAATTGAACATCAGTAACACATTCATTGTAATCATACTTGGAAGTCTTTAAACATGTCATACTGATATATTTTGGACATGCAAGCTCCGAAACCCTAGAAATGTAAAGAGAGGGGTATAAGAAGAGTGAGAGATTGAGAGAGAATCTGCATTCTATTATTCAATAATATATTATTACAAATGAGGGATAACTGCGTTTGTATACAGAGTTTTTAATGTAACTATAAAACCGACTTCTAACAACTAACTCGACTTAATTAGTTACTAAATGCCTATGAAGGTAAATTAGTAAACTTCTCCTCACTCGTATTTTCACTCCAACACTCCCTCTCAAGTTAGGTGTTGAAATAAAAATGTGAGAACGCCTAACTTGAACAACAAATATTGATGTTGAACTCTGGTGAGCCCCATGGTGAGAAGATCTGTAGTTGAAATATATTTGGTGGGGATGACGCCTTGTTGATTTAATATCTTATAAAGTGACAGTCGATTTTAATACGTTTTGTTTTTTCATGATACACATGATTGAAAACTATCTAGATTGTTGCTTTACTATCACTGTATATCTCAACAGGCAATTGTATGTCTGTATCCACCTCTTTTAATAACCCTAGTAATATTAATTCAGCAACAGTAGTGGCACGGCTTTTGTATTATACTTCGACAAAACTTCTAAAAACAGTTGTTTGTTGCTTCGATTTCCAGGACACAGGTGAGTTAGCAACCTTGATCAAGAATCATGTGAATTTTTTTTAGTTAAGAGGCATGTTTCCCAATCTGCATCACGGTAGGCAGTATTAGAGTTTATGTCATTGCTAGACAAAAGAACTCCTTATTCTGGTTGATTCTTTATGTAGTTTAACAATTCTGATAGCTGCTTCAATGTGAGATTTTTTAGGTTGTTGTAGGAATTGGCTAATAATCTGAACTCCATAAGATATGTCAGGCATGGTCATTGTTAACAACAACTTGCATATTAGTCTTTGATATGCAGCTGGATCAACAAGTGCATCAACTTCTGAGTTCCCTGTTTCTTCAGCTTCTTGTACAAAATGTCATATTGTCTGGTAGTTAATTTCACGTTAGTATCAATAGGTGTGGCTAATGGCTTTGTTGCAGCTAATCCTACTTCTGACATAATCTCCAAAGAATACTTCCTTTAATGCATGATTATTCCCTTACCTGATCTGGCTAATTCAATTGTAAGGAAATACTCAAGTTCTCTCAGATCCTTCATCTTGAAAGCTTGTTGAAGAGATCTTTTGGTTTCTTATATTAAAGTTTTTCATCGATACAGTAGGATTAGTACCTCTCATTGATCTTCTGATTGTAACTTGAGTAGAAGCAGGAGCAGCAGTTGCATCATCGGGTGCTATAGGACCATCTTCAGGAATAATAGGAAGAGGTTCAACAATAGGTTCAGCTACTATTTGAACAGGATCATCAATGATGGGAGGCAGGTCATTATCATTAGGTTGAGTATGTATGTGTTGTTTCCTATACCATTAGAGCTTAAAAAATTGTTGGAGGATTATACTCACTTGCCCCAAACTGAACTTACGAGATATGACTTAACTGAAATGAAAAATGTCTTCTCTAAACTTTACATATTTACTAACAAAGAAGGACCGATTTGAAATATTTAATATATAACCTTTTTGAACCTCATAGTATCCTATATGAACTGCAGCTCTAGCTCTAGATATAAGTTTGTCATTTAGTTGATCTTAGCATAACATAAATCACCTAGAACTATGGCTGGCCGGGATCGGGTCCGTCGGGTCGGGTCGGGTCCGGAGGGATCGGGGCGGGGCGGGACCGGCGAGATCGGGACATGCGGGATTCGCCGCCGTCCCGTCCCGTTTCCGATCCCGTCGGAATCGGGTCGGAGCGGGTTTTTTTTATTTTTGTACTTAATTTAAAAAATAACATATATATATATATAAAACACAATAATTAAACAAGATAGTGTAATAAAAACATCCCAATGCTGTTTTTGTGTCTCTTATATTATTTAATAGACATATGATTTTTTTTGTAATACAAATACAATTGTCAAAATTGCAATTTTGTGGTGTTGTTCAAAAGTTGCAAATTACATAGTAAAATTGCAATTAAAAAAATAACATTTTGAAAAAAACCTGTTCTAGTTTCTTGATAATTTCCTATGGTTCTTCGGTTTGAATTGGTATTTATTGGTCAAATTGCTCCTTGTCGCTTCCACCACCTTCGGATAAGATTTCGTTGTAGTTTTCGTCTTCTTCATTGATCTCCGGTTGACCGCACCTTCTCCGCTCCGCTCGTATACAATCTCTGAATAATACTACAATCTCCAAGCTGTCTCCGGCTAATGAGTGTCTGTGCTCTCCTATTTGATATCTGCCGGCAGAAAAAGCGCTTTCAGACGCTGTTGATGACGCTTGAATGTTCAAAATATCTCGGGCCATCATTGAAAGTGTCGGAAAGGTCTTCTCATTCCCCCTCCAGTATTTCAGCAAGTCTTCACATCCTTTTTCATTGAGAACTGCTTGGTACGGTACAAAACCCTGCAAAACAAAAATATCAAACTCGCTAATTTGGTTAGTAGCGGTACGGTCGCACATTCTATTTCTGAGACTTTCAATACTAGCCGCAGAAACAACATATCTTTTGTGAGGTTGTGTTGAAGAAGAAGATGATGGTATGGAAACCGGTAGGTTGCTAGCACTTTCTTGTTGGTAAAACCTATATATTTTTTTACATTCGTCTTCTGCGCTAGACAACACTTCTTCTTTAGTTTGTTCAATAGGTGGTGGGTGATTTAGATTTTTGGGACTTGGAGGTGGTAGTACTGTTATACAATCGTAAATAGTTTCAATAAGTGATTTAGTACCGTCTGTTTTAATAGTCGGATTTAATAGAGCACCAATAATATAAATAGTGGGAATATGAATAAAATATTTTTTTATTTTGATAAATATTTTTTAATAGCTGCCTTATAAGCTGATTTATCCATATATTCATTAAGCAGTAAAAATATTAGAGCTATATAAAACAACATAGTTGAAATAGTATGATAAAATATACCGGAAAATCATTTTGTTGCTTGAAAAAAATTCTCTAAAAATACAATAAGTTCGGAAATTTTTCCCCAATCGCTATCTACAACCATATCAGCTGGATTTTGCTTATGAGAGTTAAAAAAATAAAGTTATAGGTTTTCTATAGTCATAAGCAACAAGTAGTTGCTCGTATAAAGAATTTCATCTAGTGGGTACTTCTTCTGGAATTTTTCTATAACGTAGTTGGCAATCGTGACAAGTTTTTTTATATTCTTTTCTTCGTTGTATTCTATTATTTTTAAAAATAAAATTTATAGCAAATTGTATTTTACTAAGAATGTCTTCAAAAAGTGATAGATCATCTTTACAACTAAGTTATATATATGGCATGCACATTTTATATGAAAATGATCTGGAAAAGATGGAGTTAAACTATTTTTTAAAATTGTAATAGCGTAATTGTTAGAAGAAGCGTTATTTAATGTAATAGTCATAATTTTATCAATTATTCCGTAATAATCACACACTTGATAAATATTTTCTGCAATAAAAGTATCAGTGAGTCTATCATCTATATATCTATACGCTAAGATACATTTTTGCATAGACCATTTATAATCTATCCAATGACAGGTTACCGTTAAATAATCATGGCCTTTAGTACTATGGCCTATATCAGAAGTGATAGCCACTTTGCCATTACAATGATATAATGAATAACGTAAATACTGTTGATATTCATGTGCAAATTTAAATACATCTCTCTTAACAGTTGATCTAGGAAAACCGTTAAAAGCATGATTATACATATCTCTAATGTAATGAATAAAATCGGGAGATGAAGGAAATGAAAAAGGCAAACCCTCCATAGCAACTAATTTTGTTATTGCTTCCCTATCTCTATGTTTATCGTATTTAGGGCCTACAATTCCCCCTTCATAGGGTTAATTTGACCCTGTACTTGGTCTAGGACAGTATGTGAACATTGTCCTGATGGAGCGGATGTTTGCGCACCTGGTTTTGAAGCCTCGTATTGGGCATACCTAGCTGGATGAGCCCTTGCTACGTGTCTCAGTAAACCCCACGTCCCACCGTGACCTTTTCCAGTTTTAAATTTTAAAACATCTTTACAAATTTTACATCTAGCTACTTGATTCTCTACGTCCCTATCAAAAATGTTCATGCATCTGATTTTAATGATCATTTTGCTGGACCTTGTCTCATACTAGGGGGAATAAGAGGTATTTCAGTTGAAGGTGCATTAGTGGGTGTGTTGTCATCTATATTAGTGGGTGTATCATCTAGAACATCGTCTAAATTAAAGTCTTCTTAAGTTCCAGAAAATAGCTCCTCGTATAAATCTAATGGTATTGTAGGAAAATATTCAGTATCAACAAAATCATTCTATGTAGGAATAAGATTCTGTCTAAAAATAGGATGACTAGAAGAAGTACCCTTGCCCTTGTTGCATCTACTAGAAGAAGCATGACCCCTACCCGTAAGCATACGTTTAAATCATTCCATTATAAATTTATAATTATACTAATAAATAATTAAAGTAAATGAAAGTAAGTGCGCTAAATAAAATAAACAGATAATAATAATTTAATGAAGGAACGAATGTACCAAACGCCGACGTGTAATCGAGAGGTTGAAAATTGAAACTTTGCTCGATAGAAGATCCTCAAGCTAGTTGCCAACATCACTCCCAAATGAATAAATAAAATTGAATATTTAGTAGACAATGTAGACTTGTAGAGAGATTAGAGAGATTGTAGGAAGATTTGTGAAAAAGATGAAGAGAAAATGAGGTATTTATAGTTGGGAAATTGGGTTTAAGTGTAAATATAATAGCTTATGGGTTAAAAATAAATATTAAGAGGGTAGGGGGGTTGGGGGAGGGGGAGGCCAAAAATGGTCGTTGCACAACGGACAAAATGTAAAATGGTCGTTGGTGCAACGGTTATTTGTGCAAAGGGGGGCTTCGGGCAGGATCAAGGGCGGGACCAGGACGGGACCGGGACTGGATCGGGCCTGGCGGGATTGGGGCGGGCCGGGTCGGGTCTGGACGAGACCATGTCCCGTCCCGATTTGAGTTCCGATACCGTAATTATTTTTTCTAGAAAAGTCAGGTTCGGGACGGGACCAGGGCGGTGTCTGGGCGGGACTGGGCCAACCCGGCCCACTGGCCAGCCATACCTAGAACCCTTAAATGGCCATGTGAAGGTTGTATGTTGCATAAGTTTCCAAAAGGGGATTTATTCTCAATTACAGAACTTGGCCCTATTTATCATGTATGCATAAGATATACAATGCCCTCATGACTTTATAGGAATTCTTCCTCGAAATTTGATTGCTCTTGTGACCTCTAGAATATGTTTATGCTTTCTCTCAGCTACACCATTTGATGAGTATAAGGGCATGTTCTTTGATGTAGGATTCTCATAGTTTTGAACATATTGTCACATACAGAGTTTATAAATTGTGTATCATTACCAAACATAACAACATTAACTGTTGAACCAAATTGATTTTTGACAGAACTCATAAAGTATTGCGATGAAACACACACATCAGATTTATACTTAGTAAAACAATTCAGGTTATTGTGGAATAGTCATCAGCCACTGCTCAAAAGATCTTGTTTGCATCAATAGTATGTACTTTATATGGACCCTAAAGGTCTACATGAATCATGTCAAAGTAATTCAAAGTCTTAATATTTCTAGGACGAAAATAATTTCTAGTTTGTTTAGAACATGGACAGACTGTACACTTATCTATTTGACTACTAATGTCTTGTATACTAACTGGAAAGATCTTCTTAAGTACTGTTGTGGACATGTGACCTAGACTTTTATGCCAAAGATCTATCCTTATGATAGTATAGCGCTTCCAGTTCCTTTTTTCCAGGTAAATTGAGTGCCTCGTTTCTTTTCGATGCTTGATTTATTTGCAGATACAAGTTATTTTCTTACTTACTAATCTCCTTCACCCTTCCACTAAAGAGTTCCAGAAAACACAAAAAAAATTGAGAAAGAATGTAGCTAAACACCCTAATTCTTTGGTTATCTTAGATATTGTGAGTAAATTGAGGTACATGAAACACATTCGTAATGATGTTTCTAGATGAGATTGGACTGGCTCCAGTGTGAATAACATGAGAGATATCACCATTAGGTAAGAAGACCATTTTTTATTATTGTTTTCAACTATAGTAGACTTATTCCAAAAGATTAATATTAGAAACCATATAATTTGTCACTCATGTGTCAATAATAACCCACTCTTGACTTCCATCAGAAACCAATAAAAGTAGTATTGATACCTGTTATGTTTGCATCAGAGTTTGTGACTGATTTGTTGTTCAACATTTGAAGTATTTGATCATATTGTTTCCACTAAAGGTGTTCCCTATTTGCATAGTATGACTCCCTACTGGCTGAGTGTTTGAGATAGTAACCTGACCTACTTGATTAGTTTCATTTTGGTTAGGATTAACCATTTGATTAAGAGAACTAGTACCAACATTGGTATTATGCCCACAATTAAACATATGTTCAAGAGAAGAAAAATTCATGAATTGAGTACCACCATGACCAGTATTTCTTTCCGACAGAACATTGTATGCAGCATTGTTTCATCCTCCTTTCTTTTTAAACTTGAAATTAGGGTGACATCCCATAATTTTATTATAGTTTTCTTTGTTGTAATTATAATTATTCTTGTATCTATGAGTTCCACCTCCTTTAGAATAAATAGAAACTATATTGGATCAAAATTACTCATAACTACTGCAGAGTTGGACATTATACCTCATGCGTTTACTATTGCCTTCTGGCCCTCATCTCCTACAATCATAGCATAAGCTTGGATAACTGAGGGCAGAGGGTTCATGAGCAGGATTTGTATTGTCTCTTGAAGATATGAGTCATTAGAGCCCATCAAAAACTGAACGTCTTTGTAAGAAATGAACATATCCTCTTGACTTTTCACAACAACAACCAGAAGATGGTGTCAAGGCCTGAAACTCATTCATTCTTGACTAATAAACAGAAACTGAGGTAGTACCTTGATTTAGTGTAGCTATATCCTTATGCAAATTGAAAGTTCTTGCCAATCAATTCTGTCAAACCTTTTCTTGAGATCTTCTCACACAGCTTGTGCACTTAAGAATAAAATAACTCATCCAAGAATATCTTTAGACACAAAGTTCATCAACCAAGAAAATTTTGTTTCATTCACTTTTTCCTATTGATACCGCAGATATTTTGTAAACCTTTCTTCCTAAGAAGAACCATCCATCATACCTAATTTATTTCTTCCTAACAAGGCGATCCTCATAAATTGATTCCAATAAGTATAGTTTTAACTTCCAGTTATTTACAATAATTATAGAACTCTCGCTAATATTAGTAGGAATTGCATGGACGCTCTCTTCTCTCTCCTAAAATGCCCATGCAAACCCTAACCCTAACTGACCGTAAATTCTAAAACATTGGCCAATATGGCCAGCGGCCAACTCAACATCAGAATTTCCATTAGTGAACCCTTCAAGCTCGAATAATACAGTACCATTTTCATCTGTGTCCATAAGTTATGTAGTTACTATTAAACCTATGGTTATGGTGGATTCCATGCAGACCGAGAAGGAATTCATTCCTATTAAACCGGTTACGTACTTCTATGGTGAACCATGTATTAAATCGACTTTGAAGTACAATGTACGAATGTTATGAAAAACTTGCAATATGTTGTTATTGGCAAATTTTCATATGAATGACCGGAGTTAGAAGATCTCAAAAGGGCAGTATCAGTGCAATGTGGAATCTAAGGTGGGTGTATTATTAGTTTCTTCTGAAATCATCATACTCTCATTCGGCTCACGTTAATGGAGGATTTTATGAATTTGACGTCAAAGGAGCCTACTATATTAAAAATAGATAGGGCTAGTCATATTAGATGAGGACTCTAACATATAATTCTCATTTTAAATTGATGAGAAACATTAGGTATGGCTTGGATTTTCTTTCTCAATTTTTTGTCGACATACTTTGTTAAGGAATCTTCATTCTCTCTTGCCACAACAGTAGGCAAGCCAGTTCACTCGAATTTGGCCACATTAACAAAACTAAGCCTAGTTGTGAAAGGGTAAAAATATTGGTTCATTTATTGACTGATTTACCAAAATCAGTAATGATGTATATTGAAGATTATGTAACTAAAGTAGTGAGATATGAAACTTTGAAAATTAGATATGATTATATGCCTAAATATTATCAAGAATGTATGCTTCAGAGCCATAATGAAATGGATTGTAGAGTTCCAAATCCTGAGTTGAAGCCTCTGAGGAGAACAAATCTATATAGAATCGGGAGAGCTTGAATGTTGAGAAACAAGTTGAATAGGAAATTCTCAAGAGAAATAATACTAGACTATGGTATCAAGGCAAGAAATCTACAGAGTTTTCCTTATCTCGTGCAATTAAAGGGAACGAGACTGAAAAGCCCAAACTGAGCCCGGCGGGGGAATGCTTACCGATACCGAAGTCGTTTCGCTCGTCCCTCATTTATTTCGAGGAGGGACTTCGCTTCACTCTTCTTGAAGAGGTGGCGGGATTTATCCCCTCTCTCTCTATGAGTCTCATAGCCCCTTAGCTGTTAATCGATTACCCCTTACTCGGTCTTTGGTTAGGGGTTTGATATCCAATGGTAGAGTTATTGGGGATCAAGAAACTAGAATGTGGTGAAGGATAATATATATTTCACAAATGACGGCAATGTTCAACACTGAGTAGAGGATCATGGGTTAGTTCAAGCAGCAAAAGAAAATCAGATTCAGATGCAAAACAAATTTAAAGCATTTACAAAGGATGATGATACTCCAAACACTATGGAGACTGTGGTTGAGTAAGATATCATGATATGACAGCAATCAAAAGCTGATAAGGATACAAGGAATAGTTTGGACACTGGAGTACAACCTAAAGTTCAAAGTGCGGACAACATAGGACAATAGATCAAAAGTACAAATAGAGAAAAATGTGATCAACTTGAGAAGTCAACTGGCAGTGAGAAGAATCATGAGACCTTTAAACCATGGGTGGAATCTTTTTTTGGTAAGGTTGTTCAAAATCAGGGTGAAGGAAATCTGAATATGATCCAGGGAGAAATTCAACAGCATGATCAGAGTGAAGACACTTTGATTGTTGACGAGGGAGAAACGGTCTAACATGCACAAACTTCTGAAGAGAAGATAGATGACATTTGAGCCAAGGAATGATCTTTTGAATGATGATGCAAGGCCAAATACAGGGTTAATTTCCCTAACATGAGGCAATACCACTAGATATAATGACCCATAATATTAAAGATGCAAGTTTTATTCAGGATCAAAGGATAGAAGTTAAAAAGTATGCTAATAAAGCAATACTTATTTGTTCAGATCAGACTCAATCTGAACATGTTGTAGATGAGGAACTAAGTGTGGAAAATGAACCAAACAAGTCTGATGTTGTAGAGGAAAGGAAGAATTTAGCCATTATGAAAAGTGTACCTATTGTATTGTAGCCTGGAGAGACATAACTATCCACTCTGAGAAGTAACTCTCCTAATAATATTCTTCGTGATATAATGTCACATTCTATTTAGGAGCTGAAGGAAACTTATAGCCATACAAGAGATAAGGATGGTAGAATTGCAGCAGAAGTGGATGATGAAACTATTGATCAATCAGTGGACAATATTGCTAGATAGGTTGATCTCTCTCCAAAATCTACTGGCAAAGCTGCTAGAAAAGGAAAAAAGTTGTGAAACAATAAACTGATACAACCCACCAGGGTTATGCGCTATATAAAACAGTGTTAAATGATGACAAAATCTTTTATTTGGAATATCAGATCTATAAAGACACAAAAAGCCTTTCATAGACTACAATGCTACACAAGCTCCACGAATATATGTTTATTGCTTTATTGGTGCCTTTTTGCAATGCTAGATACATCCAAAAGTACATGAGAAGATTAAATATGCCATTGGTAGATGCAAACTGTAATGGAAAAATATGTTACTTTACAAATGAGGCTAAGTAAGTAGATGTTTGATGGATACTTCTCAACAATTGACACCCAGATTACACCTACAAGAGTTTGACATATTCATGGTGATAACTTTGGCATATTCTAAATGTGATGCACAAGAGAGACTAGGCTTATGGGATAATATATATCATCTAGCAAATAATATGCATCTTCATTGATTGGTTAGAGGGGACTTCAATGTGGTACTTATGAAGAATAGAATATTGGGGGTTTGCCAGTATGTCCTCCAGACTATGAAGACTTTCCATGCTGCACTGAATCTTGTGAATTACTTAAGAGGTTGGATAGAGTATTGGTAAATCAGTAATTTCAAAATTGGTTTGGCCATTTAGAAATGGAACACCTCTGAAGAGCAGGTTCAGATTATGCTCCTCTTTTACGGACATATAGTGAGAGTGCTAATCAATTTTTAAGGCCTTTCAAGTTTTTAAAATTCTGGAATAAACATGCAACACTCAAGGATGTGGTTCATGAGAATTGGAAGACAATTCCTACTGGTGATCATTATCTTTATTTTAAGCAGAAAATGGAAAATGTGAAGGTGGCACTATCTAAATGGAGCAAGCAAACTTCTGGGGATATTTTCAAGGAGTTAACAATCAGAGGATACTGTGAAGATTAAGGAACAACTTCTTAAAGAGAGTCATACTGAGATTAACAGAATAATACTACAGAAAGCATAGTCTGAATTCAAGAAATATGTATTTTTGAAGATAAAACGCTGGCATCACTTGGTTTGATGAGGGTGATAGAATTACTAGAACTTTTTTCTTATATTGTAAATAGTATAAGAAGAAGGCTGCAGTTTAAGAAGATTCAAAATGCTCAGGAAGACAGGTCAGAAGAGGAAAGTGCAATGGCCAATGAGGTAACCATATTTTATCATCACCAATTCTCGTAGGAAAGGGAATTTTTTTTTTGTTGAAACATATTCTCGAAATGATATCTGAGGTGAATAATATTGATCTTTGTGCTCTGCCTTCCTTGGAGGAGGTATAAAGAGCAGTATTTGAGTTGAATTGAGATAGCTCTAGTGTCCTTGATGATTTTTCGGGTTGTTTTTCTCAATCATGTTGGGAAATAGTTAAATCATATGTGCTAAAAATTACTCAAGCTTTCTTTACTGCCCATACTCTCCCAAAACCCATTACTCATACTAATTTAGTCCTTCTACCAAAAAAGAATGAGGTTCATATATATTTTTCTGACATGAGGTCAATTACCGTAAATAACTTCATCAATAAGGTCTTGTCCAAAGTGGTCGAATAGATTAGAAAAAGTATTACCTATTCTTATATCTACTAATCAGTCAGAATTTGTCAAAGGGAGGAGTATATTTGAGAATATTTTGTTGATACATGCGATTGTTACTGATATTAGAAAAAGAGGCAAACCAACAAATATTATCATTAAGCTTGATATAACAAAGCTTATGATAGAGTGTCATAGTTGTTTATTACAAATGTGCTGAGAAGAATGAGATTGCCATATATTTTTTGTAGACATGATTTGGAGATTTCTTGCTAATAATTGGTATTTCATATTGATCCATGAGCAAGGTCATGGTTTCTTTCACTCAACTAGGAGAGTGAAATAAGGGGATCCTTTGTACCCAGCTCTCTTTAATACGTTACATGCTTGGAAAGGTAAAATATTATCTTATGGTGGAAAAGCAGTGTTGATTTCCAGTGTACTTCAAAGTTTCCAAGTCCATATTTTATCAGCACTTGTTCCCTCCAAATGTGTCATAAATGAATTGCATGATATCTTTGTTAACTTTTTTTGGAGCAATAAAGAGGAGGGTAAAAGTAGACAATAGTCATCTTGGGCTAATATTTGTTTACCTATAGAGGAAGGTGGCTTAAGATTCAGATCAATGTTTGAAGTACAAAGGCTATGTATGTTAAGCTATGGTGGAGATTCAGGACTGACAGATCCTTATGGCCTATATTCATGTGGAATAAGTATTGTAAAAAGCACATTCTTACTACTATTCAATGGAACGGAGAATCTCTAATTTGGAAAATGATGTTGGAAAATAGCAAACTCATTGAAAAACAATGGGAGCCCAGAAATGGTGCTACTAATATATGGTTTGATAATTGGACCAAACTTAGAACATTACATTTAGATGAAGGTGTGCAAGTTATAAATACAGTAGAAGAGGTTGGGGAGATAATGCATGAAGGAATTATGAAAGGATGCAGCAACTTCTTCCTTCTAATATTGTGGAGCGTGTCAAATAGCAGTTGACTAACTGTCGCGCCCGATTTTGACCTGCGGGCTTCGCGTCGCGATGGCGTCGATTCCCTCCGGATGGATTAAAAATTGCTTGCTTGAGGAGTCGCCACCTAATTATTCTAAGGTGAATTAGGGCACCTGAATGCTAACTAAATGCTGCAAAATAACTCCGATTTTATGGTCTACGAAACTAATGAGATTCTAGGTAAGGGTTCTTTATTATCCTAAAGGGAAGGGGTTAGGCATCCTTTAAGATCCGCTAACTTGCGGTTATCCGATCAAATTCAGGTTAATTGTTATGCTAAGAAAAATACATGTTTTTACAAATATAAAAAATAATGTTACAAGATGTTAATAAAATGATGCATTTTGTACAAGTATGCATTTGTATGGCATTAATATACATGTAAAGCTGAAAAAAGTATAAATATGCATTTGTATGAAAATTGATAGAAATACATGCAATGTAAATTGTATGGGTGACGAGCCTAAAAATAGATAACCTAGCGATGAGTTTCCAATTTTAGACTACCCTATCAATTAATTCTATCTATTCTAAATATTTCAATAATTTCACGAGTACAATAATATTACAATACATAATGAAATAGAGCTGAATTAAAGAATGTAAAAAAAAAGCAACAATAAAATA
This sequence comes from Anisodus tanguticus, assembly GCA_034509755.1. NCBI lineage: Eukaryota > Viridiplantae > Streptophyta > Magnoliopsida > Solanales > Solanaceae > Anisodus > Anisodus tanguticus. The sequence continues at coordinate 22,754,896 of CM067557.1, forward strand.
AATAATCTCCAAGGGGTATTCGCCTTCTTTGACTTTATCCCTTGCAAGTCATCAAGAATAAACGGTTAGAAACAATTGAATATACATAACTTCGAATCCGTATCCAAAACAATAAATGTTTTGATTACGGAGGGCTCGTACTTAAATTTGAAAAGATCATTCCAATCACGTCGTGGTGCGAACATATGACTCGTTGGTCATTTTAGTTGCCTTGCCTATCGAACATGTTGGTCTCTCGGGTGAAAAAGATTTAAGTTTCATCCTTGCCCGTAAAGTTTTATTTTCCGTCTTTACAACTGTGGAGGCCTCAAAAATCGACGGATATTTTTTCATCGGCCGAGTGTAGTATAATATTCAAATCGGTAAAATGGTGCCAAAAATAGTAAAAAGAAAAAGAAATTGAGAAATGATATCTCTAATGACGCGGCCTCGAATTCAATTTCATTGGCCTAAATGCAATATTTATATAAATCAGTAAATCAGTAAGGCAATCCGTGCACGGATGTTTAAATGCCGAAACAGTGAAATGAAACAGAGAAACGAGACGGAAAAAAAAAGCGCGGCCTCGAATTCAATTTCATCGGCCTAAATGCGATATTAATAAAATAATAAAAAAAGTAAAACAGTGAGATATCCGTTGCCCGGATTCTGAAACAGTGCTAAAACAGAGAAATGAAACAAAAGAAAAAGCGCGGCCTCGAATTCAATTTCATCGGCCTAAATGCAATATTAGTTAAAAACAATAAGACAATAAAACAACAAGATATCCATTGCACGGACATTTAAAATGCCCAAAAAAATAGCAGCAATTCGCGATTAAAAACGCCCGACCCGAATTCTGAAATTTGACCCGACTCGGACACTGAAACAGTGATCCGGCCCGGATTCAGAATCCAACATTTTTTTTTGAATTTTCAGATAATAAACAAACAAGATATTAAAACACAAAATCTGAAAATTTATTCGAAACGGGTCGACCCGACCCGGAACAGTGACCCGACCTGAATCGGATATTTCAACCCGAATCAAATTCTTTCCAAATTTTCAGGTAACCAACAACACAATATAAACACAAAAAAATCTGGAATTTAACCGAATCGGGTGTTTTCAACCCGAATCGATTTTCTTCCAAATTACAGATAACCAACAACACAATATAAACATACAAAAATCTGAAAATTAACCGAACCGGGTCGACCCGACCCGGTTCAGTGACCCGACCCGAATCGGGTGTTTTCATCCCGAATCGATTTTCTTCCAAATTACAGATAACCAACAACACAATATAAACATACAAAAATCTGGAAATTAACCGAACCGGGTCGACCCGACCCGAATCGGGTGTTTTTCAACCCGAATCGATTTTATCCAAATTCCAGATAACCAACAACTAAATATTAAACACAAATCTAGAGACTTACCTGACCCGGTTCTGGCCCGACCGGAACAGTGACCCGACCCGACCCGGAATAGTGATTTTGTTTTTTATTTTTTATATTTTCAGATAACCAACAACAAAAATATTAAAACACAAAATCTGAAAATTTATTCAAAAACCGGGTCGACCCGACCCGGAACAGTAAAATAGTGAATAGTAGCAAAAATTCCAGATTATTCAATACCAAAAATCCAATAATTTTAACCTATATTTTCGGACTCTTTAATATGAAGAACACATGCAAAAGAGAACAAATACCTTTAAGAAGATTCCGGATTTCAAAACTTAACCACGAGATTTTCGCACCTCCAAATTCCCCCCTAAAATAAAGAACAACATGGAGTATTTATAGATGGCTTAACCCCCCCAAGAACGAGTTTGAAATTCGAATAAAAGGTTTTAAAAAATCTGATTTTGGAAGCGGATTTTGGGGGTATGGGTTGCGGATTTTCGGGGATAAGGGTATTGTTGACACCCAATTTTGTCCCATCTTTTTGGATTTTTATTCGCAATTTTTAATATTTTTGACACTTTAAAACAATTTTAAAATATAGACATATATATGTATATATATTATTATTATTATTATTATTTGCATTTTTGTTTGTCATTTGCAATTTTATATCATAATCATACTTTTATCCTAATATTATATGTTATTTTTATTTTCGCAAAACGGCATTGCATTTTATATTTTATATTTTTTAAGTATCAAGCATTTCACAAATATTATATTTTATCATATTATCATCTTTACAATTTATAAATTTTGCAAAGCTTTCTTTTTATATAATAAAACCCCTTTTTATATTTTAAATCCATAACCCACTTTTTATTTCCCTAACCCAAAATAATTCCTACCCAACCCAAACTAAAACCCATTTTTCGTCCAAGCCCAACCATCACCCATTTATTTCCCCAACCCAAAACAATTCCAAACCCACACTCCGAGGCCCAATCGGATCGGCCCATTGACCAAACACCCATTTTCTTATACCCAATTCCCTTCCCTTTAATAAAACACACAAAACCCTACACTCAAAAAAAAGAAAACCCTTACTCTCTTTCTCTCCCAAAAATCGCCGTCCAACCCCCATACCCATCACACGCACCCCACACCCCATACCGGCGACCCCACGTCGCCGGTCACCTCGTCGCCGCACACCCTACACCCCCATACCCCCCATACCGGCGACCCCACGTCGCCTGTCACCTCGCCGCACACACCCCGGTCACCTCGCCGCACAAACCCCCACACTCCTAACACCCGCCGCCGCACACACCACCACCCTAACACCACGACGCCGACACCACCCTAACACCACTACGCCGCACCCATCACTTCACCCATACCTACCCCCCCAAAAATCCGAAACCCATCTATAAATACCCCATTTTCGTTCACTGTTTTGGGGGGTCGATTTTGTGGATTTTTTGCCCGAAAATAGGGAGTTTTGGTCGGAGCTTATGTCGGAAATCGGGTATTATTTTGCCATTTTTGCTCACTGTCGGTCGGGTCGGGTCAACCCGATTTAGGTAAGTTTTCCATATTTTTATGCTTTTATATCTCCTTGTTTATTATCTGAAGATTTGGAAAAAAGTTGTTCCGGGTCGGGTCACTGACCCGGGTCGGTTAAATTCCAGATTTTTGTATGTTTATATTGTGTTGTTGGTTATCTGTAATTTGGAGAAAATCGATTCGGGTTGAAAAACATCCGATTCGGGTCATCAACGACCGGGTCGGATCGACCCGGTTTGGTTAAATTCCGATTTTTATATGTTTATATTGTGTTGTTGGTTATCCGTAATTTGGAGAAAATCGATTCGGGTTGAAAAACATCCGATTCGGGTCGGGTCGACCCGGTTTGGTTAAATTCCGATTTTTATATGTTTATATTGTGTTGTTGGTTACCTGAAATTTGGAAAGAATTTGATTCGGATTGAAGTATCCGACTCGGGTCGGGTCACTTGTTCCGGGTCGGGTCGATTCGACCGGTTCGAATGAATTTCCGATTTTTGTTTTAATATCTTGTTGTTTATTATCGAAAAATAAAAAATATATTTGAATCCGGGTCGGTTCATCGTTCGGGTCGGGTCGACCGGTTCGAATAAATTTTCCAGATTTTATGTTTAATATTTTGTTGTTGGTTATCGAAAATTCCAAAAAAAAAAAATTGTTTGATTCCGGGTCGGGTCACCGTTCGTTCGAAACCGGTCGATTTTTCCGAATCTTGCTTCAATCCAAAAATTTCGAATTCGGGTATTACGTTTTAATTGCAAACGTGTGTTTATTTTCACATTTTAACATCCGTACACGGATATCTTACTTGTTTTAGTGATTTAAATAAATACGCACTTAGGCCGATGAAATTAAATTCGAGGCCGCGCTTTTTATTGTTTTACTTTGTTTTTACCGTTTGAATTAAATACGCATTTTAGGCCGATGAAATTAAATTCGAGGCCGCGCTTTTTTTTCCTTTCGTTTCTCTCTTTTTTCTCGTTTTCTGTTTTAAACATCCGTGCCACGGATATGTACTATTTTACTGTTTTCATCTTGTTTTTTAATTAAGTACGCATTTTGGCCGATGAAAAAATATCCGTCGATTTTTTAGGCCTCCACGATTGTAAAGACGGAAAATAAAACTTCGGGCAAGGATGAAACTTAAATCTTTTTCACCCAAGAGACCAACATGTTCGGTAGGCAAGGCAACTAAAATGACCAACGAGTCATACGTTCGCAGCCACGACGTGATTGGAATGATCTTTTCAAAATTTGAGTATGAGCCCTCCGTAATCAAAACATTTATTGTTTTGGATACGAATCCGAAGTTATGTATATTCAATTGTTTCTAACCGTTTATTCTTGACAGCTTGCAAAGATAAGTCAAAGAAGGCAAATACCCCTCGGAGATTTCTTATTTTTGTTGTTGTCTTTTACTTTCTTTAATTCAGCTTTATTTTCATTCTGTATTGTAATATTATTGTACTCGTGAAATTATTGAAATATTTAGAATAGGTAGACATAGAATTAATTAATAGAGTAGTCTAAAATTGGAAACCCATCGCTAGGTTATCTATTTTTAGGCTCGTCACCCATACAATTTACATTGCATATATTTTTATCAATTTTCATACAAATGCATATTTATGCTTTTTTCAGCTTTACATGTATATTAATGCCATACAAATGCATACTTGTACAAAAATGCATCATTTTATTAACATCTTGTAACATTATATTTATATTTGTAAAAAACATGTATTTTTCTTAGCATAACAATTAACCTGAATTTGATCGGATAACCGCAAGTTAGCGGATCTTAAAGGATGCCTAACCCCTTCCCTTTAGGATAATAAAGAACCCTTACCTAGAATCTCATTAGTTTCGCAGACTACAAAATTGGAGTTATTTTGCAGCTTTTAGTTAACATTCAGGTGCCCTAATTCACCTTAGAATAATTAGGTGGCGACTCCTCAAGCAAGCATTTTTTGTCCCATCCAGAGGCGATCGACCCATCGCGTCGCGGAACCCTCGCAGGTCAAAATCGAGCGCGACAGGTATGGGATGATGGTGTCAGGGGCAGAGGGGGGTTGGTGGTGGCAGTGGGTGAGGTGACCGGCGACGTGGGGTCGCCGGTATGGGGGTGTGGGGTGTGTGCGGCTGATGGGGGGTTTGGTTGAGAGGTTTATTTTTGTTTTTGTTTTTAGGGTTTGTTTGGTTAAGGGGAAATAAAACGGATGGGTGGTTGGGCTTGTTCGGGTGTGGGCTTGGAGGGAAATAAAAGGGAAAGGGGTCGAATGGGCTGGCCGGAAATGGGGTTTGGGTTTTGGGTTTTGGGTAAAATTGTTTTGGGTTAGGGGATTTAGGAAAGTAAAGGGATGATGGTTGGGCTTGGGGTGTTTGGCCGGTTGGGCCTGGTAGTTTGGGGCTGGGGCGATGGGAAATAAGAAAGGGGGAGTTGGGTCACATTGCGGTGTGGGCTTCGGTTGGGGTCCGAAAATGGGGTTTTGTTTTGGATTGGGAAATAAATGGGTTATGGGTTTAAAATAAAAAAAAGGATTTTATTATATATAAACAAAATAAAAAGCTTTGGAAAAATTATAAATTGTAGAGATGATAATATGATAAAATATAATATTTGTGAAATGCTTGATGCTTAAAATAAAAAAAATGCAATGCCGTTTTGCGAAAAATAAAATAACATATAATATTAGGATAAAAGTATGATTATGATATAAAATGCAAATGACAATAAAAAATGCAACTAATAATAATAATAATGATATATATACATATATATGCCTATATTTTAAAATTGTTTTAAAGTGTCAAAAATATTAAAAATTGCAAATAAAATCATAAAAGATGGGACAAAATTGGGTGTCAACACTAACTTCACAGTATCTGATTATTATGACCATCTTGTCACGATCCAAACTGGAGGGCCGCGACGGGCACCGCTAATCACATATTTAACATATATCCGTAATCAATCATGACCACAAGGACCATTACTAAATATTCGACTGACAAACACATCAAGGCCGACAGGGCCATACACTACTACTACACATAGGACAATTGTCTACTAGCCTCTAAAGAATATGTACATCATAAGGACGGGACAGGGCCCCGCCATACCCATATGCATATGCAGGATATCATACCGATACTATACTGCAACTCTGGAACAAATAGAGTGATCCAATATCAGCTAAACCAGCAACCTACTAGCGTGGACCGTTCCACTGTTTACCTGAGCCTGCGGGCATGAAACGCAACGTCCCCCCAAAAAAGGGACGTCAGTACGACTGATGTACTGAGTATGTCAGGCATAAGAAATAACATAACAGAGATATAAACATAAACTGAGACAGAAACAGCCGATAGTAACAGCTGACAAAAAAAACCGATAACACCAACAACCGACAGAAAAGGCTAACAGCAACAACCGACGAAAAATGGCTAACTCGCAGTAAATACATCTGAGGGCCCTAAAACATATGCCTAAATATTATGCACAATGCAAATGCGGTATACATATAAATATTGGCCACACAAGGGCATCTTCCTTCCCATAACAACCTCTGTGGGCATCATTTCATTTCGGCCTATGTGGACATCATATCATATTGACCTCCTTAGGCATATTCCTTTTCGTGATATCTGTACCAGCTGCCGGTGGTGACGCGTATATAGCGCCATTCCCTTTTCTCCATCCCCTACATATATATATATATATATATATTGATACCATATAGTAGTGTATATAACATATGTGGGTCCAGGGTAATACATGAATATAATGCAGATGAAAATGCATGAATGACAATTGAACATTCTGAACTTGTTGGATGACATAATATCCTTGTACCTTCGGCTAACATTGGAAATATTAACATGTACCTTCGGCTAACATTGGGAATATCAACATCTTTACCAGTTACCTCAATAAGAATTTAGAAACATATTTAGGCATGCTTTCAATATAGAAATCAATAACATGCACATTCTTAACTACTAAGACTAGAACAATTTATGAAATAATATTACTGTTACGTTTCGTACATAGAACATGCCAAAAGAAGAAATGATTTTCCTTAACATACCTTAGCCATTTTGTGTCCACAATACAACTAAAGCAGCCCGTAATGCACCCCAATCTTATTTTCCAAGAAACCCTCTTCTTTCACTTTAATTCACTTCGAAGAAAGCCCGGATTCAATCAATCTTTCACATCAATTAAAGTTTCTATTATAGCGCGACTAACGGAACAACAAGATCGCGCGGTGCAAAAGAACCCATATGTTTTTATTGAGAATAAATGTAAATTATATCCCTAAAATGGAGAAACGTTGCTGCCACTAAAAATGAAACCTTGTTGATCTTTCAAAAATAACTCACTTTGCAATTATCTTAGAATTTCTCAAGAAGAGTTTTGCTAATTGTTCTTACAAATCTCAGAGAAGATGTGTTGTAATATTCCATATAAAGTTATCATCAATTAAAGTAAGATGTCCATATGTTTCCCTTACTAGTGGATTATGGGATCCACAACTAAATATGTGTCATTCTTATCTTCAAGCTAATCACTACTATTTACACCTAAGCATTAGTCACTTGGTGTCTTCTCCCTCAATTACACATGTGGGAGGTGTTGGCTTGCCATCACCTATCCCTTAATCTAATAATTAATTTCTTGATCTCAATTCACTTAAATCTTGATGACTTATAAAACTTTCATATACTCAATGTCATAATCGTGCGATATAGCACTAGTCCATAACCTATTTTGGGACATATAAATAATATTTTCGATCCCGTCATCACATTTGTTACGTCCAAAATTATTTCGGGGTTTTATCCTTTTATATACTAGGCTCTTTATTTGCATATGTGAATATGACATAAATTCCCCAAAGCTCGGGCCTACTTGCATACGTCTAGATGTTCAAACAACCGTCCGAAATTACGGGGTGTTACACATCTGTGGTGGATGTTAACAAGTATTGGAAAGTTCACAGCAAGTAGTGCTTGGGAATTATTGAGAAGTAGACAGAATATCTCTCAACAGCTGGGAAGATTATGGGCAAAAGAACTTTCTTTCAAGATTTCATTTTTCTTATAGAGACTGTTGAAAGCCATATTGCCTATTGATGAGGTTCTGGCTAGAATCGGTATATCAGTTATGTCTAGAATCATGTGTTCAGCTCGTCAATTAGAAATCATGAATCATTTATTCATTATTGGTAAATTTTCTACAAGAATGTGGAAATTATATACAAGTGCAACTGAGATTCATGATCCTTTTATCCAGGTGAAACAAACAATGTAGAAGTGGTGGACAGCTGAAGGTAATGGCAATGTGAAGACAATATATCAGGTTGCTCCTATGGTAAATATGTGGTATATTTGGAAGAGAATAAATGCAATACTATATGGAGGATCATTTCATTCAATAGAGTGATTCATGACATTAGCAACACCATGTATTACTTCACCAGGAAAAGATATCCATGGCTCAAACACACCCCTGCCTCTTGGCCGGTTCTGGTGCAATGTTTGGAAGAATATAGACCATACATTGGTCACAAACTGGTGCAATGGAATAGTTCCTCTAAAAGCTGGTATAATGTAATTCTTATGAAGCATTCAGGGATAATCCAAGTCCTAATTCTGATGGAGCATTCAGGAATAGTTACAACTTAGATAAACATCACACTCCACATATCAGAATGAGAACTATAAGAAGAAAAGAGACTGAAGATGTTACTGCTAAGTTATATCAGCTGCTGAACTGGAACAAGATCACACATTGCAGTATTTGTTCTTAACATTGAACATGCATAAGATGAGCAGACTCAATCATAGATTTGTCCTAGCGTGTGGTATCAAGATCATGGATGTTAGATCTACTAGGATAAAACTATGGATGAGAAGGTCTTGTTTATACAGTGGTCCACTATCTCAGGAAACTGCTATCCAAAGTTTAAAGAGCTGAAGATAAAAGTATGCATATCAGACTAGTAATGCCTGAAGAAGATTCAGTAGGTTTTGATTCCATTGTACCTAGTGAGATATTTGAGGTGTTCACGTATGGCATCAAGCCAAGACAACTAATCAGTCTGGATTATTCATTTTCCTTCTCATTTGGTTACTGCTTTTTCTGTTTTAATTTTATGAACTTGGACTGTTTCCAAGTTATTTCCTGCTTTATTTTTTTCCTCCCCTTTGCAAGACTATTCTTTTTTTTAATGGATTAAGCTACTGTGATGGTGGCCTTTGCTTATGAAATATCAATAGGATGTATAAACAAAGGGTAATTATGATGCATACTTGATCCCTAATTCTGACTGGTGATAGCATTTGCATTTATAGACTTATTTAAACTCTGATCAGTAGTTTGTTCTTCACTAATTCTCATTTTTAATTTTCCTCAAGGAACTTCAAGAACCATCGCTCTCACAAATCTTTAATCGAATTGGGGAATTGAAAACATAGTAACAGCTTGGAATTCTAGCTAGCCTGCTCTGATACCATAATATATTGTGGACATGCAACCTTAAGAACCCTAGAAATGTAAAAGAGAGGGGTAGAGGAAGTGCGAGAGATTGAGAGAGAATCAGTATTCTATTATTCAATAATATGATTACAAATGAGATATTATTGTGTTTATATACACAGTGTTTAATGTAACAATAAAATAGATATTTAACTAATCTAACTATCAACTTGCCTTACTTAGTTACTAATTATGAAGGTAAACTACTATACTACCCCCTCGCTCATATTTCACTCCAACACATACATATTCGTGAAAAATTAGTTCCATAATCAAAAAAATAAAAATAAAAAAATAACCGGCTAAACTTATCCCGAAAAGTCTGTTATATGCTCTACCTTTACGGTAACGTCTTATCTCTCCATATTCTTGTTCAAAGAGGACACTTTTCATTTTTCCTTCCTGTTTACACGCTCAAAATTCTTCTTTTTCCCTTTTTCCACGTCAGCCATTGGAGTCATATTAATTCCAATTCGGACAAAATAAAGATGGCAAGATGACGTCCGTAATGCTTAGGTGTGCAAGTGATTTTTGGGGGACATTTTATGTCTATTTTTTTCCTAATAAATATTGCATCACAACTAGATGGCACAAGTGCAGAAGCTCACATTTATAACTTTAGATACTCATCTATTCATTTTATCAGACACCTTAAAGACATGCTATTTGAGAAAAATCACATTTAGAAGATAGACATGATTGAGGAAATTCCTTTCTTCCGTGTCTCGTTTCCATGCTGCCTCTTTTCATCATTATACTTGTAGCGGCAAAATGCTTTTGGGATAGTATAAGCATAAATAAATATCATCCTATAATGTGCTAGTTAAAAGGTTTTATGATCTGTGCACAAATCAAGTAATGTCACAGAACATAGTAGAAGACATTTCAGTTAGGCATGCTAGTTGGAACTGTTAGAGATAAAGCCGTACAGGGAATAGTGAATAACTATTACAAGTGCTTCAAAAGAATAAACAACAAAGATTACAACAAGTTGTCAATCTTTTCATCTTGAACTAGAACTTCAAATCTGGATCTTGTATTCAGAACTACAAGAACATGAACTGCTACACTTGTAGCTTGTAGAACCGCTGAGAATTCGAACAGTTAGAGTCCTTTGAGTTTCAAGTTCACACCTGAAACACTTAGCAACCAATTAGATAATCACAACACCACCGGCTGAGTCAAGAGATGGCTCTCTGTCTTTAAGACAAGATTGCCCCCGTATATAGGCTTTACGGAAGTGTGGGCAATAGTCTCCCAAGATAAAACAGCAAACTATCAAATGTGCAAAGCCTACACAAATGACCCCACCGAAGAACACGAATAAAGAAGATTGCTAAGAGAAGGATTGTTATCATGCAAATCTGATATCTTTGTGGTGTTGTTAAATTGTGTGTAAATCTATAGAATTGAGTCAAAGGCCTCAATTTATAGGTGTGCAAGATGGCTCTTCATATGCCCATGTAATGGCCCTTCAATGCCAAGTAATGGCCATTGAATCCCCATGATGACCAGCCAAGTAATGGCACAAGTAATGGTCATTTAAATGTCATGTAATGGCCCTTTAATTCACCAATTAATGCAACCAAATAATGACTGATTCATGGAGGAAAAACTGACATTTTAATGCTCCAAAATCTCTCCATAATCAGCCAAACTTTTGGAATTCTGTCCTGGTGGTGTCGCGGCCCTTTCCGGTGCCGCACCATCTTACACTTTGCACAATCCTTCCTTCGTTTACCGACGTGGACCACTTGTTATTTAGCCAATAACCGTCCATTATTCTATGTCTCAAACATTTACTTACGTACCAATATCTCTTTCACCAACGAAATTTACGATACTTGGCACTACGAGTCCACGTGTGTGGAAACGACGTTTCTGACGTGCGGGGCCCCAATTATTCAAGTCATAAATAATGGGATAAACTTAATTCGACATTAGTAAATTTTCAACTGGAACTTGGAAGTAAAATATTTAATTAATTGATGAAAAAGTAATAAAACCTTTTAGATACTAACAAAACGTCAAAGATATATAGTTTCAGTAACTACTCATATTAGTTTATTCCTCGCCTAAACAATAAAGTGCTGAGGGATTTCTGTCTTTGCCTAGAGTTACAGTAAAATAAATGTTTATAATGAAATTTTGTGCAATAGTTTGATTTTCTTCACTGAACATTGAGACCACTAATCAATCAGTTGTCAAGAAATTAAGGATTGATTGTCTCGACCAATCATGGAATGGTCAAGTATTCTTCTACTCAATTTCACCCTAGATAATAGTGTAAGATGATATTAATCTCCCTTGAGGAGTCTTTCATTAATATCAAGGTATATATAGAGTACAATATTCATCCCTTATACAATAGGAATTCTAAGCCTATACAAAAGAGGAATCCTAAGCCTATACAAAAGAGGAATCCTAAGCCTATACAAAAGAGGAATCCTAAGCCTATACAAAAGAGGAATCCTAAGCCTATACAAAAGAGGAATCCTAATCTTACCATAATTATATTTACACAATATATGAAAATATTCTAATTATGGGTAGGGAATATATTTACACGTTTACACACCCCCTCAGTCGGAGCGGGAGGAGGCCGGACGCTGAGACTGGCTCTGAAGTCAAGAAATAACTGTCTGGGAAGTCCTTTGGTAAATATGTATGCATACTGATAGGATGATGGAACATGTAACACTCTGACATGGCCTAACGCAACTTTCTCACGAACGAAGTGTAGGTCTATCTCAATATGCTTGGTTCGCTGATGTTGAACCGGATTATAAGAAAGATAGATGGCGAGAGATGTTATCACAATACACAATAGATGCCGACGCAAAGGACACCGAAGTTCTAACAGTAAATTTCTGAGCTAACAAATCTCAGCTACTACATTTGCAACGCCTCTGTACTCAGCCTCGGCACTGGAGCGAGATAGGGTAGCCTGTCGCTTGGCAGACCAAGAAATTAGATTATCCCCTAAGAAAACACAAAAGCCGGAGGTGGAGCGTCGCGTGTCCGGACACCCTGCCCAATCTGCATCCGTATATGAAAGCAACTGTCCGTGCGAGAGGGGTATAGGTGCAAACCATAATCAAGAGTGCCCTTAATGTATCGAATGATACGCTTAAGAGCAAGATGAAATGAGACTCCCGGGGGCATGCATGAATAAGCACACCTTCCGAACAAAGCATAAGCTATGTCCGGCACCGGTGAATGTGAGATATTGAAGTGCACCTGAAAGGCTCCTATACAGAGTAGGATCAGAGACTGGAGCACCATCCATAGCACTGAGCTTAGATTTGGAATCAACTGGAGTAGGCACCTCTTTGCAGTTCGTCATCTTAGCCCTGTACATAATCTCTTCTGCATACTTACGCTGACACAAGAATATATGATTGGCAGACCTAGTCACTGATAACCCCAAAAAGTAACTCAGCTTTCCTAAATCAGTCATTGCAAATTCGGACTTGAGCAAGGCAATAATCTCATTTTTCAATCTGTCGGAGGAGGCAGTAAGAACAATATCATCCACGTAAAGTAATAAGTAAACCGTGCTACTACCTCGATGAAAAATGAAAAGTGATGTATCACTCTTGCTGCATACAAACCCAATCTGCAAGATATACCTGGAAAAGCGATCATACCACGCACGGGGGGCCTGCTTCAGGCCATATAGTGACTTACGGAGACGGTACACATAGTGAGGAACTGCTGGATGGGTGAACCCTGGTGGCTGATGCATGTAGACTGTCTCTCTCGCATCCCCATGTAAGAATGCATTCTTCACATCAAGCTGATGGATCGGCCAGTGTTTGCCCATGGCTATGCTCAAAACCTGTGCGGATGGTAGCCGGTTTGACAACCGGGCTGAAGGTCTCACCACAATCAATTCCCTCCTACTGATTTGTGCCATTAGCCACAAGACGGGCCTTATACCTCTCAAGATCCCCATTGTCTCTGAACTTGTGACGAAATAGCCACATACAACGAATGATATTCACCCCCTCAGGTCTAGGTACTAGATCCCACGTGTGCTGTTTAGTTAAAGCATTGAATTCCTCATACATAGCCGCATTCCAATTAGGGTCTTGTTTGGCCAATTTTGGGTTCTTTGGAAGTGGAGAGATGGTTTGGGCAGACAAGTTGAAATGGACTTTGGGTTTGAAGATTCCATGCTTTGAACGAGTTTCCATTGGATGGGTAGGGACAGTGGGTGGCGGAGTGGTGTCTGAGACGGGGGTAAAGTCGGATAAGGAGAGGGTGGGGGCGAAGCCGTCGGAGGTGTCGCGGCTCCTGGATCGAGAGTCGCGGTGCTAGAAGGTTGACAGGCTTCTCTGAAGTTTGGGCGCCGCGGCTCTGACGACGGAACAGAGGATGTGAGTTGTTCGATTATGAGGGGAGAGATGGCAGACTCGTCAAGAAATGAGTAGTCCTGTTTTTGGAATTTTGGAAGATTCGAAAACGGGAATGTGGTCTCGTCGAATGTGATGTGACGAGATATGTGGATCTGACGAGTCGACAAGTCATAGCATAGATAGCCCCTATGGTTCGGCGGGAATCATAGAAAGACACATGGAGTGGACCTAGGAGCGAGCTTGTGAGGGGCGGTGGAGCTAAGGTTGGGATAGCACAGACAACCAAAAATTCGTAGATGATCATAAGAGGGGATTCTATGGTAGAGGATTTCGGTAGGGGTCATATTGTGAAGAGTGCTAGTAGGGAGAATATTTAGAGTGTATTCTGACATTTTAGCAAAGATAGACCCGAAAGGGTGGAGGGAGGGAGGCATGAATCAATAGGGTGCGAATCATATTATTAATGGTGCAGATGATTCTTTCAGCTTTACCGTTTTGTGGTGAGGTGTGAGGGCAGGAGAAGCGAAAGACCATGCCATTATTGGTACAAAAACGGTGAAACATAGAGTTATTAAATTCACGACCATTATCGCACTGAAATGATTTTATGCCTTTTCCAAATTGTGTTTGAATGAACTTGCGAAACTCAAGAAATTTGACAAACACTTTCGATTTAAATTTAAGAGGGTATAACCAAACGTAGTGTGAAAAATCATCAAGCAACACAAGATAGTATTTATGACCGAGAGAACTAGTGATAGGAGATGTCCATAAATCGGCATGTATAATATCAAAAGGAGCAAATGTAACACTAGTAGATGATTTGAACGGAAGACGAATATGTTTGCCTAAAGAGCAAGAAACACAATTTTGGGCAAGTTTCCCATTACAAGCAATGAAATTGTTGCCTCTAAGAAAATTAAGAACTGGGACTCCTGGATGACCAAGCCTATTATGCCAGGTTGAAGAAGAAACAGCCGCTAGAGTGACGGGAGAGCAAGATCTGGCAGCGGAGGTGGAAGTGAATGGATAGAGATCCCCCGTGCTATTGCATCTCGTAAGAGGTGTCCCCGTATGAAGATCTTTTACAGTAAAACCAAAAGGGTCAAAATCCACAAAGACAGAATTATTACGAGTAAATTGGCGGACTAATATGAGGTTCTTAATCATGTGTGGGGCATATAGGGTGTTTTTTAGGGAGAAGGGTGGATGAGGAGGTTGTGTGTATGAGGTACCATAACCCTTAACTGGAATGCGTTGTCCACTACCAACTGTAACATATTGAGGATGCTTTACATAAAACAGTTTAGGAATAGTACTGCAGACTGGGTGACGTGAGATGTGGCGCCTGAGTCCATGTACCAAGTATTGTCAGGCTGTTGCATAGAGAGGGTGCTGAACGTCTGACCCAACTCAGTGGGTGTCATGCCGGAGGAGGGCTGCGGGACCTGACCTTGCATGAAGTGGGCTGTTGTGGGGCTGGAGCGGGGCCTAGCAAATCGGGGTAAGAATACGGATTGTATGGCTCGCTTGGTACTTTGGAATGGACTTGGCGTCGCGGCTCGAACCGGGCGCCGCGCGCCGTAGACGAACCTGCCGAGGAGCCGCAGCCCCGCTTGTTCTGCGATCTCTTCTTGTCTTGTTCTTCGTTAGTTCGTTGACCGCGACCCTTGCCACGACCACGGCCTCCTCTACCGCCACGGCCTTTTCCACCCTTGCCGCCGCGGCCCCGCCGCGTTGGGGAGTTGTCCGGTGGCGTCGATCTTGAGGTTGCGTGTTGACGCTAACACCGCTGGGCGTGCTCATCCCGCTTAGCACGACGGGTTTCTTCGAGCAACAATTGTGAGCGAGCCGTGTTAAAACTCGGTAGCGGATCTGCTGTTGAATAATGGTGGCCAAAGTATCATATTCGCCCTTAGTAAGGCCGAAATCATTTGTAGCACCATTTTATCGTCAGTCACAGGCGTGCCGATGTTGGAGAGTTGATCCGCTAGAAGTTTAAGCTGCTTGCAGTACTCAGAGACATTGGAGAAGTTTTCAAGACGTGTTTTGTTGAACTGTTCTTCCAAATACACGGCACGAGTGTGCTTGTTGTCCTGAAAAATTTCCTCCAAACGATTCCACAAGTCAAGGGCTGTGGAGTCAGATTTCATGATAGTAAGGAGCAAATCCTGAGAGATACTACCATATATCCATTGTTTGACGCCGGCGTCGAGACGGTGCCAAATAGAATCATCAACCTCCGTAGGGCGCGGAATAGTGTCATCAATATGGTCAAGCACGTTATAGAGACATGCATGATTGCGAAAAAGTTCAACCCAGGGAGAATACTTTGGTTGTTTTCTTGATCAAGAATAATGGGAATATGGTTCTTAATGTTGGAAACATGAGGGCGGGATGAAACGGGGGTGATGACTTTGTGGTGGGATTTGTGGAGGTAGAGGCGTCAGAAAGTGTGGAAGAATCAGGGATAGCCATTTAGAGAAGAGAAGAAAGGAAAAACCCGAAAAACAAGAAGAAAATCCGGGAGGGCCGCGGCGTAGGAGAGGCGGCCAAGCTACTGTGGAAGAGAAAGGTTTTTAGGGTTTTGTTTATTTGGCTCTTGATACCATGTAAGATGATGTTAATCTCCCTTGAGGAGTCTTTCATTAATATCAAGGTATATATAGAGTACAATATTCATCCCTTATACAATAGGAATCCTAAGCCTATACAAAAGAGGAATCCTAAGCCTATACAAAAGAGGAATCCTAAGCCTATACAAAAGAGGAATCCTAGTCTTACCATAATTATATTTACACAATATATGAAAATATTCTAATTATGGGTAGGGATTATATTTACACGTTTACAAATAGTGTATACATACAGCTTCAGGTAGTTAAACTAAAAGGAGGATCTTGTGGAGTTGGTTGTGTAAATTAGAATGATAACTTTGTGAGTAGCACTCAAGGACGAATTTATGTATAAATTTAGGGGGACGTGAATCCCAGATTTTTTTACAAAATTAGATATTTTATGTACATATTTTTTAGAATTGATATAATATTATCCATGCTACAAAGAGGCTCAATGTTTCACTTGGTTAAAAGCTTTGTTATTTATCAAGAGGAACAAGAATCGATTCCCACTAAATGTATTTTTTTTCATTTCTTTAGTAATACACCAATGTTCTATAAATCCTAAATACACCTCTAATAGGACTGTCAAGAAGTTGAGACAATCTTACCTTGAAACATGTTGACATAATTAAGGATTCAATTATATAACAATTATTTCATCCTAAATGCATAGTTTTGTATCATCACAGTAATTCAGTTTACCACCAGGTTTCTCATGGGAGTGTTTTCCAAGTAGAAGCCGACATAACAAGCTAGATCTCTTGTTTTCTGTAGGCGGATGGCAACGGGGCGGTCACGGAGCAGGTTCAGTCTTAACCCGCAACGATTTCAACCCGCACCTTCCCGCGCCGTATTGAAAATTTTCTATGCTAACCCGCTCCGCACATACCCCATAAACTCGCTCCGCCCCGCAACCGCTTTGAATATACATTTACTTACTTATATACTGCTTAAGGCATGATATAGATTCAACCCATTTTTCTTAGCTAATTCTTCTCGTTCATTGCAAGTTTACACATTCAGCATTTTTCATTTCAACAGGAGATATATTTAACTTGTTCTATAATCTGTCATTTATATTCCTTAGGAACCTCGGGTAGTTTCGAAAGTTATTTGTCTTTATAACATCATGCATTAGTTTCTGCAAATATAGTTGGTCTGTTGTTTAGAATTTACCAAATGCTCTTTTTAACTCTTATATATGACTTTCTGTTAATCCAAATAATTTTTTTTCATGACTTAGCTAGATGCTTACTCTCTTCATCTTATACTACTTAACCTTGACATTTTATTAATAAATCATTAATTGTAGTGTTCCAGATTAGTTTTGGTTTTATCTAAATGGCTGAATACGCATGCAGACTTCTAAATTTGTCTGAATTTTTCATTTGGACATGTAAACTACGGATTTTTCCTACTGAACACCTAAACTTTAGTTAAACTATGCCTATTAGACACATTTGATGACATGGCAGTGTGTGTGCCTCACAATGTTTCAGCGCGTGAAGCCATTATTTTTTTAAAATAATATAGAACGATTTTTTTTGGTCCTTCGTCATTTTCTTTCCCAGCTAAAGAATAATGCTTTCTCCTAGCAGAAGGGTCAAGTTTAGGTTTGAACAGGTGATAGCTTGATTTTTTGCTGGAGATTGTTAACTGATCAAGAAACTTTAAAAAGTCCAGTTGACATATACCCAACAAAATATTTACTGTTTCAGTTTATTGTTTTGGCCGGAATAACAATAGCCAACATCGGAGGAGTACTCGCCGGAAAATCCATCTAACCCGTTTCTTTGCTCTTTTTCTCGAAAACAAGCTTTTGAACCCTTCAAAAACATACCCCTATCAGGAACTTTTCCCATATATCTTCACCGGAAAAAATCACCGTTGACCGACGCCGCCTTCCCACCTTCTGTAAAGTCACCACTGGTCACTGCTCCATCTTAATTCTTCCCTCGGTTCTTAAAAACCTCATCAGAACCAAGATTAGTTTTTGATATTATCCATTTACTCAAATGGAGAAGCGGGGACGGGGTTGGAGGGTCAAGAAGAAGACGAATGAGAGGGAGATTCTGAAAAAATTGTGAAAGAGGGTTTTTTTCTTCAAAAACATCCCCGTGTCATGTAGTGATTAATTCATTTTGCTACATAGTAGGCGTTTAAGCATCAGTCGCTTAAGTTGTTTCTGAGTTCGTGTAAGACGTGTGTAATAGAAATAATTTTACCTGGGGTCCAATAGGAATAAATCATAAATTAAGTGTTAAAATGAAAAATTCAAATAAGTTTTAGGAGCTACTTATGTATTCTTATGTATTCGGTATTATTTCCTTAAATCTGATGGGTTTAATTTATTTCTAAAATTAATAGCTTGAAATATTATTAAATCTGATTCCAGTCAATTTGAAATAACGACGAAGGCAGTACATGATCAGGAACCGCTTTGAATTAGTTAAACCTGCAACTGCCCCACAACCGCCTTCAATTTTTGAAATAATTCTAAACCTGCACCGCCCGCATTCATCCGCCCCCACACCGCCCTGCATAAGCCTAAACTCGCCCCGCCCGCACCCTCCCCGTCCCGTTGTCACCCTTAGTTTTCTGGGATACCCACACACCACTAGTATGGCAACCTTCTCTTTAGTAGCCATTTGGTCATATATTCAAAATATGTTTCACTTTATTTGGAATTATGAAACTGGAGTTGAAGAAAGTGCGGAGGAGAGACACAAATGTCCCAATGCAGAAGTGTGAGAGGTTGGCTATGGACGGGTTCAGAAGGGTAGAGGTAGGCCGAAAAAATATTAGGAAGAGGTGATTAGACGGGATATGGAGCAGGCGCAACATACTGAGGACATGACCTTAGATAAGGGGTTGTGGAGGACACATATTAGAGTAGAAAGGTAGTAGGTAGTCGGACGTAGTCCTTCCTACGCTTACAAACTGGTAGTTGTAGTGTTTTTACTGGGCCCACTTAGCATATCATACGAATAAGTGTAGTATTGCTTTATAGTTCTCTGTAGTTTTATTTCTTCTGCTATGCGTTCTTTTAGTGTACTTGGTTTATCTCTTTTATCTGCAATAATCACTGCACCTTTTTTTCTTTTTCATATTGCTTTAACCTTTTAACCGGGTTTAACTGTTTTTCTTCTGTTTTGCTTGTCCTGAATCGAGGGTCTCGCGGAAACAACCGCTATACATACCAAGATAGAGGTAAGGTCTGTGTGCACTTTACCCTCCCAGATTACATGTTGTGGGACTGCACTAGATATGTTGTTGTTGTTGTTGTTGAGTTGAAGAAAGAATTGTGTTTGGTTATACATTTTGCAAACTAGAGAATAGAACATTTTATTTGTAATTTATGAATGTAATTGAAAACAAGTTTGAAACATTTTTCTAAATACTAAATCCAACTCTAAGTTGAAGTTGGAAATTTTATAACGAATTTTGAAATAAAGTGAAAAATTATTCTAAAAAAGAAATGTAATTCTCATGACCAAATTAGCAGGTAGAGTAGTAACGGACTAACTGCCACATTTGAGTAAGTCAACAAACTTATAACTTTCACTCAGCCATAAAGATATCGAAAGAACAAGCAACAAATGAAGCATTACAAAGTTGGTTCTCATATATCCTTAATTATTCTAGTGTACTGTAAATCAAACATAATGTGCATCAAAATTACCCTTCTAAGTAGATTTTAACTGCTGGATATGAGATGTCTCAAAGTATGTCCCAGCATATCAGTTCAAACATGAGCTACAACACACTTGTAACATCCCTTACTTTTGGGCCATGGTTTGAACCGCTAGACATATGTAAATAGACCTGAATATATGAAATGTGTTGACAATTTAGAATATTTAAGTATTTTTGAATATTTAGGTATTCACATTAAGAGCTTAGTATATAAAAGGATGCGGTCCTGAAATTATTTAAGATTTTAAAAGTGTGATGACGATGATCAAAAATATTGTTTTCGTGTGAGCCAACAGAGGCTATAGACTAGAGTTATATCACATGACCATGATAATGAGTATATGAAATGTGTTGAAAATGATTATTATTCAAGTGAATTGAGTATAAAAATTAGTTATGTGTGTAATTGACTAAGTGATGGATTAAAATGGAAATCAAGCAGCTGATTGGGATTATTGAAATTACTGTGGACATTTCTACGTGTATTACGAGGAAATGGGCAGCAACTACATTGTACACATGCACTCATAAGGATGTTGTTAGGTGTGATGAATATTAATGGATTGTTCATGAGAGTGACAGGTGTAAAGTTGGATAAAGAAGCATTTAACTCATTTGTCTCAATTTGCTAAGGTGATCTAAAGGGGAAATTAGGGAACATTTAATCACGTTGATTTTAGCTACAATAACATCCCTTACTATATAAATTTTTCACAATTAGGTCTTATCAAAACGTCCACCAACATCCCTTAATAATATTTTCCACATTTTGATCTTACCAAAAACGTCCAGCAACATTAATTTAGACCCTTCTCCCTTTAGATAATCATGTTGTTTCTTAAGAAAGGAAGTATCAACGTTTTTCCCCATTTAAAGTATAAATCGAAGGTTACTTCGTAGTGAAGTGAAGTGATTTTAGTCTCGGAAGCTCGTAAAGATTGTGTATGTCGCCTCTTCTCGCTTGTTGTGTGTTGGGGAGTTCTTGTAGAATTAAATTAAGCTTGAAAGGGGGTTGTTCTTGGATCAAGATTGACGTATTCGAAAATTAGAGTGTGTCGCGGATTGTGTCGGTTAGACATTGAGAGGTATGTTAAGGCTAACTCTTCCTTCTTTTGGTATGACCTGTATGTAAGCGAAATGCAAACGAATGTCCATCCAAAGTAATTCTACTCTTGAAAGCTAGAAATGTATATGTCCTTCATTCTATTGAAGAAGTTTGTTAATTCATCTATATCTTGTCTTATTGACTCATAATGAAAGGGTTGTTTATATGTTAGTTCCATAATGTTAATTGGAGGTGCAACGACCTTACGTCACTCTGATAGACTCATAGTGTCTTATTATCATTCATGCATTATATACATGTATAAACCTCGACCTCAAAGGCGTTATATACGCTACTATATATATATATATATAGGGTATGGGGATAAGGAAAGGCGTTATATACGCACCACCGCCTGATCAGCTGGTATATGATGATGATTATGCCCACAGAGGTCGATACGATATGATGGGGTGCCCACAAAGGCTTGATGGCGTTATATACGCATATGTATATGTATGACCGCATTGTGCATGACACTTAGGCATATTATGGCCCTCAGAGGCATTCTGCACATGTATGACACTTGGGCATATTATGGCCCGTATAGGTATTCTCCACTGGTTGGTTGTTTCTTGTCTCATATTTCTTTCATATCTCGATTATACTATTTTTCATGCCTGACATACTCGATACATCATTCGTACTGACGTCCTTTTTGTCGGGAGACGCTGTTTTTCATGCCCGCAGGCTCAGGTAGACAAGGCGACGGTTCGCACTAGTAGGTTGCCGGTTCAGCTAATATTGGAGCACTCCAATTGTTCCGGAGTTGCAGTCTAGTCCTGGTCCGGTGTTTTAGGATATACACATGGGTATGGCAGGGCCCTATCCTGATCTTATGATGTCATATACTCTTTAGAGGCTTGTAGACAATTGTCATGTGTATGGTAGTCGTTTACGGCCTTATCAGCCTTAGTATGTATATGTACATAGGTTGGGTTCTTCTGTTTGCAGGATTTTACGTAGCTTTTTTCCAGTATATTATTTCTATGTGTCAGCAGGTTATCTCGCGGCGGCCCTCGTGGCCCATGATTAATTACAGTTAGGTGGTAAATATATGATTAATGGTGTTCGGCAAGTAAGGCATGGGTGCCCATCATGGCCCTCCGTTTTGGGTCATGACAACACTAAGAGGCGAATGTAGAATTTAAACTTTAAAGATTCAACCTTTTAAGATTTTTAACATTTAACCATTTTATTTTTAAAGTTATGGGTTCATTTCTATTAGTTAGAGAGTGCAATTTTAGTAAATTTTTACACATAAATTTATGCTCCGCACCGAAAGTTACGAGTTCAATTGAACCCATAGTTATAGTGCTACATCCGCATCTGAACACACCAAAGGTTATCTGACAGAAGCAAAAACAAGCTTTCCTCTTCTTCTTTTTCTGGTGCCTAAATGGCACATTTTTTAAGCTTAAAGACCAAAGTGGTACAACAACAACAACATACCCAGTGAAATCCCACAATGTGGGGTCTGGGGAGGGTGGAGTGTACGCAAACCTTACATCTACCTTGGTAAGTAGAGAGGTTTTCGAAAGACCCTCGGCTTAAGACAAAGCATAGACACAAGCAAGTCAAGAGAAACTGTTAGACCCGGACAAGAAATTTAAAGCAGTATGAAAATGAGAGTAGCAAAAGCGAATAAGCCATGATAAAAGCATTCGGAAAAAAGAAGCAGTAACTAACGCAAGTAAACAAGATAAACAAAGTACACAAATGAACATACAACAGTAGAAATAGAAGGACAACAGGCTATAAAACAATATTGTACCTACTAGTATGATAGGATAAGTAGAGTTGTCATAATAACACTATAACTACATGTATGCAAGCATAAGTAGGACTATAATCAACTACCTACTATCCTTCTACCCTAATATGTGTCCTCCACAACCCCCTATCTAAGGTCATATCCTCAGTAAGTTGCACATGCGCCATATCCCGTCTAATCACATCTTCTCAATACTTCTTCAGCCTACCCCTACCCCTCTTGAACCCGTCTATAGTCAACCTCTCACACCTCCGCACTGGGGCATTTGTGCCTCTCCTTTACACATGCCCGAACCATCTCAACCTCGCTTCCTGTATCTTATTATCTACTGAGGCCACTCCCACTCTATCTCGACTATCATCATTTCTAATCGTATCCCTTCTCGTATGCACATGCATCCATCTTAGCATTCTCATTTCCGCGACTTTCATCTTTTGGATGTGCGAAGTCTTGACTGGCCAACACTCCGCCCATACAACATAGTCGATCTAACCACCACCTATAGAACTTGCTTTTAAGTTTTTGTGGCACCTTTTATCGCACAAGACTCCGGATGCGAGCCTCAATTTCATCCACCGTGCACCAATACAATGTCTGACATCGTTATCAATCTCTCAATTCACTTATATAATAGACCCGAGATACTTGAAGCTTCCTTTATTTGGAATGACCTGAGTACCAAGCCTCACCTCTACGCCTGTCTCAAGGGCACTCCCGTTACTGAACTTGCACTCTAAGTATTCTGTCTTGTTCCTACTCAGCCTAAATCTTTTAGACTCCAAAGTCTGTCTCCAAACCTCCAACTTAGCATTCACTCCGATGCGAGTCTCATCAATCAAGACTTTGTCATCTGCGAATAACATACACCATGGCACCTCCCCTTGAATTTGTCGTATCAGTCCATCTATCACCAAGGCAAAGAAGTATGGGGTAAGAGTTGAACTCTGGTGCAGTCCCGTCATCACTGGAAAGTGCTCTGAGTTTACTTCTACTGTCCGTACCCTGGTCTTAGCTCCATCATATAAATTCATGATTGCCCTAGTGTACGCCACAGGTACAGCTCTAACTTCTAAATATCTGCATAAAACCTCCCTGGGTACTTTATCGTGTGTCTTCTCGAGGTCGATGAAAACCATATGTAAGTCTTTCATCCTCTCTATATACTACTCCACCAACCTCCTAATAAGAGGAATGGCTTTTGTATTTGAATGCCCCGGTATGAATCCAAACTGGTTCTCAGTAATAGACACGCCTCTTCTCACCCTAATCACTACGACCCTTTCCCAAACTTTTATAGTGTGGCTTAGCAGCTTGATATCCCTATAGTTGTTGCAACTCTAGATGTCACATTTTGTTCTTGTACAAAGGAATCATTGTACTCCACCTCTATTCTTTGGACATTCTTATCGTCTTAAAATGATATTAAACAACTCCGTCAGCCACTGCAAACCTGTCCTGCCTGCGCTCTTCCAAATTTCAACTAGGATCTCATCAGGCCCGATCGCTCGTCCCCTGCGCATCCTGCGAATATCACCCTTAACCTCCTCAACCTTAATACTTCTACAATATCCAAAATCTTGGTATTTTCTAGATTGCTCCAGATATCCCAGCACAATGTCTTTATCTCCTTCTTCGTTCAAGAGTTTATGGAAGTAAGACTTCCACCTCCGTCTAATATGTGTGTCCTCCACCAGTACTTTTGCATCCTCGTCCTTGATGCAGCTCACATGATCCAAGTCACGGGTCCTCCTCTCCCTTACCTTGGCTGGTCTGTACAACCTCTTATCCCAATTTTTTTCCTCTAATTCCGCATACAGGCATTCAAAGTGACCATTTTTGCCACTGTAACCGCTAGCTTTGCCTCCTTCCTCGCCATATTATATAATTCCCTATTCGTCTAATTTTCCACCTCATCACTACTTTCTAAAAATTCTGCATGCGCCACTTTCTTTGCTTTCACCTTCTCTTGAACTTTACCATTCTACCACCAGTCCTATCGATGCCTACCATGGCTACTCTGCGAGACCCCTAGCACTTCTCTAGATACCTCCAGAATGTAATTGACCATCCTATCCCATATATCGATCGCATCCCCACTACTATCATAAGCCATTTGGCCATCAACCTCTCCCTCATCTCCATTGCAATAGCCATGGTCAAACTCTCCCATTTGATTTTTAGTCTGTCATCCACAACCCTCCTTTTCTTCTCCATCTTAATCTCCAAATCTATCACCCAAAGCTTATGTCAAGTTGTAAGATACTCACTCGGAATAACCTCACAGTCTTTACAAATACTGTTGTCAGCCTTCCTAAGGAGCAAAAAGTCTATCTGAGTTTTAGCCACCGAACTACGAAAAGTCACCAAGTGCTCCTCCTTCTTTAGGAACCTCGGATTTGCAATCACCATCCCACAAGCTTTAGCGAACTCCAAAATTGAGACGCCTCCCATGTTTCTTATCCCAAGGCCAAAGCCTACATATACGTCGTCATAACCCCCCGGAAGTGATCTGATATGTCCATTACAATCCCCTTCTACGAATAACTTCTCAATAGGTGGTATACCTATCAACACCTCATCCAAATCCTCCTAAAAGAGCCTTTTCTCCTCCCCGTCCAAGCCCGTCTGCGGCGCGTAAGCATTAATAATATTCATAGTGAACCCTCCAACTACCAACTTAATCGACATCATCCAGTCATTGACCCTCCTAACCTATATCACCTGATCCCTTAACTCGCTGTCTATCAAAATGTCTACCTCATTCATATACCTCGACCTACCCGAGAACCATAACTTATACCCGTCCACGTCCTTAGCCTTAGGTCCTACCCATTTGGTCTCCTATACACAGGCTATATTAATCCTCATCTTCTTAAGAATCTTAACTACCTCTATGGACTTCCCCGTTAAATTTCCAATGTTCTAAACCCTATTCTTAGCCTAGTATCTCCCTTACCCCCTAACCCTCGCCCCCGTCCCCGACCGAGAAAATGACCCTAGTCTACCATCGTCTACCAACACCACTAAAGCAAACAAAAACTAGTCAAAGATACCTAAGACAAGTAAACCAATACTACAACACAAGCAAGAATATAGCGGCAAGCCAAACTATGACAATAAGGGAGATATGTCTAAAGGAAAAAAAATTAAGGCAAGAAATGCAACATCAAAATCTAATAAAGCGAGACAAGAAAAATTCAACTACAATAATAAAGAGAAATGAGTTGCGCTCCCGGAGGTACCAACTCCAGATGAATATAACCTACTCGCCGTCGGAACTTACTGTTCACTGCTAGATGGTACTGTTCACTACCAGAAAATCACTATTGGATTACTTTTCCCTATTGAAACTCATTATTCGCCGCCGAAGCCTGTTGGAAAAATTGAGTACATGTGTAGATCTATCCGAAAACTCACTTGGCGGGGGTTTCCAGTTGAGGAGAAAAGAAGCTAGGGGGAGAAAAGATAAGAGAAGTAGGATGATTGGACAGAAATCATTCCAACCAGAAAGATCTGGTCGGAATGCTTCGCTTGTGGTAAGGGAAAAGAGTACCTGGTCGGGATGCACTAATGTCTTTCGGTGAACCGGACCCTGGTCACCGGTCATCGGCCAGAGTGACGCACCAAGATAAGATTACCGTCAGAGAAGGTGGAGGGTGGTGGGGGTGTTGTTACTATTGTGGAGAGAGGATAGAGAGAGGAGAGAGGATAGAAACTACACAAACTGTCAACTCTTTTTACGGCTATAATTTAACGTCGTTACACTAAAT
This sequence comes from Anisodus tanguticus, assembly GCA_034509755.1. NCBI lineage: Eukaryota > Viridiplantae > Streptophyta > Magnoliopsida > Solanales > Solanaceae > Anisodus > Anisodus tanguticus. Next base: position 22,781,724 of record CM067557.1, read on the forward strand.
GAAAAAAATTAATTTAAATACAGTTCATTCTGCATGAACGAACTGCCATTAAATAATTTAAGTGATTCGTTAACAATATATTCTACTACAAGTTAAAAACTTTAAGGTCTCTGTCACCGAGCAAGATCATGTGCATAGTAGTTTGCTTTCAAGATTGAGAATTCATTTATTTGTTTGACGTTTTAAATTATACTTTTCCTAGTTTGCGATAATAGGGTGGGGATTGAATTTTTCTCCTATTTTCTTTTCTAGTAATCTTTTCATTTCTAGGATGTGTAACATTTTTGGTTGCCGAGAGCTATAATTTTAATTTACTCTATAATGTTTTCTCTATCATAGTTTGTGTGGGATCCGTATACAGAGGTCATCAATAATGGACTTCCCGAGTGGTGATGACGTGGTCAAGACATTTGGAGGGCGCACGTTCCACTCATTTGTGGAATCTACCGTGAGTGGAACATGGTGGGTCAAGTCCTCAGACAATTTGGTATGGAGCATCATATTCCGGGACCACTTCCCAGACATGAACCATTTTATTTTGACATTGACAATCGGTTTAAGATAACACCACAGATGTTGGATAATTTTCAGAGCACATGACAATGTTGGGCAAATCGTCGGCGAATTGTATTTGAAGCAAATCATATCATTTCTGAGACTGAATTCTCAGTATTTTTTATGGTACCGAAAATACTCACGCAGTTTAATAGGAAATCCAGCACATACTATGGATAGATGATACCAACACCTCCCAGGGAGGCACGAGGCACTGGTACGTACCTTGCATCATTTTAGATGTATACATATGATTATACATGAATCATATCACTAACTTGTCATTTTTTTCATTTTAGGCTCATGGACTACATGAGCTGAGGTATCTGGCTTACAGTACTCATAAAGATCTGTCATAGTGGTTATCAACGCCTCAAGGGGTGCAGGCTTTGATGCAAAGGTTTATTAGCATCCCGATTGATGCTCTGAATGTTGCCTCAATGGGGACGAGGTTGACATTTGCTCCAGATTATACACCACCGATAGATTATGTGGCACCGCTTGATTTGCCCATTCAACGTCGCCAACATGATGGTAATTGATGAGATAGAGGCCATGTGACACACCAACTAGTTGATGACGATCACATTGATGATCCACCGGCACACTCACATAGTCACATTTTACCTAGCCCATATTTTCCATCGATGGATTTTCTGGCCCATCTGTGGCCGCGCCAGAGGCTCTATATCACTCATCTACGGATATACACAACTTATACTATCCGAATATGGATATATCAAGACCGTCTACATTTCCGTCTGATGCTCCATATCACCCGTCTATGGATATGCCCATCTCATATAACCCGTCGTCCAATATGGTCACTCCATCAGGAAGACTGGATGGTTTCATATCATTTAGCAATTCCTCCCAACTTTGGAGCCAAGAGGGTTTGGCGAACCTCCTTTTTTAAAGTTCCTCGGACTGGCACCTCATCAACGCCTCCAATTATTCTCTTAATGATGGAAGGAGGCTCAGTTTTAATGATGCATTAGCACCTACGCTAGATGTCCCAGATTAGAGCCATATGTTCTTTTTAGTTTCAAATTATTTTAAGTGTTATAATTTAAGTCTTGTATTAAAAAGTAAGTTTTATTTTTTATGATCCTTACATGATGCGGTAGGATGCATGTGGAGGTTCCCCAACGTAGATCTCAAAGGGATCGTCAGCCAACAAAATGTGGCACGAGTGGGAAGAAAGGATGCACGCATATGGATGCATGAGGAGCTTCCCCAACTTAATTTGGGAATTTATTCTGTATATCATACTGTTTAGATTGCTATATCAAATATTATGTTTTAATTTGCATAACGAATTAGTTTTTAATTTACATAAGACAAATAGTTTATTTGGTTATTTAAATCGCACGTGTGAGTTAAATTGCTTCGCACTCCATATTTTCTATAAATACGTGCAACAAAATGTGCAACAAATATTATGTTTTAATTTGCATAATGCACTAATTTTTAATTTACATAAACCAAATAGTTTGTTTGATTATTTAAATCGCATGTGTGAGTTAAATCATTCCGCACTCTATATTTTTCTATAAATATGTGCAACAAAATGTGCAACAAATATTATATTTTAATTTGAATAATGCATTAATTTTTAATTTACATGGCGGTAACAGGCAATCCACGGGGTTTCTTCAATAAATCGGTGTAAGACTCAGAGACATTTGTCGTCATAGCCCCCACCTACGACTACCGTCCTTATACATTGTCCATTTTTCCTTCGGAAGATTGCTTAACCATATATGCGCTGGAGGTGACAGTTTTGATTTGTTTCATCCTCTTTTTTATTTCTTCTTCTGGTGCTCTCTTGTCGTCAACCACATTAGGTTCTCAAGATCGGAGTTAATAAACTTTTTGTTATAGTTGCTTTTTAAATGTCGAACACAAAATCTATGATGTATGGTGGGTGGTTGTAACAATTCATATGTTTGAATACATTGCAAGATGCCTTGATGACAGTAAGAAATTAGTCCAATTCCTTGTCTATCACAAACAACATGTCTTTACTTTAAACTAAGAAACCATGTCTACGACTCAAAGCTGTCACATGTAACTATAGCATATGCAAGTGGAAAAATATTATCATTTGCATCAATTCCAAGAGCAATCAACAATTTCGTCTATTGAGATGACGGGTCTGTAACTTTTGAATCCATCGATTCTTGGTTTAAAGGCCCAGAAAAGATACTTAAGAATGTGTTCGCCTTGCATTGTAGCTGACTCGTGCGTCCACTCAACAACAGTGTCTGGATTGAAATGTTGTAGGGCAGCCATGTATTGAGGCAACGCCCTGAAAGAACCTTCAAAATCACCATAAACCATCTCAAAGCTTTCTTACGCCCTTTTTGTGATTTTCTATAACTAGGAGTATAATTGTGGATCCCTTTTATAACTTCCTGAACGGCCTTAATACTGATTGTGCGTTAATCATAAAAGTTGATATCAACGCAGTAGCGATCATGTTGCTATTCAAATTGAAATGATCTTCAGTATAATCATCCATCTTAGATGAGTGTGGCTCAACCACTTTACCCTCTTTCCGCATGCCACCTGCAATCACCGTAAAACGGATCATCCAAATATAACCTAACTCATGTCACTTGCAAATAACCTTCCAAAATGTACCTTTTGGCTTGATCCATTTTTAAATTCTTGTGGGCTTTATTGTAGAGTTTAGTTGCATCTTTCATTTGCTTCGTATTGTTAAAATAACATACCTAATTGAATGTACAAGGAAAAATATCAACTTCTAATGACACCAATTAAAATTAAAAATTAAAAAATTATATATTATTAAAAAAATTATTTGCACCAAACTAACTTGATTTGATAATTTTAGGATTTCCGAAATTCCAAAGTGCAGCCCGAATAGGTTTGTTATCTCTCATGCATGCAAAATCTTCGGGTCCTTCTTCTTCTGTATTATCTAAATATGAAATCGCATTTGAATGATAATTAACACTAAGATCATCGGGGGCGCAACGTCTTCATCAAAATCGTTATCATCAACAGACGAGTGATAATCATCCGCCCCTTCATGATCTAATGGACTATCGTTATTCGACTCATTTACTCGATCATTAGCTAAAGCATTGTTGTTCACAATTTGTGTGAGCTAAGTTAATGTGGGGTTATCTTTAAAATCACCACTGTCTAATTCATTTAGACCTAGATGTGAAGTGTGTCGGACATTATAGTCCAAATTTTGCAAATTCATAGTAGCATTACTCGGTCCCCTGTCTTACAATTCTGCTCACTCCAATCAAAGTTATGATAGTGCATTGAAGTCGCACCATCATACTGTGTATCAAAATTAGCCATATCGTTCTGACTGATTACCAACTCCTACATTATTTGTTGTTGAACTACACCACTTGAAACACAAATATTCAAACTTGGGAGATATGTGGTACCTCCAAGATTGAACTCACTGTCAGTAAGTACTTCAACCTGGGTAGAGCGTTCAACATTTGTACACATATCAAGCGTTGCTATGATTATGTGATCTCAAAAATCTCCTGACTACGAATAAATAACGATAAATATTCATCGTCCTAATCGGGATCTCACCGTAAATTGGTAAACCATCAGTTATAAATGACATTGGACATCGTCCGGTGATAACTATTGAATATTCGAATCACTTATGAACAGTTTTACTCCTTAAGATGCGTTGCAGACGATCGTATTTGAGGGAAATTGAAAACATTTGCCCTACTTTAGGACGTCGGCTGTATCTAATCGAACTTGCTTCATACACAAATTCATCACCCCAAAATAAATAAACTTTGACATGAGTTTTCATCATTTTTTTATAAAATAGAGTAGAGAAAATATGAAAGATGAATATTATGAAACGGATAAGAGAAATTGAAAGATGAAAGATATAAAATGGACTAGAAAAAATTGAAAGATGAAGGATATAAAATGGATAAAGATAGGCGGAATTTAGTGACGGGATAAAAGTAAAATAGGTCGCAATTTGATTGACGAACTACAAAAAAAATTGATGTGACCAAACAATACTCGTCTGACATTTGAATCTGCAACTTTATTTTCTTTAAATCACGAGATCCGACTATTATTATTCATTGTAAGTCACAATATAAATGAAATGTAAAAAAAAAAAAATACAATGAAGTTGTAGTTCGTTGGACCCTAAACGAAGTGCAAAAAATATTTTAAAAATTGAATTTAATAGCAGTTCGCTGGTTGTTGGGTGAACTGCAAAAAGAATTTTAAAAAAAAATTAAATGCAATTCCTTCAGTGCTCAGCGAACTGTATTTAAATTATTATTTTTTTATTTTTGTCGAACGACTTTAAATGGAGCCGTCAAAAGAGTTGACAATTCGTTGATTTTCCAACGAACAACTCATTATGGTATGTAACTAAATTAACATGCCATTTTTGTCTTTAAGCTTCAAAAAGGTGTCATTTAGGCGCCGCTCAAAAATGCAGAGTGCATTTTTAATACATTTGACGTGAACTTTTACGACTACAAATTGTTAGGATTTTAGAAAATACTCCTGATTTTTTGAATTCATCTTCTTCCTCTCTAGCAAAGTTACTATACTCAAAGTTCTTTAAGAGTAACACTTGAGTTTCATTTGCTCATTTGTTAAGTTGATGTTGTATCTTGAGAGACTATTGCCCAACACCGTAAAAGGAGATATATGGGGCAATCAGGTCCTAAAGACAGAGTATCATCACTCGACTCAGCAAATCACACAAGTAGTTTGTTAAGTTTTTTATTTCCAATTTATTGTAATATTTAGTGTTAAACAGAGCAATATACCTGTGATATACACCCAATATACAACAGTGTATATCACAGGCAAAGAAGTGGACTGGACTGGCCCAGCAATGGGCTCTCGGCAGTGGCCCAGCAATGGGCTCTCGGCAGTGTCCCAGCAATGGCCCATTCTCGGACAGATTGAGGACAATACAATCTTGTATATATGGTATATATATTTGTAGTGTAAAGGTTACCTTAATTAGTGTTATACACTTACCATAATTGTATAGTTAGAATTATGGTAGAATAAGGTTTTAGAAATAGAATAGAAATAGGATTCTTCTATTATGGAAATATATAGCTTGTATATATAGCCTTTCAATTAATGAAAATAATCAAGGGGATTATTTCTTTCGTGGTATCAAGAGACTAGGTCTAAACAAAAGTTTTTTCTCTCCTAACTTTTGCCTCTCTCGGCCGAGACACCCTCCCCCCCTCTTTGGTTTCTCTCCCAAAGTTCGTCTTCCGCTCTCAAACACCTCTCTTAAATTTCCCCTCCTTCTTTGTTCTTTCAATATGTCTAAGAACAATTATCACCCTGCCCTCATTGTTTCTAACGTCAAGAACAGTATCCCTATTGTCCTTGAGATGGAAAATGTCTAATATGCGACGTGGGCGGAGTTGTTTAAAATTCACGCTATCTCCCTTCAAGTTCTTCATCACATCATTCCTCCTGCTAGACCCCTTCATGCGGAGGATCCTGAGTTATGGATTACACTTGATTCTACCGTTATCCGGTGGATCTACGCCATTATTTCGGTTGACCTTCTACAGACGATTATTGAGCCGGATACCACGGCTATGGCTGCCTGGAATAGATTGCGTGACATATTCCAAGACAACCAACATTCACGTGTCGTCACACTCGAGCAGGAATCCTCTCTAATTCGAATGGACGAATTTCCGAACGTTTATGCATATTGCAAGAAACTAAAGGAGTTGGCGGATCAACTCCGGAATGTTGGCGCACCGATAACTAATAATCGTCTAGTTCTACAGTTGGTTGCCGGTCTTTCGGGGGCCTATAATGGTGTTGGAACTCTCCTTCGCCAAAGCAACCCTCTTCTTGACTTCTATCAAGCCAGCTTCATGCTTACTTTGGAAGAAGGCGGTTTGGCTAAAAAGGCGGCTATCGGAGCAAGCCCCGTCGTCATGGTGGCGTCCTCTCCTAGTTCTTCGGGTTTTGTTAATAATTCGGGCCAAAATCATAATCATGGTGGCGGCAGGAATAATAACAAAAACCGCGGGGGCAAACGCGGCGGTTCCGTTGGTCAGCAAGCAGGCGGTGGGTCCCATCCAGGGAACAATGGCCCACCACCCCCTAGGCCCAGCAGTGGGGCCTATGGCAGTGGCGCTGGGGTAGTGGGCCGTGGGCCAGCAGCCCTTACAATCCAAAGAAATTCCGGCGGCCGGTGGGCCGGCCAACGCTCAAGCCCAACACCCGGCGGTGGCGGCCCCACGGCCAATGGCCCACAGCGACGGCGCCAGCGGCGGCAGCGGCGGCGCATGCGCCCCGGCCCTCCATCACAGACAGGAATTCTTGGGCCCCGACCTCTGCAAGCCTATCATGTAGCAGGCCCCACTCAAACCGATATTGAGGCCGCGATGCACACACTGGGGCTAACTCAACCGGACCCAAATTGGTATATAGACACTGGTGCCACTACTCACATGACTTTCGAATCAGGTACTCTCTTATCTTATTCCAATTTGAGCACCCCTCGGGGGATAATTGTTGGTAATGGCAGTTCTATTCCAATTCTAGGGTATGGTCAGAAAACGTTGTCTCCCCCCAATCCACCCCTTCTCTTGAAAAATACTTTACATGCTCCTAAATTGATTAAAAATTTAGTGTATGTCCGAAAGTTCACTACTGACAATTCTGTTTCCGTTGAATTTGATCCTTTTGGTTTCTCTGTGAAGGATTTCAAGACGGGGAGTCATCTCATGAGGTGTGATAGTAGGGGGGATCTGTATCCTATCATGCCCGGTTTCGACCATCGAGTCAAGCCTTGCCATCGCCTTTTGCGCCATCTCTCCTTCCATGTGGCATGCTCGTCTGGGTCATCCGGGATCTTCTATTTTATCAGTTTTAGATAAAAATAGCTTTATTTCTTGTAAGAGTACGAGTCGTACTCCACTTTGTCAGTCTTGTTCATTAGGGAAAATTGTTAAGTTGCCATTTGTAGACTCCAATTCTCATACTTCAATGCCATTTGATATTATTCATAGCGACTTATGGACGTCTCTTGTTCTTAGTTCATTGGGTCATCGATATTATGTTCTCTTTTTAGATGATTATTCTAGTTTTTTGTGGACGTTTCCAATTGCGAATAAATCACAAGTGTTTTCCGTCTTCATCAAATTTAGAGCGTTCATTCGTACTCAATTCGAAAGAGAAATAAAAAATATTCAATGTGATAATGGGAAAGAGTATGACAATAGGGAGTTTCGGGAATTCTGTGCTAATAATGGGATCAATTTTCATTTTTCGTGTCCTCATACATCTTCACAAAATGGGAAAGCCGAACGCAAAATTCGTTCCATAAATAACATTTTCCGAACTCTCTTAATTCATGCCTCCATACCTCCATATTTTTGGCATCATGCTCTACAAATGGCCACATATCTTCTTAACATAATTCCTTCTAAAGGTCTGACATATTCTTCCCCCCTCAAAATCCTATATAATAAGAACCCTTCTTATTCTCATCTTCAGATTTTTGGGTGCTTGTGTTATCCGTTATTCCCATCCACCACAATTAACAAACTTCAGGCTCGGTCTACCCCGTGTGTATTTTTGGGTTATCCGTCGAATCATCGTGGTTATAAATGTTTTGATTTATCCTCCAAGAAAATCATAATTAATCGTCATGTCATTTTTTATGAAACCCAATTTCCTTTTATGAAAGTTCATACTCCCAAGCCTAGGTCGTATAATTTTTTGGATGACCAAATATCCACGTATATTATTCAGAATTTTTCGGACATATCCCGTACCCAAAATCCTCCAATGGCCCACCGCCCGCCTGGACCCATGTACCGTGCACTTTGTTCCGATTCGGATCAATCCCGCAATTGGGCCGGTCCAACCCAATTCGGAACCGGTCCGGATGATGATTACAAGATTACCGATTTGGGCCGGCGGAGCCCCCGCCGCCGGCCCGATCCGTCCCGAGCCCGAAAATTCCCAAAATTCCCTCAATTCTTCCTCGAGTCATAGACCGGTCACTCGTAGTCAGCGGGGTATTTTTACAACTAAAAGACATTTTAATTTACATTCTGATGTCTCTAAATCCCCCTTGCCCCGCAATCCTGTGTCCGCCTTAAATGACCCTAATTGGAAAATTGCTATGACTGATGAATATAATCCTCTTATTGATAATAAGACGTGGGAGTTGGTGCCCCGTCCATATGGTATTAATGTTATCAGGTCTATGTGGATTTTTGCTCATAAGGAGAATTCAGATGGGTCATTTGCTCGACATAAGGCGCGACTTGTTGGTGATGGTAAGACTCAGCAGGTTGGGATAGATTGTGGTGAGACATTTAGTCAAGTGGTCAAACCGGCTACCATTCGCATTGTGCTTAGCTTGGCTCTTTCAAAGACTTGGTCAATTCATCAGTTGGATGTCCAGAATGCTTTCCTACATGGTGATCTCAAGGAAACAAATATATGCATCACCGTTGGGTTTCGGGGATCCAAACCGTCCTCATCATGTATGTTTGTTGAAGAAGTCTTTATATGGGCTTAAGCGGTCTCCAAGGGCCTGGTACACGAGGTTTGCGACTTTGTTTCAACTATTGGGTTCACTCACGCGGTCGATAATTCCTTGTTCATCTACCGCCGTGGTTCGTCATTGGCCTACATTCTCGTTGTATGTGGATGATATCATCTTGACCGCCTCTTCCGATGCCTTGCGCCGCCCATCTATCATGACCATGCTCGCTTACGAGTTTGCTATGAAAGACTTAGGGCGTTGAGTTATTTTGGGGATTGCCGTCAAGCGTCATTCGTGTGGCTTGTTTTTGTCTCAACGGAAGTATGTTCGAGATCATAGAAAGGGCGGGATGTCATCCCGTAAGTCCACTTCCACGCCGATTGATGCAAACCCCAAGTCGAGTGCCGCAGGCGGGTGCACCATACGAGGACCCGACCAGCTATCGCATCTTGTAGGGGCCTCCAAAGATCTTACCTTTACCGCACCGGATATTACGTATGCGGTTCAAAGCATGTGTGTTTATTCATGCATGATCCCAGAGTTGAGCACATGAATGCAATCAAACGCATCATTCGGTATATTCAAGGGACACTGGACTATGGGTTGCACTTGTATCCGTCATCTACATCCACACTTGTCTCTTACACGGATGCTGATTTGGGTGGTTGTCCCGACACCAGACGGTCGACTTCTGGCTACTGTATGTTCATTGGCAACAACTTGGTCTCCGGTCGGCAAAGCGTCAGGCAACTCTATCACACTCAAGTGCAGAGGCAGAATATCGAGGGGTAGCGAATGTGGTCTCCGAATCATGTTGGCTACGTAATTTTCTTTTGGAGCTTCATTGTCCCATTCAGAAGGCAACCTTGGTATATTGCGATAACATTAGTGCCATCTACCTTTCAGGTAACCCAGTTCAACACCAACGCACCAAGCATATCGAAATGGACATTCACTTTGTCCGTTAAAAGGTTGCAAAGGGTCACGTTCGCGTATGCCATGTTCCGTCTCGTTATCAAATTGCAGACATCTTTACAAAGAGTCTACCACCGGTTCTCTTTGAAGATTTTAGGGACAGTCTCAACGTTCGAAAACCGCCCGCTATGACTGCGGGTGTATATCACGAGCAAAGCGAATGGATCGGATCTGCCCAAAGAGGTGGGCTCTCGGCGATGGCCCGAAGATGGGCTCTCGGCGATGGGCCCATTCTCAGACAGATTGAGGACAATACAATCTTGTATATATGGTATATATTTGTAGTATATTGTAGTGTAAAGGTTACCTTAATTAGTGTTATACATTTACCATAATTGTATAGTTAGAATTATGGTAGAATAAGGTTTTAGAATAGAAATAGGATTCTCCTATTATGGAAATATGTAACTTGTATATATAGCCTTTCAATTAATGAAAATAATCAAGGGGATTATTTCTTTCATTTAGTTTATCATTTCTTACTATTGTAATAGTTACTTACTTTCCGTTCCCTGCAACAATTGTATCTCAACAATAAGATGTTCAAAGAAAAATAAGACTGGATTGAAATTTCATTAACGAAAATTTGAGAGCAGCAGTTTACATAGAATCCTTCATTAGCACCATGAGATTTAATTTATTTCTAAAATTAATATGCTTGAAATATTCTTAAATCTGATTCCAGTCAATTTGAAATAACGACGAAGGTAGCATGATTAGCAACCGCTTTGAAGGAAGAATTGTATTTGGTTATTCTTTATGTAAAGAAGAGAATCGAGCAATTTATATGCAATTTATAAAGAAAATGCAATTGAAAACAAAGTTTGGAACATTTTTCTAAATATGAAATCTAACTTTAAGTTGGATTTGAAAATTTTATAACCAATTTTGAAATAAAGTGAATTTTTTTTTTTTTAAAACAGAGCAGTTCTCATGGCCAAATTGGCTGGTAGATTAGTAACAGACTAACTGCCACATTTGAGTAAGTCAACAAATTATACTTTCTACTTTTCAAAAATATTGTTTTAGTTTGACTTGGCAAAAAGTCTAAGAAATAAATGAACACTTTTAAAATATATAGTCAAAATAAGCCTTAAATATTGTGTCGCTAAAAATATCTCCTAAAGTTAAATTGTTTATAAATATAAAAATTTATCAATCTTTTTGAATCAACTAATAAAAAAGTAAAACAATCTTTTTGATACCGAATAAGTTCCTTTCACTCTGCCATAAAGATCAAAACACCAAGCAACAAATGAAGCATTACAAAATTGGCGTGACATTTATCCTTAATTACTTCAGTGTACTGCAAATCATACACAATGTACATCAAAATTACCCTTCTAAATAGATTGTAACTGCTGGATATGAGATGCCTTAAAGTAGGTCCTGCATATCATTTCAAACATGAGCTACAACACCAAAGGTAATTTGGCAGCAGCTAAATCAAGTTCACCTTTTAATTTATAAGGAAATACAAAGTACGTTTTTAATATTTGATTTGACACGAACTTCTACCACTACAAATTGTTAGGATTTTACCCAATTTATAAAGTTTTCATATTCATATGCAATTAAAACTTCCTTACTTTCATATATACTATTCCCTTTGTCCCAATTTTTTTTTAATCTATCCTAAAAAGAAATCACATTTTTATATTTAAAAATAATTTAAATTTATAAATATATATATTTATAAAATAGTTATTTTAGATCACATCCTATTTTTCTTAAATCTCATGTCAAATCAAATTACATATACACTGCTATGCCCTATATGATCGCAAGGAAAGACATCTACACTGCTATGATCTATATAATAAAATTATACCGACCCAGCAACTATTGAAAACGCTAAGATTTATTTATATCTGAACAAGCCCCGTTGACAAGACCAATAGTCCGTCAAAACATAATTTGTGGTTCAATCTTCAATTATTTTTACAAATTCACATATCAAAAGTAATAAGATGTTCAGAAAAAATGTAAGCTGGATTGAAATTACATTAACGAAAATTGAGAGTACTAATAAACCAGCAGTTTACATGGAATCCTTCATTAGCACCATGAGATTTACACCACTAACGGTCTAAAGTTAACTAAACACACAAACAAGTAGATAATAAGAAAACGCTAGAGTAAATTCTCATCTTAAGCCCTCTCTCCACGAATCCTCCTAGCAAGCTGAATATCTTTAGGCATAATGGTAACCCTCTTAGCGTGAATAGCGCAGAGGTTAGTATCCTCAAAGAGCCCAACAAGATACGCCTCAGAAGCCTCTTGAAGAGCAGCCACGGCACTGCTTTGGAACCTCAGATCTGTCTTGAAATCCTGTGCTATTTCCCTCACCAACCTCTGGAATGGAAGCTTTCTTATCAACAGCTCCGTAGATTTCTGATATTTCCTGATTTCTCTTAAAGCCACTGTTCCAGGACGGAAACGGTGGGGCTTCTTCACTCCGCCGGTCGCTGGGGCAGATTTCCTAGCAGCTTTGGTTGCTAATTGCTTCCTTGGTGCCTTTCCACCAGTGGATTTACGAGCAGTTTGCTTCGTACGAGCCATTTGATTATGAAACACAAGAAAAAGAGATACGATAAAGGTGTATATTGGATTTGAAATTTTCTGATGAAAGTGGAGTATGTAGGGGGATTTATTTATATGAGAAAGGGATGAGCGGGAGTTGAAAGAAAATTAGGTTGTTTGAATTTTGGGCCTATGAGGTGAACGACAACCGTTGATTAAAGGAGTTGTGTTTTGACGGTGCAGATGATATGATTGATGAGTGCTTGGATAGTGATCCCTGTGATGTTTAAGTGAAAAATGAGTGTTGGCCATGTGGACGCTCGGATTTGGCTGCTTTGTGAATATTGTATAATGCCCAAGTTCTGTTTGGGATGTAGCCTTTGCTTGTGAGTTGTGAGATTGTACACAAAATTTAAATTTGACCTTTTGAAAGAAGAAAAAAAACAAGTTGATTCGTAGTTTAAAATTTAAATTTAAAAGGGAAATTCTAGTAAAGTAATTCAAATATTAAACTTATACTCATAAATAAATTTTCACAAGGCCAAATACATAGACACTCTCTCTAGCTTGTACCCAATTTTCATTTTGCCACTTCATCTCAATCATGTTTCATTTTAACTCTCCAACTCCATTCCATATATATCTTTTAAACACAAAAAAACTGAATTGTTATATTGGTGAGATTACTTACCTGATAGTAAGATAGGTTAATGGTCGTATCCATCTCTATTCTATGACAACTTCAAACTCCTCCTCTTTTTAGTTCCTTTATTTATTTGGTTTTTTTCTTTTATATAGTTAATAATGATTTAACAGTTTGTGACCTGAAGCTCCAACAGGTAATCATTAAGTGGTGGACAGTTGAAGCACCTCCCAAGCTAAAGGATATATACACAACAATACCACGAATTACAAATGTCTGAAAAAGTTATATTGTTATTTCACGAGGCAATCCACATTGATGTAATGAAAGTGAATGACCCACGACAATGACAGAACGTCATGAATAATCGACTCATTTGCCAAGTAGAATCTCACAAAATCTTTCCTCTTTGCCTCGGAAAAAAGAGGGATTCTAGTGGTAAGATATCTAATGAAAACCATCGCTGAAATTGAGATTTTATTCAAAGAGAAAGATCTCAAATATCTGAAAACGGAGATACCCGCATTAATAGCAGGTATGATTCTAGAATTCAATAGGTTGGAAAATAAGAAGATTTGTCCATCAGTAATGGAAATTACATGTTGGATATGTAAAGCAGTACGGGAAGTAAATAAATATTACAAGTGTTCGAAAGGATAAACAAATAGCCAATATTCAGAACTGCCGCAAGTTTGTTGAGTCTTGAATCTTGATAACCTGAAATCAAGAAACACTAAATCTGGATTGTTACAACTGTGGCTGAGTCGAGAGATGGCTCTCTGTATTTAAGACAAGATTGCCTCGTATATATGCTTTTACGTTAACGGGAAATAGTCTCCCAAGATAAAACAACAATCAATCAATACTACAAAGCAAATAGGTTGATTCTGACGAAGAAAACAAACACGAAACGACTTGCTGAAGAATGAAAAATGAAGGAAGAGTTTTCTGTTTTTGTCCACTGTTTCTGCTCACATTTTGGACAGAATTTGTTTCTCTCTGTGTGTATATCGTAGTCTCAACAATTGAGCCAAAAGGCTTCAATATATAGCATAAGGGGAGGGACTTCTCAACTGCCAAGTAATGGTTGTTTATGGCTATTATTAGTGAGGGAGTTAATCAGCCAAGTAATGACTGATTTAATGTGCAACATAAATGAGCTTTTAGGGAGGAGATTAAGTGCAGATTAATGGAGTTTTAACGTTCCAAAAACCAACCCAAACGGTAGGCAGAAACTTTCTGCCTTCCGTTGTTCCCAATTTCATCTTTTCAGTAATTTCAGGGACCAAACTGTAAATATTAAATAATTTGGGGGTCTATTAGAAGAAGCCTGTGTCCCGTGACCCGAGCCCGGACGGGACGGGACGGGTGGTGGCGCGCGTGTGGACTTAGACTTGAACCCAAGCACATCTAGGTCCTCCCTCCTTCAAACACATGGGTTACCCCTTAGGGTTCCAAACCCTTAGCCAATTTTGAGACTTATAAAGAGAACAATTCTTCATTTTCCCACCGATGTGGTAGATTTGTCCCACACCATATTTTTATGCTTCAAACACATTACTTCGTGGACCAATATCTCTTTCATTTCTCAACGAAATTTGACGATTCTTGGCCCTACGTTTATCTACTCACTTAGTAGATTATGCACGTGTGAAGAGATAAAGCTTCGAACATGCGGAACCCTAGTGTTTAAGTCATTAAATATGGGTGGACGCACCTCCCCACCAAAGACAAATTTCCAACATTACATTAGTAGGAATATAAGCCGAAATATCTCCCGATTGAGTTTCAACTATTGGTAAGGCGATCATACTTCCTATCTAGTCCTTGTTTCGAGTATATCCGGAGAAAGAGATTACTTGTCTAGAACTTCAAGTCGATTTAAAAATTCCTTATTTAGATTATTACTTTTTTTGTTGGTAGAAACCCACTGATTGTCCAGTTCATTATGGGGTTTTTTTGGAGTGACAATAAGGGTAACCTTCCTTTTATTATTTTCTAAAAAATTGATAAACTTGGCGGATATGTAAAAGATATTCTTTGTTTTCATCACTTTTAGATGTGTCAAAAAAATATTGTGACTTTTCAGTTCTTAGCGATCAGTATTTGGGAAATTTGGAAGATAAGAAACTCAATTAAGCATGGAGGAAACACAACATTCAACAGGATGATATATAAGTGCAGCTAACAGTACATTAGTTAATCAAGGTGAAACATCCTTGGTTAACCAACATTCTACCAGACTGGCCCTCTGTAATACATTTCCTAAGTTGTTATAAGCCTACTTTACACTACTGTTTTGTAGAGTGGAATTTTTCAGATTCAGGTACATTAAAAATGTAGCACAGATGGGACTAGTCAGGGCAATCCTGGGAACAGTTCTTATGGCTTTTGTGTCAAAGATAATAGAGGAGACCTGATTTTCGCACAAGATCAACAGTTGGGAACAACTAATACGATTGCAGAAGCCATAGCAATATAGGAAGCAGAGAAATGGTGTGCTCAACAACAGGTTCAACATGTTACGATAGAAACAGACTCACTGGTTCTCAAGAATATACTACAGAATGTATGGAAAATTCCTTGTGAACTAGTGGATATTGTAAAAGAGGTTAAGCATATTATACAAGAATTACACATGTATGTTTTACATATTTATAGAGAGGGCAATAAAATGGTTGATTACTTGACAAATTTTGCATTTACAGAGACTAGTTGCTACAGTTTTACCATTTTCAGTATCTTCCACCATCACGGAGGAGAATTTTGAACATTAACAAAGCTCAGATTTCTGAAATTAGAATTAGAATGAGAAGAAATTAACAATAAGCAGTTGAAGATGGAGCTGAATCTTGTTCTTTTTTTGTTTTCTTTACAGAAGCTTGTGTTGTTTAGTACCTCATTCGTCTCAATTTATGTAGCATCATTTGATTTGACACGGAATTTAATAAAGAAAGGAATATTTTTGAAATGTGTGGTCCAAAACAAGTCTTATATAAATGTGTGACTGTAAATCTGTTGGAAATTTGCCTTTGGCGGGAGTTGCGACCGGCCAACTTTAATGGCTTAAACACTAGTGTTACGTATGTTGGAGAATCCGGTTCTTCACACATGCATGATCTACTAAGAACGTAGATAACCGTAGGGCCAAGAATCGTCAAATTTCATTGAGAAATGAAAGAGATATTGGTCCACGAAGTGAGGTGTTTGAAGCATGGAAAAGTGTGGTATTGTGTTCAATTCTCCCTCATCGGTGGAGGAAGAAAGAATTGTTGTGTATATAAGACTCAAAATTGGTTTGGGGTTTGGGACCCCAAGGGGTATCCCATGTGTTTAAAGGAGGGAGGACCTAGATGTGCTTCGGTTCGAGGAAAGCCCACACGCGCGCCGCTGCCGCCCGCCCGTCCGGTCTGGTTCCGAGTTCTCGGGTTCTCGGGTTCTCGGGTTCTCGGGTTCTCGGTCGCCGGTCGCCGGTAGTGGGACGTGGGAAGTTTGATCCCAGAAGTTTCCAGAAAGTCAGAATTTGAGCAGACAGAACAGAAACGTCACATCACTCAATTCAGCCATTTATTTTGGCTGAATTACTCCTTCTATAATGGCCAATCCGTTGGTCTTTCTCACCATTTATTTTGGTGACATTACTACCTCCATAATGGCCATTACTTGGCCGGTAATGGCACTTATGGAGGCAGTTTTGCTGCTCCTCCCTCACCTATATAAACAACCCCTTGCACCATTGTTGAGGTACACAAAAACTACACGAAAATATACAAGCAAAAACAGTTCTTCCTACAACTTCCAAGCATCATTTCATTACTCAATATTCTTCACGGTAGCATTTGAGTTTCCTTTGCTCAATTGTTCCATTGTTGTTTTATCTTGGGAGACGAATTGTCCAGGACATATAAAGGATACATACGGGGCAATATTGTCTTAAAGACAGAGTGCCACACTCGACTCAGCAAAAACCAACCAGTTTCCAGTTTTTCTTTCTACAACAGAATTATAATTTCAGTTTTGTTGTTGTATTGTAATTTTCAGTTCTTGTATTACTTGGCAGTTATTTGTAATTCCCGTTTCCTGCACCTTTGTAACCAACAAAATCATCTCATAAAGTTAAATTATTTATAAATATAGAAATGTGACATTCTTTTTGGGACAGACTAAAAAGGACATGTTGCTACATAAATAGGGACAGAGCAGAGGCGGAGCCAGAATTTGAGGTTTTGGGGTTCGAAATTTTAAGACAAGACAACGACCTCAAGCTAATGTATAACAACCGTCAAACTAGAGAACAAGTAGATATTTAATATATTTTAAAAAAGAAACGGAGAGCGGAGTGGAACATTCCTTTTACGTGTTTTAATTTTCTATCTTATGTTTTTAAAAATAAATTTTTTTTAAAAAATCTGCATATACAGCAGAAAGGGCAAAAACGTACAGCAAAGAGAATAAATGATTATGGCTGATACAAGTTATGTACTTATGTATCCTTAGCAAAAAAGATATGACGTTGAAAGCTAGGTTCAAACCCACATCTCCCCCACATAAAGACTTTTTCGCCTTCTTCCTTACCACTGGACCATCAGCTTAATTTGATAAGAGGGATCACACTTAAATATTTATATGGATTTATTAGATTTTTTAATACAAATATAAGACTACGCAAAAGCTATTGGGTTCGTCCAAACCCCCAAGTTACACTATAGCTCCGCCCCTGGGACGGAGGGAGTATTACTTATAGTAGTCTTCTGCCAAAATGTAAAGCTGCGTGACTGATATTTCAATTGCGATTAGGGCAAAACATAGCATAGATAGGTTTCTTTTATGCATTTGGATACTATTTCTTTATTTGTTCTTTCCCACTTATCAATAAAAGCCCCTTTTTAAAAAAAATTAGTTAATAATGATTTTTCTTATACAAAAAATATAGAAACAAATTGAATCTCTTCATTCCCTAATAATTGTGAAGTAGTTACTCATGTGAAAGTTCTTGATTAAGAATTATAAAGCCTGCTACTTTCTTTCAAAGAAAAAAATCAGAAGATAAAATACTAAACTTGATTTTGGTGGAGTAGGAAAACAACCACAGGAGTCCATAATAAGCATATTAATGTTTTGTTTTCGTGATACTACATAGAACACAGGCTGGTCTGACACAACTTAAATTAGTTCATTCATAAAGATTATAGAAAATATTACTTAAGTAATTAATTGAGTAAAAAAAATAGTTGATTTTAAAGTCCTAAAAATTAGAAAAAGTAATATGGAAGGAATAATAGTTTTGTTACATAGTTTAAATAAGGAAAGAAATTTATAAGGTAACATTTTAATTGATTTTAAAGTGTTAAATGTTAGGACTTCCTATATATTTCAAATTAGGTAAGATTTAGTAAGAAAAGTTGTATTTGATTCAAATTTCTAAATATTAAAAAATATCAAATGACAATTTCGTCAAATGTAAAATCTTTTATTAAAAGGTAAAGAAGTCTATCAATATTTTGCGTAAGGGGTGCGTGCTTCTATAAACTAATTTACATTAAGGTATACAAAAACAAAATGACATATTGTACCAAGATATAAAAAATAAAATGATAATTGTTTGATCGATTTGAAGAAACATTCCTTTGTTCAACTTCAAACTAAATATCAGAGTAAAGTTTTGGTACAGTGACCAACATTAATGTGAATATGTGATTATTCAATTGATTTCATTATTTTAATAATCAGTTAATCTATGAAGCCAAACAGTCGTACCACTTGTATAAACTAGAAAACAAAATATAACAAAGATATTCGAATGTTTCTTCTTTACTTAGGTACAAGGAAAATTCTGTTACCGTTGCTCAATTGAAAGATTTACAAAGAAATGAATTAGTTAAAATAATGAGTTAATTACACTAAACACTCTTGACAATGACTTAGTTAGGGGTAGATTATTTGTGTTTTATAATCAAACACTTACACCCCTATATTACACTTGCAACAATAACCACCACCACTACAACAACATACCTAGTGTAATCTCACAGGTGTGATCTGAGAAGGGTAGAATGGACACAAATCTTACCCCTACCTTGTGGAGGTAAAAAAAAATGTTTTCTAAAGACCATCAACTCAAGTAACTCATCTCAAAACAGTTTTAAAAGATAAAATATAGAAGTATAGCAGATATATCAAATAATAAAGAAATCATTAAATAGACTTCACAAACAATGGAACAATAACAACAAAAAAATGTGAGAACCGAAGCACAAAAATAACATGTAGTAACAGAAATTGAAGGAAAAGAAACTGTGAGACTAGTATTAATGCTATTGGTATGCAAGGAGACAACACTCAATTACCTACTAACCTTCTATGATAATACTTGACAACCATATCCTCATATCCAAGGTTATGTCCTCGGCAAGCTGACGATATATCATGTTCTGTCTAATCACCTCTCATCAATACTTCTTCGGCCGAACTCTACCTCTCCTTAAATCCACCACTGTCAACCTCTCACACCACCTCACTGGGGCATTTGCGCATCTCCATTCACATGTCCGAACCATCTTAACATTGCTTCCCTCATCTTGTCCACTACGGAGCATAATCCCCACCTTATTCCCGATTTCTTCATTCCTAATCTTATTTCTCCTAGTATGCCTATACAGCCACCGCATCATCCTCATTTACGTAACTCTCATCTTCTGAACATGAGTCATTAACTGGCGAACACTCCGCCCCATACAACATAAAAGGCCTAACCACCACTCTGTATAACTTGCCTTTAAGTTTTGGAGGTACATTATTATTGCATAAGACTCTTCAAGCGAGCCTTCATTTTATCTACCCTGCACCAGTACGATATATAACATCATCGTCGATCTTCCATTACCTTGGATTCAAGACCAACCCCATGTGTTACATCACTGAATTTGTACTCCAATTATTCAGTTTTAATCATGCTCAACATGAACCGTTTAGACTCTAGGGTTTGTCTCCGTACCTCTATTCTAGCGTTAACTCTGGCATGATTCTCACCAATCAGAACTATGTCATTCACAAATAATATACATCATGACACCTCTCTTTGGATATGACTATTCATGTCACGACCCAAACTGGAGGGTCATGACGGGTACTCGGACCTTACTTGCCGAGTACCACTAATCATATATTTAGCATATACCCATAATTTCTCATGGCCCATGAGACCGCCATGAGATACCCTACTGGCATATGAAAATAGTAAACTGGAAAAGAGATATGTAAAATCCTGCAACCAGAAGGACCCAACCCATGCATATGTACATACTAAGGCCGACAAGGCCATACATGACTACTACACACAGGACATCTGTCTACAAGTCTCTAAAGAGTACGTGACATCATAAGGTCGGGACAAGGCCCCGCCATACCCAACGCATAACCAAAATATCGTACCACGACTAGATTACAACTCTGGAACAAATAGAGTGCTCCAATATCAGCTGGACCAGCATCCTACTAGTGCAGACCGTCGCCCTGTCTACCTGAGCCTGTGAGCATGAAATGCAGCGTCCCCCAACAAAAGGTATGTCAGTACGAATGATGTACCGAGTATGTCAGGCATGAACAATAGCATAATAGAGACCTGAAAGTAACATAAGACAAGAAACAACCAACCAGTAGAGAATGCCGCTGAGGGCCATAATATGCCTAAGTACCATGTCTGTGCAGAATGCCTCTGAGGGCCACAATAAGCCTAAATGCCATGCATAATACGGTCATACATATACATATGCGTATATCACTCCATCAAGCCTCTGTGGGCATCCCATCATATCATATCGGCCTCTGTGGGCATAATTATCACCGTGTATATGTGTATCAGTTGTAGGTGGTGTGCATATATAACGCCGTATCCCTTTTCCAATTCCCCATACATATATAATACATACATATAGTAGAGTATATAACTCATTTGAGGTCAAGGTAAGTTCATGAATAAAATGCATTAATGATATGATAATAAGACACTATAAATTTGTCGGAGTGATGTAATGTCGCTTCACCTCCGATTAACATTATGAGTACTAGCATATTTCCCATATATCTCAATAGGGATTTAGGAACGTATTTAGACATGCTTTGATAATAGGATTGAATAACATGAACAACCTTAACTACTAAGAGTAGAATCATTTATGAGACAATATTACGTTCACGTTTCGTACTTAGAACATGCCAAAAGAAAGAAGAATTTCCCTTAATATACCTTAGCCATTTTGTGTCCACAATACAACTAAAGCAGCCCGTAATGGACCCCCTCTTATTTTCCAAGAAACCCTCTTCTTCCACCTTACCTCACTTCAAAAAAAATCTCCAATTGTTATCATCCGGAGGAAACCAACGTCGGCATGACCTCTATTTCATTCTTCGTATTTTTCTTCCATAGTAGAACTTCCTATTTCTATGAAGAGAAAATATATCGTTTCCCACAAATGAACACGTTGCTTTCAAGAATAAATTCACGTTGCTGCCAACACTAATTCGTTGTGTAACTATAATTTTCCAAGAGAGAGGATATTCCATAATCCCTCTAATGCTTGTCGAAAAAAATGGCTTGTTGTCCATTTCTTCTTTTGAAATTTCTAAGAGAAGTGACAATTCAAAAAAAACCTCTCTTACTAATTTTATGGGGTCCACTTATATAGATCATCCTTCCATACTTTCTTTCAACATAAAAGTGCCAGCATATGTAGTATATGCATAGTCATAATATGCTATCTTCCATTTTTGACACGTGGAAATCTTTTTGTGCCACTTATCATCTACTCCATATGAACTTAAATAATACTCATCTTTTAACATACTTCATACACTCATTATCATGATCATGTAATGTAGCACTAGTCCATAGCCTCTTTTGACATACACAACTATTATTATTAATCTCCATTGTCACACTTATTAAGTCTTAAATTATTTCAGGATCACATCATTTTCTATACTAAACTCTTCATTTGCGTATGTGAATATGACATAAATCCTTCAACGCTCGGGTCTATTTACATACGTCTAGCGATTCAAACATGGCCCGAAAGCACAAGGTGTTACATCTTTTCCCCCTTAGAAACTTTCGTCCTCGAATGTTGAAGTGACATATCTAATCCTTGTCACGTAGCCCGGAAACACAACCACCGCTTCACGAGGCCATATAATATAACATATATCATTATATCAAACCTCACATGATTATCAAGCATTAATCATAATAATCTGAAATAGAACTCACTTTCTGCTTCTCTCGGTACCTCGGTGTTGGTCTGAAATAAGTAAGGATATTTGTGATTCATCCCCTCTTCCGCCTGCCGTGTCATTTATTCTACAATTTTATTCCGCCATAGAACTTTCACGGATGCTATTTCTTTAGTCCGCAACTTCCAGACTTGTCGATCTAAGATAGCAATAGGAACCTCTGTAACATTCACATCGTCAATCGGTAAAATTCGGGAAGGATCCCCAACACACGCTCTTAACATAGAAACATGGAAAACCGAATGAACAAACTCTAACTCTGGAAGCAAGTCCAATTCGTAAGCCACTTGGCCTATTCGTTGAATTATGCGATATGGCCCAATGTACCTTGGATTGAGCTGTCCCTTTCTCCCAATTTCATTACACCCTGTATAGGAGAGATCTTCAAAAAGACACAATCATTCACTTGGAACACTAAGTCCAGCCACCGCACATCTAAATACGACTTCTGATGACTCTGAGCGATTAACAACCATTCTTGGATAAGCTTTACATTTTCTATGGCTTGGTGCACTAGGTCAGGCCCAAATAATTCTGTTTCACCTACTTCAAACCATCTGATAGGAGATCGATGTTTATGTCTGTACAAAGCCTCGTATGAAGCCATTTTAATGCTAGCATGATAATTGTTATTGTACGCAAAATCAATAAGGGGTAAATGATCATCCGAACTTCCCTTAAAGTCCAATACGCAAGCTCGTAGCATGTCCTCGAGCGTTTGAATCATATGCTCAGCTTGCCCGTCTATCTGAGGGTAGAAAGTTATGCTAAGATTCACTTGAGTGCCCAAACCTATTTTTTTTAAAATGCTCTCCAGAAATTAGCTGTGAACTGCGCACCTCGGTCAGATATAATAGAAATAGGCATTCCATGAAGGCGAACAATATCCTTAACGTACAACTTTGCGTAGTCCTCGGCTGTGTAAGTAGTTTTGACCGCCCGGAAATGAGCTAATTTGGTCAGTCTATTAACAATCACCCAAATAGAATCAAATTTATGATAAGGGTTAGGTTAACCCTTAATGAAATCCATATTAATTATTTTCCATTTCCATATTAGAATTTCAATGTTCTGGGTCAAGCCACCGGGCTTTTGGTGCTCTATTTTTTTTACTTGTTGACAATTAGGACACTAAGCTACAAACTCCGCAATGTTCCTCTTCATGTCATTCCAATAATACATACCTTTGATATCATGATACATCTTTGTAGATCCAGGGTGAATGGAATATCGTGAGCAGCGGACCTCCCATTATGCTCGAAGGTTGCGGTTCTCTTTTGTTAGATATCCTTTCTAATCTTCCCTAAAAATGGGATATTTATCATGACATTCCTTTTCTTCCAGTATGAGGGATGACCCTATTGTATTACGAGTCCTAGGGCTATCACTGTCTGAATCCTCCAATCGGACTCCCACTAGCTAACTGATGCATTCCCTCAGATCAACTTCTCTCCTTAGTCCTCACATTAGTCAAGCCGCTTGTGGGTGAATGATTCTATTGTCAACTTAGCTTTTTTTTTTTTTACTAACTGGTGTGTTGAAAACTCTTATATTTGTAGTAACTCAATCATGAACACTTTATGGACAATTTCATCGAATCTGAAGTGCGCGTATCATCACAGTTAACTCTTATTCATGATCTGAAAGGAATCTCATTTTTTCGTACTTTCTCACTACTTGTAATTATAAACAACTTCCTCTATTTACTTATTTTGACATTTGTTCACTCATTTTCTTACTTGTCGTACTCTTCTTAGTTCTAAAATATTCTGGTATACATACGTAATCTTAAACATTGCTTATGATTCCAATCCTTGGCGTTACTACCCCTTAAATGATGAGTTGTTAACTTATTCCCTCATGCAGTACATGGAAGATTCTGAAGAATTTGCATTACATGACGTTGGCCTACTATATCCAAACCTGGTTACTACACTCAGATTTGAATTCCTTCACTCGCCTCATTGCTAAGACTTTCTGTCAATGCCGTTTTGGGAAAAGATTTCCTTGATCTCGTTAAGTTGTACACCTATTACTTTATCTATCTCGTAGAACCTTTAGTCTGTTCAATAATGCTCATAGACCTCTGTATTTTCATGACATTTCATCTTCATTATAATGTCATTATCTCTTGACATATATCTTTAATGTCTACCTTATATCCATAGGCATCATTGGCCTCTTTTCACATGTTTAGGTGTTAATCTCGAGCTTTACTTACTATTACTTCCATTTACATACTTTTTGAAAGGTATGACTGCATATGTTGTGGAACCGATGCTTCGTATGTTTAGATCCAATTCACGGTGTTACATTATCTAATGACTTGCTAAGCTTTCTTGTCTTATCATTATTAGATATCTCATCGATCGAGTGCTCATTCGTCTTACTTTTATATTTCCTTTTCAAGTTGCCTTGGGGGGTCTCTTATCCCAAAGTATTTCTTATACTATCTTCTTGAACATTAGAGTTTCATCACCTTTGACCAAAGAGTTCTTAATGTCCTTCCTCTACCATTGGTCCTTACTCTGTTCTGGAGTAATCATACTTTTGTGAAACCTGCATAACTATAATCTCATTCACCTTTATCCTTCTTGTCATAATCCTTCCTTCTACTCGTCATTAAACAAAAACAGCTTTGCCTTGCTACTTGATCATACCATTCCATTCATACTTATTAATTGTCTTCAAATTTCTTACAATCATTGTTCGATTGTTCTATAGTTCTCTTCCTCAATTGCCCCTAACAAGTTATTGTTGTCCAGAGATTATTTAGAATTGTAACATGCTACACAATGAAGCCGAAGACCTTACGAGTCCAATACATATAGCATACCTTAGCTTACTAACATTGATACATGTAATTCTTAATAGTACGCGGTATGGCCTTTTACGCACGGATGAGAGACTTATGTCCCTTTCCACTACCGTGGATAACTTGATCTTATATATTACTTGGGTTCACTATTCTGGGTACGTAACTTTACATGATCTTCTTAAATTTACTCATGGTCACTCTTCAAGTGATTCGATTGTGAAAATCCATTCTCGTTAATGATATCCTTAGACAATTCCCAATCTATTCTAACATGGTCATTCGAAAGGGGGAACATATTACACATTCTATCACCATATTAGGTGTGGGCATCCATATCCTTTAATATACTAACGTATATAAGTGATCTTAACTACCATTTGTGTTAGAAGCCTCTTTGTGCCTTTACTTTCATAACTTATCTTTATCGAAATGTCTGATTGTCACGACCCAAATCGGAGGGCCGCGACGGGCACCCAGACCCTACCTGCCGGGTACCACTACCCATATAGTCTACATCTAATCACAATTAACTAATCACGGTCACAAAGGCTATCTCCCGACATATGAAAATAGAAAGTATATAAAATCTTAATCAGAGAACCAACTTATATATATATACATCCCAAAGGCCGAGAAGGTCATACAAGACTACTACCCACACATGACACCATCTACAAGCCTCTAAGAAAGTACATGACATCAAAAGGTCGGGACAGGGTCCCGCCATGCCCATATATACAAGCAAAAAGCACCGTACCAAGATAGATCGACACTCCGAAACAAGGGGAGTGCTCCAAAATTAGCTGAATCTGCAATCTACTAACGTGGATCATCACCTTGCCTACGTGAACCTGCGGGCATGAAACACAGCGTTCCTTGACAAAAGGGACGTCGGTACGACTGATGTACTAAGTATGTCAGGCATGAATAATAGAATAAAAGGGATGTAACAATAACTGAAACAGAATAGCCGACCAGCAATAAATGCCTCTAAGGGCCCTAATACATATGCCTAAATGTTATGCACAATGCAAATGCGGTATACAAATAAATATTGGCCACACAAGGGCATCTTCCTGTCCATAACAACCTCTGTGGGCATCATTTCATTATCATATTGGCCACACAAGGGCATCAATATTGGCCTCTTCGGGCTCTTTCGTGATAGTTTGTACCAGCTGCATGTGATGTGCGTATATAACGCCTTCCCTTTCCCCATATCCCCCATATATATATAATATTTACCATATAGTAGTGTGCATAACACAATTGGGTCTAGGGTAATACATGAATATAATGCAAATGAAAATGCATGAATGACAATAAAACATTCTGAATTTATCAGATGACATAATATCCTTGTACCTTCGGCTAACATTGGGAATATTAACATCTTTCTCGTATACCTCATTAAGGATTTAACTTATTTAGACATGATTTTAACATAGGAATCAATAACGTGAATATTCTTAATTACTAGGAGTAGAATAATTTAAGGAATAATATCATTGTTATGTTTTGTTACATGGAACATGTCAAAATAAGGAAATAATTTGCCTTAACATACCTTGAATCCAAGATTAATAACTCGAAATAGAACTTAAGATGGAAACTTCAATTATTGTTGCTGCACTTGTATCCTAGTACTACTACCGTTTCGTACATTTCCTAATTGAGGTAAATTATATTGTTTCTGCTTTGTTACAAAAACTGAAATTACAACGTTTGATTCAGTTTCTTCAAGTTTCTTGAAGTTTAAAAAAAATCACTTTGCTTGGGTCCATTCTCGATGATCATTAGTCTAGGCTATTTTAAGAGTTACGCTCTATCATAAAATATCTCACTCTATTAATGACAACATAAGCTCAAGGGATGCACATTAATGAATAATTACAAACAATCAAATAATAATTCAATAATTGCAACTGCCAAAATATTAATCTCCATTAATAATAATATGAATGTGTATAAAGTACATTTGTCCTAATACATATTGTCTCTAGGACATAAATATACTTTCAATCTCCCACTTGGCCTAGAGCCAATCTCCAACATATCTAATGCCCATATTCTCAAAATGACCATTATTCTTGACTAAGCTTAATGGTTTAGTGAATGAGTCAGCTAGATTATCTTCTGTGGGAACATAGTCTAATCTAATCTCTTTAGTCTCTACCATCTCCCTGAGTATGTGGTACTTCCTTGGTACATGCTTATTTCTGTTGGTTGATCTTGGTTCCTTAGCTTGCGTAATCGCACCAGTGTTATCGCAATAGACCGTTATTGGACAAGTGGCACTTGCAACAACCTCTAGTTCCTTCAGGAACTCAGATATCGCGACAACGTCTTTACCAGCTTCTGATCCATCAATGTACTCAGCTTCTGTTGTCGAGTCAGCAGTTGTAGCTTGTTTGGAACTTTTCCAGCTCACTGCTCCACCATTGAAAATGTAGGTGTAACTTGATTAAGATTGTAGTCATCAACATCTGTCTGGAAACTAGCATCCGTGTACCTAGTACATACCAACTTCTCTTGTCCACCATAGACTAAGAAATATTTTTTAGTTCGTCTAAGATACTTAGGAATACTCTTGACTGCTTTCCAGTGTTCTTCCCCAGGATTTTGCTGGAACTTACAAGTCATACTAAGTGCAAAGGCCACATCTGGCCTAGTACAGGTCATGGCATATATGATAGATCCTATAGCCGAAGCATATGTGATCATTTTTATGCGTTCAAGTTCTATAGAATTAGAAGGACTATCCTTCTTAGATAACTTAATACCTTGTCCCATAGGTAGACTGCCTTTCTTGGAATTTTCCATAGAAAAACGTCTAAGCACTTTGTCTATGTAGACTAACTGTGACAGCCCCAACAATCTGTTAGGTCTATCTCTATAGATCCGAATCCCCAGAATGTAGCAGGGTTCACCTAAATCCTTCATCATGAAGGTACTGGACAACCACTCTTTTACTAACTGAAGGAGAGTCTTATTGTCTCCCATTATTAATATATCATCTACATATATGATAATGAAGGCAATACTCCCATCCTTGCATTTACTATAAACACATGGATCTTCTTTGCTTTTGATGAAATCAAACGATTTGATAGCCTTGTCAAAGCAAATGCTCCAACTCCTCGAGGCTTGCTTAAGCCCATAAATGGACTTTTGTAGCTTGCAATACGGCATTTGGTTTGGACTCAATTGAAAAAGCCTCAGGTTGTTTCATAAAAACTTCCTCAACTAGATTACCATTGAGGAATGCAGTTTTGACGTCAATCTGCCAAATGTCGTAGTCATAATATGTAGCTATTGTAAGCAAAATTCGAATAGACTTAATCTTAGCAACAAGTGAAAAGGTTTCATCATAATCGACCCCATGCCGTTGATTATAACCTTTAGCCACCAATCTTGCTTTATAAGTCTGTACTTTGCCATATGCATCAATCTTCTTCTTGAAGACCCATTTGCATCCTATGGGTCTAACCCTGTTGGCAAATCAACCAAGTTCCAAACTTGATTTATGTACATCGAGTCCATCTCAGATTTCATGACTTCTTGCCATCTCTGCGAATCAATGTCTAACATAGCTTCGTTGTAGGTTGTAGGTTCATCATCATCAGGAATATCTATCTCATTGTGTGTTTCAACAAGGAGATTAAGTATTTCAGGTGGACGATGAGTCCTAATGGTCCTACGGAGTTGAGTATTCTGCGTTTCAGTGTTCGTTGTATTCTGACTGTGAGAAGTTCTTTGTGTGTTGGACAATCCATCACCTTGAGAGCTTTCAGGAATGTCATTTTTATGTATTTCCTGTATGGAATGATGTACAACCATTGCATCATCTTCCATTGGTTGTGTATGAGAGGCTTGCATTTCTGCACTATTTCTCACAGCACTCCCACTGGCTAAAAGGCGTACTCTAAGTACCCAATCTTCACCAGATAATCCCACTGAATCCTTGTTTAGGTCATTCGACAAGGGTTCATTTTCTGTGTTATCTTGTGGTTCTTGAATTTCTTCAAGTTCTATCTCTGTGCAGCTATGTTCCTTATAGACATATTCTTCTTCAAGGAAAGTTGCGTTCCTGGAAACAATGACCTTATGTTCTCCAGTAAGATAGAAGTAGTATCCCTTAGTTTCCTTTGGATACCCCACGAAGTAACATTTCTCACTTTTAGATTCTAACTTGTCAGTGAGCATCTTCTTGACATATGCGGGGAAGCCCCAGGGCCTCATATGTTTAAGAGCTGGATTCTTGCCACACCATATTTGATAGGGTGTCTTTTTACTGACTTAGAGGGAACTCTGTTCAGAATATATATAGAGGTTTGTATAGCATGTCCCCAAATGTATGTCGGTAGAGCTGAGGAGCTCATCATGAATCGAACCATATCCAATAAGGTTCAGTTTCTCCTTTCGGCAACACCATTCATCTGTGGTGTTCCTGGAGGTGTCCATTCAGATTGGACTCCATGTAGCTTTAAGTAATCTAGAAAATCCTTGCTCAAGTATTCATCTCATCGATCCGATCGAAGGGTCTGGATACTTGTTGCAAGTTGCATCTCCACTTCCAACTTGTGCTCCTTGAACTTCTCAAAAGCCTCAGATTTGTGTCTCATAAGATACACATATCCATACCTTTTAAAGTTGTTAGTAAAAGTGATGAAGTATGGGAAGCCTCCTTTAGCTTGAGTCTAGAATGGACCACATACATCAATATGGACCAACTCAAGTACCTCCTTGGCTAACACACCTTTCCTAGAAAGTGGTTTATTGGTCATCTTTCCTCTCAAGAAAGATTCACAGTTACCTTAAGACTCCAAGTCAAATGGTTCGAGGTAGTCTAACTTTCTCAATCTTGCTATCCTTGATTCGTTGATATGACCAAGTCTGCAGTGCCATAGGTAGGTGGAGTTTCTATTACTTGTCTTGGCTCATTTATTTTGTACATTGAATATCTCTCGACTATAGTTTAGTGTATATAATCCATCCACAAGAGGAGCAGTTCCATATATAACATTATTAAAAGACAGTACATAACTGCCATTAAAAATATACGAGAAAAAGCCCTCCATGTCCAACATTGGAATAGAAATAATATTCCTCGTTAACGAGGGAACATAAAAACAATCACTCAACACTAAACAATAGTCGGAAGGTAAATTTCATCTATAAGTCCCTACGCTCAGCATCCACTCGTGCTCCATTTCCAACGTATAGGTCTACCTCTCTTGGTCCAACCTTCCTGCTATTAGTTAGCCCCTGCACATTTGTACAAATGTGTGGGCCACAAGCGGTATCCAATACCCAGGAATGAGAGTTGTTTATAGACATATTTATTTCAATGACGTACATGCCTTGTCCACTAAAGGCATGAGCACCTGGTGCTTTTCCTCCTCCTGGTGCCATGCAGTCCTTTTTCCAATGCCCCTTCCTATGGCAGTTGAGGCATTCATCCTTAGCTGCGTTCACCTTCTTCTTCACACCTACCCTGGGCTTCATAGTTGCGGGCGCAACGATTGCCTTGCCCTTCTTCTTCTGCCAATCCTTGCCTTTCGGCTTGGGTCGTCTAGAAGAGCTCACCATGAGCACAGCTTTGCCTTTGGAAGTGGAAGACTCAAAGGTCTTGAGCATGTTGTGCAGCTTCGGCAAAGTCACCTTCGTTCCATTCATGTTGAAGTTCACTATGAAGTTCTCAAAGGAACGAGGGAGAGAGTTTAGGATGAGTGTGGTAGCGACATTCTTTTCAAGCTTCGTTCCAATTGAAGCAAGCCTCTCTATCAGCCCTATCATCTTTAGCACATGCTGTGAGACCGGGCCCCCTTCATTGAGCTTACACTTGAAGAGTTCTATTAGCAACTCATATTCCATTGTCTGGGACTGAGATTCATAGAGACTCTTTAAGTGTTCGAGCATCTCATTTGGCCCCATGTTCTCATGATGTCTCTGAAGTTCCATAGACATGTAAGACAGCATTACGCATTGCGCCGAAGTGGCATCATCTAGATGTTTCTGGTAAGCATCTTTATCAAATGAGGCATATTCTTCAGAATCTGTCGCAGGGACTGTTGGGAACATTTAATTTTTTCAAAGAAATAAATTAAAAAAATTCAGAAAACAAGTCAAGGTAGTTTGGTCTAGTAAGTTTATTCATCTCAATCAACATTTTCAACGACAAGCTCGACATCTTTTATAATCTGAAGAATTAGATGGATCGGAAATTAAATTCAAAATATATTTCCTATTATACACATTCATTTAGGCTAATCAACAAGGCCTTTTGTTTAATTAGCTCCCACTATTTTAACATACTTCTACGACCCTATGGTAGAATACAGACCTACATTATTTTAGGTCATAATGGGCCAAGATACAAGCCTATGTTATCTCCGCATTTGCTTTAGCTGATAACTTCAACAACATATCTTGGTAGGTTCTAAACCAATTGCAAAACTTATTCGCAACTATTGGTTGATCAAATTATTACATTTAATCTTGCGTCCTTAGATTAGTCCGACACTTTGGCGCCAAGGTTTGTCTAAGCAAGTCAACCCCATTACACGACTGTGTTTATGTATCTAAGCAAACTTGGCCTTTGTGAGCAAACACTTTGGTGTAAATATCCACAAAATTTTATCATTTGCTTTTACGTTAAACACATCTATGAAAGAGTATGGGTCCTCGTAGACTTAGAGCAAATGATTTGGCATAAATACTCGTATCGCCGAAAAGGATTTTGCACTCTAACAATTATAATGGACGACACGTTTTAATTTAGACTTGGATTTAATGTTTTGGGGAACATTTTAATTCAGAGTTCTAACCAAGATCAACTCTTTAATGCCATATCCAATATGACATCATGCAAAACTAATAACACATATAGTTTGGGAACCATCAACCCAATATGCATGATAGAAGAAGGTTTAATCAAACACTGGGCGCCGCCTGCCCAGACAGTTATATCGGACACTATTCTAGAAATGCAAATGGCAAACATTTTGACATTTAGCATATAAACAATATACTTATCAAATAAGATACTATATAATAATAATCTTGGGTTAAACATTCTGAACTCTGATTTTTTTTTTATTTCTGGACAGGTGGGGGCCGCGACGCTATTGATTAGCGCCACGGCACCACTGAGGCAGTAGCCTTTCGGCTTATAGAAATTTGCATTAGCGCCGCGGCGCTGCAGAGGCAGAAATATTTCTGCTTCTGCAAATGCATTAGAGCCGCGGCTCTCCACCATGGAGCCGCGACGCCTATTGTCCAGTGAGTTCATATTTTCCAAAATGACGTATCAGCGCCGCGATGCTCCACTATGGAGCCGTGGCGCCGCCTTGAAACCCTAGCCAGCGCCGCGGTGCCCTATCATAGGGCCATGACGCCGACGTCCTGACAAACGTTTCTGTGTTGATTTTAAAAAAAACCATTCAACCCCCAATTTAGGGATCAATTCACAGGTCCTTAATCATCACCCACCATTATCAATAACGCCCATTCGACCATCATCCGTTCTTACTCATTCTTAGCCGTGCACCGTGCAATGAGCCGGACAACACACTTTGGCTTAGTTTGAGTTAGATTGGAATGACTTCCTCGAGTTAGCGTAGGAAATAATTTAGGGTAACATCAAAAGGTCAACATTTGTTCAAGATAGGTAGGATTTCAAGAAACCTCATTTTAATCCAATTTTATGTTCAACCCATATTATTATTCTATTCAATTATTATATAACCATTAAACCAGCATGGCTTTGATACCACTGAAGGGTTTTGTTGGGTACAAAGCATATAAGTAAGGCACAACGGAAGTTTAAAAGTTTTGTTTCTTACTTACCCCAACAATAATTCTGGTATGGTTATACAACAATGGAACTTGTAACATAAAGCATTTACTTAAAAGTTAGAATATCTAGAATCGTTTTCTACTGTGAGGTGCACACGCGGTTGCCCTTCCGATTGCAAGCCCCAAGCTTCAATGTATTTCTCCTTCGGAAAGCTAGGAAATCCAACAGAGGTTCGAGAGTATTTGATTCTAAGTCTTTAAGGCTTAGAATGTTTTTTTTTCCAGAAATTAGTATTCAATAATGAAAATGAATGCTTCTATTTATAGTTGAAAATTAGGTCAAAAAAACCGGATTAGGGTTTGACCTTGGGCCTGACCCAAAATCGACGCAGAGGCGCCGCGACCCTAGGGTATGGGCGCCGCAGCGCTTGATGAATCTCTGCATTGCGCCGCGGCCCTAGGGTATGGGCGTCGCGGCGCTCGACGTGCAGTTGCACTGCCTCGATTTAATTTCCGTGCATTCTTAATTAAATCCAAAATCTAATTTTGACTTAATTAATGTAATCATTATTCATTTAAATGTCTCTATTCCAAATCGAACATTTAAATTACTCTCTCAATACATCCTTAGATCGAAACGGACAATCGACATAGTGTGACCCTACATGCCTTCTCATATTGACATTAATCAAATTAAGGTCTACACGGAACTCCTAGACAGCGCCGGAAGACGAACTCAATATGTGAAGTACGTTTACGCGAATCCAGTAAACTTAACCTTTATGTGGTAAGATAAAATCCTTTCATTCACGACACACCCGATCAAGCTTAGGATTTGTCAAGTGGCTATCCAAATGACTTAATCATTGTATCTCATCTATATTAGTCGACGACTAGACCGTATTCTAAAGATGTCTATTGCGTTGGCCAACGACTTAGTCAACCTAATATCACTGAGAATCCGAGTGTTCTCTAGAACATACATCCGAGGAATGAATCCTAATCTTGGTTAAACTACCACCTTCAATCCACATCGTAATGTACCCAATACAAGTCGTATCTCAACCTACAAGGCATTTGAGCTTAGGACGGGATCAAAGTACATTACTTTGTAGATAAGGCGCGTATTGACCTCAAGTCACTGATCATTCGTTAGACAAGTATAACAAACAATATATTAGCAGGGTATACCAATACTTTCAAAGTATTCATGTGTCCATCACGAGTAACCATTACTTGTAGCAGGTGAGACATACTACATCCTCTAAGGATGTGATGCAGACCACATGTCGACTTATCATATATCATCGATATCCCATTCTCGATGATCATTAGTCGAGGCTATTTTAAGAGTTACGCTCTATCATAAAATATCTCACTCTATTAATGACAACATAAGCTCAAGGGATGCATATTAATGAATAATTACAAACAATCAAATAATAATTCAATAATTGCAACTGCCAAAATATTAATCTCCATTAATAATAATATGAATGTGTATAAAATACATTTGTCCTAATACAGATTGTCTCTAGGACATAAATATACTTTCAACTTGTTCCCTTTATTTATTTATTTTCGTTTATCACGGATGGAGCACACACTTATTGAGACACTTTCCTGGTGCTTTGATCAACTTTGTCTAGGAAATCAAGCTTACAGACTTTCGAATAAAATTGGCACCTAAAGGCATTTATTTTTTCTCATGTGTCTTGCTCTACCACACTGATTTTGTTTATTTATCTTATTTCAGAAAGCTCACCTCCCTAACTCGAATTTCTTCGTCTCCATAACTTTTTTTCAAAAGATTATTATAGTTTGTTGTCCCTTGAAATACTTCCCATAGCTTCAGCCCTGTGTCTCAAGACATATTTCTGTCTTTCCTGTGGATGTTTTGGGCAAATCACAGAAAAGTATTGTTTTAGGAGCCATGAAATGGGGTAAGAGATCACGACAATACTTAATTATATCATCAACACTTGCATTACTACCATCCTTTAGTGTCACAAAGGCACAAGGTGTTTCACCCCATTAATCATCTGGTCTTCCTACAACAGCCTCAAGAACCACTGGATGGCTGAATATTATTCATTCCACCTCAATCGTGCATATATTTTCTCCACCAGAAATAATAATATCCATTGCACGATCCTTCAATTCAATGTAACCAATAGGGTGCCTCACGGCCAGGTCCCCAGTTCGAAACCAACCCCTTTTGAAAGCATCTTCTGTGGCTTTGAGATCCTTCAGGTACCCATTCATTACAGTGTTTCCTCTAAACATTACCTCACCCATGGTTTTTGCATCAGGTGATATGCTCTTCATTGAACATGGATCTTTCACATCTGCTTCCTCCATACCGATATGGTGCAATCCCTGACGAGCCTTGATCTTTGCCTGCTCATCGAGTGACAAAGAGCTCCATTCAGGTTTCTAAGTGTAAACCGTTGCAGGACCAGGGGTTTCCGTTAGATCATATGAGTGAGTTATATTAAAACCAAGCTTGTCCATCTTGGATAGTACTTGCGGAGGAGGTGGTGCACCTCCAGTCATTACTTCTATCTTCCTTGGCAGTGGCCTCTAGATACTAGGAGGTGCGTTTATTATCATGTTTAAAACTGTAGGCGAACCACCCATGTGGCTCACTTGGTGCTCAACTATGCTTGTAAAAATTCCTGCAGCAGTAACATTTGTGCCACCTTGTGCTGCCACGCCCCAAGTAAGACACCATCCATTGACATGAACATAGGAACAGTCCATAAGTAGACAGGCATTGATGGCATTTCATTGAGAAGAACTGTAGCCAGGGAATTAAGATATGCTCCTCTATGACTGTAGACAACCCCTTTTGGCCTGGATGTTGTACCTGAAGTATAATTCAGAGCAATGGCATCCCTTTCATCACTTGGCCATACTATCTTAAAATTAGATCTTCCGATTGCTAAAAAGGACTCATATTCCAGATCTGCTAGTATCAAAGTCCTATTGTGAAAACTATATAGTTGTTTGTTACGATCATGGATTAGGACTAGATGGGGCAATTTAATCCTTTCCTTCAAAAGAATCTCTAGTGCTCCTTTAGCGGCATCAAGGAACTGGTAATCTACAAAAATGATTTTTGCCTTTGAATGTTTGAGCAACACCGACAACATTGCTGAATCATGTCCAAATGTAGCTCTAACATAGAAGGAATATTTGGAGCCAAGGCAGCAACCTAGATATAATTAGAGCAATAGGAGTGCGAGGATATGTTACTAAATGAGAAGTATTACTTTCGTACTAAAATATACTTTTAATAAAGCGATGGAGAACTGTTCACAGAGATACGAAACAGGAACATGATTAGCTAAAACTGAAAAGAAGAGAAATGCTTAGCAACTTTTACTTTCTTTAGATTCTCCATGTAATTGGTTCTTGATAAAAATTGAAAACATCATCCTATACATAATTATCCTAGTAAAGAACTCAAAATAGGCCCTTATCTTTGAGCTTAGACTCAAGCACTCCTGTTCTTTTAAATGGAGCGGTAAAATTTAGGGGTGTTCGGATTTGTTCGGTTCGATTTCACTGAATTTCGGTTCAGTCTTTTCAATATGTTAAATGTCTCACATCGGATATGGAATGAGAACATGTACTCCTTATATAGACTTGAACAATCCTCACCCTACAAGCTAGCTTTTGGAGTTGAGTTAGGCTCAAGACATATCAGAGTTAGGTCCATTCTGATTCTTTGTTCACCGATGTTGGACCCCCAAATTATATTATCCATGCTCCAGTTAACAAGGTTTGGGCGTGCGGGGAGTATTAAGAGTCTCACATCGGATATAAAATTGAAACACGGACTCCTTGGATTTGGACAATCCTCACTATATAAACTAGTTTTTAGGATTGAGTTAGACCAAAGATCCATTCTTTACGCAATATTTGGTTCTCTAAACTTGAAAACTGAAATCAAACCAAAATAGAATCAGTAGTTTTTCTTTTGGCTTCGATTATTTTAGTTCAGTTTCTATTAGTTTGGGCTGATTCGATCCTCTCAAATTGAAACTTGTGTTGGAAATTAGCCTTTGGCGGGAGTTGCGACCGACCAACTTTAACGGCTTAAACACTAGTGTTACGTATGTTGGAGAATCCGGTTCTTCACACATGCATGATCTACTAAGTACGTAGATAATCGTAGGGCCAAGAATCGTCAAATTTCGTTGAGAAATGAAAGAGATATTGGTCCACGAAGTGAGGTGTTTGAAGCATGGAAAGTGTGGTATTGTGTTCAATTCTCCCTCATCGGTAGAGGAAGAAAGAATTGTTGTGTATATAAGACTCGAAATTGGTTTGGGGTTTGGGACCCCAAGGGGTATCCCATGTGTTTAAAGGAGGGAGGACCTAGATGTGCTTCGGTTCGAGGAAAGACCACACACGCGCCGCCGCCGCCCGCCCGTCCGGTCCGGTTCCGAGTTCTGGGTCAATGGTCGTGGGCTGTGGGCTGTGGGCCTTCTGATATTATCTTTTTGGGTTTGATCCCAGAAGTTTCAGATGTACAGTTTGGTCCCTGAAGTTTCCAGAAAGTCAGAATTTTGCCAGAAGAGAACTGAAACGTCAAGCACTCAATTCAGCCATTTATTTTGGCCGAATTACACCTCCTATAATGGCCAATCCGTTGGTATTTCTCTCCATTTATTTGGTGGCTTTACTACCTCCATAATGGTCATTATTTGGCCAATAATGGCTGTTATGGAGGCAGTCAAACAGTCCCTTCCTCACCTATATAAACACCCCTTACACCATTGTTGAGGCACACTTGATATACACGAAAATATACAACCGAAAATCGCTTCTTCCTATAACTTCCAAACATCATTTCATTATTCAATATTCTTCACGGTAGCTCTTGAGTTTCCTTTGCTCAATTGTTCCATTGCTTTGTTTTATCTTGGGAGACGAATTGTCCGGGACGTATAAATGATACATACGGGGCAATATTGTCTTAAGGACAGAGTGTCACACTCGACTCAAAAAAATCAAAGCGCTTTCCGGTCTTCTTGTTCAACAAATATTGTAATTTCAGTTTTGTTGTTATATTCTAATTTTCAGTTTTTCTAGTTGAATTGTAATTTCAATTCTTACATAAGCAGTTACTTGTAATTTTCGTTTCCTGCAAATTCTTGTAACCCAATAACTTGATTATGGAATAATATAATTAAATGTACCTAAATTTACTTTATTAATGTTACCATTTCTTCTTCGATGGTTTGTCTAGGTGGAGGTTATAAGTTCACGTGAACCCACACTCCTATTTCTAAAGCATATATAGTAATATCTATATTTCTTTAAAGCTACTTAAATATACATGTACGCACCCAAGCTTAAAAAGTCCTATGGTGCAATGATTATTAGGTACACCTTTACAAGTAAGTTGGGGGCTCAAATTCCACACTTTTCTTTTTGTTTTTACTTTTCTTTTAATTGAGTTCACCTATGAGGATGAGCAGGCCTGGTGGGACTCTTGCGTTTTAATTAAGTAGTTTTTTCTTTCTTTTTATATCTTTGTTTGGTTTATTTTTTTAAAGTTCTCAAGTCGGACATTGAAATCACTATCCTACTTTTGTTACCGTAAATATTATTTATTCAAGTCAATAATATCTATATTAAAACTGGTAACAGTAGAGGAGGTAACATATAGTCAATTGGGTTAACCGATCCTCATAATTTCGATACAAAGTGTATATATGTTACTAAAATTGTAAAATAGTAAATTAATTTGAACCTATAATTCAAAAGAGTAACGGGTCCATGGTACGAACATAAATGTTTAACTTGAATATAAATTTTGGATCTATCTCTTTATTATAATGTATTCATCCTCTTGAAATTTTGAATCTGGTCATAATCTTAACCCCCTTTCATGTTTTTTATTGGAGTGTTGAATAAGTCCTAACTTGTTCCCAGTTTTTTATGTTATAGTTATGATGTTTGGTGATAGTTGAGTGAACTGAGTATTAATATTTCCAAAATATATAATGGACATAATGACAGAAAACCGAAAACAAAAGGATGCTGATATTATTTATGCGTGAGATTTTGTAAGGTCCTTTTGTTGTTACAAAATAGTAATAATAATAATAATAATACAAGTTCTCCCCTCCTCTTGTTCTCCCTCATCAAAACCCCCGTTACCCCATTGCCTGCACGTTTTCCCACTTCAATTTTCCTCAACCTCTTCTCATTCCACCTCTCACAAGTTACACACACAACTCACTATATATTCTACATAGCACAAAAGAAAGCACTTATCATAAAAAATAAAAATCAGAAAATACCAAGAGAGCAAGAAGGGAAATGATTAGTTGGAGTTTGAAAGTTCATTTGCAGTACGAAGCAACAAAATGTGAGTTCTATCACTCATAATTCTTAGTATAATCTCTTATTTTTAAGTTACAATACATATTAGAATATCATCCGGATGTTGAAAGAATGATCATGAAATTATTGTTTGTAGGTTATTTGATTACTAGTTTGGATCATGAAATTACAATCTGTTTCATTGAGTTACAGGGTTGTACATCTCTCCATCACGATTAGATTGAGCCCAAGCGGGGCTAAAACCGACATACCTTTTGAGAGATATCGCAGTTCAAAGTTTTTGCCTCAAATCGAATGAAATCCGAAAGGCAAAACGTATAACGGAATAACTGTACATATTGGTGAGGAATCTAAAAAGTTGTGATGAATGAAAGTGTTTTATTTCTCTGTTCTTGACATTTTGAGACTTTATAGAGATTAATCCGACTTACGAATAAAAAGTT
Organism: Anisodus tanguticus; assembly: GCA_034509755.1. Taxonomy (NCBI): domain Eukaryota; kingdom Viridiplantae; phylum Streptophyta; class Magnoliopsida; order Solanales; family Solanaceae; genus Anisodus; species Anisodus tanguticus. Next base: position 22,821,671 of record CM067557.1, read on the forward strand.
TTGCTATCACCTACGGGGCTATAGCTTACACATTTCTTGCCTTCGGGACTATTCAAATACACTTGCCTTCGGGGCTATTCAAATACACTTGCCTTCGGGGCTATAATTGAAATGCATTGGATCGGGTTGCACGTACCACAACAAATATATAAATGCATTCGATCGGGTTGCACATACCGCAACAAATATATAAATGCATTGGATCGAGTTGCACGTACCGAAATAAATATATAAATACATTGGATCGGGTTGTACGTACCGCAATAAGTATATAATATGTTATATGGGATAAAGCATGGGGCACTAGTTAAACTAAGTATTTCCTAGGACGAGTGGGGAGGAGATTTTGCACGTGAATATTTATTGACTTATATATTGAAGTGTTGAAATTTGTTTTTCACAACATGCTTATTATGTTTATAATATGATTGTAATTAGAATATTGTGAGGTTACTTTGGATAGTAAGGCGGGGTTCTCACTCAGCCCCGGATGGTAGGGCTGACTCTTTTATTTAACATTTTTTCAGGAAAGCGCGATAGAGGAAAAGCTCCGCAACAGGGCTAGCTATCGTCCCGCAGCCTTATTGTCCCACCAATCCATTACTTCAGATTTGGTGAAAGTTGTTCTAGATTAAGTAGGTTTGAAGAACCAAGTTTTCGTTATCTCGAAAAATGCCCCACATGAGACTATTTTCTTTTGAGATTCAGATGTTTTTATTCTGTATTTGAACTTCCATCGAGTCTAGAAAAAATGGGGATGCTCGAGTATGGGGTCGTTGTTTCATTAAAGAAGTACATGATTATATTATTTCCATACCTAGATATATGTATTACTTAGGACGAAAAGAATGAAAATGGTTCGCTTGGAAAGGGGATAGTCGTCCAGGTGCCATTACGCCCTAAGGAAAGACTTGAGAAAAGGCGGGGCTTGACAAGTTGGTATCAGAGTTAAACCAAGTTAAGAGATTCTAGGAAATTTCTTTGAGTTGGGTGCTTGACCAGTTACTTATTGTGACGGTGTGTGTGCCACCTTAGTAAAAAGTGAACGAGATAACATCCTAAACAATTTCACTTTCCTCATACTCTCCTCGTGCCTATCTTGAGTCTTTTCAAAGACTTGGTTCTCATATTACCTCTTTCAAACGGATTGGAAAAGGAAACTGTACAATGATAAACTAACTAACAAGTATTTTTGTAGATGGTGGTAATAATACGAGTTCCAACCAAGAGGGAAGTGCTCGTGGAAATGAAAAGGGAAATGCGAGCTCAGAAGGAATTCATGGATCGTAAGATGGACCCAAGAGACGACTTTGGCACATATGTGGATGACATAATCGTACGATGTATAGATTTGCTTAGGGATAGATGGAAGAGGCAATAATCTGACCCGACCTTTTTCAACTATCCGATTGGAGTCATACTACAGATAATAGTCAACTTCACCCCGGAAGATTTTCACTCCTTGTTTAGAAGAGCAAAAATGCTAATGAGAGATATTAAAGAGGGCACTTTGCTCAAATTTCTACGTCGAGTAAAGGAAGTCTGGAAAATATTGAGGAAAACGAAAGTCAAACGGCCTAGGAAACGGTGGGACAAAAATTATATAGACTCATAGAGTTGATGACAGCTGAGTTCCACACATGGTTCAACCTGCACCTAGTGTCTCAGTCATGGCCCGACCCAGGAACCACCACTGGCCGAAAATATAGAAGCTCAGGCAGTACCTGATAGGCTATGAGCGAATTTTATGAGAATAAGGGAACCTATCTACTCAAGGAAGGACTCCAAGTTCGACCCGATAGTGTTCCTCGATGAGGTAGAAGACCTACTATTTAGCCTAGGATGTGTGGAGACGCATGGCACCAATTTGGTAAGCGTACGTTTAGTGGACGACACAGAGGTGTGGTGGAGGAATTTTAAGAGAAATTGTTCCAGATGTCTCCACCAATAATGTGGGGGAGTTCAGAGCAGCAATCATTGAAAAGTATATGCCTAACACCCAAAAAGATGCACTCAGACGTGAGTTTGAAAAGTTGAAACAAGGGGACCGCAGTGTGAAAGAATACGATACCCAATTCATGAGATTATCGGCATATAATGTACACATTGTTCCTACGAAAAGGGAGAATGTCAAAAGATTTGTTGAGGGTTTAAACCCGAACTTGTCGGAGAAGGTAGTAGTATTAGCCCATGGTCGGACTTACCTTTAGATCATCGACATGGCAATGAGGGTAGAAGGTTATGATAAAGCAAAAAGAGAGAATTCACAGAAGAGGTTTTGATCATCGGGATCCTTTAATCAGAATCAAAACCAGAGGCAAGAAAGTAGTAGGGGTTCTTCAAAACCGAGCCAGTCAGTAGACCAGTCTCATGACAGGCCCCAAGAGCATAAATGGTTCAATCATCATGGTAGCAACGCTAAGGCCATAAACCCCAATACAGGGAGTGACAAACCGGTCTGTAAGGTTTGTCAGAAGAGACATTTTGGAGAATGTAGGTTCTCACAAAGAGGTTGTTACAACTGTGGAGAACCAGACCACTATGCCAGGGATTGTAAGAAGAGAACCCAAACTCAGTTTTCTCATGGGAGGTCAGAAGCGACCATAGCTGCCTATAAGGGAAATCAGAGACACCAGTCCCGACAGAGTCAGAGAGGTCAACCGTCCAACAATCCTAATCGACTCTACACTTTTCTCTAGAGGAATGAGGCAGAGGCATCTAATGCGGTGGTCACATGTATTTTGTTGGTCTCAAGTATTCATGCACTTGTATTATATGATCATGGCTCTATATTTTCGTATGTGTCGATGGGTTTTGCTAATAATCTACATGTGGAACCTTCCTGTTTAAGTGAAACCTTTGAGGTTATGACACCAGTGTGGGCCTCAATTTGGGCCTCTCGGGTAATTAAATTTTTTCCATTAGAAGTAAATGGTAGAGGAACAATAGCAGACTTAGTATTACTTGATATGATAAACTTTGACACTCTTTTGGGTATGGATTGGCTGTCAGCATGTTATGCCACGTTGGATTGCCGGCAAAAGGTTGTAAAATTATATTTTTCTGGAGAACTAGAAGTTTTTATAAGGGGTACAATTGGGACACCCACAAGTTGACTTATTTCCTATCTTAGGGCTTAAAAGTTATTAAAAAGTCACGAAGTGGAATACTCTTACCTGGATAATATAATGGATACCCAAAAAGAGTCCCCCGAAGTGCATATTGTCCCTATTGTTCGTAATTTTCTGGAGGGTTTCCCTGAAGATCTTCCAGGCCTTCCTCCGAATAGAGCAATGGAGTTCGCTATAGAGTTAATTACGGGTACAAGACCCATTTCTATTTCTTCGTATCGAATGGCCCCAGCTGAATTGAGAGAGTTAAAAGGACAGTTGAAGGATCTTCTGGATAAAGGTTTTATAAGTCCTAGTGTTTCCCCCTAGGGTGCACCAGTCCTTTTTTTGAAGAAGAAAGACGGTTCGCTCTGAATGTGCATCGATTATCGACAACTCAATAAGGTCACGATCAAGAACCGATACCCGTTACCAAGAATCAATGATACTTTTGACCAACTTCAAGGAGCCAACTATTTTTCCAAGATTGACCTCCGTTCGTGATATCATCAACTTTTTCCCAGAGGAATAAGGCAGATGCATCTAATGCGGTGGTTACATGTAATTTGTTGGTCTCAAGTATTCCTGCACTTGTATTATATGATCCTGGCTCTACATTTTCGTATGTGTCGATGGGTTTTGCTAAGAATCTACATGTGGAACCTTCCTATTTAAGTGAACCCTTTGAGGTCATGACACCAATGGGTGCCTCAATTTGGGCCTCTCGGGTAATTAAAAATTTTCCATTAGAAGTAAATGGAATAGGAACAATAGCAGACTTAGTATTACTTGATATGATAAAATTTGACACTCTTTTGGGTATGGATTGGCTGTCAGCATGTTATGCCACGTTGGATTGCCGGCAAAAGGTTGTAAAATTATCTTTTTCCGGAGAACCAGAAGTTTTTATAAGGGGTACAATTAGGACACCCACGAGTCGACTTATTTCCTATCTTAGGGCTTAAAAGTTATTAAGAAGTCACGAAGTGGAATACTCTTACCTGGATAATATAATGGATACCCAAAAAGAGTCCCCCGAAGTGCATATTGTCCCTATTGTTCATAATTTTTTGGAGGTTTTCCCTGAAGATCTTCTAGGCCTTCCTCTGGATAGAGAAGTGGAGTTCTCTATAGAGTTAATTCTGGGTACAAGACCCATTTCTATTCCTTCGTATCGAATGGCCCCAGCTGAATTGAGAGAGTTAAAAGGACAATTGAAGGATCTTCTGGATAAAGGTTTTATAAGTCCTAGTGTTTCCCCCTGGGGTGCACCAGTCCTTTTTGTGAAGAAAGAAGGTTCGCTTTGAATGTGCATCGATTATCGACAACTCAATAAGGTCACGATCAAGAACCGATACCCATTACCAAGAATCAATGATCTTTTTGACCAACTTCAAGGAGCCAACTATTTTTCCAAGATTGACCTCCGTTCGTGATATCATCAGCTAAAAATAAATCCGGATGATATATCCAAAATAGCCTTTAGAACCCGATATGGCCATTATGAGTTCTTGGTCATGTCTTTCGGGTTAACCAATGCCCCAGTAGCTTTTATGGATCTCATGACCAAAATCTTCAAACCATTCTTATATTTTTCGTGATTGTATTCATCGATGATATTCTAATTTATAGCAAGAGTGTTGCAAAACATGAAGAGCATCTGAGAGTAGTGCTTCAAGTCTTAAAACAGGAGAAATTGTATGCTAAATTTTCAAAGTGTGAATTTTGGTTGGAAAATGTAGCTTTCTTGGGCCATGTTGTGTCAAGGGATGTAATTATGGTAGACCTCCAAAAGATAGAAGCAGTGAAGAACTGGCCAAGACCTACCACTCCGACAGAAGTTAGGAGTTTCTTGGATTTGGCTAGGTATTATAGAAGATATGTAGAAGGTTTCTCTAGTCTTGCTGCTCCCTTGACCCGATTGACTCAGAAATCGGTTAAGTACCAGTGGTCAGAAGCATGTGAAGCATGTTTTCAGAAACGGAAGGAGTTGTTGACTACTGCACCAGTCCTAACCTTACCATCGGGACAAAAAGGGTTCACAGTCTATTGTGATGCCTTCAAAGTTGGATTAGGATGCGTCTTGATGCAGTTTGGAAAAGTGATTGCGTATGCATCTCGACAATTGAAGATACATGAGAAGAATTATCCAACTCATGACTTGGAATTGGCCGTGGTAGTGTTTGCCTTACGAATATGGAGACACTATTTGTATGGGGTGCATGTAGATATATTTACAGATCATAAGATTTTACAGTACATAAACACGCAAAAGGAACTGAATCTCCGACAAATGAGATAATTAGAGTTGCTTAAGGATTATGACCTTATTATTCTTTACCACCGTGGAAAAGCTATTGTGGTGGCCGACGCACTCCGTAAGAGATCAATGGGCAGCTTGGGCCACTTGACAATACAAAAGAGAGGTATTATAAGTGAGGTACAAAAATTGGGAAACCTTGGGGTTGGTTTAACTAAGGTCGGTGAAGGCAGGGTGGCGGTGCATGATACCTCTCTGTCTTCCTTGGCTTCGGAAATAAAAGAAAGTTTGTTTGAGGTTACAGAGTTTGTTAAGTTTCGGTAGAGGATTCAACAGGGAAAACATTCACAGTTTACATTGGGAGAAAATGACGATACCCTTCAGTATAAGGGTAGGTTATATGTTCCTAAAGTAAGGGATCTAAGAAGGAAGATCTTAGATGAGGGTCACAACACAAGGTATTCCATTTATCCAGGGTCAACAAAAATGTATCAGGATCTCAAGGCAAATTACTGGTGGGACGACATGAAGAGAGATGTTGCAGAGTTTGTCGGAAGATGTCTTACGTGTCAGCAGGTAAAATCTGAACATCAAAAACCTGGCAGGCTACTTCAGGACATTGGTATCCCCATGTGGAAGTATGAGGCGATTCATATGGATTTTGTGACTGGTCTACCGAAAACTCGAGGAGGTTATGATTCTATATGGGTAATTGTAGATCGGCTTACAAAGTCAGCCCATTTCCTACCTGTCAAGACTACATATAGGGCGCCGCAGTACGCACAGATTTAATTAAAGAAAATAGTGAGGTTACACGAGATTCTATTACAATTTATTTCGAATAGGGGTTTCTAGTTCACCTTACGCTTTTGGCAAAGTTTCTGGCAGGGCCTTGGGATGAAGGTCAAGTTGAGTACGGCTTTCCATCCGCAAACCGACGGACAAGTTGAACGAACAATTCAAACATTGGAGGACATGTTGCGGTCTTGTGTGTTGGACTTTTGGGGAAACTGGTTGGACCATCTATGTCTAATTGAGTTCGCCTACAATAACAATTTCCATTATAGCATACAGATGGCTCCGTTCGAAGCCTTGTATGGGTGAAAATGCAGATCTCCACTGGGATGGTTCGAGGTGGGCGAAACACTGCTGTTCGGACCCGAAACCATTCAAGAAACAAACGACAAAGTGCAGATAATTCGGGAGCGAATCAAAATAGCTCATAGCCGCCATAAATCTTATGCGGACCATCGCAAAAGAGATCTCGAATTTCAAGAAGGGGAGAAAGTGTTTTTAAAAGTCTCTCCAATGAAGGGAGTGATGCGTTTTGGCAAGAAAGGGAAGTTGAGCCCAAGGTTTATTGGACCATATGAGATCTTACGAAGAGTGGGGAATGTGGCTTATGAACTAGCCCTTCCACAAGAATTAGAAGTGGTGCATTCGGTATTCCATGTGTCAATGTTATGAAAATACTTGCACGATCCAAGCCACGTCATCCGACCCCAAGAGATAGTTCCTAATGAATCGCTTCAATATGAAGAAATTTCGATAGAAATACTGGATAGACAAATCAAGCGCCTTAGTAATAAAGATATTGCTTCCATGAAAGACCTATGGAGAAATCACTCCAAAAAAGAAGCAACCTGGGAAGCCGAAGACGCGATGAAAGTCAAATACCCATTCCTGTTTGAGTAAGGTAATAAAATGTGTTAAGTTGTATTTCATGTGTGTGTAGTGTGTGTGTCTATGTGTTTGTGTTACGATCTTATTCACATTCGAGGACGAATGTTGTTTAAGAAGGGGAGAATGTAAGGTCCTGATTTGTTGTTACAAAATAGTAATAATAATAATAATAATAATAATAATAATACACATCCCCCCTTGTTCTCCCTCATTAAAACCCCCCATTACCCCAATTGTCTAGACGTTTTCCCCCTTTAATCTCCCTCAACCTCTTCTCTTTCCACCTCCCACAAGTTACACACATACAACTCACTATATATTCTACATAGCACAAAAGAAAGCACTTAGCACAAAGAACAAAAATCAGAAAAATACCAAGAGAGTAAGAAGGGAAAGGATTAGTTGGAGTTTGAAAGTTCATTTGCAGTACGAAGGAACAAAAGGTGAGTTCTCTCACTCATAATTCTTAGTATAATCTCTTATTTTTAATTTACAATACATATTAGAACATGATCCGGATGTTGAAAGAATGATCATGAAATTATTGTTAGTAGGTTATTTGATAACTAGTTTGGATCATGAAATTGCAATCTGTTTCCCTGATTTCTGTTAGTTAGAATTGGATGAAATTTATCAGGATTGTACATATCACCTTCACGATCAGATTGAGCCCAAGAGGAGCTAAAAACAACATACGGTTTGAGAGATATCGCATTCCAAAGTTTCTGCCTCGGATTGAATGAAATCCGAAAGGCAGAACGTATAACGAAATAGCTGTACATATTGGTGAGGAATCTGAAACGTTGTGCTGAATGAAAGTTTTAGATTTATCTGTTCTGAACAGTTTGAAACTTTGAAAATATTAATCCAACTTATGGATAAAAAGTTATGACTTTTTTAAGATTGTGTTTTTGTTTTACAAAAATCTGGCGAAATAGTTTTCTGAGAGTTGTTAAAATAAAAGAACTGAATGTTTTGGTGCGGAATCTAAAAAGTTGTGCTGAATAAGAGTTTTATATTTCTCTGTTCTAGACAGTTTGAGACTTTACAAAGATTAATCAAACTTAGGGATAAGAAGTTATGACTGTTATAAGATTATATTTTGTTTTACAAAAAAACTGGAGAAATAGTTTTCTGAGAGTTGTTAAAATAAAAGAACTGAATGTTTCGGTGGGGAATCTAAAAGGTTGTGATGAATAAGAGTTCTATATTGATCTGTTCTCGATAGTTTGAGACTTTACAGAGATAAATCCGACATACGGATAAAACGTTATGACCGTTTTAAGATTGTGTCCCTTTTTATAAAAAGTTCGGCCAGCCAGTTTCATAGGGTTGTTTCTTTCGTAAATTTGTGCAAGTTTCCCTAAGTATTTTCAGATGGAACTTGGTATAGTGATAGGTAACCGTGTTACCTTCGACTCGGCATGAGAAATACCTTATTTAGAGTTACGGTTTGAGAGTTATAACCCTTACAAGTGGGAAGGGCGAAAAGTTGAAAGAAAGGTATATTATTTTAATCTTATGGAAATATGACAATATATATATATATATATATACTTATATATATATATGTGTGTGTGTGTATGTGTGTGTATAAGTTTAGCCATACCGTCGAGATGATAGAAATCTTGGTAATGTAAATAGTTTTGCTATCACCTAAGAGGCTATAGCATTACACATTTCTTGCCTTCGGGGCTATTCAAATACACTTTCCTTCGGGGCTATTCAACTACATTTGCCTTCGGGGCTATTCAAATACACTTGCCTTCGGGGCTATTCTAACACACTTGCCTTCGGGGCTATAATTGAAATGTATTGGATCGGGTTGCACGTACCGCAACAAATATATAAATGTATTGGATCGGGTTGCACGTACCGCAATAAGTATATAATATGTTATATGAGATAAAGCAGGGGTACTGGTTAAACTAAGTATTTCCTAGGACGAGTGGGGAGGAGATTTTCACGTGAATATTTATTGAATTATATATTGAAGTGTTGAAATATGTTTTTCACAACATGCTTATTATGTTTATAATATGATTGTAATTAGAATATTGTGAGGTTACTTTGGATTGTAAGGCGAGGTTCTCACTCGGCCCCGGATGATAGGGCTGCCTCTTTTTTTAACATTTTTATAGGAAAGCGCGATAGAGGACAAGATCCACAATAGGGCTAGCGATCGCCCCACAATCTTATTGTCCCATCAATCCATTACTTCGGATTTGGTGAAAGTTGTTCTAGATTAAGTAGGTTTGAAGAACCAAGTTTTCGTTATCTCGGGGAATGCCCCACATGAGACTGTTTTCTTTTGAGATTCGGATGTTTTTATTATGTATTTGAACTTCCACCAAGTCTAGAAAAATTGGGGATGCTCGAGTATGAGCTCGTGCTTTCATTAAAGAAGTACATGATTATATTATTTCCGCACCTAGATATATGTATAACTTAGGACGAAAAGAATGAAAATCGTTCGCCTGGAAAGGGGATGGTCGTCCAGGTGCCATCACGCCCTAAGGGAAGACTTGAAAAAATTCGGGGTGTGAAAGATTTTGTAAGGAAACGATATGGATAGCCAGATAACGATATGGTATTGTGACTTTTACTTGTATGGTAACTTAATAAGGAAATGAAATGTGAAAAAACATAGGAAGTATCAATGAGAAATTCACTAGTCAAACCAAATAAGTAATTTAATACTTGCTTGCTAGAAATCTAGAAAAACAAACGAGATGGTTGATAAGTTTTGTACATGAAAGAAATCTTGCGTAATTTAGCTATTGTGACTTTTATTTGTTTTCTTCATTATATTCAAATTCTTTAAAAAAAAAAAAACTTATTTCGGAGGTTGTTCTTTCCGACTGCTCTCTCTATTTTAATTTATTTGTCTTTAGTTAAAGTCTATTTAAAAAAGAATATGCTTTTTAGCAATTCTTTAATTTCAACTTTCTACTATATGATATATTTAAGATCACAAGATTAAAAGACATTTTGATACATTTTATATATCTTTAGTTTAAGATCATAATATTCAAAAGTTATTTTTACTTTTTAAATTTTGTGTTAAGTCAAACCAGACAAATAAATTGAAACGCAGAAAATACTTAAATTTAGCACAAAAAGTTATATAGTTTAAGCACAAACAAGAGAAAGGAAGCAAAAATAACTCTGTTGCAGTACACCACAGCAGATCTTTCCAAGAAGCTTATAGGACTAAACGGGACATAGTTCACTGAGCATCGAATCGCCCCCTCCATTGAAATATCTAAAAGATTTTCAATATTTGGGATCACTATAGTCTCTAGTCAGTAGTATAAGATCAGATTGCAATTTTGATAAGCTACGTGAAGTGTCAATTCGATATATATATAGAGACTAGGTATGCTCCAATTGTTCATGTTGATCAGGCCTTTAATTTATCGAGGCATATTTCCACCATTAAGATACACACTTAAGTTATGGCTCATGGTAGCTAACTTGTCGGCCACCTGATTTGCCTCTCTTAAACAGTGATGAATGGACCAATTACAACCATTCAAGATACTTTTTATCTCCTTGATAGTAGGAACTAATTGTCATGAAATTTTGGAAGTATCCAAGATATAAGCAAGAAGAACCATTGAATCAGTTTCAACCACTAGATTTATAATATTGTTTTGGCTGCACCAATTGACGTCAAACAGTAGAGCTCTTGCTTCAGCAATGTCGGGGTATCCTCCTTCAAGAGGTGTGGTATAAGCCATCAAGATTTTCCCCTCATGACCTCTAATCACACCACCTCCTCGACATGCATATGCCATGTTTTAAAACTTCCATCAGAGTTGAGTTTAACAACTCCATTTGAAGGTTTTGTTCAGTAGATGATTTTGCTTGTCCTGCACCTCAAAACTCTATCAGAAAGACTAAGAATTTCATCCCAAGATAAATTACTCTTGAAGTTAGGAATATGAATACTAACAATTTCATCCCAAGATAAGAATGTTTTGAGAGATCTGGACAAGTACTCTAGGAAAATAGGGATGCTTGTTCCCATATTTGATACTATACCTGGATTTCCAAATCTCCCATATAATATATGCAGAAGCAATTTTATAAATAAAAACAACAATTATATTATGAGAGGGCTGATTATACCAAGCATAATTTGAAAGTTCATTCATTAAAAATACCAAACTATGCAAATACAGATTAACTTGAGCAACACAATATAATTTGTAAATGTGATGCAGTGGCTAAATAGGCCAACAATAAACTCACTGATGATATATAAATGTATGAAACAAAACCTATTAGGTAGGCAATTTGATATTTTGCAGAATTTTTATAAGCTTAATAAACAGAATAATTAATTAAAAGAATTTTGTTAAGAAATTATTTCAAAATATATTATATTGAGATTATTTTGGATAGAGTCTGCATTCTTTTGTATTAATGTTAAAAGTATTTTTACAGTCTCCAAGTTTTATAATTTAAACACAAATTTATTGGCTATTTAATAGGTTAAATTTATTCTTTTTCATGCTCTCATGGTAGAAGTATGACATAAAATATTCATTTAGATACATATTGTTAAATATACATAATATACACACAATATACATGTGTATATTATGTATATTGACCCTCGGTTTCTGCGTGTTGACCGCATATATGGTATATAGTTTAGGTAAGGTTTTAGTCTCCTAGTTTAGGTAATGTTGTGGTGTAATTAGTATTGTACACTTACCAAAATATTTGTATTACCATAATTGTATAGTTAGTCTCCAAGTAGAATAAGGTTTTAGGAGTAGAATAGGAATAAGATTCTCCTATTATGAAATTATGTAAATTGTATATATACTCTGTCAATTAATGAAAATAATCAAGGGATTATTTCTTTTATGGTATCAGAAGTCTAGGTCTTAAAATCCTCCCCCTAAATTCTCCACAAATTTGTCGACCTTCTCTACCAAATCCGAGCATCTCTTCTCGGTTTTGTGTCACGATCCAAACCGGAGGGCCGCGACGGGCACCCGGACCCCGCCCGCTGGGTACCACTAATCGTACATTCAACGCCTAATCATAATTAAATACGGACTATATAAACTCAGATAACAGTCTTATATATATATATATACATACCCAAAGGCCGACAAGGCCATACATAACAACTACACACAGGATACCTGTCTACAAGCCTCTAAGAGTAGCAACATCAAAGGTCGGGACAGGGCCCCACCATACCCCTATATACAAGCAAACATGTACCGTATCAAAATTAGACCAACGCTCCGAACAATGGGAGTGCTCCAAAAATCCACTGGATTCGCAATCAACTAACGTGAACCATCACCTCGCCTATGTGAACCTGCGGGCATGAAACGCAGCGTCCCCAGACAAAAGGGATGTCAGTACAACTGATGTACTGAGTATATCAGGCATGAACAATAGTATAACAGGGATATAACAACAAATGAAACAGAAACGACCGACCAATAGTAAGTACATCTAAGGGTCCTAATACATATGCCTAAATATCATGCACAATGCGGTATACATATACATCGGCCCCATTGGGCATCTTCCTTACCATAACAACCTCTGTGGTCATCATTTCATGTCAGCCTCTATGGGCATAATATGTCTAAATGTCATGCATAATGTGGTAAATACATATATACTGGCCACATAAGGGCATCTTCCTCCCCTATATATATATATATATATATATATATATATATATATATATATTGGCCCTTAATCAGGCATCTTCCTTCATTAAGCCACACAGACTTTATCATTATCATATCCCAGCTGATCAGGTGGTCTGCGTTTCCCGTTTCCCATTCCCAATATACGGTCTTGGGTAAAACATGAATGCAATGCAAATGAAAATGCATGAATCACAATAAAATATCCTGAATGACATAATTTCCTTGTACCTTCGGTTAACGCTGTAAATATTAACATTTTTTTCGTATGCCTTAATAAGGACTTACGAACATATTTAGACATGCTTTTAACATAGGAATCAATAATATGAATTTTCTTAACTACTAGGAGTAGAATAAATTATGGACCAATATCACAGTTATATTTCGTTACATGGAACATGGCAAAAGAAAAAAATAATTTGCCTTAACATACCTCGACGCAACCTTCGAATAATTACAAACCGATGTTGCTTCTGGGAAATTGAAAGCGTGTATTGACATGAAATATATGCATCATATATAGAATGTTGCTGCTAAATTCTTTAGGAATACTTTGCTGAAAAGATGTAGTTAAAAAGGAATTCTCAATTACAAAATTGAACTCTCAAGTGTTACTGCCAATGTTTGCTTCTTAAAAGTAAAATTTAACCAAAAAAAACCCTTCTATTACGGATTTATAAGAAGAGATTACTTCATGAATCATTTTATTCCCCAACACCAAATAAATGAGCAATTAATGCATTGTCCCCTTATTAATAGCTACCCTCCACTAATCGTGACACCTCATATGTAGAATACTTAGTCAATTAAGAGGTTAATTTGAAGACCACACCTAGAATTCCACTAAGACTTGTCTCCCTACTAAAATTATCAATTGATCCCACAATTGATCAATTACACCCAAAATTAATTTCGTGATCTCAATTCACTTAAATCCTAATAACATATAAGACTTTCATATACTCAATGTCATAATTTTCTAATATGCCACTAGTCCATAGCCTCTTTGTGCACGCACCAAATTTATTTTCGCTTCCCGTCGTCACACTTCTTACGTTCAAAATTATTTCGGGGTTGCATCCTTTTATATACTAATCTCTTTAATAGCATATATAAATATAACATAAAGTTTTCCAACGCTCGAGTCTATTTACACACGCCTAGCGATTTTACATACACTTAGTGATTTAAACTGTAACCCGAAAGTACGGGATGTTACATCTTTCCCTCCTTAGAAACATTCGTCCTCGAATGTTGGGGTACGTATCTAATCCCCGTTATGTAGCCCAGAAATACAACTGTTCCTAGTCCCACCAAATCCACTAGGGTGTAATGGCTACAAACTAATATTGCACAACTTCAATAAATCCGTATTTACAACACATCCATATTATGTAAAAAGATCGATAACGTACCTGTAACGACATCAAGTGAAGACTCCAAATCCCATCGTCCCATCGATACCTAAGTACAGTTTTGTCCCCTACCAAAATTAGTTGCTCCACCCCTACTCCTACCTTGACCGGATAATGTGTGATCACTCTGCCCTGACGGGCGTACTGACCGTGATGAAGCTGCTGCAGATTCGACCGGTCGGACCCTAACACCTTCGCCTCCTGTCGAGCAGTCTCGCATAACATGACCAAGTTCACCACAATAATAACTTTCATTTATTCCTTGTCGGCATGGTCCTAGATGGGTCTTACCACACTATTCACATCGAATCAACGGTGGCCTCCTCTAAATAGAATTTCCTCCGTAACAAGTTTCTGATATGTGTGAACCCTGGTCTGGTCCCGATTGAACAATTTGATCAACTCTCGTCCTTGAAAATGGTAATGATGTGCTAGCTACCGGATAAGATGGGTGTCCATAAGGCTGTGTCCTGGGCCCATCTCTGAAATCTTCCACATCATCGATGGATCGGGCCCTCTTATGCTGGCCCTTATCACATTTTTGATCTTCTCGTTGTTGTCTCTTACGATCTTCCAAGTTCTGTGCATAAGCCTGAATGCGGGTGATATCCGTACTCGGAATCAAAGAAGCCATAGTATACTCATTAATCAAGTGTGGCCCCAAGCCGGTAACAAACCTATGTACCCGGTCAATCATCTCAGCTACAATCGTAGAAGCATATCGGGCCAACGAATTAAATTGCAAACTATATTCTTGAACACTCAGGTCACCCTGCTCAAGACGTAGGAACATGTCCTGCCTGGCCCGTCGAAGTTCGACTGGCAGAAAATGCTATAAAAAGGCATCTGAAAATTCTCTCCATCCAGCCGGTGAAGCACGAGATCCCCTAGATTGCTCCCATGTATCATACCAGGTTACTGCGACATCCCGCAGTCTATAAGAAGCAAAATTTACCGACTCGTTATCGGTAGCATCCTTCACCCGCAAAGTGCGCTGTACTTGATCCAGAAAATTCTGCAGGTCCGCGTTCAAGTATGTTCCTATGAGAACGGAGGGTCTAGATTGATGAAATCTCGCGCTCTTGCGCTAGCAGCTCTATCAGAAGGACTGGGAGCCTGACGTTGGGCCTGAGCGGCCACCAATCGTGTCAATAACTGAACTGCTCTTCGCATATCAAGATCCACGTTT
Source organism: Anisodus tanguticus (assembly GCA_034509755.1). NCBI lineage: Eukaryota > Viridiplantae > Streptophyta > Magnoliopsida > Solanales > Solanaceae > Anisodus > Anisodus tanguticus. Next base: position 22,837,021 of record CM067557.1, read on the forward strand.
GGAGTATCTAGTGGAGGAACTGGGGGCACTGCAGCTCTACTACTCTCCTCCGATGGTGATGAACTAAGAGAATCGTACAAAGGGGTCGCACCGGCACCGAGGGTCTCATTCTAGCCCTTGCTAGCGGGTGGCAATCGGCTGGCACCTTCGCCCGCAGCTGTATTCAATTCCCTTATACTCTTAGACTTCTTCCTTGCGGTAGGCATTGCTGGAATCGTAAATACGAAATAGATTAGGAGCGAAATACTTATAACTCAGTTCTATAGCACGATCTATGATATGAAAGAATGGAAACCATCCGTAAATGTCAGGCAACCTCATGTATATAAGTATGGTGCACAACATACCCATAAACAAGACTCTACTGGACACAGCTTGTAGACTCCCTAGAACAGACATGCTCTGATACCAAGTTTGTCACGACCCAAACCTGAGGGCCGCGACGGGTACCCGGACCTTGCCCGCCGGGTATCGCTAATCGTACATTCAATGCCTAATCATAATTAAATACGAACTATATAAAGTCGGATAACCATCTTATATATATATACATACCCAAAGGCCGACAAGGCCATACATAACAACTACACACAAGATACCTGTCTACAAGCCTCTAAGAGTAGCAACATCAAAGGTAGGGACAGGGCCCCGCCATACCCCTATATACAAGAAAAAATGTACCGTACCAAAATTAGACCAACACTCCGAACAAGGGGAGTGCTCCAAAAATCCGCTGGATTCGCAATCAACTAACGTGAACCGTCACCTGGCCACACAAGGGCATCTTCCTCCCCACATCATATATATATATATTGGCCCTTAATCAGGCATCTTCCTTCATTAAGGCATACAGGATTTATCAGTATCATATCCCAACGGATCAGGTGGTCTGTGTTTCCCATTTCCCATTCCCAATATACGGTCTTGGGTAAAACATGAATGCAATGCAAATGAAAATGCATGAATCACAATAAAATATCCTGAATGACATAATTTCCTTGTACCTTCGGTTAACGCCGTAAATATTAACATCTTTTCCGTATGCCTTAATAAGGACTTAGGAACATATTTAGACATGCTTTTATCATAGTAATTAATAATATGAATATTCTTAACTACTAGGAGTAGAATAAATTATGGAGCAATATCACAGTTATATTTCGTTACATGGAACATGCCAAAAGAAAGAAATAATTTGCCTTAACATACCTCGACGCAACCTTCGAATAATTACAAACCGATGTTGCTTCTGGGAAATTGAAAGCGCGTATTGACATGAAATATATGCATCATATATAGAATGTTGCTGCTAAATTCTTTAGGATTACATTGCTGAAAAGATGTAGTTAAAAAGGAATTCTCAATTACAAAAATGAACTCTCAAGTGTTACTGCCAAAAAAAACCTTCTCTTACGGATTTATAAGAAGAGATTACTTCATGAATCATTTTATTCCCCAACACCAAATAAATGAGCAATTAATGCATTGTCCCCTTATTAATAGCTACCCTCCACTAATCGTGACACCTCATATGTAGAATACTTAGTCAATTAGGAGGTTAATTTGTAGACCACACGTAGAATTCCACTAAGACTTGTCTCCCTACTAAAATTATCAATTGATCCCACAATTGATCAATTACACCCAAAATTAATTTCGTGAACTCAATTCACTTAAATCCTAATAACATATAAGACTTTCATATACTCAATGTCATAATTTTCTAATATGCCACTAGTCCATAGCCTCTTTGTGCACGCACCAAATTTATTTTCGCTTTCCGTCGTCACACTTCTTACGTTCAAAATTATTTCGGGGTTGCATCCTTTTATATACTAATCTCTTTAATAGCATATATAAATATAACATAAAGTTTTCCAACGCTCGAGTCTATTTACACACGCCTAGCGATTTTACATACGCTTAGAGATTTAAACCGTAACCCGAAAGTACGGGATGTTACATTTTGTGTCTCCGACAGTGTCTTCTTCCTTTGAAGATTTTCTTCCAAATCCCACAATCGCGTATTATTTTATCAATATGTCTGCATCACGGAATACGTTTCATACTGCCCTTACAGTTTCTAACATCAAGAATAACATCCCTCTTGTTCTTCAAATAGAAAACGTCCAATATGCGATGTGGGCCGAACTGTTCAAAATTCATGCATGCTCGCATCAAGTCATCCATCACATAATCTCCATGGCTCTTGAGGATACGGAGGTGCCACGACGCGAGGATGATCTTAAGTTGTGGGTGACTTTTGATACCACCGTCCTTCAGTGGATATATTCCACAATTTCTATCGACCTTTTGCAAACGATTATTGAACCTGACGCTGCGGCACAGACGACTTGGGATAGACTACGTGATATATTCCAAGATAATCAAAATTCTAGAGCGGTTACTCTTGAGCAGGATTTCTCCCACGTCAATATAAAAGATTTCCCTAACGTTTCGTCTTATTGCAAAAGATTGAAGGAATTGGCAGACCAACTCCGCAACGTTGGCGCGCCGGTTTTGAATGATCGTTTGGTTCTGCAAACGGTTTTAGGCCTCTCCGAGGCCTATAGTGGTGTTGGCACGCTTCTTCGTCAAAGCAATCCTCTTCCGCAATTTTATCAGGCTCGTTCTATGCTTACACTCGAAGAAGCAGGCATGGCTAAAAGGCGACTATAGGTGCTAGTCCCGTGGTTTTGATGACTGAGCCACTGTTCATCCTACCGATTCCAACAACTCGGGCCAAAACCACAACAACAATGGCGGCAAAAAAGAAGGAAATAAGAAAAATAATGGCAAGAATCGTGGCGGCCACAATGGCGGTAGCCGGAACAGTAGTGGTGGCGGTGGTGCCCCTCGGAGTAGTCAACAACAATAACAGTTTTGGGCCCCGTAGTGGGTCCATATGCAGTGGCAGTGGGCCCCACAATTTGGGCCAACAGTGGCAGCCCAGCGATGTAGCCTCACTGGCAGTGGGTTGGCCAACAGTAGTAGAGGCCCAACATGCAGTGGCCTACTTATGGTAATTTCTCTGAGCTGAGGCAGCAAGCAGGGGTACTTAGGCCTCGGCCCCCGCAGGCCCCTCACACAGTGGCCCCCGCTTGTACCGACATCGAAGCCGCAATGTACACGCTTGGATTAAATACTCAGGACCCAAATTGTTATATAGACACCGGTGCCACTACCCACATGACATTCGATTCAGGTACTCTCTCGTCTTATTCCAATTTGAGCAACCCTCGTAGCATAATTGTTGGTAATGGTAATTCTGTTCCAATTCGTGGTTATGGTCATAAAACTGTCTCCCCCCATCCACCCCTTATCTTGAAAAATACCCTACATGCCCCCAAATTGATTTAAAATTTAGTGTCTGTCCGTAAATTCCCCACTGACAATTCCGTGTCTATTGAATTTGATCCATTTGGTTTCTCTGTGAAGATTTCAAGACGGGGAGTCCTCTCATGAGGTGTGATAGTAGGGGAGATCTTTATCCTATTGTCAGTCTCGTTCTTTAGGAATAATTGTTAGGTTGTCATTTGTAGACTCAAATTCTCATACTTTAATGCCATTTGATATTATTCACAGCGACTTATGGACGTCTCCTGTTCTTAGTTCTTTGGGTCATCGGTATTATGTTCTCTTTTTGGATGATTATTCTAAGTTTTTATGGAATTTTCCGATAGCGAAAAAATCTCATGTTTTCCATCTTCTTAAAATTTAGAGTATTCATTAGAACTCAATTCAGATGGGAAATAAAAAAATATTCAATGTGATAATGGCAAAGAATATGACAATGGGGGGTTTCGGAAATTTTGTGCTAATCATGGGATCAATTTTCATTTTTCTTGTCCTCATACGTCTTCACAAAATGGAAAAGTCGAACGCAAAATTCGTACCATTAATAACATTGTCCGAACTTTATTGATTCACGCTTCCGTACCCCCGTCTTTTTGGCATCATGCTCTACAAATGGCTACATATCTCCTTAACATAATTCTTTCCAAAGGTTTGACATATTCTTCCTTCGTATTCACATCTTAGGGTCTTTGGGTGCTTGTGTTATCCGTTGTTTTCGTCCACCACAATAAACAAACTTCAGGCCAGGTCTACTCCATGTGTGTTTTTGGGTTTTTCGTCTAATCATCGTGGTTACAAATGTTTTGATATATCCTCCAATAGAATCATCATTAATCACCATGTCATATTTGATGAATCCCAATTTCCGTTTGCTAAAGCCAGTAATCCCGTGCCTAGTTCGTATAATTTTTTGGATGATGGTATATCCCCGTATATTACTCACCATGTTTCGAACATGTCCCGCACCCCAAATCCGCCAGTGGGCCCACTGCTTCTCCAGTTCCGATTCCACCCACAATTTTCAGTTCTGGAATTGGGCCAGGTTTTGCCCCAGTTTCCGTAACTGCACCAGTTGCCAAGCCCAATCCAGAATCTAGGCCAGTCTCGGCGTCAGGTTCCAATTCTGAGTCCAGATTGGGGCCAGCGGGCCCACTGCCTGCTGGCCGGTCCTTCCCGAGTCTAGAAAATTCCCAAAATCCACCCAATTCTTCCCCGAGTCATAGACCGGCCACTCGTAGTGAACGGGGTATTTTTAAACCAAAAGAGGCATTTTAATTTAAATTATAATGTTCTTAAACCCATAGTCCTGTGTCAGCATTAAATGACCCAAATTGGAAAATTGCTATGATCGATGAATATAATACTCTTATTGATAATAAGACGTTGGAGTTGGTGCCCCGTCTTTCTGGTATTAATATTATTAGGTCTATGTGGAGTTTTGCTCATAAGGACAATTCAGATGGTTCATTTGCACGATATAAGGCGCGGCTTATGGGTGATGGTAAGACTCAACAGGTTGGTGTAGATTGTGGTGAGTCGTTTAGTCCGGTGGTCAAGCCGGCTACCATTCGCACTGTGCTCAGCTTGGCGCTTTCAAAAGCATGGCCTATTCATCAGTTAGATGTGAAGAATGCTTTTCTACATGGTGATCTCAAGGAAACAGTCTATATGCATCAGCCTTTGGGGTTTAGAGATCCCAAATATCCTCATCATGTATGTTTATTGAACAATTCATTATATGGGCTTAAGCAGTCTCCACGAGCCTGGTATAAGAGATTTGCCGACTATGTTTCGACTATTGGGTTCACTCACATCAGGTCGGATAATTCCTTGTTCATATATTGTCGTGGTTCTTCCTTGGCTTATATACTGTTATATGTGGATGATATTATTTTGACTGCCTCTTCCGATTCCTTACGTAAGTCTATCATGACAATGCTCAGCTCTAAATTTGCTATGAAAGACTGGGGCCCTTGAGTTATTTTTTGGGGATTGCAGTCGCTCGTCATGCAGGTGGATTGTTCTTATCACAGAGTAAGTATGCAGCCTAGATCATTGAGAGGGCCGGGATGTCATCCTATAAGTCCACTTCCACTCTGGTTGATACTAAACCCAAAATGGGTGCTACGCCTGGTGCTCTACGAGGATCCGTCCCGCTATCACAGTCTTGCAGGGACCCTCCAGTATCTCACATTTACGAGACCAGATATTACGCATGCCGTACAACAGGTGTGTTTGTTTATGCATGATCCTATGGTTGAGCATATAAATGCGCTCAAACGCATCATTCGGTATATTCAGGGTACACTTGACTATGACTTGCATCTATATCCTTCATCGACGTCCACACTTGTCTCGTATATATATGATGATTGGGGTGGTTGTCCGGACAACAGACGGTCTACGTCTGGCTATTACATGTTTCTTGGTAATAACTTGGTCTCATGGTCTGCGAAACGTCAGTCGACTTTGTCCTGCTCCAGTGCCAAGGCTGAGTATCGAGGGGTAGCTAATGTGGTCTCTGAATCATGTTGGTTACGTAATTTGTTGTTAGAGCTTAACTGTCCTATTCAGAAAGCGATCTTGGTGTATTGTGATAATATTAGTGTTATCTATCTGTCGGGTAATTCGGTTTAGCACTAGCACTCTAAACATATCGAGATAGACATTCACTTTGTTCGCGAAAAGGTTGCTCGTGGTCAGGTCCGAGTCTGTCATGTCCAGTCCAGGTATCAAATAGCCGACATTTTTACGAAGGGTCTTCCCTCGGTCCTTTTTTGAAGATTTTACGGATAGTCTCAGCATTCGAAGACCGCCCGCTATGATTGCGGGGGTGTGTTAAATATACATAATATACACACAATATACATGTGTATATTATGTATATTGGCCCTCGGTTTCTGCGTGTTGACCGTATATATGGTATATAGTTTAGGTAAGGTTTTAGTCTCCTAGTTTAGGTAATGTTGTGGTGTAATTAGTATTGTACACTTACCATAATATTTGTTTTACCATAATTGTATTAGTCTCCAAGTATAATAAAACTTTAGGAGTAGAATAGGAATATGATTCTCCTATTATGGAATTATGTAAATTGTATATATACTCTGTCAATTAATGAAAATAATCAAAGGATTATTTATTTCCATATCATAAATATTAAGAAGAAGTTTGTAATTAAATCACAATAATACCAAGAATTAGTTGCGCACAAGACAATTTTCTTATATTTCACTATTCATCCCTTCCACTCTAGATCTCATGTTCGTTGCTTTGCCGACTCCACTTTGTTCCCTTCCATTCAGTGTGGATGCTTCTTCAATGAGTTTGCTGAAGACGAAATAGAGCAAATATGGCTAAGTTAGATTAAAATAGACAAGGCTTTAGAAAACCAACAGTTGAACTATTTTTAAAAGGCAGCGGTTAAAATTGTAGTCATTGTTGATCCGACGCATTTTAAGATATACAACCATTCAGAATAATTTCCTTCTTTTTCTATCTGATAATAAATAATATATATATATTATTTAAAAGGATATTTTGGTATTTAACTTTTCAGTTAGGGATAGACACGTGCGTTGTTCCCTATCAATTAGTTCAAATTTTCTAAATCAACACAAATATTCTTAAAACATGTATGTGTATAAATAAAATTTGAAAAAATCGCAAATTAATTAGCGAAACGTGAAATGAATATTAACTGCTATATATGTCATCATAATCTGTTAAAACATAATCTATATTCAGCTCAAACTTTATGTTATAAAGGATATATAAAGACTAATGATTATATTTTAAAACAAAGTAGTAATATAACAGTAAAAGAATATTATCAGTCATAATCCTACAAATAGATATACCAAGTATAGGTTGTTGATAACACTATGGAGCGGAAAATGCTTGTCAAAAAGCGTTTGTATCTAATCATGTAGGGAATTTTAGTTTATTATTAGGAATTTTAGGTTTTTATTGGATAACAGGGAGTTTCGAATTTAGGGATTTATTCGAAATATTCAATAACTTGAGAAGTCAGAAGAACTAAAAGGATCTAATAATTCTAGCTAATTTCTTTTGAAGTATGTTGGAATAACAATGAACATGTTCAAGTGACAAGTACATATAGGGAAGACCAAAACAAAATTTAAAAAAAATTCATCGAGCCTATTAATGTTGCAACCTTCATGTAGGATTTGGTAACTTTAGGAGGATATTGGGTTTTATGGTGGCATTTCCACGACAAATTTTAGTTGATGTTTGGATGAAAATCAGTGTGTGAGTTGTTCACATCAGCGAGAAGCCTCTGATTTTTTTTGGTTCCTCGTAACCGTTAACATGCCCTGGTGTCATGATTAGGGTTTTCTGTTATGCAATTTTACGACCTGTAACAACAATCATGCGTAAATTTACCATAATGTAATAATTCATAAATGAAGCTCTATTGTAAATTTGTGACCATGATGAATCTCATTGTTGCTAATTCATCTCTTAATAGATTTAAAACTAACCAAAAATCAAGAGGAAAAAGTTAAAATTCCCATGCATTAGAATTATGTTGCTCTTCATTTGAAATTTTATGATGTTAAAATATCGAGTTGAAATGTTATTTCCTTTGGTTACCTATATTTTCAGGTGTTCCCTTGCTCCAGTTTCAATCCCTGTGAAATACCCCTACCAAAAGATCGCAGTAAGAATTTTAATTAGAAGAATGAAAAAACTGCTCTTGTCAACATATTTCAAAGGTTTGAGGAAAAATGACAAAATAAGCAGTACATATAAAACTAAACTTGAGAGAAACAAAAGCTGTAAAAACAATGTAAAATTAGGTAGATCTTTCACGTCTCAGACACAATCCTATTCTTGAATTCAAATCCAAAGATCTCAAATTAGCCAAAACCTACGTGGAAACAATAAAGAAATCAGGAAGATATCGATAATCTTACTTCGGCGGCCTAATATCTCCAAAACCGATCCCATATAGATAATCAGGAGCACCATAGGAACAAAATTTTCTTTTATAATATTGTAGACATTTGGCTCTTCATAATTCTCCTCATTAAATTACATTAATGCAGCATATTAACACAATGGTTCTTCATTTTCTCTAGCCCAGCGTTATTGGTACTTATGTGTGACTCTTCAAGTTTTTTAACTTCTATTACTAATTGCAAGAAGTGAAAGAGTTTCACCTACATTATTATAGTGATTATTATGGGTATATCAATTATGAATGATTTTATTATAAGATACTTTTACTTTTTGGTACAAAAAGTTATTATAAGAGTAGTGTTTAATGAGCGGGAGAAAAATTCATTTAACTTTTTATAGGCATTATGGTAATTTAATTTTTCACTTTGGAGCTTCCTACTTGTATAATAAATAGTGTTTGGACACGTGCGTTGCACGTGTATTCCATATCAATTAGTAAAACTTTTTGAAATAACATGACTAATATAAAAACATATTAGTAATGAGTAATATGAGTTTTGAAGGGAGAAAATGCAAGTTCAACTAAATTTAATTAGATAGGTTTGATGTGTATTGCAATTAATTTTGATGTTACTGTATACAAACAAATCATATCTTGTTTAATAGTACTTCCTTATATATAATGTTCTTGATGTATGTTTCATAAACGGTCAAACTTTAACATAATTTCTCATCAACTAATATGTTGGGTTCTTGTCAACCTGTTGTGGACTTTTTGTTTGTCAGTCACAAAAAAAAAAAGAAATAAACACAATGAACATTAACAGCGAACAAGGCGTCAAGCAAACCTTTTCACGACAGTGAAATTTTTTTAATAATAAGAGAAAAGGATTTCAGGTTATTCTGCTTTTGTAATATAATTCAATAATTTCTTTTATGGTTACAATATTAAAATTGCCCCTGCGAAAGATATCACTGCTTACATATATGATTACCGCAGGATAAAAAATAAAGAGTACATTTTTCAGCAATAACAATTTAGAATCAATTAAATAATATCATGCATAGACAGTTTTTTCCTAAACAAAAATATTCAATACACAACAAGATTTCTGAAAATAGTAAAAACTTATTAACTGCAAGTCCTGTTAGGACCAATGACGAAACCGTCAATTAAATTAATATTTTATTATACTAATTCAGTAATTTGACCATACCGGCTTAACTTTTTCTATAGCCCAACCTTTTTTTTCGAATTGGATAATCAGTATTATTGCAATATTAAAAGGATGATTGACTAATATTTCTTCTATTAATTTGGTCCCAAAATTTATCCCGCCTTTGAGTTTTTTGTATGCGGAGATATTGTCTGACCTTGACATGTTAGTACATTGAAATATTAAAATTTATGTAACTAACTTGTATAAGCAAATGATTAGAGAGGATAAAATTAAGGTATAGAATTATAAAAAAAGTAGCAAGAATAAAAATAGATGTACCTGATTAACACTTCTAGGTGGATTTGGTGTGTTGAGATGGGTTACCAGATATGCAGAATTAAAATAGCATTATTTTCTTATGAAAAGAGAATTTTTTCAATACACAATGGGGATTGGGGGGGAAAATGGTTAATAGAGTTTGTTGTTCATGACTGATGATTCAACAAATAAATAAAGGATGAGAAAAGACTATAAAACTGGAATACATGCATTTGTAATTATTGTTGGAAGATGAGGAAGTAAAATATTGAAAAGACATTCCAAAGGGTTCTATAAAACGTAGATTAGCAATAAACTGCGGGAGATGAAAAGAATTGTATAAATGTGAAAGAAATAATCCCCTAATTATTTTCATTAATTGAAAGGTATATATACCAGTTACATATTTCCATAATAGGAGAATCCTATTCCTATTCTATTCCTAAAACCTTATTCTACCATAATTCTAACTAAACAATTATGGTAAGTGTACAAGACTAATTAAGGTAACTTTTACACTACAATATACCAACAATATACATTCCAAATATACTACACTGCTTCTGCCGGTGATGGGCTGAAGCCACTGCCGAGATGGGCTGAAGCCCACTGTCGAGATCAGGCGCCCGTGATATACACTTCTATGTATTGGGTGTGTATCAAGGGTATATTGCTTTGTTTAACACACCCCCGCAGTCATAGAGGGCGGTCTTCGAACGCTGAGACTGTCCCTAAAATCTTCAAAGAGTACCGAAGGAAGACCCTTTGTAAAGATGTCTGCAACTTGATATCTTGACGGGACATGACATACGCGTACCTGTCCCCGAGCAACCTTTTCACAGACAAAGTGAATGTCCATCTCGATATGCTTAGTGCGTTGGTGCTGAACCGGATTACCTGAAAGGTAGATGGCACTAATATTATCACAATACACTAAGGTCGCCTTCTGAATGGGACAATGAAGCTCTAAAAGCAAGTTACGTAACCAACATGATTCTGAGACCACATTAGCTACCCCTCGATATTTTGCCTCGGCACTTGAGCGGGATAGAGTCGCCTGACGCTTCACAGACCAGGAGACCAAGTTGTTGCCAAGGAACATACAATAGCCAGACGTAGTCCGTCTGGTGTCTGGACAACCTCCCTAATCAGCATCGGTGTATGAGACAAGTGTGGATGTCGATGAAGGATACAAATGCAAACCATAGTCCAGTGTACCCTGAATATACCGAATGATGCGTTTGATTGTATTCATGTGCTCAACTTTGGGATCATGCATGAATAAACATATCTGCTGAACAACATACGTAATATCCGGTCTGGTAAAGGTAAGATACTGAAGGGCCCTTGCAAGACTACGATAGCGGGTCGGATCCTCGTAAGGGACGCCGGCCGCGGCACCAAGCTTGGGCTTAGTATAAACTGGGGTGGAAGTGGACTTACAGGATGACATCCCGGCTCTCTCGATGATCTCACCTGCATACTTTCATTGAGACAAAAATAATTCATCTGAATGACGCTTGACGACAATCCCCAAATCGTAACTCAAGGGCCCTAAGTCTTTCATAGCAAACTCAGAGCTGAGCATGGTCATGATAGACTGGCGTAAGGCATCGGAAGAGGTAGTCAAAATGATATCATCCACATAAAACAGAATGTAGGCCAAGGACGAACTACGACTGTAGATGAACAATGAATTATCTGACCGGCTGTGAGTGAACCCTATAGTTGACACATAGTCAGCAAACCTTGTATACCAAGCCCGTGGTGACTGCTTAAGCCTATATAAGGACTTCTTCAACAAACAGACATGATGAGGATGGTTGGGATCCCTGAACCCCAACGGCTGATGCATATAGACTGTTTCCTTGAGATCACCATGTAGGAAAGCGTTCTTGACATCCAACTGATGAATAGGCCATGCCTTCGAAAGAGCCAAGCTAAGAAGAATGCGAATGGTAGCCGGCTTGACCACCGAACTAAACTTCTCACCACAATCTATCCCAACCTACTGAGTCTTGCCATCACCCACAAGCCGTGCCTAATGTCGAGTGAATGAACCATCTGAATTTTCCTTATGAGCAAAAATCCACATAGACATGATAACATAAATACCAGAGGGATGGGGCACCAACTCCCACGTTTTATTATCAATAAGAGCATTATATTCATCAGTCATAACACTTTTCCAATTCGGGTAGTTTAAGGCAGACACAGGATTATGGGGCAAGGGGGATTTAGAGACATTCGAATGTAAATTAAAATGTCTTTTACGTGTAAAAATACCCCGTTGACTACGAGTGACTGGTCTATGACTCGAGAAAGAGGTGGGCGGATTTTGGGAATTTTCTGGGCTCGGGATGCACTGGACAGCAGGCAATGGGCCAGCTGGCCCAATCGGAAACCGGAAGCATGAACTGGACCAGTTCCAGAATTAGGCTGGACTGGCCCAATCGCTGGAACTGATCCAGTGATGGGAATTGGCGACAAATCGGTAGGGCCAGCGGGCAGTGGGCCCGCTGGAGAATTTTGGGTGCATGATATGTCCGAAAAATGGTGAGTAATAAATATGGATATACCATCATCCAAAAAATTATACGAACTAGGTTCGGGAGTATGAACTTTAGTAAAGGGAAATTGAGTTTCATAAAAAATTACATGGCGATTAATGATGATTTTCTTGGAGGATAAATCAAAGGATTTGTAACCACGATGCTTAGACGGATAACCCAAAAATACACACGAAGTAGACCGGGCCTGAAGTTTGTTAGTTGTGGTGGACGGGAATAACGGATAACACAAGCATCCAAAAACCCGAAGATGAGAATAAGAAGGATTCTTATTATATAAATTTGGAGTGGGGAAGAATATGTCAGACCTTTGGATGGAATTATGTTGAGCAGATATGTGGCCATTTGTAGAGCATGATGCCAGAAATATGGGGGTATGGAAGCATGAATTAAGAGAGTGCGGACAATGTTATTTATGGAACATATTTTGCGTTCGGCTTTCCCATTTTGTGAAGATGTATAAGGACAAGAAAAACGAAAATTGATCTCATTATTAGCACAGAACTCTCGAAACACCCTATTATCATACTCTTTTCCATTATCACATTGAATATTTTTATTTCTCTTTCGAATTGGGTTCTAATGAATGCTCTAAATTTTACGAAGACGGAAAACACTTGAGATTTATTTACAATTGGAAACATCCACAAAAATTTAGAATAATCATCCAAAAAGAGAACATAATACCGATGACCCAACGAACTGAGAATAGGAGACGTCCATAGGTCGCTATGAATAATATCAAATGGCATTGAAGTATGAGAATTTGAGTCTACAAATGGCAGCTTAACAAATTTTCCTAACGAACAAGATTGACAAATTGGAGTACGACTCGTACCCTTACACGAAATAAAACTATTTTTATCTAAAACTGACAAAATAGAAGATCCCAGATGACCAAGGCGAGAATGCCACAAGGAAGGAGAAATGGCTGCAAAGGCTGATGGCAAAGCTTGACTCGATGGACTGAAACCATGCGCGATAGGATAAATATCTCCCCTACTATCACACCTCATGAGAGGACTCCCCGTCTTGAAATCCTTTACAGAGAAACCAAAAGATCAAATTCAACAGAAATGGAATTGTCAGTGGTGAACTTTCGTACATACACTAAGTTTTTAATCAATTTGGGGGCATGTAAAGTATTTTTCAAGATAACAGGTGGATTGGGGGGAGACAACATTTTCTGACCATAACCCTGAATAGGAATAGAGTTACCATTACTAACAATTATACCCCGTGGATTGCTCAAATTGGAATAAGATGAGAGAGTACCTGAATCAGATGTCATGTGGGTAGTGGCACCGGTCTCCATATACCAATTTGGGTCCGGTTGAGTCAAACCCAATATGTGCATCGCGGCTTCGATATCGGTCTGAATGGGGCCTGCTGCATGGTGAGCTTGCGGAGGCCGAGGCCCAAGAATTCCAGACCTGGGCTGAACTGTGCTATATGGAGCTGGGCGTATTGGGCCAGTGGGCAGTGGGCCGTTGGGGCTGCTAGAAAGCCCACTGTCCAGTCGCTGGACCTTGCTGTGGAGGTGGGCCATAGGGCCATTGTCCACTAGTCCAAGCCCTCTAGGCCATGGCCTAGAGGCCCATGGCCTAGAGGCCCATGGCCTAGACTAGTGGGTCGGTGGCCCACTGTAACCTGGATGGGGTCCACTGCCACTACTTTGGCCACCGTGACTGCCGCCGGAGCCACCGCATTTGCCCCCGCGATTTTTCCCATTATTTTTCCGGCCATTTTTGTTGCCCCCGTGTGATCGGTTTTGGTTCGAATTGTTACCAAATTTTTGAGGACTAGGGGAGGAAGTCATCATGACCACGGGACTAGTATTAGTAGCCGCCGTTTAAGCCAAACCGGCTTCTTCCAAGGTAAGCATGGAGCGGGCTTGATAGAACCTTGGAAGAGGATTACTTTGATGAAGGAGAGTTCCAACGCCACTATAGGCCTCAGATAGGCCAGCAACTATCTGTAAAACAAGACGATCTTCACTAACTGGCGCACCAACATTGCGGAGTTGGTCCGCCAATTCCTTCAACCTTTTGCAATATGCTGAAACGTTCGGGAAATTTTCCATGTTGACGTGAGAAAAATCCTGTTCAAGAGTAACAGCTCTGAAATTTTGATTATCCTGGAATATGTCACGCAGTCCATCCCATGCAGCCATCACCGTAGCGTCTGGCTCAATAATCGTCTGCAATAGGTCGGTGGAGATAGTTGAATAAATCCACTGAAGGACGGTGGCATCAAGTGTTGTCCATAACTTAGGATCATCCTCACGTTTAGGCACCTCCGTATCATCAAGAGCCGCGGGGATTATGTGATGGATGACTTGATGCGAACGAGCGTGAATTTTGAATAACTCGACCCACGTCGCGTATTGGACATTTTCTATTTCAAGAATTAACGAGATATGATTCTTGATGTTAGACACAAAAAGGGCAGGGTGAAACGTGTTCTTTGACGTAGACATACGAAAGAACAAGAGGTGAAAGAGAGATTTTGAGAGCGGAAGAAAAAATTTGGTAAACCTGGGGGGGGGGGGGTCTCGGCCTAGAGGAACACAAAAATTTGGGAGAGAAAATTTTTGTTTGACCTAGACTTTTGATACCATGAAAGAAATAATTCGCTTGATTATTTTCATTAATTGAAAGGTATATATACAAGTTACATATTTCCATAATAGGAGAATCTTATTCCTATTCTATTCCTAAAACCTTATTCTACCATAATTCTAACTATACAATTATGGTAAGTGTACAAGACTAATTAAGGTAACCTTTACACTACAATATACCAACAATATACATTCCAAATATACTACACTGTTTCTGCCTGTGATGGGCTGAAGCCACTGCCCGAGATGTGCTGAAGCCAATGCCGAGATGGGCTGAAGCCCACTATCGAGATCATGTGCCCGTGATATACACTTCTGTATATTGGGTGTATATCACAGGTTTATTGCTTTATTTAACAAAATGGTAATAAATGCATTAACTTTTGGAACATGTTCCCACGTATGAGTGGATTCATCTTTTACATTTTACTATTTATTGAAAGGTGTGTTGGAAATGAAGAGGAAAATTTTCTACATGTATTTCATTTGTGCAATGCACATGTAAATATATACAAGAAGGGAGAATATTAAACTAATCATATTACATACATTTGTCACCTATCTTATCATCTATCACTATCAAGGTTGTAACAAACTTAGTATGAGACAAAAATAAAGAATAATGAAAGATTCTATCCTATGCAAAATGTGTACTCGTACTCTATCATTTCTTGTTTCCAAAGATTATCAAATCTGGACTTATTTCTCATTCTATTCAGTTTGGGCTTGGCACAAATTGAACGAAGCCAAATCAGAATGGGCCCAATCATTTGTCAAAAACATGCCCAATCACTTATTAACGCCTGAAGTATGATTTGGCGCAAAAGACACTTCTTGTTTGTATCGATCACTTTGCCGCTCATAGTCTTCTTCTTCTTCTTCAATGTGATGTCGAAATGAGCATTAAGAGATGAAGGAGAGGAATGGAGAGATGGAGGATCTTGTGGATGATGGATATGAGAATTTGAGATCCCATCACCCTTCTCAAGTTGGAGAGTGGTGAAACAACCCCCAACTTATGGAGAAAGGATCGATGAACCGGACTAGAGAGGGTGTTTTGTCAATACGTCGGCGAGTTGATCAATTGGCGACACATGATGTAAGGAAATAAGGCCGGCAAGGTACTGTTGCCTCACAAAGTAGCAATCGAGGTCCACATGCTTGGTCCTTTCGTGAAAGACAGGGTTTCTGGAAATATGTATAGCCGTTTGGCTATCTGAGTGAAGAGGATTTATTTTACACTTAGTCAAAATTTTATGATTTTCGATGGTACTAATAGTGTCTCAGTAAAATGGATATAACACCTAGCGCATAACACCATTTGTGCTCGGCCATATATGGTGGAAAGGTATTTCAAATACCTACAACTTTATTTTATCTGTTTTCTCAAATTCCCAGTAAAAGGACCCGAAAACTGAGCACAAGTGAGAACTACCTCAGACTTAGATGAATATAAGAACTTTTACGAAGTCCTTTATTTGGTTTGACTTCAAAATGACTATCTATCACCCGAACTCATACCAAAGGGATTCACATAACTAAAATATGACATGTCAATACTCATTTAATTCATTCACACCTAACATGGATTTACGGGATGTTACATTATCCCCCTCCCATGATCATTCGTCCTCGAATGAAGGTCATGACTTAGATTTTTCACTAAACCTCAAATTTTCAAAATTTCTAAAGTTCTTTAGCAAGGTAAGTTATCCTCAAGGACAACATACAATTAACTACACAATGATTAGATAATTCAAGATTAAATACAAGAGTGAGGGATTTATACCTCAAATCTAAACTTTCACAGGAATTAAGTAACCGAAAGGTTCCACACACCCCTATTATTAGGAATAAGTGAGGGTATCTCTTCTTCATGTCCTCCTCAGCTTCCCAAGTTGCTTCTTCGGTATTATGATTACGCCACAGGACTTTAACCGAAGCTACATCTTTTGTTTTCAATCTTCTAACTTGTCGATCCAGGATTTACACAATTTTTCATAAGACAACCCCTCGTTGATTTAAATCTCTTCGTGATTCAAGACATGAGAAGGATCATGTTTACACAATCTCAACATTGAAATGTGAAACACAGGATGCACCATAGCTATCTCTGATGTAACTTTAATTCATAAGCAACCTTCCCAATTATTCTCACAATTTCACAAGGGCCAATAAAATGAGGGCTTAGCTTACCCTTTCTACCAAACCGCATTACTCCCTTCATTGGTGAAACTTTCAAGAACACTTTTTCACCCACAAAAAACTCTAGCTCGTGATGCCTCATATTCGTATAAGACTTCTATAGACTCTGAGCTGTCTTCAGTCGTTGCACAATGAGGTTCATCTTTTCGATTACTTCGTGAACTGAGTTAGGACCCAATAGCTCTACTTCGGTAGGTTCAAACCACCCAATAGGTGATCTATAACGCCTCCCATAAAGAGCTTCATAAGGAGCCTTTTGAATGCTCGCTTGATAACTATTGTTATAAGAAAACTCCACAAGAGGTTGATGTTCATCCCAATTGCCTCTAAAATCAATAGTACAAGCTCTTAACATGTCTTCGAGAGTTTGTATAGTTCTTTCTTCTTGCCCGTCCGTCTGAGAATGGAAAGCAGTGCTCAGGTTTACACGAGTTCCCAAACCTTCTTGGAAGGATTTATAGAAATGAGCAGTGAATTGAGTGCCTCTGTAAAATATGATGGATGCCAGAATCCCATGCAATCTAACTATCTCCTTGAAATATAACTTGGCGTAATACACCGCGGTTCCGTTGTTTTCATTGGAAGAAAATGAGCAGACTTGGTCAGTCTGTCCATGATTACCCAAATAGAATCAAACTTGGCCCTTGTGCACCGTAAACCCACGACAAAGTCCATATTAATCATCTCCCACTTCCATTGAGGAATCTCGATATTCTGGGATAAGACACTACACCTTTGATGCTCAGCCTTCACCTACTGGCAGTTCAAACACTTAGCAACAAAGTTAGAGATATCTACCTTCAGCTCTTCCACCAATAGTATTGCTTCAAATCCTTATACATCTTGGTGGATCCCGAGTGCATGGAATACTTGGAACTATGCGCTTCCACCATCAATTCTTGCCAGAGGACATCAATATCCGAGATGCACAGGTGCCCTTACAACCTCAGGACATTACTGTCGGCGTCAATGGTGAATGAAGTGTAATCACCCTTTTTCACCCCATCTCCCAACTTTACTAGAAGTTTATCTTTATATTGCTTCAATTTAATTCTCTCAACAACATAAGACCACGCTTGAGTAATTCCCACTAACTCTCCATTCTCTATTTCATCGAGTTGGACACCAAGACTAGAAATTCTTTGAATTTCTCTGCCCATCGGCATCTCTTGTGCACATAAATATGATAAAGTGCCTATAGAATTTCTGCTACCAGGATGATACAAGATGTTTAAGTCGTAATCTTTCAACAACTCCAACCATCTTCTCTTCCTGAGATTCAACTCTCACTACCTAAAGATATATTGCAAGATCTTGTGATCCGTGAAGCCATCATAGTGTTCTCCATTTAAGTAGTGACGCCAAATCTTTAAAGAGAAAACCACAACAACCAACTCTAAATTATGAGTCGGGTGATTCTTCTTATGCTTCTTCAATTGTCATGAAGCGTAACCAATCACCTTGCTATTCTGCATTAGTACCCAATCCAAACTAATTCTGGAAGCATCACTATAGACCACATAGCCATTGGACCCTGAAGGTAGAATCAAAACAGGAGCTGAAGTCAATCCCACCTTAAGTTTTTGAAAACCTTTTCCACAGTCTTTGGACCATTGGAACTTAGTATCCTTCTGCGTCAATTTTCTTAGTGGCGATTCTATAGATGAGAAACCTTCCACAAACTTTTCGTAGTAATTTTCCAAACCCAAGAAGCTACGGATATCTGTCGCTCCCGTGGGCCTCAGCCAATTTTTAAATTCTTCAATCTTTTGAGGATCAACCTTGATAACTTTGCTAGATACTACATGCCTCAAGAACGCCACAGAGTTAAGCCAGAACTCACACTTGGAAAATTTCACGTAAAGCTCATTCTCCTTAAGCGTTTGTAAGGTTATTCTCAAGTGACCTGCATGCTCTTCACAACTCTTCGAATACACCAAAATATCATCAATAAAGACAATAATGAAATGATCAAGGAAGGTTTGAACACACGATTTATCACGTCTATAAATGCAACAGGTGCATTAGTTAGACCAAAAGACATCACCAGAAATTCAAAGTGTCCATAACGCGTAGGAAAAGCCATTTTTCGAATATCCTACTCCTTTATTTTCAACTGATGGTAACCGGACCTTAAGTCAATCTTTGAAAAGGATGTATCACCCTGAAGCTGGTCAAACAAGTCATCTATTCTAGGCAATGGGTATTTATTCTTGATGGTCACCTTATTAAGCTGGCTATAATCAACACATATTCTAAAAGAACTGCCATTCTTTCTGACAAATAGGACCGGAGCACCCCATGGTGAGGTACTTAGTCGAATAAAACCCTTATCCAATAAGTCCCACAATTGATAATTTAATTCTCGTAGCTCTGCCGGAGCCATACGATATGGTGGAATAGAGATTGGTTGGGTATCAGGAATACCACATATACTAAAGTTGATGACTCTATCGGGTGGAACACCCGGAAGATCATGGGGAAACACTTCGCGAAATTCGTTAACTATGGGAACAAATTTAAATTTGGGTACTACATTTTGAGTATCATTGACAACAACTTGATGGTAAATACACCCCTTAGAGATCATCTTATGAGCCTTAATGTAGGTTATAAACCTACCCTGAGGCTTAGTAATTTCACCATTCCACACCATAACGGGTTCATTAGGAATTTTGAAACGGACTAACTTATGTTGGAAATCCACATTAGCATAGCATGTGGATAGCCAATCCATCCCCATACTCACATCAAAGTTTACCATTTCTAATTCAAACAAGTCAGCAATAGTCCACGATCCATTACTATGACTACAAAGTCTCTATAGACCCTAGAAACATTAACATGAACACCAACAGAGGTATTCATAGAAAAAGGTTCAAGCAGTTGTTCGGGTTCAACACCAAAATTAAGAGCAAAGTATAGAGTCATATAAGAAAGATTCAAACCCGGATCGATAAATGAATATGCATCAAAAAAGAAAATAGTAAGAATACCCGTGACCATATCATATGAGGCTTCAGCTGCCTCTCTGCAAGCTAAACCATAAAGTCGAGCTTGTCCCCCATTAGTGGTATTAGAAATCACCTTACCAGTCCCATTACCACGAGCATTAGAAGTGTTTTTTGCATTACCTGCAAGTGGATTTTTCACAGCAACAAGAGCAGATGAATTATTTCTCTGGCTAGAAGAGTTATCCATCTCACTCTGCCTCCTCATACACTCCCTCAGAATATGACCCCTTATACCACAATAATGGAAAATGCTATCCTTCCATCTAGACGAATGTCGATTTCCACCCTAAGAATACCTATTTTGATTGTTATTTCTCTGTCCATGTCTACCATGTGGGACACTAGCATTAGCCTGAGCAAAAGACAATATAGACATAAAATACCCTCTCCGATGCCCTCTGTTATACGCACCACTAAAACCACCCACTGATTGGGCCTTCTTATTCTGTTCCCTTTCCAAAATATCCTGACTCATCTAATTTTATTATTGTTCAGGAAACCCAACGAAGGATGAAAAGGTGCAAGTAGGAGACATAGCAGCAGAAGGACACACAAACTTAATACGTGGCATCAATCTATGCACAAATCGGGTTAACTTATGTTTTTCCGTTGGAACATATACATTGCATACCTTGATAGACGAGTGAACTTCAAACTATACTCACTAAAAGACATGATACCCTGCTCAATTTTCTCAAACTTAGTAGCTATAGCAAACCACTCTTCATCAGACAAAAACCTCTCAATAAATGCCCCTTCAAACTCAGGCCAAGTAGGAGCTGGAGCATCGACACCTCGTTTAGACTCCCATATCTCAAACTAAACATGGGCAACATCCTTCAGCTGATAGGCTGCAAACTCCACAGCTTCAGAACCATGGGCATTCATAGCCCTAAGAGCCTTAAAAGTCTCATCCATAAAGTATTGTTGATCATCTTCTTCTCTCGAACCAAATAACTTGGGCGGATTCAACCTCAAAAAGTGCTTAAGTCTTCCTCTTCCTCTAAGTGTCGGATACGCACCCCCATGTTGCTATTGGGACACCACTAGAGTGGTGAGAATCTGGATTGTAGCTTGCATCTGTCAAATATCAGTTACACCTTCAGCAGGGGCTATATTAGTAGGTAGAGTAGGAGGTGGTGCATGATTTCCATTGTCAAAGCAGCGGGATTAGTGACCCTGGCGGATCGTTCACCAGATGATGAACTCGAAACAACATTGATTACTAGATTAGCAGCTCCCGCACGAGTTAACATTTCTGCAAGGTATGAATTTAACAAATACGTTAGAACGACCCTACATAAATTCAAGCTCCATAGCACAATCTAGAATCAAGAAAAGTGAGAAACACCTAAAAAAATATCCTGGTAGTCATATCTCCATACATGTGGCCAGTCTACATAAAGAAGACTCCACTATACACAGATCCACAGAAAATCCTATGACACTTCTAAACCTAGACTCTGATACCAAGATTGTCACCCCCGAAACCCGTCCTTGAATGTAACAGGCATCCGATGCTATGAACAACACTGGAAGCACCTTATGAATTAATACTATCAAGTCCCTTCCTAGTCTTTTATTTATAATTTTAATTAAGTTATAAATAACTAAGTAAAAGTCATGGTCACAATTTATAAAGTCAAATAAGTGGAAGTCTGTAATAAATAAATGTCAAAATGTAGCAATGCCCCTGAGACTCGAATAACGATCTCAATCAAAATATCCATAAACAACGTCTATGTATGGAGCCTCTAAGATGATAAAAGGAAATAGTCTAACTTCAAGACGCAACTTAAAAACTAATACTAATAAAGTAAAGATAGAATGGTGCCCTAGAACAATCATGTAGGCTCACTGAATAGTCTCGAAAGCAGCAAGTTCTCCTAAGTCATAGGCATATCACGAACCTATTCTTCCTCATTTCCTGACACACCATTAAAAACAATAATGGTGTGCCTGAGTATTGGGTACTCGTTGGGTGCCTCCGGGACAATAAATAATGTAAAATAATATAAATTAAGTAGTAAAATAATATAAGTAAAGTTGTTCGAAATCCAGAGATAAAACAATTCACCAATTTAGAGAAACCATTAAGAGATAATTAAATCACTTTCAATCCATTATGCCATTTATCAAGATTAAGTATTCCATTTATGAAAGATCACCATCAAGTTAATCACGAACAACCACGATTATGCCAAAACAAGTCAAGTCAATGAAATGAAGGGATGACCATTAAGGTTCCCTAAAACAGCATAGAAGCACCACATTGGAGTGGTCACCCTCGATGGCTATCCTTCCTCCCGAATAGCTAGGCAAAACTACATTCGGGGTTATGAACCATCGATGGCTACTCTTCCTCCCGAATGGCTAGGAAAACCACACCAAGGCTATTGGCCTTCAGTGGCCACTCTTCCTCCCAAATAGCTAGGAAAACCACACTAGGATCCATAGTTACTACCATTCCTCCCGAGTAGCTAGGCCAAACATAAACAATAGAATTATGGAAAAATAGCCGAATCACAATAATAGCATAGAAGCGGAATCACTCATTATGGATTATGTTCATCATCCTACATCAAGTCATATATGGGTTTAGAAACTAAGTTCAAGTCACTAAATGAGTTTCAAATTCAAGATAATCCGTTCGTAGAGCAAAACACATGAAATATCTAAGCTTGCCAAAATCAAGTTTAAGCATCTCTTATGGGGTAATCCATGTTCAAAGATTAAAGCTTTATATTTTAATTCCAATCGTCCTTCAATAAGGGTAATAATATATACATATATATAATATAATACACATAAAGGTTCAATGCGGGCTTGTCCCTCACGCATACAAACCTTGCCAAAGAATCACTTTAAACTTTTGAAAAGTATGTTCGGAAAAGAGACATATCTCAATTCCGGCTAAAAAGCTCCCAAACAGATTTTCCAAGGTTCAACTATCGCTGTACAATGTATTTAGATGAGAAAGATTAGAACTTTAATAATTTCTACGAGCTTTCCTTAATTTTTGAAAATTAGGGATTTGTAAGCCTTAAAAACATGTTCTTGAACCTCATATGAATCACTCGTTAATTCTAATCGCGTAGTATAATCTATACTAGCCTAAAAGTAATCAATGGAATCAGAGAAACCGAAGTTCATACCTTTTTGGCGAAGGGATACAAATCCCTTTTTCTCCTCTCTTGAGTTTTCAAGAAACTAGGGTTTGAAGAGATGAACTGGGGTCAGTTTGATGTTAGATTGATGTAATAATGATGATGGGATTGATCAAGAACTTACCTTAGATGTTTTGGGGAAGTCTTAGGGTTGTTCCATATCAAAATATGGCTTAGAACGAAGTCTGGAATGTGAAAGATGACATAGAATCGTCTATGGGTTGTATATATAGTCTTGCACATTTTGGACCTCCTGGCTCACTGAGCGAGGTTCAAAGCAAGGGGTAACCTCGCTTTGAGTTATGTTCAGCGAGCTAACCCGTCCAATTTATACTTAGAAGTGTTTTATGAAATTTTCACTTTTGGACCTTATACCTCGCTGAGCGAGGTCCATAGCACGACCCTACCTAGCTTTGAGTTGAGCTCAGCGAGATCCTAGGTCCATTTTACACTTAGTTAATATTTTATGATTTTCGATGATACTGATAACATCTCGGTAAAACAGATATAACGCCTAGCATAAAACACCACTTGCGCTCCGCCATATATGGTTGGAAAGGTATTTCAAGGACCTACAACTTTATTTTATATGTTTTCTCAAATTCCCAATGAAAGAATTTTTGTTAATATTAAAAGTGAAAATTCATGGCTCATATATAGCCTCATAATTAAGAGGAGACAAGTAAAATACTCCTCACAATTGGGCCTAAAATGACACCAATTAAAGATTAGCAAGGTTGATTAGGAAAACTGACGCAAGTAAGCATGGGTGTAAGTGGGTAAGCGGGTTTGGTTGTGCATGGGTTGACCGTAAATGGGACCGAAAATGGGCTATTAGGTGGGACATTTTGACTAGATAGTGTGGTATTATGAGGCTTGGTCGGGTAGATTTAGGAAGAGTTGGGTTAAGACATTTTATGGAGGTGTTCCGGGTATGTTGAGGGTGATGTTTATGATTAGGGTTTGGTGGTTTGATAGTGGCATGGTGGTGGTAGAGGACTAGAACAGTGAGGTTCTTGGTAAATGATGTGTTGTAGACTGTGACGTTTATTACTTCAAGAGTTATCGGTTGTTTTACCAGGTGTTAGAGAAAGGATGTCTGTAGTGTAATTGTTGCCTCAGACTCATGAAGTTTATATAATTACTGGTGATATGACTCTGGAGAGTAGACGAAATAAAAAGGATAATCGTATGATCTGGGGAAGATGTTCTATTACGGGAAGAGTAAGACAATAGGTGGTTCTTTATGGGCAAGCATTATATAAGGTCCTTCGAGTGAGGTGTCAGCCTATAAGGGCATTTAAAGTGGTAGATGTTAACTGATTCACATGGTGAAGTGCATTTTGGAAATTGACTTAAGGATTAGTAATACCAGTTGAAACCAAGAGAAGTAAATTAACTATAGGACTGTCGGGTATTGATGTAGGGTTGGTAAATACCAAAATCTAGATGGAAGAAGACTTATCCAGATAAAGTATCTTTGGCAAGGATACTTATATGGAACAGTATGAGAATGTTAGTAGGATCGTGTGAATGGTAAGTAAGTATAGCTCTATTGTTTAAAGACAAGTGCAGTGGTGGTATAGGATATTACATCAGCAAAATAATTGTTTTTTGTTAGAACAACAAGAGTCAGTTGGTATTATCTGGTGGAAAGGCTTCGTGAAAAAAGGTATCAATGATGCAATTGCCTTGGATGATTTTTCAGTTTCAAAGTAGACTAGATGAGAGGATTGTGAACATGTTAAGACGTTGAAGAAAGTGTTGAGAAAGGCAAAGACATGGAAGTTGATCCTTAGTGATAAGGTCACAGGTATTAGGAATTGTTAAGGGTTTCCTACGAAGAATTTTTTTATATCTTATAGAGTTGAGTACTAAAGAGAATTTGAATAGTTCCACTTTGGTGCCAAGACAATCACAATGATAAGGTGTTCATTTGATAAGAGAATGATGTGTGCTAAGTTTAATATTGCATTAAGGTATGAAGGTCAAGCTAAGTTTCGACAGGATGACATTGTGGTGGTAGAATGAGAACAAGTGGTTTGGTGGTTCCTTAAGGAAATTGCTATTGGCTTAGGTCAAGTGGGGAAAGTTACCCATAACGATTGAATATTAAGGGACTGGGCATTTGTAATCCTTCAACAAGGAGAATGTTCGTAATTTCTCTTGAGGTTGGTGATAGAGGGCCATTTATGGCAAGCCACTTGTAGATATTGCAATATATACTGCATTTGTTTGACGTGCAATGTTGATGAGTGACACCAACATGATGTCTTCTAAAGGTTATAGTGTCAGAAGCGAGATGAATATACTAGGTTGTCATGGAATGAGGCTACTCTATTCAAGTGAATGTAAAGGGAACATGAATTTGTCAGTAAAGTTGACTATGTCGTAGACTACTGGGAGTATAAGGATCGACTAATAAGGATACCTTTAGCGAGGGATAACTGTGAGGTTTATTACTTCAAGAGTTATCGGTTGTTGTACCAAGTGTAAGAGAATAGATGTCTATAGTGTAATTGTTGCTACAGACTCATGAAGTTTATATAATTACTGGTGATATGCCTCTGGAGAGTAGACGAAATAAAAAGGATAATCGCACGATCTGGGGGAGATGTTCTATTACGGGAAGAATAAGACAATTGGTGGTTCTTTGTGGGTAAGGATTATATAAGGTCCTTCGAGTGAGGTGTCAGCCTATAAGGGCATTTAAAATGGTTGATGTTAACTGATTCACGTGGTGAAGTGCATTTTGGAAATTGACTTAAGGATTAGTAATACCAGTTGAAACCTAGAGAGGTAAATTAACTATAGGACTGTCGGGTATTGATGTAGGGTTGGTAAATTCCCAAATCAAGATGGAAGAAGACTTATCCAGATAAAGTATCTTTGGCAAGGTTACTTATATGGAACCGTATGAGAATGTTAGTAGGATCGTGTGAATTGTAAGTAAGTATAGCTCTATAGTTTAAATATAAGTGAAGTGGTGGTCTGGGATATTACATCAGGAAAATAATTGATTTTTGTTAGAATAACAAGAGTCAGTTGGTATTATCTGGTGGAAAGGCTTCGCGAAAAAAGGTATCAATGATGCAATTGGCTTGGATGATTTTTCTGTTTCAAAGTAGACTAGACGAGAGGTTGTGGTGGTAGAATGAGAACAAGTGGTTTGGCGGTTCCTTAAGGAAATTGCTATTGGCTTACGTCAAGTGGGGAAAGTTACCCATAGCGATTGAATCTTAAGGGAGTGGGCATTTGTAATCCTTCAACAAGGAGAATGTTCGTAAGTTCTCTTGAGGTTGGTGATAGAGGGACATTTATGGCAAGCCACTTGTTGATATTGCAATATATACTGCATTTGTTTGACGTGCAATGTTGATGAGTGACACCAACATGATGTCTTCTAAAGGTTATAGTGTCAGAAGCGAGATGAATGTACTAGGTTGTCATGGAATGAGGCTACTCTATTCAAGTGAATGTAAAGGGAACATGAATTTGTCAGTAAAGTTGACTATGTCGTAGGCTACCGGGAGTATAAGGATCGACTAATAAGGATACCTTTAGCGAGGGATAACTGTGAGGTTTATTACTTCAAGAGTTATCGGTTGTTGTACCAAGTGTTATAGAATGGATGTCTGTAGTGTAATTGTTTCTTCAGACTCATGAAGTTTATATAATTACTGGAGATATGGCTCTGGAGAGTAGACGAAATAAAAAGGATAATCGCACGATCTTGGGGAGTTGTTCTATTACGGGAAGAATAAGACAATAGATGGTTCTTTGTAGGCAAGCATTATATAAGGTCCTTCGAGTGAGGTGTCAGCCTATAAGGGCATTTAAAGTGGTAGATGTTAACAGATTCACATGGTGAAGTGCATTTTGGAAATTGACTTAAGGATTAGTAATACCAGTTGAAACCTAGAGAGGTAAATTAACTATAGGACTGTCGGGTATTGATGTAGGGTTGGTAAATTCCCAAATCAAGATGGAAGATGACTTATCCAGATAAAGTATCTTTGGCAAGGATACTTATATGGAACCGTATGAGAATGTTAGTAGGATCGTGTGAATGGTAAGTAAGTATAGCTCCATAGTTTAAAGACAAGTGCAGTGGTGGTCTGGGATATTACATCAGGAAAATAATTTATTTTTGTTAGAATAACAAGAGTCAGTTGGTATTATCTGGTGGAAAGGCTTCGTGAAAAAAGGTATAAATGATGCAATTGGCTTGGATGATTTTTCAGTTTCAAAGTAGACTAGACGAGAGGATTGGACCATGTTAAGACGATGAAGAAAGTGTTGAGAAAGGCAAAGACATGGAAGTTGATCCTTAGTGATAAGGTCACAGGTGGTAGGAATTGTTATGCGCTTCCTACGAAGAGTTTTTTCTATCCTATAGAGTTGAGTACTAAAGAGAATTTGAATAGTTCTACTTTGGTGCCAAGACAATCATAATGATAAGGTGTTCATTTGATAAGAGAATGATGTGTCCTAAGTTTAATATTGCATTAAGGTATGAAGGTCTAGCTAAGTTTTGACAGGAAGACATTGTGGTGGTAGAATGAGAATAAGTGGTTTGGCGGTTCCTTAAGGAAATTGCTATTGGCTTACGTCAAGTTGGGAAAGTTACCCATAACGATTGAATCTTAAGGGAGTGGGCATTTGTAATCCTTCAACACGGAGAATGTTCATAAGTTCTCTTGAGGTTGGTGATAGAGGGCCATTTATGGCAAGCCACTTGTTGATATTGCAATATATACTGCATTTGTTTGACGTGCAATGTTGATGAGTGACACCAACATGATGTCTTCTAAAGGTTATAGTGTCAGAAGCGAGATGAATGTACTAGGTTGTCATGGAATGAGGCTACTCTATTCAAGTGAATGTAAAGGGAACTTGAATTTGTCAGTAAAGTTGACAATGTCGTAGGCTACCGGGAGTATAAGGATCGACTAATAAGGATACCTTTAGCGAGGGATAACTGTGAGGTTTATTACTTCAAGAGTTATCGGTTGTTGTAGCAAGTGTTAGAGAATGGATGACTGTAGTGTAATTGTTGCTTCAGACTCAAGAGGTTTATATAATTACTGGAGATATGACTCTGGAGAGTAGACGAAATAAAAAGGATAATCGCACGATCTGGGGGAGATGTTCTATTACGGGAAGAATAAGAATTGATGGTTCTTTGTGGGCCTGCATTATATAAGGTCCTTCGAGTGAGGTGTCAGCCTATAAGGGCATTTAAAGTGGTAGATGTTAACTGATTCACGTGGTGAAGTGCATTTTTGAAATTGACTTAAGAATTAGTAATACCAGTTGAAACCAAGAGAGGTAAATTAACTATAGGACTGTCGGGTATTGATGTAGGGTTGGTAAATTCCCAAATCAAGATGGAAGATGACTTATCCAGATAAAGTATCTTTGGCAAGGATACTTATATGGAACCGTGTGAGAATGTTAGAAGGATCGTGTGAATGGTAAGTAAGCATAACTCTATAGTTTAAAGACAAGTGCAGTGGTGGTCTGGGATATTACATCAGGAAAATAATTGATTTTTGTTAGAATAACAAGAGTCCATTGGTATTATCTAGTGGAAAGGCTTCATGAAAAAAGGTATCAATGATGCATTTGGCTTGGATGATTTTTCAATTTCAAAGTAGACTAGACGAGAGGATTGTGATCATGTTAAGACGATAAAGAAAGTGTTGAGAAAGGCAAAGACATGGAAGTTGATCCTTAGTGATAAGGTCACAGATGGTAGGAATTGTTATGCGCTTCCTACGAAGTGTTTTTTTCTATCCTATAGAGTTGAGTACTAAAGAGAATTTGAATAGTTCTACTTTGCTGCAAAGACAATCACAATGATAAGGTGTTCATTTGATAAGAGAATGATGTGTGCTAAGTTTAATATTGCATTAAGGTATGAAGGTCTAGCTAAGTTTCGACAGGATGACATTGTGGTGGTAGAATGAGAACAAGTGGTTTGTCGGTTCCTTAAGGAAATTGCTATTGGCTTAGGTCAAGTGGGGAAAGTTACCCATAGCGATTGAATCTTAAGGGAGTAGGCATTTGTAATCCTTCAACAAGGAGAATGTTCGTAAGTTCTCTTGAGGTTGGTGATAGAGGGCCATTTAAGGCAAGCCACTTGTTGATATTGCAAAATATACTGCATTTGTTTGACCTGCAATGTTGATGAGTAACACCAACATGATGTCTTCTAAAGTTTATAGTGTCAGAAGCGAGATGAATCTACTAGGTTGTCATGGAATGAGGCTACTCTATTCAAGTGAATGTAAAGGGAACATGAATTTGTCAGTAAAGTTGACTATGTCGTAGGCTACCGGGAGTATAAGGATCGACTACTAAGGATACCTTTAGAGAGGGATAACGGTGAGGTTTATTACTTCAAGAGTTATCGGTTGTTGTAGCAAGTGTTAGAGATTGGATGTCTATAGTGTAATTGTTGCTTCAGACTCAAGAAGTTTATATAATTACTGGAGATATGACTCTGGAGAGTTGACGAAATAAAAAGGATAATCGCACGATCTGGGGGAGATGTTCTATTACGGGAAGAATAAGAATTGATGGTTCTTTGTGGGCAAGCATTATATAAGGTCCTTCGAGTGAGGTGTCAGCCTATAAGGGCATTTAAAGTGGTAGATGTTAACTGATTCACGTGGTGAAGTGCATTTTGGAAATTGACTTAAGGATTAGTAATACCAGTTGAAACCAAGAGAGGTAAATTAACTATAGGACTGTCGGGTATTGATGTAGGGTTGGTAAATTCCCAAATCAAGATGGAAGATGACTTATCCAGATAAAGTATCTTTGGCAAGGATACTTATATGGAACCGTATGAGAATGTTAGTAGGATCGTGTGTATGGTAAGTAAGTATAGCTCTATTGTTTAAAGACAAGTGCAGTGGTGGTCTGGGATATTACATCAGCAAAATAATTGATTTTTATTAGAATAACAAGAGTCAGTTGGTATTATCTGGTGGAAAGGCTTCGTGAAAAAAGGTATCAATGATGCAATTGGCTTGGATGATTTTTCAGTGTCAAAGTAGACTAGACGAGAGGTTTGTGACCATGTTAAGACGATGAAGAAAGTGTTGAGAAAGGCAAAGACATGGAAGTTGATCCTTAGTGATAAGGTCACAGGTGGTAGGAATTGTTATGGGCTTCCGACGAATAGTTTTTTTCTATCCTATAGAGTTGAGTACTAAAGAGAATTTGAATAGTTCTACTTTGGTGCCATGACAATCACAATGATAAGGTGTTCATTTGATAAGAGAATGATGTGTGCTAAGTTTAATTTTGTATTAAGGTATGAAGGTCTAGCTAAGTTTCGACAGGATGACATTGTGGTGGTAGAACGAGAACAAGTGGTTGGGTGGTTCCATAAGGAAATAGCTATTGGCTTAGGTCAAGTGGGGAGAGTTACCCATAACGATTGAATCTTAAGGGAGTAGGGCTTTGTAATCCTTCAACAAGGAAAATGTTCGTAAGTTCTCTTGAGGTTGGTGATAGAGGGCCATTTATGGCAAGCCACTTGTTGATATTGCAAAATATACTGCATTTGTTTGACGTGCAATGTTGAATAGTGACACCAACATGATGTCTTCTAAGGGGTATAGTGTCAGAAGCGAGATGAATATACTTGGTTGTCATGGAATGAGGCTACTCTATTCAAGTGAATGTAAAGGGAACATGAATTTGTCAGTAAAGTTGACTATGTCGTAGGCTACCGGGAGTATAAGGATCGACTAATAAGGATACCTTTAGCGAGGGATAACTGTGAGGTTTATTACTTCAAGTGTTATCGGTTGTTGTACCAAGTGTTAGAGAATGGATGTCTGTAGTGTAATTGTTGCTTCAGACTCATGAAGGTTTAATAATTACTGGTGATATGACTCTGGAGAGTAGACGAAATAAAAAGGAAAATCGCACGATCTAGGGGGGATGTTCTATTACGGGAAGAATTATACAATAGGTGGTTCTTTGTGGGCAAGCATTATATAAGGTCCTTCGAGTGAGGTGTCATCCTATAAGGGCATTTAAAGTGGTAGATGTTAACTGATTCACTCGGTGAAGTGCATTATGGATATTGACTTAAGGATTAGTAATACCAGTTGTAACCAAGAGAAGTAAATTAACTATAGGACTGTCGGGTATTGATGTAGGCTTGGTAAATTCCCAAATCAAGATGGAAGAAGACTTATCCAGATAAAGTATCGTTGGCAAGGATACTTATATGGAACCGTATGAGAATGTTAGTAGGATCGTGTGAATGGTAAGTAAGTATAGCTCTATAGTTTAAAGACAACTGCAGTGGTGGTCTGGGATATTACATCAGCAAAATAATTGATTTTTGTTAGAATAACAAGAGTCAGTTGGTATTATCTGGTGGAAAGGCTTCGTGAAAAAAGGTAACAATGATGCAATTGGCTTGGATGATTTTTCAGTTTCAATGTAGACTAGGCGAGAGGATTGTGACCATGTTAAGAAGATGGAGAAAGTGTTAAGAAACGCAAAGACATGGAAGTTGATCCTTAGTGATAAGGTCACAGGTGGTAGGAATTGTTATGGGCTTCCTACGAATAGTTTTTTTCTATCCTATAGAGTTGAGTACTAAAGAGAATTTGAATAGTTCTACTTTGGTGCCAAGACAATCACAATGATAAGGTGTTCATTTGATAAGAGAATGATGTGTGCTAAGTTTAATATTGCATTAAGGTATGAAGGTCTAGCTCAGATTCGACAGGATGACATTGTGGTGGTAGAATGAGAACAAGTGGTTTGGCGGTTCCTAAAGGAAATTGCTATTGGCTTAGGTCAAGTGGGGAAGTTACCCATAGCGATTGAATCTTAAGGGAGTAGGCATTTGTAATCCTTTAACAAGGAGAATGTTCGTAAGGTCTCTTGAGGTTGGTGATAGAGGCCCATTTATGGCAAGCCACTTGTTGATATTGCAAAATATACTGCATATGTTTGACGTGCAATGTTGATGAGTGACACCAACATGATGTCTTCTAAAGGTTATAGTGTCAGAAGCGAGAAAAATCTACTAAGTTGTCATGGAATGAGGCTACTCAATTTAAGTGAATGTAAAGGGCACATGAATTTGTCAGTAAAGTTGACTATGTCGTAGGCTACCAGGAGTATAAGGATCGACTAATAAGGATACCTTTAGCGAGGGATAACTGTGAGGTTTATTACTTCAAGAGTTATCGGTTGTTGTACCATGTGTTAGAGAATGGATGTTTGTAGTGTAATTATTGCTCCAGACTCATTAAGTTTATATAATTACTGGTGATATGACTCTGGAGAGTAGACGAAATAAAAAAGATAATCGCACGATCTGGAGGAGATGTTCTATTACGGGAAGAATAAGACAATAGGTGGTTCTTTGTGGGCAAGCATTATATAACGTCCTTCGAGTGAGGTGTCAACCTATAGGGGCATTTAAAGTGGTAGATGTTAACTGATTCACGTGGTGAAGTGCATTTTGGAAATTGACTTAAGGATTAGTAATACCAGTTGAAACCAAGAGAGGTAAATTAACTATAGGACTGTCGGGTATTGATGTAGGGTTGGTAAATTCCGAAATCATGATGGAAGAAGACTTATCCAGATAATGTATCTTTGGCAAGGATACTTATATGGAACCGTATGAGAATGTTAGTAGGATCGTGTGAATGGTAAGTAAGTATATCTCTATAGTTTAAAGACAACTGCAGTGGTGGTCTGGGATATTACATCAGGAAAATAATTAATTTTTGTTAGAATAACAAGAGTCAGTTGGTATTATCAGGTGGAAAGGCTTCGTGAAAAAAGGTATCAATGATGCAATTGGCTTGGATGATTTTTCAGTTTCAAAGTAGACTAGACGAGAGGATTGTGACCATGTTAAGACGATGAAGAAAGAGTTGAGAAAGGCAAAGACATGGAAGTTGATCCTTAGTGATAAGGTCACAGGTGGTAGGAATTGTTATGCGCTTCCTACGAAGAGTTTTTTTCTATCCTATAGAGTTGAGTACTAAAGAGAATTTGAATAGTTCTACTTTGGTGCCAAGACAATCACAATGATAAGGTGTTCATTTGATAAGAGAATGATGTGTGCTAAGTTTAATATTGCATTATGGTATGAAGGTCTAACTAAGTTTCGACAGGATGACATTGACGTGGTAGAATGAGAACAAGTGGTTTGGTTGTTCCTTAAGGAAATTGCTATTGGCTTAGGTGAAGTGGGGAAAGTTACCCACAGCGATTGAATCATAAGGGAGTAGGTATTTGTAATCCTTCAACAAGGAGAATGTTCGTAAGTTCTCTTGAGGTTGGTGATAGAGGGCCATTTATGGCAAGCCACTTGTTGATATTGCAAAATATACTGCATTTGTTTGACGTGCAATGTTGATGAGTAACACCAACATGATGTCTTCTAAAGTTTATAGTGTCAGAAGCGAGATGAATCTACTAGGTTGTCATGGAATGAGGCTACTCTATTCAAGTGAATGTAAAGGGAACATGAATTTGTCAGTAAAGTTGACTATGTCGTAGGCTACCGGGAGTATAAGGATCGACTAATAAGGATACCTTTAGCAAGGGATAACTGTGAGATTTATTACTTCAAGTGTTATCGGTTATTGTACCAAGTGTTAGAGAATGGATGTCTGTAGTGTAATTGTTGCATCAGACTCATGAAGTTTATATAATTACTGGTGATATGACTCTGGAGAGTACACGAAAAAAAAGGATAATCGCACGATCTGGGGGAGATGTTCTATTACGGGAAGAATAAGACAATAGGTGGTTCTTTGTGGGCAAGCATTATATAAGGTCCTTCGAGTAAGGTGTCAGCCTATAAGGGCATTTAAAAAGTGGTAGATGTTAACTGATTCACGTGGTGAAGTGCATTTTGGAAATTGACTTATAGATTAGTAATACCAGTTGAAACCAAGAGAAGTAAATTAACTATAGGACAGTCGGGTATTGATGTAGGGTTGGTAAATTCCCAAATCAAGATGGAAGAAGACTTATCCAGATAAAGTATCTTTGGCAAGGATACTTATATGGAACCGTATGAGAATGTTAGTAGGATAGTGTGAATGGTAAGTAAGTATAGCTCTATAGTTTAAAGACAAGTACAGTGGTGGTCTGGGATATTACATCAGCAAAATAATTGATTTTTGTTAGAATATCAAAAGTAAGTTGGTATTATCTGGTGGAAAGTCTTCGTGAAAAAATGTATCAATGATGCAATTGGCTTGGATGATTTTTCAGTTTCAATGTAGACTAGACGAGAGGATTGTGACCATGTTAAGATGATGACGAAAGTGTTGAGAAAGGCAAAGACATGGAAGTTGATCCTTAGTGATAATGTCACAGGTGGTAGGAATTATTATGGGCTTCCTACGAAGAGTTTTTTCCTATCCTATAGAGTTGAGTACTAAAGAGAATTTGAATAGTTCTACGTTGTTTCCAAGACAATCCAAATGATAAGGTGTTCATTTGATAAGAGAATGATGTGTGCTAAGTTTAATATTGTATTAAGGTATGAAGGTCTAGCTAAGTTTTGACAGGATGACATTGTGGTGGTAGAATGAGAACAAGTGGTTTGGCGGTTCCTTAAGGAAATTGCTATTGGCTTAGGTCAAGTGGGGAAAGTTACCCATAGCGATTGAATCTTAAGGAAGTAGGCATTTGTAATCCTTCAACAAGGAGAATGTTCGTAAGTTCTCTTGAGGTTGGTGATAGAGGGTCATTTATGGCAAGCCACTTGTTGATATTGTAAAATATACGGCATTTGTTTGACGTTCAATGTTGATGAGTGACACTAACATGATGTCTTCTAAAGGTTATAATGTCAGAAGCGAGATGAATGTACTAGGTTGTCATGGAATGAGGCTACTCTATTCAAGTGAATGTAAAGGGAACATGAATTTGTCAGTAAAGTTGACTATGTCGTAGGCTATCGGGTGTATAAGGATCGACTAATAAGGATACCTTTAGCAAGGGATAACTGTGAGGTTTATTACTTCAAGTGTTATCGGTTGTTGTACCAAGTGTTAGAGAATGGATGTCTGTATTGTAATTGTTGCTTCTTACTCATGAAGTTTATATAATTACTGGTGATATGACTCTGGAGAGTAGACGAAAAAAAAGGATAATCGCACGATATGAGGGAGATGTTCTATTACGGGAAGAATAAGACAATAGGTGGTTCTTTGTGGGCAAGCATTATATAAGGTCCTTCGAGTAAGGTGTCAGCCTATAAGGGCATTTAAAAAGTGGTAGATGTTAACTGATTCACGTGGTGAAGTGCATTTTGGAAATTGACTTATGGATTAGTAATACCAGTTGAAACCAAGAGAAGTATAAATAACTATAGGACAGTCGGGTATTGATGTAGGGTTGGTAAATTCCCAAATCAAGGTAGAAGAAGACTTATCCATATAAAGTATCTTTGGCAAGGATACTTATATGGAACCGTATGAGAATGTTAGTAGGATAGTGTGAATGGTAAGTAAGTATAGCTCTATAGTTTAAAGACAAGTGCAGTGGTGGTCTGGGATATTACATCAGCAAAATAATTGATTTTTGTTAGAATATCAAGAGTCAGTTGGTATTATCTGGTGGAAAGGCTTCGTGAAAAAAGGTATCAATGATGCAATTGGCTTGGATGATTTTTCAGTTTCAAAGTAGACTAGACGAGAGGATTGTGACCATGTTAAGACGATGACTAAACTGTTGAGAAAGGCAAAGACATGGAAGTTGATCCTTAGTGATAAGGTCACAGGTGGTAGGAATTGTTATGGGCTTCCTACGAAGTGTTTTTTTCTATCCTATAGAGTTGAGTACTAAAGAGAATTTGAATAGTTCTCCTTTGTTTCCAAGACAATCCAAATGATAAGGTGTTCATTTGATAAGAGAATGATGTGTGCTAAGTTAAATATTGTATTAAGGTATGAAGGTCTAGCTAAGTTTCGAAAGGATGACATTGTGGTGGTAGAATGAGAACAAGTGGTTTGGCGGTTCTTAAGGAAATTGCTATTGGCTTAGGTCAAGTGGGGAAAGTTACCCATAGCGATTGAATCTTAAGGAAGTAGGCATTTGTAATCCTTCAACAAGGAGAATGTTCGTAAGTTCTCTTGAGGTTGGTGATAGAGGGTCATTTATGGCAAGCCACTTGTTGATATTGTAAAATATACGGCATTTGTTTGACGTTCAATGTTGATGAGTGACACTAACATGATGTCTTCTAAAGGTTATAGTGTCAGAAGCGAGATGAATGTACTAGGTTGTCATGGAATGAGGCTACTCTATTCAAGTGAATGTAAAGGGAACATGAATTTGTCAGTAAAGTTGACTATGTCGTAGGCTATCGGGTGTATAAGGATCGACTAATAAGGATACCTTTAGCAAGGGAAAACTGTGAGGTTTATTACTTCAAGTGTTATCGGTTGTTGTACCAAGTGTTAGAGAATGGATGTCTGTATTATAATTGTTGTTTCAGACTCATGAAGTTTATATAATTACTGGTGATATGACTCTGGAGAGTAGACGAAAAAAAAGGATAATCGCACGATATGAGGGAGATGTTATATTACGGGAAGAATAATACAATAGGTGGTTCTTTGTGGGCAAGCATTATATAAGGTCCTTCGAGTAAGGTGTCAGCCTATAAGGGCATTTAAAAAGTGGTAGATGTTAACTGATTCACGTGGTGAAGTGCATTTTGGAAATTGACTTATGGATTAGTAATACCAGTTGAAACCAAGAGAAGTAAATTAACTATAGGACAGTCGGGTATTGATGTAGGGTTGGTAAATTCCCAAATCGAGATGGAAGAAGACTTATCCAGATAAAGTATCTTTGGCAAGGATACTTATATGGAACCGTATGAGAATGTTAGTAGGTTCGTGTGAATGGTAAGAAAGTATAGATCTATAGTTTAAAGACAATTGCAGTGGTGGTCTGGGAGATTACATCAGCAAAATAATTGATTTTTGTTAGAATAACAAGAGTCAGTTGGTATTATCTGGTGGAAAGGCTTCGTGAAAAAAGGTATCAATGATGCAATTGGCTTGGATGATTTTTCAGTTTCAATGTAGACAAGACGAGAGGATTGTGACCATGTTAAGACGATGAAGAAAGTGTTGAGAAAGGCAAAGACATGGAAG
Organism: Anisodus tanguticus; assembly: GCA_034509755.1. Taxonomy (NCBI): domain Eukaryota; kingdom Viridiplantae; phylum Streptophyta; class Magnoliopsida; order Solanales; family Solanaceae; genus Anisodus; species Anisodus tanguticus. Next base: position 22,874,544 of record CM067557.1, read on the forward strand.
TTGATCCTGAGTGATAAGGTCACAGGTGGTAGGAATTGTTTTGGGCTTCCGACGAAGAGTTTTTTTCTATCCTATAGAGTTGAGTACTAAAGAGAATTTGATTAGTTCTACTTTGTTGCCATGACAATCCCAATGATAAGGTGTTCATTTGATAAGAGAATGATGTGTGCTAAGTTTAATATTGCATTAAGGTATGAAGGTCAAGCTAAGTTTCGACAGGATGACATTCTGGTGGTAGAAAGAGAACAAGTGGTTTGGCGGTTCCTTAAGGAAATTGCTATTGGCTTAGGTCAAGTAGGGAAAGTTACCCATAGCGATTGAATCTTAAGGAAGTAGGCATTTGTAATCCTTCAACAAGGAGAATGTTCGTAGGTTCTCTTGAGGTTGGTGATAGAGGGTCATTTATGGCAAGCCACTTGTTGATATTGTAAAATATACTGCATTTGTTTGACGTGCAATGTTGATGAGTGACACCAACATGATGTCTTCTTAAGGTTATAGTGTCAGAAGGGAGATGAATGTACTAGGTTGTCATGGAATGAGGCTACTCTATTCAAGTGAATGTAAAGGGAACATGAATTTGTCAGTAAAGTTGACTATGTCGTAGGCTACCGGGAGTATAAGGATCGACTAATAAGGATACCTTTAGCGAGGGATAACTGTGAGGTTTATTACTCCAAGAGTTATCGGTTGTTGTACCAAGTGTTATAGAATGGATGTCTGTAGTGTAATTGTTGCTTCAGACTCATGAAGTTTATTTAATTACTGGAGATATGACTCTGGAGTGTAGACGAAAAAAAAGGATAATCGCACGATCTGGGGGAGATGTTCTATTACGGGAAGAATAAGACAATAGGTGGTTCTTTGTGGGCAAGCATTATATAAGGTCCTTCGAGTAAGGTGTCAGCCTATAAGGGCATTTAAAAAGTGGTAGATGTTAACTGATTCACGTGGTGAAGTGCATTTTGGAAATTGACTTATAGATTAGCAATACCAGTTGAAACCAAGAGAAGTAAATTAACTATAGGACTGTCGGGTATTGATGTAGGGTTGGTAAATTCCCAAATCGAGATGGAAGAAGACTTATCCAGATAAAGTATCTTTGGCAAGGATACTTATGTGGACCCGTATGAGAATGTTAGTAGGATCGTGTGAATGGTAAGTAAGTATAGATCTATAGTTTAAAGACAAGTGCAGTGGTGGTATGGGATATTACATCAGCAAAATAATTGATTTTTGTTAGAATTACAATAATCAGTTGGTATTATCTGGTGGAAAGGCTTCGTAAAAAAAGGTATCATTGATGCAATTGGCTTGGATGATTTTTCAGTTTCAAAGTAGACTAGACGAGAGGATTGTGACCATGTTAAGACGATGAAGAAAGTGTTGAGAAAGGCAAAGACATGGAAGTTGATCCTTAGTGAAAAGGTCACTGGTGGTAGGAATTGTTATGGGCTTCCTACGAAGAGTTTTTTTCTATCCTATAGAGTTGAGTACTAAAGAGAATTTGAATAGTTCTACTTTGTTGCCAAGACAATCCCAATGATAAGGTGTTCATTTGATAAGAGAATGATGTGTGCTAAGTTTAATATTGCATTAAGGTATGAAGGTCAAGCTAAGTTTCGACAGGATGACATTGTGGTGGTAGAATGAGACCAAGTGGTTTGTCGGTTCCTTAAGAAAATTGCTATTGGCTTAGGTCAAGTGGGGAAAGTTACCCATAGCGATTGAATCTTAAGGAAGTAGTCATTTGTAATCCTTCAACAAGGAGAATGTTCGTAAGTTCTCTTGAGGTTGGTGATAGAGGGTCATTTATGGCAAGCCACTTGTTGATATTGTAAAATATACTGCATTTGTTTGACGTGCAATGTTGATGAGTGACACCAACATGATGTCTTCTTAAGGTTATAGTGTCAGAAGCGAGATGAATGTACTAGGTTGTCATGGAATGAGGCTACTCTATTCAAGTGAATGTAAAGGGAACATGAATTTGTCAGTAAAGTTGACTATATCGTAGGCTACCGGGAGTATAAGGATCGACTAATAAGGATACCTTTAGCGAGGGATAACTGTGAGGTTTATTACTCCAAGAGTTATCGGTTGTTGTAGCAAGTGTTAGAGAATGGATGTCTGTAGTGTAATTGTTGCTTCAGACTCATGAAGTTTATTTAATTACTGGTGATATGAATCTGGAGTGTAGACGAAAAAAAAGGATAATCGCACGATCTGGGGGAGATGTTCTATTACGGGAAGAATAAGACAATAGGTGGTTCTTTGTGGGCAAGCATTATATAAGGTCCTTTGAGTAATGTGTCAACCTATAAGGGCATTTAAAAAGTGGTAGATGTTAACTGATTCACGTGGTGAAGATGCATTTTGGAAATTGACTTATAGATTAGCAATACCAGTTGAAACCAAGAGAAGTAAATTAACTATAGGACTGTCGGGTATTGATGTAGGGTTGGTAAATTCCCAAATCGAGATGGAAGAAGACTTATCCAGATAAAGTATCTTTGGCAAGGATACTTATGTGGACCCGTATGAGAATGTTAGTAGGATCGTGTGAATGGTAAGTAAGTATAGATCTATAGTTTAAAGACAAGTGCAGTGGTGGTATGGGATATTACATCAGGAAAATAATTGATTTTTGTTAGAATTACAATAATCAGTTGGTACTATCTGGTGTAAAGGCTTCGTGAAAAAAGGTATCAATGATGCAATTGGCTTGGATGATTTTTCAGTTTCAAAGTAGACTAGATGAGAGGATTGTGACCATGTTAATACGATGAAGAAAGTGTTGAGAAAGGCAAAGACATGGAAGTTGATCCTTAGTGATAAGGTCACTGGTGGTAGGAATTGTTATGGGCTTCCTACGAAGAGTTTTTTTCTATCCTATAGAGTTGAGTACTAAAGAGAATTTGAATAGTTCTACTTTGTTGCCAAGACAATCCCAATGATAAGGTGTTCATTTGATAAGAGAATGATGTGTGCTAAGTTTAATATTGCATTAAGGTATGAAGGTCAAGCTAAGTTTCGACAGGATGACATTGTGGTGGTAGAGTGAGAACAAGTGGTTTGTCGGTTCCTTAAGAAAATTGCTATTTGCTTAGGTCAAGTGGGGAAAGTTCCCCATAGCGATTGAATCTTAAGGAAGTAGTCATTTGTAATCCTTCAACAAGGATAATGTTCGTAAGTTCTCTTGAGGTTGGTGATAGAGGGTCATTTATGGCAAGCCACTTGTTGATATTGTAAAATACACGCATTTGTTAGACGTGCAATGTTGATGAGTGACACCAACATGATGTCTTCTTAAGGTTATAGTGTCGAAGCGAGATGAATGTACTAGGTTGTCATGGAATGAGGCTACTCTATTCAAGTGAATGTAAAGGGAACATGAATTTGTCGATAAAGTTGACTATGTCGTAGGCTACGGGAGTATAAGGATGTACTAATAAGGATACCTTTAGCGAGGGATAAGCGTGAGGTTTATTACTCCAAGAGTTATCGGTTGTTGTACCAAGTGTTAGAGAATGGATGTCCGTAGTGTAATTGTTGCTTCGACTCATGAGGTTTATTTAATTACCGGTGATATGACTGCGGAGTGTAGACGAAAAAAAAGGATAATCGCACGATCCGGGGAGATTTTCTATTACGGGAAGAATAAGACAATAGGTGGTTCTTTGTGGGCAAGCATTATATAAGGTCCTTCGAGTAAGGTGTCACCTATAAGGGCATTTAAAAAGTGGTAGATGTTAACCGATTCACGTGGTGAAGTGCATTTTGGAAATTGACTTATAGATTAGCAATACCAGTTGAAACCAAGAGAAGTAAATTAACTATAGGATCATCGGGTATTGATGTGGGGTTGGTAAATTCCCAAATCAAGATGGAAGAAGACTTATCCGATAAAGTATCTTTGGCAAGGATACTTATGTGGACCCGTATGAGAATGTTAGTAGGATCGTGTGAATGGTAAGTAAGTATAGATCTATAGTTTAAAGACAAGTGCGGTGGTGGTATGGGATATTACATCGGGAAAATAATTGATTTTTGTTAGAATTACAATAATCGGTTGGTACTATCTCGGTGTAAAGGCTTCGTGAAAAAGGTATCAATGATGCAATTGGCTTGGATGATTTTTCAGTTTCAAAGTAGACTAGATGAGAGGATTGTGACCATGTTAATACGATGAAGAAAGTGTTGAGAAAGGCAAAGACATGGAAGTTGATCCTTAGTGATAAGGTCACTGGTGGTAGGAATTGTTATGGGCTTCCTACGAAGAGTTTTTTTCTATCCTATAGAGTTGAGTACTAAAGAGAATTTGAATAGTTCTACTTTGTTGCCAAGACAATCCCAATGATAAGGTGTTCATTTGATAAGAGAATGATGTGTGCTAAGTTTAATATTGCATTAAGGTATGAAGGTCAAGCTAAGTTTCGACAGGATGACATTGTGGTGGTAGAGTGAGAACAAGTGGTTTGTCGGTTCCTTAAGAAAATTGCTATTTGCTTAGGTCAAGTGGGGAAAGTTCCCCATAGCGATTGAATCTTAAGGAAGTAGTCATTTGTAATCCTTCAACAAGGATAATGTTCGTAAGTTCTCTTGAGGTTGGTGATAGAGGGTCATTTATGGCAAGCCACTTGTTGATATTGTAAAATACACCGCATTTGTTAGACGTGCAATGTTGATGAGTGACACCAACATGATGTCTTCTTAAGGTTATAGTGTCGAAGCGAGATGAATGTACTAGGTTGTCATGGAATGAGGCTACTCTATTCAAGTGAATGTAAAGGGAACATGAATTTGTCGATAAAGTTGACTATGTCGTAGGCTACCGGGAGTATAAGGATGGACTAATAAGGATACCTTTAGCGAGGGATAACTGTGAGGTTTATTACTCCAAGAGTTATCGGTTGTTGTACCAAGTGTTAGAGAATGGATGTCTGTAGTGTAATTGTTGCTTCAGACTCATGAGGTTTATTTAATTACTGGTGATATGACTCTGGAGTGTAGACGAAAAAAAAGGATAATCGCAAGATCTGGGGGAGATGTTCTATTACGGGAAGAATAAGACAATAGGTGGTTCTTTGTGGGCAAGCATTATATAAGGTCCTTCGAGTAAGGTGTCAGCCTATAAGGGCATTTAAAAAGTGGTAGATGTTAACTGATTCACGTGGTGAAGTGCATTTTGGAAATTGACTTATAGATTAGCAATACCAGTTGAAACCAAGAGAAGTAAATTAACTATAGGACTGTCGGGTATTGATGTAGGGTTGGTAAATTCCCAAATCGAGATGGAAGAAGACTTATCCAGATAAAGTATCTTTGGCAAGGATACTTATGTGGACCCGTATGAGAATGTTAGTAGGATCGTGTGAATGGTAAGTAAGTATAGATCTATAGTTTAAAGACAAGTGCAAGTGGTGGTATGGGATATTACATCGGAAAATAATTGATTTTTGTTAGAATTACAATAATCGGTTGGTACTATCTCGGTGTAAAGGCTTCGTGAAAAAAGGTATCAATGATGCAATTGGCTTGGATGATTTTTCAGTTTCAAAGTAGACTAGATGAGAGGATTGTGACCATGTTAATACGATGAAGAAAGTGTTGAGAAAGGCAAAGACATGGAAGTTGATCCTTAGTGATAAGGTCACTGGTGGTAGGAATTGTTATGGGCTTCCTACGAAGAGTTTTTTTCTATCCTATAGAGTTGAGTACTAAAGAGAATTTGAATAGTTCTACTTTGTTGCCAAGACAATCCCAATGATAAGGTGTTCATTTGATAAGAGAATGATGTGTGCTAAGTTTAATATTGCATTAAGGTATGAAGGTCAAGCTAAGTTTCGACAGATGACATTGTGGTGGTAGAGTGAGAACAAGTGGTTTGTCGGTTCCTTAAGAAAATTGCTATTTGCTTAGGTCAAGTGGGGAAAGTTCCCCATAGCGATTGAATCTTAAGGAAGTAGTCATTTGTAATCCTTCAACAAGGATAATGTTCGTAAGTTCTCTTGAGGTTGGTGATAGAGGGTCATTTATGGCAAGCCACTTGTTGATATTGTAAAATACACGCATTTGTTAGACGTGCAATGTTGATGAGTGACACCAACATGATGTCTTCTTAAGGTTATAGTGTCGAAGCGAGATGAATGTACTAGGTTGTCATGGAATGAGGCTACTCTATTCAAGTGAATGTAAAGGGAACATGAATTTGTCGTAAAGTTGACTATGTCGTAGGCTACCGGGAGTATAAGGATGGACTAATAAGGATACCTTTAGCGAGGGATAATCGTGAGGTTTATTACTCCAAGAGTTATCGGTTGTTGTACCAAGTGTTAGAGAATGGATGTACGTAGTGTAATTGTTGCTTCGGACTCATGAGGTTTATTTAATTACTGGTGATATGACTCGGAGTGTAGACGAAAAAAAGGATAATCGCATGATCCGGGGGAGATGTTCTATTACGGGAAGAATAAGACAATAAGTGGTTCTTTGTGGGCAAGCATTATATAAGGTCCTTCGAGTAAGGTGTCGGCCCTATAAGGGCATTTAAAAAGTGGTAGATGTTAAGCGATTCACGTGGTGAAGTGCATTTTGGAAATTGACTTATAGATTAGCAATACCAGTTGAAACCAAGAGAAGTAAATTAACTATAGGACTGTCGGGTATTGATGTAGGGTTGGTAAATTCCCAAATCGAGATGGAAGAAGACTTATCCGGATAAAGTATCTTTGGCAAGGATACTTATGTGGACCCGTATGAGAATGTTAGTAGGATCGTGTGAATGGTAAGTAAGTATAGATCTATAGTTTAAAGACAAGTGCGGTGGTGGTATGGGATATTACATCGGAAAATAATTGATTTTTGTTAGAATTACAATAATCGGTTGGTACTATCTCGGTGTAAAGGCTTCGTGAAAAAAGGTATCAATGATGCAATTGGCTTGGATGATTTTTCAGTTTCAAAGTAGACTAGATGAGAGGATTGTGACCATGTTAATACGATGAAGAAAGTGTTGAGAAAGGCAAAGACATGGAAGTTGATCCTTAGTGATAAGGTCACTGGTGGTAGGAATTGTTATGGGCTTCCTACGAAGAGTTTTTTTCTATCCTATAGAGTTGAGTACTAAAGAGAATTTGAATAGTTCTACTTTGTTGCCAAGACAATCCCAATGATAAGGTGTTCATTTGATAAGAGAATGATGTGTGCTAAGTTTAATATTGCATTAAGGTATGAAGGTCAAGCTAAGTTTCGACAGGATGACATTGTGGTGGTAGAGTGAGAACAAGTGGTTTGTCGGTTCCTTAAGAAAATTGCTATTTGCTTAGGTCAAGTGGGGAAAGTTCTCCATAGCGATTGAATCTTAAGGAAGTAGTCATTTGTAATCCTTCAACAAGGATAATATTCGTAAGTTCTCTTGAGGTTGGTGATAGAGGGTCATTTATGGCAAGCCACTTGTTGATATTGTAAAATACACTGCATTTGTTAGACGTGCAATGTTGATGAGTGACACCAACATGATGTCTTCTTAAGGTTATAGTGTCAGAAGCGAGATGAATGTACTAGGTTGTCATGGAATGAGGCTACTCTATTCAAGTGAATGTAAAGGGAACATGAATTTGTCGAGAAAGTTGACTATGTCGTAGGCTACGGGAGTATAAGGATGGACTAATAAGGATACCTTTAGCGAGGGATAACGTGAGGTTTATTACTCCAAGAGTTATCGGTTGTTGTACCAAGTGTTAGAGAATGGATGTCTCGTAGTGTAATTGTTGCTTCGGACTCATGAGGTTTATTTAATTACTGGTGATATGACTCTGGAGTGTAGACGAAAAAAAAGGATAATCGCACGATCTGGGGGAGATGTTCTATTACGGGAAGAATAAGACAATAGGTGGTTCTTTGTGGGCAAGCATTATATAAGGTCCTTCGAGTAAGGTGTCACCTATAAGGGCATTTAAAAAGTGGTAGATGTTAACGATTCACGTGGTGAAGTGCATTTTGGAAATTGACTTATAGATTAGCAATACCAAATTGAAACCAAGAGAAGTAAATTAACTATAGGACCTGTCGGGTATTGATGTAGGGTTGGAACATTCCCAAATCGAGATGGAAGAAGACTTATCCGGATAAAGTATCTTTGGCAAGGATACTTATGTGGACCCGTATGAGAATGTTAGTAGGATCGTGTGAATGGTAAGTAAGTATAGATCTATAGTTTAAAGACAAGTGCAAAGTGGTGGTATGGGATATTACATCGGGAAAATAATTGATTTTTGTTAGAATTACAATAATCGATTGGTACTATCTCGGTGTAAAGGCTTCGTGAAAAAAGGTATCAATGATGCAATTGGCTTGGATGATTTTTCAGTTTCAAAGTAGACTAGATGAGAGGATTGTGACCATGTTAATACGATGAAGAAAGTGTTGAGAAAGGCAAAGACATGGAAGTTGATCCTTAGTGATAAGGTCACTGGTGGTAGGAATTGTTATGGGCTTCCTACGAAGAGTTTTTTTCTATCCTATAGAGTTGAGTGCTAAAGAGAATTTGAATAGTTCTACTTTGTTGCCAAGACAATCCCAATGATAAGGTGTTCATTTGATAAGAGAATGATGTGTGCTAAGTTTAATATTGCATTAAGGTATGAAGGTCAAGCTAAGTTTCGACAGGGATGACATTGTGGTGGTAGAGTGAGAACAAGTGGTTTGTCGGTTCCTTAAGAAAATTGCTATTTGCTTAGGTCAAGTGGGGAAAGTTCCCCATAGCGATTGAATCTTAAGGAAGTAGTCATTTGTAATCCTTCAACAAGGATAATGTTCGTAAGTTCTCTTGAGGTTGGTGATAGAGGGTCATTTATGGCAAGCCACTTGTTGATATTGTAAAATACACTGCATTTGTTAGACGTGCAATGTTGATGAGTGACACCAACATGATGTCTTCTTAAGGTTATAGTGTCAGAAGCGAGATGAATGTACTAGGTTGTCATGGAATGAGGCTACTCTATTCAAGTGAATGTAAAGGGAACATGAATTTGTCAGTAAAGTTGACTATGTCGTAGGCTACCGGGAGTATAAGGATGGACTAATAAGGATACCTTTAGCGAGGGATAACTGTGAGGTTTATTACTCCAAGAGTTATCGGTTGTTGTACCAAGTGTTAGAGAATGGATGTCTGTAGTGTAATTGTTGCTTCAGACTCATGAGGTTTATTTAATTACTGGTGATATGACTCTGGAGTGTAGACGAAAAAAAAGGATAATCGCACGATCTGGGGGAGATGTTCTATTACGGGAAGAATAAGACAATAGGTGGTTCTTTGTGGGCAAGCATTATATAAGGTCCTTCGAGTAAGGTGTCAGCCTATAAGGGCATTTAAAAAGTGGTAGATGTTAACGATTCACGTGGTGAAGTGCATTTTGGAAATTGACTTATAGATTAGCAATACCGGTTGTTGAAACCAAGAGAAGTAAATTAACTATAGGACTGTCGGGTATTGATGTAGGGTTGGTAAATTCCCAAATCGAGATGGAAGAAGACTTATCCAGATAAAGTATCTTTGGCAAGGATACTTATGTGGACCCGTATGAGAATGTTAGTAGGATCGTGTGAATGGTAAGTAAGTATAGATCTATAGTTTAAAGACAAGTGCGGTGGTGGTATGGGATATTACATCGGAAAATAATTGATTTTTGTTAGAATTACAATAATCAGTTGGTACTATCTGGTGTAAAGGCTTCGTGAAAAAAGGTATCAATGATGCAATTGGCTTGGATGATTTTTCAGTTTCAAAGTAGACTAGATGAGAGGATTGTGACCATGTTAATACGATGAAGAAAGTGTTGAGAAAGGCAAAGACATGGAAGTTGATCCTTAGTGATAAGGTCACTGGTGGTAGGAATTGTTATGGGCTTCCTACGAAGAGTTTTTTTCTATCCTATAGAGTTGAGTACTAAAGAGAATTTGAATAGTTCTACTTTGTTGCCAATACAATCCCAATGATAAGGTGTTCATTTGATAAGAGAATGATGTGTGCTAAGTTTAATATTGCATTAAGGTATGAAGGTCAAGCTAAGTTTCGACAGGATGACATTGTGGTGGTAGAGTGAGAACAAGTGGTTTGTCGGTTCCTTAAGAAAATTGCTATTTGCTTAGGTCAAGTGGGGAAAGTTCCCCATAGCGATTGAATCTTAAGGAAGTAGTCATTTGTAATCCTTCAACAAGGATAATGTTCGTAAGTTCTCTTGAGGTTGGTGATAGAGGGTCATTTATGGCAAGCCACTTGTTGATATTGTAAAATACACTGCATTTGTTAGACGTGCAATGTTGATGAGTGACACCAACATGATGTCTTCTTAAGGTTATAGTGTCAGAAGCGAGATGAATGTACTAGGTTGTCATGGAATGAGGCTACTCTATTCAAGTGAATGTAAAGGGAACATGAATTTGTCAGTAAAGTTGACTATGTCGTAGGCTACCGGGAGTATAAGGATGGACTAATAAGGATACCTTTAGCGAGGGATAACTGTGAGGTTTATTACTCCAAGAGTTATCGGTTGTTGTACCAAGTGTTAGAGAATGGATGTCTCGTAGTGTAATTGTTGCTTCGTACTCATGAGGTTTATTTAATTACTGGTGATATGACTCGGAGTGTAGACGAAAAAAAGGATAATCGCACGATCTGGGGGAGATGTTCTATTACGGGAAGAATAAGACAATAGGTGGTTCTTTGTGGGCAAGCATTATATAAGGTCCTTCGAGTAAGGTGTCAGCCTATAAGGGCATTTAAAAAGTGGTAGATGTTAACTGATTCACGTGGTGAAGTGCATTTTGGAAATTGACTTATAGATTAGCAATACCAGTTGAAACCAAGAGAAGTAAATTAACTATAGGACTGTCGGGTATTGATGTAGGGTTGGTAAATTCCCAAATCGAGATGGAAGAAGACTTATCCAGATAAAGTATCTTTGGCAAGGATACTTATGTGGACCCGTATGAGAATGTTAGTAGGATCGTGTGAATGGTAAGTAAGTATAGATCTATAGTTTAAAGACAAGTGCAGTGGTGGTATGGGATATTACATCAGGAAAATAATTGATTTTTGTTAGAATTACAATAATCAGTTGGTACTATCTGGTGTAAAGGCTTCGTGAAAAAAGGTATCAATGATGCAATTGGCTTGGATGATTTTTCAGTTTCAAAGTAGACTAGATGAGAGGATTGTGACCATGTTAATACGATGAAGAAAGTGTTGAGAAAGGCAAAGACATGGAAGTTGATCCTTAGTGATAAGGTCACTGGTGGTAGGAATTGTTATGGGCTTCCTACGAAGAGTTTTTTTCTATCCTATAGAGTTGAGTACTAAAGAGAATTTGAATAGTTCTACTTTGTTGCCAAGACAATCCCAATGATAAGGTGTTCATTTGATAAGAGAATGATGTGTGCTAAGTTTAATATTGCATTAAGGTATGAAGGTCAAGCTAAGTTTCGACAGGATGACATTGTGGTGGTAGAGTGAGAACAAGTGGTTTGTCGGTTCCTTAAGAAAATTGCTATTTGCTTAGGTCAAGTGGGGAAAGTTCCCCATAGCGATTGAATCTTAAGGAAGTAGTCATTTGTAATCCTTCAACAAGGATAATGTTCGTAAGTTCTCTTGAGGTTGGTGATAGAGGGTCATTTATGGCAAGCCACTTGTTGATATTTTAAAATACACTGCATTTGTTAGACGTGCAATGTTGATGAGTGACACCAACATGATGTCTTCTTAAGGTTATAGTGTCAGAAGCGAGATGAATGTACTAGGTTGTCATGGAATGAGGCTACTCTATTCAAGTGAATGTAAAGGGAACATGAATTTGTCAGTAAAGTTGACTATGTCGTAGGCTACCGGGAGTATAAGGATGGACTAATAAGGATACCTTTAGCGAGGGATAACTGTGAGGTTTATTACTCCAAGAGTTATCGGTTGTTGTACCAAGTGTTAGAGAATGGATGTCTGTAGTGTAATTGTTGCTTCAGACTCATGAGGTTTATTTAATTACCGGTGATATGACTCGAGTGTAGACGAAAAAAAGGATAATCGCACGATCCGGGGGAGATGTTCTATTACGGGAAGAATAAGACAATAGGTGGTTCTTTGTGGGCAAGCATTATATAAGGTCCTTCGAGTAAGGTGTCAGCCTATAAGGGCATTTAAAAAGTGGTAGATGTTAACTGATTCACGTGGTGAAGTGCATTTTGGAAATTGACTTATAGATTAGCAATACCAGTTGAAACCAAGAGAAGTAAATTAACTATAGGACTGTCGGGTATTGATGTAGGGTTGGTAAATTCCCAAATCGAGATGGAAGAAGACTTATCCGATAAAGTATCTTTGGCAAGGATACTTATGTGGACCCGTATGAGAATGTTAGTAGGATCGTGTGAATGGTAAGTAAGTATAGATCTATAGTTTAAAGACAAGTGCAAAGGTGGTATGGGATATTACATCGGAAAATAATTGATTTTTGTTAGAATTACAATAATCAGTTGGTACTATCTCGGTGTAAAGGCTTCGTGAAAAAAGGTATCAATGATGCAATTGGCTTGGATGATTTTTCAGTTTCAAAGTAGACTAGATGAGAGGATTGTGACCATGTTAATACGATGAAGAAAGTGTTGAGAAAGGCAAAGACATGGAAGTTGATCCTTAGTGATAAGGTCACTGGTGGTAGGAATTGTTATCGGCTTCCTACGAAGAGTTTTTTTCTATCCTATAGAGTTGAGTGCTAAAGAGAATTTGAATAGTTCTACTTTGTTGCCAAGACAATCCCAATGATAAGGTGTTCATTTGATAAGAGAATGATGTGTGCTAAGTTTAATATTGCATTAAGGTATGAAGGTCAAGCTAAGTTTCGACAGATGACATTGTGGTGGTAGAGTGAGAACAAGTGGTTTGTCGGTTCCTTAAGAAAATTGCTATTTGCTTAGGTCAAGTGGGGAAAGTTCCCCATAGCGATTGAATCTTAAGGAAGTAGTCATTTGTAATCCTTCAACAAGGATAATGTTCGTAAGTTCTCTTGAGGTTGGTGATAGAGGGTCATTTATGGCAAGCCACTTGTTGATATTGTAAAATACACCGCATTTGTTAGACGTGCAATGTTGATGAGTGACACCAACATGATGTCTTCTTAAGGTTATAGTGTCGAAGCGAGATGAATGTACTAGGTTGTCATGGAATGAGGCTACTCTATTCAAGTGAATGTAAAGGGAACATGAATTTGTCAAGAAAGTTGACTATGTCGTAGGCTACCGGAGTATAAGGATGGACTAATAAGGATACCTTTAGCGAGGGATAACCGTGAGGTTTATTACTCCAAGAGTTATCGGTTGTTGTACCAAGTGTTAGAGAATGGATGTCCGTAGTGTAATTGTTGCTTCGTACTCATGAGGTTTATTTAATTACCGGTGATATGACTCGGAGTGTAGACGAAAAAAAGGATAATCGCACGATCCGGGGGAGATGTTCTATTACGGGAAGAATAAGACAATAGGTGGTTCTTTGTGGTCAAGCATTATATAAGGTCCTTCGAGTAAGGTGTCAGCCTATAAGGGCATTTAAAAAGTGGTAGATGTTAACTGATTCACGTGGTGAAGTGCATTTTGGAAATTGACTTATAGATTAGCAATACCGCTGAAACCAAGAGAAGTAAATTAACTATAGGACTGTCGGGTATTGATGTAGGGTTGGTAAATTCCCAAATCGAGATGGAAGAAGACTTATCCAAATAAAGTATCTTTGGCAAGGATACTTATGTGGACCCGTATGAGAATGTTAGTAGGATCGTGTGAATGGTAAGTAAGTATAGATCTATAGTTTAAAGACAAGTGCAGTGGTGGTATGGGATATTACATCAGGAAAATAATTGATTTTTGTTAGAATTACAATAATCAGTTGGTACTATCTGGTGTAAAGGCTTCGTGAAAGAAGGTATCAATGATGCAATTGGCTTGGATGATTTTTCAGTTTCAAAGTAGACTAGATGAGAGGATTGTGACCATGTTAATACGATGAAGAAAGTGTTGAGAAAGGCAAAGACATGGAAGTTGATCCTTAGTGATAAGGTCACTGGTGGTAGGAATTGTTATGGGCTTCCTACGAAGAGTTTTTTTCTATCCTATAGAGTTGAGTACTAAAGAGAATTTGAATAGTTCTACTTTGTTGCCAATACAATCCCAATGATAAGGTGTTCATTTGATAAGAGAATGATGTGTGCTAAGTTTAATATTGCATTAAGGTATGAAGGTCAAGCTAAGTTTCGACAGATGACATTGTGGTGGTAGAGTGAGAACAAGTGGTTTGTCGGTTCCTTAAGAAAATTGCTATTTGCTTAGGTCAAGTGGGGAAAGTTCCCCATAGCGATTGAATCTTAAGGAAGTAGTCATTTGTAATCCTTCAACAAGGATAATGTTCGTAAGTTCTCTTGAGGTTGGTGATAGAGGGTCATTTATGGCAAGCCACTTGTTGATATTGTAAAATACACTGCATTTGTTAGACGTGCAATGTTGATGAGTGACACCAACATGATGTCTTCTTAAGGTTATAGTGTCAGAAGCGAGATGAATGTACTAGGTTGTCATGGAATGAGGCTACTCTATTCAAGTGAATGTAAAGGGAACATGAATTTGTCAGTAAAGTTGACTATGTCGTAGGCTACCGGGAGTATAAGGATGGACTAATAAGGATACCTTTAGCGAGGGATAACTGTGAGGTTTATTACTCCAAGAGTTATCGGTTGTTGTACCAAGTGTTAGAGAATGGATGTCTGTAGTGTAATTGTTGCTTCAGACTCATGAGGTTTATTTAATTACTGGTGATATGACTCTGGAGTGTAGACGAAAAAAAAGGATAATCGCACGATCTGGGGGAGATGTTCTATTACGGGAAGAATAAGACAATAGGTGGTTCTTTGTGGGCAAGCATTATATAAGGTCCTTCGAGTAAGGTGTCAGCCTATAAGGGCATTTAAAAAGTGGTAGATGTTAACTGATTCACGTGGTGAAGTGCATTTTGGAAATTGACTTATAGATTAGCAATACCAGTTGAAACCAAGAGAAGTAAATTAACTATAGGACTGTCGGGTATTGATGTAGGGTTGGTAAATTCCCAAATCGAGATGGAAGAAGACTTATCCAGATAAAGTATCTTTGGCAAGGATACTTATGTGGACCCGTATGAGAATGTTAGTAGGATCGTGTGAATGGTAAGTAAGTATAGATCTATAGTTTAAAGACAAGTGCAGTGGTGGTATGGGATATTACATCAGGAAAATAATTGATTTTTGTTAGAATTACAATAATCAGTTGGTACTATCTCGGTGTAAAGGCTTCGTGAAAAAGGTATCAATGATGCAATTGGCTTGGATGATTTTTCAGTTTCAAAGTAGACTAGATGAGAGGATTGTGACCATGTTAATACGATGAAGAAAGTGTTGAGAAAGGCAAAGACATGGAAGTTGATCCTTAGTGATAAGGTCACTGGTGGTAGGAATTGTTATGGGCTTCCTACGAAGAGTTTTTTTCTATCCTATAGAGTTGAGTACTAAAGAGAATTTGAATAGTTCTACTTTGTTGCCAAGACAATCCCAATGATAAGGTGTTCATTTGATAAGAGAATGATGTGTGCTAAGTTTAATATTGCATTAAGGTATGAAGGTCAAGCTAAGTTTCGACAGGATGACATTGTGGTGGTAGAGTGAGAACAAGTGGTTTGTCGGTTCCTTAAGAAAATTGCTATTTGCTTAGGTCAAGTGGGGAAAGTTCCCCATAGCGATTGAATCTTAAGGAAGTAGTCATTTGTAATCCTTCAACAAGGATAATGTTCGTAAGTTCTCTTGAGGTTGGTGATAGAGGGTCATTTATGGCAAGCCACTTGTTGATATTGTAAAATACACCGCATTTGTTAGACGTGCAATGTTGATGAGTGACACCAACATGATGTCTTCTTAAGGTTATAGTGTCGAAGCGAGATGAATGTACTAGGTTGTCATGGAATGAGGCTACTCTATTCAAGTGAATGTAAAGGGAACATGAATTTGTCAAGAAAGTTGACTATGTCGTAGGCTACCGGGAGTATAAGGATGGACTAATAAGGATACCTTTAGCGAGGGATAACTCGTGAGGTTTATTACTCCAAGAGTTATCGGTTGTTGTACCAAGTGTTAGAGAATGGATGTCCGTAGTGTAATTGTTGCTTCGACTCATGAGGTTTATTTAATTACCGGTGATATGACTCGGAGTGTAGACGAAAAAAAGGATAATCGCACGATCCGGGGGAGATGTTCTATTACGGGAAGAATAAGACAATAGGTGGTTCTTTGTGGGCAAGCATTATATAAGGTCCTTCGAGTAAGGTGTCACCTATAAGGGCATTTAAAAAGTGGTAGATGTTAACCGATTCACGTGGTGAAGTGCATTTTGGAAATTGACTTATAGATTAGCAATACCAGTTGAAACCAAGAGAAGTAAATTAACTATAGGACTGTCGGGTATTGATGTAGGGTTGGTAAATTCCCAAATCGAGATGGAAGAAGACTTATCCGATAAAGTATCTTTGGCAAGGATACTTATGTGGACCCGTATGAGAATGTTAGTAGGATCGTGTGAATGGTAAGTAAGTATAGATCTATAGTTTAAAGACAAGTGCAAAGTGGTGGTATGGGATATTACATCAGGAAAATAATTGATTTTTGTTAGAATTACAATAATCAGCTTGGTACTATCTCGGTGTAAAGGCTTCGTGAAAAAAGGTATCAATGATGCAATTGGCTTGGATGATTTTTCAGTTTCAAAGTAGACTAGATGAGAGGATTGTGACCATGTTAATACGATGAAGAAAGTGTTGAGAAAGGCAAAGACATGGAAGTTGATCCTTAGTGATAAGGTCACTGGTGGTAGGAATTGTTATGGGCTTCCTACGAAGAGTTTTTTTCTATCCTATAGAGTTGAGTACTAAAGAGAATTTGAATAGTTCTACTTTGTTGCCAATACAATCCCAATGATAAGGTGTTCATTTGATAAGAGAATGATGTGTGCTAAGTTTAATATTGCATTAAGGTATGAAGGTCAAGCTAAGTTTCGACAGGATGACATTGTGGTGGTAGAGTGAGAACAAGTGGTTTGTCGGTTCCTTAAGAAAATTGCTATTTGCTTAGGTCAAGTGGGGAAAGTTCCCCATAGCGATTGAATCTTAAGGAAGTAGTCATTTGTAATCCTTCAACAAGGATAATGTTCGTAAGTTCTCTTGAGGTTGGTGATAGAGGGTCATTTATGGCAAGCCACTTGTTGATATTGTAAAATACACTGCATTTGTTAGACGTGCAATGTTGATGAGTGACACCAACATGATGTCTTCTTAAGGTTATAGTGTCAGAAGCGAGATGAATGTACTAGGTTGTCATGGAATGAGGCTACTCTATTCAAGTGAATGTAAAGGGAACATGAATTTGTCAAGAAAGTTGACTATGTCGTAGGCTACCGGGAGTATAAGGATGGACTAATAAGGATACCTTTAGCGAGGGATAACTGTGAGGTTTATTACTCCAAGAGTTATCGGTTGTTGTACCAAGTGTTAGAGAATGGATGTCTGTAGTGTAATTGTTGCTTCAGACTCATGAGGTTTATTTAATTACTGGTGATATGACTCGGAGTGTAGACGAAAAAAAGGATAATCGCACGATCTGGGGGAGATGTTCTATTACGGGAAGAATAAGACAATAGGTGGTTCTTTGTGGGCAAGCATTATATAAGGTCCTTCGAGTAAGGTGTCAGCCTATAAGGGCATTTAAAAAGTGGTAGATGTTAACTGATTCACGTGGTGAAGTGCATTTTGGAAATTGACTTATAGATTAGCAATACCAGCTTGAAACCAAGAGAAGTAAATTAACTATAGGACTGTCGGGTATTGATGTAGGGTTGGTAAATTCCCAAATCGAGATGGAAGAAGACTTATCCAGATAAAGTATCTTTGGCAAGGATACTTATGTGGACCCGTATGAGAATGTTAGTAGGATCGTGTGAATGGTAAGTAAGTATAGATCTATAGTTTAAAGACAAGTGCAAAGTGGTGGTATGGGATATTACATCGGAAAATAATTGATTTTTGTTAGAATTACAATAATCGCTTGGTACTATCTGGTGTAAAGGCTTCGTGAAAAAAGGTATCAATGATGCAATTGGCTTGGATGATTTTTCAGTTTCAAAGTAGACTAGATGAGAGGATTGTGACCATGTTAATACGATGAAGAAAGTGTTGAGAAAGGCAAAGACATGGAAGTTGATCCTTAGTGATAAGGTCACTGGTGGTAGGAATTGTTATGGGCTTCCTACGAAGAGTTTTTTTCTATCCTATAGAGTTGAGTACTAAAGAGAATTTGAATAGTTCTACTTTGTTGCCAATACAATCCCAATGATAAGGTGTTCATTTGATAAGAGAATGATGTGTGCTAAGTTTAATATTGCATTAAGGTATGAAGGTCAAGCTAAGTTTCGACAGGATGACATTGTGGTGGTAGAGTGAGAACAAGTGGTTTGTCGGTTCCTTAAGAAAATTGCTATTTGCTTAGGTCAAGTGGGGAAAGTTCCCCATAGCGATTGAATCTTAAGGAAGTAGTCATTTGTAATCCTTCAACAAGGATAATGTTCGTAAGTTCTCTTGAGGTTGGTGATAGAGGGTCATTTATGGCAAGCCACTTGTTGATATTGTAAAATACACTCGCATTTGTTAGACGTGCAATGTTGATGAGTGACACCAACATGATGTCTTCTTAAGGTTATAGTGTCGAAGCGAGATGAATGTACTAGGTTGTCATGGAATGAGGCTACTCTATTCAAGTGAATGTAAAGGGAACATGAATTTGTCAGTAAAGTTGACTATGTCGTAGGCTACCGGGAGTATAAGGATGGACTAATAAGGATACCTTTAGCGAGGGATAATCGTGAGGTTTATTACTCCAAGAGTTATCGGTTGTTGTACCAAGTGTTAGAGAATGGATGTCCGTAGTGTAATTGTTGCTTCGACTCATGAGGTTTATTTAATTACCGGTGATATGACTCTCGGGAGTGTAGACGAAAAAAAGGATAATCGCACGATCTGGGGGAGATGTTCTATTACGGGAAGAATAAGACAATAGGTGGTTCTTTGTGGGCAAGCATTAT
Source organism: Anisodus tanguticus (assembly GCA_034509755.1). Classification (NCBI taxonomy): domain Eukaryota; kingdom Viridiplantae; phylum Streptophyta; class Magnoliopsida; order Solanales; family Solanaceae; genus Anisodus; species Anisodus tanguticus. The sequence goes on from CM067557.1 coordinate 22,893,735, forward strand.
ATAAGGTCCTTCGAGTAAGGTGTCAGCCTATAAGGGCATTTAAAAAGTGGTAGATGTTAACTGATTCACGTGGTGAAGTGCATTTTGGAAATTGACTTATAGATTAGCAATACCAGTTGAAACCAAGAGAAGTAAATTAACTATAGGACTGTCGGGTATTGATGTAGGGTTGGTAAATTCCCAAATCGAGATGGAAGAAGACTTATCCAGATAAAGTATCTTTGGCAAGGATACTTATGTGGACCCGTATGAGAATGTTAGTAGGATCGTGTGAATGGTAAGTAAGTATAGATCTATAGTTTAAAGACAAGTGCAGTGGTGGTATGGGATATTACATCAGGAAAATAATTGATTTTTGTTAGAATTACAATAATCAGTTGGTACTATCTCGGTGTAAAGGCTTCGTGAAAAAGGTATCAATGATGCAATTGGCTTGGATGATTTTTCAGTTTCAAAGTAGACTAGATGAGAGGATTGTGACCATGTTAATACGATGAAGAAAGTGTTGAGAAAGGCAAAGACATGGAAGTTGATCCTTAGTGATAAGGTCACTGGTGGTAGGAATTGTTATGGGCTTCCTACGAAGAGTTTTTTTCTATCCTATAGAGTTGAGTACTAAAGAGAATTTGAATAGTTCTACTTTGTTGCCAAGACAATCCCAATGATAAGGTGTTCATTTGATAAGAGAATGATGTGTGCTAAGTTTAATATTGCATTAAGGTATGAAGGTCAAGCTAAGTTTCGACAGGATGACATTGTGGTGGTAGAGTGAGAACAAGTGGTTTGTCGGTTCCTTAAGAAAATTGCTATTTGCTTAGGTCAAGTGGGGAAAGTTCCCCATAGCGATTGAATCTTAAGGAAGTAGTCATTTGTAATCCTTCAACAAGGATAATGTTCGTAAGTTCTCTTGAGGTTGGTGATAGAGGGTCATTTATGGCAAGCCACTTGTTGATATTGTAAAATACACTGCATTTGTTAGACGTGCAATGTTGATGAGTGACACCAACATGATGTCTTCTTAAGGTTATAGTGTCAGAAGCGAGATGAATGTACTAGGTTGTCATGGAATGAGGCTACTCTATTCAAGTGAATGTAAAGGGAACATGAATTTGTCGAAAGTTGACTATGTCGTAGGCTACCGGGAGTATAAGGATGGACTAATAAGGATACCTTTAGCGAGGGATAACTGTGAGGTTTATTACTCCAAGAGTTATCGGTTGTTGTACCAAGTGTTAGAGAATGGATGTCTGTAGTGTAATTGTTGCTTCAGACTCATGAGGTTTATTTAATTACCGGTGATATGACTCGGAGTGTAGACGAAAAAAAGGATAATCGCACGATCCGGGGGAGATGTTCTATTACGGGAAGAATAAGACAATAGGTGGTTCTTTGTGGGCAAGCATTATATAAGGTCCTTCGAGTAAGGTGTCACCTATAAGGGCATTTAAAAAGTGGTAGATGTTAACCGATTCACGTGGTGAAGTGCATTTTGGAAATTGACTTATAGATTAGCAATACCAGTTGAAACCAAGAGAAGTAAATTAACTATAGGACTCGTCGGGTATTGATGTAGGGTTGGTAAATTCCCAAATCGAGATGGAAGAAGACTTATCCGGATAAAGTATCTTTGGCAAGGATACTTATGTGGACCCGTATGAGAATGTTAGTAGGATCGTGTGAATGGTAAGTAAGTATAGATCTATAGTTTAAAGACAAGTGCGGTGGTGGTATGGGATATTACATCGGGAAAATAATTGATTTTTGTTAGAATTACAATAATCGGTTGGTACTATCTCGGTGTAAAGGCTTCGTGAAAAAAGGTATCAATGATGCAATTGGCTTGGATGATTTTTCAGTTTCAATGTAGACTAGATGAGAGGATTGTGACCATGTTAATACGATGAAGAAAGTGTTGAGAAAGGCAAAGACATGGAAGTTGATCCTTAGTGATAAGGTCACTGGTGGTAGGAATTGTTATGGGCTTCCTACGAAGAGTTTTTTTCTATCCTATAGAGTTGAGTACTAAAGAGAATTTGAATAGTTCTACTTTGTTGCCAAGACAATCCCAATGATAAGGTGTTCATTTGATAAGAGAATGATGTGTGCTAAGTTTAATATTGCATTAAGGTATGAAGGTCAAGCTAAGTTTCGACAGGGATGACATTGTGGTGGTAGAGTGAGAACAAGTGGTTTGTCGGTTCCTTAAGAAAATTGCTATTTGCTTAGGTCAAGTGGGGAAAGTTCCCCATAGCGATTGAATCTTAAGGAAGTAGTCATTTGTAATCCTTCAACAAGGATAATGTTCGTAAGTTCTCTTGAGGTTGGTGATAGAGGGTCATTTATGGCAAGCCACTTGTTGATATTTTAAAATACACCGCATTTGTTAGACGTGCAATGTTGATGAGTGACACCAACATGATGTCTTCTTAAGGTTATAGTGTCGAAGCGAGATGAATGTACTAGGTTGTCATGGAATGAGGCTACTCTATTCAAGTGAATGTAAAGGGAACATGAATTTGTCGAGAAAGTTGACTATGTCGTAGGCTACCGGGAGTATAAGGATGGACTAATAAGGATACCTTTAGCGAGGGATAATCGTGAGGTTTATTACTCCAAGAGTTATCGGTTGTTGTACCAAGTGTTAGAGAATGGATGTCCGTAGTGTAATTGGTGCTTCGGACTCATGAGGTTTATTTAATTACCGGTGATATGACTCGGAGTGTAGACGAAAAAAAGGATAATCGCACGATCTGGGGGAGATGTTCTATTACGGGAAGAATAAGACAATAGGTGGTTCTTTGTGGGCAAGCATTATATAAGGTCCTTCGAGTAAGGTGTCAGCCTATAAGGGCATTTAAAAAGTGGTAGATGTTAACTGATTCACGTGGTGAAGTGCATTTTGGAAATTGACTTATAGATTAGCAATACCAGTTGAAACCAAGAGAAGTAAATTAACTATAGGACTGTCGGGTATTGATGTAGGGTTGGTAAATTCCCAAATCGAGATGGAAGAAGACTTATCCAGATAAAGTATCTTTGGCAAGGATACTTATGTGGACCCGTATGAGAATGTTAGTAGGATCGTGTGAATGGTAAGTAAGTATAGATCTATAGTTTAAAGACAAGTGCAGTGGTGGTATGGGATATTACATCAGGAAAATAATTGATTTTTGTTAGAATTACAATAATCGGTTGGTACTATCTCGGTGTAAAGGCTTCGTGAAAAAAGGTATCAATGATGCAATTGGCTTGGATGATTTTTCAGTTTCAAAGTAGACTAGATGAGAGGATTGTGACCATGTTAATACGATGAAGAAAGTGTTGAGAAAGGCAAAGACATGGAAGTTGATCCTTAGTGATAAGGTCACTGGTGGTAGGAATTGTTATGGGCTTCCTACGAAGAGTTTTTTTCTATCCTATAGAGTTGAGTACTAAAGAGAATTTGAATAGTTCTACTTTGTTGCCAAGACAATCCCAATGATAAGGTGTTCATTTGATAAGAGAATGATGTGTGCTAAGTTTAATATTGCATTAAGGTATGAAGGTCAAGCTAAGTTTCGACAGGATGACATTGTGGTGGTAGAGTGAGAACAAGTGGTTTGTCGGTTCCTTAAGAAAATTGCTATTTGCTTAGGTCAAGTGGGGAAAGTTCCCCATAGCGATTGAATCTTAAGGAAGTAGTCATTTGTAATCCTTCAACAAGGATAATGTTCGTAAGTTCTCTTGAGGTTGGTGATAGAGGGTCATTTATGGCAAGCCACTTGTTGATATTGTAAAATACACCGCATTTGTTAGACGTGCAATGTTGATGAGTGACACCAACATGATGTCTTCTTAAGGTTATAGTGTCGAAGCGAGATGAATGTACTAGGTTGTCATGGAATGAGGCTACTCTATTCAAGTGAATGTAAAGGGAACATGAATTTGTCGGTAAAAGTTGACTATGTCGTAGGCTACCGGGAGTATAAGGATGGACTAATAAGGATACCTTTAGCGAGGGATAACTGTGAGGTTTATTACTCCAAGAGTTATCGGTTGTTGTACCAAGTGTTAGAGAATGGATGTCCGTAGTGTAATTGTTGCTTCGTACTCATGAGGTTTATTTAATTACCGGTGATATGACTCGGAGTGTAGACGAAAAAAAGGATAATCGCACGATCCGGGGGAGATGTTCTATTACGGGAAGAATAAGACAATAGGTGGTTTTTTGTGGGCAAGCATTATATAAGGTCCTTCGAGTAAGGTGTCACCTATAAGGGCATTTAAAAAGTGGTAGATGTTAACCGATTCACGTGGTGAAGTGCATTTTGGAAATTGACTTATAGATTAGCAATACCAGTTGAAACCAAGAGAAGTAAATTAACTATAGGACTGTCGGGTATTGATGTAGGGTTGGTAAATTCCCAAATCGAGATGGAAGAAGACTTATCCGATAAAGTATCTTTGGCAAGGATACTTATGTGGACCCGTATGAGAATGTTAGTAGGATCGTGTGAATGGTAAGTAAGTATAGATCTATAGTTTAAAGACAAGTGCAAGGTGGTGGTATGGGATATTACATCAGGAAAATAATTGATTTTTGTTAGAATTACAATAATCAGCTTGGTACTATCTCGTGTAAAGGCTTCGTGAAAAAAGGTATCAATGATGCAATTGGCTTGGATGATTTTTCAGTTTCAAAGTAGACTAGATGAGAGGATTGTGACCATGTTAATACGATGAAGAAAGTGTTGAGAAAGGCAAAGACATGGAAGTTGATCCTTAGTGATAAGGTCACTGGTGGTAGGAATTGTTATGGGCTTCCTACGAAGAGTTTTTTTCTATCCTATAGAGTTGAGTACTAAAGAGAATTTGAATAGTTCTACTTTGTTGCCAAGACAATCCCAATGATAAGGTGTTCATTTGATAAGAGAATGATGTGTGCTAAGTTTAATATTGCATTAAGGTATGAAGGTCAAGCTAAGTTTCGACAGGATGACATTGTGGTGGTAGAGTGAGAACAAGTGGTTTGTCGGTTCCTTAAGAAAATTGCTATTTGCTTAGGTCAAGTGGGGAAAGTTCCCCATAGCGATTGAATCTTAAGGAAGTAGTCATTTGTAATCCTTCAACAAGGATAATGTTCGTAAGTTCTCTTGAGGTTGGTGATAGAGGGTCATTTATGGCAAGCCACTTGTTGATATTGTAAAATACACCGCATTTGTTAGACGTGCAATGTTGATGAGTGACACCAACATGATGTCTTCTTAAGGTTATAGTGTCGAAGCGAGATGAATGTACTAGGTTGTCATGGAATGAGGCTACTCTATTCAAGTGAATGTAAAAGGAACATGAATTTGTCAAGTAAAGTTGACTATGTCGTAGGCTACGGGAGTATAAGGATGGACTAATAAGGATACCTTTAGCGAGGGATAACTGTGAGGTTTATTACTCCAAGAGTTATCGGTTGTTGTACCAAGTGTTAGAGAATGGATGTCTGTAGTGTAATTGTTGCTTCAGACTCATGAGGTATATTTAATTACTGGTGATATGACTCTGGAGTGTAGACGAAAAAAAAGGATAATCGCACGATCTGGGGGAGATGTTCTATTACGGGAAGAATAAGACAATAGGTGGTTCTTTGTGGGCAAGCATTATATAAGGTCCTTCGAGTAAGGTGTCAGCCTATAAGGGCTTTTAAAAAGTGGTAGATGTTAACTGATTCACGTGGTGAAGTGCATTTTGGAAATTGACTTATAGATTAGCAATACCAGTTGAAACATAGAGAAGTAAATTAACTATAGGACTGTCGGGTATTGATGTAGGGTTGGTAAATTCCCAAATCGAGATGGAAGAAGACTTATCCAGATAAAGTATCTTTGGCAAGGATACTTATGTGGACCCGTATGAGAATGTTAGTAGGATCGTGTGAATGGTAAGTAAGTATAGATCTATAGTTTAAAGACAAGTGCAGTGGTGGTATGGGATATTACATCAGCAAAATAATTGATTTTTGTTAGAATTACAATAATTAGTAGGTATTATCTGGTGGAAAGGCTTCGTGAAAAAAGGTATCAATGATGCAATTGGCTTGGATGATTTTTCAGTTTCCAAGTAGACTAGACGAGAGGATTGTGACCATGTTAAGACGATGAAGAAAGTGTTGAGAAAGGCAAAGACATGGAAGTTGATCCTTAGTGATAAGGTCACTGGTGGTAGGACTTGTTATGGGCTTCCTACGAAGTGTTTTTTTCTATCCTATAGAGTTGAGTACTAAAGAGAATTTGAATAGTTCTACTTTGTTGCCAAGACAATCCCAATAATAAGGTGTTCATTTGATAAGAGAATGATGTGTGCTAAGTTTAATATTGCATTAAGGTATGAAGGTCAAGCTAAGTTTCGACAGGATGACATTGTGGTGGTAGAATGAGAACAAGTGGTTTGTTGGTTCCTTAAGAAAATTGCTATTGGCTTAGGTCAAGTGGGGAAAGTTACCCATAGCGATTGAATCTTAAGGAAGTAGTCATTTGTAATCCTTCAACAAGGAGAATGTTCGTAAGTTCTCTTGAGGTTGGTGATAGAGGGTCATTTATGGCAAGCCACTTGTTGATATTGTAAAATATACTGCATTTGTTTGACGTGCAATGTTGATGAGTGACACCAACATGATGTCTTCTTAAGGTTATAGTGTCAGAAGCGAGATGAATGTACTAGGTTGTCATGGAATGAGGCTACTCTATTCAAGTGAATGTAAAGGGAACATGAATTTGTCGGTAAAGTTGACTATGTCGTAGGCTACCGGGAGTATAAGGATGGACTAATAAGGATACCTTTAGCGAGGGATAACTGTGAGGTTTATTACTCCAAGTGTTATCGGTTGTTGTACCAAGTGTTAGAGAATGGATGTCTGTAGTGTAATTGTTGCTTCAGACTCATGAAGTTTATTTAATTACTGGTGATATGACTGTGGAGTGTGGACGAAAAAAAAGGATAATCGCACGATCTGGGGGAGATGTTCTATTACGGGAAGAATAAGACAATAGGTGGTTCTTTGTGGGCAAGCATTATATAAGGTCCTTTGAGTAAGGTGTCAGCCTATAAGGGCTTTTAAAAAGTGGTAGATGTTAACTGATTCACGTGGTGAAGTGCATTTTGGAAATTGACTTATAGATTAGCAATACCAGTTTAAACCAAGAGAAGTAAATTAACTATAGGACTGTCGGGTATTGATGTAGGGTTGGTAAATTCCCAAATCGAGATGGAAGAAGACTTATCCAGATAAAGTATCTTTGGCAAGGATACTTATATGGAACAGTATGAGAATGTTAGTAGGATCGTGTGAATGGTAAGTTAGTATAGCTCTATTGTTTAAAGACAAGTGCAGTGGTGGTATGGGGTATTACATCAGTAAAGTAATTGATTTTTGATAGAATTACAATAATCAGTTGGTATTATCTGGTGGAAAGGCTTCGTGAAAAAAGGTATCAATGATGCAATTGGCTTGGATGATTTTTTAGTTTCAAAGTAGACTAGACGAGAGGATTGTGACCATGTTAAGACTATGAAGAAAGTGTTGAGAAAGCCAAAGACATGGAAGTTGATCCTTAGTGATAAGGTCACAGGTGGTAGGAATTGTTATGGGCTTCCTACGAAGTGTTTTTTTCTATCCTATAGAGTTGAGTACTAAAGAGAATTTGAATAGTTCTACTTTGTTGCCAAGACAATCCCAATGATAAGGTGTTCATTTGATAAGAGAATGATGTGTGCTAAGTTTAATATTGCATTAAGGTATGAAGGTCTAGCTAAGTTTCGACAGGATGACATTGTGGTGGTAGAATGAGAACAAGTGGTTTGGCGGTTCCTTAAGGAAATTGCTATTGGCGTAGGTAAAGTGGGGAAAGTTACCCATAGCGATTGAATCTTAAGGAAGTAGGCATTTGTAATCCTTCAACAAGGAGAATGTTCGTAAGTTCTCTTGAGGTTGGTGATAGAGGGTCATTTATGGCAAGCCGCTTGTTGATATTGTAAAATATACTGCATTTGTTTGACGTGCAATGTTGATGAGTGACACCAACATGATGTCTTCTTAAGGTTATAGTGTCAGAAGCGAGATGAATGTACTAGGTTGTCATGGAATGAGGCTACTCTATTCAAGTGAATGTAAAGGGAACATGAATTTGTCAGTAAAGTTGACTATGTCATAGGCTACCGGGAGTATAAGGATCGACTAATAAGGATACCTTTAGCGAGGGATAACTGTGAGGTTTATTACTCCAAGTGTTATCGGTTGTTGTACCAAGTGTTAGAGAATGGATGTCTGTAGTGTAATTGTTGCTTCAGACTCATGAAGTTTATTTAATTACTGGTGATATGACTCTGGAGTGTAGACGAAAAAAAAGGAAAATCGCACAATCTGGGGGAGATGTTCTATTACGGGAAGAATAAGACAATAGGTGGTTCTTTGTGGGCAAGCATTATATAAGGTCCTTTGAGTAAGGTGTCAGCCTATAAGGGCTTTTAAAAAGTGGTAGATGTTAACTGATTCACGTGGTGAAGTGCATTTTGGAAATTGACTTATAGATTAGCAATACCAGTTGAAACCAAGAGAAGTAAATTAACTATAGGACTGTCGGGTATTGATGTAGGGTTGGTAAATTCCCAAATCGTGATGGAAGAAGACTTATCCAGATAAAGTATCTTTGGCAAGTATACTTATATGGAACAGTATGAGAATGTTAGTAGGATCGTGTGAATGGTAAGTAAGTATAGCTCTATAGTTTAAAGACAAGTGCAGTGGTGGTATGGGATATTACATCAGCAAAGTAATTGATTTTTGTTAGAATTACAATAATCAGTTGGTATTATCTGGTGTAAAGGCTTCGTGAAAAAAGGTATCAATGATGCAATTGGCTTGGATGATTTTTCCGTTTCAAAGTAGACTAGACGAGAGGATTGTGACCATGTTAAGACGATGAAGAAAGTGTTGAGAAAGCCAAAGACATGGAAGTTGATCCTTAGTGATAAGGTCACAGGTGGTAGGAATTGTTATGGGCTTCCTACGAAGAGTTTTTTTCTATCCTATAGAGTTGAGTACTAAAGAGAATTTGAATAGTTCTACTTTGTTGCCAAGACAATCCCAATGATAAGGTGTTCATTTGATAAGAGAATGATGTGTGCTAAGTTTAATATTGCATTAAGGTATGAAGGTCTAGCTAAGTTTCGACAGGATGACATTGTGGTGGTAGAATGAGAACAAGTGGTTTGGCGTTTCCTTAAGGAAATTGCTATTGGCGTAGGTCAAGTGGGGAAAGTTACCCATAGCGATTGAATCTTAAGGAAATAGGCATTTGTAATCCTTCAACAAGGAGAATGTTCGTAAGTTCTCTTGAGGTTGGTGATAGAGGGTCATTTATGGCAAGCCACTTGTTGATATTGTAAAATATACTGCATTTGTTTGACGTGCAATGTTGATGAGTGACACCAACATGATGTCTTCTTAAGGTTATAGTGTCAGAAGCGAGATGAATGTACTAGGTTGTCAAGGAATGAGGCTACTCTATTCAAGTGAATGTAAAGGGAACATGAATTTGTCAGTAAAGTTGACTATGTCGTAGGCTACCGGGAGTATAAGGATCGACTAATAAGGATACCTTTAGCGAGGGATAACTGTGAGGTTTATTACTCCAAGAGTTATCGAATGTTGTACCAAGTGTTAGAGAATGGATGTCTGTAGTGTAATTGTTGCTTCAGACTCATGAAGTTTATTTAATTACTGGTGATATGACTCTGGAGTGTAGACGAAAAAAAAGGATAATCGCACGATCTGGGGGAGATGTTCTATTACGGGAAGAATAAGACAATAGGTGGTTCTTTGTGGGCAAGCATTATATAAGGTCCTTCGAGTGAGGTGTCAGCCTATAAGGGCATTTAAAGTGGTAGATGTTAACTGATTCACGTAATGAAGTGCATTTTGGAAATTGACTTAAGGATTAGTAATACCAGTTGAAACCAAGAGAAGTAAATTAACTATAGGACTGTCGGGTATTGATGTAGGGTTGGTAAATTCCCAAATCGAGATGGAAGAAGACTTATCCAGATAAAGTATCTTTGGCAAGGATACTTATATGGAACCGTATGAGAATGTTAGTAGGATCGTGTGAATGGTAAGTAAGTATAGCTCTATAGTTTAAAGACAATTGCAGTGGTGGTCTGGGATATTACATCAGCAAAATAATTGATTTTTGTTAGAATAACAAGAGTCAGTTGGTATTATCTGGTGGAAAGGCTTCGTGAAAAAAGGTATCAATGATGCAATTGGCTTGGATGATTTTTCAGTTTCAACGTAGACTAGACGAGAGGATTGTGACCATGTTAAGACGATGAATAAAGTGTTGACAAAGGCAAAGACATGGAAGTTGATCCTTAGTGATAAGGTCACAGGTGGTAGGAATTGTTATGGGCTTCCTACGAAGAGTTTTTTTCTATCCTATAGAGTTGAGTACTAAAGAGAATTTGAATAGTTCTACTTTGTTGCCAAGACAATCCCAATGATAAGGTGTTCATTTGATAAGAGAATGATGTGTGCTAAGTTTAATATTGCATTAAGGTATGAAGGTCTAGCTAAGTTTCGACAGGATGACATTGTGGTGGTAGAATGAGAACAAGTGGTTTGGCGGTTCCTTAAGGAAATTGCTATTGGCTTAGGTCAAGTGGGGAAAGTTACCCATAAAGATTGAATCTTAAGGAAGTAGGCATTTGTAATCCTTCAACAAGGAGAATGTTCGTAAGTTCTCTTGAGGTTGGTGATAGAGGGTCTTTTATGGCAAGCCCCTTGTTGATATTGTAAAATATACTGCATTTGTTTGACGTGCAATGTTAATGAGTGACACCAACATGATGTCTTCTTAAAGTTATAGTGTCAGAAGAGAGATGAATGTACTAGGTTGTCATGGAATGAGGCTACTCTATTCAAGTGAATGTAAAGGGAACATGAATTTGTCAGTAAAGTTGACTATGTCGTAGGCTACCGGGAGTATAAGGATCGACTAATAAGGATACCTTTAGCGAGGGATAACTGTGAGGTTTATTACTTCAAGAGTTATCGGTTGTTGTACCAAGTGTTAGAGATTGGATGTCTGTAGTGTAATTGTTTCTTCAGACTCATGAAGTTTATATAATTACTGGTGATATGACTCTGGAGTGTAGACGGAAAAAAAGGATAATCGCACGATCTGGGGGAGATGTTCTATTACGGGAAGAATAAGACAATAGGTGGTTCTTTGTGGGCAAGCATTATATAAGGTCCTTCGAGTGAGGTGTCAGCCTATAAGGGCATTTAAAGTGGTAGATGTTAACTGATTCACGTAATGAAGTGCATTTTGGAAATTGACTTAAGGATTAGTAATACCAGTTGAAACCAAGAGAAGTAAATTAACTATAGGACTGTCGTGTATTGATGTAGGGTTGGTAAATTCCCAAATCGAGATGGAAGAAGACTTATCCAGATAAAGTATCTTTGGCAAGGATACTTATATGGAACCGTATGAGAATGTTAGTAGGATCGTGTGAATGGTAAGTAAGTATAGCTCTATAGTTTAAAGACAATTGCAGTGGTGGTCTGGGATATTACATCAGCAAAATAATTGATTTTTGTTAGAATAACAAGAGTCAGTTGGTATTATCTGGTGGAAAGGCTTCGTGAAAAAAGGTATCAATGATGCAATTGGCTTGGATGATTTTTCAGTTTCAATGTAGACTAGACGAGAGGATTGTGACCATGTTAAGACGATGAATAAAGTGTTGACAAAGGCAAAGACATGGAAGTTGATCCTTAGTGATAAGGTCACAGGTGGTAGGAATTGTTATGGGCTTCCTACGAAGAGTTTTTTTCTATCCTATAGAGTTGAGTACTAAAGAGAATTTGAATTGTTCTACTTTGGTGCCAAGACAGTCACAATGATAAGGTGTTCATTAGATAAGAGAATGATGTGTTCTAAGTTTAATATTGCATTAAGGTATGAAGGTCTAGCTAAGTTTCGACAGGATGACATTGTGGTGGTAGAATGAGAACAAGTGGTTTGGCTATTCCCTAAGGAAATTGCTATTGGCTTAGGTCAAGTGGGGAAAGTTACCCATAAAGATTGAATCTTAAGGGAGTAGGCATTTGTAATCCTTCAACAAGGAGAATGTTCGTAAGTTCTCTTGAGGTTGGTGATAGAGGGTCATTTATGGCAAGCCCCTTGTTGATATTGTAAAATATACTGCATTTGTTTGACGTGCAATGTTGATGAGTGACACCAACATGATGTCTTCTTAAGGTTATAGTGTCAGAAGAGAGATGAATGTACTAGGTTGTCATGGAATGAGGCTACTCTATTCAAGTGAATGTAAAGGGAACATGAATTTGTCAGTAAAGTTGACTATGTCGTAGGCTACCGGGAGTATAAGGATCGACTAATAAGGATACCTTTAGCGAGGGATAACTGTGAGGTTTATTACTTCAAGAGTTATCGGTTGTTGTACCAAGTGTTAGAGATTGGATGTCTGTAGTGTAATTGTTTCTTCAGACTCATGAAGTTTATATAATTACTGGTGATATGACTCTGGAGTGTAGACGGAAAAAAAGGATAATCGCACGATCTGGGGGAGATGTTCTATTACGGGAAGAATAAGACAATAGGTGGTTCTTTGTGGGCAAGCATTATATAAGGTCCTTCGAGTGAGGTGTCAGCCTATAAGGGCATTTAAAGTGGTAGATGTTAACTGATTCACGTGGTGAAATGCATTTTGGAAATTGATTTAAGGATTAGTAATACCAGTTGAAACCACGAGATGTAAATTAACTATAGGACAGTCGGGTATTGATGTAGGGTTGGTAAATTCCCAAATCAAGATGGAAGAAGACTTATCCAGATAAAGTATCTTAGGCAAGGATACTTATATGGAACCGTATGATAATGTTAGTAGGATCATGTGAATGGTAAGTAAGTATAGCTCTATAGTTTAAAGACAAGTGCAGTGGTGGGTTGGGATATTACATCAGGAAAATAATGGATTATTGTTAGAATAACAAGACTCCGTTGGTATTATCTGGTGGAAAGGCTTTGTTAAAAAAGGTATCAATGATGCAATTGGCTTGGATGATTTTTCAATTTCAACGTAGACTAGACGAGAGGATTGTGACCATGTTAAGACGATGAAGAAAGTGTTGAGAAAGGCAAAGACATGGAAGTTGATCCTTAGTGATAAGGTCACAGGTGGTAGGAATTGTTATGGGCTTCCTACGAAGAGTTATTTTCTATCCTATAGAGTTTAGTAATAAAGAGAATTTGAATAGTTCTACTTTGGTGCCAAGACAGTCACAATGATAAGGTGTTCATTAGATAAGAGAATGATGTGTGCTAAGTTTAATATTGCATAAAGGTATGAAGGTCTAGCTAAGTTTCGACAGGATGACATTGTGGTGGTAGAATGAGAACAAGTGGTTTGGCTATTCCCTAAGGAAATTGCTATTGGCTTAGGTCAAGTGGGGAAATTTACCCATAGCGATTGAATCTTAAGGGAGTAGGCATTTGTAATCCTTCAACAAGGAGAATGTTCGTATGTTCTCTTGAGGTTGGTGATAGAGGGCCATTTATGGCAAGCCACTTGTTGATATTGTAAAATATACTGCATTTGTTTGACGTGCAATGTTGATGAGTGACGCCAACATGATGTCTTCTAAAGGTTATAGTGTCAGAAGAGAGATGAATCTACTAGGTTGTCATGGAATGAGGCAACTCTATTCAAGTGAATGTAAAGGGAACATGAATTTTTCAGTAAAGTTGACTATGTCGTAGGCTACTGGGAGTATAAGGATCGACTAATAAGGATACCTTTAGCGAGGGATAAGTGTGAAGGTTTATTACTTCAAGAGTTATCGGTTGTTGAACCAAGTGTTAGAGAATGGATGTATGTAGTGTAATTGTTGCTACAGACTCAACATGTTTATATAATTACCGGTGATATGACTCTGGAGAGTAGACGAAATAAAAAGGATAATCGCACGATCTGGGAGAGATGTTCTATTACGGGAAGAATAAGACAATAGGTGGTTCTTTGTGGGCAAGCATTATATAAGGTCCTTCGAGTGAGGTGTCAGCCTATAAGGGCATTTAAAGTGGTAGATGTTAACTGATTCACGTGGTGAAGTGCATTTTGGAAATTGATTTAAGGATTAGTAATACCAGTTGAAACCACGAGATGTAAATTAACTATAGGACAGTCGGGTATTGATGTAGGGTTGGTAAATTCCCAAATCAAGATGGAAGAAGTCTTATCCAGATAAAGTATCTTAGGCAAGGATACTTATATGGAACCGTATGATAATGTTAGTAGGATCATGTGAATGGTAAGTAAGTATAGCTCTATAGTTTAAAGACAAGTGCAGTGGTGGGTTGGGATATTACATCAGGAAAATAATGGATTATTGTTAGAATAACAAGACTCCGTTGGTATTATCTGGTGGAAAGGCTTTGTTAAAAAAGGTATCAATGATGCAATTGGCTTGGATGATTTTTCAGTTTCAAAGTAGACTAGACGAGAGGATTGTGACCATGTTAAGACGATGAAGAAAGTGTTGAGAAAGGCAAAGACATGGAAGTTGATCCTTAGTGATAAGGTCACAGGTGGTAGGAATTGTTATGGGCTTCCTACGAAGAGTTATTTTCTATCCTATAGAGTTTAGTAATAAAGAGAATTTGAATAGTTCTACTTTGGTGCCAAGACAATCACAATGATAAGGTGTTCATTTGATAAGACAATGATGTGTGCTAAGTTTAATATTGCATAAAGGTATGAAGGTCTAGCTAAGTTTCGACAGGATGACATTGTGGTGGTAGAATGAGAACAAGTGGTTTGGTTGTTCCTTAAGGAAATTGCTATTGGCTTAGGTCAAGTGGGGAAAGTTACCCATAGCGATTGAATCTTAAGGGAGTAGGCATTTGTAATCCTTCAACAAGGAGAATGTTCGTATGTTCTCTTGAGGTTGGTGATAGAGGGCCATTTATGGCAAGCCACTTGTTGATATTGCAAAATATACTGCATTTGTTTGACGTGCAATGTTGATGAGTGACGCCAACATGATGTCTTCTAAAGGTTATAGTGTCAGAAGCGAGATGAATCTACTAGGTTGTCATGGAATGAGGCAACTCTATTCAAGTGAATGTAATGGGAACATGAATTTGTCAGTAAAGTTTACTATGTCATAGGCTACCGGGAGTATAAGGATCGACTAATAAGGATACCTTTAGCGAGTGATAACTGTGAGGTTTATTACTTCAAGAGTTATCGGTTGTTATACCAAGTGTTAGAGAATGGATGTCTGTAGTGTAATTGTTGCTTCAGACTCATAGTGTTTATATAATTATTGGTGATATGACTCTGGAGAGTAGACGAAATAAAAAGGATAATTGCACGATCTGGGGGAGATGTTCTATTACGGGAAGAATAAGACAATAGGTGGTTATTTGTGGGCAAGCATTATATAAGGTCCTTCGAGTGAGGTGTCAGCCTATAAGGGCATTTAAAGTGGTAGATGTTAACTGATTCACGTGGTGAAGTGCATTTTGGAAATTGACTTAAGGATTAGTAATACCAGTTGAAACTAGGAGAAGTAAATTAACTATAGGACTGTCGGGTATTGATGTAGGGTTGGTAAATTCCCAAATCGAGATGGAAGAAGACTTATCCAAATAAAGTATCTTTGGCAAGGATACTTATATGGAACCTTATGAGAATGTTAGTAGGATCGTGTGAATGGTAAGTAAGTATATATCTAAAGTTTAAAGACAAGTGCAGTGGTGGTATGGGATATTACATCAGCAAAATAATTGATTTTTGTTAGAATAACAAGAGTCAGTTGGTATTATCTGGTGGAAAGGCTTCGTGAAAAAAGGTATCGATGATGCAATTGGCTTGGATGATTTTTCAGTTTCAAAGTAGACTAGACGAGAGGATTGTGACCATGTTAAGACGATGAAGAAAGTGTTGAGAAAGGCAAAGACATAGAAGTTGATCCTTAGTGATAAGGTCACAGGTGGTAGGAATTGTTATGGGCTTTCTACGAGGAGTTATTTTCTATCCTATAGAGTTGAGTAATAAAGAGAATTTGAATAGTTCTACTTTGGTGCCAAGACAATAACAATGATAAGGTGTTCATTTGATAGGAGAATGATGTGTGCTAAGTTTAATATTGCATAAAGGTATGAAGGTCTAGCTAAGTTTCGACAGGATGACATTGTGGTGGTAGAATGAGAACAAGTGGTTTGGTTGTTCCTTAAGAAAATTGCTGTTGGCTTAGGTCAAGTGGGGAAAGATACCCATAGCGATTGAATCTTAAGGGAGTAGGCATTTGTAATCCTTCAACAAGGAGAATGTTCGTAAGTTCTCTTGAGGTTGGTGATAGAGGGTCATTTATGACAAGCCACTTGTTCACATTGTAAAATATACGCATTTGTTTGACGTGAAATGTTGATGAGTGACACTAACATGATGTCTTCTAAAGGTTATAGTGTCAGAAGAGAGATGAATCTACTAGGTTGTCATGGAATGAGGCAACTCTATTCAAGTGAATGTAAAGGGAACATGAATTTGTCAGTAAAGTTGACTATGTCGTAGGCTACCGGGAGTATAAGGATCGACTAATAAGTATACCTTTAGCGAGTGATAACTGAGAGGTTTATTACTTCAAGAGTTATCGGTTGTTATACCAAGTGTTAGAGAATGGATGTCTGTAGTGTAATTGTTGCTTCAGACTCATTGTGTTTATATAATTATTGGTGATATGACTCTGGAGAGTAGACGAAATAAAAAGGATAATCGCACGATCTGGGGGAGATGTTCTATTACGGGAAGAATAAGACAATAGGTGGTTATTTGTGGGCAAGCATTATATAAGGTCCTTCGAGTGAGGTGTCAGCCTATAAGGGCATTTAAAGTGGTAGATGTTAACTGATTCACGTGGTGAAGTGCATTTTGGAAATTGACTTAAGGATTAGTAATACCGATTGAAACTAGGAGAAGTAAATTAACTATAGGACTGTATTTCGGGTATTGATGTAGGGTTGGTAAATTCCCAAATCGAGATGGAAGAAGACTTATCCAAATAAAGTATCTTTGGCAAGGATACTTATATGGAACCTTATGAGAATGTTAGTAGGATCGTGTGAATGGTAAGTAAGTATAGATCTAAAGTTTAAAGACAAGTGCAAAGGTAAGCGGTATGGGATATTACATCAAGAAAAATAATTGATTTTTGTTAGAATAACAAGAGTCAGTTGGTATTATCTGGTGGAAAGGCTTCGTGAAAAAAGGTATCGATGATGCAATTGGCTTGGATGATTTTTCAGTTTCAAAGTAGACTAGACGAGAGGATTGTGACCATGTTAAGACGATGAAGAAAGTGTTGAGAAAGGCAAAGACATAGAAGTTGATCCTTAGTGATAAGGTCACAGGTGGTAGGAATTGTTATGGGCTTTCTACGAGGAGTTATTTTCTATCATATAGAGTTGAGTACTAAAGAGAATTTGAATAGTTCTACTTTGGTGCCAAGACAATCACAATGATAAGGTGTTCATTTGATAAGAGAATGATGTGTGCTAAGTTTAATATTGCATTAAGGTATGAAGGTCTAGCTAAGTTTCGACAGGATGACATTGTGGTGGTAGAATGAGAACTAGTGGTTTGGCGGTTCCTTAAGGAAATTGCTATTGGCTTAGGTCAAGTGGGGAATGTTACCCATAGCGATTGAATCTTAAGGGAGTAGGCATTTGTAATCCTTCAACAAGGAGAATGTTCGTAAGTTCTCTTGAGGTAGGTGATGGAGGGCCATTTATGGCAAGCCACTTGTTGATATTGCAAAATATACTACATTTGTTTGACGTGCAGTGTTGATGAGTGACACCAACATGATGTCTTCTAAAGGTTATATTGTCAGAAGCGAGATGAATCTACTAGGTTGTCATGGAATGAAGCTACTCTATTCAAGTGAATGTAAAGGGAACATGAATTTATCAGTAAAGGTGACTATGTCGAAGGCTACCGGGAGTATAAGGATCGACTAATAAGGATACCTTTAGCGAGGGATAAGTGTGAAGGTTTATTACTTCAAGAGTTATCGGTTGTTGAACCAAGTGTTAGAGAATGGATATCTGTAGTGTAATTGTGGCTTCAGACTCAACAAATTTATATAATTACTGGTGATATGACTCTGGAGAGTAGACGAAATAAAAAAGATAATCGCACGATCTGGGGGGGATGTTCTATTACGGGAAGAATAAGACAATAGGTGGTTCTTTGTGGGCAAGCATTATATAAGGTCCTTCGAGTGAGGTGTCACCTATAAGGGCATTTAAAGTGGTAGATGTTAACGATTCACGTGGTGAAGTGAATTTTGGAAATTGACTTAAGGATTAGTAATACCAGTGAAACCAAGAGAAGTAAATTAACTATAGGACTGTCGGGTATTGATGTAGGGTTGGTAAATTCGCAAATCAAGATGGAAGAAGACTTATCCGATAAAGTATCTTTGGCAAGGATACTTATATGGAACCATATGAGAATGTTAGTAGGATCGTGTGAATGGTAAGTAAGTATAGATCTATTGTTTAAAGACAAGTGCAAAGGTGGTGGTGCGGGATATTACATCAAGAAAATAATTGATTTTTGTTAGAATAACAAGAGTCGGTTGGTATTATCTGGTGGAAAGGCTTCGTGAAAAAAGGTATCAATGATGCAATTGGCTTGGATGATTTTTCAGTTTCAAAGTAGACTAGACGAGAGGATTGTGACCATGTTAAGACGATGAAGAAAGTGTTGAGAAAGGCAAAGACATGGAAGTTGATCCTTAGTGATAAGGTCACAGGTGGTAGGAATTGTTATGGGCTTCCTACGAAGAGTTTTTTTCTATCCTATAGAGTTGAGTACTAAAGAGAATTTGAATAGTTCTACTTTGGTGCCAAGACAATCACAATGATAAGGTGTTCATTTGATAAGAGAATGATGTGTGCTAAGTTTAATATTGCATTAAGGTATGAAGGTCTAGCTAAGTTTCGACAGGATGACATTGTGGTGGTAGAATGAGAACAAGTGGTTTGGCTGTTCCTTAAGGAAATTGCTATTGGCTTAGGTCAAGTGGGGAAAGTTACCCATAGTGATTGAATCTTAAGGGAGTAGGCATTTGTAATCTTTCAACAAGGAGAATGTTCGTAAGTTCTCTTGAGGTTGGTGATAGAGGGCCATTTATGGCAAGCCACTTGTTGATATTGCAAAATATACGCATTTGTTTGACGTGCAATGTTGATGAGTGACACCAACATGATGTCTTCTAAAGGTTATAGTGTCAGAAGCGAGATGAATCTACTAGGTTGTCATGGAATGAGGCACCTTTATTCAAGTGAATGTAAAGGGAACATGAATTTGTCAGTAAAGTTGACTATGTCGTAGGCTACCGGGAGTATAAGGATCGACTAATAAGGATACCTTTAGCGAGGGATAAGTGTGAAGGTTTATTACTTCAAGAGTTATCGGTTGTTGAACCAAATGTTCGAGAATGGATATCTGTAGTGTAATTGTTGCTTCAGACTCAACAAGTTTATATAATTATTGGTGATATAATTCTGGAGTAGACGAAATAAAAAGGATAATCGCACGATCTGGGGGAGATGTTCTATTACTGGAAGAATAAGACAATAGGTGGTTCTTTGTGGGCAACCATTATATAAGGTCATTCGAGTGAGGTGTCAGCCTATAAGGGCATTTAAAGTGGTAGATGTTAAATAATTCACGTGGTGAAGTGAATTTTGGAAATTGACTTAAGGATTAGTAATACCAGTTGAAACCAAGAGAAGTAAATTAACTATAGGACTGTCGGGTATTGATGTAGGGTTGGTAAATTCCCAAATCGAGATGGAAGAAGACTTATCCAGATAAAGTATCTTTGGCAAGGATACTTATATGGAACCGTATGAGAATGGTATTAGGATCGTGTGAATGGTAAGTAAGTATAGATCTATAGTTTAAAGACAAGTGCAGTGGTGGTCTGGGATATTACATCAGCAAAATAATTGATTTTTGTTAGAATAACATGAGTCAGTTGGTATTATCTGGTGGACAGGCTTCGTGAAAAAAGGTATCAATGATGCAATTGGCTTGGATGATTTTTCAGTTTCAAAGTAGACTAGACGAGAGGATTGTGAACATGTTAAGACGATGAACAAAGTGTTGAGAAAGGAAAAGACATGGAAGTTGATCCTTAGTGATAAGGTCACAGGTGGTAGGAATTGTTATGGGCTTCCTACGAAGAGTTTTTTTCTATCCTATAGAGTTGAGTACTAAAGTGAATTTGAATAGTTCTACTTTGGTGCCAAGATATTCACAATGATAAGGTGTTCATTTGATAAGAGAATGATGTGTGCTAAGTTTAATATTGCATTAAGGTATGAAGGTCTAGCTAAGTTTCGACAGGATGACATTGTGGTGGTAGAATGAGAACAAGTGGTTTGGTTTGTTTCCTTCAGAAATTGCTATTGGCTTAGGTCAAGTGGGAAAGTTACCCATAGTGATTGAATCTTATGGGAGTAGGCATTTGTAATCCTTCAACAAGGAGAATGTTCGTAAGTTCTCTTGAGGTTGGTGATAGAAGGCCATTTATGGCAAGCCACTTGTTGATATTTCAAAATATACTGCATTTGTTTGACGTGCAATGTTGATGAGTGACACCAACATGATGTCTTCTAAAGGTTATAGTGTCAGAAGCGAGATGAATCTACTAGGTTGTCATGGAATAAGGCACCTTTATTCAAGTGAATGTAAAGGGAACATGAATTTGTCTGTAAAGTTGACTATGTCGTAGGCTACCGGGAGTATAATGATCGACTAATAAGGATACCTTTAGCGAGGGATGAGTGTGAAGGTTTATTACTTCAAGAGTTATCGGTTGTTGAACCAAGTGTTAGAGAATGGATATTTGTAGTGTAATTGTTGCTTCAGACTCAACAAGTTTATATAATTATTGGTGATATGACTCTGCAGAGTAGACAAATTAAAAGGATAATCGCACGATCTGGGGTAGATGTTCTATTACGGGAAGAATAAGACAATAGGTGGTTCTTTGTGGGCAAGCATTATATAAGGTCATTCGAGTGAGGTGTCAGCCTATAAGGGCATTTAAAGTGGTAGATGTTAACTGATTCACGTGGTGAAGTGCATTTTGGAAATTGACTTAATGATTAGTAATACCAGTTGAAACCAAGAGAAGTAAATTAACTATAGGACTGTCGGGTATTGATGTAGGGTTGGTAAATTCCCAAATCGAGATGGAAGAAGACTTATCCAGATATAGTATCTTTGGCAAGGATACTTATATGGAACCGTATGAGAATGTTAGTAGGATCGTGTGAATGGTAAGTAAGTATAGATCTATATTTTAAAGACAAGTGCAGTGGTGGTCTGGGATATTACATCAGCAAAATAATTGATTTTTGTTAGAATAACAAGAGTCAGTTAGTATTATCTGGTGGAAAGGCTTCGTGAAAAAAGGTATCAATGATGCAATTGGCTTGGATGATTTTTCAGTTTCAAAGTAGACTAGACGAGAGGATTGTGACCATGTTAAGACGATGAAGAAAGTGTTGAGAAAGGCAAAGACATGGAAGTTGATCCTTAGTGATAAGGTCACAGGTGGTAGGAATTGTTATGGGCTTCCTACGAAGAGTTTTTTTCTATCCTATAGAGTTGAGTTCTAAAGAGAATTTGAATAGTTCTACTTTGGTGCCAAGACAATCACAATGATAACCTGTTCATTTGATAAGAGAATGATGTGTGCTAAGTTTAATATTGCATTAAGGTATGAAGGTCTAGCTAAGTTTCGACAGGATGACATTGTGGTGGTAGAATGAGTACAAGTGGTTTGGCTGTTCCTTAAGGAAATTGCTATTGGCTTAGGTCAAGTGGGGAAAGTTACCCATACCGATTGAATCTTAAGGGAGTAGGAATTTGTAATCCTTCAACAAGGAGAATGTTCGTAAGTTCTCTTGAGGTTGGTGATAGGGGGCCATTTATGGCAAGCCACTTGTTGATATTGCAAAATATACTGCATTTGTTTAACGTGCAATATTGATGAGTGACACCAACATGATGTCTTCTAAAGGTTATAGTGTCAGAAGCGAGATGAATCTACTAGGTTGTCATGGAATGAGGCTCCTTTATTCATGTGAATGTAAAGGGAACATGAATTTGTCAGTAAAGTTGACTACGTCGTAGGCTACCGGGAGTATAAGGATCGACTAATAAGGATACCTTTAGCGAGGGATGAGTGTGAAGGTTTATTACTTCAAGAGTTATCGGTTGTTGAACCAATTGTTAGAGAATGGATGTTTGTAGTGTTATTGTTGCTTCAGACTCAACAAGTTTATATAATTACTGGTGATATGACTCTGGAGAGTAGACGAAATAAACTGGATAATCGCACGATCTGGGGGAGATGTTCTATTACGGGAAGAATAAGACAATAGGTGGTTCTTTGTGGGCAAGCATTATATAAGGTCATTCGAGTGAGGTGTCAGCCTATAAGGGCATTTAAAGTGGTAGATGTTAACTGATTCACGTGGTGAACTGAATTTTGGAAATTGACTTAAGGATTAGTAATACCAGTTGAAACCAAGAGAAGTAAATTAACTATAGGACTGTCGAGTATTGATGTAGGGTTGGTAAATTCCCAAATCGAGATGGAAAAAGACTTATCCAGATAAAGTATCTTTGGCAAGGATACTTATATGGAACCGTGTGAGAATGTTAGTAGGATCGTGTGAATGGTAAGTAAGTATAGATCTATAGTTTAAAGACAAGTGCAGTGGTGGTCTGGGATATTACATCAGCAAAATAATTGATTTTTGTTAGAATAACAAGAGTCAGTTGGTATTATTTGGTGGAAAGGCTTCGTGAAAAAAGGTATCAATGATGCAATTCGCTTGGATGATTTTTCAGTTTCAATGTAGACTAGACAGGAGGATTGTGACCATGTTAAGACGATGAAGAAAGTGTTGAGAAAGGCAAAGACATGGAAGTTGTTCCTTAGTGATAAGATCACAGGTGGTAGGAATTGTTATGGGCTTCCTACGAAGAGTTTTTTTCTATCCTATAGAGTTGAGTACTAAAGAGAATTTGAATAGTTCTACTTTGGTGCCAAGACAATCACAATGATAAGGTGTTCATTTGATAAGAGAATGATGTGTGATAAGTTTAATATTGCATTAAGGTATGAAGGTCTAGCAAAGTTTCGACAGGATGACATTGTGGTGGTAGAATGAGAACAAGTGATTTGGCTGTTCCTTAAGGAAATTGCTATTGGCTTAGGTCAAGTGAGGAAAGTTACCCATAGTGATTGAATCTTAAGGGAGTAGGCATTTGTAATCCTTCAACAAGGAGAATGTTCGTAAGTTCTCTTGAGGTTGGTGATAGAGGGCCATTTATGGCAAGCAACTTGTTGATATTTCAAAATATACTGCATTTGTTTGACGTGCATTGTTGATGAGTGACAACAATATGATGTCTTCTAAAGGTTATAGTGTCAGAAGCGAGATGAATCTACTAGGTTGTCATGGAATGAGGCACCTTTATTCAAGTGAATGTAAAGGGAACATGAATTTGTCAGTAAAGTTGACTATGTCGTAGGCTACCGGGAGTATAAGGATCGACTAATAAGGATAGCTTTAGCGAGGGATAAGTGTGAAGGTTTATTACTTCAAGAGTTATCGGTTGTTGAACCAAGTGTTAGAGAATGGATATCTGTATTGTAATTGTTGCTTCAGACTCAACAAGTTTATATAATTATTGGTGATATGACTCTGCAGAGTAGACGAAATTAAAAGGATAATCGCACGATCTGGGGGAGATGTTCTATTACGGGAAGAATAAGACAATAGGTGGTTCTTTGTGGGCAACCATTATATAAGGTCATTCGAGTGAGGTTTCAGCCTATAAGGGCATTTAAAGTGGTAGATGTTAACTGATTCACGTGGTGAAGTGCATTTTGGAAATTGACTTAAGGATTAGTAATACCAGTTGAAACCAAGAGAAGTAAATTAACTATAGGACTGTCGGGTATTGATGTAAGGTTGGTAAATTCCCAAATCGAGATGGAAGAAGACTTATCCAGATAAAGTATCTTTGGCAAGGATACTTATATGGAACCGTATGAGAATGTTAGTGGGATCGTGTGAATGGTAAGTAAGTATAGATCTATAGTTTAAAGACAAGTGCAGTGGTGGTCTGGGATATTACATCAGCAAAATAATTGATTTTTGTTAGAATAACAAGAGTCAGTTGGTATTATCTGGTGGAAAGGCTTCGTGAAAAAAGGTATCAATGATGCAATTGGCTTGGATGATTTTTCAGTTTCAAAGTAGACTAGACGAGTGGATTGTGACATTGTTAAGACGATGAAGAAAGTGTTGAGAAAGGCAAAGACATGGAAGTTGATCCGTAGTGATAAGGTCACAGGTGGTAGGAATTTTTATGGGCTTCCTACGAAGAGTTTTTTTCTATCCTATAGAGTTGAGTACTAAAGAGAATTTGAATAGTTCTACTCTGGTGCCAAGACAATCACAACGATAAGGTGTTCATTTGATAAGAGAATGATGTGT
Organism: Anisodus tanguticus; assembly: GCA_034509755.1. Taxonomy (NCBI): domain Eukaryota; kingdom Viridiplantae; phylum Streptophyta; class Magnoliopsida; order Solanales; family Solanaceae; genus Anisodus; species Anisodus tanguticus. The sequence continues at coordinate 22,918,391 of CM067557.1, forward strand.
GCTAAGTTTAATATTGCATTAAGTTATGAAGGTCTAGCTAAGTTTCGACAGGATGACATTGTGGTGGTAGAATGAGAACAAGTGGTTTGGCTGTTCCTTAAGGAAATTGCTATTGGCTTAGGTCAAGTGGGGAAAGTTACGCATAGTGATTGAATCTTAAGGGAGTAGGCATTTGTAATCCTTCAACATGGAGAATGTTCGTAAGGCCTCTTGAGGTTGGTGATAGAGGCCCATTTATGGCAAGCCACTTGTTGATATTGCAAAATATACTGCATATGTTTGACGTGCAATGTTGATGAGTGACACCAACATGATGTCTTCTAAAGGTTATAGTGTCAGAAGCGAGATGAATCTACTAGGTTGTCATGGAATGAGGCTCCTTTATTGAAGTGAATGTAAAGGGAACATGAATTTGTCAGTAAAGTTGACTATGTCGTAGGCCACCGGGAATATAAGGATCGACTAATAAGTATACCATTAGCGAGGGATAACTGTGAGGTTTATTACTTCAAGAGTTATTGGTTATTGTACCAAGTGTTAGAGAATGGATGTCTGTAGTGTAATTGTTGCTTCAGACTCATGAAGTTTATATAATTACTGGTGATACGACTGTGCAGAGTAGACGAAATTTAAAGGATAATCGCACGATCTGGGGGAGATGTTCTATTACGGTAAGAATAAGACAATAGGTGGTTCTTTGTGGGCAAGCATAATATAAGGTCATTCGAGTGAGGTGTCATCCTATAAGGGCATTTAAAGTGGTAGATGTTAACTGATTCACGTGGTGAAGTGCATTTTGGAAATTAACTTAAGGATTAGTAATACTATTTGAAACCAAGAGAAGTAAATTAACTATAGGACTGTCGAGTATTGATGTAGGGTTGGTAAATTCCCAAATCGAGATGGAAGAAGACTTATCCAGATAAAGTATCTTTGGCAAGGATACTTATATGGAACCGTATGAGAATGTTAGTGGGATCGTGTGAATGGTAAGTAAGTATAGATCTATAGTTTAAAGACAAGTGCAGTGGTGGTCTGGGATATTACATCAGCATAATAATTGATTTTTGTTAGAATAACAAGAGTCAGTTGGTATTATCTGGTGGAAAGGCTTCGTGAAAAAAGGTATCAATGATGCAATTGGCTTGGATGATTTTTCAGTTTCAAAGGAGACTAGACGAGTGGATTGTGACCATGTTAAGACGATGAAGAAAGTGTTGAGAAAGGCAAAGACATGGAAGTTGATCCGTAGTGATAAGGTCACAGGTTGTAGGAATTTTTATGGGCTTCCTACGAAGAGTTTTTTTCTATCCTATAGAGTTGAGTACTAAAGAGAATTTGAATAGTTCTACTCTGGTGCAAGACAATCACAATGATAAGGTGTTCATTTGATAAGAGAATGATGTGTGCTAAGTTTAATATTGCATTAAGGTATGAAGGTCTAGCTAAGTTTCGATAGGATGACATTGTGGTGGTAGAATGAGAACAAGTGGTTTCGCGGTTCCTAAAGGAAATTGCTATTGGCTTAGGTCAAGTGGGGAAGTTACCCATAGCGATTGAATCTTAAGGGTGTAGGCATTTGTAATCCTTTAACGAGGAGAATGTTCGTAAGGTCTCTTGAGGTTGGTGATAGAGGCCTATTTATGGAAAGCCACTTGTTGTTATTGCAAAATATACAGCATATGTTTGACGTGCAATGTTGATAAGTGACACCAACATGATGTCTTCTAAAGGTTATAGTGTCAGAAGCAAGATGAATCTACTAGGTTGTCATGGAATGAGGCTACTCTATTCAAGTGAATGTAAAGGGACATGAATTTGTCAGTAAAGTTGACTATGTCGTAGGCCACCGGGAGTATAAGGATCGACTGATAAGGATACCATTAGCGAGGGATAACTGTGAGGTTTATTACTTCAAGAGTTATTGGTTGTTGTACCAGATGTTAGAGAATGGATGTCTGTAGTGTAATTATTGCTTCAGACTCATGAAGATTATATAATTACCGTGATACGACCGTGCAGAGTAGACGAAATTTAAAGGATAATCGCACGATCTGGGGGAGATGTTCTATTACGGTAAGAATAAGACAATAGGTGGTTCTTTGTGGGCAAGCATAATATAAGGTCATTCGAGTGAGGTGTCATCCTATAAGGGCATTTAAAGTGGTAGATGTTAACTGATTCACGTGGTGAAGTGCATTTTGGAAATTAACTTAAGGATTAGTAATACTATTTGAAACCAAGAGAAGTAAATTAACTATAGGACTGTCGAGTATTGATGTAGGGTTGGTAAATTCCCAAATCGAGATGGAAGAAGACTTATCCAGATAAAGTATCTTTGGCAAGGATACTTATATGGAACCGTATGAGAATGTTAGTAGGATCGTGTGAATGGTAAGTAAGTATAGATCAATAGTTTAAAGACAAGTGCAGTGGTGGTCTGGGATATTACATCAGCAAAATAATTGATTTTTGTTAGAATAACAAGAGTCAGTTGGTATTATCTGGTGGAAAGGCTTCGTGAAAAAAGGTATAAATGATGCAATTGGCTTGGATGATTTTTCAGTTTCAAAGCAGACTAGACAAGTGGATTGTGACCATGTTAAGACGATGAAGAAAGTGTTGAGAAAGGCAAAGACATGGAAGTTGATCCGTAGTGATAAGGTCACAGGTGGTAGGAATTGTTATGGGCTTTCTACGAGGAGTTATTTTCTATCCTATAGAGTTGAGTAATAAAGAGAATTTGAATAGTTCTACTTTGGTGCCAAGACAATAACAATGATAAGGTGTTCATTTGATAGGAGAATGATGTGTGCTAAGTTTAATATTGCATAAAGGTATGAAGGTCTAGCTAAGTTTCGACAGGATGACATTGTGGTGGTAGAATGAGAACAAGTGGTTTGGTTGTTCCTTAAGAAAATTGCTGTTGGCTTAGGTCAAGTGGGGAAAGATACCCATAGCGATTGAATCTTAAGGGAGTAGGCATTTGTAATCCTTCAACAAGGAGAATGTTCGTAAGTTCTCTTGAGGTTGGTGATAGAGGGTCATTTATGACAAGCCACTTGTTCACATTGTAAAATATACTGCATTTGTTTGACGTGAAATGTTGATGAGTGACACTAACATGATGTCTTCTAAAGGTTATAGTGTCAGAAGAGAGATGAATCTACTAGGTTGTCATGGAATGAGGCAACTCTATTCAAGTGAATGTAAAGGGAACATGAATTTGTCAGTAAAGTTGACTATGTCGTAGGCTACCGGGAGTATAAGGATCGACTAATAAGTATACCTTTAGCGAGTGATAACTGAGAGGTTTATTACTTCAAGAGTTATCGGTTGTTATACCAAGTGTTAGAGAATGGATGTCTGTAGTGTAATTGTTGCTTCAGACTCATTGTGTTTATATAATTATTGGTGATATGACTCTGGAGAGTAGACGAAATAAAAAGGATAATCGCACGATCTGGGGGAGATGTTCTATTACGGGAAGAATAAGACAATAGGTGGTTATTTGTGGGCAAGCATTATATAAGGTCCTTCGAGTGAGGTGTCAGCCTATAAGGGCATTTAAAGTGGTAGATGTTAACTGATTCACGTGGTGAAGTGCATTTTGGAAATTGACTTAAGGATTAGTAATACCAGTTGAAACTAGGAGAAGTAAATTAACTATAGGACTGTCGGGTATTGATGTAGGGTTGGTAAATTCCCAAATCGAGATGGAAGAAGACTTATCCAAATAAAGTATCTTTGGCAAGGATACTTATATGGAACCTTATGAGAATGTTAGTAGGATCGTGTGAATGGTAAGTAAGTATAGATCTAAAGTTTAAAGACAAGTGCAGTGGCGGTATGGGATATTACATCAGCAAAATAATTGATTTTTGTTAGAATAACAAGAGTCAGTTGGTATTATCTGGTGGAAAGGCTTCGTGAAAAAAGGTATCGATGATGCAATTGGCTTGGATGATTTTTCAGTTTCAAAGTAGACTAGACGAGAGGATTGTGACCATGTTAAGACGATGAAGAAAGTGTTGAGAAAGGCAAAGACATAGAAGTTGATCCTTAGTGATAAGGTCACAGGTGGTAGGAATTGTTATGGGCTTTCTACGAGGAGTTATTTTCTATCATATAGAGTTGAGTACTAAAGAGAATTTGAATAGTTCTACTTTGGTGCCAAGACAATCACAATGATAAGGTGTTCATTTGATAAGAGAATGATGTGTGCTAAGTTTAATATTGCATTAAGGTATGAAGGTCTAGCTAAGTTTCGACAGGATGACATTGTGGTGGTAGAATGAGAACTAGTGGTTTGGCGGTTCCTTAAGGAAATTGCTATTGGCTTAGGTCAAGTGGGGAATGTTACCCATAGCGATTGAATCTTAAGGGAGTAGGCATTTGTAATCCTTCAACAAGGAGAATGTTCGTAAGTTCTCTTGAGGTAGGTGATGGAGGGCCATTTATGGCAAGCCACTTGTTGATATTGCAAAATATACTACATTTGTTTGACGTGCAGTGTTGATGAGTGACACCAACATGATGTCTTCTAAAGGTTATATTGTCAGAAGCGAGATGAATCTACTAGGTTGTCATGGAATGAAGCTACTCTATTCAAGTGAATGTAAAGGGAACATGAATTTATCAGTAAAGGTGACTATGTCGAAGGCTACCGGGAGTATAAGGATCGACTAATAAGGATACCTTTAGCGAGGGATAAGTGTGAAGGTTTATTACTTCAAGAGTTATCGGTTGTTGAACCAAGTGTTAGAGAATGGATATCTGTAGTGTAATTGTGGCTTCAGACTCAACAAATTTATATAATTACTGGTGATATGACTCTGGAGAGTAGACGAAATAAAAAAGATAATCGCACGATCTGGGGGGGATGTTCTATTACGGGAAGAATAAGACAATAGGTGGTTCTTTGTGGGCAAGCATTATATAAGGTCCTTCGAGTGAGGTGTCAGCCTATAAGGGCATTTAAAGTGGTAGATGTTAACTGATTCACGTGGTGAAGTGAATTTTGGAAATTGACTTAAGGATTAGTAATACCAGTTGAAACCAAGAGAAGTAAATTAACTATAGGACTGTCGGGTATTGATGTAGGGTTGGTAAATTCGCAAATCAAGATGGAAGAAGACTTATCCAGATAAAGTATCTTTGGCAAGGATACTTATATGGAACCATATGAGAATGTTAGTAGGATCGTGTGAATGGTAAGTAAGTATAGATCTATTGTTTAAAGACAAGTGCAGTGGTGGTCTGGGATATTACATCAGCAAAATAATTGATTTTTGTTAGAATAACAAGAGTCAGTTGGTATTATCTGGTGGAAAGGCTTCGTGAAAAAAGGTATCAATGATGCAATTGGCTTGGATGATTTTTCAGTTTCAAAGTAGACTAGACGAGAGGATTGTGACCATGTTAAGACGATGAAGAAAGTGTTGAGAAAGGCAAAGACATGGAAGTTGATCCTTAGTGATAAGGTCACAGGTGGTAGGAATTGTTATGGGCTTCCTACGAAGAGTTTTTTTCTATCCTATAGAGTTGAGTACTAAAGAGAATTTGAATAGTTCTACTTTGGTGCCAAGACAATCACAATGATAAGGTGTTCATTTGATAAGAGAATGATGTGTGCTAAGTTTAATATTGCATTAAGGTATGAAGGTCTAGCTAAGTTTCGACAGGATGACATTGTGGTGGTAGAATGAGAACAAGTGGTTTGGCTGTTCCTTAAGGAAATTGCTATTGGCTTAGGTCAAGTGGGGAAAGTTACCCATAGTGATTGAATCTTAAGGGAGTAGGCATTTGTAATCTTTCAACAAGGAGAATGTTCGTAAGTTCTCTTGAGGTTGGTGATAGAGGGCCATTTATGGCAAGCCACTTGTTGATATTGCAAAATATACTGCATTTGTTTGACGTGCAATGTTGATGAGTGACACCAACATGATGTCTTCTAAAGGTTATAGTGTCAGAAGCGAGATGAATCTACTAGGTTGTCATGGAATGAGGCACCTTTATTCAAGTGAATGTAAAGGGAACATGAATTTGTCAGTAAAGTTGACTATGTCGTAGGCTACCGGGAGTATAAGGATCGACTAATAAGGATACCTTTAGCGAGGGATAAGTGTGAAGGTTTATTACTTCAAGAGTTATCGGTTGTTGAACCAAATGTTCGAGAATGGATATCTGTAGTGTAATTGTTGCTTCAGACTCAACAAGTTTATATAATTATTGGTGATATAATTCTGGACAGTAGACGAAATAAAAAGGATAATCGCACGATCTGGGGGAGATGTTCTATTACTGGAAGAATAAGACAATAGGTGGTTCTTTGTGGGCAACCATTATATAAGGTCATTCGAGTGAGGTGTCAGCCTATAAGGGCATTTAAAGTGGTAGATGTTAAATAATTCACGTGGTGAAGTGAATTTTGGAAATTGACTTAAGGATTAGTAATACCAGTTGAAACCAAGAGAAGTAAATTAACTATAGGACTGTCGGGTATTGATGTAGGGTTGGTAAATTCCCAAATCGAGATGGAAGAAGACTTATCCAGATAAAGTATCTTTGGCAAGGATACTTATATGGAACCGTATGAGAATGTTAGTAGGATCGTGTGAATGGTAAGTAAGTATAGATCTATAGTTTAAAGACAAGTGCAGTGGTGGTCTGGGATATTACATCAGCAAAATAATTGATTTTTGTTAGAATAACAAGAGTCAGTTGGTATTATCTGGTGGAAAGGCTTCGTGAAAAAGGGTATCAATGATGCAATTGGCTTGGATGATTTTTCAGTTTCAAAGTAGACTAGACGAGAGGATTGTGACCATGTTAAGACGATGAAGAAAGTGTTGAGAAAGGCAAAGACATGGAAGTTGATCCTTAGTGATAAGGTCACAGGTGGTAGGAATTGTTATAGGCTTCCTACGAAGAGTTTTTTTCTATCCTATAGAGTTGAGTACTAAAGTGAATTTGAATAGTTCTACTTTGGTGCCAAGATATTCACAATGATAAGGTGTTCATTTGATAAGAGAATGATGTGTGCTAAGTTTAATATTGCATTAAGGTATGAAGGTCTAGCTAAGTTTCGACAGGATGACATTGTGGTGGTAGAATGAGAACAAGTGGTTTGGCTGTTCCTTAAGGAAATTGCTATTGGCTTAGGTCAATTGGGGAAAGTTACCCATAGTGATTGAATCTTAAGGGAGTAGGCATTTGTAATCCTTCAACAAGGAGAATGTTCGTAGGTTCTCTTGAGGTTGGTGATAGAGGGCCATTTATGGCAAGCCACTTGTTGATATTGCAAAATATACTGCATTTGTTTGACTTGCAGTGTTGATGAGTGACACCAACATGATGTCTTCTAAAGGTTATAGTGTCAGAAGCGAGATGAATCTACTAGGTTGTCATGGAATGAGGCACCTTTATTTAAGTGAATGTAAAGGGAACATGAATTTGTCAGGAAAGTTGACTATGTCGTAGGCTACAGGGAGTATAAGGATCGACTAATAAGGATACCTTTAGCGAGGGATAAGTGTGAAGGTTTATTACTTCAAGAGTTATCAGTTGTTGAACCAAGTGTTAGAGAATGGATATCTGTAGTGTAATTGTTGCTTCAGACTCAACAAGTTTATATAATTTTTGGTGATATGACTCTGGAGAGTAGACGAAATAAAAAGGATAATCGCACGATCTGGGGGAGATGTTCTATTACGGGAAGAATAAGACAATAGGTGGTTCTTTGTGGGCAACCATTATATAAGGTCATTCGAGTGAGGTGTCAGCCTATAAGGGCATTTAAAGTGGTAGATGTTAACTGATTCACGTGGTGAAGTGCATTTTGGAAATTGACTTAAGGATTAGTAATACCAGTTGAAACCAAGAGAAGTAAATTACCTATAGGACTGTCGGGTATTGATGTAGGGTTGGTAAATTTCCAAATCGAGATGGAAGAAGACTTATCCAGATAAAGTATCTTTGGCAAGGATACTTATATGGAACCGTATGAGAATGGTAGTAGGATCGTGTGAATGGTAAGTAAGTATAGATCTATAGTTTAAAGACAAGTGCAGTGGTGGTCTGGGATATTACATCAGCAAAATAATTGATTTTTGTTAGAATAACATGAGTCAGTTGGTATTATCTGGTGGACAGGCTTCGTGAAAAAAGGTATCAATGATGCAATTGGCTTGGATGATTTTTCAGTTTCAAAGTAGACTAGACGAGAGGATTGTGAACATGTTAAGACGATGAACAAAGTGTTGAGAAAGGAAAAGACATGGAAGTTGATCCTTAGTGATAAGGTCACAGGTGGTAGGAATTGTTATGGGCTTCCTACGAAGAGTTTTTTTCTATCCTATAGAGTTGAGTACTAAAGTAAATTTGAATAGTTCTACTTTGGTGCCAAGATATTCACAATGATAAGGTGTTCATTTGATAAGAGAATGATGTGTGCTAAGTTTAATATTGCATTAAGGTATGAAGGTCTAGCTAAGTTTCGACATGATGACATTGTGGTGGTAGAATGAGAACAAGTGGTTTGGCTGTTCCTTCAGGAAATTGCTATTGGCTTAGGTCAAGTGGGAAAGTTACCCATAGTGATTGAATCTTATGGGAGTAGGCATTTGTAATCCTTCAACAAGGAGAATGTTCGTAAGTTCTCTTGAGGTTGGTGATAGAAGGCCATTTATGGCAAGCCACTTGTTGATATTGCAAAATATACTGCATTTGTTTGACGTGCAATGTTGATGAGTGACACCAACATGATGTCTTCTAAAGGTTATAGTGTCAGAAGCGAGATGAATCTACTAGGTTGTCATGGAATGAGGCACCTTTATTCAAGTGAATGTAAAGGGAACATGAATTTGTCTGTAAAGTTGACTATGTCGTAGGCTACCGGGAGTATAAGGATCGACTAATAAGGATACCTTTAGCGAGGGATAAGTGTGAAAGTTTATTACTTCAAGAGTTATCGGTTGTTGAACCAAGTGTTAGAGAATGGATATCGCACGATCTGGGGTAGATGTTCTATTACGGGAAGAATAAGACAATAGGTGGTTCTTTGTGGGCAAGCATTATATAAGGTCATTCGAGTGAGGTGTCAGCCTATAAGGGCATTTAAAGTGGTAGATGTTAACTGATTCATGTGGTGAAGTGCATTTTGGAAATTGACTTAATGATTAGTAATACCAGTTGAAACCAAGAGAAGTAAATTAACTATAGGACTGTCGGGTATTGATGTAGGGTTGGTAAATTCCCAAATCGAGATGGAAGAAGACTTATCCAGATATAGTATCTTTGGCAAGGATACTTATATGGAACCGTATGAGAATGTTAGTAGGATCGTGTGAATGGTAAGTAAGTATAGATCTATAGTTTAAAGACAAGTGCAGTGGTGGTCTGGGATATTACATCAAAAAATAATTGATTTTTGTTAGAATAACAAGAGTCAGTTGGTATTATCTCGGTGGAAAGGCTTCGTGAAAAAAGGTATCAATGATGCAATTGGCTTGGATGATTTTTCAGTTTCAAAGTAGACTAGACGAGTGGATTGTGACATTGTTAAGACGATGAAGAAAGTGTTGAGAAAGGCAAAGACATGGAAGTTGATCCGTAGTGATAAGGTCACAGGTGGTAGGAATTTTTATGGGCTTCCTACGAAGAGTTTTTTTCTATCCTATAGAGTTGAGTACTAAAGAGAATTTGAATAGTTCTACTCTGGTGCCAAGACAATCACAACGATAAGGTGTTCATTTGATAAGAGAATGATGTGTGCTAAGTTTAATATTGCATTAAGTTATGAAGGTCTAGCTAAGTTTCGACAGGATGACATTGTGGTGGTAGAATGAGAACAAGTGGTTTGGCTGTTCCTTAAGGAAATTGCTATTGGCTTAGGTCAAGTGGGGAAAGTTACTCATAGTGATTGAATCTTAAGGGAGTAGGCATTTGTAATCCTTCAACATGGAGAATGTTCGTAAGGCCTCTTGAGGTTGGTGATAGAGGCCCATTTATGGCAAGCCACTTGTTGATATTGCAAAATATACTGCATATGTTTGACGTGCAATGTTGATGAGTGACACCAACATGATGTCTTCTAAAGGTTATAGTGTCAGAAGCGAGATGAATCTACTAGGTTGTCATGGAATGAGGCTCCTTTATTGAAGTGAATGTAAAGGGAACATGAATTTGTCAGTAAAGTTGACTATGTCGTAGGCCACCGGGAATATAAGGATCGACTAATAAGTATACCATTAGCGAGGGATAACTGTGAGGTTTATTACTTCAAGAGTTATTGGTTATTGTACCAAGTGTTAGAGAATGGATGTCTGTAGTGTAATTGTTGCTTCAGACTCATGAAGTTTATATAATTACTGGTGATATGACTCTGGAGAGTAGACGAAATAAAATGGATAATCGCACGATCTGGGGGAGATGTTCTATTACGGGAAGAATAAGACAATAGGTGGTTCTTTGTGGGCAAGCATAATATAAGGTCATTCGAGTGAGGTGTCAGCCTATAAGGGCATCTAAAGAGGTAGATGTTAACTGATTCACGTGGTGAAGTGCATTTTGGAAATTGACTTAAGGATTAGTAATACCAGTTGAAACCAAGAGAAGTAAATTAACTATAGGACTGTCGGGTATTGATGTAAGGTTGGTAAATTCCCAAATCGAGATGGAAGAAGACTTATCCAGATAAAGTATCTTTGGCAAGGATACTTATATGGAACCGTATGAGAATGTTAGTGGGATCGTGTGAATGGTAAGTAAGTATAGATCTATAGTTTAAAGACAAGTGCAGTGGTGGTCTGGGATATTACATCAGCATAATAATTGATTTTTGTTAGAATAACAAGAGTCAGTTGGTATTATCTGGTGGAAAGGCTTCGTGAAAAAAGGTATCAATGATGCAATTGGCTTGGATGATTTTTCAGTTTCAAAGGAGACTAGACGAGTGGATTGTGACCATGTTAAGACGATGAAGAAAGTGTTGAGAAAGGCAAAGACATGGAAGTTGATCCGTAGTGATAAGGTCACAAAGTTGTAGGAATTTTTATGGGCTTCCTACGAAGAGTTTTTTTCTATCCTATAGAGTTGAGTACTAAAGAGAATTTGAATAGTTCTACTCTGGTGCAAGACAATCACAATGATAAGGTGTTCATTTGATAAGAGAATGATGTGTGCTAAGTTTAATATTGCATTAAGGTATGAAGGTCTAGCTAAGTTTCGATAGGATGACATTGTGGTGGTAGAATGAGAACAAGCGGTTTGGCGGTTCCTAAAGGAAATTGCTATTGGCTTAGGTCAAGTGGGGAAGTTACCCATAGCGATTGAATCTTAAGGGTGTAGGCATTTGTAATCCTTTAACGAGGAGAATGTTCGTAAGGTCTCTTGAGGTTGGTGATAGAGGCCTATTTATGGAAAGCCACTTGTTGTTATTGCAAAATATACTGTATATGTTTGACGTGCAATGTTGATGAGTGACACCAACATGATGTCTTCTAAAGGTTATAGTGTCAGAAGCAAGATGAATCTACTAGGTTGTCATGGAATGAGGCTACTCTATTCAAGTGAATGTAAAGGGACATGAATTTGTCAGTAAAGTTGACTATGTCGTAGGCCACCGGGAGTATAAGGATCGACTGATAAGGATACCATTAGCGAGGGATAACTGTGAGGTTTATTACTTCAAGAGTTATTGGTTGTTGTACCAGATGTTAGAGAATGGATGTCTGTAGTGTAATTATTGCTTCAGACTCATGAAGATTATATAATTACTGGTGATACGACTGTGCAGAGTAGACGAAATTAAAAGGATAATCGCACGATCTGGGGGAGATGTTCTATTACGGTAAGAATAAGACAATAGGTGGTTCTTTGTGGGCAAGCATAATATAAGGTCATTCGAGTGAGGTGTCATCCTATAAGGGCATTTAAAGTGGTAGATGTTAACTGATTCACGTGGTGAAGTGCATTTTGGAAATTAACTTAAGGATTAGTAATACTATTTGAAACCAAGAGAAGTAAATTAACTATAGGACTGTCGAGTATTGATGTAGGGTTGGTAAATTCCCAAATCGAGATGGAAGAAGACTTATCCAGATAAAGTATCTTTGGCAAGGATACTTATATGGAACCGTATGAGAATGTTAGTAGGATCGTGTGAATGGTAAGTAAGTATAGATCAATAGTTTAAAGACAAGTGCGGTGGTGGTCCGGGATATTACATCAAAAATAATTGATTTTTGTTAGAATAACATGAGTCGATTGGTATTATCTCGGTGGAAAGGCTTCGTGAAAAAAGGTATAAATGATGCAATTGGCTTGGATGATTTTTCAGTTTCAAAGCAGACTAGACGAGTGGATTGTGACCATGTTAAGACGATGAAGAAAGTGTTGAGAAAGGCAAAGACATGGAAGTTGATCCGTAGTGATAAGGTCACAGGTTGTAGGAATTTTTATGGGCTTCCTACGAAGAGTTTTTTTCTATCCTATAAAGTTGAGTACTAAAGAGAATTTGAATAGTTCTACTCTGGTGCAAGACAATCACAATGATAAGGTGTTCATTTGATAAGAGAATGATGTGTGCTAAGTTTAATATTGCATTAAGGTATGAAGGTCTAGCTAAGTTTCGATAGGATGACATTGTGGTGGTAGAATGAGAACAAGCGGTTTGGCGGTTCCTAAAGGAAATTGCTATTGGCTTAGGTCAAGTGGGGAAGTTACCCATAGCGATTGAATCTTAAGGGTGTAGGCATTTGTAATCCTTTAACGAGGAGAATGTTCGTAAGGTCTCTTGAGGTTGGTGATAGAGGCCTATTTATGGAAAGCCACTTGTTGTTATTGCAAAATATACTGCATATGTTTGACGTGCAATGTTGATGAGTGACACCAACATGATGTCTTCTAAAGGTTATAGTGTCAGAAGCAAGATGAATCTACTAGGTTGTCATGGAATGAGGCTACTCTATTCAAGTGAATGTAAAGGGACATGAATTTGTCGGAAAGTTGACTATGTCGTAGGCCACCGGGAGTATAAGGATCGACTGATAAGGATACCATTAGCGAGGGATAACTGTGAGGTTTATTACTTCAAGAGTTATTGGTTGTTGTACCAGATGTTAGAGAATGGATGTCTGTAGTGTAATTATTGCTTCAGACTCATGAAGATTATATAATTACTGGTGATACGACTGTGCAGAGTAGACGAAATTAAAAGGATAATCGCACGATCTGGGGGAGATGTTCTATTACGGTAAGAATAAGACAATAGGTGGTTCTTTGTGGGCAAGCATAATATAAGGTCATTCGAGTGAGGTGTCAGCCTATAAGGGCATTTAAAGTGGTAGATGTTAACTGATTCACGTGGTGAAGTGCATTTTGGAAATTGACTTAAGGATTAGTAATACCAGTTGAAACCAAGAGAAGTAAATTAACTATAGGACTGTCGGGTATTGATGTAGGGTTGGTAAATTCCCAAATCGAGATGGAAGAAGACTTATCCAGATAAAGTATCTTTGGCAAGGATACTTATATGGAACCGTATGAGAATGTTTGTAGGATCGTGTGAATGGTAAGTAAGTATAGCTCAATAGTTTAAAGACAAGTGCAGTGGTGGTCTGGGATATTACATCAGCAAAATAATTGATTTTTGTTAGAATAACAAGAGTCAGTTGGTATTATCTGGTGGAAAGGCTTCGTGAAAAAAGGTATCAATGATGCAATTGGCTTGGATGATTTTTCAGTTTCAAAGCAGACTAGACGAGTGGATTGTGACCATGTTAAGACGATGAAGAAAGTGTTGAGAAAGGCAAAGACATGGAAGTTGATCCGTAGTGATAAGGTCACAGGTTGTAGGAATTTTTATGGGCTTCCTACGAAGAGTTTTTTTCTATCCTATAGAGTTGAGTACTAAAGAGAATTTGAATAGTTCTACTCTGGTGCAAGACAATCACAATGATAAGGTGTTCATTTGATAAGAGAATGATGTGTGCTAAGTTTAATATTGCATTAAGGTATGAAGGTCTAGCTAAGTTTCGATAGGATGACATTGTGGTGGTAGAATGAGAACAAGTGGTTTGGCGGTTCCTAAAGGAAATTGCTATTGGCTTAGGTCAAGTGGGGAAGTTACCCATAGGGAATGAATCTTAAGGGAGTAGGCATTTGTAATCCTTTAACGAGGAGAATGTTCGTAAGGTCTCTTGAGGTTGGTGATAGAGGCCCATTTATGGCAAGCCACTTGTTGATATTCTAAAATATACTGCATATGTTTGACGTGCAATGTTGATGAGTGACACCAACATGATGTCTTCTAAAGGATATAGTGTCAGAAGCGAGATGAATCTACTAGGTTGTCATGGAATGAGGCTACTCTATTCAAGTGAATGTAAAGGGAACATGAATTTGTCAGTAAAGTTGACTATGTCGTAGGCCACCGGGAGTATAAGAATCGACTGATAAGGATACCATTAGCGAGGGATAACTGTGAGGTTTATTACTTCAAGAGTTATTGGTTGTTGTACCAGGTGTTAGAGAATGGATGTCTGTAGTGTAATTGTTGCTTCAGACTCATGAAGTTTATATAATTACTGGTGATATGACTGTGCAGAGTAGACGAAATAAAAAGGATAATCGCACGATCTGGGGGAGATGTTCTATTACGGGAAGAATAAGACAATAGGTGGTTCTTTGTGGGCAAGCATAATATAAGGTCATTCGAGTGAGGTGTCAGCCTATAAGGGCATTTAAAGTGGTAGATGTTAACTGATTCACGTGGTGAAGTGCATTTTGGAAATTGATTTAAGGATTAGTAATACCAGTTGAAACCAAGAGAAGTAAATTAACTATAGGACTGTCGGGTATTGATGTAGGGTTGGTAAATTCCCAAATCGAGCTGGAAGAAGACTTATCCAGATAAAGTATCTTTGGCAAGGATACTTATATGGAACCGTATGAGAATGTTAGTAGGATCGTGTGAATGGTAAGTAAGTATAGAACTATAGATTAAAGACAAGTGCAGTGGTGGTCTGGGATATTACATCAACAAAATAATTGATTTTTGTTAGAATAACAAGAGTCAGTTGGTATTATATGGTGGAAAGGCTTCGTGAAAAAAGGTATAAATGATGCAATTGGCTTGGATGATTTTTCGGTTTCAAAGCAGACTAGACAAGTGGATTGTGACCATGTTAAGACGATGAAGAAAGTGTTGAGAAAGGCAAAGACATGGAAGTTGATCCGTATTGATAAGGTCACAGGTTGTAGGAATTTTTATAGGCTTCCTACGAAGAGTTTTTTTCTATCCTATAGAGTTGAGTACTAAAGAGAATTTGAATAGTTCTACTGTGGGGCAAGACAATCACAATGATAAGGTGTTCATTTGATAAGAGAATGATGTGTGCTAAGTTTAATATTGCATTAAGGTATGAAGGTCTAGCTAAGTTTCGATAGGATGACATTGTGGTGGTAGAATGAGAACAAGTGGTTTGGCGGTTCCTAAAGGAAATTGCTATTGGCTTAGGTCAAGTGGGGAAGTTACCCATAGCGATTTAATCTTAAGGGAGTAGGCATTTGTAATCCTTTAACGAGGAGAATGTTCGTAAGGTCTCTTGAGGTTGGTGATAGAGGCCCATTTATGGCAAGCCACTTGTTGATATTCTAAAATATACTGCATATGTTTGACGTGCAATGTTGATGAGTGACACCAACATGATGTCTTCTAAAGGTTATAGTGTCAGAAGCGAGATGAATCAACTAGGTTGTCATGGAATGAGGCTACTCTATTCAAGTAAATGTAAAGGGAACATGAATTTGTCAGTAAAGTTGACTATGTCGTAGGCCACCGGGAGTATAAGGATCGACTGATAAGGATACCATTAGCGAGGGATAACTGTGAGGTTTATTACTTCAAGAGTTATTGGTTGTTGTACCAGGTGTTAGAGAATGGATGTCTGTAGTGTAATTGTTGCTTCAGACTCATGAAGTTTTTATAATTACTGGTGATATGACTCTGCAGAGTAGACGAAATTAAAAGGATAATCGCACGATCTGGGGGAGATGTTCTATTACGGGAAGAATAAGACAATAGGTGGTTCTTTGTGGGCAAGCATAATATAAGGTCATTCGAGTGAGGTGTCAGCCTATAAGGGCATTTAAAGTGGTAGATGTTAACTGATTCACGTGGTGAAGTGCATTTTGGAAATTGACTTAAGGATTAGTAATACCAGTTGAAACCAAGAGAAGTAAATTAACTATAGGACTGTCGGGTATTGATGTAGGGTTGGTAAATTCCCAAATCGAGATGGAAGAAGACTTATCCAGATAAAGTATCTTTGGCAAGGATACTTATATGGAACCGTATGAGAATGTTAGTAGGATCGTGTGAATGGTAAGTAAGTATAGAACTATAGTTTAAAGACAAGTGCTGTGGTGGTCTGGGATATTACATCAGCAAAATAATTGATTTTTGTTAGAATAACAAAAGTCAGTTGGTATTATCTGGTGGAAAGGCTTCGTGAAAAAAGGTATAAATGATGCAATTGGCTTGGATGATTTTTCAGTTTCAAAGCAGACTAGACAAGTGGATTGTGACCATGTTAAGACGATGAAGAAAGTGTTGAGAAAGGCAAAGACATGGAAGTTGATCCGTAGTGATAAGGTCACAGGTTGTAGGAATTTTTATAGGCTTCCTACGAAGAGTTTTTTTCTATCCTATAGAGTTGAGTACTAAAGAGAATTTGAATAGTTCTACTCTGGGGCAAGACAATCACAATGATAAGGTGTTCATTTGATAAGAGAATGATGTGTGCTAAGTTTAATATTGCATTAAGGTATGAAGGTCTAGCTAAGTTTCGATAGGATGACATTGTGGTGGTAGAATGAGAACAAGTGATTTGGCGGTTCCTAAAGGAAATTGCTATTGGCTTAGGTCAAGTGGGGAAGTTACCCATAGCGATTGAATCTTAAGGGAGTAGGCATTTGTAATCTTTTAACGAGGAGAATGTTCGTAAGGTCTCTTGAGGTTGGTGATAGAGGCCCATTTATGGCAAGCCACTTGTTGATATTGCAAAATATACTGCATATGTTTGACGTGCAATGTTGATGAGTGACACCAACATGATGTCTTCTAAAGGTTATAGTGTCAGAAGCGAGATGAATCTACTAGGTTGTCATGGAATGAGGCTACTCTATTCAAGTGAATGTAAAGGGAACATGAATTTGTCAGTAAAGTTGACTATGTCGTAGGCCACCGGGAGTATAAGGATCGACTAATAAGGATACCATTTGCGAGGGATAACTGTGAGGTTTATTACTTCAAGAGTTATTGGTTGTTGTACCAGGTGTTAGAGAATGGATGTCTGTAGTGTAATTGTTGCTTCAGACTCATGAAGTTTTTATAATTACTGGTGATATGACTCTGCAGAGTAGACGAAATTAAAAGGATAATCGCACGATCTGGGGGAGATGTTCTATTACGGGAAGAATAAGACAATAGGTGGTTCTTTGTGGGCAAGCATAATATAAGGTCATTCGAGTGAGGTGTGAGCCTATAAGGGCATTTAAGGTGGTAGATGTTAACTGATTCACGTGGTGAAGTGCATTTTGGAAATTGACTTAAGGATTAGTAATACCAGTTGAAACCAAGAGAAGTAAATTAACTATAGGACTGTCGGGTATTGATGTAGGGTTGGTAAATTCCCAAATCGAGATGGAAGAAGACTTATCCAGATAAAGTATCTTTGGCAAGGATACTTATATGGAACCGTATGAGAATGTTAGTAGGATCGTGTGAATGGTAAGTAAGTATAGATCTATAGTTTAAAGACAAGTGCAGTGGTGGTCTGGGATATTACATCAGCAAAATAATTGATTTTTGTTAGATTAACAAGAGTCAGTTGGTATTATCTGGTGGAAAGGCTTCGTGAAAAAAGGTATCAATGATGCAATTGGCTTGGATGATTTTTCAGTTTCAAAGCAGACTAGACGAGTGGATTGTGACCATGTTAAGACGATGAAGAAAGTGTTGAGAAAGGCAAAGACATGGAAGTTGATCCGTAGTGATAAGGTCACAAAGTTGTAGGAATTTTTATGGGCTTCCTACGAAGAGTTTTTTTCTATCCTATAGAGTTGAGTACTAAAGAGAATTTGAATAGTTGTACTCTGGTGCAAGACAATCACAATGATAAGGTGTTCATTTGATAAGAGAATGATGTGTGCTAAGTTTAATATTGCATTAAGGTATGAAGGTCTAGCTAAGTTTCGATAGGATGACATTGTGGTGGTAGAATGAGAACAAGTGGTTTGGCGGTTCCTAAAGGAAATTGCTATTGGCTTAGGTCAAGTGGGGAAGTTACCCATAGCGATTGAATCTTAAGGGAGTAGGCATTTGTAATCCTTTAACGAGGAGAATGTTCGTAAGGTCTCTTGAGGTTGGTGATAGAGGCCCATTTATGGCAAGCCACTTGTTGATATTGCAAAATATACTGCATATGTTTGACGTGCAATGTTGATGAGTGACACCAACATGATGTCTTCTAAAGGTTATAGTGTCAGAAGCGAGATGAATCTACTAGGTTGTCATGGAATGAGGCTACTCTATTGAAGTGAATGTAAAGGGAACATGAATTTGTCAGTAAATTTGACTATGTCGTAGGCCACCGGGAGTATAAGGATCGACTAATAAGGATACCATTAGCGAGGGATAACTGTGAGGTTTATTACTTCAAGAGTTATCGGTTGTTGTACCAAGTGTTAGAGAATGGATATCTGTAGTGTAATTGTTGCTCCAGACTCCTGAAGTTTATATAATTACTGGTGATATGACTCTGGAGAGTAGACGAAATTAAAAGGATAATCGCACGATCTGGGGGAGATGTTCTATTACGGGAAGAATAAGACAATAGGTGGTTCTTTGTGGGCAAGCATAATATAAGGTCATTCGAGTGAGGTGTCAGCCTATAAGGGCATTTAAAGTGGTAGATGTTAACTGATTCACGTGGTGAAGTGCATTTTGGAAATTGACTTAAGGATTAGTAATACCAGTTGAAACCAAGAGAAGTAAATTAACTATAGGACTGTCGGGTATTGATGTAGGGTTGGTAAATTCCCAAATCGAGATGGAAGAAGACTTATCCAGATAAAGTATCTTTGGCAAGGATACTTATATGGAACCGTATGAGAATGTTAGTAGGATCGTGTGAATGGTAAGTAAGTATAGAACTATAGTTTAAAGACAAGTGCAGTGGTGGTCTGGGATATTACATCAGCAAAATAATTGATTTTTGTTAGATTAACAAGAGTCAGTTGGTATTATCTGGTGGAAAGGCTTCGTGAAAAAAGGTATAAATGATGCAATTGGCTTGGATGATTTTTCGGTTTCAAAGCAGACTAGACAAGTGGATTGTGACCATGTTAAGACGATGAAGAAAGTGTTGAGAAAGGCAAAGACATGGAAGTTGATCCGTATTGATAAGGTCACAGGTTGTAGGAATTTTTATAGGCTTCCTACGAAGAGTTTTTTTCTATCCTATAGAGTTGAGTACTAAAGAGAATTTGAATAGTTCTACTCTGGGGCAAGACAATCACAATGATAAGGTGTTCATTTGATAAGAGAATGATGTGTGCTAAGTTTAATATTGCATTAAGGTATGAAGGTCTAGCTAAGTTTCGATAGGATGACATTGTGGTGGTAGAATGAGAACAAGTGGTTTGGCGGTTCCTAAAGGAAATTGCTATTGGCTTGGCTTAGGTCAAGTGGGGAAGTTACCCATAGCGATTGAATCTTAAGGGAGTAGGCATTTGTAATCCTTTAACGAGGAGAATGTTCGTAAGGTCTCTTGAGGTTGGTGATAGAGGCCCATTTATGGCAAGCCACTTGTTGATATTCTAAAATATACTGCATATGTTTGACGTGCAATGTTGATGAGTGACACCAACATGATGTCTTCTAAAGGTTATAGTGTCAGAAGCGAGATGAATCAACTAGGTTGTCATGGAATGAGGCTACTCTATTCAAGTGAATGTAAAGGGAACATGAATTTGTCAGTAAAGTTGACTATGTCGTAGGCCACCGGGAGTATAAGGATCGACTGATAAGGATACCATTAGCGAGGGATAACTGTGAGGTTTATTACTTCAAGAGTTATTGGTTGTTATACCAGGTGTTAGAGAATGGATGTCTGTAGTGTAATTGTTGCTTCAGACTCATGAAGTTTATATAATTACTGGTGATATGACTCTGGAGAGTAGACGAAATAAAAAGGATAATCGCACGATCTGGGGGAGATGTTCTATTACGGGAAGAATAAGACAATAGGTGGTTCTTTGTGGGCAAGCATAATATAAGGTCATTCGAGTGAGGTGTCAGCCTATAAGGGCATTTAAAGTGGTAGATGTTAA
Organism: Anisodus tanguticus; assembly: GCA_034509755.1. Lineage (NCBI taxonomy): Eukaryota > Viridiplantae > Streptophyta > Magnoliopsida > Solanales > Solanaceae > Anisodus > Anisodus tanguticus. The sequence goes on from CM067557.1 coordinate 22,938,788, forward strand.
GCGATTCACGTGGTGAAGTGCATTTTGGAAATTGACTTAAGGATTAGTAATACCAGTTGAAACCAAGAGAAGTAAATTAACTATAGGACTGTCGGGTATTGATGTAGGGTTGGTAAATTCCCAAATCGAGATGGAAGAAGACTTATCCAGATAAAGTATCTTTGGCAAGGATACTTATATGGAACCGTATGAGAATGTTAGTAGGATCGTGTGAATGGTAAGTAAGTATAGAACTATAGTTTAAAGACAAGTGCAGTGGTGGTCTGGGATATTACATCAGCAAAATTATTGATTTTTGTTAGAATAACAAGAGTCAGTTGGTATTATCTGGTGGAAAGGCTTCGTGAAAAAAGGTATAAATGATGCAATTGGCTTGGATGATTTTTCAGTTTCAAAGCAGACTAGACAAGTGGATTGTGACCATGTTAAGACGATGAAGAAAGTGTTGAGAAAGGCAAAGACATGGAAGTTGATCCATAGTGATAAGGTCACAGGTTGTAGGAATTTTTATAGGCTTCCTACGAAGAGTTTTTTTCTATCCTATAGAGTTGAGTACTAAAGAGAATTTGAATAGTTCTACTCTGGGGCAAGACAATCACAATGATAAGGTGTTCATTTGATAAGAGAATGATGTGTGCTAAGTTTAATATTGCATTAAGGTATGAAGGTCTAGCTAAGTTTCGATAGGATGACATTGTGGTGGTAGAATGAGAACAAGTGGTTTGGCGGTTCCTAAAGGAAATTGCTATTGGCTTAGGTCAAGTGGGGAAGTTACCCATAGCGATTGAATCTTATGGGAGTAGGCATTTGTAATCCTTTAACAAGGAGAATGTTCGTAAGGTCTCTTGAGGTTGGTGATAGAGGCCCATTTATGGCAAGCCACTTGTTGATATTGCAAAATATACTGCATATGTTTGACGTGCAATGTTGATGAGTGACACCAACATGATGTCTTCTAAAGGTTATAGTGTCAGAAGCGAGATGAATCTACTAGGTTGTCATGGAATGAGGCTACTCTATTCAAGTGAATGTAAAGGGAACATGAATTTGTCAGTAAATTTGACTATGTCGTAGGCCACCGGGAGTATAAGGATCGACTAATAAGGATACCATTAGCGAGGGATAACTGTGAGGTTTATTACTTCAAGAGTTATTGGTTGTTGTACCAGGTGTTAGAGAATGGATGTCTGTAGTGTAATTGTTGCTTCAGACTCATGAAGTTTATATAATTACTAGTGATATGACTCCGCAGAGTAGACGAAATTAAAAGGATAATCGCACGATCTGGGGGAGATGTTCTATTACGGGAAGAATAAGACAATAGGTGGTTCTTTGTGGGCAAGCATAATATAAGGTCATTCGAGTGAGGTGTCAGCCTATAAGGGCATTTAAAGTGGTAGATGTTAACTGATTCACGTGGTGAAGTGCATTTTGGAAATTGACTTAAGGATTAGTAATACCAGTTGAAACCAAGAGAAGTAAATTAACTATAGGACTGTCGGGTATTGATGTAGGGTTGGTAAATTCCCAAATCGAGATGGAAGAAGACTTATCCAGATAAAGTATCTTTGGCAAGGATACTTATATGGAACCGTATGAGAATGTTAGTAGGATCGTGTGAATGGTAAGTAAGTATAGCTCTATAATTTAAAGACAAGTGCAGCGGTGGTCTGGGATATTACATCAGCAAAATAATTGATTTTTGTTAGAATAACAAGAGTCAGTTAGTATTATCTGGTGGAAAGGCTTCGTGAAAAAATGTATCAATGATGCAATTGGCTTGGATGATTTTTCAGTTTCAAAGAAGACTAGAGGAGAGGATTGTCACCATGTTAAGACGATGAAGAAAGTGTTGAGAAAGGCAAAGACATGGAAGTTGATCCTTAGTGATAAGGTCACAGGTGGTAGGAATTTTTATGGGCTTCCTACGAAGAGTTTTTTTCTATCCTATAGAGTTGAGTACTAAAAAGAATTTGAATAGTTCTACTTTGGTGCCAAGACAATCACAATGATAAGGTGTTCATTTGATAAGAGAATGATGTGTGCTAAGTTTAATATTGCATTAAGGTATGAAGGTCTAACTAAGTTTCGACAGGATGACATTGTGGTGGTAGAATGAGAACAAGTGGTTTGGCTGTTCCTTAAGGAAATTGCTATTGGCTTAGGTCAAGTGGGGAAAGTTACCCATAGCGATTGAATCTTAAGGGAGTAGGCATTTGTAATGCTTCAACAATGAGAATGTTCGTAAGTTCTCTTGAGGTTGGTGATAGAGGGCCATTTATGGCAAGCCACTTGTTGATATTGTAAATTATACTACATTTGATTGACGTGCAATGTTGATGAGTGACACCAACATGATGCCTTCTAAAGGTTATAGTGTCAGAAGCGAGATGAATCTACTAGGTTGTCATGGAATGAGGCTACTCTATTCAAGTGAATGTAAAGGGAGCATGAATTTGTCAGTAAAGTTTACTATGTCGTAGGCTACCCGGAGTATAAGGATCGACTAATAAGGATACCTTTAGCGAGGTATAACTGTGAGGTTTATTACTTCAAGTGTTATCGGTTGTTGTACCAAGTGTTAGAGAATGGATATCTGTAGTGTAATTGTTGCTCCAGACTCCTGAAGTTTATATAATTACTGGTGATATGACTCTGGAGAGTAGACAAAATAAAAAGGATAATCGCACGATCTGGGGGAGATGTTCTATTACGGGAAGAATAAGACAATAGGTGGTTCTTTGTGGGAAGCGTTATATAAGGTCCTTCGAGTGAGGTGTCAGCCTATAAGGGCATTTAAAGGGGTAGATGTTAACTGATTCACGTGGTGAAGTGCATTTTGGAAATTGACTTAAGGATTAGTAATACCAGTTGAAACCAAGAGAAGTAAATTAACTATAGGACTGTCGGGTATTGATGTAGGGTTGGTAAATTCCCAAATCGAGATGGAAGAAGACTTATCCAGATAAAGTATCTTTGGCAAGGATACTTATATGGAACCGTATGAGAATGTTAGTAGGATCGTGTGAATGGTAAGTAGGTATTGCTCTATAGTTTAAAGACAAGTGCAGTGGTGGTCTGGGATATTACATCAGCAAAATAATTGATTTTTGTTAGAATAACAAGAGTCAGTTGGTATTATCTGGTGGAAAGGCTTCGTGAAAAAAGGTATCAATGATGCGATTGGCTTGGATGATTTTTCAGTTTCAAAGAAGACTAGAGGAGAGGATTGTGACCATGTTAAGACGATGAAGAAAGTGTTGAGAAAGGCAAAGACATGGAAGTTGATCCTTAGTGATAAGGTCACAGGTGGTAGGAATTTTTATGGGCTTCCTACGAAGAGTTTTTTTCTATCCTATAGAGTTGAGTACTAAAAAGAATTTGAATAGTTCTACTTTGGTGCCAAGACAATCACAATGATAAGGTGTTCATTTGATAAGAGAATGATGTGTGCTAAGTTTAATATTGCATTAAGGTATGAAGGTCTAACTAAGTTTCGACAGGATGACATTGTGGTGGTAGAATGAGAACAAGTGGTTTGGCTGTTCCTTAAGGAAATTGCTATTGGCTTAGGTCAAGTGGGGAAAGTTACCCATAGCGATTGAATCTTAAGGGAGTAGGCATTTGTAATCCTTCAACAAGGAGAATGTTCGTAAGTTCTCTTGAGGTTGGTGATAGAGGGCCATTTATGGCAAGCCACTTATTGATATTGCAAAATATACTGCATTTGTTTGACGTGCAATGTTGATGAGTGACTCCAACATGATGTCTTCTAAAGGTTATAGTGTCAGAAGTGAGATGAATCTACTAGGTTGTCATGGAATGAGGCTACTCTATTCAAGTGAATGTAAAGGGAACATGAATTTGTCAATAAAGTTGACTATGTCGTAGGCTACCGGGAGTATAAGGATCGACTAATAAGGATACCTTTAGCGAGGGATAACTGTGAGGTTTATTACTTCAATAGTTATCGGTTGTTGTACCAAGTGTTAGAGAATGGATGTCTGTAGCGTAATTGTTGCGTCAGACTCATGAAGTTTATATAATTACTGGTGATATGACTCTGGAGAGTAGACAAAATAAAAAGGATAATCGCACGATCTGGGGGAGATGTTCTATTACGGGATGAATAAGACAATAGGTGGTTCTTTGTGGGCAAGCATTATATAAGGTCCTTCGAGTGAGGTGTCAGCCTATAAGGCATTTAAAGTGGTAGATGTTAACTGATTCACGTGGTGAAGTGCATTTTGGAAATTGACTTAAGGATTAGTAATACCAGTTGAAACCAAGAGAAGTATATTATCTATAGGACTGTCGGGTATTGATGTAGGGTTGGTAAATTCCCAAATCGAGATGGAAGAAGACTTATCCCGATAAAGTGTCTTTGGCAAGGATACTTATATGGAACCGTATAAGAATGTTAGTAGGATCGTGTGAATGGTAAGTAAGTATAGCTCTATAGTTTAAAGACAAGTGCAGTGGTGGTCTGGGATATTACATCAGCAAAATAATTGATATTTGTTTGAATAACAAGAGTCAGTTGGTATTATCTGGTGGAAAGGCTTCGTGAAAAAAGGTATCAATGATGCAATTGGCTTGGATGATTTTTCAGTATCAAAGTAGACTAGACGAGAGGATTGTGACCATGTTAAGACGTTGAAGAAAGTGTTGAGAAAGGCAAGGACATGGAAGTTGATCGTTAGTGATAAGGTCACGGGTGGTAGGAATTGTTATGGGCTTCCTACGAAGAGTTTTTTTCTATCCTATAGAGTTGAGTACTAAAGAGAATTTGAATAGTTCAACTTTGGTGCCAAGACATTCACAATGATAAGGTGTTCATTTGATAAGAGAATGATGTGTGCTAAGTTTAATATTGCATTAAGGTATGAAGGTCTAGCTAAGTTTGGACACGATGACATTGTGGTGGTAGAATGAGAACAAGTGGTTTGGCTGTTCCTTAAGGAAATTGCTATTGGCTTAGGTCAAGTGGGGAAAGTTACCCATAGCGATTGAATCTTAAGGGAGTAGGCATTTGTAATGCTTCAACAATGAGAATGTTCGTAAGTTCTCTTGAGGTTGGTGATAAAGGGCCATTTATGGCAAGCCACTTGTTGATATTGCAAAATATACTGCATTTGATTGACGTGCAATGTTGATGAGTGACACCAACATGATGCCTTCCAAAGGTTATAGTGTCAGAAGCGATATGAATCTACTAGGTTGTCATGGAATGAGGCTACTCTATTCAAGTGAATGCAAATGGAGCATGAATTTGTCAGTAAAGTTGACTATGTCGTAGGCTACCCGGAGTATAAGGATCGACTAATAAGGATACCTTTAGCGAGGGATAACTGTGAGGTTTATTACTTCAAGAGTTATCGGTTGTTGTACCAAGTGTTAGAGAATGGATATCTGTAGTGTAATTGTTGCTCCAGACTCCTGAAGTTTATATAATTACTGGTGATATGACTCTGGAGAGTAGACAAAATAAAAAGGATAATCGCACGATCTGGGGGAGATGTTCTATTACGGGATGAATAAGACAATAGGTGGTTCTTTGTGGGCAAGCATTATATAAGGTCCTTCGAGTGAGGTGTCAGCCTATAAGGGCATTTAAAGTGGTAGATGTTAACTGATTCACGTGGTGAAGTGCATTTTGGAAATTGACTTAAGGATTAGTAATACCAGTTGAAACCAAGAGAAGTATATTATCTATAGGACTGTCGGGTATTGATGTAGGGTTGGTAAATTCCCAAATCGAGATGGAAGAAGACTTATCCCGATAAAGTGTCTTTGGCAAGGATACTTATATGGAACCGTATAAGAATGTTAGTAGGATCGTGTGAATGGTAAGTAAGTATAGCTCTATAGTTTAAAGACAAGTGCAGTGGTGGTCTGGGATATTACATCAGCAAAATAATTGATATTTGTTAGAATAACAAGAGTCAGTTGGTATTATCTAGTGGAACGGCTTCGTGAAAAAAGGTATCAATGATGCGATTGGCTTGGATGATTTTTCAGTATCAAAGTAGACTAGACGAGAGGATTGTGACCATGTTAAGACGTTGAAGAAAGTGTTGAGAATGGCAAGGACATGGAAGTTGATCCTTAGTGATAAGGTCACGGGTGGTAGGAATTGTTATGGGCTTCCTACGAAGAGTTTTTTTCTATCCTATAGAGTTGAGTACAAAAGAGAATTTGAATAGCTCTACTCTGGTTCCAAGACAATCACAATGATAAGGTGTTCATTTGATAAGAGAATGATGTGTGCTAAGTTTAATATTGCATTAAGGTATGAAGGTCTAGCTAAGTTTGGACACGATGACATTGTGGTGGTAGAATGAGAACAAGTGGTTTGGCTGTTCCTTAAGGAAATTGCTATTGGCTTAGGTCAAGTGGGGAAAGTTACCCATAGCGATTGAATCTTAAGGGAGTAGGCATTTGTAATGCTTCAACAATGAGAATGTTCGTAAGTTCTCTTGAGGTTGGTGATAAAGGGCCATTTATGGCAAGCCACTTGTTGATATTGCAAAATATACTGCATTTGATTGACGTGCAATGTTGATGAGTGACACCAACATGATGCCTTCCAAAGGTTATAGTGTCAGAAGCGATATGAATCTACTAGGTTGTCATGGAATGAGGCTACTCTATTCAAGTGAATGCAAATGGAGCATGAATTTGTCGAGAAAGTTGACTATGTCGTAGGCTACCGGAGTATAAGGATCGACTAATAAGGATACCTTTAGCGAGGGATAAGCGTGAGGTTTATTACTTCAAGAGTTATCGGTTGTTGTACCAAGTGTTAGAGAATGGATATCTGTAGTGTAATTGTTGCTCCAGACTCCTGAAGTTTATATAATTACTGGTGATATGACTCTGGAGAGTAGACAAAATAAAAAGGATAATCGCACGATCTGGGGGAGATGTTCTATTACGGGAAGAATAAGACAATAGGTGGTTCTTTGTGGGCAAGCGTTATATAAGGTCCTTCGAGTGAGGTGTCAGCCTATAAGGGCATTTAAAGTGGTAGATGTTAACTGATTCACGTGATGAAGTGCATTTTGGAAATTGACTTTAGGATTAGTAATACCAGTTGAAACAAAGAGAAGTAAATTAACTATAGGATTGTCGGGTGTTGATATAGGGTTGGTAAATTCCCAAATCGAGATGGAAGAAGACTTATCCATATAAAGTATCTTTGGCAAGGATACTTATATGAAACCGTATGTGAATGTTAGTATGATCGTGTGAATGGTAAGTAAGTATTGATCTATAGTTTAAAGACAGGTGCAATGGTGGTCTGGGATATTACATCAGCAAAATAATTGATTTTTGTTAAATAACAAGAGTCAGTTGGTTTTATCTGGTGGAAAGGCTTCGTGAAAAAAGGTATCATTGATGCAATTGGCTTGGATGATTTTTCTGTTTCAAAGTAGACTAGACGAGAGGATTGTGACAATGTTAAGACGATGAAGAAAGTGTTGAGAAAGGCAAGGACATGGAAGTTGATCCTTAGTGATAAGGTCACGGGTGGTAGGAATTGTTATGGGCTTCCTACGAAGAGTTTTTTCTATCCTATAGAGTTGAGTACTAAAGAGAATTTGAATAGTTCAACTTTGGTGACAAGACAATCACATTGATAAGGTGTTCATTTGATAAGAGAATGATGTGTGCTAAGTTTAATATTACATTAAGGTATGAAGGTCTAACTAAGTTTCGACAGGATGACATTGTGGTGGTAGAATGAGAACAAGTTGTTTGGCCGTTCCTTAAGGAAATTGCTATTGGCTTAGGTCAAGTGGGGAAAGTTACCCATAGCCATTGAATCTTAAGGGAGTAGGCATTTGTAATTCTTCAACAATGAGAATGTTCGTAAGTTCTCTTGAGGTTGGTGATAGAGGGCCATTTATGGCAAGCCACTTGTTGATATTGTAAATTATACTGCATTTGATTGACGTGCAATGTTGATGAGTGACACCAACATGATGCCTTCTAAAGGTTATAGTGTCAGAAGCGAGATGAATCTACTAGGTTGTCATGGAATGAGGCTACTCTATACAAGTGAATGTAAAGGGAGCATGAATTTGTCAGTAAAGTTGACTATGTCGTAGGCTACCCGGAGTATAAGGATCGACTAATAAGGATACCTTTAGCGAGGGATAACTGTGAGGTTTATTACTTCAAGAGTTATCGGTTGTTGTACCAAGTGTTAGAGAATGGATATCTGTAGTGTAATTGTTGCTCCAGACTCCTGAAGTTTATATAATTACTGGTGATATGACTCTGGAGAGTAGACAAAATTAAAAGGATAATCGCACGATCTGGGGGAGATGTTCTATTACGGAAAGAATAAGACAATAGGTGGTTCTTTGTGGGCAAGCGTTATATAAGGTCCTTCGAGTGAGGTGTCAGCCAATAAGGGCATTTAAAGTGGTAGATGTTAACTGATTCACGTGGTGAAGTGCATTTTGGAAATTGACTTAAGGATTAGTAATACCAGTTGAAACCAAGAGAAGTAAATTAACTATAGGACTGTCGGGTATTGATGTAGGGTTGGTAAATTCCCAAATCGAGATGGAAGAAGACTTATCCAGATAAAGTATCTTTGGCAAGCATACTTATATGGAACCGTATGAGAATGTTAGTAGGATCGTGTGAATGGTAAGTAAGTATTGCTCTATAGTTTAAAGACAAGTGCAGTGGTGGTCTGGGATATTACATCAGCAAAATAATTGATTTTGTTAGAATAACAAGAGTCAGTTGGTATTATCTGGTGGAAAGGCTTCGTGAAAAAAGGTATCATTGATGCAATTGGCTTGGATGATTTTTCTGTTTCAAAGTAGACTAGACGAGAGGATTGTGACCATGTTAAGACAATGAAGAAAGTGTTGAGAAAGGCAAGGGCATGGAAGTTGATCCTTAGTGATAAGGTCAAGGGTGGTAGGAATTGTTATGGGCTTCCTACGAAGAGTTTTTTTCTATCCTATAGAGTTGAGTACTAAAGAGAATTTGAATAGTTCTACTTTGGTGCCAAGACAATCACAATGATAAGGTGTTCATTTGATAAGAGTATGATGTGTGCTAAGTTTAATATTGCATTAAGGTATGAAGGTCTAACTAAGTTTCGACAGGATGACATTGTGGTGGTGGAATGAGAACAAGTTGTTTGGCTGTTCCTTAAGGAAATTGCTATTGGCTTAGGTCAAGTGGGGAAAGTTACCCATAGCGATTGAATCTTAAGGGAGTAGGCATTTGTAATGCTTCAACAATGAGAATGTTTGTAAGTTCTCTTGAGGTTGGTGATAGAGGGCCATTTATGGCAAGCCACTTGTTGATATTGCAAAATATACTGCATTTGATTGACGTGCAATGTTGATGAGTGACACCAACATGATGCCTTCTAAAGGTTATAGTGTCAGAAGCTTGATGAATCTACTAGCTTGTCATGGAATGAGGCTACTCTATTCAAGTGAATGTAAATGGAGCATGAATTTGTCAGTAAAGTTGACTATGTCGTAGGCTACCCGGAGTATAAGGATCGACTAATAAGGATACCTTTAGCGAGGGATAACTGTGAGGTTTATTACTTCAAGAGTTATCGGTTGTTGTACCAAGTGTTAGAGAATGGATATCTGTAGTGTAATTGTTGCTCCAGACTCCTGAAGTTTATATAATTACTGGTGATATGACTCTGGAGAGTAGACAAAATAAAAAGGATAATCGCACGATCTGGGGGAGATGTTCTATTACGGGAAGAATAAGACAATAGGTGGTTCTTTGTGGGCAAGCGTTATATAAGGTCCTTCGAGTGAGGTGTCAGCCTATAAGGGCATTTAAAGTGGTATATGTTAACTGATTCACGTGGAGAAGTGCATTTTGGAAATTGACTTAAGGATTAGTAATACCAGTTGAAACCAAGAGAAGTAAATTAACTATAGGACTGTCGGGTATTGATGTAGGGTTGGTAAATTCCCAAATTGAGATGGAAGAAGACTTATCCAGATAAAGTATCTTTGGTAAGGATACTTATATGGAACCGTATGAGAATGTTAGTAGGATCGTGTGAATGTTAAGTAAGTATCAGGTGATTGGTAGTTTGATGTACATAACAAACTGCACCCGACTTGATATTGCTTATGTAGTCAACAAGTTGTCTAGGTTTACCCGTAATCCGAGTAATAATCACTGGAAGGCGTTGAATCGGGTACTACAATACCTGAAATACATGCTAACTTATGGGTTGCATTATTCGAGATATCCAGTTGTACTAGAGGGGTACAGTGATTCTAACTGGATATCTGACATAGAGAACACCAAGTCCACCAGTGGGTATGTATTTATAATTGGTGGTGGGGTTGTGTCTTGGAAATCCTCTAAGCAAACTTGCATTGCCCGATCCACGATGGAATCGGAGTTTATCGCTTTCGCTAAAGTAGGAGAAGATGCTGAGTGGCTTATCGACTTCTTAGAGGATGTTCCTTGCTGGAACAAACCCGTACTTTCTGTAATGATCCACTGCGACAGCCAGTCGGCTCTAGGAAGGGCACGGAATGCTATGTACAACGGCAACTCTTGTCATATTCAACGGAGACATAAGACCGTTAGGCAGCTAATCACCACGGGTATAATATCCATTGATTACATAAAGTCAAAAGATAACATAGCTGACCCACTGACAAAGGACTTACCCAAGGATCAGATGTTCTGTCTGTCTAGGGGAATGGGCTTAAAACCCAAAGTATAAGGACCAATACGGTGGTAATCCAACCTTACTGACTGGAGATCCCAGGAATTAGGTTCAATGGGAAAACTAAGTTGTAAAGGTTCAGTTGATCGCTTCGGTGGAAGCATGAGCACTTTGGATAGTGATTTCTGTAAAGAAACACCAAATTTAAAGTTGTTCCCGCGATAGACTACAAATGCTATCTGCAGTGTGGGTGAAGGTTAAGTTTCCAAAACCTTTAATGATCCTCACCGGTTGAGGTTAGGTTTGGGGAAATTTTTAATGGTTCCTAACACTTGTAAAGTGGGGTATAGCAGCATACCTTGTAGGAGACCACCTATTTAATTGCAAGGACAGGCCACCTCAAATGAACGCACTTAAGAATCCAAGAAGTGTCCACGGCCACAACGGATAAAACATTACGAAGAACTGAGTAGAGGAAGTTGTTGTGTTGGTACCATTGACTTGGCTTACACTAAACGCTGACGGTTCAAGACATCACATTCACCGCGCAGTAAGTAAGTCCGATGGTATTCAACTATGGAAGGTTCAAAACGTATGCTACCTATTCAGATGCAACATCGATCCGCTAAAAGATTGCTGGAAAAGGCACCAAGTGTGTGCGCCAAAATCTCTTTCAAGAGGGGATTGTTTGAAATTTATTAAATGTGGAATTAAGTATATCCCATTGATTTATGACTCGAACAATTAGGGCCCGCACATCGGAAAAGTCATTTCCACACACGTGCACACGTAGTGCCAAGTATCGCAAATTTTATTAGTGAAAGAGATATTGGTATGTATGTAATACATTTGATACATAGAATTATGGATGGTTATTGGCCAAATGACAAAGTATTCCACGTTGGTAAAAGAAGGAAGAAGTGTACAAAGTGTAAAATGAAACGAGTCGGAAATCGCCGCGGCGCCACACCGTCGGAGCCGCGGCACCGGAGGGTCGTGGCAAAAATTGGTTGGTCAGTCACTGGAGCCGCGACGCTAATTCACAGGGCCGCGGCGCTTCGGAGGTAGAAGCTGCGACGGGAAGTTGGAAAAATTTGACATTTGGGCTGGTTTTGGAGCATTGATTCTCCATTACTTGGCACATGAATTCAGCCATTATTTGGCTGAATGTAACCCCTCAATCATGTGCAATTACATGGCTATTGAAGGTCATTAGTTGGCTAGTTGAGGGGTCTTCTACTTACACTATAAATTGAGGCTTTTGGCTCAATTGAACAACACTCAACACTTAGAAAATACTCCAGAATTTTCAAAGTTCATCTTCTTCCTCTCTAGCAAAGTTACTATACTCAAAGTTCTTCAAGAATAACACTTGAGTTTCCTTTGCTCATTTTTTAAGTTGTTGTTGTATCTTGGGAGACTATTGCTCAACACCGTAAAAGGAGATATACGAGGCAATCTTGTCTTAAAGACAGAGTGACATCACTCGACTAAGCAAATCACACAAGCAGTTTGTTAAGGTTTTGATTTCCAGTTTTATTGTAATAGTTTGTTTATCCTTTCTACCATTGTAATAGTTACTTACTTCCCGTTCTCTAAAACAATTGTATCCCAACAAAGACATGGCCCATACTAGGAGGTGAGATCACACAAGATTTCTCTACAACTGGCACCATGTATAAGGTTATAAATTGCTCCTCAATCACACTTATCCCAAAAGTTAAACATCCATCCTCAATCAGAGAATATAGACCAATAGTTTGCTGCACTATCCTATTTAAGATCATCTAAAATATACTAACTACAAGAATGCAAAGTGTTATTGGCAATCTAGTGGATGCTAGCCAAGCAGCATTTGTGCCAGGAAGGGTCATAGTTGATAACATATTACTCAGTCATGAAATGGTGAAGGTGTATGGAAGAAAAGGGGTATCACCTAAATGCATGATGAAAGTGGATATGCAAAAGGCTTATGACTCCATTGAATGGCCTTTTGTAGATCAAATCCTAAGGTACCTCAACTTCCTAGTTATTTTTACAAATTGAATTATGACTTGTCTTAAGATTGTTTCCTATTCTATATTGATTAATGGAGTTCCTACCAATCCATTTGAGGCAAAGAAAGGCTTGAGACAGGGGGATCCTCTATCCCCCTATCTATTTGTAATGTGTATGAAATATCTGGGAAGATTATTGCAAACCTTGAAGACAAATAGAGAGTTCAAGCACCATCCAAAATATGTAAAGCTGACCATAGTTCAATTGAGATTTGCAGATGATCTCCTCTTATTCTATAGAGGAGACACCACATCTGCTCAAGCTTTATTTGATGCTTTCATAACATTTTCTGCATCTTCTGGTTTGATAGCAAACAGGAGCAAAAGTTGTATCTACTTTGGTGGGGTGAATCAAGTGGTGTAGGATCAAATTCTAGACTACACGGGTTTCACAAAAGGAGAGATGACATTAAGATATCTAGGTGTACCACTTAGTACTAAGAGACTCTCTATTGCTCAATGTGAGCCCTTACTTGAGAAAATGCTTGGTAAAATTTCCTCTTGGACTTCTAAATTCCTATCATATGCTGGAAGGGCTCAATTGATCAAAAGTGTACTATTCTCAATGCAAACTTATTGGTCTCGGATTTTTATACTTCCTAAAAAGATCATTGAACTGGTTGAACAAATGTGCAGAAGATTCTTGTGGACAGGTAAAAGCTGAGTTCTCAAAGAAGGCTTTGGTGACATGGACTAGATTATGTCAACCACAGTCAGCTGGTGGCTTGAATTTCATTGATATAGCAACATGGAATCAAGCTGCAATACGTAAGCTCGTTGTGGAATATGTGTATGAAGAAAGACAATCTTTGGGTGAAATGGATCTATGTGTACTATGTGAAAGGTGGAAGTACATGGGATATTGAGCCAAAACAGGTATCTTGGTTAGTTCAGAAAATTTTCAAGGCAAAGAAATACCTAGATGAAGCTGGATATGACAGGGATGAACTACAAACAGTTTCTGGCTTGTCAATCAAAAGTATCTATCTGAAGCTACAAGGACAGTTTGACAAGGTGAGTTGGAAAGGGATCATATGTGGCAATCAAGGATGCCCAAAGTGGACATTCATATTGAGACTAACTGCATTAAGGAGACTCTATACGTGTGACAGATTAATAAAATGGGGAATGGATGTGAGTGATCTATGCTAGTTATGCAGAAGTGCACCAGAGACTATTAACCATTTGTTCTTTGCTTGCCCATACTCAGGCAGCTTATGGTTAAGGCTACTGCTTTGGCTTAAGATCATCAGAGGCAATATGGCATGGGATAATGAGCTAAAATGGGCAGAAACATGGTGCAGAGGCAAGAGCAGCAGGGCTGAGATCTACAAAATTGTGTTAGATGCTGCTGTATATTATGTGTGGAAGGAAAGAAATCACATTTTTTTTCAAAAGAAATTCAGAAGCATTGAAGAGATACTCAAACATGTCGCACAAGAAGTGTTCTACATATTACAAAGTTTAAACTGTTATCCTTAGTCTGCTACTTGGTAGAAGTAATGAAGTAGAGGAGCATATCACCCTGGGGTTTGTCCAGTCCTGGTTTCTTCATTTTTTTTTCTTTTCTTTGAGCTGTAATGATACACTTTGGTAAATAAAATAAATAAAATTTATAGTTTATGGGGTAATAAAAATGATGTCTGAATTTTATAACGGTTAATTAAGCCGGTATTTAATATTTTTTAGTTTTTCTATCTCCTCTTCTTTATTTGCTTTATGTTCTCCATTTTTCCTGATCTTCTTCACTTTCTTCTTTAATAGAATTGATCTGAATTTTTGTTTCATTTTCTGACTTCCTATTCCTAATCGCTGACGTATCTATTCATAATATTTCCTTAACTAGCAATATATACTTTGCAGCGGTTATGTTTAGTGTGTAGTGTCACTCTAAAAACAAACGCATGGCAATTAGAATTAGGTGCACACCTTAGGATCATGGTGCTGTACATAAATTCTGCCAATTCCAAAGGTGGTGAGGTGTCCAACCTTCGTTGCAGGTAGTTTCAAAGGCTTAAGCAAGCCATTAATAACATTATACTTCTGAAATTGTGTGATGTAAAAGGGTAAAAGGGAATCTAAAAAGGGTGAAGTTGCATTTTTTATTTGAAGATGGTATTCACTTTTCTTTGCAATCAATAAGCATAAGTGAAAGCACCGGAAATTAAAACAACAAACAACTGCTAAACTCAAAGTGGATACTCTGGTGATCTGCAACATTCCTAATTTGCATGAAACTATTTAGGATCTCAACTCCATGTATTTTGTGGTAACCAGTGACTAAATGTCTTAGTAGAAAAAATATGATATTGTTGCTGATAGTTTATTTGATGGAAGGTTCATGACAGGTCAGTTAGAACCTCTGTGGGACATCAAATGAGAGGAAGGATGATGATGATGCAAAGAAGAAAATGTAGGATCACTAAGAATGCCCCAAATTCAAGATGATAGAGGTTTCAGTGCAGTGCCCAGGGATGGGCTGTGGGGTTGCTACTTTTGCTAGTGAATGCTGCTTTGGGGCAAGAAGAGTGTGGGACTAGCAGTGCATCTGGTAGCTAGAAAGAACAGATAATAGGGACCGTATTGAGTTTGCCTCAGTTGCGTGATGTCGGGCATTCTTTTCTAATGGGTTAATGCTCAACTGTGTTTTCAGTGGAATAACTATTGTAAAGGGCTTTGGGTGTTTCCAGGAAGTGAGAATAGAACTCCAGTAAACACTTCCCTGACTTATCCCTCCATTTCCTTTTATGTTTTCTGTGTATGCATTTTTGAAACACAACAACATCAATCCAGCTTTTTGTTTAAGAAAACAAACACCCAAAAATAAAGGTGGATTCAGAATACTAATGGTCAATGCATTTAATTTACAATGTACATTCGGACATCAATTCCTTAGTTTTTTTGAAGTAAAATCGACATGTTCAGAAGCTATATAGGAGTACTTTAGATCACTATTTTCTTTTGGATCACCATTGTCTTGGGGAATGAGGAAGCAGTATTTTTCAAGATATATTCCAATCATTTCCTTTACTGCCTGGAGGTGCCATAATATCACTACTTTCCCCATGCCAGACGCAGTTCAATGCTTTCATTTCTGCTTCTATCACAATCATGATTCACCTACTAGTGGTGCATATCCCGAAAAAAACACCAATTTATTGGACCTTTATCTATTACTGGCCATTGTGTAGTCAGCCAACCCTCCTACCTGATGAAAGGATAGATTATTAACATTTTAAGGGGGAATAAATAAGTTCTTCAGGTATAGCAGGATTAACAATCTGCATGGATAGCAACTGGATGTGTCTGTACTTCAAATGATGGACAATAGTCTCTTCCACAATCTCTTATTGTTCTCAGTAGCTTTACTCATCAAAGCATGTAACCGTTGTCTTTTCTCTGCCTTATACAACTTAAATATGTCCCGATGTGTATAGGTATAACAATGGATAGTAATAATAACAAAATAATGAACTGAAATTTATGGTCTTCCATATGTGTCTACATTTTACTGCTTATGTCGATCTGGTATCATAATTGTTGAGCCTAATTCTGCTGTTTGTGCATGCACTGTTTTTATGAACTTCAAGGTACTGCTGTTGACTGACTCTCTATTGATCCACACGTTCCTTTCTTGTTAATACTGTTGCAGATGAACGACATTTCATGCATGGGCAAGTGATAGACAAGGATCTCACAAATGGTAATTGAGCAATGAAGAACTGCTGACAGCCAAATGGGCAGGGCGTCTATGTTTAGTTGATGGTCTCTAATATGTTAAAACACCTGAATAATATCAGGTCTGTTGTATATAGGCCAATTTTGTAGCTGGGTGATTGTTTCCTGTAGTTGCAGGTTTGTGGCCAATGGATCAATGCGTTGAGATTAAAACAAAACCATGTCGTTTTATTGCTTTGATTAGCTTCTATTTCTATTCCTTTTTATGACGATTTGATTTGACAACAGTAAAATAAATATATGGATGAAGCCTCTGACAAGGAAGCTACTTAACAAGATAAAATTATATGGGTTCACCATATATCTAATTGGATAAACGCAACAACATAGAAAATACGATTTTGATCGTCAAAAAACCAGGATGGAAATTGGGGTGCCAATGGGTAAAAAATATGGTTATTCACCCAATCCAATCCATTTAAAATGGGTTCAATATGAGCCAACTCATATTATCCACTTAAAATATGGGTAACTTAATGAGTAAAATAGATAAAATCCACAACATATAGGGTGTGTTTGGTATGGAGGAAAACATTTTCCGAAAAATATTTTCCAATTTTCTCACGTTCGTTTGGTCAAATATTTTGAAAAATATATACTTTAGAAAACAAGTTCCTTAAAAATTAGAAAAAATGACTTTCCTATTAAAATTACAAAAAACAAGTCCCACAAATGGCATTTCACGAACCATCCCTCGAACACAAACACCCCCACCACCCCACACCCCCACCACCACCCGACTCACCCCTCAAAAAAAGTTCTTTTAAAAAAGTTTTTAATATATTTTTTGGTTTTCTACACCACCCACCCACACCCCACCACCCTCCAAAAAAAAGTTTTAAAGTTTTTTATTTGATTTTTTATACCTCCCACCCTTTGTGACCCCCCCCCCCCGACCCCACCACCCCTTCAAAAGATTTAATTTTTTAAAAGTTATTATTTTGGTTTTCTACACCATCCACTCACCCATCCCCTCCCCCCTCCGAATTTTCTACTTCATATATTTTAACTTACTTTAATAAAAATTATAAAAGATGATAAATTTAGTGTGGGACGGGTGGTGGGTTGTGATTGGGGTGGGCAAGGGGGCAAGGTAGGGGTAAGATTTTTTTTTTAAATAAAAGTAAATAAAATATATGAAATAGAAAATTTGGGAGCGGTAGAGGTTGAGTGAGTGGTGGTGTGGGGTGGATGGTGAGGGATAGGCGTAGGTGAAGATGAAGTGCGTTTGAGGTTGGTGGTTGGGTGGGGTAGGATTTGGTTGTGTAGTGGGTGGGGTGGTGGATCGTGGGTGCTTGGGGTGGTGTGGTTGGGTGGGAATGGTGGGGTGGGGTGGTGGGCTTGGGGTGGGAATGTTAGACTTGAGTGAGTATTTTTCAAAAAATATTTTCTTAGAGGTTGTGTCATTGAAAAGTTTCGAAGTTCTATTCTTCCTGCAACTACTGAGACGCAATTATGTACTAGGGATTGGATTTGTGGAAAAAAATATAAATTAATCTTCTCCATATTAGCTACCTGAAGCCAACATAAGTAATTTTTGATAATATGGATATCTATATTATCCGTCGGATAACCCATTTTTTATTCGGGTTAAATATGAGCGGGTCGAATAATTAATTCGTTTTTGTTTAACCTATTTAACCCGTCCATATCCGACTTGACATGACCCTTTGCCACCCCTAGATGGAAACATATTCTTCTAACTCCCAAGTAAAGCAAAATGGATGGTACTATGTGTGAGATTTTGAAAGTATTTTTCTCAATGTATTCATCTTTCAAGGGTACAATATATACACAATATACATTAATTAGGAAGAGTCAATCATGCCTAATCTTCCTAATCAATTCCTAATAATCTTCTACCTAATTAACATAATATTCCTAATTAACATTTTACTGCCTACCATATATAAAATGATACTACATTAATACATAATAATAATATGATTGCATAATATTCTAACACTCCCCCGCAGTCGAAGTTGGAGGGCAGTGAATGCTGAGACTGTCCCTAAAATCTTCAAATAATATCAGCGGAAGTCCTTTTGTAAAGATATCTGCGATTTGATGACGCATTGGGACATGTAGCACCCGAACTTGTCCGCGAGCCACCTTTTCGCGTACAAAATGAATATCTAACTCAATATGTTTAGTGCGTTGATGATGGATGGGATTCCCTGAGAGGTAGATTGCACTAATATTATCACATTATACTATTGTTGCAGTCGGAATAGGGCAATGAAGTTCAAGTAACATGTTTCGAATCCAACATGAGTCAGATACAACATTGGCCACAACACGATATTCTGATTCAGCACTTGAGCGTGATACCGTGGCCTGCCTTTTTGAGGACCATGAGATTAAATTATCACCAAGGAAAATGCAATACCCGGAGGTGGATCGTCTTGTATCCGAACATCCTATCCAATCTGCATCAGTGTAAGTAACAAGTTTGGAAATAGAGGACGGGTATAGATGTAATCCATACTCCAAAGTGCCCTGAATATATCGCACAATGTGTTTCAGAGCATGCATATGTTCCTTTATTGGATTATGCATGAATAGACACACTTGTTGCACTGCATAGGTAATATCTATCCTGGTAAATGTGAGATACTGTAAAGCTCCTGCTAGGATGCGTTATAACGTTGGATTAGCAAAAGGTTTGCTAGAGATGGCACTCAATTTTGACTTTGTGTCGACCGGAATTGTCGAAGGTTTGAAGAAAGACATCCCAGCTCGTTCCATGATTTCTGATGCATACTTTTTCTGGGAGAGAAATAATTCACCTGTATGTCGGGTCACATCAATCCCTAGAAAGTAGTGGAGTGGGCCAAGATCTTTCATAGCGAATTCAGAATTAAGTTATGACATGATATTCTTGCGAAGAGAGTCTGAAACTGCTGTTAGAATAATATCATCCACATATAGAAGAAGATAAGCAGTATGATTACCCCGACGATAGATAAACAGGAAATTATTTGAACGGTTGTGCGAAAAAACCCACGTGTGACACAAAATCTGCAAACCGCTTATACCAAGCCCTGGAGGCCTACTTGAGGCCATATAATGATTTGTTGAGCAAACACACATGGTTGGGATATTTAGGATCCATGTATCCCAACGGTTGGTGCATGTAAACAGTCTCATTAAGGTGTCCATGGAGGAAGACATTTTTGACATCCAACTGATGAAGTGACCATCCTTTTAAGAGAGATAGGCTGAGAACTGTTCTGATAGTTGTAGGTTTGACCACTGGACTGAATGTTTTCCCGCAATCTACACCAACCAGTTGTGTCTTCCCATCACATACACGAAGGTCTTTATGCCGCTCAAAAGTTCCATCATATTTTTCTTTATGGCTGAAAATTCACATAGATCGAATTATATTAGCATTAGATGGACGATGTACTAAATCCCATGTCCTATTTGTAATTAAAGCATGATATTCATCATCCATGGCCATTTTCCAATTCGGGTCTTTTAGAGCAGACACTGGATTACGAGGCAAAGGTGATTTCGAGACCTGGGTGTGAAGGCTATATTTGGCATTGGATTTGACAATTCCATGTTGCCTACGGGTGACCGGACGGTTTGTTGGGCCAGTGGATTGGACGCCACTGACCGAGGAGTGAGAAATCGAGGGTCCAGTGGGCTGCATTGCTGGAGCTGGAATTGGGCCCGTAGTGGTGGACTGGCCCAATGGGCCTGAATTACGGTGTTCAACACTAGTAATAGGTACCGAGCTGTGAAAACAATGTGTTAGATACGAAAGCTTATCATCATCCAAAAAATCATAATTATGAGTCTCGGTGGCATGTACCTTAGCAAATGGAAAAATTGTTTCATCAAAGATTACATGACGACTTATAAAGATTCTTTTGAAAGAAATGTCGTAACATTGGTAACCGCGATGATGAGTAGGATATCCCAAGAACACACATGGAGTAGACCGGGCTTGGAGTTTTATGATTGTGGTGGATGGAAAGAGAGGGTAGCAAAGACAACCAAACACTCTTAAGTGATGATATGTGGGCTCTCATAAGTAAAGCATTTTTAGGGGAGCTTGATATGATAGATTTTTATGAGGAAGGACATTCAACAGATAAGTGGCCATTTGGAGTGCATGATGCCAAAATACAGGGGAAAGTGAAGCATGAGAAAGAGATGTTCTAACAATATTGTTAATGGTTCTAATTTTGCGTTCCGCCTTCCCATTTTATGGTGAAGTATGAGGACAAGACAAACGAAACTGAAGACCATTTGTTTTGAAAAAATCCAAAATTGTTTATTGTCAAACTCCCCCCCATTGTGACATTGAATATTTTTGATATCATGTTCAAATTGAGTTCGGATGAATGCTCTAAAAGTGAGAAAATTAGATTTTTTCGATAAAGGGAATGTCCACAAATAATTAGAGTAGTCATCAAGTATAAGCAAATAATATCTATGACCAAAAGAACTCAAACCAGATGATGTCCAAATATCACAATGTAAAATATCAAATGGCAAAAAGAGTGCATGAAGTAGAGGAAATAAATGGAAACTTAACATGTTTACCAAGTGTGCAAGAATGACACTTATTTAGAGTCCGTGTTTGGGTACGAGAAATAAAATTATTTTGTTTAAGAGAAGCCAAAATAGCTTCTCCCGGATGTCCCAAACGTTGGTGCCATAAAGATGGTGCCAAGGCTGCAAAAACATAAGGAAACTTGGATTGTTGTGTTGACATATTTATTAGATAGAGCTCCCCCTTGCTATCACATCTCATGAGAAGCTTCCCCGTCTGAAAATCATGCACGGGAAAGCCAAATGGGTCAAACCGGACAGATACCCAATTATCAGTTGTAAACCTTCTAACATAAACCAAGTTTTTGATTAATTTGGGAGCATGAAAGACATTTTTTAAAAGTAGGGGTGAGTTTGGTGGTGACAATTTTCTAGAACCATAACCTTTTATTGGAATTGAATGGCCATTTCCGATAATTATTCCATTATCATTGTTCAAATTAAAATAGGATGAGAGATTACCTTGGGAGGACGTCATATGTGACGTCGCTCCGGAGTCCATATACCAATTTGAATCCGGTGGATTAAGTCCAAGAGTGTGCATGACGGACTCAATTTCTGTGGGATGGCCCCCTGTTGAATGGGCCTTATGCCACTGGGTCGGCTGAGGCCCACTGCTACTTCCTGTGTTAACAAACCCAGCGAAATGGGTCTGCTGGGCCTATTCCTGTTGCTGCCAACCCATTGGAAAATACCCACTATTTTGTTGAGGCTAGCTAGTGGGCCTTTAGGGCTGCCTGGCCCAATTTCTTGTTGGGGCTGGGCTGGGTGGTATAGCCCAAGGCCACTGCCCGCCGGTGGGTTGCTACCACTGTCCGTCGCCCCTGCCGCCGTGTTGCTGCCACTGTCCACCACAGGAGTTGGTGTTGCCGCCATTACTGTCGCCATCGGAATTTCGGTAGCCTCCACCTTTGTTATTTCCGCGATTTCCACCCTTATTTTTATTGTTATGACGTCCTTTTTGTCTCTTATTTTGTTGAGAAGGGTAAAAAAAATACCATCATGTGAAGGAGTGGCAAGCATGACGGAATTTGAAGTAGTTGAGGCCTTTTTCACCAAGTCTGACTCTTAAAGTACAAGCATGGACCTTGCTTGATAAATTTGTGGTAGAGGATTTCTTTGACGGATTAGAGTTCCCACACCGTTATACGCGTCGGTGAGACCGGAGACCAATTGTAAGACTAACTGGTTATTAGTAACCGGTGAACCAACATTTCTTAATTGATCGACCAGCACTTTGAGTCGTTGACAATATGTAGAAACATTTGAGAAGTCCGTCATGTCAATGGTTGAGAACTCCTGTTCCAATGTAACAACGCGAGAGTTTTGGTTATCTTGAAAAATATCTCGCAAGCGTTCCCACGCCGCCATGGCTGTGGAATCCGGTTCCATTATCGTATGCAACAAGTCCATGGAAATTGTTGCATAAATCCAACCAAGGACTGTGGCATCAAGTGTTTCCCACAATTCCTTGTCTGCATCGGTTGTTATGTCTTTTCCTTTACCATCTTTTGGAGGAATTATATGATGAAGAACTTTGTGAGCACGACAACATATTTTGAACAATTCCGCCCATGTTGCATAATGAACGGTTTCCATTTCTAGTTTGATGAAAACATGTGTTTTGATGTTTTAGACAGCAAGGGCAGGGTGAAAGGATGATTTGGTTTCAGACATAATTGGTAGTGATGAAGGATAATCAATAATGGAGTAAGCGAGAGAAAAAATTGAAGAAATTTCGGCCAACTAGGGTTCTAGGGAGGAAGATGACCGAAAATTTGGAAGAAAATAAACTAATTTTGGATCTTTCCTTAAGCTTTTGATACCATGTAAGATTTTGAAAATATTTTCCTCAATGTATTCATCCTTCAAGGGTACAATATATACACCATATACATTAATTAGGAAGAGTCAATCATGCCTAATCTTCTTAATCAATTCCTAATAATCTTCTACCTAATTAACATAATATTCCTTATTAACATTTTACTACCTACTATATATAAAATGATACTACATTAATACATAATAATAATATGATTGCATAATATTCTAACAGTATGTTGTGCATGGTTCGTTGCATTTTAGATCGAAAGAGATTACGAAATTTATAAGCTACTTTATATATCAAATTCATTTAACCTTTATAAAAACTTGCTTCGATAACATGTTAATCATATAATAGGTGACTTAAAGGTTTAACAACAAGAGTGAGGTGCATGATCAACAACTATCAATAATCGTTTTCCTACTTTTAAGATTTAAGTGAAGTAAAATTGAGAATGAGTGACATAAAAAGTTGTGGAGTTGATATACATATTTGTATGTGTACAAAAAATTTATCTTTTACATATCTCGATCAAAATTATTATAAAATCATATTTATAATTTAGTGTCTTATCGTATGACTGCGTGAAGCATGATGTAACATCCCGGAAATTTTAGACAATGATTTGAGCACCTAAACGTAATAAGGCCTCGGGGATTTTATGTGATATCACGAATGCTAATAAAGAGACTAGAATATAAAAGAATTAGACCCCGAAATAATTTTGGACACAACAAGTGTGACGATGGGGAGCGGAAATAAATTTGGTGTGTGCATAAAGAGATTATGTACTAGTGTCATATTATAAATTATGACATTGTGTATACGAAGGTCTTATGAGTTTTTAAGATTTAAATAAAGTGTGATCTAGAATTAATTATGGATAATAATTGATTAATTGTGAGATCAATTAATAATTATGGGGGACAAGACTAATGATTAATCACTACTTAAGGGGGGTATGTGGCGTGATCAAAGTGACTCCACCGCCAAAAAAAAATATGGCTGGCCAGAATGATTGGGGATCTGGAGGGTATCCTTTATCGAGATGGTACTTCTCGTGTAAGGGATTATTATTATATATCTAGATATCCTTTTGTTCAGTACAAAAAAAATGGGCTGGTGGAAGAACATTATTAGGATTTTTTTTAGAAGTCTTTTGCTTTGGGACGTTCACCAATTTTTTCTTAACATTCATTTAGGAGCTTTTCAATTTGTTGTGTAAGACCAAAAGAACTCCAGCAAACCCCCTTTTAAACATTTCATTTTTTAAGTATTGCATTGTGAATAAAACAAAGGCGTCCTACAATGTTATTTCGAGCAATAATTCAGCAAATTCAATACGGTATTAGGTGAAGTCGAGGTATGTTAAGGCAAATTATTTCTTTCTTTTGGCATGTCACAGGTAACAAAATAAAACCGTGATATTGTTCCATAATTTATTCTACTCCTAGTAATTAAGAATATTGCTGTTATTGATTCCTATGCTAAAAACATGTCTAAATATGTGTCTAAGTCCTTATTAAGGCATACAGAAAAGAGGTTAATATTTATGGCGTTAACCGAAGGTACAAGGATATTATGTCATCCGGTAAATTCAGGAAAATGTTTTATTGTTATTTATGCATTTTCACTTACATTATATTCATATATTATCCTGGACCACTTGTGCTATGCACACTACTATATGATAAATATTGTATATATATGTACGGGGAATGGGAAAAAGGAAAGGCGTTATATACACACACCGCCTGCAGCTGGTACAGACTATCACAAAAGAGTCCGAAGAGGTCAATATCATGTGATGATGTGATGCCCTTGTGTGGCGATATAACCTGATGCCCACAGAGGCGGTTATGAGAGGATTCCTGTGTGGATATTAGTATACCGCATTTTGCATTATGCATACATTCATTAATCATTACATGATACTATGCCCACAGAGGCCGACATAAAATGATGCCCACGGAGGCTGTTATAGTAAGGAAGATGCCCAATGGGGCCGATGTATATGTGTATCACATTGTGCATAACATTTAGGCATATGTGTTAAGGCCCTCAGAGACATTTACCGTTGGTCAGTTGTTTCGGTTTCAGTTATTGGTATATCCATGTTATACTATTGTTCATGCCTGACATACTCAGTACATCAGTCGTACTAACGTCCATTTTATCGAGGGACGCTGCGTTTCATGCCCGCAGGTGCAGTTGAAGAAGCTGACGATTCACGCTAGTAGGTTGCTGGTTCAGCTGATGTTGAAGCACTCTAATTGTTTCAGAGTTGCATTTGATCGTGGTACAGTATTTTTGCATCCGCGTATGAGTATGGCGGGGTCCCGTCCCGTCCTTGTGATGTCATGTATTCTTTAGAGGCTTGTAGACAGGTGTCCTATGGTTAGTGGTCTTGTATGGCCTTGTTGGCCTTAGTATGAGTATGTATATATGAAAATTGGATTTTTGATTAAAATTTTCTATAATATTTTTCGGCTTAGTCCGTATTTAATTACGATTAGGTGTTGGATGTACGATTGGCGGTACCCGGCGGGTGGGGTCCGGGTGCCCGTCGCGGCCCTATGGTTTGGGTCGTGACACATGAATTGGAGTGAACTTTGCTGGGTCATTTGTATAAATGTCCCTATTCAGGGTGGTCTTTAATTTTGTGGTTTTAATTATTTCTCTTTAACACTCTTCGCATGAAAAAAACACATCAAAGTCCACAAAAACATGCACGAAAAAGGATAAAGAACATATGCCCAATAAGCATAACTTTAGTTCTGAACATTACAACAGATTTTGAAAATACTACATTACTCATGCAACATAATTTAATTCTTATAGAACTTATGTCGAGTAAGATAAAAATTTAAATATCAAAGATAAACGTTATAAAACTTATACTCTCATTAAATAAGTAGCAAAGATAAACATTTATGACCATAAATATGAGGAGCAAAAATTAAAGATCACAAATTTAAAAGAGAATCCGTCTAAAAACTTCCAAGTTTGCTTGGGTTATTTGCACTTTTTTCCTAGTTTGTGGTGATCTTTAATTTTTAGCCATAAAATAGAACTTGTGTGATACATAAATTGTTTAAGAAAACTGATACAACTTATGCCAAAATCTTTCCCAATAGGCCTATGTTGGATTTGAAGGGCCAAAATTAAAGAGCAACCCACTTGAAGGGCAAACCATACGCAACTATTTGACTTTGGTTGCACCTTAGGCCAGTACCGCGCACGAATTGAATCCATCTAAAGGCCCATAAAATTAATGAAAGTATTCGAATCTCTCTCTCTCTCTCTCTCTCTCTCTCTCTCAGCAAGACCTAGGGTTTTGCTGCTCTTCCCTTTTTCAGCTCTGTTGAGATTGTAAAATTTAGTTCATTATAGGCATATAGTTGAATTCGTTGTTCCATTAATTCAGATTTGTTTTTATAGATTCTTCGTTTTCTTTTTGTGTTTTATTCCATTTTCGAATAAGGGCCAAAATGGAGTTTGGACGAAAGAGAATGGTAAATGGTGCCTTTGCTGGAGACGGAGGAATGAAGAAACCAAGAAATGGTTAGTTTTAGAAATCTGTGTGTGTAATGGCTTTCTTTTGTTTTCTTTTCGATACTTTGGAGCTAAAAATCTGTTTGAAGTGTACTTTGCAATGAAGTTAAGAAATATGGATTTTGTTCAATCTGTAAGTGTAAATTATGTGGTCTTTGAAATAATATTGAACTGAAGAAAGATAATCAATCTTTTGCAACAGAATCAGAATCGTTTACGACTGGTGTAGGAAGCAAATCAAAGCCATGCATCAAGTTTTACAGGTTTCATACTTAAAAATAACATTCTCAGTTCAATTGCTTTCCTGGTAATAATAATAATGCGAAAATGATTGTATGGTGAGCAAGTGGCTACACAAGATGTCGTATATATGCTGATTATTACTTTACATGGCTAATATTATCTGCTTAACTGCATATGATGTCATAAAAAAGAAATTGAAAGATCTGTCTTGCGTGATTGTCGTAAGTAGGTTTGTATCTTGATATGTTATGGTTCAACTGCAAGTCCATAATAAGGATGATTATTCTTGGCATTAGACACGAACATAACTTGCATAAATAATAGATTGAAGGGCAAAGGGTGGTGCTACAAACAGTGGCGGAGCCAAAAATTTCACTAGGGGATTCAAAATATAAAGAAGTAAACACACAAAGAAGCCAAGGGGATTTAACATACGGTATAAACACATATATTATTTTTGACCATTTAACATTTTAAACAACTTTTTCAAGTTTCTAGGAAATAAAAAATAATTAAGTCCAAGGTTCAAAGCTGCAATCTCTTTCTACTCTTGTTAGTTAGGACATAGCGTCCTATCTTGTTGATTCTCTTTCCCACTGACTTAAGGCTTTTAATTTAGATAAGCTCCTCCCAGATATATGGTTTATATTTCTAGCTTAACTTTCTCGTAGAACAGTCGAATCAAAGGTTCATAGGAGATTTGGCCATTAAATCTTGTGATGCCCAACTAAGACCTAGTACCAGACCAGGATAATTGGAAGAAGGGGAGCTATCTAATGTTACCTTCATCAAAAAAAGAAAAAAGAAAGAGGCGGGCTTATCTATGAATTTATTGCTTTCCTCGACCAGGATAATAGAAGAAGGGGAGCTATCTACGAATTTATTACTTTCCCCGACCAGCATAATAGGAAGAAGGGGAGCTATCGACGAATTTATTAATTTCCCAACCAGGATAATAGGAAGAGGGGAACTATCTATGAATTAATTACTTTCCGCGACCAGGATAATAGGAAGAAAGGGAGCTATCTACGAATTTATTTATTTCCCTGACCAGGATAATAGGAGGAAGGAAGCTATCTACGAATTTATTACTTTCCCCGACCAGGATAATAGGAAGAAGGGGAGCTATCTATGAATTTATTACTTTCCCCCACCAGGATAATAGGAAGAAGAGAGCTATGTACAAATTTAGTACTTTCCCCCACGGACTAAAATACAACAATTAAGACCTACTTGATTTGAAAGAGCATAACACATACATCCAAACACTTGCAAATGCCTATCAAAATACAGCCCCTGTAAGAAGTTCCTGAGGTGCCATTGCAGCTTGGATTATTTTAGGATAAGAGATCCGTTCTATGAAATTACTGATCTTAAAATACTGAAGCTGTTGCTACAAGGTGAAGAAAATAACAAGAGCATTGACCGAGGTAGTGAATTGGAAATAGCCATAGAGGAGTGAAAGAGCAGTTGATGAATTCTGTACAGAAAGGTTGGTATTGCTGTGAGTTTGAAGGTGTAGAATGTAGGGCAACATTAGATCATTCTGAATGATGTTCGTCAAGTAAATAAAATCAATGCAGTATGAATGGAAGGTTTGGTATATTTGATGATATGAGAGCTGTCACTTTGTTAAAGGCGGGTTAAAGAAGAGTTAAAAATTTAGGAGCTTAAACATTGAATGTCTGTTCCTCCAGCCTATGGGGATCATGATCTTCAGTTTTGTGGTAGAAGATTTCCTTGGTGATCTCGCTCTGGACTTAGTTGAAGGTAACGTAGGAGATTCTGTGAATCCAAACATGACTGTCTTCAGTCTCGTTAATAGTTAGTGCACTGGTGCTGTCAGCCACTTGACAGTATTTGCCGCTAAAAGACCGTCTTTTACTTATTAGACTAAATACTGCTGGCTATCAGCAAACAAAATATGCCAAGATAATATATATCACCAGCCATATGACATATTTGTTTGTGTAGACATTCCATAATAAAGATATGATTTGGACGTTGCATCCAATGATGCCAACCATCGTCAAGAGAGTCCGTTAGTGTTTGTACTTTGTCAGTGATAAGAGCTCATTAATGAGTTCATGCCGTTTGTCTCTTGTCCTTGTTTTAGACTGTTCTCCAGAATGCAACTAATAATTCCTTTGTGAGTTGTTTGTTCAACATATCGGATTAAATAAGATGAGCTTTGTCATTATTAAATATGGAAAAGGGCCAAAATTACCCCTGAAGTATTGAAATTGGTATAAAATTGCCCTCCATCCACCCGTCGGGCTAAAAATGCACCCCACATTAATTTTGTGGCTCTTTTCTACCCTTGAAACTAATAGCACACACCTTATTAAAATGATCTGTAATTATTTATTTGTTGGCGTCACCTGATTGGCCTACTTTTGGGTCCCACTATAATTTTTCTTAGAAAAGAAAAGCTCTCCCTTTCTCTCTATACTCACCTGCGCCACCCTACGCCCTTTGACCCTCTTCTCTCTCTTCCATTTTAGTCTTCTCTTCCGTCCGTTAACCTCCCCCCTTCCGCACCCCCTTCAAGAAACAGCCCCAAGTGAAATATTTGTTGCGTTCTTCATTGCTTCTAATTCAACAATCTTTCTGCAGATGCCTATATATATGGAAATACACATGCAGTAAATGCACCCACCCCCCTGTATCTCCTCTTTCACATGTGGAAATCTATAATGCAGGGGAAAAAACAATGATGTCTTCTAAGATTCCTATAATCTAACTAGAAAAAGAATAAGAATAAAAATATTCCTAATTTAAAAAATCAAAAATATAAATCCTATTCCAGATAGGATTGCTTCTGTCGTTTTTAAATTTAAATTTAATAGATAAACACATTTACGAGGGGAGATCTCCATGCATATTCCCACATTTACAAGTACCATTTTATCCACTTCCCTCGAATTTGCTTCTAAAA
Source organism: Anisodus tanguticus (assembly GCA_034509755.1). Classification (NCBI taxonomy): domain Eukaryota; kingdom Viridiplantae; phylum Streptophyta; class Magnoliopsida; order Solanales; family Solanaceae; genus Anisodus; species Anisodus tanguticus. The sequence continues at coordinate 22,968,406 of CM067557.1, forward strand.
AATGAAAAAGAAAATGAGAATCAATTGAAAAATTATTTTTTAAAGTACGGTGATGGAGGCTTCTGAAATACATTAAGGAATTGGGGGGGGGGGGGGGGGGATTGATGGGAGGAAGAAGACTAAAATGAAAGAGAGAGAAGTGGGTTGGGTGGGCTGGTGAGTGTAGAGAGGGAATTTTTTTCAAAATTATTGTGGGACCCAAAATGGCCAAGAAGGTGATGCTACGTGATAAATAATTACAGATTTTCTTAATAAGATGGGGCCATTAGTTTTGAGGGTAGAAAATAGCCACAAAATTAATGCTGGGTTCATTTTTAGCCCAATCAGTGGACGGAGGGCAATTTTGTACCAATTCCAATATTTCAAGGGTAGTTTTGGTCCTTTCCCGTATGAAATAACATAATCTATTATACTTGTATGCTTGATTAACAGTGCTTTCCATGTGCATTCTTCGCTAATTTTTTTCCCAAAGCATTCTTCTTTGTTTTCAATGAACTGAAACTAGCATCTTTCAAGTGTTTGCCTTGTATCCAATTGCATGATCCTATATTAGGATATTCTCTTTGTCTCTCATGTAGTGACGAAGTTTATTTGAGCTGCATTAGTGGTGAAATTTGTTTGAGCAGCAGTAGTCATCAATATTGTCAGCCAAATGTCTCTTCTGATATCTTGCTTTCAATCATCTCTTTTTTTCTCTGTAAGTTGAAACTACTTAATAAGAAATAAAAAAGTTGAACTAGTAAATACTTAATTTGTTTTGTGAAATGATGTTCTGAACCTGCTAATCACTCACTTGTTTCCACCCATGCGGAGACGATGCTTGCAGTATTAGCTTAGTTTGCATCTGTGTTCTTGACTGCTCAATGTTATGTGTCCCTTGGGTTGTGATTTATTGTTCCATCAAATTGCCTCTAACCCCATCTTCCAATGTGATGCAGCACTTCGGGATGCTCATATGGGGAGGCATGTCACTTTCTTCACCATGTTCCTGGTTATAGTGCTTGGAGTCAAATATCGAATATGGGATTGAACCCAGCAGTTCCCACGGGAAGGAATACAGCCCCTTTTAGTGATGGTCCTGCTTCAACTATGAAGTCCAAGTTATGCAACAAGTATAACACTGCCCAAGGATGCAGGTTTGGTGATAAATGCCATTTTGCCCATAGTGAGATGGAGATTGGGAAGCCAGTGGTACCAGCTTATGATGATTTCCAAGCGGCGGGACCTCAGAGTAGGGTTTCTGGGTATCATAGACCATCCCAATTCAGCCCAGCTGCAACAAACTTTGGTGCATCTGCAACTACAATTAGCATAGATGCTGCTCTTGCTGGAACCATCATTGGGAAGAATGGCGTGAACTCGAAACAGATATGTGGGGTTACTGGTGTCAAGCTCTTCATAAAGGAGCATGAAATGGATTCCAATAGAAGGAATATTGAGCTCCAGGGAACCTTTGATCAGATTAATCAGGCCAGCGCCATGGTACGGGAGATCATATCAAATATTGGCACCTCTACGGGTGGTCCAAGAAATACTGGCCCATTTACTCGCGGGCCTGCTGGCCCGTTTAAGATGAACATGTGTGCGAACTTTTCCAAAGGTTCATGCGCTTTTGGAGAAAAATGCCATTTTGCTCATGGTGCTAGTGAGCTGCAGAAGCCATTGTCTTGATTTTCACAGCCTTAGGTATTAGTGAAGATTGTTTAGCCACAGGAACCGTGGAAATGTCAGAATTGTTTATTTGCTTGCACTGTATTAGCTTTTCATGGTCAGAGTTTCGCCCAGTTGTATTACTTTCTCGCAGCTGGATTTGGTACAGATAGAATAGTCCATAATTTTTTCTGGAAGTCTCTTGTGGAGCTGTCAGGGACTTGAGTTTTAGCCTGATGTTCAATGAGTGGTGCTGCATTCGAACGTTGAACGGGCTCGTAAAGCTCATAGGGGTCATTTGGTAGGGTGTATTAAGTAGAATAATGCTGGTATAAAATTTGAGTACAATATTTGGTTGCAAATTTAAGTCTAACAACCAATGTTTTAAAAGGCGGGGGTGTAAGACGTTGCGTTTTACATATGCCTCGGCGAGGCGTAAGCCCTATGGGTAATTTAACTTTTAGCATTTCATAAAATAATATAATTACAATAAATATTTTTAAATGGGTAAAATTACATAAAAAATAAAAGAAAATTATAAATAAATGAAACAAACACATATATATATATAATCAAAGCAATTCATTATACATTGCTTTCAACTTGTAATTATATATAGCTTAATTTTATAAGTATAAACAATATAATAAAATAAAAGCTATTATGAAATGCAAATCTAACTCTTTTTTTTTTTTGCACAGATTTCCTTCAAAGGCAGTGGTCTTTAATTTTTTCCCCTTGAATTTGAAATCTTTAATTTTTTCCCTTCGCTAAAAAATATCCCGAAGTTTCGGATTTGAACCCTTGCTCAGTCAAAAATCAAAAAAAAAATCGCAACGTTGAGTTTGAATTCGCAATGAAGAGTTTGTCCTATGCCTAAAGGCAAACTCTGTTTGCCTTAAGGTAGAGTTTACTATCTTAAGGCAAGCTCTGCCGGAAAGACGTAGTTTACAGGCAAACTCTGCCGTGCGAACTCCAAACTATGCCTTGTGACTTTTTTTTTAGTTTTTGCCTGAGCGGGGGTTCGAACCCGGAACCCAGGGATTTTAGGCTAAGGGAAAGAAATAAATATTTTCAATTTGAGGGACAAAAATTAAATACCACCTCAAAATAAGGGCATTCCTGCGAATTGCCCGAGTACATATTAACTTTCAAACAATAAAAAAATTACAATTTCTTAAAATAATATTACTATTACACTATTCATTTTACCTCCCTATAAGCAAACAATCAATAAACTTTATCATTATTATAATTAAAACATAACTCCTTCATAAATAAAAATAAAATTACTTTCAAATAGTGAAATAATAAAATTTGATACATAGGACAAAAGACCAATGAAAAGTAAAATTGTACAATTCGCCTATGTATGTTTAAAAGAAATATTAAGCGATATTTACTCTCATGATCTCAAATAGTAAACATGCAATACTACGATTTGTTATTTGAGTTACACTCAATCTTCTTATTTCTATAGATAAAAACTATTAAGTATCATTCATTTGTTAAAGAATTATGAAGGTCAATAATTTTAATTAAGGAATTTAACATATAATTTGTGTAAGAACTGTTAGGCGAGCCTCGAGCGTTGGACATTAAGCGTGTTTAGGGCGTACAGTTGGGCTCTTAGGGTGTAAGCCTCACGAGAACTAAGCCCCACATGTGAGTCCCGGGGCGTTTTGCCAGCGCCCAACCTTGAGGCGAGTCCTGAAACTGCCTTTTAAAACACTGCTAACAACTAATACTGGTATTACTTATACACCATATTCAATACTCCCTTTGTTCCAATTTATGTAGCACAGTTGGAATTTTGAGATTCAAATTTCTAAACTTTGAATGTGAATTCGGACATAGAAGCTTTTCTCTAGTGCTATAAAATAAAATTTATAAATTTGGAAACTACATAAAAAGTGCTATAAACTATAATAATTAACAACTTAAAAAATTTAAAACATATAAAGAAATTTCGATCAAAGAAAAAATTGGTTGACTCTTGAAATTTCAACTGTGCCACATAAGTGAGACGGTGAGAGTATTATTCTTATACATAGTAAATCATGACATTAACAATACCAATACAATTCTTATACTTATACATCCTATTCTGTAATATTTAAAATTTTGCAATGAATGTTATTTTTAAAATAACAAATAAAATAATTAATAAGAAATAATTTCGGTATAACTAATCCTAGTATTATTAATCCCAATACTATTTGACTTCGATCCAGATGACCCCATAGGCCCATAATATGTTCTCTTATTCCAGGGACAAGTGAACCCGTGAAATGACTTTTGGTTATCATTAGGGGCGGCAAAATGGGTAAAAAATATGGATGTCCGTCCATCCCAATCCATTTAAAATGGTTTGAATATCCAATCCATTTAAAATGGGTCTAATATGGGTCAACCCATATTATCCACTTAAAATATAAGGTAACTTAATGGGTAAATGGATAAAACCCACAACTTTTGTAAAACAAGTTCCTTAAAAATAAGTAAATATGACTTTTTTAATAATATTAGGGAAAACAAGTCACACAAGTGACTTTTCACCAACCAACCCTCCACAACCAAACTCATCCCTCAACCACACCACCCCACCGCCACCCAACTCGCCCCCCTTCCCCTCTATATTTTTTTATTTTTTTTGGTTTTCTACACCATTCACCCCCACCCCACCCCCACTCCACCACCCTCCAAAAAAGGATAATGTTTCTTTAAAAAAAGTTTAAAAAATTTTTCATTTGATTTTTACACCTCCTTCTCCCCACCCCACCACCCCTCCAAAAAAAATATTTTTTCTTCAAAATATTTATTTTGATTTACTACACCATCCACCCCCCGCATCCCTACCCTAAAAGTAAAATGAAATATTTGAAGTAGAAAATTTGAGAGGGGGGAGGGTTGAGTGGGGCGTGATGTGGGGTGGGGTGAGTGGTGGTGTGAGAGAGGGATAAGTGAAGATGAAGTGCATTCAAGGATAGGGGTGAGATTTGGTTGGAGAGTGGGTGGGTGGGTGGGTGGTGGAGGGTGGGTGCAATGGGGTGGGAATGGTGGGGCTTGAGTAGGAATTTTTCGAAAAATATTTTCTTTGGAAAACTTTGAAATTCTATTTTTCTCGCAAATTTTGAGGTGCAACTATGCATTAGGGGTTGAATTTGTGGACAAGAAGGTATAATTTTTTCTCCATACTAGCTACATGAAGCCATCTTTATAGTAACTTTAGATAATATGGATATTCATATTATCCGTCGGGTTAACCCAATTTTTATCCGTGTTAAATATGAACGGGTTGGGTAATTAATCCATTTTTGTTTAACCCATTTCTGACCCGTCCATATCCGACCCGACTTGCCCGTTTGTCACCCTATACTAATGCTGATTGGGGTGACTGTCCGGACACCAGACGGTCTACATCTGGCTATTGTATGTTTCTTGATAACAACTTGGTCTCATGGTCTGCGAAACGTCAGTCGACTTTATCCCGCTCCAGTGTAGAGCCCGAATATCGAGGGGTAGCCAATGTGGTCTCTGAATCATGTAGCCAATTGTGGTAATCCGGTTCAGCACCAGCGCACTAAACATATCGAGATGTACATTCACTTTATTCGTTAAAAGGTCTCTCGTGGACAAGTACGCGTCTACCATGTCCCTTTCAGGTATCAAATTGAAGACATCTTTACAAAGGGTCTTCCCTCGGTCCTTTTTGACGATTTTGGGGACAGTCTTAGCGTACGAAGACCGCCCGCTATGACTGCGGGGGTGTGATAAATATACACGGTATATGCCCACGGTTTGGGTTACTAATTTGGTATTGTTTGTTGTAATATTTTAGTGTAGAATTGTACACTTACCATAATTGTATAGTTAGTGTCCAATTAGAATAAGGTTTTAGGAGTAGAATAAGAATAAGATTTTCCTATTATGGAAATTTTAAATTGTATATATACTCTTTCATTAATGAGAATAATCAAGGGGATTATTTCTTTCAGTTATCACGTTGACAAGCCTTCGTAAGGACTAAACACAATCGCAAAAGATGACTGGTATAAGTAGCGTATACAACAACTTCAATAATATTAAGGGCATGTCTAGTATTAAGGAAAATGTTTTCCTTGAGAATTATTTCTTGAAAAATAAATAGGTTACTTGCTTATTTTTGGTGTTTGATAAATAAATAAATAATATTATTTTAAAATATTTATATATAATCTAGGCAAATACTATTGGAGTGCAACATAAGAGGCTAGGAGTGTGAGGGTGAGGATGGGGAAGATGTAGGATTTTGTTGGGTTCAAAACACATAAGTAAGGCACAACGGAAGTTTAAAGGTTTTGTTTATTACTTACCACAACAATAATTTCTGGTATGGTTATACAACAATGAATTTTGTAACATAAAATATATACTTACAAGTTATAATTATCTGGAATATTTATCAACTGTGAGGTGCACACGCGATTGCCCTTCCAATTGCAAGCTCCAAGCTTCAATATATTTCTCCTTCGGAAAGCTAGGAAATTCGGCAGAGGTTCGAGAGAGTATTTGATTCTAAGTCTCTAAGGTCTAGAATGATTTTCAGAATTGGTGTGTAGACTAATGAAGTGAATGCCTCTATTTATAGTTGAAAAATAGGTCAAAACAGGATTAGGGTTTGACCTTGGGCCTGACCAAAAAATTCAGGCAGAGGCGCCGCGGCGCTCGACATGTGTCTGCACTGCGCCGCGGCCCTAGGGTATGGGCGTCGCGGGACTCGATGTGCTCCTGCACTGTCTCGATATATTTTTCGGTGCATTCTTAATTAAATCCAAAATCCAATTTTGACTTAATTAAAATAATCATTATTCATTTAAATATCTCGATTCCAAATCGAACATTTAATTATTCTCTCAATATATCCTTAGATCGAAATGGACAATCGACATAGTGTGACCATACATGCCTTCTCATATTGACATTAATCAAATTAAGGTCTACACGGAACTCCTAGATGGCACCGGAAGACGAACTCAATATGTGAAGTATGTTTACGCGAATTCAGTAAACTTAACCTTTATGTGGTAAGATAAAATCCTTTCATTCACGACACACCCGATCAATATAAGGATTTGTCAAGTGTCTATCCAAAGGGCTTAATCATTGTATCTCATCTTTATTAGTTGACAACTAGACCATATTCTAAATACGTCTATTGCGTTGGCCAACGACTTAGTCAACCTAATATCACTGAGAATCCGAGTGTTCTCTCGAATATACATTCGAGAAATGAATCCTAATCTTGGCTCAACTACCACCTTCAACCCACATCGTAATGTACCCGATACAAGCCGTATCACAACCTATAAGGTATTTAAGCTTAAGACGGGATCAAAGTACATTACTTTGTAGACAAAGCGCGTATTGACCTCAAGTCTAAGGACTTCTATCTCTCACATGTTGATCATACTTTAGACAAGTATAACAAACAATATATCAGCAGGGTATACCAATACTTCCAAAGTATCCATGTGTCCATCATGAGTAGCCATTACTCGTAGCAGATGAGACATACTACATCCTCTAAGGATGTGATGCCGACCACATATCGACTTATCACATATCATCGATATTCCATTCTCGATGATCATTAGTCGAGGCTATTTTAAGAGTTACGCTCTATCATGAATATCTCACTCTATTAATGACAACGTAAGCTCAAAGGATGCACATTAATGAATAATTACAAACAATCAAATAATAATTCAATAATTGCAAATGCCATAATATTAATCTCCATTAATAATAATATGAATGTGTATAAAGTACATTTGTCCTAATACAGATTGTCTCTAGGACATAAATATACTTTCAATCTCCCACTTGTCCTAGAGACAATCTCCAACATATCTAATGCCCATATTTTCAAAATTACCATTATGCTTGACTAAGCTTAATGGTTTAGTGAATGAGTTAGCTAGATTATTTCCTGTGGCAACATAGTCTAATCTAATCTCTTCAGTCTACACCATCTCCCTGAGTATGTGGTACTTCCTTGGTACATGTTTATTTCTGTTGGTTGATCTTGGTTCCTTAGCTTGCGCAATTGCACCAGTGTTGTCACAATAAACCATTATTGGACAAGTGGCACTTGGAACAACCCCTAGTTCCTTTAGGAACTCAGATATCGTGACAACTTCTTTACCAGCTTCCAATCCAACAATGTACTCAACTTCTGTTGTCGAATCAACATTTGTAGCTTGTTTGGAACTTTTCCAGCTTACTGCTCCACCATTAAAAATGAATGTGTAACCTGATTGAGATTTGTAGTCATCAACATCTGTCTGGAAGCTAGCATCAGTGTACCCAGTACATACCAGCTTCTCTTGTCCACCATAGACTAAGAAATATTCTTTAGTTCGTCTAAGATACTTAAGAATATTCTTGACTATTTTCCAATGTTCTTCCCCAGGATTCTGCTGGAACTTGCAAGTCATACTAAATGCAAAGGACACATTTGGCCTAGTACAGGTCATGGCATACATGATCGATCCTATAGCCGAAACATATGGGATCATTTTCATGCGTTCAAGTTCCATAGTATTAGAAGGACTATCCTTCTTAGATAACTTGATGTCTTGTCCTATAGGTAGACCACATTTCTTGGAATTTTCCATAGAAAAATGTCTAAGCACTTTGTCTATGTAGACCGACTGTGACAGCCCCAACAATATGTTAGGTCTATCTCTATAGATCCTAATCCACAGAATGTAACAGGCTTCACCTAAATCCTTCATCATGAAGGACTGGACAACCACTCTTTGACTAACTGTGGGAGAGTCTTATTGTCTCCCATTATTAATATGTCATCTACATATATTATAATGAAGGCAATACTCTCATCATTGCGTTTACAATAAACACATGGATCCTCTTTACTTCTGACGAAATCAAATGACTTGATAGCCTTGTCAAAGCAAATGTTCCAACTCCTTAAGGCTTGCTTAAGTCCATAATGGACTTATGTAGCTTGCATACATCATTTGGTTTGGACTCGATTGAAAAACCCTCAGGTTGTTTCATATACACCTCCTTAACTAGATTACCATTGAGGAAAGTAGTCTTGACGTGCATCTGCCAAATGTCATAGTCATAATATGCAGCTACTACAATCAAAATCCGAATGGACTTAATCTTAGCAACAGGTGAAAAGGTTTCCTCATAATAGACCCCAGACCGTTGATTATAACCTTTAGCCACTAGTCTTGCTTTATAAGTCTGTACTTTGCCATATGCATCAATCTTCTTCTTGAAGACCCATTTGCACCCTATGTGTCTAACCCTTGTTGGCAAATCAACCAAGTTCCAAACTTGATTGATGTACATCGAGTCCATCTCAGATTTCATGGCTTCTTGCCATTTATGCGAATCAATGTCTAACATAGCTTCACTGTAGGTTATAGGTTCATCGTCATCAGGAATATCTATCTCCTTGTTATGGAATGAGGTACAACCATTGTATCATCTTCCATTGGTTGTGTATGAGAGCCTTGCATTTCTGCATTATCTCTCACGGCACTCCCATTGGCTGAATGGCGTACTCTAAGTACCCAATCTTCACCAGATACTTCCACTGAATCCTTGTTTAGGTCATTCGACAATGGTTCATTTTCTGTGTTATCTTGTGATTCTTGAAGTTTTTCAAGTTCTATCTCTGTGCAGCTATGTTCCTTGTAGACATATTTTTCTTCAAGAAAAGTTGTGTTCCTGGAAACAATGACCTTATGTTCTCCAGGAAGATAGAAGTAGTATCCCTTAGTTTCCTTTGGATACCCCACGAAGTAGCATTTCTCACATTTAGATTCCAACTTGTCAGTGAGCATCTTCTTAACAAATGTAGGGCACCCCAAGGGTCTCATATGTTTAAGAGCTGGCTTCTTGCCACACCATATCTGATAGTGTCTTTTCTATTGACTTGGAGGGAACCCTGTTCAGAATGTATATAGAGGTTTGTATAGCATGTCCCCAAGGTATGTCGGTAGAGCTGAGGAGCTCATCATGGATCGAACCATATCCAATAAGGTTCAGTTTCTCCTTTCGGCAACACCATTCATCTGTGGCATTCCTGGAGATGTCCATTCAGATTGGACTCCATGCAGCTTTAAGTAATCTAGAAAATCCTTGCTCAAGTACTCATCTCATCGATCCGATCGAAGGGTCTTGATACTTGTTGCAAGTTGCTTCTCTACTTCCGACTTGTACTCTTTGAACTTCTCAAAAGCCTCGGATTTGTGTCTCATAAGATACACATACCCATACCTTATGAAGTCGTCCGTAAAAGTGATGAAGTATGGGAAGCCTCATTTAGCTTGAGTCGAGACTGACCCACATACATCAGTATGGACCAACTCAAGCACCTCATTGGATCGCACACCTTTCCCAGAAAGTGGTTTATTGGTCATCTTTCCTCTCAAGCAAGATTCGCAGTTACCATAAGACTCCAAGTCAAATGGTTCGAGGTAGTCTAACTTCCTCAATCTTGCTATCCTTGATTCGTTGATATGACCAAGTCTGCAGTGCCATAGGTAGGTAGAGTTTCTATTACTTGTCTTGGCTCATTTATTTTGTACATTGAATATCTCTCGACTACAATTTAGTGTATATAATCCATCCACAAGAGGAGCAGTTCCATATATAACATTATTAAAAGACAGTACGTGACTGCCATTATAAATATACGAGGAAAAACCCTACATGTCCAACACTGGGATAGAAATAATATTCCTCGTTAACGAGGGAACATAAAAATAATCATTCAACACTAAACAATAGCCGGAAGGTAAATTTAATCTATAAGTCCCTATGCGCTCAACATCCACTCGTGCTCCATTTCCAACGCGTAGGTCTACCTCTCTCGGTCCAACTTTCCTGCTATCAGTTAGCCCCTGCACATTTGTACAAATGTGTGAGCCATAAGCGGTATCCAATACCCAGGAATGAGAGTTATTTATAGACATATTTATTTCAATGACGTACATACCTTGTCCACCAAAGGCAGGAGCATTTGGTGCTTTTTCTCCTCCTGGTGTCGTGTAGTCCTTTTTTCAGTGCCCCTTCCTATGGCAGTTGAGGCATTCATCCTTAGTCGCGTTCACCTTCTTCTTCACACCTCCCTTGGGCTTCATAGCTGAGGGCGCATCGATTGCTTTGCCCTTCTTCTTCTGCCATTCCTTGCCTTTCGGCTTGGGTCGGCTAGAAGAGCTCACCATGAGCACAACTTTTCCTTTGGAAGTGGAGGAATCAAAGGTCTTAAGCATGTTGTGCAACTCCGGCAAAGTCGCCTTCATTCCATTCATGTTGAAATTCACTATGAAGTTTTCAAAGAAATGAGGGAGAGAGTTCAGGATGAGGGTGGTAGGGACATTCTTTTCAAGCTTCGTTCCAATCAAAGCAAGCCCTATCTTCAACACGTGTTGTGAGACCGGGCCCCCTTCATTGAGCTTACACTTGAAGAGTTCTATTAGCAACTCATATTCCATTGTCTGGGATTGAGAGTCATAGAGACTCTTCAAATGTTAAAGCATCTCATTGGGCCCCATGTTCTCATGTTGTCTCTGAAGTTCTATAGACATGGAAGACAACATTACGCATTGCGCCGAAGTGGCATCATCTAGATATTTCTGGTAAACATCTTTATCAAAAGAGGCATATTCTTCAGAATCTGTCGCAGAGACTGTTGGGAACACCGTGTCCAACATGTATTCTATTTTCTCTTATCTCAATACTATTCGTAAATTCCTCAGCCAGTCAATGTAGTTCGGTATAGTAAGTTTATTCATCTCAATCAACATTTTGAATGACAAGCTCGACATCTTTTATAATCTGAAGAATTAGATAGACCGGAAATCAAACTCAAAATCTGTTTCCTATTATACACATTCATTAAGGCTAATCAACAAGGCCTTTTGTTTAATTAGCTCCCACTATTTTAACATACTTCTACAACCCCATTGTAGAATACAAACCTATATTAATAGAGGTCATAATGGGCCAAGATCCAAGCCTATGCTATCTCCGTATTTTCTTTGGCTGATAGCTTTAACAACATATCTTGGTAGGTTCTAAACCAATTGCAAAACTTATTCGCAACTCTTGGTTGATCAAATTATTACATTTAATCTTGCGTCTTTAGATTAGTCCGACACTTTGGCGAGATTTGTCTAAGCAAGTCAACCCCATTACACGACTGCATTTATGTATCTAAGCAAATTTGGCCTTTGTGAGCAAACACTTTGGTGTAAATACTCACAAAAGTTTATCATTTACCTTTATATTAAAACACATCTATGAAAGAGTCCGGGTCCTCATAGACTTAGAGCAAATGCTTTGGCATAAATACTCGTATCGCAGAAAAGGATTTTGCACTCTAACAATTATAATGGACGACGCATTTTAATATAGACTTGTATTTAAAGTTTTGAGGAACATTTTAATTCGGGGTTTTAACGAAGATCAACTCTTTTATGCCATATACAATATGATATCTTAACATCATGCAAAATTAATAACACATATAGTTTGGGAACCATCAACCCAATATGCATGATAGAAGATGGTTTAATCAAACACTGGGCGCCGCCTGCCCAGACAGTTATAGCGGACACTATTCTAGAAATGTAAATGACAAACATTTTGACATTTAGCACATAAACAATATACTTATCAAATAATATACTGTACAACAATCTTGGGTTAAACATTCTGAACTCTGATTTTTTTTTTCTGGACAGGTGGGGCCGCGACGCTAATCATTAGCGTCGCGACGCCATTATGGCAGTAGCCTTCCGGCTTATGAAAAATGCATTAGTGCCGCGGTGCTGCACCATGGAACCGAGGCACTGCAGAGGCAGAAACATTTCCGCTTCTACAAATGCATTAGCGTCGCGGTGCTCTACCATGGAGCCGCGACGCCAGTTGTCTAGTGAGTTCATGTTTTGAAATGAAGCATTAGCGTCGCGACGCTCCACTATGGAGCCGCGATGCCACTTTGAAACCCTAGCAAGCGCCGCGGCACCCTACCATAGGGTCGCAATGCTCATGTCCTGACAAACGTTTCTGTGTTGATTCTCAGAATCGTTCGACCCCTAAATCCAATTTAGGGATCAAATCACAGGTATTTTATCATCACCCACCATTATAAATAACGCCCATATCAACCATCATCCGTTCTTACTCGTTCTTAGCCGTGCACCGTGCAACGAGCCGGACAACACACTTGGGCTTAGTTTGAGTTAGAGAGGAATGACTTCCTTGAGTTAGCGTAGGAGATAATTTAGGGTGAAATCAAAAGGTCAACCTTCGTTCAAGACATTTAGAATTTCAAGAAACCTCATTTTAATCCAATTTTATGTTTAATCCATATTATTATTCTATTCAATTGTTATATAACTATTTAACCAGCCTGAGCTCTTGATACCACTGTAGGATTTTGTTGGGTTCAAAACACATAAGGCACAACAGAAGTTTAAAGGTTTTGTTTCTTACTTACCCCAACAATAATTTCTGGTATGATTATACAATAATGAAACTTGTAACATAAAACATATACTTACAAGTTATAATTATCTAGAATCTTTATCAACTGTGAGGTGCACACGCGATTGCCCTTCCAATTGCAAGCTCCAAGCTTCAATGTATTTCTCATTCGGAAAGCTAGGAAATCCGGCAGAGGTTCGAGAGAGTATTTGATTCTAAGTCTCTAAGGCTTAGAATGATTTTCAGAATTGGTGTGTAGACTAATGAGGTGAGTGCCTCTACTTATAGTTGAAAAATAGGTCAAAATCGGATTAGGGTTTGACCTTGGGCTTGGCCCAAAAATTGAGGCAGAGGCGTCGCGGCCCTAGGGTATGGGCGCCGCGGTGCTCGACCTGCGTCTCCACTGCGCCGCGGCGCTCGACGTGCTCCTGCACTGTCTCGATTTATTTTTTGATGCATTCTTAATTAAATCATAAATCCAATTTGACTTAATTAAAATAATCATTATTCATTTAAATATCTCGATTCCAAATTGAACATTTAATTACTCTCTCAATACATCCTTAGATCGAAACGGACAATCGACATAGTGTGACCCTACATGCCTTCTCATATCGACATTAATCAAATTAAGGTCTACACGGAACTCCTAGATGGCGCCGGAAGACGAACTCAATATGTGAATTACGTTTACGCGAATCCAGTAAACTTAACCTTCATGTGGTAAGATAAAATCCTTTCATTCACGACACACCCGATCAAGCTTAGGATTTGTCAAGTGTCTATCCAAATGACTCAATCATTGTATCTCATCTATATTAGTTGACAACTAGACCATATTCTAAAGACGTCTATTGCGTTGGCCAATGACTTAGTCAACCTAATATCACTGAGAATCCGAGTGTTCTATCGAATATACATTCGAGGAATGAATCCTAATCTTGGCTCAACTATCACCTTCAATCCACATCGTAATGTACCCAATACAAGCTGTATCTCAACCTATAAGGAATTTAAGCTTAGGACGGGATCAAAGTACATTACTTTGTAGACAATGCGTGTATTGACCTCAAGTCTAAGGACTTCTATCTCCCACACACTAAGCATACTTTAGACAAGTATAACAAACAATATATCAGCAGGGTATACCAATACTTCCAAAGTATCCATGTGTCCATCACGAGTAGCCATTACTCGTAGCAGGTGAGACATACTACGTCCTCTAAGGATGTGATGCAGACCACATGTCGACTTATCACATATCATCGATATCCCATTCTCGATGATCATTAGTCAAGGCTATTTTAAGAGTTACGCTCTATCATGAATATCTCACTCTATTAATGACAACGTAAGTTCAAGGGATGCACATTAATGAATAATTACAAACAATCAAATAATAATTCAATAATTGCAAATGTCATAATATTAATCTCCATTAATAATAATATGAATGTGTATAAAGTACATTTGTTCTAATACAAATTGTCTCTAGGACATAAATATACTTTCAGAAGAGTGAAGGGTAGGTATTAGACAATTACCCGTGGAATACCACTTATAAACTTAATTTTTTCTTACAAGGTAGTGATTTTCTTCATTTTTAAGGATTTTTTTCCTAAAGAAAATAATATTCGCATTTTTTTTATCAACCAAAATGAGAAAATTGAAAAACATTTCTGAAAAATGTTCTCCTCCCTACCAAGCACATCTTAAGTGGTGAAATGAGTCCTGTGTGCAGGTTCTTTGTATTTTTCTGAATAAGGAGAAAAAGAAACAGGAAAATTTCCAAACACTGGATGTGTTTACTCGATAGCCTGGTAAGGAAACATAAGCTATCAATCCAAACATTAGCTATTCAAATTGAAAAATCTTTTATTTTCGTCCTGTTGTGTCCAACATGCATTAGCCAGAAAGAGCCTGTCGGATTGACTGGATTGCGCTGCTGTTCGATTTAGTATAATACTTAGAAAGATAATTTAAGCAATAGAAAGAAAAGGAAATGATTCGAGTTGAACTAAATGGACCATCTTATATAACTATTGTGCTACTCCATGGCGGTGTGTAACTTGTAAAGTAGTACTAAATGTAGGGGTGAAGGCTCATACTAGTGACCCCATTTGAATGTCTCCCCAATTGATGGAGAGCCTTCCCTTTTCATATTTATGTTAAAACTGTGTGCAGCATTTGGCTGTGAAAGCTCCACAAGATACGTAGAACTAGGGCTGTCCAAGGGGCCGGGTTCGGGGCGGGGCGGGTCCCGGCGGGATTGGGGAAAGGGTCGGGACTGGCCCTTCGGCGGGACCGGCGGGCCGGGACTAGCGGGACAGGCCGATGACCCGTCCCGTCCCTCATCCCGCCAGAAAAGGGACCGGTGTTGGCGGGGCGGGTTGGGTCGGGTCTGGGATTCCATTTTTTTTGCACTTAATTTTAGAAAAATTGTGAATATAAACACTTAAATAATTGAACAAGATAGTGTAATAAAAATATCCAAAGCCGTTTTTGTGTCTTATTTTATTTAATAGAAATATGAGTTTTTTTATAGTATAATTTCAAAATTGCAACTTTGTGGTGTTGTTCAAAAGTTACAAATCACATAGTAAAATTGCAATTAAAATTACATAGTTATAAACACCTTTTCTAATTTCTTCACAATGTCTTGTGGTTCTTCGATTGGAATTGGAATTTGTTGGTTAAATTGATAGACGTCGCTTCCAGTTCCATTGGACAAGATTTCGTTATAGTTTAAATCGTGTTCTTCGTTCATCACTGATTGATCGCACCTTCTATGCTCCGCTCGTATCAAATCTCTAAATAGAACTGCAATCTCCAAGTTGTCTCCCGCTAATGAGTGTCTGTGTTCTCCTATTTAAAATCTTCTGACAGAAAAAACGCTTTCAGACGTTGTTGATGACGCTTGAATGTTCAACACATCTCAGGCCATCTTTACTAGTATCGAAAATGTCTTGTTATTTTTCCTCCAGTATTTAAGCAAGTCTTCACGTCCTTCTTCATTCAGATCCGCTTGGTACGGTATAACACCCTGCGAAACAAAAACATCAAACTCGCTAACTTGATTAGTAGTGGAACCACCAAACATTTTATTTCTAAGGTTTTCAATACTAGCCACAGAAAAAAACATGTCTTTTATAAGGTTGTATTGAAAAAGAAGAAAATGGTATAGAAGTCGGTTGGATGCTAGCACTTTCTTGTTGGTAATGCATATATTTTTTTTTGCATTCATCGTGTATGCTAGACAAAACTTCTTCTTTAGCTGGTTCCTTAGGTGGTTGTTCATTTGGGTTTTTTGGAGTTGGAGGTGGCAGTACTGCTATACAATCATAAATCGTTTCAATAAGTGCTTTACAACCGTCTATTGTAATAGTCGGATTTAATACAACACCAATAATATAAATAGTGAGAATAGGAATTTTTTTTTTTAATTTGATAAATATTTTTTTAATAGGTGCCTTATAAGATGGTTTTTCCATATATTCACTAAGTAACAAAAATATTAGAGCTATATTGTAACATCCCGTACTTTCGGGTCACAGTTTGTATCGCTAAGCGTATGTAAAATCGCTAGGCGTGTGTAAATAGACCCAAGCGTTGGAAAAATTTATGTTATATTTATGTATGCTAATAAAGAGATTGATATATAAAAGGATAAAATCCCGAAATAATTTTGGACGTAACAAGTCTGACGACGGGAATCAAAAATAAATTTGGTGCGTGCATAAAGAGGTTATTGACTAGTGTCATATCACAAAATTATGACATTGAGTATATGAAGGTCTTATAAGTTATCAAGATTTAAATGAATTGGAATCACAAAATTAATTATGTGTATGACACTAGTGGAGTGCATGTAGTGTGTATGTGTCGTGATTAGGGGATGACTCCACCGCCAAGAGTGGCTTGGTGGGCGACAAAATCACAGGGGCCATTAAATGGCACTTAGGATTGATTCAATAGACATCTCTTTGTTTGAAAATCTCTTAAGACCAAAGAGGGAACTGATGACCAACGAATTCGTTAAGTTTCCAACGAATTCGTTAAGTTTTCCAACGAATTTGTTGCTAAATGAAAACGTTCACCAAACAATCTGGAGCGAAACATTTTGCAAATGTTGTGTTAAGCAAACGTTCCAGCAAGCATAAAACATTAAAAAGGGGCTGGTTCCGTTATTATTCGAGGTATGTTAAGGAAAATTATTTCTTCTTTTGGCATGTTTCATGTAACGAAATATAACCGTGATATTGCTCCATAATTTATTCTACTCCTAGTAGTTAAGAATATTCATGATATTGATTCCTATGCTAAAAGCATCTCTAAATATGTTTCCAAGACCTTATTGAGGCATATGAAAAAGATGTTGATATTCACAGTGTTAGCCAAAGGTACAAGGATATTGTGTCACCCAGGATGTGCTATTGTCATTCATGCATTTTTATTTGCATTATATTCATATATTACCCTAGACCCACATGTGCTATGCACACTACTATATGGTAAATATTGTATATATAGGTGATATGGGGAAAGGGATAGGTGTTATATACGCACACCACCTGTAGCTGGTACAGACTACCACAAAAGAGCCCGAAGAGGCCAATATTGATGTATGTGTGGCCAATACGATATAACCTGATGCCCATAGAGGCGGTTAAGGGAAGGAAGATGCCCTTGTGTGGCCAATATTTATATGTATACTGCATTTGCATTGTGCATAACATTTAGGCATATGTATTGGGGCCCTCAGAGGCATTTACTGCTGGTCGACTTTTTCTGTTTAAGTTATTGTTATGTCCCTGTTATGCTATTGTTCATACCTGACATACTCAATACATCAGTCGTACTGACGTCCCTTTTGTCGGGGGATGCTACGTTTTATGCCCGCAGGTTCAGTTAAAGAGGGTGACGGTTCACACTAGTAGGTTGCTGGTTCAGCTGATGTTGGAGCACTCTATTTGTTTCAGAGTTGCAGTCTGGTCGTGGTACAGTATTTTTGCATACGCATATGGATATGACGGGGTCCTGTCCCATCCTTGTGATGTCATATATTCTTTAGAGGCTAGTAGACAGATGTCCTGTGTGTCTTGTCGGCCTTGGTATGGGTATGTATATACATAAGTTGGTTTTTTGGATAAAGATTTCACATAGTGGTCTTTCGGCTTAGTCTGTATTTAATTATGATTAGGTGTTGACTGTATGAATGGTGGTACCCGGCGGGTGGGATCCCGATGCCCGTCGCGGCCCTCCGATTTGGGTCGTGACAAACTTGATATTAGAGCATGTCTGTCCTAGGGAGTCTCCAAGTCGTGTCTAGTAGAGTCTTGTTTATAGGTGTGTTGTGCACCACACTTATAAACAGGAGGCTGCCTGACATTTAGGGATGGTTTCCATTCTTTCATATCATAGATCGTGCAGAGTTTTAAGAATTTGAGTTTAACTCGTGCCTGTTACGGTTTCAGTAATGCCGATTAACAAAAAGACTTCGATTATCTTATACTCGTAGCCAGTAAATGAGCGATTTCTACCAAGACGATTGATACACCAGAAGGGCCAGTATTATTGTTAAAATTCGAGATTATGAGAAGTTATATCACTCATATACGGAAGATAGAAGAGATAATGCAAGCTTGGAAAGCAAAATGTTTAGTAAGGTAAAGGAAGTACTAAGCACCGGAATGCAGGAGATTGTAAGGAATTTCTGTAGACCTTATCGTGTCTACGATTACAGCAATACCTTCTTCTTGGAAGGATTATGATTAGCAGGGGATTGAAGTTGGATTAAGTGTAAATACGAGTGGTATGCTCTCCATTGAGACAGATCCGTCAGGGGATATGAGTAGGTTGTTTTCCTAGGGATCGGCGAATCTTGTAACACCAGGGGAGTTGAGGAAGGTTCATGTACCGTCAGTTGTACAACTGGCTCCGACTGATTAGGATGTAAGAAGACCGGTGTAGGTATTGAATCAATTGGTTACCTCTCAGGAACGACCTTATCCTGAAGTATTTGAAAGAGATAGACCCCTTGGGGAGTTAGGGAGCTTATAACCGAAATAATTTATTAGTTAGGGATTGATGATATTTAAAGGGTTCAAAGATGCCGATATCTCTGGGTCAAAGTTGTAAAGGTCGAGTGAGACCGCCCCGACCGTCTTATAGTCAAGTAGCAACTTTGACAGAAGCATTAGAGGGAAAGAAATTCAGAGAGCAGCGGTATATCGAGCATAGCCACAAAATGCTAGAAGGTGCAACAATTGAGCCATAGCAACAGAGAACAAAATGCAGTAGCATGTGCATCATTAAACTACCAAAGTATAGCAAGAAGATGCAGCAACAGTGGGTTCAAAACAACAACAGTCAGATAGTCTTGACATGTAGCATATTCTTAGGATGTGCAACAACTTATCAAAGTTCAACACTTGAGGAATGATCTGTTCACTCGAGATTTGCAGCAACATGCAACAACAAAGGACAGCCACAACAAGTGGAAATAAAAACGACAGCATAGAAAAGTCTCTCGAGCATAACAAATGGTTTAAACAACAAGCATAACAACCATTGCCTTTTTTTTTCCAAGGCAATTTGAAATGGAAATGTAAAGGTAAGACGAATGAGCACTTGATCGGTGGGAGATATATCAATGATAAGACAAGAAAGCTTGACAAGTCATGGGATCATGTAGCACCGTATATTGGATCTATCATATGAAGAGGTTTATGTTGATATCCTAGATCGACAAGTCCGCAAATTGAGGACCAAAGAAGTAGCCTCCGTGAAAGTTCTGTAGCGAAATAAGAACGTGGAAGAGATGACATGGGAGGCGGAAGAGGAAATGATGCATAAATATCCACATCTATTCCAGACTAACGTCGAGGTTCTAAGAAAAGCATAAGGTGAGTTCTATTTCCATAGTATTCTAATTAATGCTTAAGGATCATGTGGTGTCTGATACAATGTTATATATTACATTGAGTAGCCCGTGAAAAAAGGTAATTGTATTTTGGGCTACGTAACGGGGATTAGATATGTCACCCCAACATTCGAGGACGAATGTTTCTAAGGAGGGAAGGATGTAACATCCCGTACTTTCGGGTCACGGTTTGTATCGCTAAGCGTGTGTAAATAGATCCGAGCGTTGGGAAAATTTATGTTATATTTACGTATGCTAATAAAGATATTGGTATATAAAATGATAAAACACCCAAAATAATTTTGGACGTAACAAGTGTAACAACGGGAATCCGAAATAAATTTGGTGCGTGCATAAAGAGGTTAAGGACTAGTGTCATATCACAAAATTATGACATTAAGTATATGAAGGTCTTATAAGTCATCAAGATTTAAGTGAATTGAGATCACAAAATTAATTATGTGTATGATAGATAAATTATACGGAGGCAAGTCACTTACTTAATTAAGTGGAATGCATGTAGTGTGTATGTTTCGTGATTAGGGGATGACTCCACCGCCAAGAGTGGCTTGGTGGGAGACAAAATCATACGGGCCATTAAATGGCACTTAGGATTGATTCAATACATTTCCTTTAAGTAGACATCTCTTTGTTTGAAAATCTCTTAAGACCAAAGAGGGAACTGATGACCAACAAATTCATCAAGTTTCCAACGAATTCGTTAAGTTTTCCAGCAATTCATTGCTAAATGAAAACGTTCAACAAACAATCTGGAGCGAAACATTTTGCAAATGTTGTGTTAAGCAAACGTTCCAGCAAGAAGAAAACATTAAAAGGGGGATGGTTCCGATATTATTTGAGGTATGTTAAGGCAAATTATTTCTTCTTTTGGCATGTTTCATGTAACGAAATATAACTGTAATATTGCTCCATAATTTATTCAACTCCTAGTAGTTAAGAATATTCATGATATTGATTCATATGCTAAAAACATGTCTAAATATGTTTCCAAGACCTTATTGAGGCATATGGAAAAGATGTTGATATTCACAGTGTTAGCCAAAGGTACAAGGATATTGTGTCACCCAAGATGTGCTATTGTCATTCATGCATTTTTATTTGCATTATATTCATATATTACCCTGGACCCACATGTGTTATGCACACTACTATATGGTAAATATTGTATATATAGGGGACATGGGGAAAGCGATAGGCGTTAAATACGCACACCACCTGCAGCTGGTACAGACTACCACAAAAGAGCCCGAAGAGGCCAATAATGATGCATGTGTGGCCAATACGATATAATTTGATGCCCATAGAGACGGTTATGGGAAGGAAGATGCCCTTGTGTGGCCAATATTTATATGTATACCGCATTTGCATTGTGCATAACATTTAGGCATATGTATTTCGGCCCTCGGAGGCATTTACTGTTGGTCGGCTTTTTCTGTTTTAGTTATTGTTATGTCCCTGTTATGCTATTGTTCATGCCTGACATACTCAATACATCAGTCGTACTGACGTCCCTTTTGTCGGGGAACGCTGCATTTCATGCCCGCAAGTTCAGTTAAAGAGGGTAATGATTTATGCTAGTAGGTTGCTGATTCAGCTGATGTTGGAGCACTCTATTTGTTTCAGAGTTGTAGTCTGATCGTGGTACAATATTTTTGCATACGTATATGGGTATGGCGGGGTTCCGTCCCGTCCTTGTGATGTCATATATTCTTTAGAGGCTTGTAGGCAGATGTCTTGTGTGTAGTAGTCTTGTATGGCCTTGCCGGCCTTTGTATGGGTATGTATATACATAAGTTGGTTTTTTGGATAAAGATTTCACATACTGGTATTTCGGCTTAGTCCGTATTTAATTATGATTCGGTGTTGACTGTACGAATGGTGGTACCCGGCGGGTGGGATCCGGGTGCCCGTCGTGACCCTCCGATTTGGGTCTTGACATTTATAAAATAACATAGTTGAAATAGTAGGATAATATATACTAGAAAATTCTTTGGTCTCTATTGATAAAATCTGATTTTAATGGCCGTTGTGTAGGTGTCTCGTCTCATACTAGGGGGAATATGAGGCATTGCAGTTGCAATTTCAGGATGAGACTCAATCTGAGCCTGAGGTTGAGGTGCACTAGAGGGTGTGTCATCTAGATTATCGTCTAAATTAAAGTCTAGTTCAGTTGCAGAAATTGGTATATCATTAAAAAAACCAATTTCATCTATATGAGTGTAATCAATTAAATCATCCTGAGTAGGAATAAGATGACTAGAAGAAGTATTCTTGCCCTTGTTACCCCTACTAGAAGAAGCCTTACCCTTAATCATACGTCTAATTCCGTCCATTTTAATTATGTAAATAAATAATTAAAGATAATGAAATTAAGTGCGATAATTAAAATAAAGTAACAATAATAATTTAAAGAAGGACGAAGGTACCAAACTAAATTTGGTCGTTGTTGCAACGGTTAGTTTTGCAAAGGGGATGGGGGATCGGGATAGGGGCGGGTCTGGGGCGGGACGGGCCCGGGAGGGATGAGCCCAGGTCGCGTCCCGATTTCGAATCCCGACACAGTAAAATATTTTTTTAGGGGGATCGGGGCGGGCCGGGGTCGGACCGACCCGGCCCACTGGACAACCTTACGTAGAACGAAGGATCATATAGAGAGTATGAATCATTTCCGCTGTTTTTTCTCAATGTGCGGTGGCTGGTGGTCTTACTCTTCCTCCTTAGATTTATCTCTATAATAGGTCTATTTTTTCCGTACTTAGGTTGTCCGATGGATAGTTGAGGCTAGGGCATTGTATATATCTTATATTTTTTATTTTGGTAATCAGTGTTATCAAAAGCGAAAAGTGCAAAAAAAGTCAGTTGAGGCTTTAAGCGCAAATCGCAAATAAAGCATGGAATTTAATGAAAAAAGGCGTAATGGTGCAAATATACAAATATATTTATATTTAGTCCAAGACTATTAATAATAAACATGAATAACAAATATATGGACAAATAAATTGTAAAAACATTACGATAAAGTGAAATATCAATTATTTAGTGTCACCTCTTCAAGAGAGGCTCATTGGCAAGAAAAATATGTCTTAGGGCCTTGACGACGACACTAAAGCGCACATAAAGTGAGGTGAAGCGTTCAACATGTTTTGAGTCTCTCTTTAGGGCTTAAGTGCGCCTTTGACAACACTGTTGATAATAGAAGCTTCATGCAGAATGATGGTCAGGGCAGCCATAAGAAGGTATTTGAGAGTGCTCGACACTAGTATATACTGTTGTAGTTCCAGGATGCCTCTGGTTTGACGATTAATCTGAAGTGTGAAATCATCTTGGTAGGTGGAGTGGATGAAACAACAGTATATTCTTTAAGTTCTGTATAAAAGACAATAACTAGATAAAAACAGTACCCCTAGATTAAATACGAAACAATCAGTTCCTGCATAAAAAGGAAGGGGTTTCGGTATATGAGACGACAGTATTCTACGTGGCTCTACTAGGAAAATAGCTATGGGTAAGCATTCATGGAAGAAACTACAGAATGGAATTTGGGCGATGGAGGACAAATCAGATACGAATGCGGAATGGTATGAGACTCATTTTTATTTAACAGAGATGGTGCGCTCATCCCATTATGTGAAGTCTTCAACTCGTTTACAAACAGCTATAGTAAATCAACTTGGTGATCAACAGGGACGAGGGATGTTATGGGATCTAAAACTTTGGAAGAAACATGCAAGATTGGGAATACGAGGATTTCAACCTATGCTGCTCAGACTCTCCAAGAATACTGCCGAACCTGTGTCGGATCCTCCAATGCACAACTTTTGGAAGATTTGGCACGCACCTGCGCAACATTTTTAAAAAGTCCGAGCAACAACAGGGCGCTTTAATTCCTTTACCGGCAAAGAACGGGCATGATAAGTTGGATATGACAAAAGCAAGAGGATGACATTTGAAGATGATGGAAAAAAGGAGTTTCATCATTCGACTGTATAAATCCCAACACCAAGAAGTATCCCAGTTTGTACGGACCGTGCTAGTGCTTCGTGTGTAAGAAAGGGGGTGAAGATGTCAACCACTTGTACTTCATTGTCCTACTGTAAAAGGAAGAAACAACTGATCAATACCTAGCAAAGACCTAGGATATCTATGATTGACTCCGTGTCTTCTATTTAACTTTGTTTACACCAAAAAACGAAAAAAGTTTAATGCAATTCAATTTGATCTTATGTACTGAATTGCAAGTGTCTTCAAAACATCTGGAATTCCTCTCATTCCAAATTGTCCACCATATACAAGCTGGGCAATCCTCCATCTATCCCTGCCTATAACTCCTGCTCCAGCCTCCTCCCAACCAAAAAGAACTTCAGTTATCTTCCTAGGCATTATCCAAGCTATGCCTCTGAGACTGACTGATAAAAATCTTCCATAACTGTTCTGTTGATCTTACAATGTAAAAATAGATGGTTGACTGTCTCAACTTCCCCACCACAAAGATAGCATCTTGAGCACAAGGAGAACCCTTTCCTCCTAAACTTCTCTTGATTAGGAATATATTTGGAGCTCAATGGGTAACGTCAGGGATAATAAAGGAATCGATACTATGATGGAAATTTAAAAGAAAAAACTGAAGGATAGAATGGTGACAATATGAGGGGCAAGGAACCGGAGGGTTCTTGATGGAAGAGAAATCTCTTATGAACATATTGAGAAATTTTTATTTCTATTATATTGTCAGAGCGCACCTTTGAGATTCCGATTAGTACCAATATTTGAATGAATATTTTTATAGAGAACCACATCTTTTTTGTAATTTTTTTGACATGGTATACATCTTGTGTGCAGAGTTCTTCCATCATGTCAATAAAATCGTTTACTTTCTCCCAAGAATGAAAAAAAATCATAAAATTGTCCTAGAAATTCTTCCGTGGCAACTTTCACTTAAACAAATAACTCCATTTAGCACAACAAGTGCCTGTGTCATCCTTGAGGATAGAGCGTTTGGTAAATTTTGACTTAATATTTCCACTAGGTGAGGAACTACCTCAATAGTTCTTCATCCTTGGTATTTCTAAAAGAAACCTGATCTTTTAGTCTCCCAATAGATTAAATTGAGAAAAGGGTACCAAAAATCAGGGTCTACTTCAGATCGAGAAGCATCTATAAAAGGGCAGCCCGGTGCACAAAGCATCCCGCATTAGCAAGGTTCCCGGGGAAGGACTGCATCACAAGGGGTGTGATGTAGACAACCTACCCTAATGCAAACATTAGTGGCTGCTTCTATAGAGTAGCAGATAATTAAGAATACCAGAATGTAGGAATACAGAATGTACTAAGTTTGATTTCGTTAAAGATACAGACAAGAATAGAAAGACTAAGAATGAGCTGAACTACTGCTTCAGACTTCATGCAACCGGAAAGAAATGTTTGATACAAGAGATCAACTTTACTCTAAGTAAACCTGGTATAACATTTACGTAATTGAAAACTGTCATTATACCACCAGGAACTGCCACGAAACAGAAAAAGCAATGAGAATAACACTGCTTCCTAAGAAAAGTACATACTATCTGCTGTACAGCCAAGATGCCACAATCTCAGCAGCTAATTCTTTTTGAAAAAGCTTATTATCAGTAAATTTCCTCCACCAGGATAAATCTCTGAGCTAGATTATCACTTCCGACAAGGTAAACGCCAATTTCTTGACCACATTTGAGAATAGTGTCTACCTAAGTCATTCAGCTAGAGAGGCAACTTCTCACACTTGATGAAACATGAAAATCTAATACTTCTTTAGGGAAGATAACTGGGAAATTATACCTCAATCATTCAAAGCAATCAGTTCAATCTTCTTCTTCTTGTTTCACGAAGAAGTCCGCTATCTAAATCTGAAAGCCTCGAGAAACCACTTCTCCTCCTGGAAGATAACGAAGATCGAGTCACAGGCAGGTTTTCACTATCAGTTGTCAGGTTCTCCAACTGAAGTGCAGCAACAGAAACTTCATTTGATTGAGAAGAGGAAGGAACCGATGCAGCAGAGCTCGTCTGTACAATGGTATCCAGAGTCTGACGTTCTGATCGTATAATAGCAGCATCTCTTATGAAAGAATTTCCTTCATCAGCTGCAACATGATCAGTCGGTGAAACTTGCGAATTGCTTCTTTCGTGAATGCGATCTGTAAACGCTGCAATGTCCTCAAACATCCGCTGTGCATTTTCTAATTCCGATGAAATAGAAGCAGCACTCGCTGATACTACCCTCGAAAACACTGGGGAGCGTAGTCGCCTGCTGCCTGAGGCATCAGCATTTCGCAACTCCTGAGAGCCACTCACAGAGGTTGAACTAACAGCACCAGTCTCCGGTGGCTGTGGGTGATCGCCGTATCCAATACTAGTCCTAATTCGCCTAAGTGCTTCTGCAACTGGGATATGAGACAAACCCCGAGTCACATGCTGCTTTCTAACACTGTCTACTCGATGTGCTTTTGGCCTTGCTGGTATTTCCGAACCACACTGCACTTCTTTGTTGCCATTGCCATAAATTGGAGTAACATTTGCATCTGTAACCTCTCCCTTGCACACAGGACACTCTTTCGTAGTTGAATCAACGTAAGGTAACTGATAAAAGCACGACCAGCAATATAAATGGCCACAACAAGTCAAAATAGGTTCTTTTGCCATATCTAAACATATATTACAGTCAAAGAAACTTCCACCACCATCCTTATCAACTTTCTTAACAACTATATCCATCTCCAATGCCTTTGCTACTAAATGTGATCTATCTCTTTTGCATCCTACATTCTTTTTCTCCTCAAAATTGTGATCTTGAACCTCATTATCCACATCAGCAGAATTACGAGCCTGACGCCACCTATCGCGTTGCGAAGCTCTAGAAGCAACAGACTCAAGCTGAAGAACTCTTTGCTCTATCCTACTATGAGTACTTTCCAAATCATTCAACAAAGACCCTAATCCTAAACCTGGCGACTCCATAGGTTCCTGGTCCAAATCAAGATCCGATACTATACCATTCATCAAATTTTCCGCCATCCACGATGTCACACACCCCTTTTCTCAAGGGAGGGTAAAAAATCACGTGTTTACAGATGAAACCCTTTTCGACACAACTAGTATAAGCCGAAATAGAGACCTTTCAAGTCTGTTTCAGAAAAGATAAAAGAGTGGTAAATCACAAACCTATGGTATAAGGTGGGGAAAACTGAATTAAAGCGAAAGATGTAAACTTGAGATAAGTACATCAAATTCAATCTAAAAAAGAAACGAGAGAAGAAAATAATACTAAAAACCTGCATAAAAGAGATGATCCAGGTATCAGAATTAAGAGAATCAATAGATTGTACACTGATAGTCGTCGGCCATGAGTTCTTCAGTTTCCAAAGTTGTCAGACAGAGAGAAAAATAGCTCTGCTTAAGGAGAGTTCTCGACAGAGGAAAGTTTGGGGAGCACGGTTCCAGACAAAGAAGAAGGCGCAACTTTGGACCAGTAAAAAAGGACAAAAGGAAAAAGAAAAGAGTAGAGGGATAAGCAGTCAATATAAACTTGATACTAGTATGTTATTTGACCTAGTTTAATTTAGGGCGGCCAGTGGGCCAGGTACAGGGCGGGGTGGGTCCCGGCGGGATGGGACCCGACGAGACTGGGAGGGCAGGACCGGTCCTCAGACGTGATCGGAGGGATCCGCCGATGTCCCGTCCTGTTCCATGTCCCGTCGGAAAAGGGGACCGGTCTTGCTGGGGCAGGTGGGGTCGGGATCGGGTTTTTCTAATTTTTTTTTCCACTTAATTTAATAAAATAACATATATAAACACTTCAATAATTGAACAAGATAGTGTAATAAAAACATTTCAAGGCTATTTTTGTGCCTCTTATATTATTTAATAGAAATATGATTTTTTTTGTAATACAATTTCAAAATTGCAACTTTGTGGTGTTGAAAGTTGCAAATAACATAGTAAAATTGCAATTAAAAAATTACATATTTATAAACACCTTTTCTAATTTCTTCACAATGTCTTGTGGTTTTTCGGTTGGAATTGGAATTTGTTAGTCAAATTGCTCGACGTCGCTTCCACCTCCGTCGAATAAGATTTCGTTGTAATTTTTGTCTTCTTCATTGATCTCCGGTTGAACGCACCTTCTACGCTCCGCTCGTATCCAATCTCTAAAAAAAGCTGCAATCTCCAAGCTGTCTCCCGCAAATGAGTGTTTGTGCTCTCATATTTGAAATCTTCCGGCAGAAAAAGTGCTTTCAGATGCTATTGATGACGCTTGAATGTTCAACACATCTCGGGTCATCTTTGCTAGTGTTGGAAATGTCTTTTCATCGTTCCTCCAGTATTTAAGAAAATCTTCACGTCCTTCTTCATTGAGAACTGTTTGGTACGGTACAACACCCTACAAAACAAAAACATCAAACTCGCTAACTTGATTAGTAGTGGAACCACTAAACATTCTATTTCTAAGACTTTCAATACTAGATGCAGAAACAACATGTTTTTTATAAGGTTGTATTGTAAAAGAAGAAGATAGTATAGAAACTGGTTGGTTGCTAGCACTTTCTTGTTGGTAATTCGTATATATTTTTTTGCATCCATCGTGTATGCTAGATAAAATTTCTTCTTTAGTTGGTTCCTTAGGTGGTTGTTCATTTGTGTTTTTTGGAGTTGGAGGTGGAAGTACTGCTATACAATCATAAATAGTTTCAATAAGTGATTTACAGCCGTCTATTTTAATAGTCGGAATTAATATAACACCAATAATATATATAGTGGGAATAGGAAAAAAATATTTTTTAATTATATTCACTAAGTAACAAAAATATTAGAACTATATATAAAATAACATAGTTGAAATAGTGGGATAATATATACCAGAAAATTCTTTAGTTGCTTGAAAATATTTCTCTAAAAATACAATAAGTTCTGAAATTTTTCCCCAATCGCTATCTACAACCATATCAGTTGGATTTCGATTATGGGCATTAAAAATAAAGTTATAGGTCTTCTATAATCATAAGCAACAAGTAGTTGTTCATATAAAGAATTCCACCTAGTCGCTACTTCTTCGGAAATTTTTCTAGAAGGTAGTCCACAATCGTGACAGGTTTTTCTATATTCTTTTTTTATTTGTATTCTATTACTTCTAAAAATAAAGTTTATAGCAAATTGCACTTTATTAAGAATGTCTTCAAAAAGTGATAGACCATCCTTTACAACTAAGTTATAAATATGGCACACACATTTTAAATGAAAATAATTAGAAAAAGATGGAGTTAAAAGATCTTTTAAAAGTCTAACATCATAATTATTAGAAGAAGCATTATATAACGTAACAATTATTATTTTGTCAGTTATACCATAATAATTGCAAATTTGATGAATATTTTATGCAATAAAATTTTAAGTGTGTCTATCATCAATATATCTATATGCTAAAATACGTTTTTGCATAGACCATTTATAATCTATCCAATGACATGTTACAGTTAAATATTCATGGCCGTTAGTACTACGACCTATATCAGACGTGATAATAATATAATGAATAACGTAAATATTATTGATATTCATGTGCAAATTTAATAATGTCTCTCCTAACATTTGATCTAGGAAAACCATTAAAAGTAGGATTATACATATTTCTAATGTAATGAATAAAATCAGGAAAGGAAGGAAATGAAAAAAGGAAAATCTTCCACCGCAACTAATTTTGCTATTGTTTCCCTATCTCTATGCTTATCATATTTAGGACCTAGAATTCCCCACGTCGTCAGGTTAATTTGACCATGTACTTGGTCCGGGACACTATGTGAACCTTGTCCCGACTGAGAGCGCATTGGCGCACCCAACTTTGTAGCCTCGTATTCATCCCACCTAGCTTTGTGAAAACTTTGTATATGTCTCAATAAACCTCCCGTCCCACCCTGACCATTTTCTATTTTAAATTTATAAATATTTTTACAAATTCTGCATCTAAGTACTTTATTCTCTTGGTCCCTATAAAAAAAAGTCTCATGTAGCAGATTGTAATTTTCGTTGTGTCGGGCTTCGTCTCATGCTAGGGGGAATATGAGGCGTTCCAGTTTCAGTTTGAGGTGCACTAGTGGGTGTGTCATCTAGATTAGTGCGTGTGTCATCTAGATTATCTTCTAAATTAAAGTCTGGTTGAGTTGCAGAATATATCTCATCGTCTAATGGTATATCATTAAAAAATTCAGTTTCATCTATATGAGTATAATCAATCAAATCATCCTGTCTAGTAATATGATGACTAGAAGAAGTACTCCTGCCCTTGTTACCCCTCCTAGAAGAAGTACCCTTACCCTTAAACATACCTCTTAATCATTGCATTTTAATTATACAAATATATAATTAAAGATAATAAAATTAAGTGCGATAATTAAAATAAAGTAACAATAATAATTTAAAGAAGGAACGAAGTTACCAAAAGCCTACGTAACGTTGACGTGTAATCGAGGTTGAAAATTGAAACTTTGCTCGATGGATGATCCTCAAGGTAGTTGTCAACTTCACTCCCAATTTTTGTGTCTCAATATAGTTATACAAATGAACAAATAAAATATAATATTTAGTAGGCAATATAGATTTGTAGAGAAATAGATTGAGAGAATAGAGAGATTGTAGGAAGATTTGTGAGAAAGATGAAGAGAAATGAGGTATTTATAGTTGAGAAATTGAGTTAAAGTATAAATATATTAACCTAGGAGTTAAAAATAAATATTAAGGAGGTAGGGGTGGGTGGGTAAGGGGGGAGGCCAAAAATGGCCGTTGCACAACGACCAAAATATAAAATGGTCGTTGTGAAACGACTATTTTTTGCAAAGGGAGAGGGGGACGGGCGGGACCGGGTCGGGTCGGGCGGGATCGGGCTTGGGGCGGGACGAGCCTAGGTCCCATCTCGTGCCCTTTTTTAAGGGGGGACCGGGTCGGGGGTCGGGTAGAGACCGGGCCGACCCGGCCCACTGGACAATCCTAGTTTAATTTGATATTATATTTTGAAAACATAATCGTATTTGATTTAATTTAGTATTAAAAAATCGAACCAAATCTATATTAGATTATAAAGGCGAATTACATAGATGAATCCTTTAAGTTATCTGCAACCATCAAATAAATACATCCAAAAAGGACCTAAAATGCCCCTGAACTATCGTTTTTGGTATAATAAACCCTCCATCCATCATTTGGGCAAAAAATGCCCCGCCTTCAGTCTTTTGGCTCTAAAATATTCTTATTTTTAACGCCTCCCTCTGAAATTAAAATTAACGAATTTATTTATCACGTGGCGTGATTCTATTAGCTAATTTTGAATTTATTCAAATTAATTAAATTTTTAATTCATATTTCAGATCCATCTAAAAGCTATACCCGCTCCCGCCTAAAAGCCCCAAATAACTAAAAAAATAAACCTTAAATTCCATTTTATTAATTGTTAGCCTGTTTGGCCAAGCTTATTTTTCTCCAAAAGTACTTATTTTGTTTTCAAAAAGTGCTTATTTGAAAAAACTCAGGCGTTTGGTCAAGCTTTTGAGAGAAAATAAATACTTTTGTAGAGTAGCAAAAGCAGTTTTTCATAAGCTAAAAAAACTAAATTTCCTTAGAAACACTTTTTAAAAAAGTACTTTTGAGAAAAATACCCTTAAAAACATTTTTCAAACGCTTGATCAAATACTAATTGCTTCGTAAAAGTCCTTTTAAAATTAATTGGTCAAACACAAACTATTTTTCGCCAAAAGTACTTTTTTATAAAGCACTTTTCAAAATAAACAGATTTTAGAAGCTTGACCAAAGAGGCTAAGCTTGTTGCACTCAGCTTCAAAATCGATCCAAGCCACCTTAATACAACTTTAGAGAACTCCAAAATTGAAATACAACTTCACAGTGATGCTAAGAACAATAATATGAATCACCTACTTCAAAATAAGTAACAAATTATTGATAAAAAATTTGAAGTTTCCATTAGATGTTCATCCGAGCTTAAATGATATTCAACAAATTTTAAAATCAGATTTTTTTTCTTATCAATATTCAGCTGATTTACAATGAGTTTTATGTTTTAAATACAACATCAATCAAATTTAAGCTCAAAATCACACATTTAGTAAAATTAGATTTATCTACTGATTTGGGGTTCAAAAATTTCGAATCTATTTTGGGATATGTTTAAAGTTGTAAGTAGTTGAATCTTTGAGTATAACCATCTTTGAGGTCATTTTGGTTTGACCTAATTTGATTTAGTTGTTTATTTGATGAATAAGATGGAATAAAAAGTTGAGGAAACCATTGAAACTCCATTTTTGTAGCTGAATTATTTCGAATCTCAATTCAGAATATGAGAACTAAAGTTTGTAAGTTACCCATTGTTAAAATCGTTTGGGAAATCATTTGTTGTACTTCAGTGTAGATTTACTTACTAATTTAGTTGATTTATTTAATGGAAAATTATAATCATCATTGGAGGGTTTGAAAAATCTTGATGAACACCCAAATGGGTTTGTTGTGAATCCATGAGAAATGGGGCTTTAAACGGGGCGGTTATGAATCTTAGATGGATCTGGATTTTGGATTGGAAATTTAATTAATTTGAATGAATTCAAAATTAGCTAATAGAATCGCGCCATGTAATAAATAAATTCATTAATTTTAATTTCAGAGAAAACCGTTAAAAATAAGAGTATTTTAGAGCAAAAGGTTGATGGCGGAGTCATTTTTGACCCGAAAGGTGGATGAATGGTATTCTATCAAAAATGATAGTTGAGGGGGTATTTTAGGCCCTTTTCCGTAAATACATTTACTTTACGTGTGATCAAATAAGCACCTCTACTCAACACAAGTATGTCTCATGGACATTCAAATAAAGCAAATTAAGGGTTCAATTGGATATTTAGGCTTAATTGTTTCTTTTTGTTAATGTTGGGTTTGGTATTGTGACATTTTAACCAACATATCTTTTTAAGGAATGATTTGAATGTATACAATGTTGGAACAAATGTCACAACATTCAGACCAACATCTTCTGGAAAAAAACAGTTTTGTCTTACTTCACGGAATGAAGTAATATTTGTGGAAATATTACTACGAAGTAAAAGTGACTTGGCAAGGTAAATAAGAGCTGATGAAAAACGTGGGAAGAAAAAGTCAAGGTTGTTGCTATGCGTGAGGAACAAGACCAAGAAGTTAGAGAATTTTGCTCCATGATCTTTTTCAACAAACACACCAGCTGCCCACTTTTCCTTCAACCTTCACAACGGATCGATGAGCTGTTCAAGGGAGACTCTCTACTATAAATAGAGAGGCTACTGCAATGAATCCATATCCAGAAACAGATTGCAAAAATATCAAGAGAGCTCTCGAGAATTCATCTCAGAAAACTGGATCACAAGTGTTGCCTGAGCGTGTCGACAACATTCTGTCCAACATTACAATTGGAGTTTAGATTCTAGATTAGCTTTGTATTGA
Source organism: Anisodus tanguticus (assembly GCA_034509755.1). NCBI lineage: Eukaryota > Viridiplantae > Streptophyta > Magnoliopsida > Solanales > Solanaceae > Anisodus > Anisodus tanguticus. The sequence goes on from CM067557.1 coordinate 23,002,013, forward strand.
GCAATTGTAATGAGAATTTATCTATGTCTATCTAGGTAGATTTTTCAGGCAGAAGTCATATGTGATTTTAACATTTAATTCCTTTCCATTTCATCTTGTAAAATTGTAAAGAAAGGAATTTGTAAATTTTGTATATAATAAATATATACAATACTTTCGGTCATTGACCGTCATAGGTTATATAATATATACCCTATGTAAATTTTAAACCTTTGTGTTCTTTAAATTTCCGCTGCATTGCTCTTTAAAGTTTTCTGTTTTTACTAAAGTGTTATCACTGGTACCAGACGACATTATCGCCGACATTTGAAAAATTGAATTGGCATTCGAGTTAGTTTATTTTCAGTTTGTTTTTATTGTATCATAGCATACCCGGACCTAACAAGTGGTATGAGAGCCAGCATTTAACACAATAAGTGTTCGATCCTGTTACTTAAAGCTATGGATCCGGCAAATCCAACGATTGATAGACTTTTCATTTTAAATGGTTCAAAACTATGCCTATTGGAAGATTCGCCTACATTTTCATATCAAATCAATTGATGTTAGAGCATGGAGATCTATAACCAATGGATATGTTGTTCCTATGTTGTCGTCGGATGAGGAATGTGACATTCTTGTTAAACCTGAATCCGAATGGACTGCGAAAGAAACCAATAATGCAAGCTTCAACAAGAAAGCCTTAAATGCAATTTTTTGATAGGTTGATCTTTACATGTTCAAACTCATACAAAACTGCTCTACAGATAAAGACGCATGTGATACTTTACAAACTCATTGTGAAGGTACCTCAAGTGTTCGTCGGACGAAGATACGCATGCTCATGAGTAGATATGAACGTTTAAGGATGGAAGAAACATAGGACATCAAATCCTATTTTAAAAAGTTGATTGACATCTCTAATGAATGTCAAGTGCTTGATGCTCCTTTAACCAACACTCAACTTGTAGAAAAGGCACTCCATTCACTTCCTGAAAAGTTCAGTATAAAGATATGTGCGATTGAAGAAGCTCACAATCTTGCTATAATAGACCTTTATACCTTAATGAGCATTCTCAAAACCTATGAGATGAACATTGAGAATCAAAGGGAATTGTACAAGAACAATAACGTAGCACTTCAAGTCCAATCCTTGGATAATCAAATCGAAGAAGAGGATGAGAACCTTGAAGAAGTTGGTGATGGTGCTAATGTTGCCCTCCTCACTCAAAAATTCAACTCGATGGTGAGGAAGTTCAACAATGACAGAAATAAGCTCAAAGCCAAAGAACACCAAAACCAAGGCTTCAATAAAAAGTCCACCAAATCCCTTCCAATTGTTCAAAGAGGAAATCAGCTGAAGAGAACCAACTCAGATCGTTCTAAATTTGATCCCAAACAACTTGAATCCGTGCAATGTCATGCATGATCAGGATGGGGTCATTATGCTAATAAATGTGCAAATACTTTGGGAAATTTTATTAAGAGTCTATGGGTTTCTCTGAGTGACGACGAAGGAGAATAGGAAGGAGAATAAGAAGGAGATCAAGAAGTCAAAACACAAGCAATGCTGGTTACTGTTTTCGAACAGTCTTTATCGGACAATGTAAATGTCACCGACAGTAATGTCACAACATTTGCCTCAACATCAGCAATGACATCTACATCCCCAACAACATCCGTGAGGTACGAATTCTTTAACTATTCTGATGTTAATTGCTTTAGTAGTTTTATTTCTACTAGTGAGACTGATTGTGAAATCAAGGTGATTCTAAAGATGATATGATTAAGGAATTGCAAAATCTATGTAAAGACTTAATCATAGAATCCAAGCATCTTGACACAAATGTAAAATCTTTAACTCGTGAGAATGTAGACCTAAAAGACACAATAACTCAACAAAAGGTTGCGCTTACCAAAAAGGACATTGAATTTGGTAAGATCAATGCAAAACTGGTTTAAGCCGAAGCAACCTTCCGTAAGCTCAACACGGGAACTTCAAAATTGAATGAAATACTCAACTTTAGCAAACCTTCACATGCAGGAATTAGGTACAAAAACTCTCTCAAAACCAAATGCTCAAATCTCTTTGATAAAAATGAGAAGATTTGCTTTGTAAAGGAAAAATGATTAAATAATAGGTTCTCATATATGTTAAAGAATATGAAGTTTGTATGTCATCACTGTAACTCCCCTGTACACTTAAAACCATACTGTTTCAAACTTCTACATTTTGTGAGCAAAATGTTGCCTAAAAAGTTGTCAACATTTCGGATAACTTTTGAAGCAACATTTCTGAGTCGAAAGGTAAAAAATGTTTTAAGAGAGTTTGGGTTCCCAAAAAGGATGTAACATGTAATGTTGTTATAACTGGATCAAGAACTAACATTTCAGGTTCTTGGTACACTGATATTGAATGTTCTCGCCACATGACAGATACAAAGGAGTTTCTAAAGAACTATGAGTCATTCAATGGAGGTAACGTAACTTATGGAGGTCGTAGTAAAAGCAAAATAATTGAAAAAGGGATCTTGAATGTTCCTGAATTTCCAGCACTAACAAATATCATACACATTGAGGGCTTAATGACAAATTTGATTAGTATAAGTCAATTGTGTGATGAGAATCTTGAGGTAAAGTTTAATAAGAATGCATGTAAAGTTACGAATGAAGCTAACTTATGTGTCATGACAGGTACAAGGACATGTGACAATTGTTATCTTGTTGCAAGACAAGAAACATGCAATAATGTTAGGATCGATGACACAACAATGTGGCATCAAAAGTTGGGGCATGTCAACTATCGTAGTTTAGAAAGATTGATCTCATATGAAGTCGTAAGAGGCATTCCCAAACTGAGTCATAAAGGTAAACAATCTGTGAAGATTGCATGAGAGGTAAGCAAACCCGTGTTTCGCATAATGTTGTTCATTATGACGGACAACATTCAGGTATGTCTCACTGTATTCAATTATTGCACATGGATCTTATGGGTCCAATTGAGGTAGACAGTTTAGGAGGCATGAGGTATTCCTATGTGATTGTAGATGATTTTTCTAGACATTCATGGATATATTGTTTGAAAGAAAAATCACAAACTTTTGACATGTTTAAAATCTTGCACTCTAGAATAAGAAATCTGTTTCATTCTCCTGTTTTTCTGATCAGATCCGACCATGGAAAAGAATTTGAAAATAGTTCATTCACAAACTTTTGTGAGAAAAAGGGAATTTTCCATGAGTTTTCTGCTCTCCAAACTCCTCAACGAAATGGGGTAGCAGAAAGGAAGAATAGAATATTGCAAGAAATGACTAGAGTGATGCTTAGTTCTAAACATTTGTCAAAACGTTTATGGGCAGAAGCCTTGAATACTACTAATCACATCGCTAATAGAGTCTATTTAAGGCAAGGAACAAAGATGACACCCTATGAGATTATAAATGGAAAGAAACCTAACTTGCGTTACTTTCATGTTTTTGGGTGTATTTGTTACATTTTAAATGATAGAGATCATTTGGCAAAGTTTGACTCTAAGAGAGACAAATGAATTTTTGTTGGTTATTCACAAAATAGTCATATTTATCGAGTATACAATCTGAGATCCAAAACTATACAAGAGTCTATAAATGTTATTTTGATGATCTTTCTGATTTTACAGGAGATACAACTAAAAATAACGTTATAGTTTTAGTGGAAAATAAGCATATTGCAGAAGAGTCAGATGTTGCCCCAAATGTTTCCACACCTGAAGCAACATCTGAACCTGAAAGAGTCAAATGCCGAATTGCTAGATCAAGTTCGAACGGACCCCTCATCGAGAATTAGAAAGAATCATCCAATGGGCCAAGTGACGGGGGAAGTTTTTGAGGGAATTAGAACAAGAGGGAAATAACTACTCAATTACAGAGTAAAATATGTGTGTATGTCTACCATATACCAAGATGTTAATCTTTCTTGTTTTATATCTACTTTAGAACCTAAGAATGTTTCAGAAGAATTAAATGATAACTTTTGGATTCAAGCAATGCAAGAAGAGCTTGAACAATTCTCTCAAAATGAAGTCTGGGACTTAGTTCCACGCCCATATAATACAAATGTAATTGGAATCAAGTGGATTTTTAAAAATAAGTCAGACGAATAGGAAACTGTTGTTAGAAACAAAGCTCGTCTAGTTGCTCAAGGCTATACTCAGGTTGAAGGAATCGATTATGACGAAACCGTCGCAACTGTAGCAAGAATTGAGTCAATTAGACTTCTACTTGCCATTGCGATTCGCCTACCTAGACGGATACGAATAAGGGTAGCTGACCCGTAGAAAGAAGGAAAGCCCAAAGGCAGTCGATATCCTCTGTACAGGGTAGGGCCTTTCACAATGGCACCGAAGCCCATATTTGATCTGGAACTTGAGAAACCCTCCCCGGCCGGGTTGACTACGAAAGGAGTGGCGACAGAGGCTCATCCACCTCTTTTAGATCTTTCACCATTGCCTGTTGTCTGAAAATTACACTACATCAGATGGATGTAAAATGTTCTTTCTTAAATGGTTATCTTGTTAAGGAAGTCTATGTTGAATAACCAAAATGATTTGAAGATCCTCTCCATCCATACTATGTTTACAAGCTCAAAAAGGCATAGAATGGATTGAAGCAAGCCCCTTGGGCATGGTATTGTCGTCTAACTAACTTCCTTCTTGAATATGGTTTTAACAGTAGTGAAGCTGATCGTACTTTATTCATTAAACGTCATAGTGTAGATATTATTATTGCTCAAATCTATATAGATGACATAGTCTTTGGTTCGACCTCACAATCTTATCTAAAGTCATTTATTGAAGCTATGTCATCAACATTTGAGATGAGCATGATTGGGGAACTAAGTTTTTTCTTAGGCTTGCAGATTAAGCAAAGTGAAGATGGAATATTCATCTTCCAGAGCAAATATGTCAAGAATCTAGTTAAGAGATTTGGGTTGAAAAATGCTAAACAAATGAAAACACCAATGGGATCTTCACAGAAGGTATGTAAGGATAATGTTGGTGAAAATGTTGACCCAACCTTGTATCGATCTATGATAGGTATCCTTCTATATCTTACTGCAAGTCGCCCAGATATTATGTTTAGTGTTTGTGTCTGTGTTCGATTCCAATCCTGTACCAAAATTTCCCATTTAAATGCCATAAAACGTATCATTAGATATGTTGCCGGCACAAGTGAGTTGAGAATTTGGTATTCCAAAGACACTAATTCTAATTTAATAGGGTATAGTGACTCAGATTGGGCTGGAGATGTGGATGATAGGAAGAGTACAAGTGAAAGATGTTTTTATCTTGGCAATAACCTTATTTCATGGTATAGTCGTAATCAAAACTGTGTCTCACTTTCAAATGCTGAATCTGAATATGTAGGGAAAGTTGTTGCTCTAAATTAATATGGCTACGACATATGTTAGACGACTATGGGTTTACTAGCAACACCTTAGTCTTGTATTGCGATAATCTGAGTGCTATAAATATTTTCAAAAATTCAGTTCAACACTCACGTACAAAACATATTGATATTAGGCATTACTTTTTAAGAGATTTAGTTGAAAAACAGCTAGTCAAAATTGAATACATTGACACTATTCATCAACTAGCTGATATTTTTACAAAAGCTTTAAACCATGATAGATTTTTTAGTTTGAAGAAATCTCCTGGTCTTTGTAATCTCTAAAAAGGTATTTTTGGTGAATGTCAGCTGAAACGTTCTCTAATATTTCGGGTGACATTTACCTATGGTATATCACTGACTGATTACTGTTGTTGTATGTTGCATAACTCTTTGGTCACACAAGTATGATCCCTCAATAAGAATATGTTTACAATGAGATACCGTTCTCTGAAATGATATTATATATCATAAAAATGGAGTATCAAAATAAGGCAAAGCCTTTGCAAATATTTGGCAACTGTGCAAAATGGGCAAAATCCTTGAAAAGATACCGTTCCTATTCTATAGGAGTATCGAGTGCTTCAAAAGAAATTTTGAGAATACCAAATAAGTATTCTTATTTTTAACACGAAAAACTCTTTTGTATGTATTTTATGATTAGATCAAGGACACGATGGGAAAATGTTCCAGTGATCAAACTCATAAAATACGTATAAAGCATGTCTTGATTTGTTGCCAAAATGAAAAGTTCTTGTGGGGTCAAAATATTTGGGTCGTCCAAAATGTTGCCAACATTGCTATTGACATTTTCAGAACGTGATATTTGTTGGGATAATTGATCTTAACTGATTTTAGAAAAATCAGATTTTTTCTTCCTATTTTTGTGCCATATTTTAATTTGAATTCAAACTTTAAAAGGATAAGATTAAATTCCTATTATGATGTTTATTGTTTTATCCCAAAATTTTAGGTATAAGTTATCGAATAAATATCAAACACCTAAAACTAAGGAGCTTTTATTACTTTGAAAGGTTTGCCAAGTGTATAAATATTCATCTCATTTGTTTCTATTTACTATTCTTGATTTTCCCTAAAACTAAAAATAAAAAAGGGAGGAGGGGGGGGGGGGATCACATCACAAATCGGGCATAACATCACCTACCCGATGGAAGCCTCTCCATTTCAAGCACATTCTTCTTGCTAAAACCCTAAAACCTCAAAACTCTATCCTCAATACTCACCAATGGAAAGTTTCTCAATGTCAACACTTATGTCTACCAACACACCCAACAACACCTCTATGAGTACAAGCCCTCCTCAATAATCTGGCATATCTTCTTCTTCACATCTTCCTAAAAACAGGTGTACGGCTATAGTCCTTCGAGGTGATGAGGAACCTCTAGATATCAGCTACCCTGGGGATGACAATAATCCCATATATGTTGATGCAACATCTAATTATTCGACCCTAGGTAAACGACCAAGTTCGTCTTCTTTCCCTACTCGTAGATCGAGTAGAGTGTTTGAGATAACAGTCTAACAAGAGTCGAGCACCAAAAAGTCCAGGTTTGACACATCTATACCTACTTGCCCAAGTAGTGACACTAATGACATGGACTTTGAGCTATCCTCTGAAGAAAGTGAAGAAGATCTTACTGCCTCTGTACCTCAGAATGTGTCTCAATACGAGGAAATTCATGATGATACTCCACTGACGAGATTCTCTCCAAAAGGAATTCCCAGACATGCTAAATCAGATGCTGCTCCAAATGTTCCCGACGAAGCCACAACATCTCAAGCAACATTCAACAAACTTTAGAAGAGACACCAACGCCATTCTCCTCCAGCAAAACTGAATCTGATTCTGACATGGAGGAAAATGCTTTCTCAGAAAAATTCTATTCCAAAGCTAAATATGATAAATGGGATTGGTACAAGAATATGATTATCAGGTCTGAAAAAGTATTAGATATAGCCTCCTATTCAGAATACGGTTTGGTAGAATTCCTCAATGATAGAAAGCTTCTCAAATCAGTCACTGAAAAAGAACCATTCGTTGATGAAGTAATTAGGTTGTTTTATGCTAATTTGAATTCTGCTATAGAAGATGCCTCCTCAAAGAAATTTGGGAAGGTATACCTCTATAACAAGATTTATCAGTTTACACCCTCAATTATACATCAATATTTGGAAATTGATCCTGAAGAAAGAAGTAGCACTACAGAAAGAGCAAAAGAGAATAAAGATGAGATGATTGAATACCTCACTAGAGGTATAATCAAAAAGTGGATCCCTCGATGCCTTGCTTCAAAGCTAACTGCCTTATTCTCCACCCTTAATAAAATGGTCATCCACAATTGGCTCCCTTCATTGAATGTGTCAATTGTGGCAACTGATCACTTGCCTCACTTTTGTTCAAAATTGGAGAAAGATTAAAAGTTGACTTAGGAAGAATGATATTTTATCAAGTGGCCAATCTGGCAGAAAAAGAGTCGACTTATATCATTCCATTTCCCTCTCTTATTTACCAAATCTTAACTACCCAAGGCTTTGAGCCTAAGAGAGATGATATAATAGGAAAAGCTCTTGAGGTTTATTCAGTGAACAAAACGATTTTAAAAAGCAAAGATAGAGTGATTGACCTTGATTGGAAAAAACAAGCAGACAATGAGAATGTTGTCATGAATGTTACACACATTCAAGACAACACTGTTTCTAGACAATCACCTCTGACAACAGACTAGTTAGTTGGTTAAGTAGTCAAACTCAACCAACAAATATCAGAGGTTGATAATGCTAGAGATGCATTAGTTCAGGCCAGAGACCAGTTCTTGCTTTTGCTTTCTTCCCAAAAAGGGGGAGATAATTCTGTGCAGGGGCTGAAAGTTCTGAAGGTAATGCTGCTACTGCTGAAGAAGCTGCTGCTGAAGAAGAAGTTGTTGCTGCTGCTGCTGAAGAAGCTAATGTTGTGCAGATAGAAGAAGTCGTTGGGAGGAAAGTGTTGTTGAAGAGACTGAGGCTCAGGGCTGAAGCAAAAGTTGTTATGCAAAAGTAGAAAACGGCTGGAAGCTACTACTGTTGTATAATAAGCTAGAGGGAACATGCTGATTTGCTATATGATATGCTGAACAATGTTTTTATTGACTGAATTGTGAACTGTTTGATTAAGTGTTGAGGATGTTTTTTGTGACAATGGTTTAAACTGACATTTGGGTATTTCTTTATATTTGTATATTGGATGATCTGTGTATGTGCTAATATCGTCTACTAATCATATGACTTGGTATACACTAGTATGCACATGTTTTGATTGTATACTATCATATGTAAGGGGGATTATAACTGTATTCATAGTTGTTAGACAACAGCTATGACGTTGCCTTAAGTCATTTGCACAAGTTGTAATGGGTTTTGTAAAGAAAGGCAAAAAGGGGGAGATTGTTAATGTTGTGTTTGGTGTTGTGACATTTTAATCAATATATCTTTTTAAGGATTGATTTGAATGTATATAATGTTGGAACAAATGTCACAACATTCGGACCAACATCATTTGAAAAAAACAATTTTGCCTTACTTCACGGAATAAAGTAATATTTGTGGAAATATTACTACGAAGTAAAAGTGACTTGACAAGGTAAATAAGAGCTAATGAAAAACGTGGGAAGAACAAGTCAAGGTTGTTGCTATGCGTGAGGAACAAGACCAAGAAGTTAGAGGATTTTGCTCCATGATCTTCTCCAACAAACACACCAGCTGTCCACCTTTTCCTCAACCTTCACAACGAATCGATGAGTTGTTCAAGAGAGACTCTCCACTAAAAATAGAGAGGCTACTGCAGTGAATCGATATCCAGAAACAAATTGCAAAAATATCAAGAGAGCTCTTGAGAATTCATCTCAGAAAATTGGATCACAAGTGTTGCCTGAGCGTGTCGACAACATTCTGTCCAACATTACAATTGCAGTTTAGATTCTAGATTAGCTTTATTTTGAGCAATTGTAATGAGAAGTTGTCTATGTCTATCTAGGTAGATTATTCAGGCAGAAGTCATTTGCGACTTCAACATTTAATTCCTTTCCATTTCATCTTGTAAAATTGTAAAGAAAGGAATTTGTAATTTTTGTATATAATAAATATATACAATACTTTTGGTCATTGACCATCATATGTTATATAATATGTATAACCTATGTAAATTTTAAACCTTTGTGTTCTTTAAATTTCCGCTGCATTGCTCTTTAAAGTTTTCTGTTTTTACTAAAGTGTTATCACTGGTGCCGGACGACATTATCGCCGACATTCGGAAACTGAATTGGCATTCGAGTTAGTTTATTTTCAATTTGTTTTTATTGTTCCATAGCATACCTGGACCAATCACTTTTTAAAGTTAAAAGGCCACTAATGGTGGCTTATTCCATAAATAAAAAGGAGTTACAATTGGAGGAAAAGAGAAACATGAGAAAAAACCTGCAGCTATCTAATTCTGCAGTGCAAAAGATAAGAAAATTAAAGGGAAAACCAGTGAAATTGAAGCTCTCATAGTCATTGTGAGCAAGAGGGTGATCATGCCAAACAACTTGATGCCATGTTTAAACACTTCAAAGCTCTCACCAGGTGCAATGTTATCAATTCCAAATGAAGATTCTTCAAGCGATCAATTAATGGTTAGCAATCCTCTGTCTATAGCTTCTTTAAAAGCTGATTGCTTCATCTGCTATTTGCTCTGTCTGATTCTGATAAAACCTGATTGTTTCATCTGCTATTTGCTCCTCTTCCTCTAGCCATACTCCATGTTCGTTCTGAATCTTTTTTAGTTATAACCACCCCATTCCATTCACCAGATTATGAAAAAAATTAGGATTTCTTTCCCCCTCATCAAATCAGGTAATACCAACCTTTTGCCTCCAAAACTCCTCTTCAAAGTGCAAGTACATCTTATATTCTGCTTGAGCCTGATCTAACACCATTCTATTAACTTCTGTAAGTGACTGTTCAAACATTTGCTCTTTGATCTTGACAATGTCCTCCCTAATAACCAACTGCTTTAAAATGTCACAAAATGTCTCCTTACTCCATTTCTTCAAAGCCAACTTGATATTCTTCATTTTTAGTTTAAAGTTTAAAAAAGGGTCGCTAGTCTTAAGTGCTTTCCAATGATGTATTACCACTTCTTTGAAAGATTCTTTGTCTGTCCAAAACTTCAAGAATTTGAAAGACTTAGAAACATGTTGTGTTTGTACACCAAAGGAAATAAGAAGAAGAGAATGGTCTGAGCCTGTTATAACTAAATGTTCAACTTCCAACCTTCCAAACCAATTGTGCATTTCCTGACTGATTAGAATCCTTTCTAGCCTCTCAAATATACAATTATCTCCAGCTCTACCATTCCATCAGGTAAATGGACTTCTATTAAAACCAACTTCTAATAGTTCACATGATTCAATGCAGTTTGCAAAGTCTTCATAATCTGGAAGAATAATAGGAACTCCTCCAATCTTTTCATCCTTATTTAAAACTACATTGACATCTTCTCCCACAAGCCAAGAAAGATTCATATTGTCAGCAACTTGATACAAATTTTCCCATAGAGTCAGCCTCTTAATAGCATCTCATTTGGCATACACAAAAGAGTAATGATCATAGATCTATTAAACTCCTGTAAATGCATCTTAAGGGTTACTTGTTGGGCAGAGTCTAACAAAACTTCCAACATATACTGCCTCATTAGTAAAGTACCATATTTTCCCATTACAATTGACAGCTGCTAATGGCATGTTCAACTTTCTCCTGTATTTCTGGATGTGCCTGATCCCTCGAAAAGGTTCAAGTAATGCAATAAACGTACACTTGTGATGTCTATGTAATATTTGTAGCCTGTGAAAGGATTTTTGAGTCTACTGATCTAATATTCCAAATAAATGATTTAATAATCATTTACTTGAAGTCTTTGAGGCAGCTCTCTTTGGAGCAACCCTGGTGGGCTGTATAGATTCAATAGGTCCTTGTTTCTTCCCTTTCCTTCCATTTTTGTTGAGAATTCTTGGAGAAATATCAACTTTAATATTTTTCCCAGTTCCCTCAGCTCTTGAATTCTTTCTAATAGCTCTTTCTTGGTTCTCAATCTCCTTAAGCACTGGAAGGCTATGTGACACTAAATCATGTAGAATCTTATTAGGAGAAAGCTTTCTAATTTCTGGATTCTCATCATGTTAAACCTCTTCACTTACTAAGTTTTCTTTCATATCCTCTTCCATGTTAAACACAGTTATCCCATGCTCATCTTAACCTGAATCCTGCATATCCTTAGCTCCAAGTTGGTCCACAATCAGATAGTGATCATTGACTTCTGCATCACCTTGAGATTCTCCTATATGAACATGGTTTTGCTGATCTTCTTTCTTCTCTACCATGCTATCATGAGCCTCCTGAGGGACTGAAATTTCCTCATAATGCAATTCTGTATGCTGAACAGAACCAACATCACCATTTGAACAGTCACCAATGATTACACTTCCTGCAGGTGTTAGAACACTTTGAACTTCCTCATCTTAAGGAGATGAGTCAACATTAGCAGTGCCACTATTGCTTAATCCCCCTTGATATTCCTCCTGTTGTTGAATATTTACCCTGCTTCCTTTTGTAGATGTCCTCTCCTGATCTGATACCTGCTGTAAAAGTTCTTCTCCTTTTAGTAAACTGTGCTCACCAGATTGCACAATTTCATCATTGCCTCTTTATAGCACTTCTTTCACCTCTTCATTCCTTTCTTCCCTTGAGCCTGAAACTTCTTTACTAGATTCAGAACTTTGCACCTTCTCTTCTTGAGCCTCATTACTTACATTTTGTGGTGCTTGAGAAAGCATGTTCATTGTGGTTTTGTTTGTGAATTCCTCCCCTTGTTCGGTTCGGCTTATCAGTTATCGATTTTAAAATATGCTAATCCGCTAATCAACCAATAAGATATCAGTTAGTTTGGTTTGGAGTTAACAATTATTGGTCGGTTATCGATTAACTTATCGGTTTATTAACAAAGTCAATTAAGAGAATTTCTTCCAACATTCAAAGAGTAAATGCACAACAACATTAAAGTTACGATCTTTCAATCAACTACAAATGATTCAATTGAAACTGAGACACACAGGTCCCCTAAAAGCCAAGGTTGCTGAGTACACAAGGAAAAGAAGTGGGTGTCAGTTCTTTTGGGACTTCAAAAGAACCTAACAATGCAGCTAATTTCTATTGTTTGAGTTCATAAACCTTAAGTACATAATTCTCTCTTTCATTCCAAGCCCAATGGATATCCAAAATATAACCACATTCTTTTAGATGGGAGAAATCTCAACATTCTTTGTTGTCAACAGTTTAATAAGAGAGACGTTAGTTGTGTGTTCCATTTATTTCTTCCAGTGTAATTCTTCATCCCTATTGATCTAATTTTCTATACTTTCTAAACTACTTATACATACAAAGAGAATAAGGAAATTGAGTAATTCGTACCTCAGACCGTTAAGTCGTTAATTATAAATTTATATATGTCCACCAACCGTTAATCCAATAACCCGATAGCAATAAGTCAATGAACCTATTTTACGGTTGGGTTATTGGTTACACTCTGATTTTGAACAACCCTACAACAAACCTCATGAACTGCTATCATGGAAAACTTGTCAAATGCACAAATTAGCGAATGACACGTGCTTTTTAAAAATGTAATTTTTTAACCTTTTTTTTAAGAAATCGTTACTATTTTTTAACAGAAAAATCCTCCCTTCTACCCCCCGTTTCTTCTTCCCAAATCATTAAAAAAATTGTAACATTTATTTAATCCATTGTTGTTTTCTAGAGCAGAAATTTATTTCTTTTATTTTTTATTTTTTGAGGTTATCTAGTTCTTATGGGTCAAATTTATGTATTTTGGCAAAGTAGATGAATTAAAATTTGGTTAATTTTTTGTTTAGATCCTACTAATTTTTTTAAGTTGAAAAATTTAAGATCCTTTAATGGTGAAGGAGAATTTGAAGAAGTGTGAGATAGTGAAAAATATGGAGCCCGCATAATTTTTTTAAGAAAAAAAGTTTCAAAGCAAAATTTTAAGGTTTTACGCGCTTAAATTTGGGGGAAAGAGAAACATTTCGCGATGCAAGCGTGAAGATCCACGAGCCACACTTATGTCAAGTAAAAATATCTATTTGCTTATTGGAAAAAAAAAGTGTCTATTATTGTTGCGGACAACTTAAAGAAGCCATATATGTATTTCGTTTGTTATAAACAATGCATGAAACATAAACATTCATGTAAACGTCATCATTTTGTATAAAATGGAAAAACATTTAAAAATAACAAGAGTTTATTCATGTATATCATGTGAGTAACCATGATACAATCCAAAAGATACTTGTCTGTAGAACCTTTACAGAAAGGAATGAATATACATGAGACATGCCCCAACTAAATAAAAGAATAAAAAATCTAGCTTCCACGGTAGCAAAGTGGGGCCTCACAAAAATGTATCAATTGCAGGAGTGGAGTTGCCAACACCACTCCTTGAAATATAAAATGAGATGGTGGTTGAACGATCTAAGCTCTACATGCTTAGTATGTATCAAAGACCGTATTTCGAACAAGTAGGACATGTATTTAAATTACATGCATGATGCGACAAATATTGACAAAAAATAAAACATTTATCATCAGTGTAAAATCTTTAATCCTATTTACTTAGATGACTCCTCATAATGCCGTATGATTCCACTTAGCCTTGCTAATAATAATATCAATTCTTTGCCGGTACTTGAGGGGCTTTAAGCCATAAGCTTCAATATTTATTCTCTGTTTATGTCCCTCAATCTCGATTATCACGAGTAACAAAAAACACGTTTATGTCAAATTAGATCCTTTTTTGGCTTCAAAACATCTTTATCAAATTATAGCTCTTTCGGGCCATGGTTTGAATCGCTAAGCGTATGTAAATAGACCCAAGCTTTGGAAAAATTATGTCATATTCACGTATGCCAATAAAGAGCTTGGTATATAAAAGGATAAAACCCCGAAACAATTTTAGACGTAACAAGTATGATGACGGGGAGCAAAAATAATATTTGCGTGCATAAAGAGGCGATAGACTAGTGCTATATCACATGATCATAATAACGAATATATAAAGTGTGTTAATCAAGATTATTGGATAATTATCACTTGTTGATATGTTCCACCGCCTAAAAAAAGACTAGTGGGGGACATGCATTTAATATATATATATATATATATATATATATACTTCTCATCTTTTGAGATTAGAGATTATATAAATATATATGCACACCTCCTTATGCAACAAAGAAAGAGCTTTGGGGGAATCACTTTCTCTCTTTCTTATTTTGAAGTAGCACCGAAGTACAGTAACATTTGGGATCTCTCTTCTCACGTTGTTTAGATATTCTGGTATTTAAGAAAAAGGAGAAGCATCAACGTTATTTTCCAAAGTTACTTTGCACAATTTTCTTATGTAAATAGAAGGTTATTTCGTAGTGAAGCAAGGTGGAAGAAGAGGGTTCTTGAAAAATAAGATTAGGGTGCATTACGGGCTGCTTTAGTTATATTGTGGACACAAACTGGCTAAAGTATGTTAAGGCAAATTATTTCTTTCTTTTGGCATGTTTCCTGTAACGAAACGTAACCGTAATATTGTTCCATAAATTATTCTACTCTTAGTAATTAAAAATGTGCATGTTATTGATTCCTATGTTGAAAGCATGTCTAAGTATGTTCCTAAATCCTTATTGAGGTATATGGGAAAGATGTTGATGTTCCCAATGTTATCCGAAAGTACAAGGATATTATGTCATCCGATAAGGTTCAGAAGGTTTTATTGTCATTCATGCATTTTCATTTGCATTATATTCATGTATTACCCTGGACCCACATGTGTTATACACTCTACTATATGGTAAATATTATATATATGTAGAGGATGGAGAAAAGGGAAGGCGTTAAATACGCACACCACCTGCAGCTGGTACAGACTATCACAAAAAGAATGATGCCTAATGAGGCCAATATGATAATGATTATGCCCACAGAGGCCGATATAAACTGATGCCCACAGAGGCGATTATGGGGAAGGAAGATTTCCTTGTGTGGCCAATATTTATATGTATACCGCATTTGCATGGTGCATAACATTTAGGCATATGTATTAGGGCCCTTAGAGGCATTTATCACTGGTTAGCCATTTTCGTCGGCTATTGTTGTCAGTTTACGTCGGTGTTGGTGTTGACAAATTTGTTACTATCGGCTAATCTTCGTTATTGTTTCGATCATTGTTATTACTATTAGTTATTTACGTAATTTGTTGTTTGTCGGCCGTTTTTTAAATCGGTAATCTTTTTTTAGTTTATTCTTGTATACCTGTTATGCTAGTTGTTCATGCCTAACATACTCAGTACATCAGTCATACTGACGTCCCTTTTATCGGGGGACGCTGCGTTTCATGCCTGCAGGCTCAGCTATGCAGTGGGACGGTTCGCGCTAGTAGGTTGCTGGTTCAACTGATGTTGGAGCACTCTATTTGTTCTAGAGTTGCAGTCTAGTCTCGGTATGATATTTTGCATATGCACATGGGTATGGCGGATCCTTTCCAGTCCTTGTGATTCCATGTACTCCTTAGAGTCTTGTAGACAGTTGTCCTATGTATAGTAGTTGTGTATGACCCTGTCGGTTGTGATGTATGTGTCGACAGACTATTTGGTAGCGGCCCTTGTGGCAAATAATCGATTGTGGTTAGCTGGTAAGTATGAGAAAAGTGGTGCTCGATAGGTAAGGTCCTGGTGTCCGTCATGGCCATCCAATTTGGGTCGTGACAAACTTGGTATCATAGCAGGTCTGTCCTAGGGAGTCTACAAGCCGTGTCTAGTAGAGTCTTGTTTATGGGTGTGTTGTGCGCCACACTTATAAACAGGAGGCTGCAGGGCATTTAGGGATGGTTTCCATTCTTTCATATCATAGATCGTCCAGTAGAGCCGAGTCTTAAGAATTCGAGTTTAACTCATCCTCTATATTGTTTCAGGAATGACGGCTACCAAAAAGACTTCGGTTAGTTCATATTCATAGCCAGTAAAGGAGTGACTTCTACCCGATGATTGATACGCCAGAAAGGCAGCACTATACTCAAAATTTAAGATTGTGAGGAATTGTCTCACTCATATATAGAAGAGAAAAAGAAGTACTAAGCACCTGAACGCAAAGTTGTAAGGATTCACTCAGTAGACTATATCGTGTTTTCGATTACAGCAATGCTTTCTTCCAGTAAGATTATGATTAGCAGGGAGATTGAGGTTGGATTGAGTATAAATACGAGCGGTATGCTCTCTATTGAGACAGATCTATCATAGGATATGAGTAAGTTGCTTTCCCAGATATCGATAAATCTAGTAATACCAGGGGAGTTGAGGAAAGCTCTCGTACCATCAGTCCTACCACCGGCTCGACTCTGTCTGATAAAGATGTAGGGAGAGTGGTGCAGGTATTGAATCAATTGGTTGCCTCTTAGGCACGACTTGATCCTAGAACATCTGATGAAGATAGGCCATTGAAGGGTCAGGAAGTTTATTAGTCAAGGATCGACGATATTGAAAGGTCATAAAGTTTATATAAACTGATGCCCACAGAGGCAGTTATGGGGAAGGAAGATGCCTTTGTGTGGCCAATATTTATATGTATACCGCATTTGCATAGTGCATAACATTTAGGCATATGTATTAGGGCCCTCAGAGGAATTTACTGCTGGTTAGCCATTTTCATCGGTACATTGTTGTCGGTTTTTCGATCGTTGGTGTTGACAACTGTTACTATCGGCTAATACTGTCAGTTGTTTTAGTCGGCTGTTGTTACTGTTAACTGTTTCTGTCGGCTGATACTATTTTAGTTTATTCTTGTATCCTTGTTATGTTATTTGTTCATGCCTAACATACTCAGTACATCAGTCGTACTGACATCCCTTTTATCGGGGGATGCTGCGTTTAATGCCCGTAGGCTCAGGTAAACAGTGGGACGGTTCGCGCTAGTAGGTTACTGGTTCAGCTGATATTGGAGCACTCTATTTGTTCTAGAGTTGCAGTCTAGTCTCGGTATGATATTTTGCATATGCACATGGGTATGGCGGGGCCTGTCCCGTCCTTGTGATGTCATGTACTTCTTAGAGGCTTGTAGACAGTTGTCCTGTGTATAGTAGTTGTAGATGGCCCTTCCGGCTGTGATATATGTGTCGGCAGACTATTTGGTAACGACCCTTGTGGCAAATAATCGAATGTGGTTAACTGGTAAGTATGTGAAGAGTGGTGCTCGACAGGTAAGGTTCGGGTGCCCGTCATGGCCCTCCGGTTTGGGTCGTGACAACCAATCCAACATCTTTGAACATAACAAATATGAAATATTTCGCAAAGCACCATCAAGCCATTTATCAAATGAGAAATAAGTTTAAAGTGTTCAAACAAGTGCTATTTCATATTTAGCTTTCGAAAGCATAAACATAGCATGTTTTACCAAATATTTAATCCAAGTAGTACTTCAACATTTCATAATGTAAAATAATTGTGCAATCCCAACTCACTCGTGCTATATAAGTATGGGTATGTCGGATTCCATACTTATATGCGAGAGGCTACAAAGTCATTTTAGGAAATTTTTCATTCTTCCGTTCATCTCTCGTGCTATAGATCTTGAAGTAGGTCTGGTGGCATTCTTCATTTCTCATTATATGCGACATTTGGGAAACACATTCCAAAAATTGAGAACCAGTGACGAAGGATGTTATAATAAAGTTGTAAAGAAGTTTCAAGAGATAAGTGGTAGGCTTAAAGGATAGACCTAGATATAGATAATCAACATCTAGAAGTACATATTTTTAATACCTCATATTTGTTATTCTTTTCATGTGTTTTAAGTACAGTTCGATCACTTTGTATTTGATATGTGTGTTTATTTATGTGTAGGATATGATTTGATGGAAAGCCGATGTTTTGATGCAAAAAGAGATAAAAAATGAATGTGAAGTCCGAGTAAAAGTCATTCTGAAGTATTCGAATTGAACTAAGAACCCGATGGTCAAGAGGAGTTGAAAAAATAACGTATAGCAAAAAAGGCTTGGTGCGCCGCATTAATGCAATTTACCTGCGAAATTTGCTCTCTGAATATGGATTGGTGCAACTCATCACATAGCTAGGTGGTGCGGTGCACTAGTGTTATTTGTCAGCAATTCGAGTCGATTTTGGATTTTACAAAGAGATCCGACTAAAGGTCAAATCCTAATACTATAAGTACACCTTCTACACGTTTTGGGGAGAGAGATTAAGATCTTTGAGAGGAGAAAAATGCAAGGACGGCCAGAGCATCACCGTGGAGTGAAAATTCACACAATTTATCTTATCTTTTTTCTGTTCTTTTAGTTGAACAATTATAGATTGTGTAATCACCACATTCTGAGTAACTAAATTTTTTATCATTCTAGGGTAGCATGATTATTGTTAGTTGAAAGTTGATGTTGGCAATACGTTTGATTATCATCAACAATATATATATGTGTGTGTGTGTGTTTGTGTGTGCGCGAGCGCGCGCGTTGTGAATTTATTGATTTAATTAGTTTATTTATGTTATCATGCGCTTAAATATTTTATTTCTTGATCACCAATTGAATTCTATCGATGAATCTAGACTGTGAGCCCGAGAGGGGAGGCCTATTTTGCATTATTGGATAAGAAAGGGCTTGTTCGGTGATTTGATAGTTCATTCGGCATTGATTAGCAACTCTGAATAAGTTATAATTAGCAAATGACATTCTAGTTATTGACCTTTACTTTGTTCACATTGCTTAGTCAAATATAGGAGATACAACCGCATTCTTATTATTAAAGACGATCATGGAGACATAGACATTTCAGTATGAGTAGGCGTCGATTTATCAGAGATGAACTCCAGAGTAAAATCAACTTGTGGCTAGTCAACTAGATTTTCAATGGACTAACTAAAGAGGATACACAACATGATTAAATAAATGACCTCGTAACTTTATGGTATTTCTCTCTTCTTAATTCTTTATCATATCGCTTGCTTCTTTTTTACTTTCTATCTTCAAATATACAAACTCTTGATTTCCTTACTGTTTAATCTAGTTAGAAAGCTAATGACAAAATCCTTGTTGGGAGTGATAATCTAATTCATTCTATATTACTTCTCGACCACGTACACTTGTGTGTCTGTTGAAAGTGGGTCAATAGAGAACATCCGGAGCTGGAGTATTAGTTGTCAAGGCTCAAACAAGTTATGCATGAGTTGATATACAGACTTGGGAGACTCAGAAGATTAAAACTGAGTTAAGGAGATAAAAATCTCAGTATGCCCCTTGAATGGGAGTAGAGGTACAATCAATTAAGCGATAACTATATCTATATAGTTAGTAGAACTTTCAACGAGGCTTCGCAAAAAGCAGGAACTATATATTGTTCATACCTGTCACAAGTGAGGAAATGTGGTCATAACCAAGTGAATTTCCCTAAGAGCAAGAAGAGATATAAAGCGTTTCAATATAGTTATAGACTAAGACCATACTCTTATAGCAAATAGTCGACTACTAATAAGTCACTGGGAGAAATAGTTCAGATCAACGAGTTCAGTTGGTCATGTTCAGGCTATTGAGTATGATTGATATTTTATGTTGCCACCTAAGGAACTAACCACTATAGTATCTTCTTCCCTCTATAATTCTCACTAATTGTAGCTAACTTCTTCAAAGACTCTACGCAGTCTAAGAAGCCCTTTGCAACTCAATGAAACACATATTATAATACTCTAGTAAAGTAAATAAATTTACTATTCAAACCAAAATATCTAACTATTACAACTCAATGAACTATAAGCATAAATCTTCTTAGGAACATGTTCTTCTTAGTCGTAGTTGATTCTCTCTTAATGACACTGTATGGATATACTCTGTTTGTGTAGTAGTGTCTCTCATCTTCAATAACATCAATGTGGTGCATATAGGAGTATGAATGACCATGTATTTGTAGAAACATTCTCCAAATCCTTTTTTGGTAGTGGTACTAAGAGGAGTGAGGGAACTATATTACGTTGATGACTTCAACATGGGTAAGCGAACAATGTGCAACAAATGACTAGTGTTAAGAAAAGACAAATTGACTTTGGCATCATCGGTTGGGGCATCTTTCGTTTAGTTATACAAAGCACCTGTTTCCTGGTTTATTTTATTAAGTGCACAATTCAGACTTCACATGTGATACTTGAATTTTAGTCAAAAGTCATATAGTTTCTTATCTAGTAAACTTGAATAAAAGTGATGTTCAATTTTCCCTAATACATTCAGAAGTGTGGGGACCTTCCCCAATTACCACTTCTGGTGATATTTGTTGGTTTGTGAAATTTGTGGATTATTGCACTAGAATGACTTGATAATGGTAAGACTGTGTACAATAGACCCTTGTGGTCCGGCCCTTTCCCGGACCCCGTGCATAGCGAGAGCTTAGTGTACCGGGCTAACCATTTAATGACTTGATAATGGTCCTTGAAACATAAAGATGAGGTGTTTGGTGTGCTTCAATCCGTTCATGCAATGATTCAGCCCTAAATTTCTACAAATATTCAGGTTCTTCGTTTCGATAATTGAGGTGAATATGTTAAACAACAATTTCAACCTTACTTCAAAAGTCATGGTCTTTTACACAAAACTTCATGCTCTTAAATTCAAACAACAGAATAGCAACGCAGAAAGAAATAATTGACATATACTGAACCGGATGGCCTCAAGGGTCTAGGATGATGTAGTTTCTAGGGCAGTACATTTACTGAACCGGATGGCCTCAAGGGTCTTAAATTTTAAGATTTTATTACATGTATTATATAGATATGTCTCTTTACCAACCGTGTTATGAATTCTTCCTCAAGTTTCTGGTTGTGTTTTTTTGTTCATTGATGAGACTCTAGGAACATGGACTTTTGGATTTATTTCACATCTTCGTTTACTATACTTTAATGATATTTGAGCTATAATGTTATAATTTACACTCATTACGTGTGTTTCTTGTGTAGGAGCTGACTCCGGACAAACAAACGTGTTTGGAGCTTAAATGAAGGATATAGGACTTTGAAGTCTGAGTAGAAGTCCAACTTATGAAGCGGGATCGAGTTCGGGGTTTGAGGACCGGAGATGAATATTAAAAAGCTAAGAAATAGACTAGAAGGAAAGGAAACCACTACTGCTCATAGGAGAAACTGGCATGATAGAATTGAATTATTGTAAAAATTCTAAAGATGCCTAATGATTGTTGAATAATGAGGGAATGTGGAGTTGGTTGTTGACTTGGTAATGATTGTGCCATGATTGAGATAGGGAGAAACAATTGAAAGGGGCAGACGTGCGTAAGAGTTGGCATAAATAAAAGTTTAAGGAGATTTGCAATGCGTGGCGCACAGTGCGACGTAGCCCACATCGCGGCTGCGCAATTTTGCTACCAGTCAATTTTATTCCAAATTTTAAAAGGATATTTCGGTCCGGGCTTATTTTTGGAGGGTTTAAATACCTAAAGCACACGATTTTGAATGCATCGTTGGATGACATCATCTTTGGAGACGACTTAGAGTTTCAAGGATGACTTTGCTACTTTTTACGATTGATTCAATACAAATGAATCGAGAGTGAGTTGTAATGACTTCTAGAATTCTCATTCTCTTATTATGTTTACATTTTCTATTATGGAGTAGTTTTATCTTAGGATTTTGATGGATATGATGTTTTAAGACTCATTTATGGATTGATTTCGTTTTGTTTTTGCTAGAATTCTCGTTTGGAGTTTTGAATTTTATGTATATGTTTTTTTTTTTGATTAATCGAAAGAGCTATTTTATTGAATGTGTATGCTAGTGTATGTGTGTTGAATTTCAATTCTTTTGAGTAATCGTAAGAGTTTTCTTGAATTGTTATTTAGCAAAGAAAGGAACATATTCGAGAAAAGTTTTCCTTCTATTAAATCCAATTGAGAAGTCTGCATATGTTCTTGAGTTTCAAATTGGTCTATTCTTGATAATATATAGGTTTTCAAAAGAAAAGTTAGAATATTATAGGTAGATTAATTACTCGTTGAAATCGAAAGAGTCAACGAATATTTGAAAGAAGAACCTTGAATGATAGAAATCATGAGTGTTTCTTTAGCACATACTGTCATGTGCCCTAATTTCTCGTATCAATAGTAACCCTTGATCAATTTTTGTGTTTTAATTATTAATTAAATTTACTAGTAAAATTTGTTACTCATGATTGATATCACAACCTTCTAAATATTTAATTTCCTGAATAATACTGAGAAAAAAATTGTTTAAATTGTTAATCACGCCAATCCCTGTGGAGACGATCTTAAACTATACTATTTTGACTAGCGAAGTACTTAATTTATACAGTGTTTTGCGCTCGTCAAATTTTGGTGTCGTTGTCGGGGATTGGCAACAATTAATATTCAAATAAAATATTGTGTATTCATTCAGGTTTCTATTTTATTTTATTTTATTTTCTTATAAGTACATTTAACCTGTGAGTTCTTCCTATTGTAGGTAAAATGTACTATTTTCTGACTCTTGGTGTATGACACGATCTCCATCACAAGATATCATTCCATACAATCCATAGTTAGAGAGATCTTTGCGCCTACTAAGAAAAGAACTTGCAAAAAGGGTATTTGGGCAGTCACCGAATAAAGTCATCATGGATGGTGATTTAAGAAATGCTGGTCTAGAGGACCCACTCAACCCCAATCGTGAAAATGAAGCACCACTCGGTAATGGGGATGGTGTGGCTGAAGGGGTTGGGAATCGGAGAAATCTTCGCCCTCCAATTGAAGAAGTGGATCAAAATAATGGAAGAGCGGGGAGATTGCTTGGAGACTATGCTAGGCCGAATTACAATGGGATGCAATCCAGTGTAAGATGTCCACATGTTGCAGGCAGCAACTTCGAAATTAAGCACAATGTTCTTCAAGTAATTCAAAACAATTGTTTGTTCAGAGGAAAGCTAAATGAAGATCCAAATAGCCACTTAATGGATTTTGATGAAATCATGAACACGTTTCACTACAATAGGGCATCTGACGATGCAATCTACTTGAGGGCATTTCCTTTTTCTCTGAAGGACAATGCAAAAATATGGCTGAAAAGTTTACCCTCAGGAGAAATTCGCACCTGGGAGGAGATGACAACTAAGTTCCTGGATAAATACTTCTCACATGCGAGAACAAAGAGAATGAGGAAAAAAATAAGCAACTTTGGACAACTGGAGTTTGAAACTGTGTTTGAAGCTTGGGAAAGGTTCGAAGAATTCATGAGAAGATGCCCTCACAATAGAATAGATCCTTGGTTGCAATTGACAATTTTCTGGGAAGTCTTGACACCTTCCTCAGAGAGAATTCTTAACAATTCAGTGGGAGGTTCTCTAATGAAGAAAACACATGATGAGGCCATTGGAATATTGAATGAATTATTGGAGGATGCTAATCAATGGTTTACTGATGGGACCGAGAGAAAGAAGACAGTTGGGGTACATCCGGTAGAAGCATACACTACATTGCAGGCTCATATTGCTTCTATTTCCAAAGATGTTAAGCAGCTGACCGTAGCTCAGGCGCAACCTGAACCACCGATTATTTGTGACTTTTGTGGAATGGGACACCCAACTCATGAGTGTCAACATGGGCTAGTATCAGAAGAAGAAGTGAATACTGTCAGGAATTTTAACAAAGGAAATTACCAAGGGGAAACAATTTCAACTCAATGGGACAGAAACATCCCAGTTTTTCTTACACTTCGCCTAGTGACAGTGCTAATGCATGGCAACAAAACAATAATAGAGGTCAAGGGCAAACACAATCAAGCTATCAGAACCAGAGGCAACAATATTAGCCTCCATAGTCGAATTAGTCCAGTCTAGAAGATTTAATGAAGATGTTCGTATCTAAGACGGACGAGAGGTTAGATATTCAAAATTTGGCCATTCGAAATTTGGAGAAACAGATGGGGCAACTAGCTACTATGTTGTTTGAAAGAACTCCGGGCACATTGCCTAGTGACACGGAGAAAAATCCCAAGGAAGTGAAAGTAGTACCTTTGAGGTGTGGAAGAGAGTTGGAAGAAGTTCCTAAAAAGCCTAGATCGCGGTTGATTAAGAAGCGAGAGGATACGAAAGAAGAGGAAACAAATATACCAATTAAAAATAGGGTGACAGAAGCTGACAAAGACAAGGATAAGACTGAGGTCGAAGAGAGTAAGCACATACCCGCATTACCATTTCCTTAGAAGCTAAAAAAGAGAAACTTGATAACTGTTTTGTCAAATTCCTTTATATGCTAAAACAATTGCATATTAACATGCCATTCACAGAAGTGCTAACTCAGATGCCTGAGTATTCTAAATTCTTGAAGGAGATCTTGTCAAGCGAGATAAAGTTGTAAGAAACGTCAGTGGTCCAATTGAGTGCTCAATGCAGTGCTATTATCCAAAATAAACTACCTAAAAATATGGAGATCCTGGTAGTTTTACTATTCCCTACTATATAAGGAGCACCCATTTCAGAAATCATTATGTGGCTCAAGAGCTTCGACAAATCTCATGCCTTTTTCTATTTTCAAAAAGATGGAAGGAGAACTCAGAACCATAAAATCCATTCCTGTGTCGTTGCAACTTGCAGACCAAAGTACTATGATCCCTAAAGGAATTATAGAAGATGTTCTAGTTCAAGTTGACAAGTTTTGTTCCATGTTGACTTCATTGTGGTTGATATGCAAGAAAATAAGGAGGTTCCTCTTATTTTAGGGAGATCGTTCTTGGCTGCTGGTAGAGCCATACTAGAGGTGTATGAAGGGCAACTTATGCTGAGGATTGGAGAAGAAAAATAGTTTTCAATACGAAGAAGATGATGAAATTCCCCAAGGAATATGTATACTCTTGTTTTAAGGTGGATATTCTAGGTGAATTAGCTGACGAATACAAACATGACAAACTAGTGGAGGATTCGTTAGAAAGGTGTATCACGTAGTCAAGCACAACAGATGATGAAGATCCACATGTCAGAAAGGAAGTAGAGGCTTTTGACTCTGACCATCAGGAGGTTAATGAAGATGAATTGCAAAAGAATGACCCAAAACCAAATGTGGAGCTCAAGGCCCTCCCAACACACTTGAAGTATGTATTTCTCGAACCTCCTAATAATTAACCTATAATTATTTCACTTTATCTTACAGGTGAACAAGAAAATAAGCTGATTATTGTGTTGAGAAAATACAAGAAGGTTATTGGGTGGGTGATAGAAGATATATAAGGGATTGATCCACCCCTTTAATGCATAAAATACTTTTGGAGGAGAATCTCAAGCCAGTGGAACAACGTCAATGCAAGTTGAATGAAAAGTTGGAGTAGGTCGTACAAAAAGAAGTGTTGAAGCTTTTAGATGCAGGAATCATATTCCCAATTTCTGACAGCACTTAGATTAGCCTGGTTCATGTCGTGCCAAAGAAATGAGGGTGATAGTGGTGAAAAATGAAAACAAGGAGTTGATCCCAACTAGAATGGTCACATGGTGGATAATTTGTATTGACTATAGGAGATTGAATGATGCAATTCGAAAAGATCATTTTCCACTTCCGTTCATTGACCAGATGCTTGAAAAGATAGCTGGCCAAGGATTTTATTATTTCCTTGATGTCTATTTAGGTTACAACCAGATACCCATTACTCTGGAGGACATGGAGAAAACCAATTTTACTGCCCATCGTGAATTTTGCTTATAGAAGAATGCCTTTTGGATTGTGTAATGCACCAACTACTTTTCAATGATGCATGATGTCGATTTTATCTGTTTTGAATGGGATATTCCTAGAGGTGTTCATAGATTAGTTTACCTTATTTGAAGAAGATTTTGACAACTGCTTGAGTAATATAGAGTCAGTTCTGAAACGTTGTGAAGAGACTCACTTGGTGTTGAATTGGGAGAAGTGCCACTTTATGGTGCCCGAAGAAATCATTTTAGGGCATAAAGTTTCAGCTGATGGAATAAAGGTGGACATAGCGAAGGTAGATGTAATAGCGAAATTCATCCCCCACTACAGTAAAAATCATCAAAAGTTTCCTTGGGCATGCTGGATTTTACAGGAGGTTCAGAATTTCTCAAGCATCTCTAAACCTTTAACTACTCTGCTAGGTAAAGATGTTAAATTCACTTTCACTGTTGATTATCTGAGAGCTTTCAATCTTGTTAAGGAGAAGCTCACTAGTGCCCCTATCATGGTCACCCTTGATTGTAGTGAGCAATTTTGCAGTAGGAGCGGTGCTAGGACAGAAAATGGATAAGTTATTTAGACCAATCTATTATGACAGCCACACTCTCAATAACGTTCAGGTCAACTATGTGACTGCGGAGAAAGAACTTTTTGCAATGGTTTTCACTTTTTACAAATTTCGATCATATCTGATTGGGAGCAAAGTAATCATTCACACAGACCACTCGGCCCTTTAGTACTTGCTGAGCAAAAAAGAGGCAAAACCAAGGCTTTTGAGATGAATCCTACTACTCTAGGAATTTGACTTGGAATTTGATGATAGAAAGGGTGTAGAGAATTAGGTTGCCGATCATTTGTCAGGATTAGAAAACCTACCAGTGGAGATGGTACCAATCAAAGAAGAATTTGCAGATGAGCAGTTATTCTCAGTTGCAGTTGTTTTAGAAAGACACACTGGTACGCTGATATAGCCAACATATTGGTTAGCAGATGGGTTCCTCAGGACCTCACATACGATTAGAAAAGGAAACTACGAAGTGAGGTAAGAAATTATTTTGGGATGACTCTTTCTTGTTTAAATGTTGTGCATAAGGAATCATTAGAAGATTTGCCCGAAGCAGAGAAGATAAGCATTCATTCACACTGTCATGATGGAGCAGCTGGCGGACATTACAGTGGAAACTGTACAGCTACAAATTTCATGAAATCTGGCTTCTTTTGGCCCATTTTGTTCAAGGATGTAAGGGCTTATGTAGCTTCTTGTGACAAGTGTCAACACTTAGGTAATATAAGTAAAGAGGATGAGATGTCCCTTAAATCGATTTTGTTTTGTGATATCTTTGATATTTGGGGCATTGATTTCATGCGCCCTTTTCCTTCCTCCCATTCCAATGAATATATCCTTGTAGCCGTTGACTACAAATCTAAATGGGTCAAAGCAATCCCTACTAGGACAAGTGATGCTCGAGTTGTGTGTGAATTTTTAAGAAAGAACATTTTTACTCATTTTGGAGCACCTCGAGTCATCATAAGCAATAACGAATCACATTTTGTTAATAAACAATTTGCTGTGTTGCTCTCTAAATATAGGATGACTCATAAAATGGGAACCTCGTATCAAGTGAAAACTGGAGGGCAAGCGGAGGTAGCTAACCGTGAGTTAAAACAAATTTTGAAAAAATGGTTAGCGCATCTTCCAAGGATTGGTCTATAAGGTTAGATGAAGCCCTATGAACATATAGAACTGCTTTCAAAACAACCATAGGAATGTCTCCATATAAGTTAGTGTTTGGAAAATCGTGTTATTTACCGATTGAAATAGAACACAAAGCATTTTGGGCTATTAAATTGCTTAATCTTGATCTAAGCCTTGCAGGAGAGAATAGAATATTGCAGACGAACGAATTGGAGAAATTCCAGAGGGATACGTACGAGAATGCACAAATCTTTAAAGAAAAGACAAAGCGCTGGCATGATCATATTATCAAACCGAAAGAGTTCTATGAAGGAGATAAGGTTCTGCTATATAATAGTAGGTTACGACTCTTTCATGGGAAATTCAAGTCGAGATGGACTAGACCGTATTTAGTGCAACATGTCTCACCGTACGGAGCTATTAAAATCCAAAATATGGAGGGTACGAAAAGATTCAAAGTGAAGGGGCATAGGTTGAAGCTATATGGTGAAAGAGGATTCAACAAACAATCTTCCAACATCATCATTCATTAAGCCCAAGAATGGCAAAGTCAAGCAGACGACTATAACTCAGAACTATTACTAACCTTTAATTCTTCAGTAGCTTTTGTTTCATTGTTCTGGTTTTGCTTAGTAGTAGATGGTGGAAAGAGGAAGACATTATACGCGAGAATGATAGCATGAAGTGAGAATCGGGATAGGTAAACGAGAGGTAACAAAAAAAAAAAAAAAAAAAAAAAAAAAAAGGGAGGGGGGGGGGGGGGGGGGGGGGAGGGGAGAAAACAGGAAAAAACAATAAAATTTCGAAGTGAAAAAAAAAATGCACTGCCGCGCCGCTAGGTGTGTCTCCCATGCGACACGATAGTGTAAAAAAACAGAGCTTTGGTTTTTTGATTTTTTTTCAAAACCTGTAGATTTTTTACAACGTGCAGTACTTTTTGCCGGCCACGATGTAGTTGGTGGTGCCGCCCGCGTTGCCAAGGTGGCGGAATATATATATATATATATATATATATATATATAAATTCCTAGTCTAACTCACGGTCAGCCGACCCATCCCTTCCCTTTCCCCTTTATATTTTATTTCCCTTTTTCATTCTAATTTACTTCCTATTTTTTATCAAATACAAAACCCTTCTCTCATAAATCCTACCATCTCTCCCTCTTTCAAGCTTAAGTTCATCTTGCTCATTCGTCCTCCATAATCAAGGTATGTTTTCTCTTCTTTTTCCTTTCAATAGTTTTATATTTTGTAAGCACTATTTTCTCCCCCTATGGCAATCCGCTACTTTCCCCATTTTGAATTCATGATTAATCTCTACTAATTAGTATGGTGGATGAATTTGTGGTGGTGTAGTTGATTTTAAATTCTTAAAATATATGATATTGTTGTGATATATTGGTTTAGAGGTGGTGTTTTGTGGCTAATTGGGTTGTTTTTTGTTATTCTTAAATGTAGAGAAAAGCATGTCAATTTTGTGCACACAAGGTGTTTGCTAAATTTCTTCGAAGAGACATTGTCATGTTTTTGAAAGCATAATGTTGAATTATTTATTTTGGGAGAAAACCATGGATCTTATATTTTGACAATTATTTGGATTAAATAACCTTAATTTTGAACATGTAAGGCTTCATTATGTCTTTATGACATTGTAAGTGTTCTTATATTGCTCCAATAGACTTATTCATATTATTTGAAAGTGGAGTAAAATTATTTTATTTGCCACTACCTTGTAGTTTTTGATAATTATTTGGCTTTTGTAATGATGTGTTTCGTGGTTGAGGGGTAGTCTGAACCCCCGTAATTTGATAACCTGTGAACTTGCCAAAACATAAGTATGGGATAGCACCTCCATCCATCTTACTGTTGTCATGATTAGAGATCTTATGTTATGGTGTTCGTCTTGTGCATAGGAAACATGTCTCAATGATCACGTCGTACTAACACTAAAAAGGGAAAGTCTATCGCAACTAATCAACCAATAGCAAAGTGGGCTGCCCCTAGAAGAGCCTCACCGATGAATGCAATAGAAGCGGACGAGTATGTCGATGACACTCCTCATTTTGGTCATGATGTAGTGGAGTAGCATGGTCAAACGGGGTTCACCAAATTCCAACCAAAAGTTCCTCCTACAACCGAAGAAGAAATTGATTCTGTCATACTACGCCTCAATTTTCTTGATTTCCACAATCGCATTCGGCAGACAGATCTAGACTCTCTTATGACCTCAATGGGATATGCAAATCACGATATGATATAGGAGTTCTATGCTAACTAGTTTCCCGGATTGAACTTCACTTCAGATTATGTTGTCCCTGTGAGGAAAGGCGGGAGAATTTCTCCTATAAAGCAATTAATGAGATCATGAGGTTCCCGAAAGTATCTTCTATCGAATATGACAAATTATTGAGGAGGTTTGATTATAAGGCCATTCGTCATAAGCTATGTGGAGAGAACTCTTTGGCTGTGTGGGTTTATGACAATGGAGGATGTCACAAACATATGTGCCGGTCGGATTTCAAACTAGAAGCAAAGGTAGTTCTACGTTTTATCAATTGCCATATCATGCCCTCAGCTCATGATTCCACAGTGTCGAAGGAGAAAGTGTGCTTGATTTATGCCCTTTTAACTCGCATGCCCATCAACACAGGCAGAGATATGGAGAATGAGAAATCAAGGAAAAGGGAGACTGTTTTTCCCATGCATACTGACTAAGATACTGCTTCATGCTTCTGTTCCGACATACCCAGGGGGTGATGTGATACTTCGCAAATCTAATAAGATATGTGATGTGACTAATGTGAAGGAATCTACTAGGGAGACTAGTACTGGGCTTACTTCTGCTCAGCGAAACGAGCATACTGACCAATCAATTCTCTTTCTTATGGCTGGTTTACGATTGTAGGCTGCGAGATGAGAGATAGATTTGAAGGAGATCCACCAGCAGGTTCCGCTGGCTCCACACATGGAGTAGTTTCTGAGTCTTGCACCACCTCCATCACTGCCACCAGATGAGGATGTCAACTCTATCACTGAGGATGACACCTACTATGGCATCTCACCTACATGCCTTTGGAATTATAGGGAGTTTTTCTGCACCCTTGTTCTTTTTGTGTTTCGCATGGAGGACAACGCTTAGTTTAAGTGGGGTGTAGTAGTATTTAGTGCTTTGTTTGTTTTTCTTTTGCCCTTTGGCTTTGTTTTGATTTATTTCTTGCTTTATTTTATTAAAAAAATATAAAAAAATGCTTGATGGATTTTTCCCGATGACGGATTGCACTAGATGAGGGACTGAAATGCATAGTTTTCTTAAGGGAAAAGTCCTAATTCTCTTTGCGTGTTGAAATTCTCTTTCCTTTAGTTGTGCCTTGATAATGTTGAATGCCTTGATTGTGACACATAGGCTCAATTCTTGACTTGTGTGATAAATGCCTGTGATTGCTTAACTGCTTTGAATAATTAGTCAGGATAGATCCAATCCTGAGTGAGTTATGTGCCATGTGTGTGTGAGGACATTGTTGTGATATTCCATGCATTCATATTGTGGTCTAGAACTTGTCTGGTGTGTGTGCCAAGCGAAATGAAGTGTGTTGAGTCTAGGAGATGACATAGGCAATTCTTTGATTCATCCTTTTTTTGCTCTGTCTTTTATCTACCTCCATATTAATATCCCTCGTCAACCCATTGAGCCTTTAGCCTATTTTTTTCGGTAACCACATTCCTAGCTTATTCCCCTTTGTTTTAATATGGCCAATAATGAATTTGTTAATCCCGTACTCCTGTAGCACTTTAATAGAAAAATCTTAAATAGTCCGCATTTAAGGAAAGTATGGGAAGAAGAAGAAAAAAAATAAGGGAAAGAGTTGAGTTTGAAAAAAAAATCAAGAAAAGAGAATAAAGGTGAAATTGATTAAGGAAGAAATAATTTATGATACTAGTAGGGAGTGAGTAATAAAAAATGAAAAAAAAAATTGAGACATATATTGTGAGTGCTCCTTGCTAGTGTTTTATAAATTTGTGCTTGTGAATAAAATAAAATGTGGAGTGGAAAAAGAAGTGGAAAGTGGTGAGTTAAAGGAAAAGCGCTAAGTGAAAAAAATTGTAGTGTATTAAAGTGCTTAGGGAGGATAATCACTATTTACCAAATATACTTTACCCATCCTTTAGCCTACATTACAATCCTCAAAGTCCTTTTTGATCTTAGATTCGATATGCTTATATTAGTAGAATATTACACTAAGGGCAAGCTTATGGTTCTTCATATGTTGCATGTGAATTTTATTGTGAGGGTGAGCTTACTTTTCTTGATTCTATGCCCAGTTATACAATTAAAGTGAATTTCTATTTGTGAGTAAATATTGGACAACCTTCTTGTTTTGGTGAGGGAACATGACTTGCGAAGGAGAGATGATGTTTTTGGATTCTTAGTTAAGTAATGAGAAATTGATATTTGTGAGTCGAGTTTTCAGGCTATGAAGTTTCAACCAGGTGTTCGAATGGTTTTAAATTTCCTTGGAATGACTAGTTAGGAAAGAGTGAGAAGATGTCATCCTTTAAAGTATAGTGTTGCTCGAGGATGAGCAAGGATTTAAGTGTGGGATGTTGATGAGAGGCTAGGAACATGGATTTTTGTCTTTACTTCGCATCTTCGATTACTATACTTTAATGATATTTGAGCTATAATGTTATAGTTTACACTCATTACATGTGTTTCTTGTGTAGGAGTTGACTCCAGACAAACAAACATGTGTGGAGCTTAAATGAAGGATATAGAACTTTAAAGTCTAAGTAGAAGTCTAATTTATGACGCGGTATTGAGTTCGGAGTTCGAGGACCGGAGATGGATATTAAAAAGCTAAGAAATTAACGAGAAGGCAAGGAAACCACTACTGCTCATAGGAGAAATTGGCATGATAGAATGGAATTATTGTAAAAATTCTAATGATACTTAATGATTGTTGAATGAAGAGGGCATGTGGAGTTGGTTGTTGACTTGGTAATGATTGTGCCATGATTGAGATAAGGAGAAACAATTGAAAAGGGAGATTTGCACTGCCGCGGCGCGCAGTGTTACGCACCCCGCGTTGCGGCTGTGCAATTTTGCTGCCAGTCAATTTTATTCCGAATTTTAAAAGGGTATTTCGGTGTGGGCCTATTTTTGGAAGGTTTAAATATCTAAAACATACGATTTTGAAGGCATCTTTGGACGGCATCATCTTTGGAGACGGCTTAGAGTTTCATGGAAGACTTTGCTACTTTTTACGATTGATTCAATACGAAAGTTTGAATCGAGAGTGGGTTGTAATGACTTCTAGAATTCTCTCCTCTTATTATGTTTACTTTTGCTATTATGGAGTAGTTTTGTCTTAGGATTTTGACGGATATGGTGTTTTAAGCCTCATTTATGGATTGATTTCAATTTTTTTTGCTAGAATTCTCATTTGGAGTTTTGAATTTTATGCATATGTTTTCTTTATTTTAGTTAATCGAAAGATAACTATTTTATTGAATGTGTATGCTAGTGTATGTGTGTTGAATTTCAATTCTTTTGGGTAACGCAAGAGCTTTCTTGAATTGTTATTTAGCAAAGAAAGGAATATATTTGAAAGAAGTTTTCCTTCTATTAAATTCAATTGAGAAGTCTGCCTATGTTCTTGAGTTTCAAATTGGTCTATTCTTGATAATATCTAAGTTATTCTAAAGAAGAGTTAGAATATTACAAGTAGATTAATTACTCATTGAAATCGAAAGAGTTAATGAACATTCGAAATAAGAAACCTTGAATGATAGAAATCCCGAGTGTTTCTTTAGCACCTATCATGTCATGTGCCCCAATTTCTCGTATCAATAGTAACCCTTGATCAATTTTTGCATTTTAATTATTAATTAAATTTAGTAGTAAAATTTGTTACTCGTGATTGATATCACAACCTTCTAAATATTTGATTTTCTGAATAATACTGAGCAAGACATTGTTTGAACAGTTAATCACACCGATCCCCGTGGAGAGGATCTTAAACTATATTATTTTTGTCTAGCGAAGTGCTTAATTTATACTGTGTTTTGCGCTCGTCATTCATCTCCATAAAAGTCAATGAAGTAAAGTGGATTCTTGTGTGGTTCGTTCTAGTTTTCTAGGCTATGCTTTACATAAAAGGGCTATCGTTGATATGATACATCAAACAAACTTGTCATTTTGGGTACTACTTTTCTACAGTCAGACACTTTTTTTCCTCCTCAAGCATCCAATATACCTTTTCAAGGGGAGATCAGAAATGAAGAGCAAAATTGGACATCTTGTCTTTCATCGAAGAACAATTGGTATTGACAATGAGAATGAAAACAGCCCATGAGGAAGAAAATGATAATGGTTTTGGGACCAATATTTCTCCGAGACTAGAATTTATGTCTTCTAAATCTTGTCATGATTCCCCTGTTCAGTACCTAAGAATCCATCTCCTGAAAATATTCTTGAGGTAAGCTCTCTTACTGCACCTTCATATTCTAATAATTTAGATATTTCTACTAGATATGTGTTACCCTTTATGAGCAATAGAGAGAAACCACCAAATTGATATCCAATTACTAATTTTGTATCCATTCAGAATTTTGTTAGAACCTCTTGAGGCTTTTGTGCATGCTATATCCTCTTTTCATGTTACTAATGTAGTCCAGGAAGCTTTGATAATCAATATTGGTTCAAAGTTATAAAGGAAGAAATGGAGGCATTGGAGAAAATAATGAAACATGAATTTTCATGCCATTATTTGAGGGAAAGAAAAAGTAGGGTCTAAATGGATTTTCTCCATTAAATACAAGGCATATGGATCTATTGACAAATATAACGCGAGACATGTGGAGAAAGGATATACAACAATATATGTCATAGACTATCAAGATATTTTTTCTCCGGTGAAAAAACTAAATAAGGTCGTGTTATTTCTTGCAGCAAACTTGGAGTGGCTATTACACCAGTTTAATGTGAAGAACGCCTTTCTTCACGGGGACCTTAAGAAGGAGTTTACATGGATATACCACCAAGGTACACTGCATCTTCTAATACCAAAGTGGTGTGAAAGCTGCAACATGCATTATATGAGCTAAAACAATCTCCTCAAGCATGGTTGAAGAAGTATGACTTCCAACAAAGTAATTCAGATGACACGCAATTTATTTCTAAAAGAAAAATTAGGAAAAGTGACAGTGCTAATTACATAAGTAGGTGACATGATTATTATCAAGAATAATTTTGAAGAAATTTCTAGATTCCAAAGTTAATTGGGGACCTAATTTGAGATGAAGAATCTCGGAGGACTAAAATATTTTTTGAGATAAGAAGGCATTTTTCTTTATCAACGGAAATACGTGCTAGACTTGTCTGAAATGAGATTATTAGATTGCAAGATAGCTGATACATGCACTACCCAAGTAAACGTCATATGGATACAATAACTTGGATTCTTTGTTATCTAAAATCTTTATTTTCGGGAGAGAAATTATATCCTCAAAGAGGGATCATTTAAGGATTGATGGCTACACAGATGTAGATTAGGCATAAATGTTTATGAGAGAATCCACTTCAGGGTACTTCATGTTTGTAGGAGGCAATCCAATTATGCGGAGAAGCAAGAAGTAAAAGGTGGTGACATTATCCAGTATTGAAGCTGAGTTTCAAGGAAAGACCGAAAGTCTTTGCGAACTTATCTAGAACAGAAAGTTATTGACTAAGATTGGATTTACTCCTAGTTCTTAAATGAATCCTTTTTGTGACAACCAGACAGAGATTGATATCTCTCATAATCCTATCCAGCATCATCGGATTAAACATGTCCATGTGGATACAAATTTCATCGAACAAATTCTTGAAGAAAAAATCATTCGTTTTCTATTTGTTAAATCTGAAAATCAGCTAGAAGATATTCTTATAGAAGTTGTTTACAACAAAATCTTTTACGACCCACTTGACAAGTTGGGCATCCAAATATTTATTTATCAACTTGAGGGGGAGCGTCGACATGAGTTGTCAATTTCAGTGTTTTCTGGAGAAATTATTGTTGGATATGTAAAGCAGTACGGGAAGTAAATAAATATTACAAGTGTTCGAAAGGATAAACAAACAAGCCAATATTATAATTGTCGCAAGCTGGTTGAGTCTTGAATCTTGATAACCTGAAATCAAGAAACACTAAATCTGGATTGTTACAACTGTGGCTGAGTCGAGAGATGACTCTCTGTCTTTAAGACAAGATTGCCCCGTATATATGTTTTTACGTTAACGGACAATAGTCTCCCAAGATAAAACAACAGCTAATCAACACTACAAAGCAAATAGGTTGATTCTGACGAAGAAAACAAACACGAAACGACTTACTGAAGAATGGAAAAGGAAGGAAGAGTTTTCTGTTTGTCCACTGTTTCTGCTCACGTTTTTGGATTGAGTTTCTCTTGTTTTCGTTCTCTCTTCTGTTTGTGTCTTTGTCTAGTTTCAACAATTGAGCCAAATGCTTCAATATATAGTATAAGGAGAGGGACTTCTCAACTGCCAACTAATGGCTGTTAATAGCCAAGTAATGGTCATTAGTGAGGAGTTAATCAACCAAGTAAATGACTGATTTAATATGCAACATAAAGGAGCTTTTAGGGAGGAGTTATGTGCAGATTAATGGAGTTTTAACGCTACAAAAACCAACCCAAAAGGCAGGCAGGAACTTTCTGCCTTCCGTTGTTCCCAATTTCATCTTTCCAGAAACTCCAGAGACCAAACTGTAAATATTAAGCAATTTGGGTCCAAAAAGATAATATCAGAAGAATCCCAAAGACCAATCCCCAAGCCCGGACGGGACGGGACGGGACGGGCGGGCGGCAGCGGCGTGCGTGTGGACTTAGCCTCGAACCCAAGCACATCTAGGTCATCCCTCCTTCAAACACATGGGTTACCCCTTGGGGTCCCAACTCCTTAGCTAATTTTGAGACTTATAAAGAGAACGATTCTTCCTTTTCCCACCGATGTGGTAGATTTGTCCCACACCATATTTCCATGCCTCAAACACCTTACTTTTGGACCAATATCTTTTTTATTTCTTAACGAAATTTGAAAAATCCTTGGCTCTACGGTCATCTACTCACTTAGTAGATTCTGCACATGTGAAGAGACAAAGCCTCCAACATGAGGAACCCTAGTGTTTAAGTCATTAAATATGGGTGGACATACCTCCCCACCAAAGGTAAATTTCCAACAATCCTCTCTTGAAAGAGATTTTGGTGAACAAACAAGGTGCCTACTTTCAACAATCTTTCAGCGAAAAGATATTGCATCAGGAGAGGTAGCTTCCGCTTTGAACCTTCTCTAGTTGAATACCACCGGACTTACTTACTACGCGGTGAGCGTGATGTCTTGAACCGTCAGTGTTTAGTGTAAGTCAAGACAATGATACCAACACAATAACTCTCCTTATTCGTTTTCATTCTTATTATTCTGTTCGTTGTGGCCGTGGACACACTTGGATTCTTAAGTGCGTTCATTTGAGGCGGCTTGTCCTCGCACTTAAATAGGTGATCTCCTACAAGGTATCCTGCTATACCCCACTTCACAAGTGTTAGGAATCATTAAAAGTTTCCCTAACCTTAACCTCAACCGTTTGAGGATCGTTAAATGTTTGGAAGCTTAACCTTTACCCACCATGCAGGTAGCACTTTAATGTCTATCACGAGAACAACTTTGGATTCATGTTTCCTTACATAAATCATTATCCGAAGTGCTCTTGCTTCCACCGAAGCGATCAACTGAACCTTTTTACAGCTTAGTTTTTCCATTGAAAAAAATTCTTGGGATCTCCAGTCAGTATGGTTGGGTTACCACCGCAAGGGTTCGTATTGTTTGGGTTTTAAGCCCAGTTCCCTAGACAGGTAGAATTCTTGATCTTCGGCTAGTCCCTTAGTTAAAGGGTCCGCTATATCCTTTGATTAGTAATCAAGGAAGTGTCGCCCGTGATCATCAACTGCCATACGGTCTTATGTCTCCGACATATATGTCCAGACACCGTCATCTGTGACCTTTCTGAAGCCGACCGACTAGCCACAATGTCTAACTGCCGAAGTCACGGGTTTCTCCCAATAAGGGACGTCCTCTAAGGAGTCGTGAAGTTACTCAACTTCTTTCATGCTTTGTTTGAAGCGATAAACTCCGATTCCATCATGAATCGGCCGATGCAAGTTTTCTTAGAGGATTTTGCAAGACCAACCATACACATTTACTTGTGGCTTTGGTGTTCTTCATATCTAATGCCTAGTTTGCATCACTGTGTTCTCCTAGAACCGCTGGACATCCAGAATACCATAATCTGTAGATAAATGAATATTTCAGATATCGTCATATCCAACTTAACGCCTTCTATTGATCATTTCTAAAAACCACGAGTGAATCTTAGTTCAACTGATCTACTTTGTAGATCGATACCAGATCGGTTGTAGTGTGTAACATACATTGAACTAAATGTGACCTGCGCATATCGCTCCATGTATATGAATGCACCATGATTCCAATCAGTTATATGATTCATATCCATTGGTGGCTTCAACAAGACTGTCAACTACCTCACAAATGAGTTTGGAATTAGACCAGTCCGTTAGATGTCTTAGAAATTCCAATTCCTAAGATGTCATATGTGATACCCATATCTTTCATATCGAGACTTTTGTTTCAATATGACTTTCACTTTCAGACTGTTGATTTTCCAACTGTTGGCTTTCTAACTTCAGATTCAATGTCTTTGTTGTCAGATTCATTATTTCTGTTTTATCTTAAACTTCCAGGACCAAAATGTAAACATTTCAGAGACCAAAATGAAAGTTCAGGAAGAAGCCCAACAGTCGAACAAACCAACTATGATCCTCCCATTTCAACTCTCCGGTTAGGAAGGTTGTTCCAACATCCATGTCACGCAATACTGCAATGGCCCTGAATGTTAAGTTATTCACAGGGAAACACATGTATAAGTAGACGAGGCCTTATACTCATCCGTAGATCCATCTATTTTGCACTCACTTTTGAGTATCCGCTTTCACAACCCAAAGGTTCTTTTCCAGGAGGAAGGTCAACTATTACACAAGTATGGTTCTCAATGATGGAATCTATTTCTTTCTCTGTAGCTTCTTTCTAAAACAACGCTTCTGGAGATGACAATTCTTTGTTAGTTTTCACTGGTTCATTCTCAACCATACAAGCTAGAAGGCCTGGAACAAGTCTTTGTCCCCTCTTTGCTCCTTCTCAGTTCAACATCTAGAATTCCTGAGTTCTGTAGATCTGGAATATTAAATTCCGGATAGTTAGCAACTTTCGAGTCCTGTAGATACAGAATGTCTAGTTTTGGACAATCAGGCACTCGCGGGTTCTTGTTAACCTCGAGCAATTACTTTTTTTTTCTTCTCAAGGAAAGTTATCATCAAAGAATTCAGAATCCTTTGACACCAAGAGGAGATAAGCACTACTATTATTTGTAGATCCAGTGGATATGCAATTTACAGTCTTAGGTCCAACTTGACCTGTTTCGATATTCTAACCTTTACCAAGCCACCCCACAACACAACATTTGTATGTGAGATCATTTCCATGTTTCACACGGAGGGTTACCCTTATCCTTATGCGTAGTTCTGATAGAATCGCATTAGTGGTAAAGATCGCCTTGCCCCGTATATTTTTGGGTGTACGACTTTGCGCTTGATTAACACTGTTAGACTGAGGTGAGTAATGAGCAGTAGGTTGATGAATGATGTTTCATATTCTCCCCCTCTATCACTACGAATTCCTCAATCCGTAGGCTTAGTTGATTTTTCAACTTCTGCTTTGTAGCGCTTATCCGCTTCAACAGCTTCATCTTTGCTTTTCAACAAACAAAGGATGCAATATGTTGTACCATCGTCAATGAAGGTCACAAAGTACTTGTCTCCCCCCTCTATTTTGTACAAACTTCAAATCACCCATGTAGGTGTGACTAAGTTCTAGAGGAGCGGTGCTTCTTTCACTATTCCTTTGATGGAATGGAAATGTGATTTTTGCCTTTTCCCCTACCTCACATTCATTTTGAGGGTTTATGTCGACAGAAGGCAATAATCTCAACTTCGTTAGCTTTTGAATGACTTTCTATTTAACGTGTCTTAATCTATTATGGCATAGATGCACGTATTACAAACATATCATTCATTTGGCTATAGACACACTGTACTATTCTTAGTTATTACAGACCTGTTGGACTAGTCTCAAGATAGCTTGACCAACAACGTCCCTGCAAACATGTTTGGGACATGTATCACCTCTTTTTAGAGTGATCCCATTCTCTGAAGTCCTATTGAGGACAACCTCTCCAACCCCTTATACTTCAGAGGTGGCGTTACTTCACACGAACAACCTCTTGCCCGTGGTTAGGGCGTAACCATATCATATGTGATCTGGATACTCTGGCACACTCCAGTTGCTTTGGCAGACTGAGTGTCCAATTTCTTTTCTACCTTTCCTTTGGCCTTCAGATCATTTAAGACCTGGAAACTCTGGCCCACCTCACTAGGTGTCCATTACTTTTCTGCCTTCCTTTTGGCCTTCAGATCATTTAAGACCTGGAATTCTGGCTCGCTCCAATCGCCCGTAGGCTTTGTACGACCGAGTGTCCAATATCATCCTATCAAATGAATTCTGGCCCACTCCAGACGCCCGTAGGCTTTGTACGACTGAGTGTCCAATATCATCTTATCAAATGAAGGATTTTTTGTAAAATAGTGTGACAGGGTCAACGTCTTAAGATAAGCCATTATCTTTTAGTCTTCTTCCCTTGAGATTGGTGCCCAGACAATTCTTGGCGCTTACTTAAGAGTGACAACAGTTTTCGCACAGTCAGTGGATCTTTCTCCCTCGTATGTGCGAACATACTTTACACACTTTTAATAATTGCACTCAAAAGAACGGATCTTTTAAGTCGTTTACAAAGTCCAATCTTTAAACAAGGAGGGAAGATGAGATTAAACTTTTGATTTTAAAGCGTAAGAAATATAATTTATTTCGGGAAAACATTTTCATATTCCTTCTTACTTTAAGTCCTTTTTAATCAGACATCATTTAATCTTATTTTTGATAAGGAAAAAAATTACGTATCCCAACTTCGGATTCTGGCCCACTTCAGTCACTTCATCGGATTGAGTGTCCGTTTCCTCCTTACCATAATTCAGATCCTTTGTTTGGGACAGATATAGGCCCTCTGCTACATGATAGAACAACATCTTCAGCCTTCTCCTCTTGTCCCAGTTGACATCCTCAGCCTCTCGTGGGTGCTTGTTCCCACCACTCTTAGAAGCGGTGACACCATGAACACCTTGACCTTCAACAACATAATCAAAACTCTATTCTACCAGAAAACCACAGCCATAGCCAGATTTGGTCACACAACTGTTGACTGACATCTTTCGAACACTAATGCAACGTTGTCTTAAATTTGTTGGATATGTAAAGCAATACGGGAAATAAATAAATATTATAAGTGTTTGAAAGGATAAACAAACAAGCCAATATTATAATTACCGCAAGCTGGTTGAGTCTTAAATCTTGATAACCTGAAATCAAGAAACACTAAATCTGGATTTTTACAACTGTGGCTGAGTTGAGAGATGTCTCTCTGTCTTTAAGACAAGATTGCCATATATATATATGCTTTTACGTTAACAGACAATAGTCTCCTAAGATAAAACAACAACTAATCAACACTACAAAGCAAATAGGTTGATTCTGACGAAGAAAACAAACACGAAACGACTTGCTGAAGAATGTAAAAGTAATGAAGAGTTTTCTGTTTGTCCACTGTTTCTGCTCATATTTTTGGACTGAGTTTCTCTTATTTTCGTTCTCTCTTCTGTTTGTATCTTTGTCTAGTCTCAACAATTGAGCCAAAGACTTCAATATACAGTATAAGGAGAGGGACTTCTCAACTGCCAACTAATGGGTGTTAATAGCTAAGTAATGGCCATTAGTGAGGAGTTAATCAGCCAAGTAAATGACTGATTTAGTGTGCAACATAAATGAGCTTTTAGGGAGGAGTTATGTGTAGATTAATGGAGTTTTAACACACCAAAAACCAACCTAAAAGGCAGGCATAAACTTTCTGCCTTCAGTCGTTACCAATTTCATCTTTTCAGGGACCAAACTGTAAATATTAAACAATTTGGGTCCAAAAAGTTAATATCACCCAAAGCCCAAAGCCCAAAGCCCAAAGCCCAAAGCCCAAAGCCCAAAGCCCAAGCACCAAGCCCTAAGAGCCAAGCCCTAAGCCCCAAGCCCCAAGCCCCACGACCCGAGACCCGAGCCCGGACGGGACGGGACTGGCAGGCGGCGGCGGCGCGCGTGTGGACTTAGCCTCAAACCCAAGCACATCTTGGTCCTCCCTCATTCAAACACATGAGTTACCCCTTGGGGTCCCAAACTGTTGCGACCCAAACCGAAGGGCTGCGATGGGCACCCGGATCCCAGCCGCCGGGTACCGCCATCCTTACTATGAACATCTGATCGTAATTAATTACGGGCTAAGCCGAAAGAAAATTATTAAAAAAACCAGGTAACCATCTTATATATATACATATACCAAGGCCGACAAGGCCATACAAGACTACTACACACAGGACACTTGTCTACAAGCCTCTAAGAGAGTACACAACATCAACAGGTCGGGACAAGGGCCCGCCATACCCATATAGACACGCAAAATTGTATCATACCAAAATCAGACCGACACTCTGGAAAGAGAGGAGTGCTTCCAAAAATCCGCTGAAATTTGCAATCTATTCACGTGGGTCGTCACCTTGCCTATGCGAACCTACAGGCATGAAACGCAACGTCCCCCGATAAAAGGGACGTCAGTACGACTGGTGTACTGAGTATGTCAGGCATAAATAACAACATAGCAGGAATATACCAATAACTGAAACATAAACCACTGACCAACAGTAACTTCCTCTTAGGGCCCTAATACACTTGCCTACATGTTATGCAAAGTAAAGTGTCCATATTCATTGGCCTCATCGGGTCATTTCCTTACTATGACAGTCTCTGTGGGCATCATACCATGTAATGGTTAACTAATATATGTATGATACAAGTGCGGTATATATATATATATATGTAAGTGTTGCGGATCGTGCAACCTATCCCAATATATGTTAGTGTAGCGGATCGTGCAACCCGTCCCAATAAGCCACACAAGCATCACATCACATCATCACATCATATTGGCCTCTTCGGGCTTTTTTGTGATAGTCTGTACCAGTTGCAGGTGGTGTGCGTATATAACGCCTTTCCCTTTTTCCATATCCCCTATATATATATTATTTACCATATAGTAGTGTGCATAACACCAGTGGTCCAGGGTAATATATGATTGCAATGCAAGTAAAATTGCATGAAAGACAATAAAATACCCCGAGTGACATAATATCCTTGCACCTTTGGCTAACACTGTGAATATCAACACATTTTCCGTCTGCCTCAATAAGGACTTAAAAACATATTTAGACATGCTTTTAGTATAGGAATCAATAACATGAATATTCTTAACTACTAGGAGTAGAATAAATTATGGAGCAATATCACGATTTTATTTTGTTACGTGGAAAATGCCAAAAGAAAAAAATAATTTTCCTTAACATACCTCGATTCCACTTAATATTATTTGTATGGAATCATTGCTTTCCAACAATGTTGCGTAAGGTTTCTGTTTCCAGAAACCTTACGGCCGACTTCTCCTTTCCCAAATAGCCAAAGTTAAATTGTAAAGTGGATGTGGGTTGCTCTTGGTTTGCAATATACAAGAATTGGAATTGCTTCCTTTTCTCTTAAGAATTCTTACGCCATGAAAAATCATTCCCCCAAAATGATTACTCATCATCATGCCCCCCACTTAGCCAATATTTTGGCGGTGGGGGCACCTTAATCGTGCCACCTTATACCCCAACATGCAACCTATTTAATGTTT
This sequence comes from Anisodus tanguticus, assembly GCA_034509755.1. NCBI lineage: Eukaryota > Viridiplantae > Streptophyta > Magnoliopsida > Solanales > Solanaceae > Anisodus > Anisodus tanguticus. Next base: position 23,045,946 of record CM067557.1, read on the forward strand.
AAGCGACCTACCTCCATATAATTTATCAATGACACACATAATTAATTTTGTGATCCCAATTCACTTAAATATTAATAACTTATAAAACCTTCATATACTTAATGTCATAATTTGTAATATGACACTCGTCCATAACCTCTTTGTGCATACACCAAATTTATTTCCGCTCCCCGTCGTCACATTTGTTACGTCCAAAAATTATTTCGGGGTCTAATCCTTTTATATACTAACCTCCGTATTAGTTTATGTAAATAAAACATAAATTTTTCAACGCTAGGACCTATTTACATATGCCTAGAAATGTTATAAACGCTCAACGATTTAAACCGTAACCCGAAAGTACGAGATGTTACATCTTTCCCCTCTTAGAAACATTCGTCTTCGAATGTTGGGATAACATATCTAATCCCCGTTACGTAGCCCGAATACACAATCATTAAATATCATGACAGGAATTTGGAATTTACCTTAGGTTTCTCTTGAAATCTCGACATTAGTCTGGAATAGGTGTGGATATTTGCGCGTCATTTCCTCTTCAGCTTCTCATGTCATCTCTTCCACGTTCCTATTTCGCCACAACACTTTTACAGAAGCTATTTCCTTAGTCCTCAGCTTGTGGACTTGTCGATCTAGGATAGCAACATGAATTTCTTCATATGACAGATCCTCTTTAATCTGTACATCCTCAATTGGTACAATCCGAGAAGGATCTCCAACACATGCTGTTAACATGGAAATATGGAAGACTGGATGAACACACTCCAACTCCGAAGGTAAGTCCAATTCATACGCTACCTGGCCAATTCATCGAATTATACGATATGGCCCAATATACCTTAGACTAAGCTTTTCTTTTTTCCCGAATCTCATTGCACCCTTCATTGGCAAAATCTTAAAAAATACCCAGTCGTCTACCTGAAACTCTAAGTCTCGCCGTCGCACATATGCGTATGACTTTTGACGACTCTGAGCTGTTAAGAACCGTTCTTGGATAAGCTTTACTTTTTCTATGGCTTGGTGTACCAAGTCAGGTCCAAATAATTCTGATTCGCCTACCTCGAACCATCCAATAGGAGATCTACATTTCCGTCCGTACAAGGCCTCATATGGAGCCATTTTAATACTGGCGTGATAGCTGTTATTGTACGTGAACTCAATAAGGGGTAAGTGATCATCCCAACTTCTCTTAAAGTCCAACACACAAGCTCGTAACATGTCCTCGAGCGTTTGAATCATTCGCTCAGCTTGATCGTCTGTCTGAGGATGGAAAGCCGTATTCAAATTAACTCGGGTGCCTAACCCTTTCTGAAATGATTTCCAGAAGTTAGCTGTAAACTGAGCACCTCGGTCAGATATAATAGAGATAGGCACACCATGAAGTCGAACAATCTCCTTAATATATAACTTTGCGTAATCTTCGGCAGTGTAGGTAGTTTTCACCAGCAAGAAATGAGCTGATTTTATCAGTCTATCAACAATTACCCAAATATAATCAAATTTCTGATAGGAATGAGGTAATCCCGTAATGAAGTCCATATTAATAATTTCCCATTTCTATATCAGAATTTGATGTTTTGAGTCAAGCCTGTTCTATTTTTACCTGCTGACAATTGGGGCACTGAGCTACAAACTCTGCCACACTCTTCTTCATGTCATTCCACCAATAAATACTCTTGAGATCATGATACATTTTAGTTGATCCTGGATGAATAGAGTACCGTGAACAATGAATCTCCGTCATAATTCTATCCCACAATCCTGCTATATTTGGAACACATAGACGACCCTAGTGCCTGAGAGTTTCCTGTTCGTCTATCTCAAAGGTCGTGGTCTTCTTCTGTTGAATGCTCCCTCTTATCTTCTTCAAATTAGGGTCTTCCTATTGACGTTTCTTAATTTATGATATAAGGGATGATGTTGACACATTTTGGACCACAAACCCACCATCCTCCGAATCCACTAGTCGGACTCCCAAACTAGCTAACTGATGAAGATTTCTTATCAATTCCTTCCTTTTGGCTTGCACTGGCATCGAACTGACCATTGACTTACGGCTGAGCGCGTCTGCTACAACATTGGCTTTGCTAGGGTGATATAAGATGTCCACATCATAATCCTTCAATAATTCCAGCCATCTTTTTTGTCTCAAATTCAGCTCCTTCTGTTTGAATATATATTGCAGACTCTTGTGATCCGTAAAAATGTCTACATGAACACTATATAAATAGTGCTGCCAAATCTTCAGTGCATAGACTACTATGACTAACTCCAAATCATGTGTCGGATAGTTCTTCTCATGTTTCCTCAATTGCCCTGAAGCATATGCAACCACTTTACCATGCTGCATTAGCACACATCCTAAACCTTCTCCCGAGGCATCACAACACACAACATAATCTTCTGGACCCTCTGGGAGGGTAAGGGCTGGTGCCGATGTTAATCTATCCTTTAACTCCTGGAAACTCTGCTCACAAGCATCGGACCATTGGAATTTTATAGCCTTTTGTATTAACTTCGTTAGTGGTGATGATTATGGTAGAAAATCCTTCTACAAACCTTCTATAATAGCCGGCTAAGCCCAAAAAGCTGCAAATCTCTATTGGAGTCGTAGGCCTCGGCCAATTCTTCACCGCTTCAATATTCTGAGTGTCAACTCTTATACCCTTGTCTGACACTATATGACCAAGAAAAGCCACTGACTTCAGCCAAAACTCACATTTGGATAGCTTTGCATACAACTTATGGTCCCGGAGCGTTTGTAGTATTATCCGCAAGTGATCCACATGCTCTGTTTTCGAGTGAGAGTAAACCAGAATATCATCTATAAATACTATCACAAATACGTCCAGGAATGGGCGGAACACGTTGTTCATTAGATCCATAAATGCTGCAAGTGCATTTGTAAGTCCAAATGACATTACCAGGAATTCGAAATGCCCATACCTTGTCCTAAAGGCTGTCTTCAGAATATCCTTATCCTTAACCTTCAGCTGATGGTACCCCGACCTTAGGTGAATTTTTTAGAAACATCTCGCACCTTGTAATTGGTCAAACAAATCGTCAATTCGTGGAAGAGGGTACTTGTTCTTGATAGTAACTTTATTCAGCTGCCTATAATCGATACACATCCGTAATAAGCCATCTTTCTTTCGTACGAACAATACCGGTGCGCCCCAAGGAGATATTCTAGGCCTAATAAAGCCTTTCTCGAGCAAATTCCTTAATTGCTCCTTCAATTCTTTCAATTCAGCTGGAGCCATCCTATAAGGAGGAATAGATATCGGTTGAGTGTCTGACAATACATCTATACCGAACTCAATTTCCCTTTCAGGAGAAAGGCCTGGAAGTTCGTCTGGGAATACATCAAGAAATTCACTAACCACCGGAATTGATTGAGAACTAGGTGGTTCAACATCGACATCTCTTGCCCGAACAAGATAGTATATACACCCTTTGGAGATCATCTTTCTTGCCTTAAGGTATGAAATAAACCTATATTTTGGTGTTGCCGTATTACCTTTCCATTCAAGGACTGGCTCGCCTGGAAATTGAAATCTAACAATCTTTGTTCGGCAGTCAACATTAGCGTAGCATGACGCTAACCAATCCATGCCCATAATAACATCGAAGTCAACCATTTCTAATTCCACTAAATCTGCTAGGGTTTGATGACTACAGACCAATACTGCACAATTTTGATAGACCCGTCTAGCGATTACCGATTCACCAACCCGTGTAGATACCACAAATGGATCCCTTATCCACTCAGGATCCATACCAAATTTACAGGCAACGAAAGGAGTAATGTATGATAAATTTAAGCCTGGATCTAACAACGCGTACACATTATGTGAAAGGACCGATAGCGTACCTGTAATGACATCAGGTGAGATTCCTAATCTTACCACCCCATCAGTGCATAAGTACGGTTCTGGTCCCTTCCTCTACCTCAGCCAGATAACGCCTGCTGACTCTGTCCTAACGGGCGTACTGATTGGGATGAAGCTGCTGCAGATCCGACCAGCTGGACTCTACCACCTTCACTTTTTGTTGGACAATCTCGCGCTGTATGACCATGCTCCCGCAAGAATAGCATACTTTTCCCTCTTATTGGCACGACCCTATATGGGTCCCACCACACTGCCCACATCGAGCCAATGACGGCCTCATTTGTATAGAATTCCCTCTATAATAAGATCCTGGTGCTCGTGAACTCGGGCCTGGTCCTATTTGAGTATAACAATCAGCCCTCGATCCTGAAGATGGCAATGATGCACCGACTGCTGGGTAAGATAGTCATATGTAAGGTTGTGGCCTGGGCTCACCTCCGAAGTCCCTCACTCCACTTACAGACCGAGCCCTTTTATGCTGGCTACTATCACGCTCTCGATCGACCCGTTGTTGCCTCTTGCGATCCTCCAGGTTCTGCGCATAAGCCTGGATGCGAGCAATATCCATATCCGGATTCAAAGACGCCGTAGTACACTCGTTGACCAAGTGTGGCCCCAAGCCAGTAATGAACCTGTGTACCCGGTCACTCATTTTAGCTATAATTGTAGGGGCATATCGAGCCAAGGAATTAAACTGCAATCCATATTCTCGAATGCTCATGCTGCCCTGTTCAAGACGTAGGAACCTGCCTTGTCTGGCCCGTCGAAGCTCGACTGGTAGAAAATGTTGTAAGATAGCCTCTAAAAATCCCCCCCATCCTGTTGGCGCGGCACGGGGTCCCCTAGATTGCACCCATGTATCAAACCATGTTACTGCGATATCTCACGGTCTATAAGAAACAAACTTTACCGACTCGGTATCGGTAGCATCCATCACCCGCAAAGTGCGTTGTATCTGGTCCAGAAAATTCTGTGGGTCCACGTTCAAGTCTATTCCTGTGAATACCGGAGGGTCTAGATTGATGAAATACTGAGCTCTTGCGCTAGCAGCTCTATCAGAAGGACGGGGAACCTGATGTTGGGCTTGAGCGGCCACCAATCGTGTTAACAACTAAACCGCACTCCGCATATCAAGGTCCATGTATGGAGTATCATGTGGAGGAACTAAAGGTGTTGCAGCTCCACTAATCTCCTCTGACGGTGATGTACCGGGAGAACCATACGAAGGAGTCGTACTGAGGGTCTCACTTTGGCCCTCGCTAACGGGTGGTAATCGACTGGTACCTTCGCCCGCAACCGTATTCAACTCCCTCATATTCTTGGACTTCTTCCTTGCGGTAGACATTGCTGGAATCATAGGCACGAAATGGATTAGGAGTGAAATACTTATAACTCAGTTCTATAGCACGATTTATGAAAGGAAAGAACGTAAACCACCACTAAATGTCAGGCAGCCTCCTGCTTATAAGTATGGTGCACAACATACCCATAAACAAGACTCTACTAGACACGGCTTGTAGACTCCGTAGGATAGACATGCTCGGATACCAAGTTTGTCACGATCCAAATCGGAGGGCGGCGACGGGCACCGGGATCCCACCCGTCGGGTATCGCCATCCTTACTATGAACATCTGATCGTAATTAATTACGGACTAAGCCGAAAGAAAATTATGAAAAAAACCAGGTAACTATCTTATATATACACATTTTAGCGGTGGGGGCACCTTAATCGTGCCACCTTATACCCCAACATACAGCCTATTTGATGTTTAAGTGACCTACCTCCGTATAATTTATCAATGACACACATAATTAATTTCATGAACCCAATTCACTTAAATCTTAATAACTTATAAAACTTTCATATACTCAATGTCATAATTTGTAATATGACACTCGTCCATAACCTCTTTGTGCATACACCAAATTTATTTTCGCTCCCCGTCGTCACATTTGTTACGTCCAAAAATTATTTCGGGGTCTAATCCTTTTGTATACTAACCTCCGTATTAATATATGTAAATAAAACATAAATTTTCCAACGCTCGGACCTATTTACACATGCCTAGCAATTTTATAAACGCTCAACGATTTAAACCGTAACCCGAAAGTACGAAATGTTACACAAACCCTTAGCCAATTTTGAGACTTATAAAGAGAACAATTCTTCCTTTTCCCACCGATGTGTTAGATTTGCCCACACCATATTTCCATGCCTCAAACACCTTACTTTGTGGACCAATATCTCTTTCATTTCTTAACGAAATTTGATGATCCTTGGCCCTACGGTCATCTACTCACTTAGTAGATTATGCACGTGTGAAGAGACAAAGCCTCCAACATGCAGAACCCTAGTGTTTATGTCATTAAATATGGGTGGACGCAACTCTCCATCAAAGATAAATTTCCAACAATTATTGGACCTGATTAGTTAGAGTCTTGTTTATACAAAATATTTTTCTTTGCCTGAGGATTGGGTATAGCCACATATAGATACATAACATCCTTCTTTGTATTCTATATATTTGTACTTTGTTTTGTAACCAAATAATGAAATAAGAAGAAAAGATAATAATTTTGGCACTAAATTTATATTGGCATTATCTAATACCATTTACAAAATATGATAACTGTAATCCTAAATTTTATACTGTTGACTAAGATCATCATAGATTATTGATGTGTGCATTCCATTATCGCGCAGAAATATGCGATTAAACAAATGGAGAGGCAATCAAGTACAAACTGTTACTCCTTCCTTCAACATTACCAAAGTTCACAGTCATATCCAGTTCTTGAGGACTAACTCCATCCACAAGTTTCCAGTCAAAATGGAAAAGTAACTGAGCTAGAGATAGCTCCATGCTTGCCATACTAAAGTTCACGAAAGAAATAATCCCTTGATTATTTTCATTAATGAAAGAGAATATATACAAATTTACAATTTCCATAATAGAAAAATCCTATTACTATTCTAATTCCAAAACGCTATTTTAGTAATAGAAGAATTCTATAATTATGGTAAGTGTACACTACAAATTATTACAATTATATTACACTAATTAATAAGGACAAAACCCGTGACATACACTTATTTATGGAAGTGTATATCACGGGAATAATATGTATATTTAACACACCCCCGCAGTCATAGCGGGCGGTCTTCGTACGCTGAGATTGTCCCTAAAATCTTTAAAAAGGATCGAGGGAAGACTCTTTGTAAACATGTCTGCAATTTGATAACTGAAAGGGACATGGCGGACGTGTACTTGTCCACGAGCTACCTTTTCGCGAACAAAGTGAATGTCCATCTCGATATGTTTAGTGCGATGGTGCTGAACCGGATTACCAGAAAGGTAGATGGCACTAACATTATCATAATAAACCAAGGTAGCTTTCTGGATATGAAAATGAAGCTCCAAAAGCAGATTACGTAACCAACATGATTTAGAGACCACATTGGCTACCCCTCGATACTCGGCCTCTGCACTCGAGCGTGATAAAGTCGACTGACGCTTTGCAGATCAGGAGACTAAGTTATTACCAAGAAACATACAATAGCCAGACGTAGACCGTCTTGTTTTTAGACAACCACCCCAATCAGCATATGTATACGAGACAAGTGTAGACGTCGATGAAGGATATAAATGTAAGCCATAGTCAAGTGTCCCCTGGATGTACCAAATAATGTGTTTGAGTGCATTCATGTGCTCAATCCTGGGATCATGCATAAACAAACACACCTGTTGTACGACATACATAATATATGGTCTCATGAACATAAGATACTGAAGGGCCCCTGCAAGACTGTGATAGCGGGTCGGATCCTCATAAGGTGATCTAGCTGCAACACCCAACTTTGGTTTAGTATCAACCGGAGTGTAAGTAGAGTTAAAGGATGATATCTTAGCCCTCTCAATGATCTCAGCTGCATACTTACTCTGGGATAAGAACAACCCACCTGCATGACGAGTGACATCAATCCCCAAAAAGTAACTCAAAGGCCCTAAGTCTTTGATAGCAAACTCAGAACTGAGCATTGTCATGATAGACTATCGTAATGCATCAGAAGAGGCAATCAAGATAATATCATCTACATATAATAGTATATAAGCCAAGGAAGAACCACGACGATATATGAACAATGAATTATCAGACCAGTTGTGAGAGAACCCAATAGTCGAAACATAGTCTGCAAACCTCTTATACCAAGCCCGTGGAGACTGCTTAAGCCCATACAAAAACTTCTTCAACAAACAGACATGATGAGGATAATTGGGATCCCTAAACCCCAAGGGTTGATGCATATAGAATCTCTCCTTGAGATCATCATGTAAGAAATCATTCTTCACATCTAATTGATGAATGGGCCATGCTTTCGAAAGAGACAAGCTGAGCACAATGAAAATGGTAGCCGGCTTAACCACCGGACTAAATGTCTCACCACAATCCACACCAACCTGATGAGTCTTACCATCACCTACAAGACGAGCCTTATGCCTCGCAAAAGAATCGTCAGAATTGTCCTTATGAGCAAAAATCTACATAGACTGAATAATATTAACACCAAATGGATGTGGCACTAACTCCCACGTCTTATTATCAATAAGAGCATTATATTCGTCGGTCATAGCAATTTTCCAATTCGGGTCATTTAAAGCAGACACAGGATTACAGGGTAAGGGTGATTTAAGAACATTAGAATTTAAATTAAAATGTCTTTTCGGTTTAAAAATATCCCTTTGACTACGAGTGACTGGTCTTTGACTCGGGGGAGAATTAGACGGATTTTGGGACATATCGGGACACGTGAACAAGAACTGGGCCAGAACTGGGCTGTGGAGGCGGCCTAGTTTCTGGACCTACGACGGGATGCAGGGACTGGACTGTAGAACCAACGACAGTGGGCCCGCTGGCGAATTTGGAGTGCGAGATACATCCGAAAAATGGTGAATAATATACGGGGATATACCATCATCCAAAAAATTATACGAACTAGGAACGGGATTACTAACCTTAGAAAAAGGAAATTGGGATTCATAAAAAATTACATGGCGATTAATGATGATTTTATTAGATGATAAATCAAAATATTTGTAACCACGATGATTTGACGGATAACTCTAAAACACACAAGGGGTAGACCGGGCTTGAAGTTTGTTAATTATGGTGGACGAAAAAAGTGGATAACACAAGCACCCAAAGACCCTAAGATGTGAATACGAAGGAGTCTTATTAAATAAAATTTGAAGAGGGGACGAATATGTCAAACCTTTGGAAGGAAGAATGTTAAGAAGATATGTAGCCATTTGTAGAGCATTAGGTCAAAAAGAAGGGGTACGGAAGCATGAATCAATAAAGTTCGGACAATGTTATTAATGGTACGAATTTTACGTTTGGCTTTCCATTTTGTGAAGACGTATGAGGGCAAGAAAAATGAAAATTGATCCCATTATTAGCAAAAAACTTCCGAAACACCCCATTATCATATTCTTTTCCATTATCACATTGAATATTTTTGATTTTCCATTCGAATTGGGTTCTAATGAATGCTCTAAGTTCTAAGAAGGTGGGAAAAACTTGAGATTTTTTCGTTATCGGAAAAGTCCATAAAAAATTAGAATAATCATTCAAAAATAGAACATAATACCGATGACCCAAAGAACTGAGAACAAGAGATGTCCATAAATCGGTATGAATAATATCAAATGACATTAAAGTATGAGAATTAGAGTCTACAAATGGCAACCTAACAATTTTTCCTAAAGAACAAGATTGACAATTCGGACTACGCGTACCCTTACACGAAATAAAATTATTTTTATCTAAGGAAGACAAAATAAACGACCTCAGATGACCAATACGAGCATGCCACAAGGAAGGAGCAAGGGCTGCAAAGGTTGATGGCAAATCTTGACTCGAGAGACTGGAACATGGCGTGATAGGATAAAGATCTCCCCTACTATGAAACCTCATGGGAGGACTCCCCGTCTTGAAATCCTTCACAGAAAATCTAAACAGATCAAATTCAACAGAAACGGAATTATCAGTGGTGAATTTACGGACATACACTAAATTTTTAATCAATTTAGGGGTATGAAGAGTATTTTTCAAGATAAGGGGTAGATAGGGGGGGGGGGGAGACAACGTTTTATGATCATAATCATGAATTGAAATTGAATTACCATTACAAACAATTATGCCACGAGGGCTGCTCAAATTGGAATAAGACGAGAGAGTACCTTGATCCAAGTGTGTGCATTGCGGCTTCAATGTCTGTAGGTGTGAGCCCCACTGTATGATGGGCTTTCTGAGGCCGAGGCCCAAGTACACTGGTTTGCTGCCCCGACCCATAAACTGGTCTGAAACTCGAGACTGGACCCGAGAAACTGGGCCTGGGCTGTTGGGAAAATTGGGCCTAATTTCCCGAGTAATAACCTGGAAAACAGCCACTGTTTGGCCCATATTGGCTGGCCCAATTCCACTACATAGGGGCCCACTGCTGGGCCCAAGGTTGTTGCTGCTGCTAACTGCCCCGAGGACCACCACCACCACTATTTCGACCGCCACCATTGTTGCCGCCACGATTCTTGCCATTATTTATTCAATTCTGACCCTTTTTGCCGCCACTGTTGTTGCGGTTTTGGCCCGAGTTGTTGGAACCGAAGGGAGGACAATTGGACTTGATAATCATGACTACGGGTCTAGCACCGATAGTCGCCTTTTTGCCAAGTCGGCTTCTTTAAGTGTAAGCATAGAACGAGCCTGACAAAATTGCGGAAGAGGGCTGCTTTGACGAAGAAGCATGCCAAAACCACTATATGCCTCAGAAAGGCCTGCAACCATCTGAAGGATAAGATGGTCGTTGGTAACTGGCGTACCAACGTTACGAAGTTGGTCTACTAATTCTTTCAACCTTTTGTAGTATGCTAAAACGCTGGGGAAATCTTCCATATTGACGTGGGAGAATTCCTGATCAAGGGTAACAACACGAGAATTTTGATTATCTTGGAATATATCACGTATTCTATTCCATGCCTCTATCGTCGTAGCATCGGGTTCGATAATCATTTGCAAGAGGTCTGTAGAAATAGTAGAGTAAATCCACTGAAGAATAGTAGCATCAAGGGTCATCCATAACTTAGGATCATCCTCGGGTTTGGGGACCTCCGTATCCGTAGGGGCCACGGGGATAATATGATGGAGGACTTTATGCGAGCGTACGTGAACTTTGAACAGTTTGACCCATGTCGCATATGGACGTTTTCTATTTCAAGAATGATAGGGATGTGATTCTTGATGTTAGAAATAGTAAGGGCAGGGTGAAACACGTGATGTAGGGATTTGGAAGAAAAAATTGGGAAGAGAGGAGGTACCGTCGGGTACGAACTCTCAGAAAGAAGGCTTAGAAATCGAGGGCGACGAAAGTTTTGGAGAGAGGAATAAAAACCTAGACTTCTGACCATGAAAGAAATAATCCCTTGATTATTTTCATTAATGAAAGAGAATATCTACAAATTTACAATTTCCATAATAGGAAAATATTATTCCTATTCTAATCCCAAAACTCTATTCTAGTAATACAAGAATCCTATAATTATGGTAAGTGTACACTACAAATTATTATAATTATATTACACTAATTAATAAGTCCAAAACCCGTGATATACACTTATTTATGGAAGTGTATATCACGGGAATAGTATGTATATTTACCACTTCATGCCCGGACAAATCCTTCTACCAGCTCCAAATGGTATGAATTCAAAATGATTTCCACTAACATCAAGTGGACTTTCATTAAATCTCTCGGGCTCAAATTTCTCAGGTTCTGGCCAATATTCTGAATCCCTCCCAAGTGCCCACATATTCACAATACCTATGGCAAATGCAAAAAGATTAACGAATTAGTTTCACCTTGTGAGTTCCTGATGATATGCTCCATCCATTTCATAATAAGTGACGTTTTTATTTTTTCATTTTGCTTTAAAATTAGTGGTGTTTCACGTAATAAAGAAGGCATTGATTTTGTTCTCCCAATTTTAGCTTTATCTAAATAAAGGGTGTTTTACATAACCAAGGAACTACAAAAGAGGAAGAGGAGCCTTGGAGCAATGATAAACTTGTCTCCGTGTGACCTATATGTCACAAGATAGAGCTGTAGAAGCAGCCGTTAATGCTTGCATTAGGTTAGACTGTCTATATCACAGGGTGTGACCCTTCTCCAGACCCTGCCAACACGGGATGCTTTGTGCACCGGCAGCCTTAAGAAAGTACTAAAGATCTACTACTTTTTTAACGTACTTATTAAGAGTAATTTAGTAAAAATATGAATGAAATAATCTCATTCATTATTTTCATTAATTAAAAGGTATTTATACAAGTTACAAAATAGGAGAATCCTATTCCTATTCTATTCCTAAAACCTTATACTACCATAATTCTAACTATACAAATTATGGTAAGTGTATCATCCTAATTTAGGTAACAAATACACTACAATATACATCAAATATATATACCATATATACAAGACTACCTAAATCAAATCTGCCCGTGATGGGCTGATTTGCTTGGGCTTCCGTGAGTGATGGCCCAAGATTGAAGCCGTGACTTCTGGCTACTGTTTTGGTTATTCCCGTGGTATACACCTCTGTATATCACGTGTATATCACAGGTATATATACCTTATTTAACACACCCCCGCAGTCATAGCGGGCGGTCTTCGAACGTTGAGACTGTCCCTATAATCTTCAAAAAGGACCGCGGGTAGACCCTTTGTAAAGATGTCTGCAACTTGATAACGAGACGGGACATGGCATACTCGAACATGACCCCTAGCAACCTTTTCACGGACAAAGTGAATGTCCATTTCGATATGCTTAGTGCGTTGGTGATGAACCGGGTTACCTGAAAGGTAGATGGCACTATTGTTATCGCAATATACCAAGGTTGCCTTCTGAATGGGAAAATGAAACTCCAAAATCAAATTACGTAGCCAACATGATTCAGAGACCACATTCGCTACCCCTCGATATTCGGCCTCTGCACTTGAGCGTGATAGAGTTGCCTGACGCTTCGCTGACTAGGAGACCAAGTTGTTACCAAAGAACATACAGTAGCGAGACGTCGACCGTCTGGTGTCGGGACAACCACCCCAATCCGCATCTGTGTATGAGACAAGTGTGGATGTAGATAAAGGATATAAGTGCAAACCATAGTCCAGTGTCCCCTGAATCTATCGAATTATGCGTTTGATTGCATTCATGTGCTCAACTCTGGGATCATGCATGAATAAACACACCTGCTGAATAACATACGTAATATCCGGTCTGATAAATGTCAAATACTGAAGGGCCCCTGCAAGACTGCGATAGCGGGTCGGGTCCTCGTATGGTGCACCTGCCGCGGCACTAAGCTTGGGTTTTGCATCAACTGGAGTGGAAGTGGACTTACAGGATGACATCCCAACCCTCTCTATGATCTCAGCAGCATACTTTCATTGAGACAAAAACAATCTATCTGAATGACGCCTGACAGCGATCCCCAAAAAGTAACTCAAAGGCCCTAAGTCTTTCATAGCAAACTTAGAGCTGAGCATGGTCATGATAGACTGACGTAAGGCATCGGAAGAGGCAGTCAGAATGATATCATCCACATACAATAGGATGTAGGCCAAGGATGAACTATGTCGGTAGATGAACAAAGAATTGTCTGACCTGTTGTGAGTGAACCTAATGGGGGAAACATAGTCAGCAAACCTTGTATACCAGGCCCGTGGAGACTGCTTAAGCCCATATAATGACTTTTTCAACAAACAGACATGACGAGGATGGTTGGGATCCCTGAAACCCAACGGCTGATGCATAAAGACTGTTTCCTTGAGATCACCATGTAGGAAAGCATTCTTGACATCCAACTGATGAATAGGCCAAGTCTTTGAAAGATCCAAGCTTAGCACAGTGCGAATGGTAGCCGGTTTGACCACCGGACTAAACATCTCACCACAATCTATCCCAACTTGCTGAGTCTTACCATCACCCACAAGCCGCGCCTTATGTCGAGCAAATGACCCATTTGAATTCTCCTTATGAGCAAAAATCCACATAGACCTGATAACATTAATACTAGATGGACGGGGCACCAACTCCCACGTCTTATTATCAATAAGAGCATTATATTCATCGGTCTTAGCAATTTTCCAATTCGGATCGTTTAAGGCGGACACAGGATTACGAGGCAAAGGGGATTTAGAGACATTAGAATGTAAATTAAAATGTCTCTTAGATGTAAAAATACCCCGCTGACTACGAGTGACCGGTCTATGACTCGAGGAAGAATTGAGTGAATTTTGGGAATTTGCTAGGCTCGGGACGGATTGGCTAGCGGGCAGTGGGCCTGCTGGCCCAAATCGGGAATCGTGGTGGAGGCTGGACCGGTTTCGAAATTGGGGGACGGCCCAATTGCTGGAACTGTTCCAGCGGCTGAAACTGGACTCGGGACAGTGGGGCCAGCGGGCAGTGGGCCCGCTGGAGAATATTGGGTGCGGAATATGTCCGAAAAATGGTGAGTAATATACGGGGATATACCATAATCCAAAAAATTATACGAACTAGGCTCGGGAGTCTGAACTTTCGTAAATGGAAATTGGGTTTCATCGAAAATCACATGACGATTAATTATGATTTTCTTGGAGGATAAATCAAAGCATTTGTAACCTCGATGATTGGACGGATAACCCAAAAATACACACGGAGTAGACCGGGCCTGAAGTTTGTTAATTGTGGTGGATGGAATAATGGATAACACAAGCACCCAAAAATCCGAAGATGAGAATAAGAAGGGTTCTTATTAAAGAGGATTTGGAGGGGGGAGAATATGTCAGACCTTTGGACGGAATTATGTTAAGGAGATATGTTGCCATTTGCAGAGCATGATGCCAAAAATATGGGGGTACAGACGCATGGAGTAAGAGGGTGCGGACAATGTTATTTATGGAACGAATTTTGCGTTCGGCTTTCCCATTTTGAGACGATGTATGAGGGCACGAAAAGCGAAAATGGATCCCATTATTATCACAGAACACCCGAAACACCCTATTGTCATACTCTTTCCCATTATCACACTGAATATTTTTTATTTCTCTTTCGAATTGTGTTCTAATGAATGCTCTAAATTTTAGGAAGACAGAAAACACTTGAGATTTATTGGCAATTGGAAACGTCCACAAAAATTTAGAATAATCATCCAATAAAAGAACATAATATCGATGTCCTAACGAACTTAGAACAGGAGACGTCCATAGGTCCTATGAATAATATCAAATGGCTTTGAAGTATGAGAATTTGAGTCCACAAATGACAACTTAACAATTTTTCCCAATGAACAAGATTGACAAATTTGAGTACGACTCGTACCCTTACAAGAAATAAAGTTATTTTTATCTAAAACTGATAAAATAGAAGATCCCGGATGATCAAGGCGAGCATGCCACAAGGAAGGAGAAATGGCTGCAAAAGCTGACGGCAAGGCTTGACTCGATGGATTGAAACCGGGCATGATAGGATAAAGATCCCCCCTACTATCACACCTCATGAGATGACTCCCCGTCTTGAAATCCTTCACAGAGAAACCAAAATGATCAAATTCAACAGAAACAGAATTGTCAGTGGTGAACTTTCGGACAGACACTAAGTTTTTAATCATTTTGGGGGCATGTAAAGTATTTTTCAAGATAAGGGGCGGATTGGAGGGAGACAACGTTTTCAGACCATAACCCTGAATTGGAATAGAGTTGCCATTACCAATAATTATACCCCGAGGGTTGCTCAAATTGGAATAAGATGAGAGAGTACCTGAATCGGAACTCATGTGAGTAGTGGCACCAGTGTCCATATACCAATTTGGGTCCGGTTGAGTCAAACTCAATGTGTGCATCGCGGCCTCGATATCGGTCTGAGTAGGGCCTGCTGCGTGATGGGCTTGCGGAGTTCTGGGCCCAAGTATTGAAGGATGGGACTGAACTGGGCCGAAGTTGCTGGAACTGGCGCTGCTGGGCCACTGGACAGTGGGGAGCCACTACTGGTTGCTGGACCTGAAAGACTGGCCAGCCCACTGGCTGCTGGGATTCGCTGGAAGGTAGGGGCTGCTGGCCCATGGCCCACTGCCATGGGCCCCACTGCCATGGGCCCCACTGTTGGGACCAGGGGGTGGTGGGCCACTGTTCACTAGACGGGGTCCACTGCCTGCTTACTGACCACCGGAAGCACCACCGGAACCACCACGTTTGCCCCCGCGGTTTTTATTATTATTCTTACGATTATTTTTGCCGCCACCATGATTATGGTTTTGGCTCGAATTATTAACAAAGCCCGAAGAACTTGGGGAGGACGCCATCAATGACGGGGCTTGCTCCGGTAGCCGCCTTTTTAGTCAAACCGGCTTCTTCCAAAGTAAGCATGGAACAGGCTTGATAAAAGGTGGGAAGAGTGTTGCTTTGACGAAGGAGAGTTCCAACACCATTATAGGCCTCCGAAAGGCCGGCAACCAATTGTAGAACCAGATGATTATTTGTTACAGGTGCGCTAATATTACGGAGTTGATCCGCCAACTCCTTGAGTTTCTTGCAATATGCAGAGACGTTTGGAAATTCTTCTATGCGAACTAGAGAGAATTCCTGCTCGAGTGTGACGACACGTGAATGTTGGTTATCTTGGAATATGTCACGCAATCTATTCCAGGCAGCCATAGCCGTAGTATCCAGCTCAATAATCGTCTGTAGTAGGTCAACCGAAATAGTGGAATAGATCCACTGGAGAACGGTAGCATCAAGAGTAATCCATAACTGAGGATCCTCCGCGGGAAGAGGTGTAGCGGGAGGAATGATGTGATGAATAACTTGATGGGAGATAGCGTGAATTTTAAACAATTCTGCCCACGTCGCATATTGGACGTTTTCCATCTCAAGTACAATAGGAATACTGTTCTTGACGTTAGAAACCATAAGGGCAGGATGATAATTATTCTTAGACATATTGAAAGAACAAAGAAGGAGGGGAAATTTGGGGAAAGTAAGAGAGATTTTGAGAGCGGAAGACTAATTTCGGAAGAGAAAACCCGAGGGGGGGGGGTTTCGGCCGAGAATGAACAAAATTTGGGAGAGAAATTTTTTGTAAGACCTAGTCTCTTGATACCATGAAAGAAATAATTCCCTTCATTATTTTCATTAATTGAAAGGTATTTATACAAGTTACAAATTAGGAGAATCCTATTCCTATTCTATTCCTAAAACCTTATACTACCATAATTCTAACTATACAAATTATGATAAGTGTATCATCCTAATTTAGGTAACAAATACACTACAATATACATCAAATATATATACCATATATACAAGACTACCTAAATCAAATCTGCCCGTGATGGGCTGATTTGCTGGGCTTCCGTGAGTGATGGCCCAAGATTGAAGCCGTGACTTCTGGCTACTGTTTTGGATATTCCCGTGATATACACCTCTGTATATCACGGGTATATATACCTTATTTAACAAAATACATCTTATTTTTTTGGACTAGTTTTCTTAAGGTATGTTTCTAAGTTAAAAACATGCTTATTATGAAACAGAGAGTATCAAACTAAACAAAATATGTAGGAGTATGTAAAAAGTAAGGCTCTGGCATGATTTCATATCCCTGTCAGAAATGTGTTGATATTTCTATGTACTTTATAAAGCAGTACGGGATGTAAATAACTATTACAAATGTTCGAAAGGATAAATAAATGGTCAAACTTCAAAACTGCCGCAAGTGCGTTGTGTCTTGAATCTTGATCACCTTGCAAAGCCAACTTTGAGAACTGGCCGCAAGTATGTTGTGTCTTGAATCTTGATATCCTGAAATCAAGAAACAACTAAATCGGATGGTTACAACGTTGTGTGTTGAGTCGAGGATAGCCCTCTATCCTTAAGACAAGATTGCCCCGTATATATGCTTTTACGTTAGCGGGCAATAGTCTCCCAAGATAAAACAACACTTTAATCTCAACACTACAAAGCCAATAGGTTGAGCCTGTCGAAGAAAACAAATATGACTCGACTTGTCAAAGATATGGAATAGGAAGGAAGAGTATCTCTCTACTCTTCTCTTTTGTCTCTGTGTATATAGTGTGTCTCGTAGTGTATATCTTGTGTATATGTGTGGGTTTGCTCACCGATTTTCGTCACGTTTTACTCGCCCGATTTTCGTCACGCTTTTTACTGCCTATTTTTCGTTCGTTTTCTGGTCATTTCTTGCTTCGTTTTACAGCCAAATGAAGCTCAATATATAGCATGGAGGAGGGGCTGATCAACGCCCAAACATGGCTGTTAAAGGCCATTAGGAGGGCTGTAAATGGCATGTTAAATGCCATTAGTGAGGCCGATTTAAGGTCTTGAAGGAGGTCGCTCAATTGCCCAACTAATGGGTCGTTAATGGAGAATTAATCAGCCAAGTAATGGCTGATTAATGCTCCAAAAATGCAGTCCAACGGCCTTCCGTCACCTTCCCAGAAAGTATGGGGACCAAACTGTAAATATTGAAACTTCAGGGACCAAACTGTACATATAAAAGAATTCTGGTCCAAACTGTACATATGAAACTTCAGGGATCAAACTGTACATCTGGCAGAGTTCTCTGGGTCCAAAAAGATAATATCAGAAAGGCCCACAGCCCACAGCCCGTGACCCGTGACCCGTGACCCGTGACCCGTGACCCGTGACCCGTGACCCGTGACCCGTGACCCGAGCCCGAGCCCGAGACCGGACCGGACGGGCGGGCGGCGGCGGCGCGCGTGTGGGCTTAGCTTTGAACCCAAGCACATCTAGGTCTTCCCTCCTTTAAACACATGGGATACCCCTTGGGGATCCAAACCCTTTACCACATTAGAGACTTATATAGAGAGCAATTCTTCCTATTCCCACCGATGTGGTAGATTTGTCCCACACCACATTTCCATGTCTCAAACACCTTACTTCGTGAACCAATATCTCTTTCATTTCTCAACGAAATTAGACGATTCTTGGCCCTACGGTCATCTACTCACTTCGTAGATCATGCATGTGTAAAGAGACCAGGTCTCCAACATACGGAACACTAGTGTTTAATTCATCAAAGATGGGTGGACGCATCTCCCCGCCAAAGGCTAATTTCCAACAATCCCCTCTATGAAAGAGAGATTGTGGCGCACACACAAGGTGCCTACATTTCAAGCAATCTTTCGGCGAAAAGATATTGCATCGGGAGAGGTAGCTTACGCTTTGAACCTTCCCTAGTTGAATACCATCGGACTTACTTATCGCGCGGTGAACGTGATGTCTTGAACCGTCGTTGTTTAGTGTAAGCCAAGACAACGATATCAACACAATAACTCTTCTTATTCATTTTCCTTCTTACGTTTCGTCCGTTGTGGCCATGGACACACTTGGATTCTTAAGTGCGTTCATTTGAGTCGGCCATCCTCGCACTTAAATAGGTGATCTCCTACAAGGTATCCTGCTATACCCCACTTCACAAGTGTTAGGAATCATTAAAAGTTCCACAACCCTAACCTCAACCGTTTGAGGATCTTTTAAAAGGTTTGGAAGCTTAACCTTTACCCACCATGCAGCAAAGACTTTAATGTCTATCGCGGAACACGCTTTGGATTCATGTTTCCGTACGTAAATCATCATCCGAAGTGCTTCTTGCTTCCACCGAAGCGCTCAACCGAACCTTTTGCCGCTTAGTTTTCCCATTGAACCACATTCTTGGGATCTCCAATCGCATGGTTGGGTTTCCACCGCAAAGGTTCGTATTGTTTGGGTTTTAAGCCAATTCCCCTACACAGCGTAACACTTGATCTCCGGTAGTCCCTTAGTTAGTAAACAAGGATGTGACACCCGTGATGATCAACTCGCCATACGGTCTTATGTCTCCGACGGATCCCGAAAGATATGTCCGTACGCCGTCATCCGTGTCCTTCCCGAAGCCGATCGGCTAGCCATAGTGTATAACTGCTGAAGGCACGGGTATCTCCCAATAAGGGACGTCCTCTAAGGAGCCGTGAAGTTACTCAACTTCTTTCATGCTTTGTATAAAGCGATAAACTCCGATTCCATCATGAATCGGCCGATGCAAGTTTGCTTAGAGGATTTTCCAAGATCCACCATACACATTTGCTTGTGGCTTTGGTGTTCTTCAGATCTGATGTCCATTTTGCATCACTGTGTTCTCCCAGAACCGCTGGACATCCGTAATACTATAATCCGTAGATAAGCGAATAATTCGATATCGTCATATCTGACTTAACGCCTTCTATTGATCATGTATTAAGATCATCAGTGAACCTTAGTTCAATTGATCTGTTTGTAGGACGATACCAGGTCGGTTGTAGTGTGTACAATACATTGAACTACACATGACCTGTGCATATCGCTCCTTGATAATGGGTGCACCATGATTCCAATCAGTTCTATGATTCATATCCATTGGTGGCTTCAACGAGATCGTCAACTATCGACCATCCGTTAGATGTCTTAGAAATCCAATTCCTAATATGTCATCTCGTGATACCCATATCTTTCATATCGAGACTTTGTTTCAATATGACTTTTACTTTCGATCGTTGATTCTCCAACTCGTTGGCTTTCTAATTTCGCAGTCAATGTTTCGTGGTCGATTCATTGTTTCTGTTTTATCCGAAACTTTCAGACCAAAATGTAAACATTTCAAGGACCAAAATGAAAGTTCGTGAAGAAGCCCAACAGTTCAAAGAAATCAACTCGATTCTCTTCTTCCAACTCTCCGTTGGGAAGGTCGTTTCAACACCCATGCCATGTAAGATTACAATGGCCCTGGATGTGTAGCTACTCACAGGGGGAGCACTTTTTACAACCCAAAGGTTCTTTTCCGGAGGAAGATCAACCATTACACAAGTATGGTTCTATATGATGAAATATATTTCTCTCTTTAGCTTCTTTCCAAAGCGCGCTTTTGGAGATAACAATTATTTGTTAATTGTCAATGGTTTATTCTCAACCATACAAGCTAGAAGGTATGGAACAAGTCTTTGTCCCCTCTTTGCTCCTTTTCGGTTCAACATCTAGAATCCCCGAGTTCGCAGATCCGGAATATTAAGTTCCGGATAGCCAAGCAACTTTCGAGTCCTCAGTAGATACGGAACGTCTAGTTCCGACAAATCGCCCTCGCGGGTTTTTGTTAACCTTGAGCAATTACTCCTTTTTCCTATTTCAAGGAAAGTTATCTTCAAAGAATTCAACATTCTTTTACGCCAAGAGGCGATCGGATTACTCGTTATTTGCGGATCCAAAGTGGATATGCACTCTACGATCTTAGGTACAACTTGACTGTTTCGGTATTCCAACTTTTATCAAGCCACCCCACATAATTTGGGCGTACGACTTTGCGCTTGGCTAACACCGTTGGACCGAGGTGAGAAATGAACATTCGTTTAATGAACGATGCTTCACATTCTCCCCTCTATCACTACGAATTTCTCAATCCGTAGGCTTAGTTTATTTTCAACTTCTCGCTTTGTAGCGCTTATCCGCTTCAACAACTTCATCTTTGCTTTTCAACAAACAAAGGATTCCATACGTTGTACCATCATTAATGAAGATCACAACGTACTTGTCTCCCCCCTCTATTTTGGATAAACTTCAAATCACCCAAGTAGGTGTGACTAAGTTCTAGAGGAGCGGTGCTTCCTTCGCTATTCCCTTGACGGAATTTGGAAAGGTGATTTTGCCTCTTCGTCTACCTCACATTTATTTTGAGGGTTTATGTCGACGTGAGGCAACAATTTCAACATCGTTAGCTTTTGAATGACTTGCTATTTAACGTGTCTTAATCTATGATGGAATAGATGCACGGATTACAAATATATCATTCATTTAGCTACAGACGTACTGTACCATTCTTAGTTATTACAGACCTGTTGGACTAGTCTCAAACCAAATTGACCAACAGCGTCCTTAAACCAAGTTTGGGATATGTATCACCTCATCTTAGAGTGATCCCAATCCATGAAGTCCTATTGAGGACACCTCTCCACCCCTTTGATTTTAGAGGTGGCGTTGCTTCACATGAACAACTTCTTGCCCGTGGTTAGGGCGTAACCGGATCATATGAGATCCGGATGCTCCGCCCACTCCGCTTGTTTTGCGCAGATCGAGTGTCCAATTTCTTTTCTCGCCTTTCTTTAGGCCTTCGGATCATTTAAGACCTGGAAATTCGGCCCACCACACTAGGTGTCCTTTACTTTTCCTATGAAATGAATTCTGCCCCACTCCGGTCCGCCCGGAGGCTTTATATGACTGAGTGTCCAATATCATCATATCAAAAGAATTTTTGGCCCACTCCAGTCGCCCGGAGGCTTTGTATGACTGAGTGTCCAATATCATCCTATGAAGGATCTTCTGCCAAATAGTATGACAGTTCTACGTCTTTAACGTTAAGATTGGTGCCCGATAATTCTTGGCGCTTACTTAAGAGTGGTAACAGCTTTTCGCACGCTTAGTGGATCTTTCTCCATCGTATGTGCGAACCTACTTTACACACTTTTAATCACTACACTTAAAAGAACGGATCTTTTTAAGTCGTTTACAAAATCCAATCTTTAAACGGAAAAGAAGATGAGATTAAACTTCTGATTTGTTAAAGCATAAGGAATATAAATTATTTTCATATTCCTCCTTACTTTAATCCATTTTTAATCGTACATCATTTAATCTTTATTCTTGACAAGTAAGAAAAATACTTATCATTTAATCCTTATTCTTGACAAGTAAGAAAAATACTTATCCCAATTTCGGATTCTCGCTCACTTCGGTCACTTCATCGACCGAGTGTCCATTTCCTTCTCACCATTATTCGGATCTTTTGTCCGGGATAGATACAGTGCCTTCGTCGCAAGATAGAAGTACATCTTCGCCTTCTCCTCTTATCCCGCTTGACATCCTCGTGCTCTCGAGAGCGTTTGTTTCACCAGCCTTGGTGGCGGTGACACCATGAACACGTTCATCATCCTCACTCTCTTCTACCAGAAAACCATTTCCATATCCAGATTTGGTCACACAATTTTTGACCGACATCTTTCGAATACTAATAGTAATACAATACAATTCTTGTCTTAAATTGTTGATATTTCTATGTACTTTATAAAGCAGTACGGGATGTAAATAACTATTACAAATGTTCGAAAGGATAAATAAATGGTCAAACTTCAAAACCGCCGCAAGTGCGTTGTGTCTTGAATCTTGATCACCTTGCAAAGCCAACTTTGAGAACTGCCGCAAGTATGTTGTGTCTTGGAATCTTGATATCCGGAAATCAAGAAACAACTAAATCGGATGGTTACAACGTTGTGTGTTGAGTCGAGGATAGCCCTCTATCCTTAAGACAAGATTGCCCCGTATATATGCTTTTACGTTAGCGGGCAATAGTCTCCCAAGATAAAACAACACTTTAATCTCAACACTACAAAGCCAATAGGTTGAGCCCGTCGAAGAAAACAAATATGACTCGACTTGTCAAGATATGGAATAGGAAGGAAGAGTATCTCTCTACTCTTCTCTTTTGTCTCTCGTGTATATAGTGTGTCTCTGTAGTGTATATCTTGTGTATATGTGTGGGTTTGCTCACCGATTTTCGTCACGCTTTTCTCGCCCGATTTTCGTCACGCTTTTCTCGCCTATTTTTCGTTCGCTTTCTGGTCATTTCTTGCTTCGTTTTACAGCCAAATGAAGCTCAATATATAGCATGGAGGAGGGGTCGATCAACCGCCCAAACATGGCTGTTAAAGGCCATTAGGAGGGCTGTAAATGGCATGTTAAATGCCATTAGTGAGGCCGATTTAAGGTCTTGAAGGAGGTCGCTCAATTGCCCAACTAATGGGTGTTAATGGAGAATTAATCAGCCAAGTAATGGCTGATTAATGCTCCAAAAAATGCAGTCCAACGGCCTTCCGTCACCTTCCCGTAAGTATGGGGACCAAACTGTAAATATTGAAACTTCGTGGACCAAACTCGTACATATAAAAGAATTCTGGTCCAAACCGTACATATGAAACTTCGTGGATCAAACTCGTACATCCGGCGAGTTCTCTCGGTCCAAAAAGATAATATCGAAAGGCCCACAACCACGCCCACGCCCCACGCCCCACACGCCCACATTGCCCACGCCCACGCCCGTGACCCGTGACCCGTGACCCGTGACCCGTGACCCGTGACCCGTGACCCGTGACCGGACCGGACTTAGAGACTTATATAGAGAGCAATTCTTCCTATTCCCACCGATGTGGTAGATTTGTCCCACACCACATTTCCATGTCTCAAACACCTTACTTCGTGAACCAATATCTCTTTCATTTCTCAACGAAATTAGACGATTCTTGGCCCTACGGTCATCTACTCACTTCGTAGATCATGCATGTGTAAAGAGACCAGGTCTCCAACATACGGAACACTAGTGTTTAATTCATCAAAGATGGGTGGACGCATCTCCCCGCCAAAGGCTAATTTAGGGACCAAACTGTACATCTGAAAGAATTCTGGTCCAAACTGCACATCTGAAACTTCTGGGATCAGACCGTACTTCGGCAAAGTTTTCTGGCCCAAAAAGATAATATCGAAGGCCCACCCACCCACGCCCCACACCCACGCGCCCACACCCCCGTGAACCCGTGAACCCGTGAACCCGTGAACCCGTGAACCCGTGAACCCGTGAACCCGTGAACCCGTGAACCCGTGAACCCGTGAACCCGTGAACCCGTGAACCCGTGAACCCGAGAACCCGAGAACCCGGAACCGGACCGGACGGGCGGGCGGCGGCGGCGCGCGTGTGGTCTTTACTTGAACCGAAACACATCTAGGTCCTCCCTCCTTTAAACACATGGGATACCCCTTGGGGTCCCAAACCCCAAACCAATTTCAAGTATTATATACACAACAATTCTTTCTTCCTCTACCGATGAGGGAGAATTACACACAATACCACACTTTCCATGCTTCAAACACCTTACTTCGTGAACCAATATCTCTTTCATTTCTCAACGAAATTAGACGATTCTTGGCCCTACGGTCATCTACTCACTTCGTAGATCATGCATGTGTAAAGAGACCAGGTCTCCAACATACGGAACACTAGTGTTTAATTCATCAAAGATGGGTGGACGCATCTCCCCGCCAAAGGCTAATTTCCAACAAAATGAAACGGGTGGTCTCACATGATTTGTTTCTTGGAAACAGTTTCTGACAATATAGGGAACTTAGTGCACTGGGCTGCGTTTTTTATATGTAAAAAGTGTTACCGATTGTCTTATATGGTATAGTGTATCCATTAATCTCGCATTGTTCTCTGGATTCTCTTGGGATTGATAAGGGCCCGGAGGGTGAAATCTTAGCGTTTCTTTGATAACCATTTTCAGGTATTTTAGTTTCTTAAGATCACTTTGATCAATTGTTGTCTTTTCATTGAAGGTTTCTCTAACTTCAGTTTGTGCTTTTTCCATCATGCTTGGATTCTTCATCAGTTCAGACATGGCCCATTCTAGTACTGTTGATGATGTTGCAGCTCCAACCACAAACATGTCCTACAGATACACACACACGCATAATCCAACGGGATAAAACGGATATGAAGATTCGATGGGTAATTTTATGGATGATTATCCAACTTTTAGTTTATTATATTAAAGTCGTAAAACTATTTTTTATGTAATATAAAAATAACTCTGAAATACCACGTGGATATTATGTTAGGTAAGTTGCTAAATTCACAACCCACTTATATTTCTGGGACAAAATTCATCATTTTTTTGTGTTTTCTTTTTATATAATATATAGGCATCATTGAGTTAATTTTTATTACAAAAATAATTTATGAATTTGTACAATAACTGAAAATTAGATAAATACTCATAGATTGAGACGTGAATGTAAAGCAAGTGTTTGAGAAGTTGGCCTGACCCCTTTGGTTTATCATAAGAAGAAATCTCGGTTTTAAATATTTGTCTTACTTTATTTTTTGGTCCGTTTCAAAATGTTTGTCTCTTTCCTATTTTGGCAACTCTTTAATTTCAACTTTCGTTATGACATGTTTATAATCACAAGATTAAAGGGTATTTTGGTACATTTTTCAAATATTTAATTTAAAATCACAAGAACCAAAGAACCAAAAGTCTTTACTTTTTTTAAACCCCGTGTCAAGTCAAAATCAGACAATCATTTTAAAACAGAGGAAGAATATATGAAATTAACCCAAAGATTCCACGGAGAAAAGTGATTTTACTTTGGCGTTTCAAAATGTTTGTCTCTTTCCTTTTATGACAACTTTTTAATTTCAACTTTTCATGTGACATGATGAGGATCACAAGATTAAATAATATTTTGGTATATTCTTCAAATATTTAATTTAAGATCACAAAAACCAAAGAACCAAAAGTCTTTTTGGCTTTTTAAAACTCCGTATCAAGTCAAAATTAGAAAAATATTTTAAAACGGAGGGAATATATATGAAATTAACCCAAAGATTCCAGGGAGAAAAGTGATTTTACTTTCGCGTTTCAAAATGTTTGTCTCTTTCCTTCTTTAGCAACTCTTTAATTTCCATTTTTCACGTAATATATTTAGGATCATAAAATTAAAGAGCATTTTGGTGTATTCTTTAAATATTTAATTTAAGATCACAATAACCAAAGAACCAAAAGTCTTTTATGCTTTCTTAAATTATGTGTCGAGTTAAAATTAGATAAACATTTTAAAACGGAGGGGATATATATGAAATTAACCCAAAGATTACAGGGAGAAGAGGGGCCTTACCAATATTATGGCTTTGATATTATTTCTTGTGATAGGGATCTGAAAATTGTGGCTTTGTTGAAGCCTCAAAAGAACATCCACTAGATCTTCCCCCATACTCTCTGTTGCTAATTGCTCTTTTTCATGTTCATGGATAATGTTGTTTTATAATGTAAGATTAACTACGTAGTGTGTATTTTGAGAATTTTAGGCTTGTATTATGTTTCTCATAGGTTTTGCTATATATATTCTAGGACGTCGTTTTCTTTTTCAGAGTGTGTGTGTGACGAAAAAAAGAGAGAATTGTAAAAGGCACAAACTCCTTATTTTGATAATAGAAAAATTTGCAGCGGCAAAGTGGACGTAGCTCTCGCATTGAGGGTGAACCACTATAAATATGTGTGTGTTAATTGTTCTTCGCTTATTTACTATTCTCTGATTAGGTCGGATTTGTGACTCAAATCCTAACAACTGGTATCAATAGCGACATGTTGTGTTGCGATTCAGAAAATGATGGGAGCCGAAGATGGTTCATTGCACGCCATCGGGAAATTCGATGGTACGGATTTTGCGTTTTGGAGAATGCAAATTGAAGATTATTTGTATGGAAGAAAGCTTCATCAACCGCTGAGTTCGAAGCAAGAGGAGATGGATGATGCAGAGTGGAATCTTCTTGACAGACAAATTCTGGGAGTCATTCGATTGATGTTGTCGAAGAACGTTGCTCACAACGTGTCGAAGGAGAAGACCACATCCGGCATGATGAAGGTTTTGTCCGATATGTATGAGAAACCTTCGGCAAACAATAAGGTATTTCTCATGAAGAAACTCTTTCATCTAAAGATGGATGAAGGTGCTCATGTTGCAACGCACGTGAATGAATTCAACACGATTGTCAATCAATTATCATCTGTTGCAATCGAGTTTGACGATGAAATGCAAGCCCTAATTTTGCTGGTGTCTCTACCGAATAGGTGGGAGCCGATGAAAGCAGCGGTTAGTAATTCAGTTGGCAGTGCTAAACTGAAATTCAACGATATTAGAGATCATATTCTTGTTGAGGAGGTTCGCATGATAGATTCTGGTGAGGCATCGACGAGTTCTTCTTTGAATATTGAGAACATAGGCAAAAATTATGACAGAAACTACAATTGAAATAAGGGCAAGTCGTAGTCAAGGAATGACAGGAGTCAATCCAGATCCGGGCGAACACTTGAGTGTTGGAATTGTGGGAAAATTGGTCACATCAAGAAAAATTGCAGGGCACCGAAGAAGGATGACAACAAGGGGGTGGAGTCAATGTTGCCACTGAAGACATTGCTGATACGCTATTTTTGTCTGTTGACAACCCGATCGACTCTTGGATGCTTGACTCAGGAGCGTCTTTCCACACCACCCCACATCGTGATATAATAATGAATTACGTTATTGGGTATCTTGGAAAAGTCTATTTGAAAGATGGTAAGCCTTTAGATGTTGTTGGTATTGGAGACATTAATTTGAAGATATCAAATGGACATGTGTGGAAGATCATAAAGGTCAAACATGTGCCGGAGCTTAAGCGTAATCTGATCTCAGTGAGTCATCTTGATGATGAGGGACATGATCTTAACTTTGGTAATGGGTCGTGGAAGGTGACGAAGGGTGCTATGGTTGTTGGTCGAGGTAAGAAAATTAGTACTCTTTATATGACGATGATCTGTCGTGATACAGTTGTTGTTGTTGTTAACAACACCAAGAAGACAGAGATGTGGCATTGCAGGCTGGGGCATATGAGCGAGAAAGGGATGAAGCTTCTGGTGACTAACGACATGATTCTAGAGCTGAAGTCGGTGGATCATCATGTGTGAGAGATGCATTCTCGAAAAACAGAGGTGAGTAAGTTTTTCAAATACAAGTAGAGAATTAAAAGTTGAGAAGCTTGAATTGGTGCACACTGATGTGTGGGGACCTGCTAATGTCCCCTCACTCGGAGGATCACATTACTACGTGACCTTCATTGATGATTCAACCAGGAAGCTATGGGTCTATTTTATGAAAAATAAATCTGACGTGTTCACTGTCTTCAAAAGGTGGAAAGGCATGATCGAGAATGAGACAAACCTCAAGTTGAGGAGCCTGAGGTCCGATAACGGTGAATAATATATTGATGGTGACTTCAAATAGTATTGTGCTGATAATGGGATCAAGATGGAGAAGACTATTCCTGGAACGCCCCAACAAAATGGAATAGTGGAAATGATGAATCAAACATTGAACGAGCGTGCACGGAGCATGAGAATAAATGATGGACTTCCCAAGACATTCTGGGCAGATGCAATCAATATCGCAACCTTTTTGATTAATAGAGACCGTTTGTTCCTTTGGGTTTCAGAATTCCAGAAGAGGCTTGGGGTGGGAAAAAAGTAAATCTTTCTTTACTAAAAGTGTTTGGTTGCTTATCCTATGTTCATATTGATGCTACTGCTAGAAGTAAACTTGATCCGAAATCTAAGAAGTGTTATTTTATTAGCTATAGTGACACCGAATTTGGTTATCGATTTTGGGATGACCAAAATCGGAAGATCATCCGAAGCAGGTTGTCTTCAATGAACAAGTGTTGTACAAGGACAAGTTGCAGGAGAGTTCAGAATCTAAGAACAAGGAATCGAAAACAGTTGATTTGAGAGACTTCTCGACACCCGAGCTATTGCAAGGTACTACTACGGCAGAGGAACAAGCCAGTGATGGCGAGGTTGATGAAAATGTTGATTCTGAAACAAATCAGCGGACGCCGATCACAAAATTACGCAGATCATCCAAGATCAGTAAGCTGGTTCATAGGTTCTCTCCGTCTCTCAACTATATTCTACTTACTGACAGAGGGGAGCTGGAATGTTACGAAGAAGCGATGGAAGTTGATGAATCAATCAAGTGGGAGCTGACAATGAAAGATGAGATGGACTCACTATTGTCAAATCATACATGGGAGTTAGCTAAGTTACCAGAGGAGAAGAATGCATTGCAGAAAAATGGGTTTACAGGATAAAAGAAGAACACGATGGAAGTAAGCACTATAAAGTGAGGCTGGTTGTGAAGGGATTTCAATAGAAAAAGGCATTGACTACACAAAGATCTTCTCTCCCGTAGTAAAGTTGGTGACAATTAGAACTGTTCTTAGGCTGGTAGCAAAAGAATATCTGCATCTTCAATAGATAGACGTGAAACCTGCTTTTCTTCACGGTGATTTAGAGGAGTCAATCTACATGAAACAACCTGAGGGATTTGAGGTCAAAGGGAAAGAAAAGCTGGTGTGCAAGCTTCAAAAGAGCCTGTATGGACTGAAACAGGCTCCAAGACAGTGGTATAAAAACTTTGACAGCTTTATGAAGAAAGCTGAATTCTTAAAGTGTGAAGCAGATCATTGTTGTTACTTCAAGAGATTTGAAGACTTCTACATGATATTGCTCCTTTATGTTGACGACATGCTGATCGTAGGAGCAGACCTACATGAGATTGATAGGCTGAAGAAGAAGCTGTCATAAGAATATGAATGAAGGATTTGGGAGCCGCAAAGTAAATCCTTGGGATGAGAATAATCAAAAGTAAAGAGGGCCTTGAGCTATCACAAGAAGAATACGTGAAGAAGGATCTCAAGAGGTTCAACGTGGACGATGCCAAACCAGTTAGTACTCCCTTGGCTGGACACTTTCATTTTTCAAAAGATCAGTCGCCTATGACAAGGACGAGATGGAGCATATGGACAAAGTACCTTATGCCTATGCTATTGACAGTCTTATGTATGCGATAGTATGTACGAGGCCATACATTGCACATGTAGTGGGAGTTGTTAGTAGGTTTATGAGCAATCTGGACAAATAACACTGGGAGGTTGTGAAGTGAATTTTCAGATATATGAAGGGTAGCTCAAGTTCAGCATTGTGTTTCCGGAAGTCAGACACATGATTGCAAGGATATGTTGATGCTGACAATGGTGGTGATGTTGATAGCAGAAAGAGCACATCCGGGTATGTTTACACCTTCGGAGGTACTGCAATTTGCTAGGTTTCAAAGTTGCTGAAGATAGTAGCTCTCTCTAGCTGTGAGGCTGAGTACGTTGAGGTGACGGAGGCCACGAAGGAGATGATATGGCTACAACCTTTTCTGCGAGAATTGGATCAAAACCATGAAGGGAGTGTGTCATACTGTAATAGTAAGAATGTCATTCATGTGGCAAAGAATCCGGTCTACCATGCTCGCACGAAGCACATACAACTCTGATACTATTTCATCATATCAGCTTGGGAAAATGGAGTATTAGTGCTTAGGAAGATCCCAGGGAGTCAGAATCCAGCAAACATGCTGACGAAGGCCGTGCCGAATGAAAAACTAAAGTTGTGTGCAACTTCAGTTGGACTTCTTGGATGAGGATCGGAGTCGCCGCTGCAGATGGAGACAAATGATTGAAATTAGTCTCCAAGTGGGAGATTGTTGAGTTGTGGAGCCTAATTCATCGCCGACACTAAGAAAACCCTATGCGGAGTGTATTTTGAAAATTTCAGGCTTGTATTATGTTCGCCCTAATTTTCGCTATACACATTCTAGGACACCGTTTTCTTTTTCAGTGTGTGTGATGAAAAAAGAGAGAGTTGTTAAAGGCACAAACTCCTATTTTGATAATAGAAAAATCTGCAGCGGCAAAGTGGACGTAACTCTCGCATTGAGGGTGAACCACTATAAATGTGTGTTATTTGTTCTTCGTTTATTTACTGTTTTCTTATTAGGTCGGATTTGAGACTCAAATCCTAACAGATAATTCCTTCGAGAACAGGATCCACCTTATGATGCATTTGAAGTAATTTTCTCTTTGCCCCACTAATAAAATGAAGAATCTTTAAGGAAGGGAACATATCCATAACATTAAAAACTCCAGCAAAAGATGCAACTTCTTTCATTAGCATAATCACTGATTCTTGATCCTTGCAACTCCTCCCAACTGAAGCTCTACAAATAATTGCACTTGTTAATAAATACATCTTTTCACTAAGATTAATTGGGGTTCTAGCCGCGGCTTTAATTGAATTAACAAGAATAGAAACTTCATCAACCATCATAGGGAAAAATGATGTTACATTTTTGCTACTAAGAAGTTTCATCACACAAATCTTTCTTATATGTTTCCAATAATCACCATAGGGAGCAAAACAAATGTCCTGACCATTGTAGAACATTATTTTTGCAACACTAAGTTGTGGTCTATTAGCAAAGGTGAGGTCGTGAGTTTTCATAATTTCTTTAGCCAATTGAGGTGACGATACGACAATTGCTGAGCGTTGGCCGAGTTTTAGGTGCATGAGAGGACCATGTTTGGTTGCTAAATTTGCTAGAGATATATGGGGTAAGGAGCCCATGTGATGAAGATTTTCTATAAATGGCAACTTCCATGGACCTGGAGGCAATTTTTGGAAAGGTTTTGATCTTTTGTAATGCTTGATAAGTATGACAAGTATGGGTAAGAGGAGAAGGGAAGTGGTACATAAGATAGAAAGCTGGATTTCCATGGCTAATTATAAAATGAGATGGTGTTTGAAGTGCTGACTTGCTCTACTATATTTATTAGCACAGTATATATAAAAGAGCCAGAGATATAAAAGGAAGGATGGTGAATTTTCATACCAGAAAAGTTTTACGTATGAACAATGATTAATTTGACTTTCCCACTTAGCTATTTTAGGTTGGGGCGGATCTGAGATTTAGAATTTATAAATTTTTATATCTATCTTAAATTAATATAAAATAATATTTTTATTAATAAATTAATATTTATAAATATTTAATGAATTTCTTACCATAAATATAGGATCTATGTGAAGATTACTGAATATCTGTGAACCAGTAGCTTAAACTCTAGATTCCACTAATGGTGAAATTAGAAAGTTGACAAATTGGTTTGAGTGGAATAAAGAGGTAGAGTGTAAACAACTTAGTTTGATAGTCATCGTAGCTTCGTTTTGGGTAATATTTGGTTGAAGTGAAAAAAGAGTACTTGAAGTTTGAAGTAAAAGTATTTGAAAGATGATTAATTTGTATTTGAAATTGAATTTCATTTAAATAAAAGGTTAACTCACTTGAGTGAAATTAATATTTTATTTGAAATACTCTTCAAAATCAATTTTTCAACTTCAATTTTTATTTCTTAAACTTAAAATAGACAAAATTTAAAAATAAATATTGATTTATAGGTATCATAAGTATATGAAAATGATGACCAGACACCTACAAGTTACTCTTTGATTAGAAACTTTTGCTTTTGACACCTGTCCTATTACAAAATTGTTTTGATTTTTCCATCATTGGTGTCCTCGTGCGATATGTATCAAAGAACGCCGGGTCAGCTTGCAGGGAGTCAACTTTGCGGCCTTAGGGTCGCAAGTTCGATTCTCCCCTTCGGATATCGTCCTCCGGGGTACATACATGTGGTAAAGCCTGGGCGCTAAAAACCGCGCGGGCATATTGCAGTGTGGGTTCGGTCTCCGCCAAGCCTTGTGGATGGGGCCTGTAGGGGGGTCAACCTTGTAGCATTGATCCGTTGGACGCAAGCAGACACTGACCATGTGTGCACATCCCGCGATTTACCCGGTGGTGGGGTCTTTGAAGGACCGGTCCCATCATCTTCAGGACGTCTGGGTAATACCAGTGAAGTAGTCAGGCGCAAGCCTGAAAACCTGGATTATAAAAAAAAAAAAAAAAAAAAAAAGGAAGAGGACGTAGTTATTACTTCATGATCTTTCATTTCTAAATTTTTGTCATCATCTTTTTTTCCCTCCTCGACAAGGAATTTTTGATTTGGTTCCATGTCTTGATATGTAAGCCACTGGTCGGCCTGGAGAATTGCAATAGAGTGGATAAACAATAAAGAACCAAAGTAGCTTGTCTTGTCCTTTTCTTGTAAAATAAGATTTTAGTCATTTTATACGCCATTTTTTTGTCTTGTTCCAGCTTCCAACTCATTAATTACTTCCTCCCTCCGGGGGAGGTCCACTTTACTTGTAATAGTTACTAAAAATACCCAATCTAAAATATCTCATTTTAAAAAAATCAAGCATATGTGTGCTTTTGATACAAAATGTTGACAAATTGAGGAGGCGGAGCACTTTCAATCTCTTAAATACTCTTAAAGTCACGAAAAAAATAATATTTTTTGTTTCATTCAACTTGCTTACATTAAATGGCTACAATGCCTAAGTATTTATAGAAATTCTTCTAATATATACTTATTTTAGTACATTACCTTAAACTATTGAACTTTTTCGTCTTCCTTAATTAATGAACAAAACAATACACGCATCCTTAAATTGATTTCCTAATACATGAACTAAGATAATTCATGTATACAACAATCTATGAAAGTCTTTTCTTCTTCTTACATAAGGTTCAATGTTTAACACTTCTCCTTAAACGTTGTAGCTGAAATCTCCGAAACGTTTTTGTAGCTGGAATCTCCAAAACGTGTTTCAATGTCTCAATTTTTCCTCATCAATTCTTTCATGATCGTTCATTAGTATTCTTTGAGGCTTGAATCATTTCATAGTCTTTTTCATGAGAAGAATCCTCATCTTCCTAGTAGATGTTTCCTTCTTGAGATTGAGATTATCATTTTCATTGATTATGTTTCAGAAAGTATTTTAAAATGCTTCAAGCATATAAAGATTCCCAAAAAACTTGTTTAATAAAGCTTCAGAAATCTTTATATGGATTGAAATTAGGGTGCAATCAACTAGTGAATATCAATTGAAAGAAGGGTAGAAAAATCCAATTTACGCTTATGTCTTTATGAAAAAGTTTGAATATAAATTTGTTATAATAATTGTATTTGTTGATGACTTGAATATTATTGAAACTCCTGAAGAGCTTTCAAAGGAAGTAGAATGTTTGATTTTTTTTTAAATTAAAGATCTTGGAGAGACAAAGTTTCTTCTTGATCTACAAATTGAGCATTTCACAAAGGAAATATTTGTCCATCAATCAACATATAAAAAAATATTTTAAAGAAATTTTACATGAATAATGTATAATGATTGAGTACCTTGATGGTTGTGAGATTACTTAATATTAATACAGGTTCATTTAGATCTTATAAAAACGATGAGGAACTTTTGTGGGTGTTGAAATACCATATCTTTGTGCAATTTGAGTATTAATGTATCTTGCCAATAATTTTCTTTCAGATATAGCTTTTTCTATAAGCTTATTTGCAAGATTTTGTTCTTTCCTAAAGTATTGGTCAAAATGTGTCGCATCATAAGATTATAATACATGGCAGAGAGGAATCGAGTCTGAAACAAACAAAAGGGTCCGAAGATTATGGCCGGTAAGACGTTTCTGTGAATTCATTTACGGATATAAGTGCCCCAAGCTTCATTTCGAATACACACGACACATTGCAAGCCGGAGAGTCATCCCGCACGTCAGGTAGACAACAATTGGAGATAACTATGTACCCGACATTGAAGGATGACAATCTATTCTTTCTCATAATCCACTATCTTCATGCTAGTAACGACTAGTACGTGTGTAGGGCTAGTTGTCACGACCCAAACCGGAGGGCCGCGACGGGCACCCGGATCCCACCCGCCGGGTACCACTAACCTTACAATCAACACATATTCATAATTAAACACGGGCTAAGCCGAAAAAGGACTATATAAAGTTGGATAACCATCTTATATATATTTATATACATACCCAAAGGCCGACAAGGCCATACATAACAACTACACATAGGATACCTGTCTACAAGCCTCTAAGAGTCGCAACATCAAAGGTCGGGACAGGGCCCCGCCATACCCATAAATACAAGCAAAAATGTACCGTACCAAAATTAGACCAACACTCTGAACAAGGGGAGTGCTCCAAAAATCCGCTGGATTCGCAATCAACTAACGTGAACCGTCACCTTCCTTAACTGAACCTGAGGATATGAAACGCAGCGTCCTCCGATAAAAGGGACATCAGTACGACTGATGTACTGAGTATGTCAGGCATAAATAATAGCATAACAACGATATACCAACAACTGAAACAGGAACAACCGATCAATAGTAAATATCTCTGAGGGTCCTAATACATATGCCTAAATGTCATGGACAATGCGGTATACATATACATCGGCCCCATTGGGCATCTTCGTTACCATAACAGCCTCTGTGGGCATCATTTCATGTCGGCCTCTATGAGCATGATATATCTAAATGTCATGCATAATGCGGTAAATACATATATACTGGCCACACAAGGGCATCTTCCTCCCAATCATATATATATATTGGACCTTAATCAAGCATCTTCCTCCCAATCATATATATATATATATATATTGGCCCTTAATCAGGCATCTTCCTTCATTAAGCCACACAGACTTTATCATTATCATATCTCAGCTGATCAGGTGGTCTGCATTTCTCGTCCCCAATATACGGTCTTGGGTATAACATGAATGCAATGCAAATGAAAATGCATGAATCATAATAAAATATCCTGAATGACATAATTTCCTTGTACCTTCGGTTAACGCCGTAAATATTAACATCTTTTCTGTATGCCTTAATAAGGACTTAGGAACATATTTAGACATGCTTTTAACATATGAATCAATAACATGAATATTCTTAATTACTAGGAATAGAATAAATTATGGAGCAATATCACGGTTACGTTTCATTATATGGAACATGCCAAAAGAAAGAAATAATTTGCCTTAACATACCTTAGATATTATCCTTTCAACAATTTCGTAATTTGAAGTGCTTGAACGTTTTTTCTCTTTTGGTTTTACAAAGCAAATGAAATGGTTTAATTACTGCTTTGTACGTTTTTTGTTTCTCAAATGACAAAGTAAATTGTTTTGCTTTGGTTCATATAGAAGGGGTTGGAGGATTTTACATAAAAGACTAACGATTTACTCCCTACCCCCATATCAATATTAATAACCCCCCTTAATGTGTAACCCCCTACTTAACATGCAATGTCGCCACTTTGTTCCTTTGCCTTAGTCACTTAGGCAATTAGTTTAAACATTACACGTACAAACCCTCCCACTCAACTTTGTCCCTCCACTTAAAATTAATTAAGTGACTTGCCTCCGTATAATTTATCAATCACACACATAATCAATTCCGTGATCCCAATTCACTTAAATCTTAATAACTTATAGGATCTTCATATACTCAATGTCATAATTTTTGTGATATGACATTAGTCCATAACCTCTTTATGCACGTGCCAAATTTATTTCCAGTCCCCGTCGTCACATTTGTTACGTCCAAATTCATTTCGGGATTTTAATCTTTTTATATACTAGTCTCTTTATTAGCATACGTAAATAACATAAATTCCAAAGTTCGGGTCTACTTGCGCACGCCAAGCGATTTTACATACGCTTAGCGATTCAAACCGTGACCCAAAAATATGGGATGTTACATCTTTCCCCCCTTAGAAACATTCATCCTCGAATGTTGGGGTGACATATCTAATTTCCGTTACGTAGCCCCGAAATACAACTGTTCTTAGTTCCACCAAAATCTGCTAGGGTCTAATGGCTACAAACTAATATTGCACAATTTCAATAGATCCATCTAGCCATTACTGACCCACCCACTGGTGTGGTTACCTCCTATCCACTCGGGTTACATACCAAATTTACAACATATCCACATTATGTGAAAAGATCTATAACGTACCTGTAACGACATCAAGTGAGGATTCCCGATCCCGTCATCCCATCAATGCCTAAGTACGGTTCTGTCCCCCACTAAAATTAGTTGTTCTGCCCCTACCTCTACTTTGACTAGATAATGTGTGATGACTCTGCCCTGATGGGCGTACTGACCGTGATGAAGCTGCTGCAGATTCGACCGGCTTGACCCTAACACCTTCGTCTCCTATCGGACAATCTCACCTAACATGACTAGGTTCACCACAAGAATAACACACATTTGTTCGTTGTTGGCATGGTCCTAAATGGGTCTTACCACACTGTTCACATTGAATCAAAGGTGGCCTCCTCTGAATAGAATTTCCTCCGTAATAAGATCCTGACATGTGTGAACCCTGACTTGGTCACGATTGAACAAACCGATCAACCCTCATCCTTGAAAACGACAATGATGCGCTAGCTACCGGATAAGATGGGTGTCCATGAGGCTATGGCCTGGGCCCATCTCCGAAATCTTCCACGTAATCGACGGATCGGGCCCTCTTATGCTGGCCTTTATCACATTCTCGATATTCCCGTTGTTGTCTCTTACGATCTTCCAAGTTCTGTGTATAAGCCTGAATGCGAGCAATATCCATACTCGGATTCAAAGAAGCCGTAGTACACTTATTAACCAAGTGCGGCCCCAAGCCGATAACAAACCTATGTACTCAGTCACTCATCTCTGCTACAATCGTAGAAGTATATCGGGCCAACAAATTAAATTGCAAACTATATTCTTGAACACTCAGGTCACCCTGCTCAAGACGTAGGAACCTGTCCTGCCTGGCCCGTCGAAGTTCGACTGGCAGAAAATGCTATAAAAAGGCCTTTGAAAATTCTCTCCAACCAGCCGTTGAAGCATGAGGTCCCCTAAATTGCTCCCATATATCATACCAGGTTAGTGTGACATCCCGCAATCTATAAGAAGCAAACTTTACTGACTCGGTATCGGTAGCATCCATCACCCGCAAAGTGCGCTGTAACTGATTCAGAAAATTCTGCGGGTCCGCGGTCAAGTCTGTTACTGTAAATATCGGAGGGTCTAGATTGATGAAATCCCAAGCTCTTGTGCTAGCAGCTCTATCAGAAGAACTGAGAACCTGACGTTGGGCCTGAGCGGCCACCAATCGTGTCAATAACTGAATCGCACTTCGCATATCAAGATCCACGTCTGGAGTATCTAGTAGAGGAACTGGGGGCACTACAGCTCTACTACTCTCCTCCGATGGTGACGAACTAAGAGAATCGTACGAAGGGGTCGCACCAGACCGAGGGTCTCACTCTGGCCCTTGCTAGCGGGTGGCAATCGGCTGGCACCTTCGTCCGCAGCCGTATTCAATTCCCTTATACTTTTGGACTTCTTCCTTCCGATAGGCATTGCTGGAATCGTAAATACGAAACAGATTAGGAGCGAAATGCTTATAACAAAGTTCTATAGCACGATCTATGTTATGAGAGAATGGAAACCATCCCTAAATGTCAGCCAGCCTCCTGTTTATAAGTATGGTGCACAACATACCCATAAACAAGACTCTACTAGACACGACTTGTAAACTCTCTAGGACATACATGCTTTGATACCAAGTTTTTCACGATCCAAATCGGAGGGCCGCGACGGGCACCCGGATCCCACCCTCCGAGTACCACTAACCTTACAGTCAACACCTATTCATAATTAAACACGTGCTAAGCCGAAAAGGGACTATATAAAGTCGGATAACCATCTTATATATATATACATACCCAAAGGTCGACAAGGCCATACATAACAACTACACACAGGATACCTGTTTACAAGCCTCTAGGAGTCGCAACATCAAAGGTCGGGACAGGGCCCCGCCATACCCATATATACAAGCAAAAATATACCGTACCAAAATTAGACCAACACTGTGAACAAGGGGAGTGCTCCAAAATTCCGTTGGATTCGCAATCAACTAACGTGAACCGTCACCTTCCTTAACTGAACCTGAGGACATGAAACGCAGCGTCCTCCGACAAAAGGGACGTCAGTACGACTGAATGCAATGCAAATGCAAATGCATGAATCATAATAAAATATCTTGAATGACATAATTTCCTTGTACCTTCGGTTAACGCCGTAAATATTAACATATTTTCCGTATGCCTTAATAAGGACTTAGGAACATATTTAGACATGTTTTTAACATAGGAATCAATAACATGAATATTCTTAACTACTAGGAAGTAGAATAAATTATGGAGCAATATCACAGTTACGTCGTTACATGGAACATGCCAAAAGAAAGAAATAATTTGCATTAACATACCTTAGATATTATCCTTTCAACAATTCTGTAGTTTGAAGTGCTGGAACGTTTTTTCTCTTTTGGTTTTACAAAGCAAATGAAATGGTTTAATTACTGCTTTGTACGTTTTTTGTTTCTCAAATGACAAAGTAAATTATTTTGCTTTGGTTCATACAGAAGGGGTTGGAGGATTTTACATAAAAGACTATGGGTGGCCAGTGGGCCGGGCTCGGGTCTGGCGGGCCGGGTCGGCGGGCCGGGTCCGGCGGGGTCGGGGTCGGGGCGGGACGATCCGGGGGTCGGGATCGGGACTAGTGGGCCTAGCGGGGTCGGGTCCGGGCGGGACTGCTCCGGTCCCGTCCCCGATCCCGATCCCGTCGGTATCGGGGCGGGCGCGGGCTCGGGTCGGGCTCGGGTCGGGGCGGGCGGGCTCGGGTTTTCCTTTTTTTATTTTTTTTTAAAATAACATATGTATAAAAAAAAACTCAATAAATAAAACAAGATAGTGTAATAAAAACATGCCAAGGTCGTTTTTTTTGTGCCTCTTATATTATTTAATAGACATATGATTTTTTTGTAATACAAATACAATTGTCTAAAATCTAAATTGCAACTTTATGGTGTTGTCCAAAAGTTGCAAATTACATAATAAAATTGCAATTAAAAAAATTACATTTTCAAAAAAAATCTGTTCTAATTGCTTGATGATTTCATGTGGTTCTTCGGTTGGAATAGGTATTTGTTGGTCAAATTGATCCACGTCGCTTCCACTACCTTCGGTTAAGATTTCGTTGTAGTTTTCATCATCTTCTTCGTTGATCTCCGGTTGACCGCACCTTCTCCGCTCCGCTCGTATCCAATCTCTCGAATAATACCGCAATTTCCAAGTCGTCTCCGCCAATGAGTGTCCGTGGTCTCCTATTTGATATCTGCCTGCGAGAAAAGCGCTTTCCGACGCAGATTGATGACGCTTGAATGTTCAAAACATCTCGAGCCATCAATGAAAGTGTCGGAAAGGTCTTCTCATTCCCCCTCCAAAGTATTTCAAAGAAGTCTTCTTGTCCATCTTCATTGATAACTTCTTGATACGGTACGAACCCCGCAAAACAAAAATATCCAACTCGCTAATTTGGTTAGTAGAGGTACGGCCGCACATTCTATTTCGAGGCTTTCAATACTAGCCGCGAAAACAAGATGTCTTTTGTGAGGTTGTGTTGAAGATGAAGAAGATGGTATGGTAGCCGGTACGTTACTAGCATTTTCTTGTTGATAAAATCTATATATATTTTTGCAGTGGTGTTCTACGCTATTCAACACTTCTTCTTTAGTTTGTTCAATAGGTGGTGGGTGATTTAGATTTTTGGGACTTGGAGGTGGTAGTACTTCTATACAATCGTAAATAGTTTCAATTAGTGATTTAGTACCGTCTATTTTAATAGTAGGATTTAATACAGAACCAATAATATAAATAGAAGGAATAGGAATAAAATATTTTTTTATTTTGAGAAACATTTTTTTAATAGCTGCCTTATAAGTCGGTTTTTCCATATATTCACTAAGTAATAAAAATATTAGAGTTATATAAAATAACATAGTTGAAATAGTAGGATAATATATACCGGAAAATTCTTTTGTTGCTTGAAAAAATTTCTCTAAAAATACAATAAGTTCGGAAATTTTTTCCCAATCACTATCTAAAATCATATCACCGGCTTTTTATTATGAGAGTTAAAAAATAAAGTTATAGGTAATTTATAGTCATAAGCAACAAGGAGTTGCTCGTATAAAGAATTCCACCTAGTGGATACTTCTTGTGGAATTCTTCTAAAAGGTAGTCCACAATCATGACAAATTTTTTTATATTCTTTTCTACGTTGTACTTTATTACTTTTAAAAATAAAGTTTATAGCAAATTGTATTTTACTAAGAATGTCTTCAAAAAGTGATAGACCATCCTTTACAATTAAGTTATATATATGGCACGCGCATTTTATATGAAAATGGTCCGGAAAAGATGGAGCTAAACTATTTTTTAACATTGTAATTGCGTAATTGTTATTAGAAGCGTTATCTAATGTAATAGTCATAATTTTATCGGTAATTCCGTAATAATCGCACACTTGATAAATATTTTCTGCAATAAAAGTACCAAAGGTGTGCCTATCATCTATCCAATGACAAGTTACGCTTAAATAATCATGGCCGTTAGTACTACGACCTATATCGACGTGATAGATACTTTGCCATTAAAATGATATAATGAAAAACGTAAATATTGTTGATATTCATGCGCAAATTTAAATACATCTCTCTTAACAGTTGACCTAGGAAAACCGTTAAAAGCAGGATTATATATATCTCTAATGTAATGAATAAAACCGGGAGATGAAGGAAATGAAAAAGGCAAACCCTCCACAAGAACTAATTTTGATATTGCTTCCCTATCTCTATGTTTGTTGTATTTAGAGCCTACAATTCCCCCGTCATAGGGTTAATTTGACCCGTACTTGGTCCTAACAAGATCGTATGTGAACCTTGTCCCGATGGAGCGGCCGTTTGCGCACCCGGTTTTGAAGCCTGGTATTGGGCATACCTAGCTGGATGAGCACTTACTACGTGTCTAATTAAACCCCCGTCCCACCGTGACCTTTTCCGCTTTTAAATTTTAAAACATTTTTACAAATTTTACATATGGCTACTTGATTCTCTACGTCCCTATCAAAAAATGTCCATGCATCTGATTTTAATGGTCGTTTTGCGGACCTCGTCTCATACTAGGGGGAATAGGAGGTATTTCGGTTGAAGGTGCACTAGTGGGCGTGTTGTCATCAATATTAGTGGGTGTATCGTCTAGATCATCGTCTAAATTAAAGTCTTCTTGAGTTCCGAAAATAACTCCTCGTCTAAATCTAATGGTATTGTAGGAAAATGTTGAGTATCAACAAAATCATCCTGTGTAGGAATAAGATGACTAGAAGAAGTACCCTTGCCCTGGTTGCCTCTACTAGAAGAAGCACCCTTACCCTTACCCTTAAACATACCTCTAATTCCTTCCATTTTAATTATATGCTAACAAATAATTAAAGTAAATAAAATTAAGTGCGCTAAATAAAATAAACAGACAATAATAATTTAATGAAGGAACGAATGTACCAAACGCCGACGTAACGTCGACGTGTAATCGAGAGGTTGAAAATTGAAACTTTGCTCGATGGAAGATCCTCAAGCTAGTTGCCAACTTCACTCCCAATTCCCAAATGAATTAATAAAATTGAATATTTAGCAAACAATGTAGAGAGATATATTGAGAAATTAGAGAGATTGTAGGAAGATTTGTGAGAAAGATGAAGAGAAAATGAGTTATTTATAGTTGAAAAATTGGGTTAAAGTGTAAATATAAGAACTTATGGGTTAAAAATAAATATTAAGGGGTAGGGGGGTTGGGGGAGGGGGGGGGGGGCTAAAATGGCCGTTGGCCAACGGCCATAATCTAAAATGGCCGTTGGTGCAACGGCTATTTTTGCAAAGGGGGTGTAATTGTCGGGGTCGGGGTCGGGGTCGGGACGGGCTCGGGGCGGGCTCGGGTCCGGCGGGCCCGGGGCGGGCTCGGGTCCGGCGGGACGAGACATCGTCCCGTCCCGAGTTCGAGTCCCGCCCCGTTAAATTTTTTTTTTTTTTTTTTTTTTTTTAGCGGGGTCGGGTCGGGACCGGGCGGGGGGCGGGCCGGGGTCGGGTCGTCCCGCCCACCGGCCACCCTTATTAAAAGACTAACGATTTACTCCCTACCCCCATATCAATATTAATAACCCCCCCCCCCCCCCCCTTAACGTGTAACCCCCTACTTAACATGCAATGCCACCACTTTGTCCCTTTGCCTTGGTCACTTAGGCAATTAGTTTAAACATTACACGTACAAACCTCCCACTCAACTTTGTCCCTCTACTTAAAATTAATTAAGTGACTTGTCCCCGTATAATTTATCAATCACACATATAATCAATTCCGTGATCTCAATTCACTTAAATCTTAATAACTTATAGGATCTTCATATACTTAATGTCATAATTTTTGTGATATGACATTAGTCCATAACCTCTTTATGCACGTGCCAAATTTATTTCCGCTCCCCGTCGTCATATTTGTTACGTCCAAAATCATTTCGGGGTTTTAATCCTTTTATATACTAATCTCTTTATTAGCATACGTAAATAACATAAATTCCAAAGTTCGAGTCTACTTGCACTCGCCTAGCGATATTACATATACTTAGCGATTCAAACCGTGACCCAAAAATACGGGATGTTACACTAGTGGAGTTAGTTAGGTGAAACCTATATGTACCTCCATCATCCCTGATTTGTACCCTATCAAATTTCTCACATGAATATAATATTAC
The DNA here is from genome assembly GCA_034509755.1 of Anisodus tanguticus. Taxonomy (NCBI): domain Eukaryota; kingdom Viridiplantae; phylum Streptophyta; class Magnoliopsida; order Solanales; family Solanaceae; genus Anisodus; species Anisodus tanguticus. The sequence goes on from CM067557.1 coordinate 23,090,072, forward strand.
TTATTGTTGTTCACTACGAATTCATGATCATTTACGGGCATTCATTTCATCATTCATGCCATATGATTTAACATTTCAGGAGATTAAATAAGAATTTATTTCGCTTTTATTTCAGTTATTTCGATTATTATTTACAGCTTCGCCTAGTTTTTCACTATTATTCGTTGCTTCAAACTTAACTACAAAGATTTAAAAAATAATTGGAATAATTACGTTGCTATAGACCCTTTTTAAATGAACTCAACTGTTTTCCTAATAAACGAATCTTAGGCTAAATAGCTTGGCGCCCATCGTGGCGCCTTTACAATATCAACATCAATCATTCCAAGTTATTTTAATCCTTCGTTGATTTGTGTTTGCAAGCAAAACTTTGGCTGATGAACAACATTTGGCTGCTCATCAAGCCGTTGTTAAAGCATGTGATGCTGCTGAACTTCTAAACCCTAACAAAACCTTGAATGATGACCATCCTATGGACATAGACAGTGTCTGATAATGACGGGGAACAGGAGAAGAGTGAGGACCAGAACTGATCTGAGCTTTATGGTAACCGAACACCCCTCACTAAGAAACACGTCCAAAATGCCCCACGGTTAACCCACATAGAATAGGGTATGGAAGCGTGCAACCATCGATGGAGGAATTTGCAATCTGGTAACAGGCTATGAATGCGAAGCTAGACATTATGTTTTCCTCTTTGACAACCGACGTGGGATGAGTTTTGCAACCAAGGACAACTTCGCTCATAGGCGTACCAAACCTCGCGCCAGAGAGTTCTAGTGTAGCGGATATTCTAGGTAATTCAGGAGCCCCAAGTAATTCATGGGCTGGAGCGGTGGTTCAAGGTGCGATATCCGACATGGCTTCCATCGAGTCACCATTCTTGATGATAGAAAGAATACTAAAATGTTTTGATGAACACAGTGACCGAATTGACTAGATTCAGAAAGCCCCTCCGATAATCAAAGCTATTGACATGCATGTGTATTCGCAACAATCTTGGAAACCTAGCAAAACCCCTCATTGATTCCTATGAAATTCAGGATCCCAGATTTGGAAAAATACAATGGTACCACCAATCCTAAAGGTCACATTATGCCATAAATATAATTGGTATAAAAGGCAACGACCTTTGCCAAGAGGAAAAAAAATTAGTGTTAGTCAAAACGTTTGGGGAAACCCTCACCAGAGGAGCACAATCATTGTATTCACTCCTACCATGTCATTCCAACGAATCATTCACAATTTAGCAAATACCTTCATGAAGGAACACATCGAGACTTAATGAGTGGAGAAAGGAATAGAGGACATCATTGTAATTAAACAAAGACCGGATGAGTTACTTTGTGAATTGTGGACAAATTTCAGAGAGAAAAGATATTGTTACCTCGTGTTCCGGACAATTGGGCCGCAATGGCCTTCACCAATATCTTCAATATCAAGAGTTCGGGAGAAACCCAAGAACTCAAACAATGTTTGAGGGACTTGGAATGACGTATACAACCGGTACAACACAAATCTTTAGGTTGAAAAAGACCTCACCTTGATTGTCATTATATCAGACAGGAATACTAACCAGTAAGAAAGTCACCCCGGACCTTCGATTGGATGCTCAAGGCCTAAGAGGAGAAATGTAGAAAACCGATATGATCCGTATCAAAATGCATATCACCCAGGAATTGGAAGTAGTGAGGACCTAGGCCGAGGCAACCTGACACCTGGCCTAAAGAAAAATGTCTGGCCGACCTGACCACCTAAAGAAAAAAGTATGGGCGACTAGCTTAAATGGCCAAAAGAAATGACATCACAACTCAGAAAAAGAAATCAGCAATATTGGTGTGACTACCAAAGCACAATCATACTACATGAAAATTACTAAGGACTGTAGTTGGAAGTAGCATGTCTTTTTGAACATAGGCTACCTCTGAGAGTTCCTCAACAATAAAGTAAAGTAGGTTCTCGCAAGGAAGCAGACTGACAACTGCCTGCATCTCCGAAGTGGGTCATTAATGTTATTATCGGAGGAGCTGAGGTCAACAGGGTTTCTACCATAAATACATCATGCATGACGACATCGCCTTTGGCGGAGAGGATATGGACGACCTAATGTTCCTTTATATGAATCCATTGGTAATTACTTTAATGTTAAACGTATTTTGATTATTCCTGGTAGCAAGACCATCCCCGTGACCACAGTGTTATTAGCGTTAAATAATTCTAGTGAAACCAATACTGAAATGATCACCCTGCCAACCATCGCCTAAGTCATTACCAAGGAGACTCCCTTCGAGGTAATGTCCATGCCAATGACAAGAAAATCATTATGGGAAGACCATGGATTCATTCCTAGAAGCTATCGATACCCTCTACTCTTCACCAAGTGATTAAATTTCACACTCCTTGTGGAATTAAAAAAAATTCAGGGAGAATATAGGGTGTCCTGATAATGTTAAGTCGTGGTTGTACCAAGTAGCCTTACTCAGTAGAAACAATAACAACAGTAGGGTCACCAAGCCGCATTTTTGACGATTCTCGGTGTCCCTCTGTCTAACAAAAAGGCACGAGAGAACTTGCAGACTCCCCGAGATGCCCTCCAGATGATCCTCGAGGACCCTCTGCCTAAATTGAAGACACGAGCGGACTCGGGGACTCCTCGAGATGTGCCCCAAACCATCCTCAAAGACCTTTCATCCGCCACAAAGCCGCGAGAGGACTCAGGGACTTCATGGGTTCCGTCCTTCCAGAAATAAAAAATTCAAGAAGAACTAACTTTGATAGTTCCCATTACCGGATGATGAAGGTGCACCAACAACCACCATCGAAGAGTTAGACCCAATCACTTTTCTACTAGATGACCGAAAAATATAGTATACTTAGGTTTGTAAACCGTCTTCGAACTTATTGGTAAACATATTTCATTTCTAAAAGATAACATAAACAACTTTGTTTGGTCTTATGATGATATACCATGTATAGACATGAAAGCCACAACTCACAAGTTGAACGTCGCTCATTTCCATAGACCGGTGAATCAAAAGTTGAGACCACTAGCAAGAGTAAAATTCGAGGCCGCAAAAGATGAGGTCATCAAGCTCTCAAAGATTGGCAAAATCAGGTAAGTCAGATATCCAGAATGGTTAGCCAATGTTGTGGTTGTACCTAAGAAAAACGGTAAGTAGAGGATTATCATAGATTTTAAAGATCTAAATAAAGCATGTCCGAAATTTTCGTTGCCACTACCACACATTGATCAACTCATAGATTCTGCAGCCGGGCAGGAAATGCTAAGCTTCCTTTACGCCTACACTAGATACAATCAAATGCTGATAGAACCGAGCTGTAACATCCCGTAATTTCGGGCGATAGTTTGAACAACTAGACGTATGCAAGTAGACCTGAGCCCGTGGAAAATTTTGTTATAATTAGGTATTCACATCAAGAGTTTAGTATATAAAATGATGTGGTTCCGAAACAATTTAGGACTTAACAAGTGTGGCGATGATGATTGGAGATAATATTTTGTAGGTATCAGTTCGTGGAAATTATAGGCCACAAGTATTAGCAAAATGTGAACAATAGCATACAATTTGGGATAAGAACCAATTATGGGGTCAACAATTGGTTACATGTACATTTTATATACACATTAGGAGACTAATCACAAGATGAATAATGTAGTGGAGGGAAAGCTTAGGTGTCTCATCCTTATAAATTAGGACATAATGAAACTAAGTATGAGTCAAAGCTTGTTAAGGGGAAGATTGACATGTGAACATAAGGTAAAGCTAAGGCATTAGCATCTCATTTAAGTCACTAGTTATCCATGTCTCTAAAGGGGCAGAAACGATTCAGCAACTTTCATTAGGAAGATATAGGAAGCAATTAAAAGGAAGTGGCTGAAAAACTGTTTACTTCCTTCATACGTATGACTCTCCCTTTCTCTTTATCTTAAAAAAATCATGAAAGTGCTGTAGCAACATAATGGAACGTCTCGTGGTTACAATTCTCTCAACATCTTTATAAGTGATTAAGGTATGTTAAGACAAATTATTTCTTTCTTTTGGCATGTTCTAAGTAGAAAATGAAAACATAATATTGTCCCATAAATATGTAACATCCCGTACTTTCGGATCACGGTTTGAACTGCTAGGCGTATGGAAAATCGCTAGGCGTGTGTAAATAGACCCGAGCGTTGGGAAAATTTATGTTATATTTACGTATGCTAATAAAGAGATTAGTATATAAAAGAGATTAAACCCCGAAATAATTTTGGACGTAAGAAGTGTGATGACGGAAAGCGGAAATAAATTTGGTGTGTGCATGAGGAGGTTATGAACTACTGTCATATCACAAATTATGACATTGAGGATATGAAGATTTTATAAGTTATCAAGATTTAAGTGAATTAGGATCACGAAATTAATTATGTGTGTGATTGATAAATTATACGGAGGCAGGTCACTTGATTAATAATTGTGGGGAAACATTACTTGGTGGGGTGTTACGTGTAAACAATTAATGTACCTAGTGACTAAGGTTAGGGGATTAGTTGGTGGCAGCCCGTACAGTGGCCAACGAATGGGGGGGGGGGGGGGGCGGATTAGTATTTAATATGTTAGTCACAATCGTGATTCACTTTGCAAAACAAAAAAAAAATCGCCAACCCTTTTTTAACTGAAGCAAACCATTTCACTTCTGGAAAAAAAATGTATGAAGTAGTTTAGACCCTTTTCAAAACCAACAACCAAGTCTTTTAAATTTTGGTTGGAACAAGATTTTCTGCAATATTGTTGCAGAGCAACGTACCAGCAAACAGTAATTAAAAAGGGGCCGGTTCCGTTATTATTCGAGGTATGTTAAGGCAAATTATTTCTTTCTTTTGACATGTTCCATATCACGAAATATAACCGTGATATTGCTCCATAATTTATTCTTCTCCTAGTAGTTAAGAATATTCATGTTATTGGTTCCTATGCTAAAAGCATGTCTAAATATGTTTCTAAGTCCTTACTAAGACATACAGAAAAGATGTTGATTTTACAATGTTAGCCGAAGGTATAAAGGTATTATGTCATCCGTTGAGATTGGAATATTGTGTTATCATTCATGCATTTTATTTGCATTGCATTCATATACTACCCTGGACCACTTGTGCTATGCACACTACTATATGGTAAATATTATATATATGTACAGGGAATGGGAAAAGGGAAAGGCGTTATATACGCATACCACCTGCAGCTGGTACATACAATCACAAAAGAGCCCGAAGAGGCCAATATGATGTGATGCCCTTGTGTGGCGATATAACCTGATGCCCACAGAGGCGATTATGGGAGGATTCCTGTGTGGACATTAGTATACCGCATTTACATTATGCATACATTCATTAACCATTATATGGTATGATGCCCACAGACGTTGTTATGGTAAGGAAGATGCCCAATGAGGTTGATGTATATGGAAACTGCATTGTGCATAACATTTAGGCATATGTATTAGGGCCCTCAGAGGAATTTATTGCTGGTCAACTATTTCTGTTTCAGTTGTTGTTCAATCCCTGTATTACTATTTTTCATGCCTGACATACGCGGTACAAATAAAAGACAAATAAAAGACTCTAAAACACGCTCTAAAACAGTACTAAAATCTATCTAACAACAAATTTGGTATCATAGCACGTCTGTCCTAAGCTATCTACAAGTCGTGTCTAGTAGAGTCTTGTTTATGGGCATGTTGTGCACCACACTTATATATAGGAGGCTACAGGGCATTTAGGATGGTTACTTTCCCTTCTTGTTCTAGATCGTGCTAAAGAACTGAGTTATAAGCATTCCATTCCTAATCCGTCTCGTGTTTATGATTCTAGCAATGCCTACAGCAAGGAGGAAGTTCAAGAGTATTAGGGCGTTGGATACGGCTGCAGGCGAAGGTACTAGTCGAGCGTCACCCGCTAGCGATGGCCAGAGTGAGACCTACGATGCGACTCCTTCGTGTGATTCCCTAGTCCACCACCTATAGAAGAGCATAGTGGGGCTGCAGTACCCCAGTTCCTCCACCTAATACTCTAGATATGAATCTTGATATGGGAAGTGATGTACATCTATTGACTCGATTATTATCCGCTTAGTCCCAACATCAGATTCCCAGTCCTTCTGATAAAGCTATTAGCACTAGAGCTAGAAATTTCATCAACTTAGACCCTCCGGTATTCATAGGATCGGACTTGAACGCGGACCCATAAAATTTTCTAGATCAAATACAGCGTACCTTGCGGGTAATGGATGCTACCGATACAGAGTCAGTAAAATTTACTTCTTATAGACTGCGGGATGTCGCGATGACCTAGTATAAGATATGGGAGCATTCTAGGGGACCTCGTGCTATACTAGCAGGATACAGAGAGTTTTCAGAGGCCTTCTTACAACATTTTCTGCCGGTCGAACTCTAACAGGCCAGGCAGGATAGATTTTTACGTCTTCCGAAAGATAATATGAGATTTGAGAATATAACTTGCAGTTTAATTGATCGGCCATATATGCTCCTACGATTATAGCTGAGATGAGTGACCGAGTACATAAGTTTATTACTGGCTTGGGGCCGGACTTGGTCAATAAGTGTACTACGACTTCTTTGAATTAGAATATGGATATTGCTCACATTCAGGCTTATGAACAGAATCTATAGGATCGTAAGAGACAATAATGGGTAGATCGAGAGCATGATAAGGGCCAGCATAAGAGGGCTCGATCTGTAGGTGATGTAGGAGAGTTCAGAGGTGGGCCCAGGACACAGCTTTATAGACGCCCATCCTACTCGATAGTTAGCGCATCATTACCATTTTCAAGGTTAAGGGTTGATCGGTTTGTTAAAACTAGACCAGGTCAGAGTTCACGAGCATCAGGGTCTTATTATAGAGGGGATTCTAGTTAGATGAGGCCAGCGTTGGCTCGATGCGAGCAGTGTGGTAAGGCCCATTCAGGGCCGTGCCAACAAGGATTAGATGTGTGCTAGTCTTGTGGTGATCCTGGTCATATTATGGGAGAATGCCCGATAAGAGGCGAAGGTGTTAGGTCCCAACTGGTTGGATCTGTAGCAGCTTTATCACATTCAGTACGCCCGTCAGGGCAAAGTTATCAATCATCATCCGATCGAGGCAGAGGTAGGGTAGAGCAGCTAACTTCGGTGGTGGCCAGAACCACATTTACGCATTGATGGCTCGACATGATCAGGAGTCCTCACTTGATGTAATTACAGGTATATTATCAGTCTTTTTACATAATGTGTATGCGTTGTTAGATCCAAGCTCTAATTTATCACATATCACCTCTTTCATTGCTTGTAAATTTGGTATGGAGCCTGAGTTGATAAGAGATCTATTTATGGTATCTACATCAGTTGGTGAGTCGGTAGTTGCTAGACGGGTGTATCGAAATTGTGCAGTATTAGTTTGTAGCCATCAGACCTTAGCAGGTTTGGTAGAATTAGATATGGTTGATTTCGATATTATTACGGGCATGGATTGGATGGCATCATGCTACGCTAATGTTGATTGCCAAATAAAGATTGTTAGATTTCAGTTCCAGGCGATCCAGTCCTTTAATGGAAGGGTAATACGGCGACACCAAAAGGTAGGTTTATTTCATACCTTAAGCCAAGAAAGACGATCTCCAAATGTTGTATATACCATCTTGTTCGGGCTAGAGATATCGATGCTGAACCACCTACTTGTCAATCAATTCCGGTGGTTAATGAGTTTCTTGATGTATTTCTAGACAAACTTCCAGGCCTTCCTCCCGAAAGGGGGATTGAGTTCGGTATAGACGTGTTGCCAAACACTCAGCCGATATCTATTCCTCCTTATAGGATGGCTCCAGCTGAATTGAAAGAATTAAATGAGCAATTAAAAGATCTGCTTGAGAAAGGCTTTATTAGGCCCAGTATATCCCCTTGGGATGCGCCAATATTATTTGTACGAAAGAAAGATGGCTCGTTACGGATGTGTATTGACTATCGGCAGCTGAACAAAGTCACTATCAAGAACAAGTACCCTCTTCCTAGATGATTTGTTTGACCAGTTACAAGGTGCAAAATGTTTCTCAAAATTCGACCTAAGGTCAGGGTACCATCAGCTAAGGGTCAAAGGGAAGGACATTTCGAAAATGGCTTTCAGAACAAGGTATAGGCATTTCGCGTTCTTAGTAATGTCATTAGGACTCACAAACGCGCCGACAACATTTATGGATCTATTGAACAACGTGTTTCGCCCATTTCTGGATGTATTTGTGAAAGTATTTATAGATGATATTCTGGTTTACTCTCATTCGGAGGCGGAGCATGTGGAGCATCTGCGGGTAGTACTATAGATGCTCCAGAATCATAAGTTGTATGCTAAGCTCTCTAAGTGTGAGTTTTGGTTAAATTCAGTGGCTTTCCTTGGTCATATAGTGTTAGACGAAGGTATAAGAGTTGACACTCAGAATATTGAAGCAGTGAAGAATTGGCTGAGGTCCATGACTCCATCAGAGGTTCGCAGCTTTCTAGGCTTAGCCAGCTATTGTAGGAGGTTTGTAGAAGGGTTTTCTACCATATCAGCACCATTAACAAAGTTGACACAAAAGGCTATAAAGTTCCAGTGGTCCGATGCTTGTGAGCAGAGCTTCCAAGAGTTAAAAGAAAGACTAACATTTGCACCAGTTCTTACTCTCCCAGAGGGTCCAGAAGACTACGTTATGTATTGTGATGCCTCAGAAGCAGGTTTAGGATGTGTGCTAATGCAATATGGTAAAGTGATTGCCTATGCTTCAAGGCAATTAAGGAAACATGAGAAAAACTATCTGACACACGTTTTGGAGTTGGCCGCAGTGGTCTATGCACTGAAAATTTGGCGGCACTACTTGTATGGTGTTCATTTAGACATTTTCAAGGATCCTAAAAGTTTGTAATACATATTTAAACAGAAAGATTTGAACTTGAGACAAAGGAGGTGGTTTGAATTATTGAAGGATTATGATGTGGACATCTTATATTATCCCGGTAAAGCTAATATTGTAGCAGATGCGCTCAGTCGTAAGTCGATGGTCAGCTCGATGTCGGTATAGGTCAAGAGGAAGGAGCTAGTAAGAGAGATCCATCAGTTAGCTAGTTTGGGAGTCCAACTAATGGATTCGGAGTATGGTGGTTTTGTGATTCAGAATACGTTAGAGTCGTCCCTCATATCAAAAGTTAAGAAACGTCAGTGGTAAGACCTCAGCTTGAAAAAATCAGAGATGGCATTCAACAGAAGCAGACCACAACCTTTACGATTGACGAACATGGGGTTCTCAAGCACCAGGGTCGTTTATGTGTTCTAAATGTAGCAGGATTATGAGATAAAATTATGACGGAAATCTATTGCTCACGATATTCCATTCACCCTGGATCTACTAAGATGTATCATGATCTCAAGGGTATCTATTGGTGGAACGACATGAAAAGGAGCATTGTGGAATTTGTAGCTCAGTGTCCTAATTGTCATCAAGTAAAAATAGAGCACCAATAGCCAGGTGGCTTGACTCAGAACATTGAGATTCCGATGTGGAAGTGGGAAATGATTAATATGGATTTTGTTACGGGTTTACCTTACTCTTATTGTAAGTTTGATTCTATTTGGGTAATTATTGACAGACTTACCAAATGAGCTCATTTTCTGCCGGTCAAAACTACCTACACAGTCGAGGACTATGCGAAGTTGTATGTTAATGAGATTGTTCTCCTTCATGACGTGCCTATTTCTATTATATCAGACTGAGCTGCACAGTTTACAGCTAACTTCTGGAAATCATTTCAAAAATGGTTGGGCACCTAAGTTAATCTTAGCACAGCTTTTCACCCTCAGACAGACGGGCAGGCCGAGCGTACGATTCAGACGCTCAAGGACATGCTACGATCTTGTGTATTGGACTTTAAGGGAAGTTGGGATGATCACTTACCCCTTATTGAATTTGCGTACAATAATAATTATCATGCTAGCATTAAAATGGATCCATGTGAGGCTTTGTATGGACGGAGGTGTAGATATCCTATCAGATGGTTCGAAGTAAGCAAATCGGAATTATTCGAGCTTGACCTAGTGCACCAAGCCATAGAAAAAGTGAAACTTATCCAAGAACGACTGTTAACCGCTCAGAGTCGTCAGAAGTCATATTCAGATGTGCGACGACGGGAATTAGAGTTCCAAATAGATAATTGGGTCTTTTTGAAGATCTCGCCTATAAAGGGGGTAATGAGATTCGAGAAAAAGGGAAAGCTCAGCCCAAGGTATATTGGGCCATATCGCATATTTCGACAAATCGGCCAAGTAGCTTACGAATTGGACTTGCCTTTGGAGTTAGAGTTTATCCATCCGGTTTTCCATGTTTCTATGTTGAGAGCCTGTGTTGGAGATCCTTCTCGAATTATACCAATTGATTATGTGAAGGTTACGGATGATCTATCATATGAAGAGGTTCCTATTGCTATCTTAGATCGACAAGTCCACAAGTTGAGGATTAAAGTAGCCTCCGTGAAAATTCTCTGGCTGAATAAGAATGTAAAGAAATGAGATATGATGCGGAAGAGGAGATGAAACACAAATATCCCTACCTATTTCAGACCAACGCCGAGGTTCCGAGAGAAGCATAAGGTGAGTTTTATTTCATATTATTATAATTAATGCTTGAGGACCCTGTGAGGTCTGATGTAATGATATATGTTATATTATATGGCCTCGTGACAAGAGGGGGTTATGTTTTTAGGCAACGTTAAGGGGATTAGATACATCACCCCAACATTTGATGATGAATAGTTCTAAGGGGGGCAGGATGTAACATCTCGTACATTCGGGCGATGGTTTGAACATCTAGACGTATGCAAGTAGACCTGAGTCCTAGGAAAATTTTGTTATAATTAGGTATTCACATCAAAAGCTTAGTATATAAAAGGATGTGGTCCCGAAACAATTTAGGACTTAACAAGTGTGACGATGATGATTAGAGATAATATTTTGTAGGTATCAATTCGTGGAAATTATAGGCAACAAGTATTAGCAAAATGTGAACAGTAGCATCCAATTTGGGATAAGAACCAATTATGGGGTCAACAGTTGGTTACGTGTAAATAATGTAGTGGAGGGAAAGCTTATGTGTCTCATCCTTAGAAATTAGGACATAATAACACTAAGTAATGAGTCAAAGCTTGTTAAGGCGGAGATTGACACGTGAACATAAAGTAAAGATAAGGCATTAGCATCTCATTTAAGTCACTAGTTATCCATGTCTCTAAAGGGGCAGAAACGATTCAACAACTTTCATTAGGAAGATATAGGAAGCAATTAAAAGGAAGTGGCTGCAAAACAGTTTACTTCCTTCATACGTATGACTCTCCCTTTCTCTTTATCTTAAAAAAAATCATGAAAGTGTTGTAGCAACATAATGGAAGGTCTCGTGGTTACATTTCTCTCAACATCTTTATAAGCGATTAAGGTATGTTAAAACAAATTATTTTTCTTTTGGCATGTTCTAAGTACGAAACGAACATAATATTGTCCCATAAATAATTCTACTCTTAGTAGTTAAGACTATTCATGTTATTCATTCATGTGGTCAAATCATGTCTAAATATGTTCCTAAATCCTTATCGAGGTACATGGAAAAGATGTTAGTATTCTTAGTTAACCTGAGGTGAAGCAATATTACGTCACTCCGATAAACTCAGAATGTTTTATTATCGTTCATGTATTTTTATTCATGTATTACCCTAGACCCACATATGTTATATACACTACTATATGGTATGTATTATATATATGTAGGGTATGGAAAAAGGGATACGACGTTATATACACACACCACCTGATCAGCTGGTATATGATGATGATTATGCCCACATAGGCCGAAATGATATGATGGGAGACGACGTTATATACGCATATATATATATATATATATATATGTATGACCACATTATGCATGGCATTTAGGCATATTATGGCCCTAAGAGGTACTCCGCCCAGACATGATACTTATGCATATTATGGCCCTCAGAGGCATTCTGCACAGACATGGTACTTAGGCATATTATGGCCCTCAGTAGCATTCACTACTGGTTGGTTGTTTCTTGTCTCAATTTACTTTTATGTCTATGTTATGCTATTTTTCATGCCTGACATACTCGGTACATCAGTCGTACTGACGTCCCTTTTGTCGGGAGACGTTGCGTTTCATGTCCGCAGGTTCACGTAGGCAAGGCGACGATCCGCATTAGTAGGTTGCTGACTCAGCAGATATTGGAGCACTCCCTTTGTTTCAGAGTGTCGGTCTATTATCGGTAGGGTATTTTTGCATGTACATATGGGTATGGCAGGGCCCTTTCCTGACCTTATGATGTTGCGTACTCTTTAGAGGCTTGTAGACAGTGTCTTGTGTATAGTAGTCAGGTATGGCCTTGTCAGCCTTAGTATGTATATATGCATGGGTTGAGTCCTTCTGTTGGTAAAATTTTACATAGCTTCTTTCTAGTTTATGATTTCTATGTGTCAGCAGGGTACTTGGTGACGGCCCTTGTGGCCATGATTAATTATGGTTAGATGTTAACCGTATGATTAATGGTACTCGGTAGGTGAGGTCCGAATGCCCGTCATGGCCCTCCAGTTTGGGTCGTGACACGAGCGATTAAGATAAAATAACATTCAACACTCATCAATGTATGCATTGATATAGAGCCATGCCCTTTGGTCTTAAAATTTCAAGTGCTACTTACCAGTGACTCATTACCGAATATTAAAAAACAAAATTGCAAAGATGATGGTGATTTACATCGATGATATGCTGGTGAAATCCCTAGGGATAGAGGACCATATAGACCACTTTAAGAAGACTTTTGCAATCCTTAAACACTATAACATGAAGTTGAACCTTGAGAAATATGCATTAGGATTATTATCTGGCAAGTTCTTCTATTTCCTGGTTTCAAAAAGGGGGATCAAGGTGAATCCTAATCAGATAAAGACAATTGAAGAAATCCCAGATTTATATCTTGCACCAAGGATGTTCAATGATTGACCTGACTGATCGTATCTCTCAGCAAGTTCATCTCCTGATCCTCTAAAAGGTGCCAGAAGTTATACTTCATGCTTAAAGACTTCATGCTTAAAAAGCACCAGAATATTGAATGCACCGGAGTGACAACAGGCACCACAAAACTTGAAAAGGTATCTCGCTAATCCTCTATTACTCACAAAATTGCAAGATGGCGACCAACTACTCATTTGCTTGGTAGTATAGGAAACCTCAACAAGTGGTGCTCGCTCTAGAGGAAAAATGTATACAATTTTCGATCTATTATAAGACCAAAACTTTGCTAGATGCAGAAACTAGGTACCATCACATAGACAAATTAGTGTTGCATAAGTCATGGATTTTCAATAGTTAAGGCCCTACTTCCGGTGTCATTTTATTTCAAATGTTATACATTTCCTCTTATGGAACATCTTCCAAAAGCTATAGTTCTCAGGACGACTGGCCAAAGGGTTATCGAACTTAGTGAATTTGACATATCTCACCAACCCCGTACGACTATAAAGTCTCAAGCTCTGACAGTTCATAGCCGACTTCAGCACGGGGACACTCCCTAAAGCAGAGAAGGAATCTATATTGGACTTCAGGTCCAACTCGAGGACTTAGACCCTATTATGGATGGATCATCCAATGTGAAAGGGTCCAGTTTGGGAGTGATCCTCATCACTCCAACTGGGCAACAATGGCTAGATATTAAATGTCATTTCTCTACTAACAATAAAACAAAATATGAAGTTGTGATTGCAGACTTCAAATTAACCCTCGAACTAAATGTAGAGAATATTGAAATGAAAATCGACTCACAATTGGTAGTCTTTCAAATCATGTGAACATACAAAGCATGAGATGACCTTTGCAACAATGCTTGACTAAACTTATCTTGTTGTTGTCTTAGTTCTAAGAATGGGGAGCTACACAAATCCCCGGGAGAAAAATACCCAAGCGGATGCCTTGGAAAATGTGGCCTCAACCGATCTTATAGGGGAGAGAGAACAAGTCATTGTTTACTTAATGTAATGAACTATTGAAGCATTGAGGTAAATACCCTCCGTCTACCATGAGATTGGCGCAATCAATTCGTCTAATAATTGGTACATGGGAAATTACCCGAAGACAAGAAGGCTGCTAGAAAATTCAAGATCAACACTTCTTCATACTGCCTCATGAAAGGTGAGCTCTATAAAAAAACATTTAATGGTTCATTAGCTAAATGCCTCAAACTGATCCAGACGAAGTGTGTGATGTATGAAGTTCATCAAGGGAAAAGTGGTAATCACTCCAGTGACAGATCCCTTGTTCAAAAACTTATATGAGTTGGATAGAAAAAAACTCGAAAGAACAAATTAGAAAGTGTGACAAGTCCCAACGGTATGCAAACTTCGTGCACTACCCTGCCGAATTATTGCATTTTGTACTAGAACTGTGTCCATTCATGAAATGAAGATTGGACATAGTCGGTCTCGGGATAGATTCGCTTTTTGGTGGTCCTTACCAATTACTTCTCCAAATGGGTTGAAGTTGGAGCCTTCTCCCAGATCCAGGAAACAGAAGTCATTAACTTCAAACAAGAAACATCATATGTGTAACGTCCCATATTTTTGGGTAACAGTTGAACACATAACGTAGGTGAGTGAACCCGGACCTAGGAAAGTTTATGTTGTACTTGCATATACTAATAAGAAAATTAGTATATAAAAGGACGTGATTCCGAAATAATTTTGGATTTAATAAGTGTGATGACGGGATTTAATAATAATAATTGTGTATCCCCGAAGAGATTATAGACTGATATTTTATTACCGGAATTATGGCATTGACATAAGAGGATTTTATTAATTGCCGGGATTTAAATAATGGGAGACCGGGAATTAATTGTGTGTACAATTGATTAATTGTGGGATTAATTAATTATAAGTGGGGACATTGTATAGGGGGACATTACGTGTAGCCTTATAACATCCGGTTGGGGGTGACTCAGTTCGAACAAACGATCGTTGTAGCTTCTGAGCTCCATAAAAACCTCCAGACCAGTTCATCTCTTCTCCATCATTAAGCAATCTTCATCTCTACAAATTCCTCCACATTATTTTTATTCCAGCAGAAGGAGAAAGCGCGGTTGGTGGGTTCCATGGAACTCTCAGTCGAATTTGGGGGAATTCCCGTACGTTTTGCCCAACCAAAGGGGGGGATATTCTTGGTGTTTCAGACCTCGGTTTCAGCAACCTCGAGTCCTTAGGCAATCTTGCACGTTCAGGAAACCAAGCAGAACCTTGAAGTTCGAGAAGCCCTAGCTCAAATCATTTTTTGGGGTTTCTGTTTCAGTGTATCGGAAGCTGTTTGGGGTGACAAATTCTCTGACGACACTCGTCACTGCGTCTAATAGAGGTAATCTTCCATTTTCTTAAAGTTTGTACAAGTTCTGAACTTGATTCTTGCTCTAGTTCTAAAGACGGTTGTCGAAAATGCGAATTTGGGTTGGGTGATGTTGGGACTGCTGTAATTGAGAGTTACTGGGATTGCATGTGAAATTGTTGTACTGTTTTGTAGATTGTAGTAGTATAAGAAGGAGGATTAAGAGAGTTGAGTGTTTCACTACTTACATAGATTTCGATATAGAAGGAATATAGGTTCTACGCGTTCAAGGTGTTCGCTAGAATGTCCCAATGAATCAGTTTTTAGTATGTTGATTCGATTGTGATTTAAATCATCCGTATGATGTAGATAATCATTCATAGAGATTACAAGGACCCGCGGAACTTAGATAATTCCGACAACAAGGTATGCAAGCTCTTTCATTCTTTTGGCATAATTCTATGTGCGAAACGTAACCATCATGTTGCTACATAAATTACTCTACTCTTAGTAGTTGAGAATGATCATGTTATTGACTCTTGTGTTAAAAGCCCGTTTAAAAATGTTTCAAAGTCCTTATTAAGGCATACGAAAAAGAGATTGATATTCACAGTATTAGCTAAAGATTCAAGGATATTGGGCCAGGATGTGTTGTTGTCATTCATGCATTCTCATTTGCATTGCATTCATATATTACCATGGACCACTTGTGCCATGCACATTATTATATGATAAATATTATATATATATGTATGGGAATCGGGAAAAGAGAAAGGCGTTATATACGCAAACCACCTGCAGCTGGTATAGACTATCACAAAAGAGCCCTAAGAGGCCAATATGATGTGATGATGTGATGCCTATATGGCTTATTGGGATGGGTTGCACGATCCGCAACACTAACATATTGGGACGGGTTGCACGATCCGCAACACTAACATATATATGATATATATATATATACCGCATGTGCATCATGCATACATTCATTAACCATCATATGCTACGAGACCTACAGAAGCTGTTATGGTAAGAAATATGCCCGAAGAGGCCGATATATATGTATACTGCATGAAGCAAAACATTTAGGCATGTGAATTAGGGCCCTCAGAGGCATTTACTGATGTCCAGTTGTTTCTGTTTCAGACAATGATATGTCTCTATTGTGTTATCTCTTATACCTGACATACTCAGTACATCAGTCGTACTGACGTCCCTTTTGTCAAGGGATGCTGTGTTTTATGCCTACATGTTCATATTGAGTGGGTGACGGTTCACACTAGTAGGTTGCTGGTTCAGCTGGTGTCCAGAGCACTCTATTTGTTTCGGAGTCGCGATTTGGTCGTGGTATGTTCTTCTCTGGAAAGGCTTGTAGATAGGTGTCTTGTGGTTAGTTGTCGGGTATGGCCTTGTCGGCCCTGGTATATAAAAGTGTAAATTGGGGCTTTTGAGTTCAGACTTTAGTTAATCTATCACGGCCCAGTCCCTATTAAATATGTTTAAGGGTGGAGTGTAAATGTGGTGCCCGACGGGTAGGATCCGGGTGCCCGTCGCGGTCCTCCGGTTTGGGTCGTGACAATATGTGTGTATGAAGTAGCAAAGGAAATTTCTTGTGACAATGGACACCAATTTGTTGGGGAAAAGATAACAAAATTGTACGAGGGTCGGAAGATGAAAAGAATTAGTTCAACACTGTATCATCTATGAGAGAATGGTCAAGAAGAATTGTCAAACAAGACCCTGATCAACTACATATAAAAAAGGCTAGAAGAATCTAAGGGAAGATGACCGGAAGAATTGCCAAGAGTCTATTGGGTCTACCAGACAATGACAAAAACTAGTACCAGGAAAAACCCATTCTCTCTTGTGTATGGAATGGAAGCATTAATCCTCATTGAAGTAATAGAACCGACCCTAAGGTATACTCATGCAACCGATGACTCCAAAAACCAAGCTATGGCAATTGGGTTGGATCTTTTGGAAGGATGTGGAGAAATGGCACATCTCCGAATTGTTGTAAAACATAAAGGGTCGAGAAATACTACAACGGAAAGCCAATTTCCAGTACTTTAGACTTGGGGACTTTGTATTTAGAAAAGTGTATTGGAGAATCAGGAAGAAAATGAAGGAAAGCTCGGACCCAAACTGGAAGGACCATACAGAGTCAGAGCTGATACTGGAAAAGGAGCTTATCAGCTCGAGACCGCTGAAGGAAAACTCCTCCCTTTTGTTAATGTTTTTTTTTTTATTATCTTTATTTGTACTTACCTTTTTTCAATAAAGGCCTAGATGATTCGAATGAAGTCTACGGACTCCTACAAACTCATGAGAACACCAGTTGTTCCTTGACGGAAAAGTCTATAACGTCTTATCTAAAACATTAGCATTTCCTTCATAAAAATGAATATGTACACCCTACTCTTGTCTTTATCCTTTTCAGGAATAGGATTGAGGGAAAACACATGAGAAATAGAAGCAACACATGAATGTCTCGCAAGGGATAAGGTTGCGCAAAACTAGTGTTTAAGCCCTCGTGCCTCGAACTCAAAGGTGCAGTTAGGCTAAGAAACTCAACGAGAATGAAGAGCCCAATAGAGGCCGGATTCTAATCGAATAGACAGTCGCAAAAACACCCCAAAACCCATCAAAAGTAACAAATTACAACATGTATGGGCCAAGGAGTGCGTTTGAGATTAACAAAAGACCATCTTATTGTATATTAATGGTCCGGTAGCGCCAAATCTTATGTTGAAAAATGGTCTGATAGTGACCCAATTTATTCAAAATAAATTCTAAAGCCTAAATGTAATGGCCAAAAACTACAAAAAGCCTCACAATACGGCTAACATCAAGTACGACTTAGTACCTTCTAGATTACTCACATCCTTTAATGTACTCGGGCAATTACACGATCATTATTTATTACCATACAACGTCTCCGAGGCTCACTTATGTATTATCAGATTCAATATCCCTTTGATTAGGATTAAAAACACAAATATGTTTGTCATAATCTAGAACACGTGTCCATCTTTTAAATTCTATTTATACATCCAGATAAATGGCTAAGTGAAAATGAGACGTCATTCATCACAAGCACAAAACGTTCAACGAGCTCGTACACATTTTTAGCCTAATATAAAAGCCCCCCCTCCGGATAAGTAGGAAACTCGAATGGAAGTGCAAATATAAATTCAGACACCCAAAATTGAAGTACAAATACAAAGTTAGCCACTCAAGAGGAAGTGCGAATATATAGTTAAACACTAAAAATGGAAGTTTGAATATAAAAGTTAGCTACTCAAGCAGGAGTGCAAGCATAAAGTTAGACGCTCGAAATTAAAGTGTAAAAATAAAGAAAACTCTCAGAACACATAAGAAAACTCTTATTGCGTAACTAAAACATAAAAAGACTTGAAAGGCTAGACTAACATTCAGCCAAGAAAGGCTAGACTAACATTCAGCCAAGAAAGGCCAAATACCCAACTAGTTAATTCCATAGACAAATTTGAATTAATAGAAATTTTACTTACAAGAGCTCTAGGTCCCAGGAGTTCAAAAAACAAAAATAACACTAAGATTGGGGAGCACGAGAAGAAGAAGAAGAATCAGTGGGTAGGCGTGTCTGGGGCATCTCCGCCCCTAACATTAGGGAAATCCGCAGTGTCCTTTTCCTCGGAACCCTCCTCTTCACTCTCCGAGAGATCCTATTCCGGAAGCGCCTTCGTGGCACCCACTATTGCTTTTGATTCGACGAAAGCTTGAGGAAGGTTGATGATTTTGTTCTGGAGTTCGTGAAGAACATCAACCTGGGTCAATATGGCCACTCAATTCCGGTAAAGCTTGGCCATGTGCTTATTGGCCACATGTTTTCCCTTAAATTTGTCACACTAAACCTGAATCAAGGACCTATCCATTTCATCCGTAAAGTGCTGCTCACGAACAATGGTCTTATCAGCCTCTAACTCGGTGTTCCTCTCTCTCAAGGCCTCATTAGTAGTAGTAAATTGTTCCTCAACATATGGGTGAGAGAGTTCTCCGTTTGAGAAGCCTCCACCTTCAGCTTCCGGACCTTTGCAGTCCATTTGACAGCTCCACCTCCCACTGCTCTTGCTCTTGCTGCATCTCCCCTAATAATGGTGAGATCTCCTCGTGTCGTTGGTCTAGTGAATCCCTTATCACCTAGAGCATCTCATTTTTTGCCTAAAAATCGTCATAGCAGCCCTAATCTCGCCCAATCCAGCTCTAATGGCACCAGCCTTGGCCTTTAGGCAATCCACATCCTAAGAAAGAGTTATGACCTTAGCTATTTGGCCTTGCGCCTTCTTCACGGCTGCAATCGCGAGGAGATGGCTTTGTTAATAGGAAAAAAAGTAATAAGCAAATAAGTCAAGAAATGACAAATAAAAGTGCAGAAAGAAAATTTGAGCATTCCTGGAGGTTAGAATTGATCTTCTGGTTGATCAGACTTTCCAAGTCGTACTCCTCCAACCTCGTTCTCTCCTCAACCCAAGCATACCTCCGAGGTACTAAGCCACTACCAGAGGATTCCTTAAGAGATCCATACCTTTTGAAACCTCAATCATGATCTGGCGGGGGTGCGAGATTATAAGGACCTACCTCAAAGTCTAAGACTCGGGCTGTGCGCCCTCTAGGGGTCTCAAGGACATGATTAACAATAGTTGTGGTTACCTGATCGGCCACTCTACATGCACTCCTCGGTCTGATAGGACTCGCCAATACCCTGATCATTCTAGGTCATCTATGGAGGTCCTCTCTCCAGTCGCCATCCATAGGACTCCTCTGCATCGACCGAGCTCTTAACATCATCAACCCTCAACTTGGATGAAGCTTCTTCGCCAGCTGCGGCCTCACCTTCTTCTTTTCTCTCCTCTCCGTCATCTCCCATAACCACCACTTCAAGCATCTTCTCCCTTCAGAGCTCCTCTATCCAACGACCGAATAGTAGCCTTGAGCTGATTCCCTCATCTCCAAACTCTCTCAATCTCGGGGCTCACCTCCTATTGACGAAGCCAGATTAGAGAGACCGATGTGGCTAAGAAGTCCTATTCCTGCGGGTATCTAAAACCATGGCTGTGATGCTCCTGATATAGGCAATAGCTACCCCAATTGAGGTTGGAGGCTTAAGTAGAGGTTTCCTTCCGAAAAGACCTAAAAAGTTGCAAATTCATTAGGAAAATGTCAAAAAAGATTAGATAACTGAGATTTGCAGAATTAAGTTACCATAGTTCTTTCCCCTCAATTTACAAGTCTTGCCTTCCTTTGTAGATGTAACATCCCGTACTTTCGGGTCACGGTTTGAATCGTTAGACGTATGTAAATAGACACAAGCTTACCATAAGAAAGCTTAACAAGATTGAGGAAATCTTTTCAAAGCGCTATTTATGGAAAGAATTAGCCATTAGGCCAGTGGAGGAATTCAAATCTAAGTATACCGACCAGGTTTGGATATAGTAGGTCAACGTCATGTGATGTAAAATTCTTCAGAATCTTCCATGTACGGAACGAAGGAATAAATTAACAACTCATCCCTTATGGGTTGGTAACGCCAATGATCGGAGTCATGAGTAATGTTTAACATTACGTATGTATACAAGAATATATACCAAGAGGAGTACGATAGGTAAGAAAATGAGTGGACAAGTAGTAAGAAAGGGAGTTGTTTATAATTACGAGTAATGAGAAAGTACAGATTCCTTTCAGACCATGAATAAGAGTTAATGGTGATGATACGCGTACTTCAGATTGGATGATATTTTCCATAAAATGTTCACAATTGAGATACTACAAATATAAGAATTAAACAAAGCTAGATGGACAATAGAATCATCCATCCACAAGCGGCTGGATAAATATGAGAATGAAGGTGGGAAGTTGACCTGAAGGAACGCATCAGTTAGCTAAGTAAGCGTCCGATTTGAGGATTCAGATAGTGCTAGCCTTATAACTCAGAATACAACAGGGCCATCCCTCATACGGGAAGAAAAAAAGTGTCATGATGAAGATCCCATTGTTAGAGAAGATTGTGAAAGGTATTTGGCATAACAGAAATGCAACCTTCGAGTATAGTAAGAGAGGGACCCCCATGTTTTGTGTATTCCCAATGTAGTGAAATTACGAGACAAGATTATGACGGAGGTCCATCAATCACAAAATTTCATCCACCATGGATCTACTAAGATGTATTATGATCTCAAGAGCATTTATTGGTGGAACGACACGAAGAGAAACGTGGTGAAATAAGAACGTGAAAGAGATGACATGGGAGGTGGAAGAGGAAAGGATGCACAAGTTCCATACCTATTCCAGACCAACACCGAGGTTCCAAAAGAAGCATAAGGTGAGTTCAATCTCTATAGTATTCTACCTAATGCTTAAAGACCGTGTGGGATCTGATGCAATGTTATATATTACACTGAATAACCCGTGAAAAAGGTAGTTGTATTTTTGGGCTACGTAACAGGGATTAGATATGTCACCTTAACATTCGATGACGAATGTTTCTAAGGGGGAATGATGTAACATCCCGTACTTTCGGGTCACTGTTTGAATCTCTAGGCGTATATAAATAGACCCGAGCGTTGGGGAAATTTTGGTCATATTTACGTATGCTAATAGAGAGCTTAGCATATAAAAGGATAAAATCCCGAAATAATTTTAGATGTAACAAGTGTGACGACGGGGATCGAAAATAAATTTGGTGCGTGCACAAAGAGGTTATGGACGAGTGTCATATTACCAAAATTATGACATTAAGGATATGAAGGTCTTATGAGTTTTTAAGATTTAAGCGAATTGATATCATGAAATTAATTATGTATGTGATTGATTAATTATGGGATAAGTTTAATTAGTAGGGAGACAAGGTTGAGTGGAGGTTGTTACGTGTAGGTCTCTAAAATAATCTACTTAATGACTAGCCTAAAGGACTAAGTAGGTGGCAACCTAAATGTTTAGACTAAATTAAGTGGAAGACATTATGATTCACTTTCGGAATGTATATCTTGTCTTTGGAAACTCTTAGAACGTCCATCAATCCCAACCCCTTAACATTTCATTAGAAAGTATTTCATTTTGTTGGAAAAGTGAACCAAATGCGTAAATAGCAAACACAAAACACATATCCTAGCTCGTCCACTTTACCAATATTTGGAAGGAATTATGAAGATGACGAGTTTGACAGTCCATTCTGGTAAAAAAAAAAGGCAATCGAGGTATGTTAACGCAAATTATTTCTTTCTTTTGACATGTTCCATGTAACGAAATATAACCGTGATATTGCTCCATAATTTATTCTACTCCTAGTAGTTAAGAATATTCATGCTATTGATTCCTATGCTAAAAGCATGTCTAAATATGTTCCTAAGTCCTTATTAAGGCATACGGAAAAGATGTTGATGTTCCCAATGTTAGTTGAAGGTACAAAGGTATTTTGTCATCCGTTGAGATGAGAATATTGTATTATCATTCATGCATTTTCATTTGCATTATATTTATATATTACCTTAACCTCAAAGGAGTTATATACTCTACTATATGTATGCATTATATATATGTATGGGGAATGGGAAAAGGGAAAGGCGTTATATATGCACACCACCTGCAACTGGTACAGGCTATCACAGAAGAGCCCGAAGAGGCCAATATTGATGCATGTGTAGCCAATACGATATAACCTGATGCCCATAGAGGCGGTTATAGGAAGGAAGATGCCCTTGTGTGGCCAATATATATATGTATACCGCATTTGCATCATGCATACATTCATTAACCATTATATGGTATGATGCCCACATAGGCTGTTATGGTAAGGAAGATGCCAGAGTTTGTCACGACCCAAACCGTAGGGCCGCGGCAGGCACTCGGACCCCACCCGCCGGGTACCGCTAATCATACAACCAACTTCTAATCATAATTGAATACGGACTAAACTGAAAAAAATTATAGAAAATCTTAACCAGAAATCCAATTTTCAAATATACATACCCATACCAAGGCCGACAAGGCCACACATGACAACTAACCACAGGACACCTGTCTACCAGCCTCTAAAGAATACATGACATCACAAGGACAGGACATGACCCCGCCATACCCATATGCAGATGCAATAATACAATACCACGACCAAATGCAACTCTGAAACAAATAGAGTGCTCCAACATCAGCTGAATCAGCAACCTACTAGCGTGAACCATCACCTTCTTTAACTGAACCTGGGGGCATGAAACGCAGCATCCCCCGACAAAAGGGACGTCAGTATGACTGATGTACTGAGTATGTCAGGCATGAACAATAGTATAACAGGGATATAACAATAACTAAAACAGAAACAACTGACCAACAGTAAATGCCTCTGAGGGCCCTAATACATATGCCTAAATGTTATGCACAATGCAATATATTTATACATCGGCCCCACTGGGCATCTTCCTTACTATAACAGCCTCTGTGGGCACCATACCATGTAATGATTAATGAATGTATGCATAATGCAAATGCGGTATACTAATGTCCACACAGGAATCCTCACATAACCGCCACACAGGCATTCAGTTATATCATATAAGCCACACAGGCTTCAATATTATCATATCGTCTTGGCCATACATGCATCCATTTTGACCACACATGCTCGATATGTGGCCTCTTAGGGCTCTTTTATGATAGTTTGTATCAGCTGCAGGTGGTGTGCGTATATAACGCCTTTCCCTTTTCCCATATCCCCTACATATATACAATATTTACCATATAGTAGTATGCGTAGCACAAGTGGTCCAGGGTAATATATTAATGCAATGCAAATGAAAATGTATGAATGATAATAAATCTTCTTTGAATTTACCAGATGACAATAATATCGTTGCCCCTTTGGCTAACTTTGAATATTTAACATGTACCTTCAGCTGACACTGTCAATATTAACATCCTTTTTCACATGCCTCAATAAGGACTTAGACACATATTTAGACATGCTTTTAGCATAGAAACTAATAACATGAATATTCTTAACTACTAGGAGTAGAATAAATTATGGAGCAATATCACAATTATATTTCATTACGTGGAACATGTCAAAAGAAAGAAATAATTTTCCTTAACATACCTTAATTCAATTCTCAGATGACTACGACGAGTCAACCCCCCGATATACACGCAACCTGCAAGGTCCACACGATGGACTGATGGAGTTGAAGAGCATGGTTTAATGATGCTGGGAGTAATTTTCGACATGGTTCTAGTGAACAAGAATTGAAAGGGATGTTGTTAACTTTTGGCAGCAAGAACCACACTTTATCATCTCTCGTTAAGTTCAAAATTCACCAAGATCATTTCCCCAGTTAACTAAAATCTTCTTCCACTAGAACGTACACATCACCGACCCACTATTTACCAAGAATGTTTAAAGAGATCAATATAATACATATTTGAAATAAATCCCAAACATAATGTAAAAAAAATGTTTTGTTGTCCATCTTTGTTATCCTTTACACGTGTCCTTATTAGCCTTATCTCTTGCCACTTCAATTTAACAATGCCACCGCCCAAATTAGCCTTATCTCTTTGTTAATAAATATCCACCATCCTAATATAATGAAATACCCTCTTAATTAATTTCTTAATATCAATTCACTTAAATCTCAATAACTTATAAAACCTACATATACCCAATGTCATAATTTCCTAATATGCCACTAGTCCATAACCTCTTTGTGCACGCATTAAATTTATTTCATTTTCCGTCGTCACACTTGTCACGTCCAAAATTATTTCGGGGAATCCCTTTTATCTACTAATCTCTTTATTAGCATACGTGAATATGATCCAAAATTTTTCCAATGCTCGGGTGTATTTACACACACTTAGCGATTTTACATACGCCTAGCGGTTCAAATCGTGACCCAGAAATACGGGATGTTATAGATGAGGCCGATGTATATGTATACTGCATTGTGCATAACATTTAGGCATATGTATTAGGGCTCTCAGAGGCATTTACTGTTGGTCGGTTGTTTCTATTTCAGTTATTGTTATATTCCTGTTATGCTATTGTTCATGCCTGATATACTCAGTACACCAGTCGTACTGACGTCCCTTTTATCGGGGGATACTGTGTTTCATGCCCGCAGGTTCAGTTAAAGAGGGTGACGGTTCACGCTAGTAGGTTGCTGGTTCAACTGATGTTGGAGAACTCTATTTGTTTCAGAGTTGCAGCCTGGTCGTGGTACAGTATTTCTGCATACGCATATGGGTATGGCGGGGTCCTGTCCCGTCATTGTGATGTCATGTATTCCTTAGAGACTTGTAGACATGTATCCTATGTGTAGTAGACTTGTATGGCCTTGTCGGCCTTGGTATGGGTATGTATATTAATAAGTTGGTTTTCTGGATAAAGATTTCACATACTGGTCTTTCGGCTTAGTCCGTATTTAATTATGATTAGGTGTACGATTGGTGGTACCCGGTGGGTGGGATCTGGGTGACCGTCGCGGCCCTATGGTTTGGGTCGTGATAGTGGAAGTATGCAAAATTGCTCCCACCTAATGAGCAATGTCAAACACCGATGAATGAGACTATTGATGTTGTTGTCGTAGAAGAAAATGTGTAAATTTTAAGACAAGAATGGAAGGGAAGATGTCAAAAAATAATGTTACATTCAAGCCTTCAGGGCTTTGGAAATGGAAAAAGTGAGATGTTGAAGACACTCGATGGGACAACCAATCACATATTTCTCAGAGGAATCATATAAATAACTTCATCATTGAACAATCGGGAAGAATATAAATGCGCAAATTGAGACCCAATAAAGCTCACCGGGTCAGATCGGTTAAAACATAAATTCATACAACAAGTCGCCAAACTTGATGTGCAAGTTGGTCCAAACAAACCCTATATCTCCCGTAGAACTCCTCTACAACCTCCGGCACCATGATCTTGAATCTAATGGTGAAAGGACATGTGTAAATCAGGGAAGAACTATGGATGTGCTGAGTGATATTTGTACCCTCCAAAACTGCACTCACCTAGACATCATCCCCATAATTATTGTTGGTACTCTATGGTACTTTATAAAGCAGTACGGGAAGTAAATAACTATTACATGTATTCGAAAGGATGAACAAATATTCAATCTTCAGAAATTGAATCTTGTTGAACAAATAGGCCAATCTTCAAAACTGTCGCAAGCTTGTTGTGTCTTCAATCTTGATAACCTGAAATCAAGAAACAACTAAATCTGGATGGTTACAACGTTGTGTGTTGAGTCGAGTGATAACCCTCTGTCCTTAAGACAAGATTGCCCCGTATATATGCTTTTACGTTAGTGGGCAATAGTCTTCCAAGATAAAACAACACTTTAATCTCAACGCTACAAAGCCAATAGGTTGAGCCTGACGAAGAAAACAAATATGCCTCGACTTGCTGAAGATATGGAATAGGAAGGAAGAGTTTCTGACTACTTTTCTCTTTTGTCTCTGTGTATATAGTGTGTCTCTGTTGTGTATATCTTGTGAATATGTGAGGGTTTGGTCACTGTTTCGAGCAGCCACTGTTTTGCTTAATTTCAGTCACAGTTTTGTACTGATTTTCAGCCATTGTATCACCTCATTTTAGAGTGATCCCATTCCCTGAAGTCCTATTGAGGACAACCTCTCTAACCCCTTCTACTTTAGAGGTGGCGTTGCTTCACATGAACAACCTCTTGCCCGTGGTTAGGGCGTAACCGGATCATATGTGATCTAGATACTCTGGCCCACTCCAGTTGCTTTGGCAAACTGAGTGTCCAATTTCTTTTCTGCCTTTCTTTAGGCCTTCAGATCATTTAAGACCTGGAAACTCTGGCCCACCACACTAGGTGTCCATTACTTTTCCTATGAAATGAATTCTGGCCCCACTCCAGTCGCCCGGAGGCTTTATATGACTGAGTGTCCAATATCATCATATCAAAGGAATTTTGGCCCACTCCAGTTGCCCGGAAGCTTTGTATGACTGAGTGTCCAATATCATCCTATGAAGGATCTTCTACCAAATAGTGTGACAGGCTCAACGTCTTTAACTTTTAGACTTCTTCCGTTATGATTGGTGCCCAGATAATTCTTGGCGCTTACTTAAGAGTGGTAAGAGTTTTCGCACAGTCAGTGGATCTTTCTCCATCATATGCGCGAACATACTTTACACACTTTTAATAATTACATTTAAAAGAACGGATCTTTTTAAGTCATTTACAAAATCCAATCTTTAAACGGGAAAGAAGAAGAGATTAAACTTCTGATTTTTAAAGCGTAAGGAATATAAATTAATTTTATATTCCTCCTTACTTTAATCCATTTTTAATCAGACATCATTTAATCTTTATTCTTGATAAGTAAGAAAATACTTATCCCAATTTTGGATTCTTCGTCTGGGACAGATATAGGCCTTCTGCTGCAAGATAGAACCACATCTTCAACCTTCTCCTCTTGTCCCAGTTGACATCCTCAGGCTCTCGTGAGCGCTTGTTCCCACCACTCTCGGGAGCGGTGACACCATGAACATGTTGAACTTCAACAATATCATCATCACTGTCTTCAAGCAGAAAACCACAACCATATCCAGATTTGGTCACACAACTTTTGACCGACATCTTTCGAACACTAATAGTAATACATTACAAGCTTGTCTTAAAATGTTGGTACTTTATGGTACTTTATAAATCAGTACGGGAAGTAAATAACTATTACAAGTATTCGAAAGGATGAACAAATATTGAATCTTCAGAAATTGAATCTTGTTGAACAAATAGGGCAATCTTCAAAACTGCCGCAAGCTTGTTGTGTCTTCAATCTTGATAACCTGAAATCAAGAAACAACTAAATCTGGATGGTTACAACGTTGTGTGTTGAGTCGAGTGATAACCCTATGTACTTAAGACAAGATTGCCCCGTATATATGCTTTTACGTTAGCGGGCAATAGTCTCCCAAGATAACACAACACTTTAATCTCAACGCTACAAAGCCAATAGGTTGAGCCTGACGAAGAAAACAAATATGACTCGACTTGCTGAAGATATGGAATAGGAAGGAAGAGTTTCTGACTACTCTTCTCTTTTGTCTCTGTGCATATAGTGTGTCTATGTTGTGTATATCTTGTGTATATGTGAGGGTTTGGTCACTGTTTCGAGCAGCCACTGTTTTGCTTAATTTCAGTCACAGTTTTGTACTGAATTTCTGTCTGTTTTTCGTGTTTTTTCTGTGATATATTACTGACTGTTTTTCAGTCTGTTATTCGCTCACGAATTGAGCCAAAAACAACTCAATATATAGCATGTAGGAGGGCAGCCCAACAGTCACAAACAAGGTTGTAATGGCCATTAAGTGAGGGTTGTTAATGACATTAGAGATTTATGGGTGATTTATGGTCATGAATGAGGCTGCTCAATTGCCCAAGTAATGGGCTGTTAATGGAGAGTTAATCAGCCAAGTAATGGCTGGTTAATGCTCCAAAACGCAGTCCAACGGAAGGCAGAAAGTTTTCTGCCTTCAGTCACCTTCCCAGAAACTCTGGGGACCAAACTGTAAAATATTAAACTTCAGGGACCAAACTGTACATAAGAAACTTTCATGGATCAAATTGTACATCTGGCAAAGTTCTCTGGTCCAAAAAGATAATATCAGAAAGTCCCCACAGCCCACAACCCACAGCCCACAACCCACAACCCGAGACCGAGACCGAGACCAGACGGGACGGGCGGGAGGCGGCGGCGCGTGTGTGGACTTAGCCATGAACCCAAGCACATCTAGGTCTTCCCTCCTTTAAACAAAAACACATGGGATACCCCTTGGGGTCCCAAACCCTTTACCAATTAGAGACTTATATAGAGAGCAATTCTTCCTATTCCCACCGATGTGGTAGATTTGTCCCATACCACATTTCCATGCCTCAAACACCTTATTTCGTAGACCAATATCTCTTTCATTTCTCAACGAAATTAGAAGATTTTTGGCCCTACGGTCATCTACTCACTTCGTAGATCATGCATGTGCGAAGAGATAAGGTCTCCAACATGCGGAACACTAGTGTTTAATTCATCAAAGATGGGTGGACGCATCTCCCCGCCAAAGGCTAATTTCCAACAATTATAGTCCTCCCAGACTCGAGAAAGATCTCTTCCCTTGTCAATAACAAATATTCCGCCACTGGCCTCCCATCACTACCGCTCTAGCATTCATAGGTAAAACAAGGGGTTCTAGGGATGCATTTGGATGTAGGTAACTCTTCGTCAACCTTGTTAGAGGGCTCGCTGACGGAGGCTTACCCTCTCCACCCTATCAACATTAGAGACTCATCTTCAGTAGGGGTAGAAGGCGACAAATAGTTAATAGGGAATTCGGAGGAAGAATGCTGATGAGAAGGGTTAGTTGATGGAAGTATCAGCTAGAGGGATGAAACAATTCTTTCCAAAGAGAGAAAAACCTTGAAACTTGTAGATCTCCTAAGCAACAAAAGAAAGAAAAGTAAAGAAGATGGAATATAGGATGTGCACTGGTTTAAATAAGCGAAGAGTATCATTATTTCCTTGAGATATAATCCAACCGACACGACATGTCTTTTGAATGCCATAATGAAAAGACACCAATGGTCAATATTCGGGGATAGTATGTATGGATGAACCTATTGGCCTATTCACACAATGAAATGACGACTATGTAATATTTCCACCTAAAGCGATGAAGCATGAAGTTCTATGTTTCTTTCCCGTTCAATCTCCTCTACTTCTTGAGACGGTTTTAAAACCTACCCAAAAAGTGCAATGACTATCTGTATTAGTCAAAATGTGTCGAGTCAAAATATTGGCATATGTGGCAGAGAGGAATCGAGACTGAGACAAGCTGAAGGGTCTAAAGACTATACTCGGTAAGACGAAGCACTTTGCGAATGTGATTTTATATGTAAGTGTCTTGATTTTGTTCCAAACACATACAACATATTGCGAGCTAGGGAGTCATACCGCGCGTCCGGTAGAAGACTGTAACATCCCGTACCTTCAGGCCTCGGTAGAGTTTGTTCATCCGGTCTTCCACGTTTCTATGTTGAGAGCGTGTATTGGGGATCCTTCCCAAATTGTGCCAATTGACGATGTGAAGGTTACGGAGGACCTACCATATGAAGAGGTTCCTATGTTATCTTAGATCGATAAGTCCGCAAGTTGAGGACTAAAGAAGTAGCCTCCGTGAAAGTTGTATGGCGGAATAAGAATGTAGAAAAAATGACACAGGAGGCGGAAGAGGAGATGAGACACAAATACCCTTACCTATTTCAGGCCAACGCCGAGGCTCCGAGAAAAGCATAAGGTGAATTCTATTTCAGACTATTATCATTAATGCTTGATGACCATATGAGGTCTGACATAAGAATAAATGTTATATTATATGACACGTGAAGCGGATATTTGTTTTCTGACTGTGACGGGAATTAGATATGTGGAAACCCCAACATTTGAGGATGAATGTTTCTAAGGGGGGAAGAATGTAACATCCCGTACTTTCGCGCCATGGTTTGAATCGCCAGACATATGCAAATAGACTTGAGGCCTGAGAGAATTTTGTTATATTGAGGTATTCACATCAAGAGCTTAGTATATAAAAGGATGTGGTCCCGAAGTAATGTAAGGATTTAAAAATGGTGTAAAAATGATGACTAGAAATAACATTTTGTGTTTACTAAAAGAGGCTATGGACTAATTTTATATCAGATGAGCATGATAATGAGTGTATGAGGTGTGTTAAAAATTAGTTTTATTTAAGTGAAATGGGATCAAGAAATCAATTATGTGTGTAATTGAATTAAGTGGAATTGTTGGATAACCTTTAGGGGGCATATTCACGTGTACTGAACCATGGATAGGTGGCAGAAAAATGCCTTCTTATGCATCCACATATAGGTGTGGTGGCATGTATTTTTGATAAGTAATAAGGGTAATGACTAGGGGGTTATACGTGTCATGGAAACAAATGTTCCTTAAGATAGAAATTCTTTCCCTTAGCATTTTGGGGATAAGAAAAGGCATCTGCAATATCCCTTTTGATTTTAAGACTTTCCATTTAGATCTTTCCCATACTTTATATCTTGCAAAACGTATTAGCAATTATTTGGACAATACTCTTTTAGCTAGTCATTTTTGTTTCATTAAGCAAGGAAGCAACAACTTCATACCAATTTTAAGTAAACTGAAGATACTTAGTAGTGAAGTAAGGTGAAGGAAAGCTTTTATGAGAGCGAACCAAGTACGATTTCTTGTCTAAACCTTCTACGAGCTTGTATAAGCGATTAAGGTATGTTAAGAAAAATTATTTCTTTCTTTTGGCATGTTCTAAGTACGAAACGTAAACGTAATATTGTCCTAAAAATAATTCTACTCTTAGTAGTTAAGGATGTTCATGTTATTCATTCCTATTGTCAAAGCATGTCTAAATATGTTCCTAAATCCTTATTGAGGTATACGGAAAAGATGTTAGTATTCATAATGTTAATCGGAGGTAAAGCGATATTACATCGCTCCGACAAACTTTTAGTGTCTTATTGTCCTATCATTCATGCATTATATTCATGGACATACCTTGACCTCAAATGAGGGTATACTCTACTATATGTATGCATTATATATATGTATGGGATATGGGGAAAGGGAGGGCGTTATATACACACACCACCTACAGTTGGTACTGATGTACACGATAATAATTAGGTCCACAGAGGCCAATATGATATGATGGGATGCCCACAGATCCTTGATGGCGTTGTATATGCATATGTATATGAGTGACCGCATTTGCATTGTGCATGGAATTTAGGCATATTATGGCCCTCAGAGGCATTCTACACAGACATGATACTTATGCATATTATGGCCCTCAGAGGCATTCTCCACTGGTTGGTTGTTTCTTGTCTCATGTTACTTTCAGGTCTCTATTATGCTATTTTTCATGCCTGACATACTCGGTACATCAGTCGTACTGACGTCCCTTTTGTCTGAGGACGCTACGCTTAATGCCCGCAGGTTCAGGTAGACAGGGTGACGCTCCGCACTAGAAGTTGCTGGTTCAGCTGATATTGGAGCACTCTATTTGTTCCAGAGTTGCAGTCTAGTCGTGGTACGATATTTTGGTTATGAGTTATGGTCTGGTGGGGCCCTGTCCCGACCTTATGATGTTACGTACTCTTTAGAGGCTTGTAGACAGTTGTCCTGTGTATAGTAGTCGTGTATGGCCTTGTCCGCCTTTGTATGTATATGTATATAGGTTGGGTCCTTCTAGTTAAGATTTTACATAGCTCCTTTCCAGTTTACTATTTTCATAAATCAGCAGGATATCTCGTGGAGGCCTTGTGATGAAATTACGGATATATGTTATTTATATTATTAGTGGTACTCGATAAGTAAGGTCCAGGTGGCCGTCATGGCCCTCCGGTTTGGGTCGTGACAAACTTGGTATCAGAGCAGGTCTGTCCTAGGGAGTCTGCAAGCCGTGCCTAGTAGAGTCTTATTTATGGGTATGTTGCAAGGCATTTAGGGATGGTTTAAATTCTTTCATAAAATAGATTGTGCAGTAGAGATGAGTCTTAAGAATTAGAGTTTAACTCGTGCCTGATACTGTTCGGTAATGCCGGATACCAAAAAGGCTTCAGTTATTTCATATTCGTAGCTAGTAAATGAGTGACTTCTACCAGACGATTATTACGCCAGAAGGGTAGTATTATGTTCAAAATTTTAGATTTGTGAGGAATTGTCTCACTCATATACGGAAGAGATAATGCAAGCCTGAAAAGCAAAATGATTGTTTTGAGATACAGAAAAAAAAAGTAAAGTAAAGGAAGTACTAAGCACCTAAACGCAGAAGATTGTAAAGATCTCTCTGTAGACCTTATCATGTTTATGATCACAAGAATGCCTTCTTCCAGTGGGGTTATGATTAATAGGGAGGTTGAAGTTGGATTGAGTGCAAATACGAGTAGTATGCTCTCCATTGATACAAATCCGTTAGAGGATATGAGTAAGTTGCTTTCCTAGGCACGACTTCAGCCTAGAGCATCCGATAGAGATAAGCCATTGAGGGGTCAGTGAGCTCATAACCTAGGAAATTTATTAGTCAGGGATCGTGCTGATATTTAAAGGCTTCAAAGATGCCAATATCTCAGGTTCAAAGTTTTAAAGGTCGAGTGAGACCGCCCCGACTATCTTGTAGTCTGTGTGGTCGAGCGCATGACGGATTGTGTCGTAAAGGTACAAGAGGTTGGTTTAGTGTGGCAGCCATGACCACAACGTTCCGAAGTGTCCTATGTTGATGCGCAAAGGTAAGGATAAGATGATTATGAGTTGTACAGATGAAAAAGCAGAAGACATCATTGGAAGGTTTAGTAGTTTATGAAAAGCTACACATTTTACAGTGACTTTTGATGATTAGAGTGAGGGAATATGTTATGTACGTGCGACCTAAATTATAATGTCTTTCCTAGATAAGATTGGGAATTGTCTTGAGATATCATTAATGAGAATGTATCGCCATAATCGAATCATCTGAAGAGTGACCATCAGTAAATTTAAGAAGATCACGTAAAGTGACGTACCTAGAATAGTGAGCCAAGTCATATATAAGGATCGAGTTATCCACGGTAGTGGGAGGGGACATAAGCCTCTCATCCGTGCGTAAAGGGCCATACCACGTAGTATTGAGAATTACATGTATCAATGTTAGTAAGCTAAGGCATGCTATAGGTATTGGACTGGTAAGGTCTTCGGCTTCATTGTGCAACGTGTTACAGTTCTAAATAATCTCTGGATAACAATAGCTTGTTAGGGGCAATCGAGGACGAGAACTATGGAACAATCAAAGAATGGTTGTAATAAATCTAAAAACAGTTAATAAGTATGAATGAAAGGGTATGATCAAGTATCAAGGCAGAATGTTTTTCGACGAATAGAAGGAAGGATTTGGACAAAAAGGATAAAGGTGAATGAGATTATAGTTATGCAGGATTCACAAAGGTATGGTTACTCCAGAACAACGTAAGGACCAACGGTAGAGGAAGGACAGTAAGAACTCTCCGGCCAAGGGTGATGAACATTTAATGTTCAGGAAGATAGTATGAGAAATACTTTGAGATAAGAAACCCCCCAAGGAAACTTGAGATGAAAATGTAAAGGTAAGACGAATGAGCACTTGGTCGATGAGAGATCTAATAATGATAATACAAGAAAGCCGCTTTTTTTTCGACTTCTTTTGAAGTCAGTTTTTCTTGGGTCAATTTTGACAGTTTTTTAGTAGTATATGTCATGACCCAAACCGGAGGGTCCTGACGGGCACTCGAACCTTACTTGCCGAGTACCACCAATCATATACTTAACATCTAACCATAATTAACCATGGGCCCCGAGGGCCGTCACGAGATACCTTGCTAACATATGGAAATAGTAAACTGGAAAAGAGCTATGTAAAATCCTACAACTAGAAGGACCCCAACCTATATACATATACATACCAAGGTCGACAAGGCCATACATGACTACTATACACAGGACATATGTCTACAAGCCTCTAAAGAGTACGTAACATCATAAGGTCGGGATAGGGCCCTCCATACCCCTATGCATATCCAAAATATTGTACCATGACTAGACTGCAACTCTGGAATAAATAGAGTTCTCCAATATCAGCTGAACCAGCAACCTACTAGTGCAGACCATCACCCTGTTTACCTGAGCCTGCGGGCATGAAACGCAGCGTCCCCCGACAAAAGGGATGTCAATACGACTGATGTACCGAGTATGTCAGGCATGAAAAATAGCACAATAGAGACATAAAAGCAAACGGAGAGAAGAAACAACCAACCAGTAGTGAATGCCTCTGACAGCCATAATATGCAAGTATTATGTCTGTGCAGAATGCATCTGAGGGCTTTAATATGCCTAAATTCCATGCACAATGCGGTCATACATATTACATATGCGTATATAACGCCATCAAGCCTCTATGGGTATCCCATCATATCATACCGACATCTGTGGGCATAATCATTATCGTGTATATCTGTACCAGCTGCAGGTGGTGTGCATATATAACGCCTTCCCTTTTTCCATATCCTATACATATATATAATGCATACATATAGTAGAGTATATAATCCTTTGAGGTCAAGGTATGTACATGAATACAATGCATGAATGATATGATAATAAGGCACTATAAGTTTGTCAGAGTGATGTAATATCGCTTCACCTCCGATTAACATTATGAATACTAACATTTTTTTTCATATACCTTAATAAGGATTTATGAGCATATTTAGACATGCTTTGACAATAGGAATGAATAACATGAATATCCCTAACTACTAAGAGTAGAATAATTTATTGGACAATATTACGTTTACATTTCGTAACTCAGAACATGCCAAAAGAAAGAAAAATTTGCCTTAACATAGTTTAATTCAATCTTCGAATGACTACAACGAGTCAATTCTTCTGATAAGTACTTAACCTTGGGTGCTTCGTAGCTAAATATGGTCCCGCGATTTTCAAACACCCCCAAGAAGTCCAATTTCTTACTGAGCTAAAGGTTTGAGATTGAAATTTTGGTTGTTAATTGTCGAAAGAGTAAAAGAAGGAGTTCTTATGAATCACAATTTGTTTGTTAATTTAGCACAAATGTTCATATGTGCAAAATAATCCAAAACCAAGTCAAAATGATAAGAATGAGTAGTAAATACATATTGCTGGTACATTTTTGTCTCCTCTAAAAATAGAAAGATCTAAAAATAAAAGGACGTGCAACACCCTATTGTTGTGCTAAAATGCTAAGAATTGCATCAAAACTTTATGTAATCATATTACATTTTACAAGTGTAACCCCCCTAGACTACCCCTAATTAGTCATCACCATAATATGCCACACACCCTTATAATCACTAGCCACCCATTAATCAAGGATCCACATGGATCAAGCATGACCACATATTTCTATCCATAATCTTAAATGATTTCTTTATTAACCAACTACAAAATTCTATTGTAAATGAATTATAAGTACTTTATAAAATTAAATCATATATTAATATTTCATAAGTATTATGTTATTGATAAAAAATTTATCTTATCAACTTCGAATTTTTTTTCCAACATGATATCACAAGTACAAATTTTACACAATAAATTCTCAAAACGGTAAAAAGATAACTTTCTTTTCTTATGAGAAAATAATTTCTATCTCTATAATAAAGAAAATCTCATTTATAAACTTTCTCATACCATGTATATAATTTAGAATATCCGAAAATAGTAATAATAGTAACTATCCAAATCATACTTTTAAAATCTTAAATTATTTCGGGACCGTATCATTTTATGTACTAAGCTCTTGATGTGAATGACTAAATAACAAAATTTCCTCGGCCTCAGATCTACTTGCATACGTCAAGCTGTTCAAACCATCGCTCGAAAGTACGGGATGTTACAGTATAAATGGCCTTGTATATCATACGGTTGATCACACGATGGAAAGAAGTAAAGAGTGTAATATTTACCTATTCTCTTGT
Source organism: Anisodus tanguticus (assembly GCA_034509755.1). NCBI lineage: Eukaryota > Viridiplantae > Streptophyta > Magnoliopsida > Solanales > Solanaceae > Anisodus > Anisodus tanguticus. The sequence goes on from CM067557.1 coordinate 23,127,104, forward strand.
CACTTCATTTTGTTACATTATTTTTATTTTGTAACAAAAATTACATTTCCAGATTCTTACAGTACCATTTTTTTCTTTTTTCATTGTTTTTATACTTTTTATTTTTCTTATATACTACTTCCTCTGTCCTAATTTATATGGCACAGTTCGGAAGTTAAACTTTTAAATTTTAATTGTGTATTCGGACATAAAATTTTTAAATTTTGAAATAAAATTTAAATATTTGGAAACTATCTAAAAAGTATTATAAGTCACAATAATTGACAATTCAAAATATTTCAAAGGAACATGAAAAATTTGCGGTCAAAGAAAAATATGTTTGAGTCTCGACATACTTCAAGGTGTCACTTAAACTGGGACGGAAGAAGTAACTTAAATGTGTTGTTTCATAATTAATGTGAAATTTGAATTGCATATTTTTTGAAAGAATTTTAAATAAGATGTTAAAAGAATCATGCATACTTGCCAAATTGTTCCTTGAGTCTCACCAAGAAATTTTAATATTTACAAAATTGTTCATGACAGAATGTCCTACAAATTATCAACGCTAATGATGAATGTGAAGAAAAATAAAAGATCGATGAATGGATCAATTGATTATTTGATAAATGTGTTAGCTAGCTTATTGCTAGTTCATTAATTCATGATTACCTACACAATGGCAACAACAAGAAGCTTCACTACTTTGAGTAAAATAACAATTGAAGAAGGGTAAAGAGATGGACCAAATATCACATGAAATTCCTATATTATCATTGGAAAAATTAAGCAGCAAACAGCACTAACGGGTGTCAAATAATTACAAAGAAAGAATCCTAACCCATTAAAGTCAGGTGTATGAATCTTTACAAGATATAGGGGGAAAAAAGTCAATCCTCCCTATAAAAATAAGTTACTTAGAAAATTGACTTTTCTAACGGGGTCGAGAAAACAAATTTGATAAGTGATCTTCCAAGTTCATTGTCTCCTTCCACCCAACAGTCTCTCAACCCCCACCTCTTGACCTTCTCATCTTCGGCCATCCCCAAACTCCCACACCATACCTTATACAACTCCATAGTATTTTTTTTAGATTACATATATAGCTTCTTCGATTATGATTAAAGTTGCACTATATCTTTATTATGAATGTAATTTAGCTCGTGTAACGTATAAATAGAATCGTCCTTTAATTTTATCGGTTTTTTCTTATAAAAATGTACCACTATCTTTACGATTACTATTCTATTATATATTAACTATATTATGTAAAGTTACACTCTCTCTTTTATTCCCTAATGGGTATACAGATTTTCGAGTTTTGATTGACATTAGTATAATATTTTCTAATTAAATCATAACCTGAAATTCATTTAAAGTATAACGGAAAACTATTAAGAAATAATTGTAAAATATACCTTTATTTTTAATAATATTTCTTAAATGCTTTGAGTATATATTTAAAAAATATTATTTCTAATTAATTCGTTTTAGCACAATTATTATTATTACGACATTCTATATACTAAAATTAAAGGGAGGAAATGATTTTCATACATTTGATCAAAGTCATATTTTCTGATAGTTTAGGTTACATTTTAAAGTATAATTAAAGGCCTATATATTGCACTTCTTTTGCTTCAAACGAGTTTTGGTACATGACTTTTCCTTTTGGCTTAGAGTACAGTAGCTTGTAGTAATTTCTTTTTTTTTTTTAGTTATCTAGAAAAGAATGACATTTTTATATTTTAAAAGTAAATTTCAATATTCACATGGCATGATTAAGACTACAAAATTTAAAGAACATTTTGTAACATTATATATTTCTTTAATTTAATATCATAAAATTCAAAAATATTCTTTAAATTTAATGTTCAATCAAATTAAAATACTTAAAATGAAACCGACCCACCAAGCAAGGGCACGTTGCGCGGTAGTAGCCAGTTCAAGGAAGAATTTTCCACATACTGAGGTTTTGGGTCTTCATGAGTAGTTCTTGTCGACGATCCCTTGAAAAAAGTTTTTTGTTGAGCCGGCTTTCGCCCCTGACAAAAGACGAAGAAAGTGTCTAATGAAAATATGACACATGAAATGACGGAGCGAACATTAGCGTTTATAATTAAGCTCTCGGATGCAATCATGCAAATAAATTGACTTTATATTATAGTTAACTAGTTGACTTTTGCCTCGAAACCATTAGGCAAAATTGTTGGGGAGAGGGGAGGGGTTAGGAAGTATTGACATATATTATAAAATTTCGAAAATTCCTAGTGTCACAAAATAAATTGAAAATTTTATTCAAAATTATTCTCCACATTATTCTGTTTGTGAAACCGCTTTAATTAGCATCAACCGCAAATAAATCTTTTCACAAAAAAAATAAAAAAATAACGGTGTTTTCTCTTCTCACTCATCCACCAATCATCAGTTTGTAAACTTTATAGAAGTTTTTTATTCATTAGTCTCAAGTCAGCCAATTCTCTCTGTATACATTTATGAATAATGATATTCGGTTCAACGAGAACTCTATACTATTGGTGAGTCTTTATAGATGAGCTCCACTACAAAAAGAAAGTGATTTTTCAATCCTCAAATTTAGCTAGATAAGTAGATAAACAATGAATAATATTTAGAAATGGGAAGTCGAAGACTAGAAATGCTCCTACGAAATTATGAGGCATTTGATAATTACATACCGACAAAGGAAATATATGTTGCTTCATCATGCTCAGAATCCAAGAAATGCTTGGCACTTCTAAGTAGGAAATAATATAATTAGTACTCTAGTAGTAGTTATTTAGTAGTGATAATAGATACTGGTATATTTTTAATGCTTCACAATTTTTTTATATTTACATTCAAGTTGTTTGCTGATGTATAAATTGATGATATTCTTGCCTGATATGTCTCCATTAAATTAATAAGCTCATGTATTTGCAAGTCTGGAAAAGTAGAGAGATAAAAGGAGGTCTATACATACTCGATCGGCTATCATGATATTTGATAAGAAAAAGAGTACTTTGGTATGTATCAAGTTATCGTATAGAAATCTAAATTTTCGATTCCACAATTTAGGTATTAAGGTCTATTCGTACTCGGCTATCATGATTCTTGATAGGAAAAAGAGTAGTTCGGTATATATCAAATTATCGTATCGAAATTTAATTTTTTGATACCGCAATTTAGGTATTATGGTATTTGTTAAGTATTTTTATTTTTCTTGTATTTTGTACGATAATTCGGTACTTAAATTAAAGAAAATAATGAAATACCTAAATATTTAATTACATATATAATCAATATATAATATATTATTATAGATAATAATAAAAATTTAATCAAAATATGAGATAGTAAAAGGTCTAAATTCTAAATTTAATTAATTAGCGAATATTAGACTTATAATATAATTATACATTTGGTTAGAGCTAATGCATATTATAAATTAAAATAATAAAATAGTACTAGTACAATCTCATTGAATGTCATCTTCGAAATTGCTCCAAATTTGTTTCAGACATCCAACTTAATGTGTACGTATTATTTTTTTTTTCATTATCCTTGTATTTCTGATTTCTATTTTGTTAGAGTTATGTACATTTTAATTTTACTTATAAGATTACGTAAACTTTATAGTAATTGCTTGTCTTGATTGAAATGCTATTTCAGTGATATTTAATTAATGAAGGAAATTATTTTTGCTTTTCTTGAACATTTTTATATGAGGTGTTAATATTGAGACGTTTCTTGAAAAGTTTGTTAACACTCAAAAATAATTTAAGTGTTTAGCCGAATTCAGTGACAGCCGAACTGCTCCAGAGCCGAATTACTCCTAGCCCTCGACTACAAGAACTTCGTCGGCTACTAAGGTATCTTAGCCGAGTTGTTAGTTAGAGGTACGACTGGGACCCACTCAGATGCAGACGTTTGAACGATCAAGTCAAAAGGATTTCCGGACCCCTAAAAGCGATAACGGCCAACAACACCTAAAAGAAGGGCCATTATCCGAGCAAGAGGAGTAGAGGGCGAGAAAATCGGCACCACCTCCCCCATAGTCGGCCTTTGAACTTAGTGGGTACTTGATGCCTGACATGGGGGGGGGGGGGGGGGGGGGGATCACGTTGTACATTTTTTCCCTTTTTTGTACTGTAAATAGGATCATTCTTTGTATATATCGACACACCCAATCAATCAAACAACTCAATTTTTATCTGTCTTTTTCCCTTACTTTTATCTTTATTCTTTACTTTACAATACTCAGTTGTATTCATGTTTCTTACCTCTTAGTTTACTCACTCGCCATCCTAACGCTTTCTGGAGTAGTTGGGGAACCCATTGCTGGAAGTTAGAGTTCCATTTCAGACCTAAATCGCTTAGTTAAGAAATCAATTTTTCATCCAATTTCGTCAGCCGATAAAACGGCAAACACTTCAGACGGTAACAAATTTGGCACGCCCAGTGGGACCATAGGTGAATTAATAGCAAAGTTTGATTCTCCAAGTTAGGATCATTCTTGGCGTATGCACCTAAGGTCCCGTAAGAAAATGAACCCCGAGTCCAGTCCACATCCTAAACAAAATCCTCCCAAACGGAACATCGAACCAGCATCCTCCTCGGGTATGCCTACATCGGTTGATACCCCTCCACTTCCTCCATCAATCCAAACTATGGAAGAATCTAGCCAATCTGAAGGTCCAACCATAATGACCACGTATTTTATTAGACAACAGATCGACTTGGGCATCCACGATATTATGTACCAAGTTCCTAAACATTTGGCTGACATTGTGAAGCCGGTGGTACATAATGAGGTTCAGCAAGTGAGGGAGATAGAAACTAACCGAATACACCCAGGAGAATGTTCGGCTAGTTTTGTCATCCCTCTGACGAGCGGTGATGTTTAACATGAGATCGTGACCCCTGGTGTTGTTCCTCAGCCGCATGTGCATCAGCTAGTGCCTACTCAGGTGCAGTCGGTAGCGCACCTAGGAACAGAAGCCCAATCGCCAGGCAACCAGCACACTTCATGGTCGCCGCCAAACCTTGGGGGGAAAATGTGCCACTTGACCAAGCGAGTCTGCAGTATGGGCAGATCAACATGGCTCGGAGAGCAGTTCAGGCTCTAGAACATTTTGGATTGCCGCCCGTTATGCCGTACGTTTCTACGAATGGCCTTACGATGCAGGTGAACAATGTTGGCTAGCCAAATTGGCAGCCGATGGCCCCTAGCTATGACTTAGCTCGACTATCTGGTGACATTGTTTACAGTGGAATACCATTCTAGCAGTCATTGCCAGTACCCAATCCATACCTTCCCGGAAGCGTAAATTTTCTAAGAACGACCGACGTATGAGGAGAGCAGCCATGGAATACTGTTCCACTTTATCCTCAGGCTCCGTTAGTCGTTCCAGGAGCTCAGGTTGCAGGCTTTAGTGGCCATACCCAACAGCAGCAATGGGGCATTACCCCACCTATTGGTAATCGCCAGCAGACCACCTACAACCTTCAAAACCCTGTCCAACAAAGTGCAGAATGGAGGTCACCAATGCAGAACGCATACTAGCCAAATCCAATCGAGAATCGGCAGGGGACGTCACAACTGATAAACCCAAAAAATTATTGCTAATACCATGCGGAGGTACTTCGGCATCCAACTAAAACCTTTGGACAGACCTGTTTATAAGAAGCCTTACCCTGATTGGATAGATCGGATAGCACCTTTGCCGATAGGCTTCAAAACACCAGATTTTTCCATCTTCTCTGGCGACGACGACAAATCCAATATCGAGCACATCGGTAGATATACTTCCTAATAAGGCGAGGCTAGTCAGAGTGAGTATCACAAGTTACAGTTATTCCCTCTCTCTATAATGGGAACAACTTTCGCATGGTACTCCTCTTTGACTCCTGATTCCATACAGAGCTGGGCTAACATGAAGGGTTGCTTCCATGATAGGTTCTATTGGCCCCAACCTCAGGTTACCGTGACTGATCTAACAAATCTCAAGCAGCAGGTCGATGAATCGGCTGCCGATTTTATCTAGAGATTCAGAAAGAAGGTTTGGAAATGCATCGTACACTTCCCCGAGTCTGAGTGTGCACACATGATAATCAACAAAATGCACCCTCAGTTAAAGGAGAAGTTGTTGGGACAATCCTGCTCTGACCTGAGCCGGTTAGCTAAAGGCTAGCCAAATAGAGCAGTACGTCCAGGAAAAGGAGCAGAGAAGAACCAGCCGAAATCGAGGCTCCCACTTGGTATCCATCATTGAAACGGATGAGTCTAAATCAGAGTCAGTCGACTGCGCGGCAGACGCAATGGTGACCGAGATTGTTAAGGGTAAGGTTTACTCTTTCCTAGCCTTAAACGTCGTAAAAGGCAAAGACACGAGTTCATCCGATGGCAGGGTCGGTTACTCATTTGAGATCACGAAAGCAGATCAGATCTATTATCATCTCCTCAAAGATAAGCAAATTCAGTTGCTTGATAGTCATAGGATTTTTCCTGCCGAGGAACTCAAAGATAAGAAGTACTGCAAGTGACATAATTCATACAGTCACTCTACTTTTAATTGTGTGATCTTCAGAAAGGTGATCCAAAAGGGCATCAAAGAGGGGAGGTTCAAGCTAGCTGACAAGAGTACGAAAGAAGTGTCCATTGATACTGACCCCTTTCCCATGGTACCAATATATATGGTATCTTTTGCTAAGCAAATGAGTCAAGGGACACCAAAGGGAGACAGCTGATGAAAATGGTGTGGGTCTCAAAGAAAGCTACCGAAGGGGAGAAGGCCACAAGGTCCTCTGTGTTCAACCGGTTAGGCGGCCTACATAACATTTGTGATGACAGACAACCAGCTAGGAGCAGTTTTCATGGCCACCCTAAATACTCGATGGACGTTGAACGAGAACTTCAGGAACAAACCATGAGGTCCAGAAGGGTCCCTATCGACACCAGGTATAGGCCTGGGGAGAAAGTACGGATGCCAACCAACTAGCAGTCGAGCATGCCTCAAATAGATGAAGAACCAATCCCTAAAACCAAATAGAGGGTGGTCGAGTTTAACGTAAATGAGGGTGTTTCATCCTTACATATCACGGCGAGAAATGAGGACCAGACGATACCCCTGAGAATTATTAAACCAGCCGCCAACACAGAAGAGGGGAAGTGGTCTGTCAATCAGGCTCCCAGAAAGAAAGAGGCACCATCGAGAGTCGCATCCAAGACTCAGAAAAGAAGGATGCAACGTGCCAAGGCCTTTCATAAGATGCAACAGACATTGCATCTTATTTCCAACACCAAGGCAAGTGAAAATCAGGAGATTCCTGAGTCTGCCGTAGCCGAGTCTATCAAGCGGGCATTCAACTTAGTTGCTTCAGGGGTAATGTCGCCTGAAGAAGAGATGTCGGGTCAACTAGAGTTGAATGAACAACCTACCGACATCCCGATGGAGGAACCTTGTAAAGGAACGTGGCCCCAAATGGACCTCTAACTGAGGCAATCCCACAGATCATACAGAGGATTCAGTCAGAGGATCCCCAACCGATCCCCATCTGTCTCCAGAAAATGGAAAATATGAGCTTTTAGTCAGCCGAATTGGATGAAGGAATGGACTCCATCCTCGATTTATTTAGCCATGACCTGGTAGATGAGATGTGGGCAGACATTGAATGGGTCAGTCTAATCCCATGTGAATTCTAGGCCAGCCGCTCCTCGCTGGATAGCCTAGAAGGTGATGCTTGCGTGGAAAACGCAGAATGGGCAACAATAGTCGATACCCCATCTAGGGACACTTTGAGCACCGTATTATGTGCACCTACAGAAGATATGGTTAAACATCTCAAACCCATTTACTTCAAGGCTTACATTAATGGCAAAATTATTAGTTGGGTGTTTGTCGACAATGGGGTTGTGCTGAATGTGATGTCGCTTCTTACCTTAAAGGATCTTAACAAAACAAAGGAGGATCTCATCCCAATTAACATGAAAATGGATAGCTTTATGAGAGAAGCCTCTGAAGCATTGGGGATTCTAGTAGCAGAAATCATTGTAGGTCCTAAGACGGTCAGGTCTGCCTTTTTTGTAATAGATGACAAGCCGTCCTACACCATTCTGCTGGACAGGGACTGGATTCACACCAGCTGATGCCTTCCTTCTACCATGTATCAAAAGCTCATCTTTTGGGAAGGATACAAGATAGAAATAGTCCAAGCGGATGATAACCCATTCCGACCAGGGGTTCAGAACGTAGAGGATGTCTTTTATTCACCCTATGTGGCTCCCATAGCCGTCACGGAGTAGTATGAAGAAGGATCTTTGGAATCCTGTAATCTTACCTCGCGAGGGTTTGAAATAAAATAATTAGCCGAACCACGACTTACCTTGGAGGATTTAAATGGTTGAGGAAACCCAATTCATATATGACTTGTGGCATCGTTGACCGCCCTAAGTTCTAAGGCAAGGATAGTCGAGGCATCGCAGATAGAGGACTGCAACAGAGAACCAATACTAGCAGTAGAGGACATGCCTAGTTTTGAGTCTCATGATCCCTTAGAAGGTATCAACTTGGGTACTGAGGAAGTCCATCAGCTAACACATATTAGTGGCTTGCTGAAGGAGGGAGATAAATAAAGCATTACGACTCTTCTACTACAGTATAAGGACTGTTTCGCGTGGGATTATCATGAAATTCCTGGGATGGCGCGTACTTTGGTAGAGCATAGATTGTCAATTAAGGAGGGTTTGCACCTCACAAACAACCGCCCAGGAGATATTACCCTCAGCTAATGCCTCAAATTAAAGTTGAGATTGAACGACTACTGAAGGCCAGGTTTATCAGAACGGCTAGGTATGTGGAATGGTTGGCAAACATCGTGCCAGTTAAGAAGAAGAATGGAAAGGTTCGGGTATGTATTGATTACAGAAACCTAAACCTAGCCACTCCCAAAGATGAATATGTCATGCCTATAGCCGATATGTTAGTCGATGCGGCGGCCGCTAACGGCGTGCTGACATTCATGGATGGATACTCCTGCTATAATTAGATAGAAGTAGCCGAGGAGGATATTCACAAGACTGCTTTTAGATGTCCAGGAGCCTTAGGCATTTGCGAGTGGATAGTTTTGTCGTTCGGTCTGAAGAACACTGGTGCCACTTATCATAGAGCAATGAACACCATCTTTCACGATTTGATCGGCAAGACCGTAGAGGTCTACATTGATGATGTGGTGGTGAGGTGTAAGGACTTCAAAGATCATTTAGCCGATCTGGAACATGCACTAAAAAGAATGAGGATTCATAATCTAAAAATGAATACAGCCAAGTGCATGTTCGGGGTATCGGCTGGCAACTTCCTGGGTTTCTTGGTACACAAGAAATGTATTGAGATAGATCATAACAAAGCCCGAGCAGTAATGGAGTCGACACTACCCAAGACAAAGAAGGTGTTACAAAGCTTGTTATGGAAGATCAACTTTCTAATGAGGTTCATATCTAATTCAGTTGGCAAAATTAAGGCGTTCTCACCTTTGCTTAGGCTTAAAGGGAAAGAAGAGCTAGTATGGGGCCCGGAACAGCAAGAGGTATTCGACCAGATTAAAAAGGCCTTAGCAATGACTCTTTTGTTGGTGCCTCCCATGCTAGAAAAACTACTCAAATTGTACATCTCGACTGCAGAATTGTCTATCAGCTGCTGTTAGCACAGGATGCCGATGATGGAACCGAATGGGCAATGTACTACCTTAGCCGAATGCTAAATGAAGTTGAAACTAGATATACCCCTATAGAGAAGCTTTGTTTGTCCTTATTATATGCTTGTACGAAACTTGAACATTATTTAATGCCACATGTGGTTCACATTTTGTGCAAGATTGACATCGTCCGATACTTATTGAACAGACCTATTTTGCAAGGACGACTAATGAAGTGTGCAATCAAGGTCACTGCGTTTTCTCTCAGTATAAGCCACTCAGGGCCGTCAAAGGTCAGGCGGTAGCCGATTTCTTGGCAGACCACCCCTGTGTAGATTTGGAGGACATGCGCCCCCTCTACCGCGTGTATGGACGTCGTCCCTTGGACGCTGACTTGTGATAGGTCAAGAACCTATAAAGGAGTTAGAGTTGAGATAACGATAACCGATCCTAGAGATGAAACATGGAAGTTCTCTTATCGGTTAGATTCTAACTTGACAAATAACCAAGCCGAATATGATGCTCTCATCATAGGACTCAATCTCCTAGTCTCTATGAAAGAAAAATATATCAAGATTCATGGAGACTCTCAATTGGTTATCAAGCAGCTGGCCGGGGAATATGACTGCAAGAACCCGAATTTGTTGGCTCGTTACGAAACGTATAGCAGGTTACTTAGTAAGTTCGCATCATCTACATTAAGTCATGTTCCTAGAGGCATGAATATTGAGGCTAACGACATAGCGCAAGAATCTTCTGACTTTAGAAAGTCTCTACTCACTTTAGAGTATGTTGAACTACCAGCCAAAGTGTTAACCATAGACCAGATCGACTCGTGGAAGCAGGTGTTAATCAGTTGCTGAAAATATCCCTCCACATGCAAAGACCTTAAGGTTAAGAGGAGAGCCTTGAAGTATGTGCTCATTGATAATGATTTGTACAAAAGAAGCATAAATGGAGTGCTACTCAAGTGTAATGATAAGGCAGAATCCTTAAGAGTCATGGGGGAGGTTCATGAAGGAATTTGTGGATCGCACCGAGCCGAGCCAACAATGAAGTGGTTGATCTATCGCCATGGCTATTATTGACCTACTATTATGGCCAATTGCTTTTAATATGCAAAAATTTGCGAAGAGTGTTAGAGACATAGACCAATCCAATGGGTACCAGCCGAGTTACTGCACCCGATCATGAAGCCTTGGCCTTTCAGGGGTTGGGCTATAGACCTCATCAGCAAGATTCACCCACAATCGGCCAATGGCCATAATTTCATTATCGTGGCTACCGATTACTTCACTAAACGATGGAGACACAGCCGATGAAAAGAGTTCATCAGACAGATGTCATTCAGTTTATCCAACACCAGATCATATATAAATATGGTATCCCTGAGACGATTACAACTGATCAAGGGTCGATGTTCACTGGTTTTAAAGTGGCAGCCTTTTATGAGAAATTTGGGATCAAAATGATCACATCCTCACCTTATTATGCACAGGCGAATGGACAAGCCGAGGCATCCAACAAACTTATTGTGGACATAATTAGTAAGAACATGTAGGATAAACCAGGAATGTGGCATCTCACTCTGGATGAAGTCGTTTGGGCGATCAGGAATTCTAAATCTACAGCTACCGGGACGACACCTTATCGGCTAACCTATGGCCAAGATGCAGTGTTGCCGTTGGAAATTAATTTCAAATCCTTACGAGTGGATAAGCAAAACTCTCTAAGTTTAGAGGAGTATCAACAGGCCATGCTAATGGAGTTAGACCAGCTAGATGAAGATCGACTGATGGCCCTAGAGAAAATCGAAGCCGGTAAACGTAAAATGGCTAAAGCATACAACAAATATGTCAAGCCTAAGAGGTTTGCCGAAGGAGACTTAGTTTGGAAAACCATTTTTTCGATTGGGATGAATGATTGTAATTTGGCAAATGGTCACCAAATTGGGAAGTACATTTCGTAGTAAGCCAACAGATCGCCGGCAACGCATATCGACTAATAAACATGCATGACGAATAAATGGACAGGAATGTAAATGGCAAGTATCTAAAAAAGTACTATCATTCGATTTAGGGCATGCATGAATAAATGATAGCCACAGACCGGCTGCCTGGTCACACAAAATAAGCTAATTCCCTCCAACGGGAGATGTATGGCTAAATGACAGCCACAGACCGGCTGACCATTCACAAAATACAGAGAAAGCCATTTCTTTCACATGTCTGTGTCGTAAGGTTGGTCGCATTGCTCAAGTGAAGAAACGCCATACCAAGTGGTCAAAGATAATGGCCCATCAAATCTGCGGGATTTATTCTAAATTTGCTCAAAAATGCTGAAAGCAATGCTGAAGTTAAAGGATGGGATATGGATTCCCACATCTAAGTAAACCAAGCACAAAAACAGAGATGCCTCACATACCCGAGCCCGGCGTTACAACAGAAATCAAATTCCGATAGTGTGGCGGCATCAAAAGGACCAATGCACCTCCATTCGGCTTCTATGACCAACTTCACTCGATCTAACCAACCCAAATAATTAGTGACCTTAGTCGGCCAAGTACGAAGGTTAGCCGAACAACGGCCGCCGGTGAACCAGTCACAAGTAGAAAGAAAATCATAGTTTATCGGGCTGAGGTACTGAAACAAGAGAGAATCACCTTGTTCTGATCCACCGTACGGAGTCAGAACCAGATGTTCATCAACAAAGGCCAAGGCAATGGTCAAGTCACTATCGACTAGAATAATTTTTCCTGATCTTCGAGATAAAAAAGATGGAGCCATAGTTTCCGACTAAGAAAAGGGCCAAAGGGTAAGTAAGAAACCTATGGGGGGGATCCCTTTCCTTAAATAACCTTCAAAGGTGCAGCTAAGATTAATTTATTATTTTCAAAAGCACGGTCGAGAATAATTACAGCCAATTCATGGTAATGGAGACGCCTCGATTAATGGAGAAACACGTTTCAAGAAGTGATCATCACTGCATGCACTGGAGATGAGATGATTGAAGTGACATGCGCGACTGTCAGACTGAAATGACGGCTACTTTCAGATACATCAACTCAACAGTCACACTTGAGTTAATGTAGGGGGAAATTGTTAACACTCAAAAATAATTTAAGTGTTTAGTCAAATTCAGTGACAGTCGAACTTCTCCAGAGCTGAATTTACTCCTAGCCCTCGACTACAAGAACTGTATTGGCTATTGAGGCATCTTAGCCAAGTTGTTAGTTAGAGGTACGACTGGACCCACTCAGATGCAGGTGCCTCAACGACCAAGTCAAAAGGGTTTCCGAACCCCTAAAAGTGATAACGGCCAACAACAGCTACAAAAGGGTCATTATCCGAGCAAGAGGAGTAGAGGGCGAGAAAATCGGCACCACCTCCCCCATAGTCAGCCATTAAACTTAGTGGGTTACTTGATGGCTGACATGGGGTGGGGGATCACGTTGTACAATTTTTTTCTTTTTTTGTACTATAAATAGGATCATTCTTTGTATATATCGACACACCCAATCAATCAAATAACTCAATTTTTATCTATCTTTTTCCCTTACTTTTATATTTATCCTTTACATTACTATACTCAGCTGCATTCATGTTTCTTACCTCTTACTTTACTCACTAGCCATCTTAACGCTTTCTGGAGTAGTTGGGGAACCCATTGCTGGAAGTTAGAGTTTGGCTTCTGGCCCAAATCGCTTAGTTAAGAAATCAATTTTTCATCCGATTTCGTCAGCTGATAAAACAGCAAACACTTCGGACGGTAACAAAGTCGAAGTCATAAATCTCTACTATATATAAGTTAAAATCGAACAAACAATGATTGCCTAATTATTGTAAAACCTTTAAAACATAATATAAAAATATCGAATCATGTCGAATTGATTGGTATGAAATGATATCGTATTTTTAAAGATCAAAAATCATAGTTACTTAAACGTAGTTTTCAATATTGTATCATACCATACCATGAACACCTCTATTAATATATGGCCAAACAGCAAATTATGTACCTCCAACACCATCTGCCTTGCACCTGAATTATTTCTTTTTCCATTCTCACCCATATCGGCATATTCACGGGAAAAAATCAAGTTGCTCAAACTGTAAATACTAAACCAAGATCAAATATGATATTAAGACACAAAAATTGTAAAACCACATACTTTTGGGCATTGGTTTAAACCGTTCAACCTATATATAAGTAGACTCGAGCCCCGAAGAATTATGGTGATATTCAAGTATGCAAATAAAGAGCTCATTGTATAAAAGAATGATGTCCCAAAATGATTTAGGATTTTAAAAGTGTGACAACAATGACTAGTAATTGTCTTTTGTGTATGGCAAAAGAGGCTACGGACTAGTATTATATCATCTTTATATGTAATTATGAGTATAGGTAAATGTTGCTTTTGGGGGCTGTCCATGTGGAGTGAATTTGTTCACTTATAGTGGTGACTAAGAGATAAGATTTACCTACTATTCAGACAAGTGGACACCATTTCTATACATAGAAACAACCACCATTGTTTCCTATATATATTTTGGACAATAAGATATATATATATATACATCATATATTTTATTCTTAAACACTAAGGTTCTCTAGATATCTAGCACCACCGTATGTTGCTATATATTATATATTTCCTTAGATCTTCTCAATTTAGCTAGAGAAATCGCCTCTTAAGAATTATTGGCAGAACGATAGTTTCAAGCTTGTGGAACACCATACTACCTTTTTTTTTATAAGATGCAACTTGTCACCATTCTAATTAATAGTAAATGAACTTATACTTTAAAGAAGAATACATGAGAAGCAATAAAAATTGTTGTAGTCGTTTGTTTCATGGAAGCTCAGGGTAGAGCAGGTTGGTTTAAGCTTTTTTAAGATGAGCTTGTAAGGAAGATTGGTCTTACCGTCATCGATAAAGTATCAGTAATAAAAGTATGTTAAGGAAAATCCTTCTTTCTTATGGCATGTTCTAAGTTCAAAACGTGAACGTAATATTGTCCCATAAATGATTCTACTCTTAGTAGTTAAGGTTGTTCATGTTATTCAATCATATTGTCAAAGCATGTCTAAATATGTTCCTAAATCCTTATTGAGGTACATGGAAAAGATGTTAGTATTCATAATGTTAATCGGAGGTGAAGCGACATTACATCACTCCGACAAATTTATAGTGTCATATTATCATATCATTCATGCATTTTATTCATGTACATACCTTGACCTCAAAGGAGTTATATACTATACTATATGTATGCATTATATATGTATGGGGTACGGGAAAAGGGAATGTGTTATATACGCACACCACCTGCAGCTGGTACAGATATACACGATAATGATTATGCCCACAAAGGCCGATATGATATGATGGGATGCCCACAGAGGCTTGATGGCGTTATATACGCATATGTATATGCATGAATGCATTATGCATATGTATATGCATGAATGCATTATGCATATGTATATGCATGAATGCATTATGCATATGTATATGCATTATGCATATGTATATGCATGAATGCATTATGCATATGTATATGCATGAATGCATTATGCATATGTATATGCATGAATGCATTATGCATGGAATTTAGGCATATTATGGCCCTCAGAGGCATTCTACACAGCCATGATACTTAAGCATATTATGGCCCTCAGAGGCATTCGGTACAGGTTGGATTCTTCTTATCTCACGTTACTTTCAGGTCTCTATTATGCTATTTTCATGCATGACGTACTCGGTACATCAGTCGTACTGACGTCCCTTTTGTCGGGGGATGCTTCGTTTCATGCCCGCAGGCTCAGGTAAACAGGGGGACGGTTCGCACTAGTAGGATGCTGGTCCAGCTGACATTGGAGCACTCTATTTGTTCCAGAATTGTAGTCTAGTCGTGGTATGATATTTTGGTTATGCGTTGGGGTATGGCAGGGCCCTGTCCCGACCTTATGATGTCACGTACTCTTTAGAGGCTTGTAAACAATTGTCCTATGTATAGTAGTCATGTATGGCCTTGTCGGCCTTAGTATGTATATATACATAGGTTGGGTTCTTTCGTTTGCAAGAGTTTTCTATTTCCATATGTCAGCAGGGTATCTCCTGGCGGCCCTCGTGGCCCATGAGAAATTATGGTTATATGCTAAATATATGATTAGTGGTACTCGGCAAGTAAGGTCCGGGTGCCCGTCACAGTCCTCCGGTTTAGGTCGTGACAAACTTGGTATCAGAGGATGTCTTTCCTATGGAGTCTACAAGCTGTATCTAGTAGAGTTTTGTTTATGTATGTGTTGTGCACCACACTTATAAATATGAGGCTACAGGGCATTTAGGATGATGGTTACCTTTCTTCTTGATCTAAAACTGTGTTATAGAGCTGAGTTGTAAGAATTCTCTCTGTAAACCTTATCGTGTTTATGATTACAACAATGCATTTTTCCAATACGGCTATGATTAGACGGGTGATAGAGGTTAGATTGTGTGTAAATACGAGTAGTATGCTGTCTATTGGGACAAATCCGTTAGAGGATATGAGTAAGTTGCTTTCCCAGGTACCGACGAATCTAGTAGTACCAGAGGAGTTGAGGGAAGCTTTTGTACCATCAGTCCTACCACCGGCTCCGTCTGATAAGGATGTAAGGAGAGCGGTGCAGGTATTGAATCAATTGGATGCCTCTCAGGCACGACTTCATCTTAGATCATGTGATAGAGATAGGCCCTTGAGGGGTTAGAAAGCTTATAACCTAGGGAGTTTATTAGTCAGGGATCGCTGATATTTAAAGGGTTCAAAGATGCCAATATCTCAGGGTCAATATTGTAAAGGTTGAGTGAGACCGCCCTGACCATCTTGTAGTCAGTGTGGTCGAGCGCATGCCGGATTATGTCGCAAAGGTACAGGGGGTGGTTTGGTGTGGCAGCCATGGCCACAATATTTTAAATTGTTCCAAGTTGATGCGCAAAGGTAAGGATAAGATGATTATGAGTTGTACAGATAAAAAGCAGAAGACATCATTGGAAGGTTTAGTAGGTTATGAAAATCTTCATCTTTTACAGTGACTCTTGCTGATTAGAATGAGGGAATATATTATGTACATGCCACCAAAATTGTGATGTCTTACCTAGAATATATTGGAAATTGTCCCAGGATATCATTAACAAGAATGGATTGCCACAATCGAATCATGTGAAGAGTGACCATCAGTAAATTTAAGAAGATCACATAAAATGACGTACCCAGAATAGTGAGCCCAAGTCATATATATAAGGATCGAGTTATCCACTGTAGTGGAAGAGGGTACAAGCCTCTCATCCGTGTGTAAAGGGTCATACCGTGTATTATTGAGAATTACATGTATCAATGTTAGTAAGCTAAGGCATGATATAGGTATTGGACTGGTAAGGTCTTCGGCTTCATTGTGCAGCATGTTACGATTCTAAATAACATATGTATAACAATAGCTTGTTAGATGCAATTGAGGATGAGAACTATGGAACCATCAAAGAAGGGTTGTAAGAAATATGGAAATAGTTAATAAGTATGAATGGAATGTTATGATCAAGTATCAAGGCAGACATGTTTTTCGTTTGATAACAAATAGAATGAAGGATTACGACAAGAAGGATAAGGTGATTGAGATTATAGTGATGCGGGTTTCACAAAGGTATGATTACTCCAAAATAGCGTAAGGACCAATGGTAGAGGGGGACAGTAAGAACTATTTGGCTAAAGGTGACGAACCTCTGATATTCAAGAAGATAGTATGAGAAACACTTTGAGATAAGTGACCCCTCCCCCCCCACCCCGAGGCAAGTTGAGGTGGAAATGTAAAGGTAAGACGAATGAGCACTTGATCGATGAGAGATCTAATAATGATAAGACAAGAAAGCTTGACAAGTCATTAGATCATGTAACACCATAAATTGGATCTAAACATACGAAGTATCGGTTCCACACCATATGCAGTCATACCTCTCAGACAGTATGTAAATGGACGTAACAGTGAGTAAAGCTCGAGATTAGCACCTAAACATGTGAAAATGGGTCAATGACGCCTATGGACACAAGGTAGACATTAAAGATATATGTCAAGAGATAATGACATTATAATGAGATAAAATGTCAGGCAAACACAGATGTCTATGAGCATTTCTGAACTGACCAAAGGTTCTACAAAGTAGATAAAGTAATGGGTTTACAGCTTAATGAGATCAAGGAAATATTTTCCCAAAGCGTCATTGACAGAAATTCTTAGCCGTGAGGCCAGTGAAGGAATTCAAATCTAAGTATACTGACCAGGTTTGGATATAGTAGGCCAACGTCATGTAATGCAAATTCTTTAGAACCTTCCTCGTACTAAATAAGGAAATAAGTTAACAACTCACCTTATAAGGGGTAGTAACGCCAAGGATTGGAATCAGGAGCAATATTTGGGATTACGTATGTATAGCAAAATATCTTAGAATTAAGAAGAGTACAACAAGTAAGAAAATGAGTGAACAAGGGTCAAAAGAAGTAAAGAAAAGAAGTTGTTTATAATTAAGAGTAGTGAGAAAGTACGAAAAAAATATTCCTTTCAGACCATGAATGAAATTTAACTACGATGATACGTGCACTTCAGATTCGATGACACTGTCCATAAAGTGTTCATTATTGAGATACTACAAATATAAGAGTTTTCAACACACCAGTTAGTAAACAAAGCTAAGTTGATAATAGAATCATTCACCCACAAGCGGCTTGACTAATGTGAGGACTAAGGAGAGAAGTTGACCTGAGGGAACACATCAGTTAGTTAAGTGGGAGTCTGATTGGAGGATTCAGATAGTGATAGCCCTATGACTCAGAATACAGCAGGGGCATCCCTCATACTGGAAGAAAAGGAACGTCATGATGAAGATCCCATTTTTAGAGAAGATCGGGGAAGATATCTAACAAAAGAGAACCACAACCTTCGAGCAGGTGGAAGGTCCATTTGTGTATTTCCAATGTAGCAGGATTACGAGACAAGATTATGATGAAGGTCCGTTACTCACGATATTCCATTAACCCTGGATATACTAAGATGTATCATGATCTCAAAGGTATGTATTTGTGGAACGACATGAAGAGGAACATTGCAGAATTTGTAGCTCAGTACCTTAATTGTCAGCAAGTAAAAGTATAGCACCAAAAGCCCAACGGCTTGACTCAGAACATTGAGATTCCGATGTGGAAATGGGGAATGATTAATATGGATTTTATTATGGGTTTACCTCGCTCTTATCATAATTTTGATTCTATTGGGTGATTGTTGATAGACTGACCAAATTAGCTCGATTTCTGGCGGTCAAAACTACCTACACAGCTAAGGACTACGTAAAGTTATATGTTAAGGAGATTATTCACCTTCATGGTATGCCTAGTTCTATTATATCTGACCGAGGTAGGCAGTTCACAGTTAATTTCTGGAGATCATTTCAAAAAAAAATGGGGGGTTTGGACACTCAAATTAATCTTAGCATAACTTTCCACCCTCATACGGGCACGCCGAGCGTATGATTCAAATGCTCAAGGACATGCTACGAGCTTGCGTATTGGACTTCAAGGGAAGTTTGGATGATCATCTATTCCTTATTGCATTTATGTACAATAACAGTTATCATGATAGTATCAAGATGGCTCCATATGAAGCTTTATATGAACGAAAATGTAGATCTCCTATCGGATGGTTCGAAATAGGCAAATCAAAATTATCTGGGCCTGACGTAGTGCACCAAGCTATAGAGAATGTGAAGCTTATCCAAGAACGGTTGTTAACCGCTCAGAGTCGTCAGAAGCCGTATTCAGATATGCGGCAGCGGGACTTAGAGTTCCAAGTGGATGATTGGATCTTCTCAGAGATTTTTCCTGTGACGGGTGTAATGAGATTTAGGAAAAAGGGAAAACTCAATCCAAGGTACATTAGGTCATATCGCATAATTCGATGAATCAGCCAAGTAGCTTATGAATTGGACTTACCTTCGGAGTTAGAGTTTGTTTGTCCGATTTTCCATATTTCTATGCTAAGAACATGTATTGGGAATCCTTCCCGGATTGTACCGATTGGCGATGTGAAGATTACAGAGGATCTATCATATGAAGAGGTTCCTATTGCTATCTTAGATCGATAAGTCTGCAAGTTGAGGACAAAAGAAGTAGCCTCCGTGAAAGTTCTATGGCAGAATAAGAATGTAGAAGAAGTGACATGGGAGGCGGAGGAGGAGATGAAGCACAAATATCCCTACCTATTTCAGACCAACGTTGAGGTTCCGAGAGAAGCATAAGGTGAGTTCTATTTCAGATTATTATAATTAATGTTGGATGACCATATGAGGTCTGACATAATAATGTATGTTATATTATATGGCCTTGTGAAGCGGTGATTGTGTTTCTGGCTACGTGACGGGGATCCAGATAGTCCTATTTATAGAAGAAAATCTACAAAAATTCTTTTTTTTAGAAACCCAAGATCTAGAATCCTTAGATATGTCACCCTAACATTCGAGGACGAATGTTTCTAATGAGGAAAGGATGTAACACCCCATACTTTTGGGCGGTGGTTTAAACCGCTCGACATATATATAAGTAGACTCGAGCCCCGAAGAATTTTGGTGATATTCAAGTATGCAAATAAAGAGCTCATTGTATAAAAGAATGATGTCCCAAAATGATTTAGGATTTTAAAAGTGTGACAACAATGACTAGTAATGGTATTTTGTGTATGGCAAAAAAGTCTATGGACTAGTGTTATATCATCTTTATATGTAATTATGAGTATAGGTATATGTTGCTTTTGCGGGCTGTCCATGTGGAGTGAATTTGTTCACTTATAGTGGTGACTAAGAGATAAGATTTACTTACTATTAATACAAGTGGACACCATTTCTATACATAGAAACAACCACCACCATTTCCTATATATATTTTGGACGATAAGATATATATATATACATCATATGTTTTATTCTTAAACACTAAGGTTCTCTAGATATCTAGCACCACCGTATGTTGCTATATATTATTTATTTCCTTAGATCTTCTCAATTTAGCTAGAGAAATTGCCTCTTAAGAATTATTGGTGGAACGTTAGTTTCAAGCTTGTGGAACACCTTACTACCTTTTTTTTATATGCAGCAATTTGACACCCTTCTAATTAACAGTAACTGACCTTATAATTAAAAGAAGAATACGTGAGAAGCAATACAAGTTGTTGTAGTCATTTGTTTCATGGAAGCTCGGGGTAGAGCAGGTTGGTTTAAGCTTTTTTAAGATAAGCGTGTAAGGAAGATTGGTCTTACCATCATCGATAAAGTATCAGTAATAAAGGTATGTTAAGGAAAATCCTTCTTTCTTTTGGCATGTTCTAAGTTCAAAACGTGAACGTAATATTGTCCCATAAATGATTCTACTCTTAGTAGTTAAGGTTGTTCATGTTATTCAATCATATTGTCAAAGCATGTCTAAATATGTTCCTAAATCCTTATTGAGGTACATGGAAAAGATGTTAGTATTCATAATGTTAATCGGAGGTGAAGCGACATTACATCACTCCGACAAATTTATAGTGTCATATTATCATATCATTCATGCATTTTATTCATGTACATACCTTGACCTCAAAGGAGTTATACACTCTACTATATGTATGCATTATATATGTATGGGGTATGGGAAAAGGGAAGGCGTTATATACGCACACCACCTGCAGCTGGTACAGATATACACGATAATGATTATGCCCACAAAGGCCGATATTATATGATGGGATGCCCACGGAGGCTTGATGGCGTTATATACGCATATGTATATGAATGACCACATTGTGCATGGCATTTATTCATATTATGTCCCTCAGAGGAATTCTACACAGACATGATACTTACGCATATTATGGCCCTCAGAGGCATTCGGTACAGGTTGGTTATTTCTTGTCTCACGTTACTTTCAGGTCTCTATTATGCTATTTCTCATGTCTGACATACTCGATACATCAGTCGTATTGACATCCCTTTTGTCGAGGGATGCTGCGTTTTATGCCCGCAGGCTCAGGTAGACATGACGACGGTCCGCACTAGTAGGATACTGGTACAGTTGATATTGGAGCACTCTAATTATTCTAGAGTTGCAGTCTAGTCGTGGTATGATATTTTGATTATGCGTTGGGGTATGGCGGGGCCCTGTCCCAACCTTGTGATGTCACGTACTCTTTAGAGTCTTGTAGACAGTTGTCCTACGTATAGTAGTCATGTATGGCCTTGTCAGCCTTAGTATGTATATATGCATATGTTTGGTTCTTCCGTTTGCAAGAGTTTACTATATCTATATATCAGTAGGGTATCTCGTGGTGGCCCTCGTGGACCATGAGAAATTACGGTTATATGGTAAATATATTATTAGTGGTACTCGTTAAGTAAGGTCCGGATTCCCGTCACAACCCTCCAGTTTGGGTCGTGACAAAAATAGTGTAGATTAGCAAGGATGATTGCATATTTATGTAAGCCATATCACATATTGATGAAGGTTTATATCATTGTCTATTACTGTTTTAACGTATGGGGTTTCAATGGGACAGATACAACTGATGTCATGATATAACTCTAAGTGTGTTTATATAAGGTCTAGAAAGAAAAAATAGTTGCAATTAATGAAATCATGAGGAGCCACTTATTGCGGGCTTCATCGGGTTGAGCATACACTCAGCATCACAATAGAATCATCAAGCTTATGAAGTGCACAACTTAATAACCAATTATTACACTTGTAATTTGGCCTATCTTTATGGATTAACATCAAACACCGAACGTTTAAAATATAAATAAAATATTTATAAGGTAAGATATATTTTTCTTACATTCTCCCACTTGGACTGAATGCAACTCATTCTTGCCTTCTAAACTTCTTTATATCGAGGGATGCCTGACGGACAAATCTTTTGCCTGGCCACAGATTTCTTGCAAGAGCCTGCCACACTGGGCGGCATTCTCTTCAGTCTCCTGATATAATTGGGCAATTTCAGCAGGAGAAAGGCCGAAACCAGAACGGGACTCGAACCCGAGACGGGACCCGGGCTCGTCCCGCCGCAGGCCCAATCCCGCTTGACCCGCCCTGATCCCTCCCCGATCTCCTTTGCAAAAAATGGTCGTTGCACAACGGCCATTTTATATTTTGGTCATTGTTCAACGACCATTTTTGGCCTCCCCCTCAACCCCCCCTACCCCCTTAATATTTATTTTTAACCCCTAAGTTAATATATTTACACTTCAACCCAAAATACCTCATTTTCTCTTCATCTTTCTCACAAATCTTCCAACAATCTCTCAATTTATCTATCTATAATTCTACATTGCCTACTAATATTATATTTTTTTGCTCATTTATATCAAAGTTAAAAAATTGGGAGTGAAGTTGACAACTAGCTTGAGGATCATCCATCGAGCAATGTTTTAATTTTCAACCTTGATTACAAGTCGACGTTACGTCGGTGTTTGGTACCTTCGTTCCTTCTTTAAATTATTATTGTTACTTTATCATAATTACATTATCTTTAACTATTTATTTGCATAATTATAATGGAAGGATTAATAGGTATGTTTAAGTGTAAGGGTGTTTCATCTAGTAGGGGTAACAAGGGCATGAGTACTTCTTCTAGTCATCCTATTACTCGGCAGGATGATTTGATTGATTACACTCATATAGATGAAACTGAATTTTTTAACGATATACCATTAGACGATCAGTTATATTCTGCAACTCAACCAGACTTAAGTTTAAAAGATAATCTAGATGACACACCCACTATTCTAGATGACACACCCATTAGTGCACCTCAAACTGAAATTGGAACGCCTCTTATTCCCCCTAGTATGAGATGAGGCCCCACACAACGAAAATTAAAATTTGTTGCATGAGATTTTTTTATAGTGACCAAGAGAATCAAGTAGTTAGATGCCAAATTTGTAAAAATGTTTATAAATTTAAAATGGGAAAAGGTCAGGGTGGGACGGGAGGTTTATTGAGACATATACAAAGTTTTCACAAAGCTAGGTGGGAAGAATACGAGGCTACAAAGTTGGGTGCGCCAATGCGCTCTCAGTCGGGACAAGGTTCACATAGTGTCCCGGACCAAGTACATGGTCAAATTAACCTGACGATGGGGGGAATTCTAGGTCCTAAATATGATAAGCATAGAGAAAGGGAAACAATAGCAAAATTAGTTGCGGTGGAGGATTTTCCTTTTTCATTTCCTTCCTCTCCTGATTTTATTCATTACATTAGAGATATGTATAATCCTGCTTTTAACAGTTTTCCTAGATCAACTGTTAGGAGAGACGTTATTAAATTTGCACATGAATATCAACAATATTTACGTTATTCATTATATTATTTTCCTGGCAAAGTATCTATCATGTCTGATATAGGTCGTAGTACTAACGGCCATGAATATTTAACTGTAACATGTCATTGGATAGATTATAAATGGTCTATGAAAAAATGTATTTTAGCATATAGATATATTGATGATAGGCACACTTAAAATTTTATTGCATAAAATATTCATCAAATTTGCAATTATTATGGTATAACTGACAAAATAATAATTGTTACGTTATATAATGCCTCTTCTAATAATTATGCTAATAGACTTTTAAAATATCTTTTAACTCCATCTTTTCCTAATTATTTTCATTTAAAATGTGTGTGTCATATTTATAACTTAGTTGTAAAGGATGGTCTATCACTTTTTGAAGACATTCTTAATAAAGTGCAATTTGCTATAAACTTTATTTTTAGAAGTAATAGAATACAAAGAAAAAAAGAATATAAAAAAACTTGTCACGATTGTGGACTACCTTATAGAAAAATTTCCGAAGAAGTAGTGACTAGGTGAAATTCTTTATATGAACAACTACTTGTTGCTTATGATTATAGAAGACCTATAACTCTAATTTTAACGCCCATAATCGAAATCCAACTGATATGGTTGTAGATAACGATTGGGAAAAATTCTCAGAACTTATTGTATTTTTAGAGAAATTTTTTCAAGCTACTAAAGAATTTTTCGGTATTTATTATCCTACTATTTCAACTATGTTATTTTATATAGCTCTAATATTTTTGTTACTTAGTGAATATATGAAAAAATCATCTTATAAGGCACCTATTAAAAAAAAATTATCAAATTAAAAAATATTTTTTTCCTATTCCCTATTTATATTATTGGTGTTGTATTAAATCAGACTATTAAAATAGACGGTTGTAAAGCAATTATTGAAACTATTTATGATTGCATAGAAGTACTTCCACCTCCAACTCCAAAAAATCCAAATGACCAACCACCTAAGGAACCAACTAAAGAAGAAGTTTTGTCTAGCATACACAGGCAGCGAAGCTTACACTTGTTCACTAATTATGACGGGTCACCGGGGCCTCTTTCCTCCTCCCTTTTCTGCTCACTCGTAAGAGTCGGGCGATGAATGTAAAAAAGTATATACGCATTACCAACAAGAAAGTGCTAGCAACCAATCGTCTTCCATACCATCTTCTTCTTCAATACAACATCAAAAAAGATATGTTGTTTCTGCAGCTAGTATTGAAAGCCAAAGAAATAGAATGTTTAGTGGTACCACTACTAATCAAATTAGAGAGTTTGATGTTTTTGTTTTGCAGGGTATTGTACCGTACCAAGCAATTCTCAATGAAGAAGGACGTGAAGACTTGCTGAAATACTGGAGGGAGAATAAGAAAACATTTCCGACACTATCAAAGATGGCCCGAGATGTGTTGAACATTCAAGCGTCATCAACAGTGTTTGAAAGCGCTTTTTCTGCCGGAAGATTTCAAATCGGAGAGTACAGACACTCATTAGCGGGAGACATCTTGGAGATTGCAGTTTTATTTAGAGATTGGATACGAGTGGAGCGTAGAAGGTGCGGTCAACCGGAGATCAACGAAGAAGACGACGAAAACTACAACGAAATCTTATCCGACGGAGGTGGAAGCAACGTCGAGCAATTTGACCAATAAATTCCAATTCCAACCGAAGAACCACAAGACATTGTGAAGAAACTAGAAAAGATGTTTATAAATATGTGATTTTTTAATTGCAATTTTACTATGTTATTTGCAACTTTCAACACCACAAAGTTGCATTTTTGAAATTGTATTACAAAGAAATCATATTTCTATTAAATAATATAAGAGGCACAAAAACAGTCTTGGCATGTTTTTATTACACTATCTTGTTCAATTATTGAGGTGTTTATATATGTTATTCTTTTAAATTAAGTGCAAAAAAAAAATCAGAAAACTCGATCCCGATCTGACACCGCCCGCCCCGGTCCGATAAGACCGATCCCCTTTTCTGACGGGACCAGGAACAGGACGGGACTTCGGCGGATCCCGCCAGTCCCGTCAGGACCCGCCCCGCCCCGAACCCGCCCAATTGGCCAGCCCTATATATATATATTCATGCACGATAATCTTATTAATCCTCTATATGCCCTGAAGACATATAGTAGATGCATCTATTGTACAAATTAGTTTTCACCTCAAGAAATGATATTACCATGTTGCATCATATATTAGAAAATGAATGACCTCTTGGGTGAATCAGTTTTTATCTAAAAATATCGTATTACCAAAATGCATCCAATATATGCATCAACTAATGTTGCATATCATTGCACTTCTGAAAACTCTTGGGCAAATAAGTTTTCACTTCAAAATAATATAATATGACTAACAAATTTCACATCTCAAAAGTTCCTGTGAAAATCAATTTTTACATCAAGATAACATGATGTGACTAACAAATCACACATTTGGAAACTCTTGGGCGAACCAATTTTCACCTCAAAATACTATGACGTAACTAACAAATTGCACATCTAAAAACTATTGGACAAATGAATTTTCACCTTAAAATATTATGAGATGACTAACAAATTGTAACAACTCAATCCTTAATTTTAAGTTAAATGCTTAATTTGATATTTGGAAGCTTGTTTCAAGTCAAATTTACTGTTTGAAACTTTTTTGAAGGATTAGAGTGAATTATGGAACAAAAAACCTCTAATAATCTGCACCAGATGTTTTCCTGGTGCAGCAACAGTCCTTCATGATCGCGAGGCCTGAGGTTACAATTGTGAGGCTTGAGGTTGCTATCACGCAGAAGGGGTTTGGGGTTCTTTGAGATTGTTGGGTCCGGGGCTACGGATAAGCAAGAATATGTAAGAATAAAACTGTAACAGCTAGAATAATTAAAATAGTTTCTGGATGTTGCCTTCAATGTTGTGTCAATATCTGAGGAAACATTGTGATAAAACAGTTATAAACCTTTATAGAGTAAATGCAGCGGAAAATTAAAGAGACACAAGGTTTATATTTTCAATGGTATATATTAATATATCCCTTGATGGTCAATGACCAAAGAATTGTATAAATTATATACAATTACAAATGAATTTCTTTTTACAAGATTGAACAATAAATGCGAAAAAGAAATTACAAACAAAAGTGAAGTCGCAGATGACTTCAGCCTAAAGTTAAAAGATCTAAAAAAACAAATATAAGATCTTCATTACAATTGCTTGAAATGTAAGCTTGATCTAGAATCTGGGCAGCAATAGTAATGTGGGACTACATGTTGTTATACTAGTTTAGGCTAAGTGTGTTGATCCAGTTTCTAAGGTGAATATCTGAGAGCTCTCTTGGTAATTCTTCTCGTTCAATTCTGGATATCGATACTCTGAAGCTCCCCTCTATTTATAGTGTGGAACTTCCCTTGAAATCCTCACTGATTGGTTGCGGAGGTTGAGTAAAAGAAGGCTTCAGCTTGGACCGGTTCTTGCTCCTTAAAAACTCAACGTTCTGGACTTGGTCTTCACGCTGCTTCCTCTCCAAGCTTTAACTGTTTCTTTTACCACGTTTTAAACACAGCATCATTGTAAGCTTGCCTAGGTCATTTTTTACTCACAAGTAACACAACTGTTTTTGGCCGAAGAATAGGCAAAATCGTTACAGAGATGTTGTCAGGAATGTTATCACAACATCGCAGGCAACATTCTTATTTTCATAAGATGTTGTCCTGAACATTTACAGATGTTGTCACAACATCCATCCAACGTCAACAATCTCCCCCTTTTTGCCTTTCTTCACAAAACTCCATACGAAGCGAAAATGACTAGGATACTAATTCCCGATGTAGTCCTTACATTCCAAGAATCAGTAGGATCAGTGTTATGCTCCCCCTTAACCTGCAGTAGTAAATTTCAAGCAGTGTTGTATCGATGATTTGATTGGATAGGAGTTATGTTCTATTAGTCGTGACTTACTTACAGCAACTGCGTAATCAATCTACAGTAACCATTCATAACAATCCACATCAGGCAAACATATATAAACAGCTTTAAAAAGCTGTCACAATGTCTGCAAAAACAGACCAAATATCCCAAAGTAAAATATTCCAAATGTCAGTATATCCAATATTCAAATAAACAAAGATTATCAGAACTCCATCCATCATTGAATGAACACTCCATTCCATCAGCATGATCATCCATGACTAGAGTAATCGAGTCACAGTAGCTTTCAACCGCTTTCTGTGATCGATCACTCTGTGCAGCACCATCTTCATCTCCATAGCATCAGAAGTAGTCAGCAATCATCATCTCAACTCCTCTCCCCCTGCATCATCATCAGTAGCAGCTCCCCCTGTCTGTCTGCTTCCAGCAATAACATCATCAGCATCATCATCTCCCCCTTTTTATGAAGAAAGTAAGCCCACATAATAGTTCCTGGCTCGCACTAGGTCTTGAATTTGTCTATCAAATTCAGCAATGTGCTGTCGAAGCCAGTCTTTGGACATTGGGACCTTTCCTTGACCAATGTTGCCAGGAATGTTGGCAACATCCTTTGATGTGTCAGTGTCTCATTCATCTTTCTTCCAGGGCAGGTCAATAACCATGTCCCTGATGTTCAGAACTGCTCATTGTACTGAGTAAACCTCTAAGGCTGGACTCAGCTTTTCTCCTTTTGTAGTCTTAAAACCTTGGTTGAGCAGGATTTGAAAAATCAAGGAGGGGTATGGAAGGGCAGAGTTTCTTTGTCTTTCTGCCCAGTTGGCAACATGGTTGAATATGAGGGTTCCTAAGTCAACTTTCTGATTCCTTCCAATCTTGAAAAGCATTGATGCTTGATCAAGAGTCACTACTATCTCGTTGAGGGAGGGTAGCCAGTTGTATATAGCAAGTTTATGCAAAGTGGCAAATAAGGCAGTGAGTTTTGACACAGGACTGCGAGGAGCCCAAACAGTGATCAAATTCCCCGTAAGGTACTTGATCATCGAATTGAGTTCCTCCACAGTGGGGTTTGGTTGAGGTTCTCTTTCACTAACAATTATCCCAAGAGTGGAGTTGATGATATTAGGTGTAAAATTGTATACCTTGTTATATAGGTACACTCTCCCAAATTTCTTTGAAGTTGTGTCCCTAACAGCAAGCGTTAGATTAGCATAGAACACCCTAATCACCTTCTCACAATAAGGATTCTTACCAGATATAGAGCTTAAGATCTTTCGACTACTTAAGAAATCAACTAAACCATTTGTGGAGAATGAAGTTAGGTCAATCACCTTCTCCCCTCTAACTCCTCTATTTTTAAACCAATTCCAGTTACTGGAGCATGATTTCGTTTGAAACATGGAAGAGTAGGGAATTACCTCAGAATCTATTTCAGATTGTGTTTTCTTGTTCGGATGAGGTGGATGCAGGTGTTGCCTCGGATGTTAGGGAAACATAGTCTGGGTCCATTTTCTCGTATTTTGCCTTTGATGTTGAGGCAACATTTTTATCAAAATTCCGGTATGTTCTGCGGACACCTTTAGGAATGAAGTTTCGTAGAGGTATGTCATCTGACATCTCTTCTTCTTCTTCTTTTTCCTTCTCAGTTTCTACTTGTGGAGTGGAAGTTGATGGAGTTCTGGAAGAACTGGCCACAGTGAAATCGGTGTCAGTGTCGCTGCTAGTGGTAGTATCAACAGGGAAAGTTGACTCTTCCCTGGATCTTTTGGCAGACTGGTTGTCACCGAATTGGTTTTTGAAAACCCTTTTTGACCTTCGCGTCGGAAATGTCGATTTTGACTAACTTGAGATAAGGTTTGAGAAATCAAATGTTGCATCAACATCGATTGGGTTTTCATTATTGCCTAGGTAGCTCACCTGTAATGACTTATCTGAACCAAGCAGGATCATAGCCTGTATGCAGTCCTCCTCGACCGATTTCAAGTCATTGATGGAAGTATAATGCTTGTAAACTTTGTTGCTATTTGCTGGACTAGTCGACACTGGGGAATAATCTTTGGTGTTTGTGAATTTTGGGGAAATGGACATGGGAGAGGGTTTTGAAGAATTGGGCGAGTTAGAGAAGCTTTGGGTTTTGAAAAATGATGGTGGTGTTTGGGCTGCCATGATTTGATGGATTGTAAATCGGCTGATGTGACAATTCCAAGACAAAAATAGGAGGTTTCATTATGGCAAAATATACTTACAATCAAACTCCTTTTCCTTAAATTTATATTGTATAGAAGAATAAAAACTCTTTACACACCTAAAATAAAGGATTTACATAGCACATAACATCATTTAAAATTTAAATAAAAACGGTCCTCCAGAATTTTTGGATTTTCCGTTAAAGACAGAGACGTGTTAAATACCAAAAACAAGAATAAAATAAGATAAATCAAATTGATCAATGTACTGGAACACGATGTTGTTAATGATGTTGGCAACATTTCAAAGTTAAACAAGCATTATGAGACTCCAAGGATTTTCTGATTTGGCAGATGATATTTCCGTATATGTTCCCTATGAGATCGATCATTTGGACTAATGTAACATTTTACCATTGTCCTTAATCAATTTAGTTGAACACATACAGATTAAAAAAAATATTGAGAAATTTTCAACCTTTTTGAAGCACGTGGTACTCATATAGAATAGGAACGATACCAATCTTAGAGCTTTGCTCTTTTTGTATACATCCAAATCTTTTAGTAGAGGCTTCGCCTTCTTATGATACTCCCTTTTTTTATGATATACATAATTGTTTTATATATATATCATCACAGAGAACGGTATCGCATTCATATCTTGTCCTTTTAGAGTCATGCTTGAATCTTTTGAAAAATAGTGCAACATCACTACAACACTTATCATGTATATTGACTCAACAGTAAATGTTACCCAGAATGTTAGGACAACATTTCGGACAACATCTATCTAGCCTGTCTTATTTTCAAAGAAAACAGAGACCAAGAGATTTTTTCAAGCTAGAAAATCTCTCATGATCTAAAGGTTTGGTAAAAATGTCAGCCAGTTGAAAAAGAGTATCAACATGTTCGATTTGAACTAGCTGTTTTTCCACTAAGTCTCTTAAAACTGATTTCTTATGTCTATGTGCTTTGTACGTGAATGCTGAACAGGATTTTTGGAAATATTAATAGCACTCAGATTATCACAGTACAAAATCATGGAGTTATTAGATATGTCATAGTCATCTAGCATTTGTCGTAACCAAATCAGTTGAGCACAACAACTTCTAGCTGCCACATATTCAGATTCGGCAATCGAGAGTGATACACAATTTTGTTTACGACTGTACCATGAGACTAGATTATTGCCAAGATAGAAACACCCACCACTAGTGTTTTCCTATCGTCTACATCACCGGCCCAATCCGAGTCACAATATCCTATTAGATTAGGATTAGTGCCTTTGGAGTACCAAATTCCCAAGTCACTTGTACCGGCAACATATCGAATGATACGTTTCACAACATTATGATGAGATACCTTAGGACTAGCTTGGAACCTGACGCAAACACATACGCTAAACATGATATCGGAGCGACTGGCAGTAAGGTATAAAAGGCTACCTATCATAGATCGGTATAATGTTGGGTCAACATCTTGTCCAACATCGTCTTTATATACCTGTTGTGTAGAGCCCATTGAAGTCTTCATGTGTTTAGCATTTTCCAGACCAAATCTCCTAACAAGATTCTTGGCGTACTTACTTTGAGATACAAAGATCCCATCTTCATTCTGTTTAATCTGCAAGCCTAAGAAAAATGTTAGTTCTCCAATCATGCTCATCTCAAATGTTGTCGACATTGCTTTGACAAACGACTTCAAGAATGATTATGTAGTCGAACCAAAAATAATATCATCAACATAGGTTTGAGCTATTATTATATCTACACCATGTCTTTTAATGAATAATGTTCTATCAGCTTCTCCACGGGTAAAACCAAACTCAACAAGGAAGTCAGTTAGACGACCATACCATGCACGTGGTGCTTGTTTTAGTCCATACAAAGCTTTCTTGAGCTTGTACACATATTGTGGATGGTGAGGATCCTCAAATCCCTTTGGTTGTCCAACATATACTTCTTTGTCCAAGTATCCATTGAGGAAGGCACCTTTAATGTCCATTTGGTGCAAGGTAATCTTTAGATAGCAAGCAATAGCAAGAAGCAATCTTATTGACTCAATTCTAGCCACATGAGTGAAGGTCTCGTCATAGTCTATACCTTCTACATGTGTATATCCTTGAGCAACAAGTCGAGCTTTGTTCCTAACAATCTTCCCTAACTTATCTGATTTGTTTTTGAATATCCATTTGGTCCCAATAACATTTGTGTTGTTGGGTCGTGGTACTAAGTTCCAAACCTCATTTCGGGCAAATTGTTCAAGCTCCTCTTGCATGGCTTGAATCCAAAAATTATCTTTTAATGCTTCCCTAATATTTTTGGGTTCCAAAGTAGATGTAAGACAAAAAAGACTTACATGTTGATATATGGTGGACATGCACACATACCTTACCATTTCTCGGTAATTCACTAGCTCTTTCCATCTTGTACGCCTCTTCTAAAAAACTCCCCCTATCACCTGGTCGGGTGGATGGTTCCTTCTAATCTTCGATGGAGGGTCTCTTCTCACTTGATCATTCAGTTCAATAGTAGACTCCTCCTCGACTTCGTCCCCTGTGTTCTTTCTTTGAGCTTCAGATGTTTCTTCTGATGTCGGGACAACATTTGTTTCTTCAGTGGGTTGCTCCTCTTCAACTGCAACCACAATGTTGTTTTCTAAAGATCTACCAGATATATCCAGCAGGTCATCAAAAATAACATTGACTGGCTCTTGTATGTTCTTTGTCCGAAGATTGTATATTCGGTAAGCATGGCTATTCTGAGAGTAGCCAACGAATATTCCCTTGTCACTCTTAGAGTCAAATTTAGCCAGTTGATCCCTGTCATTAAGAATATAGCACACACACCCAAAGACATGAAAGTACCGCAATGTAGGTTTCTTTCCATTTAACAGTTCATAGGGTGTCATCTTGGTCCCTGGCCTTAAATAGATTCTATTAGTTATGTGACATGTCGTGTTCAAGGATTCTGCCCAAAACCTCTTCGACAATTGCTTAGAATTTAACATAACTCTAGCCATTTCTTGTAAAGTTCTGTTCTTTCCCTCGGCAACCCCATTTTGTTGTGGTGTATTTGGTGCCGAAAATTCATGGAATATGCCTTTCTTTTCACAAAATTTTACAAAGGTTTGATTTTCAAACTCTTTCCCATGATCAGATCTAATTCTGAAAATTGAAGAACAAAATAGATTATTAATCCTAGAGTAAAGTGTTCTAAACATCTCAAAGGTTTGTGATTTTTCCTTTAAAAATAGATCTAAGTGAATCTGGAAAAATCATCTACTATCACATAAGAATATCTCATCCCTCCTAAGCTATCTACCTCGATTGGACCCATAAAATCCATATGCAATAATTGGAAACAATGAGACATACCTGAATGTTGTCCGTCATGTTGGACAACATTATGAGAGACTCGGGTCTGCTTTTCTTTCAAACAATCTTCGCACAGTATTTTATCTTTTGGATCCAGTCTGGGAATGCCTCTGACAGCTTCAAATGAGATCAGCTTCTCCAAGGTGTCGTAGTTGACATGTCCCAACTTTTGATGCCAAAGTGTCAAGTCACCTACCTTTGCAGAGTTCCAAAACTCTTGTCTACCGACTAGATAGCAATTATCTCCAGTTCGGATTCCTGACATGACACATTTATCTGCAGAATCTATAACCTTGCATCCAAGCTTGTTGAATTTCACCTCGAGATCATCATCACATAGTTGGCTTATGCTAAGAAGATTAGTAACCAAACCTTCTACATAAAGAACATTTTTCAAGGCTGGTACATTTGGAACATTAAGAGTTCATTTACCAATTATCTTACTCTTACTTCCTCCTCCAAATGTCACGTATCCTCCATTGAATGATTCATACTCCTTCAATAGACTTTTGGTACATGTCATATGACGTGAGCAGCCACTATCGAAGTACCAAGAACCTGTAATGTTAGTACGCAAAGCAGTTATGCACAGATTACATTTCAGATTCAGTTTGGGTACCCATTTCTTTTTCTTCCTTCTGCTTTCAGGCTGGTTGCGTTGAATGTTGTCAGTGATGTTGGGAAACATTGCTGACGACATTTTAGGCAATATTCTGAGTGTGGAGTTTTGAAGTTTGTAGCAGTAAGGCATAAGATGCCCCGACTTTTTACAGAAGCTACATACAAACTTCGATCCAATCTTAGTGATCTGAGAATTACTCGGATTTTCTTTGACAAATTTTATCCTCTCAGTTTGACTATGGATTCTGGAAGTATTTGTTTTGCTAGGAGATTGGTACCCAAGCCCAGCCCTTATAGGTTTATTGAAGTTCAATATTTCATCCAGTTTGGAGGTTCCCATGTTGAGCCTTTGAAAGGTGGTCTCAGCTGCGTTCAATCATGCACGAATCTTACTAAGCTCTAGATCCTTCTTGGTAAGTGACACCTCTAATCGGTTGATTGTGCCTTTCAAATTGCTATTCTCAAGAGCCAATAATTTTTCTTTTGAGTCTAGTTGCTCATATTCAGTGATTAAGGCTTTACAAAGATTTTGTAATTCCTTTATCACGTCATCTTTGGAGTCAACTAGATCCAAATTTATAGCCTCAGAAGAAGAAATAAATCCACTAAACAATTTACATCAGAATAGTCAAAGTATACATACCTCTCTAATGTTGAAGACATTCCAGATGTTGAGTCTGATGTTGTTCCTGATGTTGTCACAACATTGTCAACAACATCTTCATCGTCGGACAGTGAGTGTTCGAACATGGCTGCCAGCATTGCCTGTGGTTCTTCTTCTTGATCTCCTTCCTCCTCTTCGTTCTCATCATCACTGAGAGTTACCCACATAACCTTACCAATTTTTCTAAGGGTGTTTGCACATTCATTAGCGTAGTTTCCCCAACCCGAGCATGCATGACACTGCCCTCCCTCAAGTTGTTTGGGATTGAAATTGGTACTGTCGGAGTTAGATTTCCTCAATGGATTATGATTTCTTTGCTCAGAAGGTGACCTATTCGGCAGTTTATTGAAGAGTGGGTTTTGATGTTGTTTGTATTTGGCTTTATTGCGATCATTGTTGATCTTTCTCACCATTGAATTGAATCGATGAGTAAGTAAGGCAACAGTTGCACCATTTCCCAGTTCCTCCAAGTTTTCTTCCTAGTTTTCCAATTCAGTTTCCGAGGTTTGTCCTTGGAGTGCCAAAGTCTTGTCTTTATACAGATCTCTTTGGCTCTTCATGTTCATCTCATATATTTGAAAGATGCTCATCAAGGCATGTAGATCCATAGTAGCAAGATTATGGGCCTCTTCAATAGCACAAATCTTAGTATTAAATCTTTCAGGAAGAGATCTGAGAGCTTTATCCACAAGTTGTGTGTTGGTTAAAGGAGAACCAAGCATTTGACACTGATTAGCAATGTCAATTAACTTTTCAAAATAGGATTTTAGGTCTTCAGATTCTTCTATCCTTAAGCGTTCGTATTGGCTCAAAATCATGCGAAGCTTTGTACGCCGTACACTCGAGGTACCTTCACAATGAGTTTGTAAGGTCTCTCAAGCGTCCTTGGCCATAGTATAATTCTGGATGAGTTTAAACATATAGAGATCTACCCATCCAAATATCGCATTTAGGGTCTTTTCATTGAAGCTCGCATTGTTGATCTCTTCCGCGGTCCATTCAGATTCAGGTTTGGTAAGTACATCACCATCCTCGTCTGCTGGGTACTTGGGAATCACATAGCCTTCGGAAAGTGATCTCCAAGCTCGAACATCAATGGATTTGATGTGCGAACGTAGTCGAATTTTCCAATAGGCATAGTTAGTTCCGTCAAGAATTGGAAGTCGGCCAACGTTTTGTATAGCTGAATCCATAACCGTAATATTCAGAATCAAACACTTATTATATCAAGTGTTGGCTTTGATACCACTTGTTGGGTCCGGGGCTACGGATAAGCAAGAATATGTTAGAATAAAACTGTAACAGCTAGAACAATTAAAACAGTTTCTGGACGTTGCCTTCAATGTTGTGTCAAACATCTGAGGCAACATTATGATAAAACAGTTATAAACCTTTATAGAGTAAATGCAGCGGAAAAGTAAAGAGACACAAGGTTTATATTTTCAAGGGTATATATTAATATATCCATTGATGGTCAATGACCAAAGAATTGTATAATTATATACAATTACAAATGAATTTCTTTTTACAAGATTGAACAATAAATGCGAAAAAGAAATTACAAACAAAAGTGAAGTCGCAGATGAATTCAGCCTGAAGTTAAAATATCTAAAAAACAAATACAACATCTTCATTACAATTGCTTGAAATATAAGCTTAATCTAGAATCTGGGCAGCAATAGTAATGTGGGACTAGATGTTGTTATACTACTTTAGGCTAAGTGTGTTGATCCAGTTTCTAAGGTGAATATCCGAGAGCTCTCTTGATAATTCTTCCCGTTCAATTCTGGATATCGATACTCTGAAGCTCCCCTCTATTTATAGTGTGGAACTTCCCTTGAAATCCGCACTGATCGGTTGCGGAGGTTGAGTAAAAGAAGGCTTCAGCTTGGACCGGTTCTTACTCCTTAAAAAGCTCAACGTTCTGGACTTGGTCTCCACGTTGCTTCCTCTCCAAGCTTTAACTGTTTCTTTTACCACGTTTTAAACACAGCATCATTGTAAGCTTGCCTAGGTCATTTTTTACTCACAGTAACACAACCTGTTTTGGCCGAAAGAATA
This sequence comes from Anisodus tanguticus, assembly GCA_034509755.1. NCBI lineage: Eukaryota > Viridiplantae > Streptophyta > Magnoliopsida > Solanales > Solanaceae > Anisodus > Anisodus tanguticus. Next base: position 23,164,018 of record CM067557.1, read on the forward strand.
GGCAAAATCGTTACAGAGATGTTGTCAGGAATGTTGTCATAACATCGCAGGCAACATTCTTATTTTTATAAGATGTTGTCCTGAGCATTTACAGATGTTGTCACAACATCCATCCATCATCAACAGAGATCACGGTGACTTGGTTTTATTTACGATGAGGGCCTCGTTGGACTTTCCTCTCACGGTCGCGAAGAAGGACGACCTAGTAGTATAAAAGCTGGCAGATTGAGATTTTCATTTGTTTATTCATTTTTGGGAATTGGAGTCTCGATTATTGGTAGATTGAAAGGCAAGATTTCATGATAAAATATTGAGTAAGTGGTTTTAACTCAGAGTTGATCAATTATTTCGGTTAACTGTTGAGTCTAGCACGTAGATTATAATGATTTGAATTAGAAATTGAGAGATTTTGCTCTAGGTTTAAGAGAGTGAATTTTGTTAAATTGAAGCTATATTTGACATCGGATCTGCAAATTGAATATAGGTTTGAACTCGCGGGAGTGTGGGAAACAATGTATTACAAATATGATTTTGAGCCCAAGGCTCAGGTTTGTCTTTTTGGATTGACGTCTTTAGTATTTGAAGCATAAATACTAGTTTAGGAGACTTACGAGTTTCTCCATAGCGAAAGCAGATCTGTAGCAACCACGACTTGTGTTACCGATCGTCGAAAATTCTCATAAAGTGGATGAACTCCCTTTGTCCACAACCTAGATATCCTTCTAACGGAAGATGCATAGATTTTACCCTAACCCTAGTCGTACTCTATAGTGGAAATTTCTCTAACTTCCTACACCTATAATAGTGTATTTATCGGCTAGTAATAGAGTTTAAGAGTAGGACTAGCTATTGGGTTAACGACTAGTTAGCACCCCTTATGGGTGGACCCGACCCAATAGAAATTTTCCAACATCTCCCATTCACACATAAGGGAGTGCTTAAGCTTCACTAAGCTAAGGAAAACATATTCTCCTTGAAATTCTCTTGCATCATATCTATAGGATAAATAGGTCGTGCGACTAGCCTACTGTGAGAGCACTTCGCTATGCATCTGTTAGGAATATATAGCGTTTCGTTGTCGTCATAAGAATCATCAAATAGATCATAAAACGTATGCTTAGTGCCCTAGATCATTTGAATCACATTGATACATCACACTTTTATCTCATGTATCATAGTTCTTGTGTTCATAACTATGACCCCTCAGTCATAACCAGTACCAACAAACACAAACAAAATAAAATTATGTTAATGATCTTCCTCTTCTCATGAGTCTCTCAACTTATATCCAACTCGCTTTTTTAGTCATGCTCTGCCAAATCAAATCTCTGATGGTCATTTGGTAGCATGCTAAGATAGTGAACATCGTACCAAGCTTTGAGCCACTAATAGGAGTATTGAGGATACTCAATTTAGGGTCTCACACGATAATAAATTGAGATAAAATTTATGTTCACCCTTTTGGTCGACATTTGCACACATGGTATAAAACATGTGCTACAACATTTTCTCCTTTCCTATGGAATGTATGTCCTTATCTCATAATTATCACGATCCAAACTGGAGGGCTGCGATGGACACCCGGATCCCTCCCGCCGGAACCACTAATCGTAGATTTACCACCTAATCATCGTTAATTACGGACTAAGCCGAAAGAAAACTACGTGAAATCTATACAAAAAAACAACATATGTATATAAGTACCCACACCAAGGCCGACAAGGCCATACAGGACCGCTATCCACAGAACACCTGTCTACAAGCCTCTAAGAGTAGCAATATCAAAGGTCGGGAAAGGGCCCCGCCATACCCATATATGCAAGCAAAAATGTACCGTACCGAAATTAGACCAACACTCCGAACAGGAGAGTGCTCCAAAAATCCGTTGGATCCGTAATCAACTAACGTGAACCGTCACCCTGCCTATGTGAACCTGCGGGAATAAAACGCAGCATCCCCCGATAAAAGGGACGTCAGCACGACTGATGTACTGAGTAGGTCAGGCATGAATAATAACATAACAGGGATATAACAATAAACTGGAACAGGAACAGCCGACCAACAGTAATTATCTCTGAGAGTCCTAATACATATACCTAAATGTCATGCACAATGCGGTATACATATACATTGGACTAATCGGCATACTCCTTACCATAACAGCCTTTGTGAGCATCATACCATATAATGGTTAATGAATGTATGCATGATGCAAATGTGGTATACATACATATTGGCCACACATGGACTCTTCCTTCCCATAACTGCCTCTGTGGGCATCAGGTTATATCGGCCACACATGGGCATCACATGATTTTGTCCTCACATGACTCTTTCTTTACGTGATAGTATGTACCAGCTGCAGGTGGTGTGTGTATATAACGTCATTCCCTTTTCCCCATATCCCATATATATATATATATAATATTTACCATATAGTAATGTGCATAGCACAAATGGGTCCAGGATAATATATAATATGATGCAAATGAAAATGCATAAATGACAATAAAACATTTTTTTAATTTATCGGATGACAATAATATCCTTGCCCCTTTGGTAAAAACTGTGAATATCAACATCTTTTCTGTATGCCTCAATAATGACTTAGGAACATATTTAGACATGCTTTTAGCATAGGAATCAATAATATGAATATTATTAACTACTAGGAGTAGAATAAATTATGGAACAATATCACGGTTATATTTCGTTACATGGAAGATGCCAAAAGAAGAAATAATTTTCCTTAACATACCTCGATTACCAACTCTTCAAACAATTTCTCAACTGAGAATTTGAACTCCAAAGATTTGCTGAATCGTTTTGTTTGGTGTTAAGAATTAACATTAAGAGGCTAAAATGAAAGGATAGATATTGCAGTTGTTTCTTATGCACATGAATTGAAAATGGACTTATGGAATCTCCTAATTGCCTTTGACGTGTTGTCCTTGTACAAGATATCCTATTCTAATGTAATGCCTTAAGTTGAGCATTCACTGGTCTTAATAACTTGGTCTCCCACTCAACCAATTCTTTGGTTGTGGGAGGCCCTTAATCACGTCACATCACTTTAACATGCACGGTCACTTAATTTAATTAAGTGACCTGCCTCCGAATAATTTATCAATCACACACATAATTAATTTTGTGATTTCAATTCACTTAAATCTTAATAACTTATAAGACTTTCATATACTCAATGTCATAATTTTGTGATATGACACTAGTTCATAACCTCTTTGGGGATATTCAACTATTATTTTCGATCCCCGTCGTCACACTTGTTATGTCCAAAATTATTTCGGGGTTTAATTCTTTTATATATTAATCTCTTTATTAGTATACGTAAATAATAGTTGAATATCCCCAAAGAGGTTATGAACTAGTGTCATATCACAAAAGTATGACACTCGGGTCTATTTTCACACGCCTAGTGATTTTACATACGCTTAGCGATTTAAACCGTGACCCGAATGTACGGGGCGTTACAATAATAGTGTTGTACAGATGATATTCACATACCATATGCATCAGAACTTAGTTCCTTGATCTATTCAATAAATATGAACTCACATCTGGCCTCTTAAAGTAGACTCGGTGAAATTTATTTCCACCATAAAAATACTATAATAACCTCTTTTCATTACTTGGGCGAAGCTAAAGATCTTTAAGTCATGTGCTCTAAAATTATACATATGATAATTTGCTAAAGATCTCGTCTCATCTCCCATCAACACTAAATTGATGGAGGCAGTCATCTATGTGAGAAGGCTGACCTTTGTCTACCCAACATACTTTTCAATATTATGAAAGAATGCACCAGAAGCATTCCATAATATGAATGTACAATAAACATTCACATAATAAGTGTATGCAAATTAAACTTATTTTGATTTTTAAGAAACATGAACGTTGGATAAAATAAATCAAAATCAATGACTATATATTAAAGTTCACACAGTCCTCGAGATCTTGCATGAATAAAAATACGCCTCTCTAGAATCTAACTGATTCAATGTATCTGCAACCATTTGTGCAGATATACTTTACGTTCAGTTCTATGCGTGCAACCATGTCATCACAAAATTAAATTTAACGTCAGTGTGTTGGATTTATGATGATGTTTAGTATTCTTGATGCTCAAAATAGTAGTTTGACGGTCACAAAGATTGTTATTAGTTCAGCATTAACTGTAGCATGAACACATGATCCAAGAACCTTTTTAACCAAATAACCTATTGTGCTACTGAGGAGAGAGCCACAAGCTCAACTCTCATCATGGATAAAGTTGCATGTGATTGTTTTTCATTGTCTACAATATGTCATCATTATTGAGCATAAAACAGATTCAGAGGTGGACCTCAACTTGTCCATATCTCTTCTACAATCAACATCAATGTATCCCCTTAGTTCCATGTCATGCCCTTATGGCAACACGCATAATCAGGAGTTCCCATATAGTACCTCATGATTCGTTTTAACTGTATTTTGAATGTGTTGTATTCAAGTTGGTTTTATATTTGTCTACAAGCCAATTGTGAAACAGATATTAAGTCTAGCAAACGTATCTTGCATAGGACTATCAACCGTAAATAGCATAAGGAACTTTACTTATCTGTTAATCTTATTTTGGAGTCTTAGAACACAGTCTAGTATACAAGACTTTGTTTTTGTTCATTAGAGTTTTGATATAGTCACAATTTAGTAAGTTTAATCATTTAAAGAATAATTTCTTTAAGCATTTTCTCAAAATCTTTATTTTAAAAATATATGCATCTTTACCCATATCTTTCATCTCCACGTGAGACGATAACAAGGCCTTTACCTTGTGTATATACTCCAAATTATTTTCTAGCTATTAATATGCCATCAACATATAATGACATAAGTATAAAGTTGCTCTAAAATCTTTTAATATGAGCGTAATGATCCCTTGTGAATCATTGTGAAGTTAATAAAATTGATCATACTAAGAAAACTATACCATTGCCTTGAAGATTTTTTGTGGCCATAATAAGACTACAAACGTCTACAACCATAAGTTTGTGGTCTTTTGGATGAAATTCTTAAGTTATTCTAAATTAATTATTCTCTTAGTTCTACATTGAGATAAGGCAATCTTTACATCTGTTTGATGCAATTATAGATTCAAGCTAGCTCCTGTTACATTAGCAACAAGTCAAGTCATATCTCAACTATGCTACAAGCCTTGTGTTTATCTTTGGGAACCCATTTGGTTTCAATAGTTTTGTGATTTTTTGGGAGATCGGCTAGTTCCTAAAGTTGGTTGATTCTCCTAAACTCCATTTATTCTTTTATTGTATTTATTCATTTTATTCTTTAAAGGGCATAGAAGAGCTAATCTTGGCTCATTTCCATCTTGTAGGAGCATTATATCTTGACTGAGATTCATATAATCTCATTTTGAATCAATTTTGCTTCTACTTGGACCAGAAGTATTCATCTCACTCCTATCTGAAATAAGAAGATTAGTGTTACTCCCACTCGGAGAAGAATCACTTTCATTCGCATCCGATCATGAAGGTTGATCTAGATGAAAAATTAATCATTCATCACTTAAAAATCTCCCACTCGAATGAAGGGATCCTATTTGACCTTGGTCCTTAGGTTCATAGGAGACAAGTCTTAACTTATCTCACCCTTCTGGGTTACTCATTCTCTAAAACTGTGAAATTTATTTAGTCGAATTCAGTTACGCTCCCCCCTGTGATGTACCTCCATAAATACGTAATATACAATATCTCATATAGACACATTCGCTTCCTCTTTGGCCGAATATGTCATGAGAAAAAATTATATACATAAGTTGTGCATCACAGAGGTCTCACAAAATACTTGAGATTTCTATTACTCCATAACTCATATGGTGTAGATGCCTGATTCCACTGGCACATGATTAAGAACGTAGGCAACAAATTAGTGCAAAACATCTCTAGTAGAAAACATATAATTTACTTGAGCCATTATTGATCTAATCGTTTCAATGAGCATTCTATTTATGTTTTCCATAACACCTTTCATTGTGAAATATTGGAATAGTCAACTTATTAACAGTTCCACTTTCATCATCAAAAAATCATTTAATGGGGCCAAGACGTATTCATTGCCTCCATCAACTGGTTCTCAATACTTTTATTGATTTGTCTAATTGATTTTCAATATTTCTCACATATGTGACATCAAATGGACATCACTAAAAACAAGTAATATTATCAATTAATATGATGAAATTAGAAGCTCTTTGCCACATTTTCACATTCATGGAAATGCAACTTCATAATGAATTTATGCAATGAAAAATCAGTCTTTGTGGTGTTCTTAAATGATTTCTATTAGCTTTTTCGGAATAGATAATATTTACAAGTGGGATTATCCACATGTCATAGGCACATATGACAAAGTCCAGCATGCCAAATTTCGCATCATCCTTGTGATTATGCGATAAGGCAATTTAGTTATCTAACAATTGAGTTAAAGGAACTAATAACCAAAATTCATTAAACGAAAAATCATTTTTGATAATACCATAACCAAAATAAGTTATTTCTATGACTTAATGTCATGAAAATTACACTAGAAATCTAAATATAATAAACCAACACAAAACAATATCCTTGAAAGTATAAGGAGCAACTAAAAGTGTTATGTAGGATAAAATTTTGTTTTCACGTAAAATTAATTCACATGATACGATCTTATTAACAATCTTAATGTCATTTCCTACATATATCCACACTACACATGTGGGATCCGTTGGAAGTCCACAAAGACTTTATTCCCTCACAATGTGGTACATGGCTGGCTCCTAAGTCAATTACGATAAAAGATTAATCTTAGAAAGAAAGAAAAAAACAGCTAGCGACACATATATTACTAGCGTAAGGAACACAAAGTACCTTTTTAGACACATTATGAAGTATTTTATTAGGCTTAGTGCAATCACTAGCATGGTGACCCTTTTGATCACAATGGCAGCATTTCACTTTAGTCACTATTTGTTTTCACTTTCTAACGCCAAGTTGATTATCATTTTAGGATTCTTATTTGGTTGAGCCTTAACTTTCTAATTTCCTCTGATTTTACGTTTAAAATCATTTATTGGGCTAGAAATTACTTTGTGCACTTTTACACCTTATTTGGCAGTCTCATGTCGCACTTCTTCTAATTCTAGATGTTGCTCATATCATAAAATGTACTATTATATTTATTATGAGTCAGATGCATCTTCATATGCTCCTAAATTTCAGGAAGAAAATGAATAATCGCTTGAATTTGGTGCTCATTAGTCAACTTATGACCTTAATTCTTGCAACCGTAGTGCTACTATACTTAGATTCAAGAGAATCCCACGGGGTTTTTGTAATTTTATGAATAAAATTCTCTGTGACATCTTCACGACTCAGCAACATATTGCGAGATAGAAAATGTTTTCAAGCATCATAGGCTTTATCCGTAACATTATTTTACAAAAAAAAAAAATCTTCCAACCATATTACAGTTTAATATTTTACAATTGTTACCGTTGAGCTTTTTCACTTTTGATAAGCTCTACAACAACACTCTTTAAAGCAATAGACATGGTATTTATGGAATACAAAAGTTGTACATATTTATAAAACATAAAGTTTCACAATTAGCATAAAAGCACGTATGTTTAATGTTTTCGCATACACGTAAATGTAACTTTAGCAAATTGACAGGACTATTAAACATAAACATAAATTCTAGAGTCAAAAATTTACTATGTTCCCAATCATCGTCTAAGGATAGATGTTAAATGTACAATTACCATATCAACTCAAGCTAAGTCATCAAATATTTTAATAAATATTTTATTTCTTGATTAAACAAGTGGTATATACACAAAAAAATATACACACTAAATAGAAAAATTCAGATCTTATTGAAGATACACTTATATATACAATAAAATAATTTAATTAGATATAAAAAATTAATTTTCATACTTTTTCATTTACAAATCAAGGAGAAAATTAATATTTATACCTAATTCACTTAGAAAATAGGATATTTATTTTTCATAGACTTCCAGGGAGAATGAGTCACATTGACATGTTCTTTGTATTATATAATAAATTTTCATATTGTTTACTTTAGGAAAATAACATAGAAAATAATTAATAAAGAATTAACATTTTAGAATGGTATTAATTATGGAAAAATATTTTTTAGTCTCTAAAACTTATTTAAAAACCATGGAAAAATCAGAAATTTAATTTCGAGCAAAACAAAAAACATTCATCTAAAACGGAACGGGGGGTGGGCCACACTCGTTGATACAAGTTTGGGCCAAGAGTGGGCTTCACAAAAAAATATTGTTTTAGCCCTTCTTCTTCACTCAGCCACGATCCAGGTCTGAAAATGGGATTTTCGCAACCCAAATGAATTTTCTCCATTTTTAGACTATTTTGATCCAATCAAAACACTAAATTTTTTCCCAAACATATTTTAATATTGATTTCAAGCACTAATTGCTCAAAATATCATCAAAAAGTTTCCAAAAATCGTGAGAAATAGTTGGAGTTTTTCTTAATTCGGAGTCATTAGGGTTCCGACCAAAAAGCATGATTTCCGGCCATTTTTCTTCAATCAAATCACTGATTTATATCTTAAACATATTTTAGGTTTGATGTAAACCTCCAAATCAAAGTAAACATCCAAAGATTGATGGGTTTTATTCTAAATAAATCCTAGCGGAGTTTCCCTAAAGCTTACCCAATTTTTTGATGAAAATCACAATTGATTATATTATTTTGCTCAAAAACTTATGGGTAACATATTACCCAAGTCAATTCACACAAAAAATTCATAAAACCGAGTTTATCAAATTTTTGGGGTTAAGTTCGTAATAATTAAACCCTTAAACTTTAAAATTCAATGTCTTACAAATTACAAAACATTAAATGTTTTTAATGTGACAATGACAGAGAATTCAATAATAATCAATTCAAACAGTTTTGCTTCAATAATGGTCTTACCTTTTTTTTCTTGCCCTCACACCTCCTCCCAAAATGGTAAGGCAGAACGGAAAATCTAAACCATAAATAACATAATTCGTGCCCTACTTGCTCACGCCTCAATTCTGGCATTACGCACTCTCCATGGCCACCTATCTCCTAAATATAATCCCAAACAAGTCTCTAGCTCAACAGTCGCACACTCAAGTTTTATTTCGTAGGAACCCCTCCTACTAACACTTGCATATCTTTGGATGTCTCTATTATCCTCTCCATCCGACCACTCACAAAATCCAACCCCGGTCTTCCCCGTGTGTGTTTCTGAGTTACCCCGCCAATCATCGTGGTTAGTAATGTTGTGTCTAAATGATGAATCTGTTTGGCCAGAGAAGCAAGTTTTTTTTGAAAATCACATCCAATGAGGGTAATGTATTGTCCAAAGATGAACCTCTTGTGTCTGAGAACATTGTACTTGCATTGAGAGTGTCTGAGTCTTGCGAAAAATTGCGACAGGTCCTAAGTTGAGTACTGTACATTGAGAATTTCAGATACTTATGTTTTGCTTAGAGTGTCCAACTCTTATTTGTGCTTATGAAAATGAGTTTAATTTAAACTGGTAGAGTGTTTTAAGAGTTAAGATAGCCTCGTCAAGGTGGTTTGATTGGTGGAATGAAACCCGCAAAATGCCGGTTTTTAGCTTTGGATCGTGACAAATATTCATCAATTACATTCAAGCAAAATACACACATATTCTCCGCAATTTGTACCATATTCTTATCTAAAGCGATGGAGGAAAATGGAAGTAAGGCGGATTCGGCATATAAATTAAAGTAGAAATAAGTTTAAAACAAGTTCACCAATGAAACTGGATTTCTTACCTATTTCATAAATAATGTACTCAGTAAAGGCTCCTACGTCCATATCGACAAAATTCTACCCGACTTATTCAGATGTATGTATAAGAGCTTAAATTGAATCAAGAGAAGGTGCAGATACATATATACACACTCGTTGAGGCCTTCTTAATTGTAACAAGGATCTCCTCACAGCAACCTTCACTACGATAGAAACCGACAATCTAAGAGGAAAATACTTCAAGGAACGAACTTGCAGGCCTCCTAACGAATTTTCCCTTTGCTACTCCCTTTCGCTACCTGGAGCGCCGATTCCTATCAATATGGTGCATCTCAACGTAGAGGGGCGTGAAAAGCGGAGACTTCTTGAGGGCCACTTTAAAGCAAAGAGGCTCTGAAAACTCTTCTTTAGTTGTGTGGTAGGGTCATGTTCTTAAGATTCATATAAGAAATGAGTTCCAAATAGCCGTAATAGCACCAGTTTTTATATGTCTGTTGGCTTTACCCTTTTTTAAAAGTATGTATGTACATAGTTCAAGTTTCTCTAAGATCACGTCTTTGGAATAAAATCCAGTTAGAAAAGGAAATCCAATTAGAGATAAGCTATTAATTGTATTAATTGTATATCTCCTATTTTACAATAAATTCCAGGTCTACCCCATTTTTTCCTCATTTAGTACTCTCATAAAAACACAATTTGAAAATAGCATTAAATGTTTTCAATGTGACAATGGCAGAGAATTCAATAATAATCAATTCAAACAAGTTTGCTCCAAAAACAGTCTTACCTTTCATTTTTTCTGCCCTCACACATCCTCCCAAAATGGTAAAGCCAAATGGAAAATCTTAACCATAAACAACCTCATTCGTGCCCTACTTGCTCACGCCTCAATTCCCCCTCAATTCTGGCATTACGCACTCTCCATGACCACCTATCTCCTAAACATAATCCCAAACAAGTCTCTAGCTCAATGGTCGCCCACTCAAGTTTTGTTTCGGAGGAACCCCTCCTACCAACACTTGTGTATCTTTGGATGTCTCTGTTATCCTCTCCATCCGACCACTCACAAATTCCAACCCCGGTCTTCCCCGTGTGTGTTTTATGAGTTACCCTGCCAATCATCGTGGTTACTCGTGTTATGACTTGTTGAGCAGTAAAATTATTATTTCAAGTCATGTCATATTTAATGGGTATCAATTCCCCTTTGCCTCATTACACTCGAATTCCTAGATGAAGGCCTAAACCCTCTTCTAATTCACCATTTACATAGTCCGTCGTCCTATACCCCAGCACCCGCCACCACCTCAGCTAGTCCGGGACTAGCTGCCCACCCGATTCTGCCGACGGTGGCCCAGAATAGCCCACCTCAAGGTGATTCTGCATCCACCTCTCAGCAAACCAAGGTTCGGCCAGCCAGTACCGTCACCCCTGCCCTTCCTCCTCTTCCCGGCAGTCCCGCGGCAAACCTCCCTCCCATCCCACATCCCGAGACACACTCTCGGACCATGGAAACTCGTGCCATGTATAGAATTCATAAACCTAAATGGTTGTTTAACCTCTCCATTTTAATTGTCCCTTTTTCTGTCCCTCGTAACCCGAAGGATGCCTTGTTCGTTCCTAATTGGAAATCAGCAATGATTGTCGAATATAATGCTCTTATTGATAATAAGATGTGGGACCTAGTACCCTGTCCACCTGATGTTAAAATTATTCATTCTATGTGGATTTATAGACATAAAAAGAAATCTGATGGTTCTTTTGAGAGGTACAAGGCTCGTCTTATAGGTGATGGTAGGTCTCAACAGGTGGAGTGAACTGTGATAAAACGTTTAGCCTAGTCGTAAAGCCTGCAACCATCCGGACCATCCTCAATATTGCCATATCTAAGTCTCGGCCCATTCATAAGATTGATGTCAAGAATACCTTCTTACATAGGGATCTTCATGAAACAGTATATATGCATCAGCCTATGGGTTTTAGGGATCATATTCATTCAGATTATGTGTGTATGTTGCGGAAATCACTCTATGGACTGAAACAGGCTCCTCGAGCATGGTACCAGTGGTTCACTGATTATGTCTCCTCTATTGGTGTTTCACACAGCAGATCTGTTCATTCCCTATTCATCTACAACGAGGGTATATACATGGCTTACCTATTATTATATGTTGGTGACATCATCCTCACCACAATATCTTATGCTCTCCGCCACTCCATTATGTTTCTCATTTCCTCTGAGTTTGCTGTGAAAGATCTGGGCCTCCTGAGTTATTTCTTAGGCATCTATGTCACTCGACATTCTGGCAGCCTATTTCTATGTCAGAAGAAGTATGCCAAAGATATCATTGACCGTGCAGGCATGCCATCTTGCAAACCATCCCACACGCCTATAGACACCAATTTCAAGCTCAACTGATTTCGAACCCTCATATTGAGACCCGACTCACTATCGTAGTCTAGTTGGGGGCCTGCAGTACCTTACATTAACGAGACCAAACATATTCTATGTCGTGCAACAAATCTGCTTGCACATGCATTGTCCGACGGAAGCACACATGCACAGTCCAACAAAAGCACACATGCATGCCGTCAAACGTATTTTACGATACGTCCAAGGTACACTTCACTTCGGATTACATTTATACAGTTCTTCGCTCACTGGTCTCACTGCTTATTTTGATGCTGACTAGGGTAGATGTCCAGACACCCGACACTCCATGTCTGGTTATTGCGTTGTCCTCGGAGATAACCTATTGTCTTGGTCTTCCAAAAAGCAACCTGCACTATCCCGATCCAGTGCAAAAGCAAAATACAGAGGTGTTGCCAACGTCGTCTCTGAGTCTTGTTGGATCCTTAACCTTCTACTTGAGCTTCACTGCCCGATTCAAAAGGCAACATTGGTCTACTGTGATAATGTTAGTGCGATATATCTTTCCGGCAATCTCATCCAACATCAGCGCATTAAACACATTGAGATGGACATTCATTTCGTTCGCGAAAAAGTGGCTCGTGTTCAAGTTCGTGTCCTTCATGTTCCTTCCAGATATCAGATTGATGACATCTTCACCAAAGGACTTCCGCGCATACTAATTGATGATTTTTGAGTCAGTCTCAGTGTTCAAGAACCTCCCGCTTCGACTGCGGGGGTGTAATAGAATATTTCCTAATATTCTTTCATTAATTGTATATCTCCTATTTAGGTAGAATTATAATCCTTTTGTAATTAGATTAATTAGTTACCTAGTTTGTATCAAAGTAAATATTCTTGTAACCTTATATATATTGTAAATCATTCATCAATAAAATCAAGGAACATATTCCTTTAAATTGATTGAGATAAGACGATCCCGTCAATACAACTTAACTCTATCAAGCATGTACGAGTAGTGAAAAAGTATAGAGCACTTTAGTTGGTGATCAACGGAAAGCATAAGAGAAAAAAATGAGGAATTTTGAATGTAAAGCGGTCTTCCAATCCTTTCTAAAAGGAGATCCAAATCATTGATATCTCCTTCAACCCTTTTCTGTAAATCAAAACAGAAAAGAGATCAAGGAATTTAAACTTGACCTATTAAAGATCAAGGTTTATTATGGACTTGCATCTTCAATCTGTAACCTGCAGGCTTCTTTCTCTTTATCTTAATCATTTGGCTTAAAACTTTAGCGTAACGACTCACCATTTGCTTGAATTTCAATCCATTTTCTGGCTGTTTTACAAGCATCTGAAGTTGCCTTCCTTCTTCTGTGAAATGGTGTCCCAAAGAAGTGCCTCTACCTTTAATCAACTGCTTCAAACTCTTCGTCCCTCCTTCTTCTTCTTCGTCGTCGTTACTAATTACCCCTTTTTCAGCTTTCCCTTCTTGTTTTACATTCACATTGGAATTGATCAATTCTTGAGGGTGCTGGGGACTTTTGACAGCTTCTTCTTTGATAACCAATGGTGATTTTCTTGTTCTTTTGGACATACTAATATCATAACGAAGTTTTCTTGGAAAACATTCACTTTCCATATTCTTTTGTTGTTTTACTGTTTGTTTAAGGTGCTTCTAAATTCAAAGGCAATATGATTAAATAATTCTAGAGTTTACTATTGAAGATTTGCTTAAGGGTCAGTTTTGGAGTCCTTTTTTAAGGTAAAATGTCAGTTTTCTTGGCAGGTTTTGTTCTAATAGTTTGAGTTATACACTTAAGTTGGTGTAAAGATCACTATTAGTGACTTTATGTTTTATGCATAAAACATATTCACCTGTTGTAAATGTTTCCGAGATTTCAAATCTCATATTTTAAGGGATTTATCTAGCTATAAATATATTTTAATTGGTCAGATAATGTAAAAATTATTTACACTAACAATAAATATAACTTAAACTCTTTTTCAAATTATCATATATGAGCCTTGAGATGTAGAATTCGTTTTTTGCAATATTTCAATTTAATTTAATAATGTAGATTTATTTTTACATTGTAAGTGTACAGAACATGAACTCAAATGCATAATATCTCGAAGAATGAAGAGAAGTTGGTATTGGTGTTTACTGATACGATATGTAGGTAATGCTTAAGTGCAATGTGATTAACCATTGGGTGAGAGTTCTAATCATCAACAGTGAAGAGAAAATCTGTAAAACTTACGACTGTCAATTTGGCCACTCTTCATTTTCTTCAATTATTGCATATTGAAATTCATTTTAATTCAATTTCACTTTTTTTATACTCTTCGTCCCAAAAAGATTTTCCTACTTTCCTTATTAGTAATTTATTCTAAAAAGATTGACATATTTTTATATTAAGAAACAATTTAACTTTATGAGATAATTTACAGCCACACAAATATTTAAGGCTTGTTTTGGACCATACATTTTAAAAGTTTTTCTTTATTTCTTAAACTACGTTTAAATTAAGATAATTTTTTTTGGGACAGAGGAAGTCTACTCCATTTATGTTGTGACATAAAAAAGTTAAAGAACCTAGCCATGTTGTGACAAAATGAATATTTTAATAATCAGCAATTGGGTCCATCTCCTTGCGCAGTTAAACATGGTGATATAATGTTTCTCCAATTCTAGGGAAAAAAAATTGAAATATGCATAGTGATAGTAGGACATCACAAAAGGTACTGTCACCTCTATGGCTACACTGATAGTATCCTCTATAGAAGAAATACATTCAAGACATGCTAAAGATGACATCTTCCAAAGAAGTTCTAATACTCTTAACTTGCCGTGCCACCAGTTTGTACAAACGTGCACCATCCCAAATGAAAAAGGCTGCACCAATTTCAAATAAGTTATACAAAATCCTGCAATTCTGCAGCCATGATACACAGGTCGGCAATGCCATCAAAACTCTTCAAAAAAAGTCAGCAACTACAACTCTGTCATCATGATAGGACATACTGAAGGAAGTTTTAAAAGAGGAACAAAATAGAATACATATTCATCAGTAAAGAGGTTGAACAACCATCCAACTTAACTTTTCGATCCATCCATAGTCTTGCATCTTGTTCAAGATCAGGTGCATTTTTCAGAAGATCAGGTGCAACTTTACAACTTCCTCTGTCCCAATTTATACGACACATTTTTCTTTTTAGTCAATCCCAAAAAGAATGACAGATTTTCTTATTTGACAACAATTTAACTTTAAGTTTTACCTTTTACGTTAATCTATAACAACGCAAATATCTTTAACTTATCATAAGATTCTAAAGTCTTTCTTTATTTCTTAAACTCCATACCCAGTCAAACTACATCACATAAATTGGGATAGAGGGAGTAGTAATTGTTAAATAAGGCAATATACACACAATATACAGGTGTATATTGCCTTACTCAAGTCACGGATTCTGCCCATATTAGTGGCCACAAGTCACGAATTCTGCCAAGATTAGTGGCCACGGTTTTAGTGTTAATTGGACATAAGAATATTGTATATTTGGAAAATATATGTGTAGTATATTGTAATGTATTTGTTACCATAATTAGGAATATACACTACCATAAGTGTAGAGTTAGAATTATGGTAGAATAAGATTTTAGGAATAGAATAGGAATATTTTGTATCTTGTATATATACCTATTCAAGTAATGAAAATAATCAAGGGGATTATTTCTTTCATGGTATCAAGAGACTAGGTTTTACAAAAAAATTCTCTCCTAAAAAATTTATCAACCTCGGCCGAGTACCCCCCCCCCCCCTCTCTCGGATTTCTCTTCCGAAAGTAGTCTTCCGCTCTCAAAATCTCTCTTACTTTTCCCAAATTTCCCCTCCTACTTTGTTCTTTCAATATGTCTAAGAACAATTAGCATCCTGCCCTCATGGTTCCTAACGTCAAGAACAGTATCCCTATTGTCCTTGAAATGGAAAACGTCCAATATGCGACGTGGGCGGAGTTGTTTAAAATTCACGCTATCTCCCATCAAGTTATTCATCACATCACTCCTCCCGCTACACCTCTTTCCACAGAGGATCCTCAGTTATGGATTACTCTTGATGCTACCGTTCTCTAGTGGATCTATTCCACTATTTCGGTTGACCTTCTACAGACGATTATTGAGCCGGACACCACGGCTATGGCTGCCTGGAATAGATTGCGTGACATATTTCAAGATAACCAACATTCACGTGTCGTCACACTCGAGCAGGAATTCTCTCTAGTTCGAATGGATGAATTTCCAAACGTTTCTGCATATTGCAATAAACTCAAAGAGTTGGCGGATCAACTCCATAATGTTGGCGCACCTGTAACAAATAATCGACCGGTTCTACAATTGGTTGTCGGCCTTTCGGAGGCCTATAATGGCGTTGGAACTCTCCTTCGTCAAAGCAACCCCCTTCCTGACTTTTATCAAGCTCGCTCTATGCTTACGTTAGAAGAAGACAGTTTGGCTAAAAAGGCGGCTACCGGAGCAAGCCCCGTTGCCATGGTGGCATCCTCTCTAAGTTCTTCGAGTTTTGTTAACAATTCGGGCCAAAACCATAATCATGGTGGCGGCAAGAATAATCGTAAGAATAATAACAAAAACTGCAGGGGCAAACGCGGCGGTTCGGGTGGCGGTTCGGGTGGCGGTTCCGGTGGTCAGCAAGTAGGCGGTGGGCCCCATCTAGGGAACAATGGCCCACCACCCCCGTCCCGGCGGTGGGGGGGGGGCAAGGCCATGGGCCATGGGCCAGCCCCTATACTCCGGCGGTTCATTCCAAATGCCGGTGGGGGTGGGCCAACAATTCGAGCCCAACAACCGGCGGTGGCGGCCCACCGGCCGCGGGCCCGCGGCGCCAGCGCCCGGCGGCTACGGCCCAGCCCAGTCACGATCTGGAATTCTTGGGCCTCGACCTCCGCAAGCCCATCATGCAACAGGCCCCACTCAGACCGATATCGAAGCCGCGATGCACACGTTGGGGTTGACTCAACCGGACCCAAATTGGTACATGGACACCGGGGCCACTACTCACATGACTTCCGAATCAGGTACTCTCTCATCTTATTCCAATTTGAGCACCCCTCGGGGTATAATTATTGGTAATGGCAACTCTATTCCAATTTAGGGTTATGGTCAGAAAACATTGTCTCCCCCCAATCCACCCCATATCTTGAAAAATACTTTACATGCCCCCAAATTGATTAAAAATTTAGTGTCTGTCAGAAAGTTCACCACTGAAAATTCGGTTTCTGTTGAATTTGATCCTTTTGGTTTCTCTGTGAAGGATTTCAAGACGGAGAGTCATCTCATGAGGTGTGATAGTAGGGGGGATCTTTATCCTATCATGCTCGGTTTCAGTCCATCGAGTCAAGCCTTGCCGTCAGCTTTTGCAGCCATTTCTCCTTCCGTCTGGCATGCCCACCTTAGTCATCCGGGCTCTTCTATTTTATCAGTTTTAGATAAAAATAGCTTCATTTCTTGTAAGGGTACGAGTCGTACTCATATTTGTCAATCTTGTTCATTAGGAAAAATTGTTAAGTTGCCTTTTGTGGACTCAAATTCTCATACTTCACAACCATTTGATATTATTCATAGCGACCTATGGACGTCTCCTGTGCTAAGTTCATTAGGTCATCGATATTATGTTCTGTTTCTGGATGATTATTCTAAATTTTTGTGGACGTTTCCAATTGCAATAAATCTCAAGTGTTTTCTGTCTTCATAAAATTTAGAGCATTCATTAGAACACAATTCGAAAAAGAAATAAAGAATATTCAATGTGATAATGGGAAAGAGTATGACAATAGGGGGTTTCGGGAGTTCTGTGATAATAATGGGATAAATTTTCATTTTTCGTGCCCTCATACATCTTCTCAAAATGGGAAAGCCAAACGCAAAATTCGTTCCATAAATAACATTGTCCGCACTATCTTACTTCATGCTTCCGTACCCCCATATTTTTGGCATCATCCTCTGTAAATGGCAACATATCTCCTGAACATAATTCCGTCCAAAGGTCTGACATATTCTTCCCCCCTCAAAATCCTATATAATAAGAACCCTTCTTATTCTCATCTTAGGATTTTTGGGTACTTGTGTTATCCGTTATTCCCATCCACCACAATTAACAAACTTCAGGCTCGGTCTACCCCGTGTGTATTTTTTGGTTATCCGTCTAATCATCGTGGTTATAAATGCTTTGACTTGTCCTCCAAGAAAATCATAATTAATCGCCATGTTATTTTTTATGAAACCCAATTTCCTTTTACGAAAGTTCATACTACCGAGCCTAAGTCGTATAATTTTTTGGATGATCAAATATCCCCGTATATTATTCGGAATTTTTCGGACATCTCCCGCACCCAAAATTCTCCAGCGGGCCCACTGCCCGCTGGCCCCACAGTCCCGTGCCCAGTTTCAGCCACTGGAACAGTTCCAAAGCAATTGGGCCAGTCCAGCCCAATTCTCGGAACCGGTCCAGTTCACGCCACAGCTTTTCGATTTGGGCCAGCAGGCCCACTGCCTGCTAGCCAGTCCGTCCCGAGCCCAGCAAATTCCCAAAATTCACTCAATTCTTCCTCGAGTCATAGACCGGTCACTCGTAGTCAACGGGGTATTTTTACACCTAAAAGACATTTTAATTTACATTCTGATATCTCTAAATCCCCCTTGCCCCGTAATCATGTGTCCGCCTTAAATGACCCTAATTGGAAAATTGCTATGACTGATGAATATAATGCTCTTATTAATAATAAGACGTGGGAGTTGGTGCCCCGTTCATATGGTATTAATGTTATCAGGTCTATGTGAATTTTTGCTCATAAGGAGAATTCAGATGGTTCATTTGCTCGATATAAGGCGCGGCTTGTGGGTAATGGTAAGACTCAGCATGTTGGGATAGATTATGGGGAGACGTTTAGTCCGGTGGTCAAGCTGGCTACTATTCGCACTGTGCTTAGCTTGGCTCTTTCGAAGACTTGGCGTATTCATCAGTTGGATGTCAAGAATGCTTTCCTACATGGTAATCTCAAGGAAACAGTCTATATGCATCAACCGTTGGGTTTCAGGGATCCAAACCGTCCTCATCATGTCTGTTTATTGAAGAAGTCATTATATGGGCTTAAGCGGTCTCCACGGGCCTGGTATACGAGGTTTGCTGACTTTGTTTCGACTATTGGGTTCACTCACAACAGGTCAGATAATTCATTGTTCATCTACCGTCGTGGTTCGTCCTTGGCCAACATTCTGTTGTATGTGGATGATATCATTTTGACTGCTTCTTCCGATACCTTGCGCCAGTCTATCATGGTCATGCTCAGTTCCGAGTTTGCTATGAAAGACTTAGGGCCCTTGAGTTACTTTTTGGGGATTGCTGTCAAACGTCATTCGGTGGTTTGTTTTTGTCTCAACGAAAGTATGCTGTTGAGATCATAGAGATGGCTTGGATGTCATCCTGTAAGTCCACTTCTACTCCAGTTGATGCAAAACCCAAGCTTAGTGCCGCGGCAGGTGCACCATACGAGGACCCGACCCGCTATCGCAGTCTTGCACGGGCCCTCCAGTATCTTACCTTTACCAGACCGGATATTACGTATGTGGTTCAGCAGGTGTGTTTATTCATGCATGACTCCAGAGTTGAGCATATGAATGCAATCAAACGCATCATTCGGTATATTTAGGGGACACTGGACTATGGGTTGCACTTGTATCCGTCATCTACATCCACACTTGTCTCGTACACAGATGCGGATTGGGGTGGTTGTCCGGACACTAGATAGTCTACGTCAGGATATTGTTTGTTCCTTGGCAACAACTTAGTCTCCTGGTCTGCAAAGCGTCAAGCGACTCTATCCCGTTCAAGTGCCGAGGCAGAATATCGAGGGGTAGCTAATGTGGTCTCAGAATCATGTTGGTTACGTAACTTGCTTTTAGATATTCATTGCCCTATTCCGAATGCAACTTTAGTATATTGTGATAATGTTAGTGCTATCTACCTCTCAGGTAATCCGGTTCAGCACCAAAGCACTAAGCATATCGAAATGGACATTCACTTTGTCCGAGAAAAGGTTGCTCGGGGGTAGGTACGCGTATGTCATGTCCCATTAAGATATCAAGTTGCAGACATCTTTACAAAGGGTCTTCCCTCAGTACTCTTTGAAGATTTTAGGGACAGTTTCAGCGTTCGAAGACCGCCCACTATGACTGCGGGGGTGTGTTAAAGAAGGCAATATACACACAATATACAGGTGTATATTGCCTTACTCAAGTCACGAATTCTGCCCATATTAGTGGCCACAAGTCACGAATTCTGCCAAGATTAGTGGCCACGGTTTTAGTGTTAATTGGACATAAGTATATTGTATATTTGGAAAATATATGTGTAGTATATTGTAATGTATTTGTTACCATAATTAGGAATATACACTACCATAAGTGTAGAGTTAGAATTATGGTAGAATAAGATTTTAGGAATAGAATAGGAATATTTTGTATCTTGTATATATACCTATTCAAGTAATGAAAATAATCAAGGGGATTATTTCTTTCAGTAATAAACAATATCCAGTAGCCAAGACTATCACTACACTAAATTGAATTGAACATATCATTTCTGATACAAAAAGCATCCAGATAGATATTTGAGAACCCTGTTCATATAACATTTTCTCCAAATATGGATCATGCAAATATTTATCCATTTTTTTTGTTACAGTGAAAAAGCAAACTAATGAAGGAACTTAAAATCGTTCATAAGCCACACGCCTTAAGTCCGCTAGGAGAAAGCAACTCCATTGTTTTAAATGCATTACTCCAGAGTATCAAAGTTTCTTCATTGTTGTGTCTTCATTTACTATAAAATCTGGCATGCTAGTTCACCTCCCTCCAGACATGCTTAATTGAAGCCTTGTTGACTTTCAACAAATATCTACAATCTTCATTATTATTAGGTCTAACTGAATGATATTGTACGTCCTCTTCACTGATAAGCTTGACAATATAATCATTAAGCAATTGTTTCCACTTCTATTACTTCATAATCTATGTTGATTGCGATGTTTAATTCTTGTTTGATGCTCCACAATTATGTAGTAAGGTTTGAAGTAGGCTTCATCTTACCTAAATATCCCACCAACCACTTCTCCTAATCATTTCTAAAGATCCCTCCAAAAGCAGCATCTCCGACTTGCATCTTGATACCATTAGTGTTAAGTTTTATCTTTTCTGCAGAAGGGGGAGACTAAGCTAGTAGTTTAATTTTTTTAGGAATAGAAATTTGATTAGGAAATACTAAAACAATTTTTCGAGCATAATTTGTTATCCGGTTGCATATAAGTTCAGTAGGAAAACATCTATTTTCAATCAAATTTCTATTACGCTCTTCTTATACCTGCCATGTTTAGATCATTATTCTTGTCTTCATATGATTGTTTTCTCTCTTATTTTTCTTCCTTTTTTTCTTTGTATGTCATTTTAATATAATGTAACATAACACAGATACATTTTATACATGGATAGATGGAGAAATGAAATTTTTAAGTCGGATTCTCTGAAGTATTCCCCGTTTGTTCATTATCTAAGTTTTCTTGAGGCCCTCTCTTCTGATGATTCTCATCCCAAGGATTTGTTTTTGCGACTCCCAGATCCTTTATTGCAAATTCTTCTGACGGCTTCTTCTTCAGCCTATTAATCTCATGTAGGTCTGCTCCTACGATCAGCATGTCGTCAACATAAAGGAGCAGTATCATGTAGGAGTCTTCAAATCTCTTGAAGTAATAATAGTGCTTCGCTCCTTAGGAATTCGTCTTTCTTTATGAAGTTGTCAAACTTCTTATACCATTGTCTTGGAGCCTATTTCGGTCCGTATAGGCTCTTTAGAAGCTTGCACACCAGCTTCTCTTTCCCTTTGACCTCAAATCCTTCAGGTTGCTTCATGTAGATTTCCTCTTCTAAGTCACCGTGAAGAAAATTTCACGTCCATCTGTTGAAGATGTAGATCTTCCTTTGCTACCAGCCCAAGAACAGTTCTGATTGTCACTAACTTGACTACGGGAGAGAATATCTCTCTGTAGTCAATGCCTTCTTTCTGTGGAAATCCTTTCACAACCAGTCTTGCTTTATAGCGCTTACTTCCATCGTGTTCTTCCTTTATTTGGTAGACCCATTTGTTCTGCAATGCCTTCTTCTCCTCTGGTAACTTAGCTAACTCCCATATATGATTTGACAACAGTGAGTCCATCTCATCTTTCATTCTCAGCTCCCACTTGATCGATTCGTCAATTTGCATCGCTTCTTCGTAACATTCCGGATCCCCTCTGTCAGTGAGCAGAATGTAGTTGAGGGATGGATAGAACCTATGAACTAGCTTACTAATCCTGGATGATCTGCGTAATTTTGTGATCGGTGTTCGTTGATTTGTTTCAAAATCAAAATTTTCATCAACCTCGCCATCACTGGCTTGTCGGTCTTCTTCTAGTGCTGCTTGTTCCTCTGCTGCAGTAGTACCTTGCTGTAGCTCGGGTGCCGAGAAGTCTCTCAAATCAACTGTTTCTGATTCCTTGTTTTCAGATTCTGAACTCTCTCGCAGTTTGTCCTTGTACAACACATGTTCATTGAAGATGACGTCCCTGCTTCAAATGATCTTCCAATTTTGATCATCCCAAAATCGATAACCAAACTCGGTGTCACCATTGCCAATAAAATAACACTTCTTAGATTTCGGTTCAAGTTTACTTCTAGCAGTAGCATCAATATGAACATAGGATAAGCAACCAAACACTTTCAGAAAAGAAAGATTTACCTTTTTTCCACTCCAAGCCTCTTTTGGAATTCTGAAACCCAAAGGAACAGACAGTCCTCTGTTAATCAAAAATGATGTGGTATTGATTGCATCTGCCTAGAATGTCTTGGGCTGTCCAGCGTGTATTCTCATGCTCCGTGCACGCTCGTTCAATGTTTGATTCATCATTTCGGCTATTCCATTTTGTTGGGGCATTTCAGGAATAGTCTTCACCATTTTGATCCCATTATCAGCACAATACCGTTTGAAGTCACCATCAATGTATTCTCTACCATTGTCGGACTTTAGGCTCCTCAACTTGAGGTTTGTCTCATTCTCGACCATGGCTTTCCATCTTTTGAAGACAGTGAATATGTCAAATTAATTTTCATAAAATAGACCAATAGATTCCTGGTTGAATCATTAATGAAGGTCACGTAGTAATGTGATCCTCTGAGTGAGGGGACAGTAGCAGGTCCCTACACGTCAGTGTGCACCAATTCAAGCTTCTCAGCTTTTAATTCTCTACCTACACTTGAAAAACTTACTCGCTTCTGTTTTCCGAGAATGCAACTCTCACACATATGATGATCCACTGACTTCAGCTCCGGAATCATGTCGTTAGTCACCAGAAGCTTCATCCCTTTCTCATTAATATGCCCTAGCCTGCAATGCCACAACTCTATCTTCTTGGTGTTGTCAAAAACAACAATTGTATCATGACAACTCGTCGTCATATAAAGAGTACCAGTTTTCCTACCTCGACCAACCACCATAGCACCCTTCGTCACCTTTCAGGACCCATTACCAAAGTTAAGATCATGTCCCTCGTCATCAAGCTGACTCACTGAGATCAGATTACATTTCAAATCTGGCACATGTCTGACCTTTGTGATCTTTCACACGTTTCCATTTGACATCTTCAAATTAATGTCTCCAATACCAACAACGTCTAAAATCTTACCATCTGCCAAATAGACTTTCCCGAGATACCCAGCAACGTAATTCATCATTATATCATTATGTGGGGTGGTGTGGAAAGACGCTCCTGAATCAAGCACCCAAGAGTTGATCAGTCTGTCAACAGATAGCAACATCGCATCACCAATGTCTTTAGTGGCAGCATTAATTTCACCCCCTTGTTGTCCTCCTTCTTCGGTGCCCTGCAATTCCTCTTGATGTGACCTATTTTCTCACAGTTCTAACACTCAAGTGTTCGCCCAGATCTGGATTAACTCCTGCCATTCTTTGACTTCGACATGCCCTTATTTCGGTTGTAGTTTCTTTCATAATTTCTTCCTCTGTTCTCAACATTCAAAGCATAACTCGTCGATGCCTCACCAGAATCTATCCTGCGAACCTCCTCAGCAAGGATACGATCTCTAACATCATTGAATATTAGTTTATCATTGCCAACAGAATTACTAACTGCTGCTTTCATTGGCTCCAAGTTGTTCGGTAGAGACGCCAGCAAAATTAGGGCTTGCACTTCATCGTCAAACTCGATTGCAACAGATGACAATTGATTAACAATCATGTTGAATTCATTCACGTGCGTTGCAACAGGAGCACTTTCCTCCATCTATAGATGAATGGGTTTCTTTATGAGAAATACCTTATTGTTTGCCGAAGGTTTCTCATACAGGTTGGACAGAACCTTCAGCATGCCAGCGGTGGTCTTCTCCTTCGCCACGTTGTGAGCAACGTTCTTCGACAGCGTCAATCGAATGACTCCCATAACCTATCAGTCAAGGAGATTCCACTCTGCATCATTCATCTCATCTGCCTTCGGACTCAGCGGTTGATGAAGCTTTCTGCCGTACAAATAACTTTCAATCTACATTCTCCAAAATGCATAATTTGTACCATCGAATTTCTCGATGTCATGCGCCAAACTATCTTTGCCTCCCATCGTTTTCTGAATCGCAACACAACTTATCGCTCTTGATACCAGTTGTTAGGATTTGAGTCTCAAATCCTACCTAATTAGAAAACAGTAAATAAGCGAAGAACAAATAACACACAATTCTCTCTTTCTCTCTTGCTCGACCTCGAAGAAAGAAAAAATGGCGCCCTAGTTTATATATAGCGAAAACTAGGGCAAACATGAACAACACTCTGAGTAGGGTCTTCATAGTGTCGGCGGTGAATTAGGCTCCACAACTCAACAATAGCTTCATCTCTATATTATTTGAAAAACTTGAATATGAACAACAATGATACCTCTCCTAGTTACCAATCTTACCTCATTCTAAGATTCAAATATACTCTCTCCGGATAAAAAAGAGTGTTCACTTAGTCATTTGCATACTCCTTAAGAAAATACTAACTTTTAGGCAAAAATAGACAATTTAACTAAAATGACCCTAATTAAATAGGTATTGGGATTTAGTCATCTAACACTTAATAAGGGCAAATTTTAAAAAGTAAGGTTAATTTTTTCTTGATTTGATAAGTGGACACTCTTTTTTACTTAAAAAATAAAAGCTAAGTGGACACTTTTTTTTTATCCGGATGGAGTATTTGAAAAATGCTAACTGCCAACCATCAATTCCTCCAGCAAATCCACCTTAACATGCCCACCTCCGGAAGAAAACTGAATACCAAGGCAGTGGGTTGCCTCAGCTTTTACTTCGCCTCTTCCTACCATTTCATTTTCACCTCCAACCACACTTTAGATGAACTGATGCAATTTTACTAAAATAAGTATGAATAGCTAATGCCAGTTATCATGCATATACGGATATTGTCCAATCAAGAAAGAAATTTCTTTCATTCGGTAACAATCCAACCATTGTCAATTATCTTCAGATCATATGTTGCGATAATGTAAATAAGATTGAATATCTAAAGCAAAAGAGAGCACACGTTCCTCCGGGAAAGAGCCATTTAATTCATTGTTTGTACGTAAACGATAAGTCTTTAAAAATGTCATGACCCCAATAGACAGAATCATTTCACCAGCAATCTTATTAAAACCCAGGTTAAGTATCTCCAGGCCTCTCAAAGTTGTCAACTCTGTGAACAAGCATGTCAATTAGGGTACTAATGGTACAATTACACGAGTCTTTATTGGAGTAGTTTTGTTTCCCAGGTATAAGGGAGAAGGGTGCAAGGTATTGCTTCATTACCTTGGAATGTGGACAAATTTTCAGATGATTGAACTTAACTCTCAGAAACTTTAAGGATCCTAGGCCACTAAGGGATGAAATTTCTGTCAGCTGGTTATAACTCAGATCCAACATTCATAATTTGTTTAACCTCAGCACTCCATTAAAGCCTGCATAAAATCAATCAAGAAAATTGCATAATCATCTATAGAATCTGAGCTCTTTTCTAGGCAAAACACAAGGAAAATTAACAAAGCATCAACACATTAGAGCAGCTAACAAGGATGCTCTTTCATGAATGCATACTTATCTTCATTCAAGACCTTTGCATATCTACTCTCGTTGTTGCATAGTATTCGTGTGAACCCTTAAGTTATGGTTGGGAGGAATATAATTCCAAGTTGATTAGGTCTTTGAGACTATCCTTAAATCCCTAACTCTTAGTTGTTCTATGCTATCAGAGTAAAAGGTTGAACTGTCGAAGAAAACAGGAACTAAAATAGATTGAGTTGCTTCCAGATTGAAGATTCTTGACATTTACAATTTTCCAAATTCAAGTTATCTCTTGTACTCCGCTAAGTTTTCATCCGCACACCTCAAAATTATCTTTCCTATCTATTTCATTTAAAATAACAAAAACAAGCTTTAAAGGTATATATAAAGAGAGAGATATAAGCTTTTTATCAACTTGTTAATTACTTAATGTCCTGCTAGAACTCTATGTTATTAATCTGTATTCCAAAAACCAGTAAACAATAATAATTGAAAAATGAACAGAATCAGTGTTGGAAAAATAAAAATATTTTTCAGAATATAATCGAGCCCACTTAGTTCAAAGTGTGTCCTTAAGGAAATTATTCCCCTCACAATACTCGAGGTTGATGGAATATCCCCTCCCATGATAGAACGATCATCTTACCAGAATAGTAGTACTCCAAATTCCGGTAGCGGCGAACCACTCAACAGCATTATATCACACAGAATATTTGTTTATGCAGAAAAAGAAGAAGTTTGTGTTGTTCAGAAAATTCGCAAGTAAAATTCTGAGGAATCAAACGAATTTATAGCCATGGAAGTACTGTTTCTGAAGGTTTGCAACCTTTCTGAACAGCCACTGAAAATGGTGGGAAATTTAAATAAGGAAAAGAAACCGGATCGCAGGTCAGACACGCGGATCCGGCCGGGTCGTGGGTCAGGGTCACTAACGGGTAGGATTGGATAAGTTAATTAATTTAATTAAATAATGATTAATTAAATAATTAAAAATTAAAGAAAATTTGGTCCAAAAAGATTATCAATCAATCAGATCATTTGACCAAATCCGAATCCGAATCTGAATCCGAATCCGAATCCGAATCCGAATCCGAATCCGAAGCCGAGCCGAGCCGAGCCGAGCGTGCGACGACGACGGCGCGAGGGGTCCTTTCCCCCTCAACCCTTTTACTGACAAGAAGGAGTAATTCTACTTATAAGTAGAAGAACTTTTCTTTCCACTACCGATGTGGGACAAATGCTTATTTTATAAAGCAAGAGGGAACTCCCACTTTTCTTTCCACTACCGATGTGGGACAACTCCCACTTTTCTTTCCAATAATTTCTCATTCACCAATATCAATGCCCAACAATCCCCCACATGAATGGGGAATGGCTATAATATAAAAACGCGGACAAGTGTGATATACAAGCGAGAATTGACTGCATCTGGATAAGTAGGTTTCCCTTTGAACTTTCCGTAGTGAACTTATATCGGATATACTCGATCAATCGGTAGATTTGATATCTTTGAACCGTCGAACTTTGTTGTATACCTAGACAACATAAGTCACATAATCAACCCTCAACCATTTATGATTCTCACGGTTGTGTTCGTTTCAGCCATGAACACATCCTAGTTTCATGAGTGCGTAGAGAATGGGCCTTCACTATCATTCCCCTTTAAAGCGGCTTACACTTAACACTCACATAGGTGATTTCTAAGCATGTGGTCCTATAGCCACATTATCTGGTCATACACTGCCAGATTTAGATAATCATTAAAGAACCTTAATGCTTTATTAACTCATTAACAAGCCATAAGGTTTTATCCTTATTTCTGAACATTGTCTTCATCCGAGAATGGGTTGAGTTATTTGACAATGTTGAACCGTCAGTCACAACTTTGTTTGATCTCCTTGAACCTAGCTCTTGGGATCTCCAGTCTGCTAGGTAGAGTTACCGCCATGATGACTTGTCCTCAGCCTTAACCCCATTCCCATTGATGATCTACTAACTCCCTCTCTAGATAAGCCTTTTGTAAGTGGATCCGCCACGTTATCTCTTGACTTTACATAGTCAATCGTGATAACGCCACTAGAGAGGAGTTGTCTAACGGTATTGTGTCTTCGTCGTATGTGACGAAATTTTCCGTTGTACATTACGCTCCCCGCCCTACCTATTGCTGCTTGACTGTCACAATGTATACATATAGGAGCCAAAGGTTTGGGCCGAATGGAATATCTTCTAAGAAATTCCGGAGCCATTCAAATTCTTCACCGGCCTTGTATAAAGCTATAAATTCAGATTCCATTGTAGAGCGGGCGATGCATGTCTGTTTTGATGATTTCCAAGACAATGATCCACCCCTAATTGTGAAAACATAACCACTCGTGGATTTAACTTCAGATGATCCGGTGATCCAATTTGCATCACTATATCCTTCGATCACGGCGGGATATTTGTTATAATGCAAAGCATAGTCTTGGGTGTGTTTTAAATACCCCAAGACTCGTTTCATTGCCATCCAATGAGTTTGATTGGGATTACTCGTGAATCGACTCAGCTTGCTTATAGAACATGCTATATCTGGTCGTGTACAATTCATAATATACATCAAACTTCCCAAAACTCGTGCATAGTCCAATTGTGAGTCACTTTCACCTTTATTCTTTTGAAGTGCAAAACTTACATCAATTGGAGTCTTTGCAACATTGAAATTTAAATACTTAAACTTGTCAAGTACTCTTTCAATATAATGAGACTGCGATAATGCTAGACCTTGTGGAGTTTTATGAATTCTGATGCCTAAGATCAAATCAGCAACTCCTAAGTCTTTCATATCAAATTTGCTAGCCAGCATACGCTTCGTAGTATTTACATCGGTAATATCTCTACTCATTATCAACATGTCATCAACATATAAACAAACAATGACTTCATGATTTGGAGTATTTTTAATGTAAACACATTTGTCACACTCATTAATATTAAATCCATTTGCCAACATTGTTTGGTCAAATTTCGCATGCCATTGTTTGGGTGCTTGTTTAAGTCCATAAAGTGACTTAACAAGTTTGCACACTTTCCTTTCTTTACCAGGAACCACAAAGCCCTCAGGTTGTTCCATGTAAATTTCTTCCTCCAATTCTCCATTTAAGAAAGCTGTCTTGACATCCATTTGATGGATTTCAAGACCATATACGGCCGCCAGTGCTACTAACACCCGAATAGATGTTATTCTTGTTACCGGCGAGTATGTGTCAAAGTAATCAAGACCTTCTTTTTGTCTATAACCTTTGACCACAAGTCTTGCCTTATATTTGTCAATAGTGCCATCGACTTTCATTTTCCTTTTAAAAATCCATTTTGATCCTAAAGGTTTATTTCCAGGAGGAAGATCAACCAATTTCCATGTATGGTTGTTCAAAATTGATTCAATCTCACTATTGACTGCCTCTTTCCAAAATGTTGAATCAGAAGAAGACATCGCTGCTTTAAATGTTTGAGGCTCATTTTCAAGCAAGAATGTCACAAAATCGGTCCAAAGGAAGTAGATGTCCTTTGACGTTTTCTACGCCTTGCATCCGCTTTACTTGGTGTATTTTCCTTTGGTTCTTCCTGCGGTCGTTTAGATCTTTCACTTGACGACTCACATTCAAGTTTTATACGGATAAATATTTTCAAAGAATTCAGCATTATCTGATTCAATTACCGTATTAACATGAATTTCGGGATTGTCTGATTTGTGAACCAAAAACCGACAAGCTTTGTTGTTTGTAGCATAGCCAATAAAAACACAATCCACAGTTTTTGATCCGATTTTTACCCTTTTGGGCAAAGGAACTTGGACCTTTGCTAAACACCCCCACACTTTGAAATATTTCAAGTTGGGTTTTCTTCCTTTCCATAGTTCATATGGAATAGATTGTGTTTTGCTGTGGGGCACCCTGTTGAGTATTCGGTTAGCTGTAAGGATAGCTTCTCCCCACAAGCTTTGCGATAAACCGGAACTTATTAGTAAGGCATTCATCATTTCCTTTAATGCTCGGTTTTTCCTTTCCGCAATTCCATTTGATTGTGGTGTGTAAGGGGCAGTAGTTTGATGAATAATTTCATATTCTAAACATATCTCTGCAAAAGGAGATTCGTACTCTCCACCCCTATCACTTCTAATCATTTTTATCTTTTTATTCAATTGATTTTCCACTTCGTTTTTGTATTGCTTAAATGCATCAATTGCTTCATCCTTACTATTAAGCAAATACACATAACAATATCGAGTGCAATCGTCAATAAAAGTTATAAAATACTTTTTCCCACCGCGAGATAGTATTGACTTCATATCACATATATCTGTGTGAATTAAGTCTAAAGGATTTGTATTCCTATCAATAGACTTATATGGATGTTTAACAAACTTAGATTCAACACAGATTTCACATTTAGATTTATTACACTCGAATTTAGGCAATACTTCTAAATTAATCAATTTTCGCAAGGTTTTGTAGTTGACATGTCCTAAACGAACATGCCATAAATTATTTGACTCCAATAAGTAAGACGAAGCTGAATTCTTATTAATATTGTCAACAACCATTACATTGAGTTTGAAAAGGCCCTCGGTGAGGTAGCCCTTTCCTATGAACAAATCATTCTTACTTAATACAATATTTTCACTAACTAACACGCACTTAAACCCATTTTTTACGAGTAGTCCGGCTGAAACTAAATTCTTCCGAATTGTTGGAACGTGCATAACATTGTTGAGAGTCAGGACCTTGCCGGAAGTCATCTTCAGAAGTATCTTTCCATATCCTTCAACCTTGGCTGTTGCAGTATTTCCCATAAACGGTACCTCTTCGGGTCCAAATGGGAGCATAGGTTGCAAATGCTTCTTTTGTAGCGCAAATATGTCGAGTGGCACCAGAATCAAGCCACCACTCCTTTGGGTTTCCAACCAAATTGCACTCCGATAGCATTGCACACAGATCATCCATATCATCATTCTTTTCCACCATATTGGCTTGTCCTTTTCCCTTGTTCTTTTTCGGGAGACGACAATCTGGGGCTTTGTGGCCAGCTTTCCCACAATTAAAGCAGTTGCCCTTGAACTTTTTCTTGTTGGAATCCTTCTCCTTTCCAGAAGGCCTCTTCCTTTTCTTGTTCTTTTTCAGAGCAGCATCTTCAACGATGTTTGCCCCTTCAATTGGTGAAGTCTTACGGTACCTCTTCTCAGCGGTTTTGTTATCTTTCTCGATCTTGAGACGAATCACAAGATCTTCCAACTTCATTTCCTTTCTTTTGTGCTTAAGATAATTCTTGAAATCTTTCCATGAGGGAGGTAACTTCTCAATCATTGCAGCCACTTGGAACGCTTCATTTACTACCATACCTTCAGCAATAAGGTCATGGAAGATAAGTTGAAGCTCTTGAACTTGGGTTCTAACGGTTTTTCCATCCACCATTTTGTAGTCTAGGAATTTGGCAACCACAAACTTCTTCAAGCAAGCATCTTCAGTTTTGTACTTCTTTTCAAGTGCGATCTATAGTTCTTTGGAAGTCTCTACTGCACTTTGTAGACGTTGTACAAGTCATCTTCTAAGGCACTCAAAATGTAGCCTTTGCACAAAAAATCAGCTGTTTCCAAGCCTCAGTAACCATGAACTGTTTGTTGTCAGGCATGTCGGCGGCGAGCACGGGAGGGTCCTCACTGGTGAACTTTTGCATACCAAGGGTGGTAAGCCAAAAGAACATTCTTTCTTTGCCATCCTTTAAAGTTGGCACCGGTGAACTTCGCAGTTTCTCGGCCGGTGGCACGGCGGTACGGGTTGTAGGAGTGACCGCCGGTGCATTATTTGCGAGAGGTAGTTCCAGTCTCAATTGCCATTATACGTTTGTCACTGTCAAATCGACAAACTGTTTTAGTTAATAAAACCAGAATAGCAATTCAATCACAGACTTAAACGATGAAGATTTTATTTCTTCAAATCGCAGTATAATTATGAAACTTTAGTATTCCAACGAAGTTTTTATATCTTTGAGTCAGAATACTAATATTCATATGGAGTAGAAAACTACACAAGTTTTAATCTCCAAATCAGAATACAACAACGATGAAGTTTTTATGTTCTTCAAATCGTTGTACAAGTATGAGCTTTAATATTCCAACGAAGTTTTTATGTCTTCAAGTCAGAATATGAAATTTCATATGGAGTAGAAAACCACACATGTTTTAATCTCCAAAACAGAATACAGATTAATCAAAAAAATATAATTTCCTTAAGATTGTTATTAATCTGTATTCCAAAAACCAGTAAACAATAATAATTGAAAAATGAACAGAATCAGTGTTGGAAAAATAAAAATATTTTTCGAATATAATCGAGCCCACTTAGTTCAAAGTGTGTCCGTAAGGAAATTATTCCCCTCACAAGATACTCGAGGTTGATGGAATATCCCCTCCCAGGATAGAACGATTATCTTACCAGAATAGTAGTACTCCAAATTCCGGTAGCGGCGAATCACTCAAATGAGCGGTATATCACACGAATATTTGTTTATGCGAGAAGAAGAAGAAGTTTGTGTTGTTCGAAAATTCGTAAGTAAAATTACGAGGAATCAAACGAATTTATAGCCATGGAAATCTTGTTTCGAAGGTTTGCAACCTTTACGAACGACCACTTGAAAATGGTGGAAAATTTAAATAAGGAAAAGAAATCGGGTCGCGGGTCAGACACGCGGATCCGGCCGGGTCGCGGGTCAGGGTCACTAACGGGTAGGATTGGATAAGTTAATTAATTTAATTAACTAATGATTAATTAAATAATTAAAAATTACAGAAAATTTGGTCCAAAAAGATTATCAATCAATCAGATCATTTGACCGAATCCGAATCCGAAGCCGAGCCGAAGCCGAGCCGAGCGACGACGGCGCGAGGGGTCCTTGCCCCCTCAACCCTTTTAGTGACAAGAAGGAGTAATTCTACTTATAAGTAGAAGAACTTTTCTTTCCACTACCGATGTGGGACAAATGCTTATTTTATAAAGCAAGAGGGAACTCCCACTTTTCTTTCCACTACCGATGTGGGACAACTCCCACTTTTCTTTCCAATTATTTCACATTCACCAATATCAATACCCAACACTCTAGTACAAAAGCAAGCTGCATTTTTGGTCAGTAGTTTATCATAGAGTCATAGAATTAAGAAATCTAGTCAATATTACAAATAACAAGGTCACTCACTTTGCTGAAGTGAGTGACCATCTTGTCTAAAAGCTTAAGCTGTTAGAGAGCACATTTTCATTTAGTTAAATTATGTTCTCACATGCCCCCTCACGTGTGGACTTGTTTTTTTTTGGCCAAGCAAAAGAAAGTTTTTTTTAATATAGGTGGCAGTGAGACTCAAACTAGAATATTTACTTGCTCAGATACTATATTGAAGTGTGTGATCATTTCAACAAAAAACTTCAACGGTTAGAAGGAGCACATTTATATTTCGTTAAATCGTGTCTTCAACACCCTTGTTACAAATTGAAAGTCATATACACCATTTAAGGAAATTCTAAAGCAATATTCATTCTCCGAAAGCAAGTTTATTCTTTTTCATTCAGTGCCTTTTTGCATTATCGCAAGTATGAGCATTATTTTAGTAGCAAGAGGTGAGATATGATCAAGGCCGTCTCAAACATTTTGGGGGCCCTGTTCTAATTTATAAAAGTGGTCTTTAATATAAGTAAATATATTGAATCATTTTATTTTGATTGGGCTAAGATCTTCGAGTTATGGGTCTTTTAAGAAAATTCTGGTTAAGACTACTTAATAAAAAATGAAAAAAAAAGGAGCTTCTAAATTTTTCATTTTTCGGCGGTCCTGTGCTCACGGGCCCAAAGACAGCCCTGGATATGATGTTGCTTCCGTGTTCATATTCATCAAACATCTTAAAACCTTACCAAGACAACTAAACCATTGAGTAACAGAATAAATTTGTCCTTCTAGCTAGTATATTTTTCCTTTTTATTTTTGAAATAACAAGCGGTTGACTTACTTAAATAAACAACAAATTTA
The DNA here is from genome assembly GCA_034509755.1 of Anisodus tanguticus. NCBI lineage: Eukaryota > Viridiplantae > Streptophyta > Magnoliopsida > Solanales > Solanaceae > Anisodus > Anisodus tanguticus. The sequence goes on from CM067557.1 coordinate 23,198,498, forward strand.
CAAATCATGGGGGAGGGCGGTGTTAGGCCGAAACCTCTATGTATTCAATAAAAATTCTAACATGTGAGAAAAGAGACAAGCCTCTATTAACTACGATTGAGCAATAACGATATAGTAAAGATTACTCCTCCTAATTGATATGAGAAGACACAATACTATATTTTCAATTATGTCAATCAAAGATGAAATGTAACAAACTTCTTCCGCACAAATAGCATTGGCACCCACCATATGCCACTTAGAATAATCTATTTCTTTGCCGCCCCAAGACGAAAGAGTAGTCCCGTTTGGGTAGTTTAAGGCATCTTTGAGACCCGCTTTGTCAATCAACGCTTTCCTACTTATAACAATATATTTCTTTGAGTTTCAGAAGAGCATTTTTTAATTCTTCTTCCCATGAGCATGAAGTAGCGGAATCCATAACCGCCAAATCCCTAACAAAATCCTCCATGCGCGAAGACTAATTCTATCTCTAAGTATTAATGATTTTTTAGTATATAGTAGTACTAGTTAAAGTGAATGCCTTTGGAGTTGGTAGTGAATAGAGAATGAGGAATTTTGTATTGATGATCAGTACAGTGATCTATTTTGACTTAGTCAAGTTTGGGCCACTGAGGTTGAAGTATATATGGTCACGCGGCCTGAAAACGTACTATTTAGGCGGAATGCCAGACGACCACTTAGGCACTTACCACAAAATTTCCACACTCCAATTCCAACTTGTTTCGATTAAGCATATGAGATATTTCTAATAGATATTTTAGATTTATGTTTTGAATTTTTTTCAGTGTTCTCAACACGTTTTAATGATATACATTAGTATCAATAAGTCATAAAATCTAATATTTATTTCAATTAAGGTTGATGTGTATAATTAAATGAGGTGACATATTTTAATTTATCTACGTAATACTCTTCAGAACCTGCGTAATAGACACAATTTATCATGTGTTCAGATAAAAAATTGGAACAAATCGTAGTTCAAGTGCCTCATGAAATTTACTGACAAATTTAGGGTTATCAATATACTCCACGTATTATTTGTACTTTCAGCTAAAACAGAAATAAGAATGCCAAAACTTATTCGGCTTGCGTTTATATCAAATAAAAATGCATGATATTATTGTGAACAGAAAAGGGTTAAAAACATCCCTAGAGTATGAAAAATGGTTTACAAATACCCCCATCCATTTATTGGTCTAAAAATATCTCACCTACTTTGTTTTTGGCTACCCCTCAAACTATCATCCAAAATTTGATGGATTGTTTCAATTTAAAAATGTCATGTGGCATATTATAATGGGTAACATATATTATTTAATTTTATAATTAAATTTACCTGTCATTTCATGGAATTAACATAAATGATAGCTATCATTATATGAAAACATCGCCAAGGGTAGGAACTGGTCCCAATAACCATCAAAATCAATTACACAAGCCTGAAACATATCCTTAAGGACCTGAATAGTCCGCTCGGATTGACTATCAGTCTTATGGTGAAAAGTTGTACTAAGCTCCACCCGAGTACCCAACTCCTTCTGCATAGACTTCCAGAAATGAGATGTAAATTGAGTTCTCCGATTCAAAATAATAGAAATGGACACCCCATGCAACCGAACTATCTCCCGGATACAGATTTTGGCCAACTTCTCAGAATTGTAGGTAGCCTGAACCGGAACGAAATACATAGATTTGGTCAACCTATGCACAATGACTTATTTACATCAAACTTACTCAAAGTTCATGGCAACTCTACCATAAAGTCCATAGCTATCCGCTCCCTACTTCACTCAAGTATGGGCATCCTATGGATCACACTACCCGACTTCTTGTGCTCATACTTCATATGTTGACAATTCAAATACTGAGACACGAACTCCACTATATCTCTGTTCATCCGATACTATCAGTAATGTTGCTTCAAGTCACAATACATCTTTATAGCCCCTGGGTGAATGGAATTAATACCAAACTATGCGTCTCTTCCATGATCAACTTAGTCAAATCACCCACTCTAGGAACACAAATTTGACCCTTGATAATTAGAATGCCTTCACCATCTAGAATCGCCTCTTTCTCCTCACTTTGAAATACATTGTCACAAATCTTACACAATTTTACATCGTTGAACTGTTGAACCTTAAATTTCTCTAATAATGAAGCACTTTGCCTCCACACAAGCTAGAACTCTACCGGGCTTCGAATGTCAAGTCTGACAAAGCTTGATACAAGTAAGGAGGGGTAATGTTTGTTAAGTGGGTCGGGTGTTGGTGATATTCGGGTTGACCCGAAATTGTATGCCAAAAATATAGTTCTCGGGTTCTCGGGTTGGCCGGATAGGGTGGTGTTTGGTGGCTGTTTCGGGTAGTTGTGCTTGGAAAAGGACTTAGGCCGTTTGTGAAGTTATCACGGGTGGATTAAGGATCATGATGATGTTCGGGACTTGGTATTTTGATGGTGAAAAGGTGACAGAACAGAACTGAAATAGTGAGGTCATCGGCAAGGTGTGTTATGCAGATTGTTTGGTGTTGTCGAGATTGGACGGTTGTATATGGGTGGTTTTGGTTAACAATCTTTGGAGGGGTGTTAATGAATTACTGTGGGGGTTGATGATGATCAGTATAGAGTGGGTTGGATAAGGATTGAACACGAGTTGCAAGATGCAAGCTCGAGTGAAGGATGGTTGATTTGATTAAGTGTTGGTTCGGTTGCTATGGATTAAGTGAGGTGCGGTCGATATATAAAGGATAGAGACACGGGGGTTTTACCGCCCAGGTCGACACCAAGACGAAGTTGACCAATTCAACAAGGTCTTGTCCGGAGTTTCTAAGTACAAGCCCGTGAAAAATCCAAGTAAGGGTGGTCGGAAAACCTTAGAGATAGACTCAAGGCTTAGGCTAGGTTGGATCACACAAGTTCCATAGTTCGCTTGCAACCAAGAGGGTTCCTTAAGCTTGGGTTTAGTTAAGTCACAAAGTCTTAACCAAACTTAAACCAAAGGGAAACCTTAGCTTGGGTTTAACTAGGTCACACAGTCCTGGCTTCAACTTACACTAAGGGGTTTGGCTCACACAAGAACCAAAGGCCCTCCCGGAGGACCAACTAATGTATACAACCCCGGGTTGAATTCCTTAGTGTCACGACCCAAAACGAAGGGTCATGACGGGCACCCAGACCTTACCTGCCAAGTACCACATATCATACAATCAACAACTAATCATAATTACTCTCGGCCACAAGGGTCATCACCCAGTACCCAGCCGACACATAGAAACTATACACTGGAAAGAAGCTATGTGAAATCTTTAAAAAGACCCTACTTATATATATATACATACCAAGGCCATACATGACTACTACACATAGGACAACTGTCTACAAGCCTCTAAAGAGTACACGACATCACAAGGTCTGGACAGGGCCCCGCCATACCCATATGCATATGCAAAACATTATACTACAATCAGACTACAACTCTGAAATAAGTAGAGTGCTCCAACATCAGCTAAACAAGCAACCTACTAGTGCGAACCCTCGCCTATCTACTTGATCCTGCAGGCATGAAACACAATGTCCCCCGAACAAAAGGGACGTCAGTACGATTGATGTACTGAGTATGTCAAGCATGAAGAATAGCATAACAGAGATATAAACATAAACTAAGACAGAAATAGCCTACAGAATTAGCCGACACAAACAGTTGATAGAAACAGCCGATAGTAACAACTAAAAGAAATAGCCGATAGTAATAGCTGACAGTACAACCGAGCTGACCAGTAGTGAATGCCTCTGGGACCATAATATGCCTAAATGTCATGCACAATGTAAATGCGGTATACATATATATATTGGCCTCACAAGGGCATCTTCCTTCCTATAACAGCCTCCGTGGGCATCATTTCATATCGGCCTCTGTGGGTATCATATCATATTGGCCTCATTGGGCATCTTCCTTTTCAAGATAATCTGTACCAGCTGCAGGTGGTGTTGCGTATATAATGCCTTTCCCTTTTCTCATCCCCTACATATATATAATGTGTACCATATAGTAGTGTATATAACACATGTGGGTCCATGGTAATACATGAATATAATGCAAATGCATGAATGACAATAAAATATTCTGAACTTATCGGATGACATAATATCCTTGTACCTTCAACTAACATTGGGTCGTGTACCTTCGGCTAACATTAGGCCTTGTACCATCGGCTAACATTGGGAACATTAACATCTTTCCCATATACCTCAATAAGGATTTGGGAATATATTTAAACATGCTTTCAACATAGGAATCAATAACATGAACATCCTCGGCTACTAAGAGCAGAATAATTTATGGAACAATATCACGTTTACGTTTCGTTACATGAAACATGTCAAAAGAAAGAATTAATTTGCCTTAATATATCTTAATTGATACACTCAATAATAGAATCCAACAACCCGGCAGCACCTCCGTCTCAATAAATGGAAGGAAACCTTACAACAAGCTTGAGCTCCTAAAATTGATTCTCATCCAAAAACGTGGATCTTAGCCAAGAGATCCAAGTGAACTCTAATCATAAGCATCTGCTACTAGTAGGTTATTCAAAGTGTATAAAAGTTGATAGCAATGTTTTGCACTCTTCTAAGGTAATATGTTGCTTCTCCAGACAGAAAAAGGAAGTAAAGTGGTTGGAATGTTTTGGTACTTCAAGAATAAGTCTTCTACTAAATTAATAAGTGGGTGACCCAACTTTGGCTCATTGCTTCCTAGAGATACATGTTAGCACCCCACCTGTAGAATAATAAAGGCTTCCATGTGTGCAAGAATAACTACACATGCCAACTATTTAGCTTACCCCCTAAATGTAATATATCAATAATGGCCCCACATCTTAAAATTGTCTCCAATGAATTACCCATGTATTTATCTTGACTAATTCTTTGTCTCCCAATTCACTTAAAATATTAAACCCTTTTAATACACTTCTTAAGTCCTAAATTATTTCGGGACCTCATTCTTTTATATAATAAGCTTCTTTATTTGCATATGTCTAGATGCTCAAACCATCGCTCGAAAGTACGAGGTGTTACATCCTTCCCCCCTTAGAAACATTTGTCCTCAAATGTTAGGGTGACATATCTAATCCCCGTCACGTAGCCTTATGCTTGTTTCGAAACATCGGCGTTTGTCTGGAATAGGTATGGATATTTGTGTTTTATCTCCTCTTCTGCCTCCCATGTCACTTCTTCTATATTCTTATTCTGCCATAGAATTCTCACGGAGGCTACTTTTTTAGTCCTTAACTTGCGGACTTGTCGATCTAAGATAGCAATAGGAACCTCTTCATATGATAAATCCTCTATAATCTTCACATCATCAATCAGTACAACCCGGGAAGGATCTCCAATACATGCTCATTATATAAAAATGTAGAAACTGAATGAACAAACTCTAACTCCAAAAGCAAGTCCAATTCGTAAGCTACTTGGTCGATTCTTCGAATTATGCAATATGGCCCAATATACATTGGGATGAGCTTTCCCTTTCTCCCAAACTTCATTACTCCCTTCATAGGAGAGATATTCAAGAAGACCCAATCATCCACTTAGAACTCTGAGTCCCGCTGTCGCACATCTGAATACGATTTCTTATGACTTTGAGAGGTTAACAATCGTTCTTGGATAAGATTCACCTTCTCTATGGCTTGGTGTACTAAGTCAGGCCCAAATAACTCTAATTTGCCTACCTCGAACCATCCGGTAGGAGGTCTACATCTCCATCCACACAAAGCCTCATATGAAGCCATTTTAATGCTAGCTTGATAACATCTATTGTACGCAAACTCAATAAGGGACAGATAATCATACCAACTTCCCTTGAAGTCCAATACGCACGCTCGTAACATGTCCTTAAGCATTTGTATGCTCAGCTTGCCTATATTCTGAGGGTGGAAAGTTGTGCTAAGATTATCTTGAATGTCTAAACCTTTTGAAATGATCTCCAAAATTTAGCTGTGAATTGCGCATCTCAGTCAGATATAGAGTTGGCCAGTGGGCCGGGTTGGGCCGGGATGGCCCGGTCCCAGCCCGGTCACACCCGACACCGCCCCGGTCCTGCCCCGAACCCGAGTTTTAAAAAAAGAAATTTTTTTTGTGGTATTGGGACTCGAACCGGGACGGGACAATGTCTTGTCCCGGCCCGCCCCAATCTCGCGAATCCCGACCCAGTCCCGATCCCGATCCCGCCCGTAACCCCCCCTTTTGCAAAAATAGTTGTTGCACCAACGACCATTTTACATTTTGGCCGTTGTGCAACGGCCATTTTTTGCCTCCCCCCTCGCCCAACCCCCCCTACCCCCTTAATATTTATTTTTAACCCATAAATTATTATATTTACACATTAACCCAATTTTCCAACAATAAATAACTCATTTTCTCTTCATCTTTCTCACAAATCTTCCTACAATCTCTCTAATCTCTCAATCTATCTCTCTACAAGTCTGCATTGTTTACTAAATATTCAATTTTATTTATTCATTTGGGAATTGGGAGTGAACTTGGCAACTAGCTTGAGGATCTTCCATCGAGCAAAGTTTCAATTTTCAACCTCTCGATTACACGTCGACGTTACGTCGGCGTTTGGTACATTCGTTCCTTCATTAAATTATTATTGTCTGTTTATTTTATTTAGTTCACTTAATTTCATTTACTTTAATTATTTATTAGTATAATTATAAATTTATAATGGAAGGATTTAAACGTATGCTTACGGGTAGGGGTCAGGCTTCTTCTAGTAGGGGCAACAAGGACAAGGGTACTTCTTCTAGTCATCCTATTCCTACACGAGATGATTTTGTTGATACTGAACATTTTCCTACAATACCATTAGATTTAGACGAGGAGCTATTTTCTGGAACTCAAGAAGACTTTAATTTAGACGATGATTTAGATGATACACCCACTAATGTTGATGACAACACACCCACTAGTGCACCTTCAACTGAAATGCCTCTTATTCCCCCTAGTATGAGATGAGGTCCAGCAAAACGACCATTAAAATCAGATGCATGGATATTTTTTGATAGGGACGTAGAGAATCAAGTAGCTAGATGTAAAATTTGTAAAGATGTTTTAAAATTTAAAACTGGAAAAGTTCACGGTGGGACAGGGGGTTTAATGAGACACGTAGTAAGGGCTCATCCAGCTAGGTATGCCCAATACCAGGCTTCAAAACTGTGTGCGCAAATGCCCGCTCCATCGGGATAAGGTTCACATACTGATATTGTCCCGGACCAAGTACAAGGTCAAATTAACCCTATGACGGGGGGAATTGTAGGCCCTAAATACAATAAACATAGAGATAAGGAAGCAATATCAAAATTAGTTGATGTGGAGGGTTTGCCTTTTTCATTTCCTTCATCTCCCAGTTTTATTCATTACATTAGAGATATATATAATCCTGCTTTTAACGGTTTTTCCTAGATCAACTGTTAAGAGAGATGTATTTAAATTCGCACATGAATATCAACAGTATTTACGTTATTCATTATATCATTTTAATGGCAAAGTGGCTATCACTTCTGATATAGGCCGTAGTACTAACGGCCATGATTATTTAACGGTAACTTGTCATTGGATAGATTATAAATGGTCTATGCAAAAACGTATCTTAGCGTATAGATATAGATGATAGGCACACTGGTACTTTTATTGCAGAAAATATTTATCAAGTGTGCCATTATTATGGAATAACCGATAAAATTATGACTATTACATTATATAACGCTTCTTCTAACAATTACGCTATTACAATTTTAAAAATAGTTTAACTCCATCTTTTCCATATCATTTTCATATAAAATGTGTGTGCCATATATATAACTTAATTGTAAAGGATGGTCTATCACTTTTTGAAGACATTCTTAGTAAAATACAATTTGCTATAAACTTTATTTTTAAAAGTAATAAAATACAACGAAGAAAAGAATATAAAAAAACTTGTCATGATTGCCAACTACCTTATAGAAAAATTCCAGAAGAAGTACCCACTAGGTGAAATTCTTTATACGAGCAACTACTTATTGCTTATGACTATATAAAACCTATAACTTTATTTTTTAATTCTCATAATTAAAATCCAGCTGATATGGTTGTAGATAGTGATTGGGTAAAAATTTTCAAACTTATTGTATTTTTAGAGAAAAATTTTCAAGCAACAAAAGAATTTTCCGATATATATTATCCTACTATTTCAACTATGTTGTTTTATATAGCTCTAATATTTTTAGTACTTAGTGAATATATGGAAAACTCAGCTTATATGGCAGCTATTAAAAAAATATTTATCAAAATAAAAAATATTTTATTCATATTCCCACTATTTATATTATTGGTGTTGTATTAAATCCGACTATTAAAATAGACGGTACTAAATCACTTATTGAAACTATTTACAATTGTATAGAAGTACTGCCACCTCTAAGTCCCAAAAATCCAAATCACCCACCACCTATTGAACAAACTAAAGAAGAAGTGTTGTCTAGCGTAGAAGACCAATGCAAAAAAGTATATAGATTTTACCAACAAGAAAGTGCAAGTAACCTACCGGCTTCCATGCCATCTTCTTCATCTTCAACATAACCTCACAAAAGACATGTTGTTTCTGCGGCTAGTATTGAAAGCCTCAGAAATAGAATGTGCGGTCGTACCGCTACTAACCAAATTAGCGAGTTTGATATTTTTGTTTTGCAGGGTTTTTTACCGTACCAAGCAGTTTTCAATGAAGAAGGACGTGAAGACTTGCTGAAATACTGGAGGGGGATGAGAAGACCTTTCTGACACTTTCAATGATGGCCCGAGATGTTTTGAACATTCAAGCGTCATCAACTGCGTCTGAAAGCGCTTTTTCTACCGGCAGATATCAAATAGGAGACCACAGACACTCATTAGCCGGAGACAGCTTGGAAATAGCAGTATTATTCAGAGATTGGATACGAGTGGAGTGGAGAAGGTGCGGTCAACCGGAGATCAACGAAGAAGAAGACGAAAACTACAACGAAATCTTATCTGAAGGTGGTGGAAGCGACGTGGATCAATTTGACCAACAAATACCAATTCCAACCGAAGAACCACAGGAAATTATCAAGAAACTAGAACAAGTTTTTTTCAGAATGTAATTTTTTTAATTGCAATTTTATTATGTAATTTGCAACTTTTGGACAACACCACCAAGTTGCAATTTCGACATTTGTATTTGTATTACAAAAAAATCATGTCTATTAAATAATATAAGAGGCACAAAAATAGCCTTGGGATGTTTTTATTACACTATCTTGTCTTGTTTAATTATTGAGTTTTTTATACATATGTTATTAAAAAAAACACCGCCCGGATCTCAATCCCGATCCCACCCCGACCCGATTCCGACGGGATCGGGACGGGACTTCAGTAAAATCCCGCCAAACTCGATCCCGCCTGACCCGTCAGCCCAGATCTCGCCTCCTTCACCCGTCCCGCCCCGACCCGACCCTGCCTTACTCGGCCCGCCAGTCACGAGCCTGGCCCACTGGCCAGCTCTTGTCAGATATAATAGAAATAGGTACAAATCTCTTTGTAGGTAGTTTTAACCGCAAGGAATTTAGCTGATTTGATTAGTCTAGCAACAATCACCCAAATAGAATCAAACTTATGATAAGAGCGAGGTAAACCCGTAATGAAATCCATATTAATTATTTCCTATTTCCACATCGGAATCTCAATGTTCTTAGTCAAGCTGACGGGCTTTCGGTGCTCCACTTTTACTTGTTGACAATTAAAACACTGAGCTACAAACTCCGCAATGTTCCACTTCATGTCCTTTCATCAATACATACCCTTGAGATCATAAAACATCTCAGTAGATTCATGGTAAATGGAATATCGTGAGCAAGGAACCTCTGTCATAATCCCGTCTCATAATCTGGCTACATTGGGAATACACAAATGGACCTTCCACCTGGGGTCTCTCTCCCATTATGCTCAAAGGTTGCGATTCTCTTTTGGTTAAATATATTTCCCGATCTTCTCTAAAATGGAATCTTCATCATGACGTTCATTTTCTTCCTGTACGAGGGATGATCCTGTTGTATTCTGAGTCATAGGGCTATCACTATCTGAATCCTCCAATCGCACTCCCACTTAGCTAACTAATGTGTTCCCTCAGGTTAATTTCTCTCCTTCGTCCTCACCTTAGTCAAGCCACTTGTGGGTGAATGATTCTATTGTCAACTTAGCTTTGTTTACTAACTGGTATACTGAAAACTCGTATATTTGTAGTATCTCAATCGTGAACACTTTATGGACAATGTCATCGAATCTGAAGTGTGTGTATCATAGCAGTTAACTCTTATATTTTTTTCATAGATTCTCACTACTCGTAATTATAGACAACTTCCTTCCTTTACTTCTTTTGATACTTGTTCACTCATTTCCTTACTTGTCGTACTCTTCGTTGTTAATTTATTCCCTCATTCAGTACGTGGAAGATTCTAAAGAATTTACATTACCTGACGTTGGCCTACTATATCCAAACCTGGTCATTATACTTAGATTCAAATTCCCTCACTTGCCTCATGGCTAATACTTTCTGTCAATGGCGCTTTGGATAAGATTCTCTTAATCTTGTTAAGTTTTAAATCCATTACTTTATCTATCTCGTAGAACATTTGGTCAGTTCATAAATGCTCATAGACATCTGTATTGCCTATTATTTTATCTTCATTATAATGTCATTATATCTTGACATATATCTTTAATGTCTACCTTATATCCATAGACGTCATTTTCCCCTTTCACTTGTTTAGGTGTTGATCTCAAGTTTTACTCACTGTTACTTCCGTTTACATACTTTTTGAGAGGTATGACTGCATATGTTGTGGAACTGATGCTTCGTATATTTAGATCCACTTCACAGTGTTACATGACCCTATGACTTGTCAAGCTTTCTTGTCTTATCATTATTAGATTTCCCATCGATCAAGTGTGCATTCGTCCTACCTTTACATTTCCATTTCAAGTTGCCTTGGGGGGGTCTCTTCTTGAACATCATAGGTTCGTCACCTTTTGTCGAAGAGTTCTTACTGTCCTTTCTCTACCGTTCGTCCTTACGTTGTTCTGAAGTAATCATACCTTTGTGAAACCTTCATAACTATAATTTCATTCACTTTTATCCTTCTTGTCGTTATCCTTCCTTCTATTCGTCATTAAATGAGAAAAAGAACATTTCTGCCTTGATCATACCATTCCATTCATACTTACTAATTGTTTTCCATGTCTCTTACAACCATTCTTTGATTGTTCTATAGTTCTCATCCTCAATTGCCCCCAACAAACTATTGTTATCTAGAGGTTATTTAGAATTGTAACCTGCTGCACAATGAAACCGAAGACCCTACCAGTCCAATATATATAGCATATCTTAACTTACTAACATTGATACATGTAACTCTCAATAATATGAGGTATCGCCATTTACGCATGGACGACAGGCTTATGTCCCTTTTCCACTACTGTGGATAACTCGATCCTTATATATGACTTGGGCTCACTATCCTGAGTACGTCATTTTACATGATCTTCTTAAATTTACTGATGATCACTCTTCAGACGACTCGATTGTCGCAATCTGTTATCGTTAATGATACCCTAGGACAATTCCCAATCTATTCTCGGTAATACATTACAGTTTAGGTTGCACGTACATAACATATTCCCACATTTTAATCAGCATGAGTCACTATAAAACGTGTAGATTTTCATAACCTGCTAAACCTTCTAATGATGTCTTCTGTTTTTTCATCTGTACAACTCATAATCATCTTATCCTTACCTTTGCACATCAACTTAGGATACTTCGGAACATTGTGGCCATGGCTGCCACACCAAACCAAACCCCTTGTACCTTTGCAGCATAATCTGGAATGCGCTCAACACACCGACTACAAGATGGTCGAGGTGGTCTAACTCGACCTTTACAACTTTGACCATGAGATATTGGTATCTTTGAACCCTTTAAATATCGGCGATCCATGACTAATAAATTTCCTAGGTTATAAGCTCCCTGACCCCTTAAGGGCCTATATCTCTATCGGATGCTCTTGGATAAAGTCGTGTCTGGGAAAACAACTTACTCATATCCTATGACGGATCTATCTCCATAGAGAGCATTCTATTCGTATTTACACTCAATCCAACTTCAATCTCCCTGATAATCACATCCCTACTGGAGGAACGCATTGTTGTAACCATAAACATGATAAGGTCTACATAGAGAATACTTACAATTTTTTGCGTTCAGGTGCTTAGTACTTCCTTCACTTTACTCTTTTTTATTGTATCCGAAAACAAGCATTTTGCTATCCAGACTTGCATTATCTCTTCCGTATATGAGTGAGAGAATTCCTCACAATCTCAAAAATACTGCCCTTCTGGCGTATCAATCGTTTGATAGAAGTCACTCATTTACTGGCTACGAATATGAACTAACCGAAGTCTTTTTGGTAACTGTTATTCATGAAATAGTATCAGGCACGAATTAAACTCGGATTCTTAAAACTCAACTCTACTGCACGATCTATGATATGAAATAATGGAAACCATCCATAAATACCTTGCAGCCTCCTATTTATAAGTGTGGCGCGCAACACACCCATAAACAAGACTCTACTAAACACGGCTTGCAGACTTCCTAGGACAGATATGCTCTGATACCAAGTTTGTCACGACCCAAATCGGAGGATCATGATGGGCACCCGGACCTTACTTGCCGAGTACCACCTATCATACAGTCAACAACTAATCATAATTACTCTCGGCCATAAGGGCCATCACCCAATACCCAGTCGACACATAGAAACTATACACTGGAAAGAAGCTATGTGAAATCTTTAAAAATACCTAACTTATATATATCTACATATAAAGGCCGACAAGGCCATACATGACTACTACACACAGAACAACAGTCTACAAGCCTCTAAAGAGTACACAATATCACAAGGTCGGAACAGGGCTCCGCCATACCCATATGCATATACAAAACATTATACCACAACTAGACTACAACTCTAAAACAAGTAGAGTGCTCTAACATCAGCTGAAATAGCAACCTAATAGTGCGAACCCTCACCTGTCTACTTGATCCTGCGGGCATGAACGCAGCGTCCTCCGACAAAAGGGACGTCAGTACGACTGATGTACTGAGTATGTCAAGCATGAAGAATAGCATAACAGAGATATAAACATAAACTAAGACAGAAATAGCCTACATAATTAGCCGACACAAACAGCTGACAGAAACAGCCGATAGTAACAGCTAAAAGAAATAGCCGATAGTAATAGCTGACAGTACAACCGAGCTGACCAGTAGTGAATGCCTCTAGGACCATAATATGCCTAAATGTCATGCACAATGTAAATGCGGTATACATATATATATTGGCCTCACAAGGGCATCTTCCTTCCTATAACAGCCTCCGTGGGCATTATTTCATATCGGCCTCTGTGGGCATCATATCATATTGGCCTCATTGGGCATCTTCCTTTTTGTTATAACCTGTACCATCTGCAGGTGGTGTTTCCTATATAACGACATTCCCTTTTCCCATCCCCTACATAAATATAATGCATACCATATAGTAATGTATATAACACATGTGGGTCCAGGGTAATACATGAATATAATGCAAATGCATAAATGACAATAAAACATTCTGAACTTATCGGATGACATAATATCCTTGTAACTTCGGCTAACATTGGGTCGTGTACCTTCTGCTAACATTGGGCCTTGTACCTTCGGCTAATATTGGGAACATCAACATTTTTCCATATACCTCAATAAGGATTTGGAAACATATTTAAACATGTTTTCAACATAGGAATTAATAACATGAACATCATCGGCTATAGAGAGCAGAATAATTTATGGAATAATATCACGTTTACGTTTCGTTACATGGACATGCAAAAGAAATAATTAATTTGCCTTAACATACCGTAACTAATACACTCAATAATAGAATCCAATAACCCGTGCAGCACCTCCGTCTCAATAAATGGAAGGAAAACCTTACAATAAGCTTGGGCTCCTAAAATTGATTCTCATCCAAAAACATGGATCTTAGCCGAGAGATCCAAGTGAACTCTAATCATAAGCGTCTGCTACTGGTAGGTTATTCAAAGTGTATAAGAGTTGATAGCAATGTTTTGCATTCTTCTAAGGTCATACGTTGCTTCTCCAAACAGAAAAAGGAAGTAAAGTGGTTGGAATGTTTTGGTACTTCAAGAATAAGTCTTCTACTAAATTAATAAGTGGGTGACCAAACTTTGTCTCATTGCTTCCTAGAGATACACGTTATCACCTCACCAGTAGAATATTAAAGGCTTCCATGTGTGCAAGAATAACTACACATGCCATCCATTTAGCTTACCCCTTAAATGTAATATATCAATAATGGCCCCACATCCGAAATTGTCTCCAATAAATACCCATGTATTTATCTTGACTAATTATTTATCTCCCAATTCACTTAAAATATTAAACCCTTTTAACACAATTCTTAAGTCCTAAATTATTTCGGGACCTCGTCTTTTTATATACTAAGCTTATTTATTTGCATATGTCTAGATGCTCAAACCATCACCCGAAAGTACGGGGTGTTACACTTAGATTTTGAGTAAAACTCAATTTTTATATATCAATCAACTCTGCCTATTTACATATCCTAAGGGTCCTATTTATAGTACAACATGGACTATTCTAGAAGACAAATGAAAGGACAAAATCTACTTGGGTTTCGGCCAAGTGTGGCCGAGTAGGAAAGGTTTTCGGTCTTGCTTAGGGAGCAAGGTGCTTCTTGGTTTCAAATCCACAATAGGAAAGTTTTTGGCCTTACTTGGAGACAAGGGTGAACTCAAACTCTTTCACACCCCTTTGTGGCTTCCAAGTAGAAGAGTACATGAATTTGGTTCTTCCAAAAATCTCATCTCCTTGGAATGTGTTTGGAAGCTTCCATTCCATGTACTTGTTTTGATGATCCATGCAACCACCTCTTGACTTTCCCCTTGGATGGTTTTGATGGCTTCAAGTAGACAAGTTCATGAGTTAGTTGGTTCAAGAATTGCCTTCTAGGAAGCTTTACCTTCTAGATCATTCTTGTCCTTGCCACCTTGTCCTCCAACTCACGGCCTAGTCATCCCTTTGGAAGACTTTTTAGCCTAGTCAGCTTGTTGGAAGACTCTCAGCCTTGTCACCCTTTACATGGCTTATTAATTGTGTCCTAAGGTAGTTATTACATGGCATACTATGTCCTAAGCTAATAGTTAAGCTAGTAATTAAAGATAAGATAAAATAAATACATGGTCTCGGCTAAGACTAACAAGATGGACGAATAAGAACACGTTTCCTAGATCTTCACGTGACAACTCCAATTCCACTCGATTTTCGATGCCACATTAGGCATGTAAGTGTAGATTGACGGGCCATAGTTGGCACTTTTAGCAAAACACCTCTCTGCTTAGTTTGGAAGTTTA
The DNA here is from genome assembly GCA_034509755.1 of Anisodus tanguticus. NCBI lineage: Eukaryota > Viridiplantae > Streptophyta > Magnoliopsida > Solanales > Solanaceae > Anisodus > Anisodus tanguticus. The sequence goes on from CM067557.1 coordinate 23,214,059, forward strand.
AGTTTATGGGCTTTCTTGCATCATTCTCCCCTTCTTTGAAAGAATTTATCCTCAAATTCGCGATGTCTAAATGTGAGGACACTTCATAACACATTGAACCTTCATCTTTGCTCGAAAGTTTTATCTTATAGACGCATTCTTCGAAACTTGCCAAATAGGGATCTGATTACAAGCCACATGGTTTTATCTTAGAATGATGTTTGGATTGTGCCACGAACCCCATAAAATATAAAGACTTGCCATAGGTAGAATCATGGCACCGTGCACCCCTCAATGTTGTGCTAGAGCAAAATATGGCATTTACTCTAGTTTCATATTTGGTGTCCAACAGCTCTTCAAGGCTTTGCATGGTTAGGGCCTGGGATTCACAAATCTTTTTCCTCAACACTTCAAAAACTATTGTTGCTCTTCGGAACCATTCACACTAATCTTTTCTTATTAGCTCATTGGTAGGGGCAGCAAGGTGACAACAATTTCGTATGACATGATGAGAATAGGAAGACAAACCAAGGAAACCTTTTACCACAATGGCCCCCATAGATTCGGACCATCTTTGGCTAGATTCCATCGTGGTTGGGTTATCACACCAGCCCTCGGATGATGTGGTGCAACCCATGGATCATTGTAACATCTTGTGCATGAAGCTCACGGTAGGGATTGTGGCGTTGCACAATGGCATGATAGAGGTTTTTCCCCATGGTGTCCTTGAGTAACCGAGAATAAGATCCAAGTTCACATCTTTCCATGGTGATTCCGGAACCGGAAAATGAGTATATGATTTTTGGTGGAAGAACCTTCTAGCCCTTTGATATGTGAAACACTTTCTTACTACATCATCGAACTTGGGGTCTCGTTCATGGAACTCCTTTAGCACTTCTAATACCATCGACCTTGGTTCAAGCATGGTCAACATTATGTGCCTTTGAAAAAGTGTATCCGCCACTATAATGGACTTGTCATTTTCATGTCTTGTGGAGGATGTGGGAACTTGTAAGTATGCTACCCAATTAGCAAGCCTCGGATTCAACTTCTTTTGCACCACATAATATTCCGAGTTGTAGGTAGAATAAGGACGTCGTGTATCACACAATCTCCCATTAAATGAAGCCATGAATTCTTGGTTTCAAAGTAAGACGACTCCAAATCACATTCAATTACAATATTCTGAATAGGGGCAGTAGGGGCCCAAATCTTTTGAGTGAATTGATGAGGAAAGGAAGTTGAATCACGAAAACCTTTTTCCATACTTCCATTTGATGGTTCAGGCCAATTCTGGAAGGTTACTACCGTGGATGGAACATCATACATGACATCGGATGATGTGATGTAGCCCATAGGTGGTTGTATCACCTTCTGTATGTAACTCACGGGAGGCTTTGGAACGTTTCTCAACCCAAATGTCATCACAAGCCATTCGGACAAGCCATACTTGGTGTTGAATTCCAACTTTTTTTCACCTCCTTCTCGGGTCTTCATGTATTGGTAGCCACTTCTTAAATCTATCTTGATGAATAATTTGGCCCCACTTAATTCATCAAAAATATCTATCAACCTCGACATAGGACGTTTATTCCCAATGATGAAGTTGTCGACCTCTCAGCTTTCAACACACGTGTGCCAAGTTTCATTTTTCTTTGGCACCATCAAGATCGTTGCCTTGTTTGGATTGTGGATATAGGCTTGATTATTAAGTAATGAACTTCTTGGAAATAAACCAATAGTAGTTTCAATACTTTCCACTGTTGGTGACCCGGTTGCAAGATTGTCCGCACATACAACTTCCAAGGACTCCTACGAGTCGGCATCTCTAGCACTCCCCTTCTTAAGTTCTTTTTCTATATCCGGTGCATCAAGTAAGGGGGCTCAGTTTCCTATTGTTCATCAAGTGGTATGGGTTCCACAATAGCCAAGGAAAACCCACACTCACGATACTCTTCTCTAAGCATGGCCCGGGAATTAGGACATTCACTTACAAAGTGTCCTCACTCTTGACATTGGAAGCATTTCTTTTTCCTTTTATCTATCCCTTTTGTATCCTCTTTAAGTTCTTGTGTATACAATGGCTTAGTGGAATAAGTGCTTCCCATTTCTGTCCTTTTATTTTCTTCTACACCTTTTCGGCGATACAAAGGGTTAGTAAACGAGGTGCCACCCTTTTCTTTAACATTTGTGGTTTTGACATAGGGCCTTGGGGTACCTTTACTTTCATGTCTTGGGATATTTTGTACAACCCTTGACATGGCATTTTTATTCATGGCATGCCTTAACAATTCCTCTTTCAAGACTTGCACATGTTACGCTAACACATCTCTTACGATCCTCATTAACTCTTCTTTGTTTACGTGAGCCATAGCGTCAAAGCGTAGGACGGGATGGCCTCACTCTAATACAAATATGATGCAAGTAAGGAGGGTGATGTTTGGTAAGTGGGTCGGGTGTTGGTGATAATCGGGTTGACCTAAAATTCTATGCCAAATATGGGGTTCTCGGGTTGGGCGGATAGTGTGGTGTTTGGTGGCTGTTTTAGGTAGTTGTGCTTGGAAAAGGACTTAGGCGTTTTGTGGGGTTGTCACGGGTGGGTTAAGGATCATGATGATATTTGGGAATTAGTGTTTTGATGGTGGCAAGGTGACGGAACATAACTGAAACAGTGAGGTCGTCGGCAAGGCGTGTTATGCAGACTATTTGGTGTTGTCGGGATTGGACGGTTGTATACAGGTGGTTTTGGTTAACAATATTTGGAGGAGGTGTTTGTGAAGTACTTTGGGGGTTGAGAATGATCAGTATATAGTGGGTTGGATAAGGATTGAACACGAGTTGCAAGATGCAAGCTCGAGTGAAGGATGGTTTATTTGGTTAAGTGTTGGTTCGATTGTTATGGATTAAGTTAGGTGCGGTCAATATCTAAAGGATAGAGACATGGAGGTTTTACCGCCCGGGTCGACACCAAGACGAAGGTGACCAATTCAACAAGGTCTAGTCCATGGTTTCTATGTACAAGCCCGTGAACAAGCCAAGTAAGGGTGGTCGGAAAACCTTATAGATAGACCCAAGGCTTAGGCTAGGTTGGATCACACAAGTTCCAACGTTCGCTTGCAACCAAGAAGGTTCCTTAAGCTTGGATTTAGTTAAGTCACAAAGTCTTAACCAAACTTACACCAAAGGGAAACCATAGCTTGGGTTTAACTAGCTTACACAGTCCTAGCTTCAACTTACACTAAGGGGTTTGGCTCACACAAGAACCAAAGGCCCTCCCGGAGGACAAACTAAAGTATACAACCCCGGGTTGAATACCTTAGCTTTTGAGTAAAACTCACTTTTTATATATCAATCAACTCTGCCTATTTACATATCCTAAGGGTCCTATTTATAGTACAACATGGACTATTCTAGAAGACAACCGAAAGGACAAAATCTACTTGGGTTTCGGCCAAGTGTTGTCGAGTGGGAAAGGTTTTCGATCTTGCTTTGGGAGCAAGGTGATTCTCGGTTTCAACTCCACAATGGGAAAGGTTTTGTCCTTACTTGGAGACAAGGGTGAACTCAAACTCTTTCATACCCCTTTGTGGCTTCCAAGTAGAAGAGTGCATGAATTTGGTTCTTCCAAAAATCTCATCTCCTTGGAATGTGTTTGGAAGCTTCCATTCTGTGTACTTGTTTTGATGATCCATGCGGCCACCTCTTGACTTTCCCCTTGGACGATTTTGATGGCTTCAAGTAGCCAAGTTCATGAGCTAGTTGGTTCATGAATTGCCTTCTAGGAAGCTTTACCTTCTAGATCATTTTTGTCCTTGCCACCTTGCCACCTTGTCCTCCAACTCACGGCCTAGTCATCCCTTCAAAAGACTTTTTGGCCTAGTCACCTTGTTGGAAGACTCTCGGCCTTGTCACCCTTTACATGGCTTATTAATTGTGTCCTAAGGTAGTTATTACATGGAATACTATGTTCTAAGCTAATAGCTAAACTAGTAATTAAAGATAACTCCAATTCCACTCTATTTTCCATGCCACATTAGGCATGTAAGTGTAGATTGACGGGCCATAGTTGGCACTTTTAGCAAAACACCTCTCGACTTAGTTTGTGAGTTTAAGTCTGCTGGCTTTCTTGCATCAAAGATGTTGGCCAACGACTGAACATCCATAGCTAAAGGACGTTTCATCATATGCAACAATGCTAGGCTACCCATACTCACCGCCTTTCGACTCAAGACATCCATCACTACATTGACCTTGCCTGTGTGATAAAGGATAGTCATATCATAATCCTTGAGCAACTTCAACCATATGCGCTGCCTCAAATTAAGATCCCTCTGGTTGAATATGTTAAAGACAACGATGATCCGTGAATACCAAACAATGCACCCGTAAAGATAATTTCTCCAAATCTCCAATGCGAACACCACCGCTGCTAACTCCAAGTGTGGGGTAATTCTTCTCGTGAACCTTCAATTGCCTTAAAGCATAGGCTATCATCTCGTATTTCTAAATCAACATACAACCAATACCAACTCTTGAAGCATCAAAATACACCGTAAAGCTTTCTCCATTTATAGGTAAAGTCAAGATAGTAACGGTAGTCAACAAAGTCTTGAGCTTTTGAAAGCTCGCCTCATGCTCATCGGACCATAGAAAAGCCACTTTATTTTAAGTCAATCTAGTCAACAGGGATGCAATGGATGAAGACCATACATAAATCGTCAATAATAACCCACGGGGCCTATGAAACTCCGAACCTCAGTAACCAAAGCATGTCTAATCCAATCTCTAACTACCTCAATAGGATCCGCCATAATACCCTCTTTAGACACTGCATGCCCTAAAATGCCACTAAAATGAGCCAGAACACACACTTTAAAAACTACGCATAAAGTTGCTTCTCCTTCAGAATTCCAAGTACAATCATCAAATGTTGCTCATGCCCCTCCTTACTGCGGGAGTATATGAAAATATCATCGACAAAGATGATAACAAAAGAATCCAAATATGGTATGAATACCCCGTTCATCAAGTCCATGAAGTTTGTTAGGGCATTGTCCAACCCAAAGAACATCACCAAAAACTCATAGTGTCTATAACGCGTCCTGAAAACCGTCTTAAGAACATCATCTGCCCTAATCTTCAGCTGATGATAACCAAACCTTAAATCAATAGTGAAAAAGACCGAAGCACCCCGAAACTGATCAAATAAGTGATCAATGCGAGATATCAGATACTTGTTCTTAATAGTCACCTTGTTCAACTACCGATAGTCGATCCACATACGCATAGACTCGTCCTTCTTCTTCACAAATAATAATGGAGCACCCCAAGGAGAAACACTAGGTTTAATGAACCCTTACTCAACAAATCCTACAATTTCTCATTTATCTCTTTCAACTCGGTCGGTGCCATGGATATGGCGGAATATAAATGGGTTGAGTGACCGGCTCCAAGTCAATGTAGAAATTAATATCACGATTAGGTGGGACTCCTGGAAGGTCCGTTGCAAACACCTTCAGGAACTCCCTCACTACCAAAATCGACTCTGATGGGGGAGTCTTTGAACTAGTATCTAGGATGTAGGCTAAGTAAGTAAAACACCCCTTCTCAACCATTCGATGGGTTTTAAGAAATGATATAACTCTCTTCGAATATTGACTCAAAGCGCCCTTCCACTCTAATCACGGAATACCCGGCATAGCTAAAGTAACTATCTTGGCATTAGACTCCAAGATTGCCTGATAAGTAGATAACTAATCCATCCCAAGAATTAGATCAAAGTCTACCATATCCAAAACCTTCAAATCTACCTAGTTGTCATACCCTATCAAGGTAACTATACAAGACTGATAAATCTGATCTACTACTACGGAATCCCAGACAAGAGTAGAAACATGAATAGGTAAACCAAGGGACTCACACATCATATCTAGACTCGAAGCAATTTATGCAGACATATAAGAATAGATAGAGAGTAGATTAAATAGTACTGTAGCGGAATGATGGCAAACTGAACTAATACTTGTGATAACTGCATAAAAGGCCTTTGCCTCAGGTCTGCCAAGAAAAACATAGAAAAAAATCAAATATCCCCAGTCTGAGTACCCCCCTCAACCACTACTTCGGTTGGATTGAGAACCACATCTACCAGAATAGAAACTACCTCTACCGCCTTGGGAACCACTTCTAGTCGGCTGTGTCGCTGCTATAGGTGTTAGAGTCTGAGAACTCTAATGCTACTCACCACGCTTAAGTTTGGACCACTAGCTCTTAAAATTCCTGAGGTCACCACACTCAAAACACTCTCTTAGAGCCATGGACCATTGAGAAAGTCCAATGCTCGAATGTCCACCATGGCCTAGAAGAACTCTGGAACATTTGTCCTGAACCATAAGAACCACGTCCAGACTGACCTCCCTCGGATACCGGCATGGATGCATAAACAGGTCAGTTGAACTGATGGTGATGACTCCTACCAAAATGGCCCCTACTTCTATACAAGGGACCTCCATAAGCAATGAAGTGGGGCTTCTTGCTTACCCTCTCCTCATAATCCTCATGCCTAATAAACTTGGCATCCTTGACCGCATATACTATCTTATGAAAAGAAGCTAATGATGCAGCCATCTGAGCTGCAACCAAACGAAGAGGACAAGTCAACCCACTGATGAATCTCCCAACCTTCTCAACCTCATCTAGAAGAATCATCAAAGTATATCAAGACAACGCATGAAACTGTGTCTCATACTTGGCCAATGTGATACCCTCCTGGCGTAACCCCTTTAACTGAACCCTCCTCCACTTTCTCACACTACAAGGAAAAAACTTTTTGAAAAATGCCTCAGTGAACGTAACCCAAGTAAATAAAAGAGACCATATCGGTCTAGTATCAATATACGTCCTCCACCACTACTTGGCGGGTCCAATCATCTGAAATATAGTGTAGGCTACCCCACAAGACTCCACAAACCCGAGGTTGTGCAATCTCTCATGGCAACTAATTAAGAACTCATAAGCATCATCATTTGGGTTACCAGCATACCTCAAAGGATCCATATTTTTAAATCTGGACCGGGTCCAAGATTCCGGATTTGGTGGATCCAGATCCGTTTTAGGATATGGATCTTCAAAATTTGGACCATACGGATTCGGATCGGACCTGGATCCATTTCTGACGGATCGGATCTGGATCTAGATCTTGTATTTGAGATCCGTATTTGGTCCAGATCCGATCCGTGGATCCATTTTTTATTAAATATATTCATAACCGAAAATGTAATTTTATAAGTATTTTCTTACTTTTTTTTCATAATTTATGTTTTGGGTAAAGGGTTGAACCAGGATAAGGCACAAGTCACACAGCCATGTAATTTGTCTTTGAAGTTTCATTTCTTTTACCTATATTCTCTCTACAGTTTCCCATATTTTCATTTCTATAAAAGAAAAAATTATCACTCTTCTTTAAATTTTCCTTTCTTGAATCTGCTAGCCGTAAGCCTTAAGTATCTTTCTCTCATTTGTTTGATCAGCAAAAAAATGGGACTTTTGATATATGACTTACATTGTTTTATGTTGTTTAATAAATTCAATCAGTAGAACTATAAGTGGAGCATCACTAAAGCCTCCAAAAATTAGCTCAAAGTTGCAACCTGTTCGGCATCACTAATGAAGTCAATCGTCTTTATTTTCTTGTGATGCTAAAACTTTGTTCAGTATTTTGGAAAAATGTGTCATGTTTGTGTAGGTTGATTGAATGAATTCAATCATTTTTTCAATCAGATTGCGTTTCATTTTGTCATAAAAGTTTCAACATGTGCGAATATTATTCAAGCCAAAAAATTTACATGTAGATCCAGATCCGATCCGATGGATCCGGATTTGGATCTGATTTTTATGGACCCGATGTATCTGAATCTAGTAGGATCCGGTCCAGATCTGATCCATTGCCATCCCTAAATATGATGTACTGGGTACATCAGATGTATATAGGCAGTTTATCATGCGTATATCATTACACATTGAAGACAAATATGAGGCAAAAGAACACATTTTCCAGAAAAAACAAGAGTAACCATGACAACTGTGGGCATTTTCCCTTTTCACTACTACTTGAGTTTCATGACATCGCACACATGGTTTAACTTAGCACTAACAAGGACATAAAGGTTATAGCTCATGGTCCAAACATACTGGATCTAAGTAAGGTAATTATAAACAAACCAATATGCATATATTTGTCCTGTATGAACTATCAGTTCTCAGGATGGAATTTTCACACAAGAAATTAGGGTAGCATGTTGTTGATGTGTACTTAAGATCACCAGTTTCTATCATGGAATTAAAGACACCGTGAAAGCCATAGGTCTAAATCTTGACTTACGCGAATTACCAAAATGACTGTCAAACCTTCTTAAACCAAATCATACTAAAGGACCACACAAATAAACATGTTGACAGTCAAAACTCCTAGGACACTCTCATATCTAGTGATGGCAACGGATCGGATCTGGATCGGATCCTACTAGATCTAGATCCAGATCCATTTTTATACATGTATCCATATTCGGACTCAAATCCATCGGGTCCATAAAAATCAGATCCAAATCCGAATCCACCAGGTTCACGGATCGGATCTGGATACACATGTAAAAATATTGCCTTGAATAATATTCCCATATGTTAAAATTTTTTTGACAAAATGAAACCCAATATGATTGAAAAAATGATTGAGTTCATTCAATCAACCTACACAAACATAACACCATTCTTCCAAAATACTGAACGAAGTTTTAGCTGCTAAAACTTCTGATTTCAAATTCACAGTTCCCATTAAGTTTGATACAAGGAATTCATAATAACATGACACCTGAGAGAAAACAATTTCTCTCTGATTTCAAATTCACAGTTCCCATTAAGTTTGATGCAAGGAATTCATAATAAGGTATATTTAGATTAAATACTCACGGCACTCGGTTCCTACTTGTTTTACTCTGTCAGCAAACCAGATCCCCCGATGAGATTAGGGTCTCCTTGCAGCAGTGGCTTCCTAAAGAAGAATGGGTTTCCATTAATTTGCTTTTGGTACGTTTTTCCGTCATTCTTTCTTTGAAGCATAGTTGATTATCATATCTGCTCTCTAGAACAGAAATTGTTTTTACTCGTCTTATTTGTTTCTCCCAATATTCATTTGTTAAGAAGGTACAACAGAATTTTCAAAAACTAACTTTGCCTTCAATATTGGACTACTCAAAATATGGATAGTTCGACTGAAGATGAATTTTCTCTCCCTCTCCGGTTACTTCTCACTTCAGTTTTGTGGCTATGGCCTTAACATGTGGGTTTGGACAGACAATATGTACTCCTCTGAGACCCCGCTGTGCTAAATGTATGGTAAGTGAACTCTGTCCATCGGCATTTAAGGAGATATCAAGCCCCCAGAAGAAACTTTGACAAGGTTGCTTGCTGCAAAGTGATCAATCTTTAAGTTCTATTTTCTAATGATAAAATAACAATACCAACACTACCAAGTATCAAAAAATGAATCTAATGATAAATGTTAATTTGAGCTCAAGGATAGTTGATCATACTATTTTGTATAGTATAAGTCATTCCTATTCAGTAAGTTCTAAAGAACTAGAGGCAGAAGAAGATATTATACTTGAGTATTTCATGCATCAAGTTCAGATGACACATTCTGGTTTTAAAAAAATACTTATAAAATTATATTCTAGGTTATGAATATATTTAATAAAAAATGGATTCACGTGTCAGATCTGAACCAGATACGAATCTCAAATACAAGATTCGGATCCAGATCTGATCCGTTAGAAACAGATCTGGATCCATCGGGTTCAAATTTTGAAGATCCATATCCTATAAAACGGATCTGGATTCGTCGAATCCGGACCGGGTCCAGGATCCACTGCCATCTCTACACATATCCTAGCTACACTAGATCCAAACAGATAGGGATATAAAGGTAGGCATGTAGCATTTAGGCTCGGTTAATATGCACGGATGCATCATGAATCAATTGTAAGTGGGAGATATTTGTACTTTGGAGGTGATTTTCCAATTCTTATTTCTCAAAGGCTTCATAGGAGTTTCTTTGCGACCGAGCTCGAAGAGCGCCTACGTATCCCATTTTGGGAATCGGGTCGAACGTAGCTCGGACATACGATGGTTGATTTTTTTATATATTTTTTATAATAATGCGACCGAGTCCTGAACGGATGCCTACGTATCCCGCATTGGGAATCAATTAATTGCGTAGTTCACATTACAAGGAAAGGTACTTAAAGGTGTTCTACCTAAAATACTTCAAAGACCAAGCCGTATAAGAGCTTCCTACATATACCTCTATGGGACTTAGCTTGCACGTAGTTCTGTTACATAAGATAAAAAGTAAAGATAACATTATTTGAAATACAAAAAATCAACCTAGATGCTACTCAAAGCCTACCCTCTTAGGTCCTTGTGGTTCTTCTTTGCGTTAAACGACCATCTTTGGTGCCCTGAAGCGGTAGGGCGGTGCAACCCCTATTTAAAGAGGTAGCGGCCTCATTTCTTCATTTAGCATGACCAAATTAAGTCCACAACCCATCCTACAAGTCTCCTAGTTGTTCTTCAAGATTCAAGAACACATCCCAAGTGATTCAAGTAAGATCTAACCCCAAAAATGTGGTGCAAGTGAAGAAAAAGAATTTTATGGTGTTACCTTATTGTTGGGAGCTGTGGTGAGCTTGAAGAAGTGGTGGTTGATGTTTCCTCAGGTTTGTAAGGTAATATTAGCCCCTCATTTCTTGTACTTAAGTTAATCTTTGTGTTGGTTGAGACATAGGAGAGAAAAGCTACAGTAAGATACTTGGAAGTTGTTTTAGAAGTTGTTGTCTTGTTAGAGCTATTTTGAGTCGTGTATAAGGCATGTGGTTGCTAGATATTATGATAAATAGTTTGAAGATGTTATTGTTATTGTTATCCATGGGTTGGACTTGTTGATGATATCATGAACTAGAAAGAAAGGTGGGACAAGAGTTAAGTTTAACTCTAAATCGACTTTTCGATGATCGTAGTTGCTACTAGTTATGATGGTGATGTTTGTGTACTTAATTTGGTATAGATTGAAGCGTGTTGCCAACCGGTTACATCTCCTTGTTGATACAAGATAAGCTAAGGTATATGAAGGATATTATTTCTTTTGTTTTCGGCATGACTTCTTTAACGAGGTAGGAAGATTCATCACACCAAGATGTACTAGATATAGAAATAGCATTTGGGTTGTCATGACCCTATATTAGTAACTTTTCCTTGCCGATAATGAGTTACAGATATCCATGTTTAGCTAAGTAGTAGAAATATAGGAAGCATGACTATAGACTACATAGAATGATAGTTGCCTTTGGGGCTATGATGTTTGCATTCGGGCTATGATAGTTGCCTTCAGGGCTACACAGACGCGCGCTTGCCTGCGGGATTATAAAGACACAGATTATCTCTGGTGCTATTCTTCTATGTCTAGGTTCCTTATACGAGGCTAAATAATGGATATTAGGTTATGTAGTAAGTAGACATCAGTGGCAGGTAAATATAGTTTGTTCTCCTTTAGTAGCTCTTCAGTTCATATTCAGATTGTTTTACATTTCAGTACAGTTCATTTTCATTCGCCTTACATACTGGGTATATTATCTCTATTGATGTCCTTTTTCCTGGGATGATGTGTTCATTCCTGCAGGTTCAAACATGTTGCAGGAAGGATCGCACCAGCAGGATCTGTCGAGTATCAGCTTTAGTGGTAAGCTCCAGATCATTCGGAGTAGTCAGGTCTAGTTTTTGTGTATTTACAGATCATAGGTAGGCAGGGGCAGGCCCTATCCCGGTCATGATGTAGTTATGACTCGTTAGAGGCTTGTAAACGTGTCATGTACAGTCAGTAGTGTCAATAGTGTCAGTATGGTGGCCTAGTCGATTGTCACGCCCCAAACCGGAGGGCCGCGACGGGCACCCGGACCCTACCCGTCGGGCACCACAATTACACTCCACCCTTAAACATATTTAACATAGACTGGGCCGTGGTACTTTAACTAAAGTCTGAACCCAAAAGCCCTAACTTACACCTTTATATACCAGAGCTGACAAGGCCATACCCGACAACTAACCACAGGACACCTATCTACAAGCCTCTACAGATAAGAACATACCACGACCAAATCGCGACTCCTAAACAAATAGAGTGCTCTGGACACAAGCAACCTACTAGTGTGAACCGTCACCTTCTCAATATGAACCTACGGGCATAAAACACAGCGTCCCTCGACAAAAGGGACGTCAATACGACTGATATATATATCATATATATGTTAGTGTTGCGGATCGTGCAACCCATCCCAATGTTAGTATTACGGATCGTGCAACCCGTCCCAATAAGACATGTAGGCATCATATCATCACATCACATCACATCATGTTTGCCTCTTAGGGCTCTTTGGTGATAGTCTGTACCAGCTGCAGGTAGTGTGTGTATATAACGTCTTTCCCTCTTTTCCCATAACCCTTACATATATAATATTTACCATATAGTAGTGTGCATAGCACAAGTGGTCCAGGGTAATTATGAATGCAATGCAAATGAATATGCATAAATGATAATAAAGTACCCCGAGTGACATAACATCCTTGCACCTTTGGCTAACACGGTGAATATCAACACATTTTCTGTATGCCTCAATAAGGACTTAGAAACATTTTAGAATAGGCTTGTAACACCAGAGTCAATAACATGATTATTCCCGACTACTCAAGAGTAGAGTAATTTATGTAGCAACACAATGGTTATGTTTTGCACATAAAATTATGCCAAAGGAATGAAAGAGCCTTGCATACCTTGTTGTCAAATTTATCTAAGTTATGCGTGTCCTTGTAAGCTCTATGAATGATTATCTACATCATACGGACGAATTAAATCACAATCGAATCAACATATTAAAAACAGATTCATTGGGACATTCTAACGAATACCTTGAATGCGTAGAACCAATATTCCTTCTATATCGAAATCTATACATGAACGACACATCCAGCCCCCTTAATCCTTCTTCTTATACTACTACAATCTTCAAAATAGTACAACAATTTCACATGCAATTCCAGAACTCTCAGTCAGGGCAGTCCCAACAACACCCAACCCAAATTCGCATTTTTGACAATCGTCTTTAGAACTAGTAGCAAGAATCAAGTTCAAAATTACTACAAACTTTAAGAACATAGAAGATTACCTCCTCTATGTGTGATGACGGCGCTGTCGAACAACCCTTCACCTGAACCAGGTTCTGTTTCGACGAGCAGAACAGGAGCCCAAAATCAATTTGGGTTAGAGCTCCTTCGAAACTCAAGGTTCTGCGGGTTTCCTGAATGTGCAAGCTTGCTTAAGGACTCGAGGTTGCTGACATCAAGGTCCGAAACACCAAGAATCTTCCCCCCTTTGGTTGGGCAGAAACTTACGGGAATTCCCTAAAATTTGACTGAGAATTTTCAGAGAGTTTTTGCTGAGAAATTTCTACTCCTTCTGATTCAAGTGTAAAGGCCTCTTCTTTGAGAAACGATTTCACAAAAGAAATTGAAAGAGATTGAGTTCTATGTTGAATAGAGAAGAGAATGAGATATGGAGCTTTACATAGCTTCCATCGGTCGACTAGTTTGGGGCTTAGTCACCCCAAATCATTTTAAACACCGACACGTATAAAATCCCACTATATATAATGTCCCCTCTTTAATTAATTAATCTCAATTAAATAATTATACACATAATTAAATTTCCGGTCTCCAATTATTTAAATCTCGGCGATTAATAAAATCCTCTTATGTCAATATATAATTCCTGTAATAAAATATCAGTCTATAATCTCTTCGGGGATACACAATTATTATTATTACTACACACCGCCGCCACATTATTAAATCCAACAATTATTTCGGGGTCACGTCCTTCTATAAACTAATTTTCTTATTAACATACACAAGTACAACGTAAATTTTCCCCGGGTCCGGGTCTACTCACCTACGTTACGTGTTCAACAGTTACCCGAAAATACGGGACGTTACATCCTCCCCCCCCCCCCTTAGAAACATTCGTCCTCGAACGTCGTTATGACATATCTAACTTTTGACACCATACAAAAAAAGAACAGAACACACAAATTTGTCATTCCCAATTCATCCAAAGCAGAAGATACGACACTCATGGATTAATTCAGATTATCATTTAAATTGTGAGAAGATACATATCAATCTATGACTTTAGGCTCAAGTTTCATATGCAAACCAAAATAAACACATGGTGACTACATTCTTTAAATTCAAACAATAGGTAAAGAAGGTAGAAGTTGCTAATATCTAATTTTTTAGTCCTATACGCAACATAGTTATTTAAAACAGTTCACACATTGGTGCAATTAGCCATGTAACTGTTTTATACTATTGCAGTTGATAATTTTTGTGTACTGGTTTGGGCTAGAGTGCAGCAACCACAACTATTTATTTCCACTCTGCCCTTGCCCAGAATTTTCAGCAACCGCTACCTCAAAATAAAGGCAGCAACATGGGTTTGTGCAAGGCACAATTTCTACCAAAATGCAGCAGTGATAACAGTGGTAAGTAATAGCAAAATAACATCCAACCAGCAGACAAATAGCAGCCAAACAACAGCAGCAAGTGAGCTTAACAACAGCCAAAATATCAGGCAGAACAGCTGTTAAACAACAGCCAAACATCAACAACAACTGACCTCAAACCACAACCAAACAGCAGCTAAACATGGTAGCTAAGTACATCAGAAAATAACCAGTATACATAGCAACCATCTCAAATATAACAGTGTCAATAACCAATGTAGAAACTAATGGAAAACAAGCATCAGTAAGCAGAATATGGAATCACAGACAGCAATCAACCAGTCCCCCTTTCCAGCAGTAGCCACTCCCCTTTTGGAACAACAACCACCTAGTCTTAACAGCAACCATAAATGAGGCAGAGATGCAGCAATTTTTTTGCATTAAAGCACAGTAGATCAGCAGCCTTTTTAGCACAACAGGGCAGTCCCCCCAAGGCTATATGTGCAGCAACATAATAATAACACCTAACCAGAATTTATCTCAAAGGCAACAACAACCTTACCTAATTTACTGCAGTCCAGGGCATCAAGACAACAGGTAGCAGCAACCAGTAAACAAGCAGCAACTATAACTCAGAATCCAGTATTTTAAGAGCCACACAAGTCTTAACCATGAGTAAGATAACTAAGAGAGCACAACATGTTTGAAAAATAGGATATCTGAGACTGAAAAAAAGGGCAGCAACATCTGTCATAAACTGAGACAACAACATATGTTTAAAGTGTAACAGGGACAGCAGTAGCAGCTACCAAGAATAATAGCTAACCAGCAGTAACATGTGACATCAAACCACAGCCATAATAGCATCAAGCATGGTAGCTAAATGCCTCATTAACTTGACTGATTTCCTGACAACCAGTCTAAACATGCTAGACATTTCATTTCTCATACAGTTAAACATCTTTGAACAGGCTCATAGAAAAGCAGAAACAACATATATTGGCAGGGCATTACGGACTAAGCAACCTTTGCACATTTTTCTACCTATAACATGTCTTTAATTAGAACCTTAACATGAGAGGTCATGTTTTAGAACAAGAAGGGTTGAAATTCATCTTGGAGGTCAAAGTCTACATATAACTGGAACAACTTTAAATTAACAGCACTTTAGGCGTGAAGTTACCTGGCACCGCATGTGTACAAGTCTAAAATTAGCACATCATACTTTGTTTTAACTGTACATGTTAGCTTTAAACTATCATAACACCTACATCCACATATATCAACTCAAGTCAGTTTTTATCCAATTAAACAGGCTCCCAAACTGTCATATTATCACTATTTCCAGCATAAACAGTCTGCATATTAATTAGTACAGATTCATTTATCAAATTCAGGTCTAGATTGGTTGTGCCACTCACCTATGGACATGGTTATGCAGAGCATAACATCAGAAAAAAAGTAAGCAACTTGGCATGTCAATCCTAAGTCAAACAACCATTATATCACAATTAACAAACATCAAATACTTGCTGAATTAATCTTGCTTCAATGTCTGCACCTAACCTATGATCACACCATATCCAGGGGCTAAAACAGATATATTAAGAGGCTTCATATCAACAGTTCACAGAAGCAAAATTACAGGGTCTAGAAAAACTTTCTGAATCATCTCTTCAAAACTAGCATGCTAAAATTAGCCTAAGTTTATCATTTTAACTTGTTAGAAACACATGTCAACTAGCATAGTGGTCCTAAGCTTTTATTCCTAACTTATACATGCTTTATCCAGGTCACCAAGACAGCATCTGAACCTGGAATTATGTCATCAGTTCATATGGTTCTCAACTTAACACAAAACATTCTTCAAAGTTCAGACCACATAAAGTCCAAGTTAAAAGAACATAGACACAACAGATACATACCTAAGAAAACAAATCATGAACTAAACTTCCCTTTGCACATATCACAACCTCTTGTATTAGTGTTAAGCTCATTAAGTCCAATAATAAACTAAAATAAGTCCTTTGGTTTAAAAAAAAAATCCCCCAGTTTATACCACAATATAAATCCATAGATCCATAGAAGTAACAAGATATTAATAGCAAAGACAGGACATCATGTAGTCACATTTGAAGTTAAACAGCTTATTGGAAAACCACATGTAGGCTATATCACTTCAAATCATTGGATACCACATGGAAAGACCAAGAATAGTAAGCCAACATACTCTCTAAGCTTATACTAAACAAAGGTTACTATTGCTTAACTTATGCATACAAATAGCTTAAAAGCCACTTCATGATTCAACTAAAATTACACCCAACTATACAACAACCTTATCAATCAACATGCAAAATCCACATATTCTTTTGATTAATCCAAACATATAACCATTTGGATGATATTCATAACTCAAAACCATCACACATACCATATACTACAACCAAGATCAAACACAATATATCATATTCACAAAGGCCTTGGATATCTAAGGTCTCAACAGTTATCTATCATTCTAAGATTCTCAAATATTCCGCTTCCCAATCTTACATTATCTCTTTCATAGGTGAGTGAGACAATTTCTCATGATCTCGAAACGTTCTACATCATACTGCCCTCCTGGCGTATTCGTCGGGTAGAAGTCACTTACTTACTGGATACGAATATAATCCAACCGAAGTCTTTTTGGTAATCGACATTACCGAAATTGTAACAGGAACGAGTTAAACTCGAATTCTTAAGACTCAGCTTTACCGCACAATCTATGATATGAAAGAATAAAAACAATTCTAAATGCCCTGTAGCCTCCTATTTATAAGTGTGGCGCGCAACACACCCATAACCAAGACTCTACTAGACACGGCTTGTAGACTCCCTAGGACAGATATGTTTTGATACCAAGTTTGTCACGCCCCAAACCGGAGGGTCGCGATGGGCACCCGGACCCTACCCATCGGGCACCACAATTACACTCCACCCTTAAACATATTTAACACGGACTGGGTCGTGGTACTTTAACTAAAGTTTGAACCCAAAAGCCCCAACTTACACTTTTATATTCCATAGCCGACAAGGCCATAGCCGACAACTAACCACAGGACATCTATCTACAAACCTCTACAGAGAAGAACATACCATGACCAAATCGCGACACCGAAACAAATAGAGTCCTCTGGACACCAGCTGAACCAGCAACCTATTAGTGTGAACCGTCACCTTCTCAATATGAACCTACGCGCATAAAATGCAGCGTCCCCCGACAAAAGGGACGCCAGTACGACTGATGTACTGAGTATGTCAGACATAAGAAATAACATAGCACAGATATATCATAGTCTGAAACAGAAATAACTGGACATCAGTAAATGCCTCTGAGGGCCCTAATACACATGCCTAAATGTTATGCTTCATGCAGTATACATATATATCGGCCTCTTCAGGCATCTTTCTTACCATATTAGCCGTTGTGGGCCTCGTAGCATATGATGGTTAATGAATGTATGCATGATGCACATGCGGTACATATATCATATATATTTTAGTGTTGCAGATCATGCAACCCGTCCCAATGTTAGTGTTGCGGATCGTGCAACCCGTCCCAATAAGCCATGTAGGCATCACATCATCACATCACATCACATCATCATATCATGTTGGCCTCTTAGGGCTCTTTGGTGATAGTCTGTACCAGCTGCAGGTGGTGTGCGTATATAACGTATTTCCCTCTTTTCCCATATCCCTTACATATATAATATTTACCATATAGTAGTGTGCATAGCACAAGTAGTCCACGGTAATTATGAATACAATGCAAACGAATATGCATGAATGGGTAATTATGAATGCAATGCAAATGAATATGCATGAATGACAATAAAGTACCCCGAGTGACATAACATTCTTGCACCTTTGGCTAACACGGTGAATATCAACACATTTTTCGTATGCCTCAATAAGGACTTAGAAACATTTTAGAATAAGCTTGTAACACCAGAGTCAATAACATGATTATTCCCGACTATTCAAGAGTAGAGTAATTTATGTAGCAACACGATGGTTATGTTTCGCACATAGAATTATTCCAAAGGAATGAAAGAGCCTTGCATACCTTGTTGTCAAATTTATCTAAGTTATGCGGGTCCTTGTAAGCTCTATGAATGATTATCTACATCATACGGACGAATTAAATCACAATCGAATCAACATATTAAAAACAGATTCATTGGGACATTCTAACGAATACCTTGAATGCGTAGAACCAATATTCCTTCTATATCGAAATCTATACATGAACGACACATCCAGCCCCCTTAATCCTTCTTCTTATACTACTACAATCTTCAAAATAGTACAACAATTTCACATGCAATTCTAGTAACTCTCAGTCACGGCAGTTCCAACAACACCCAACCCAAATTCGCATTTTTGACAATCGTCTTTAGAACTAGTAGCAAGAATCAAGTTCAGAATTTGTACAAACTTTAAGAACATGGAAGATTACCTCATCTAGGTGTGATGACGGCGATGTCGAACAACCCTTCACTTGAACCATGTTCTGTTTCGACGAGCAGAACAGGAGCCCAAAATCAACTTGGGTTAGAGCTCCTTCGAAACTCAAGGTTCTGCTGGTTTCTTGAATGTGCAAGCTTGCTTAAGGACTCGAGGTTGCTGACATCGAGGTCCGAAACACCAAGAATCTTCCCCCCTTTGGTTGGGCAGAAACTTACTGGAATTCCCCCAAATTCGACTGAGAATTTTAAGAGAGTTTTTGCTGAGAAATTTCTACTCCTTCTGATTCAAGTGTAAAGGCCTCTTCTTTGAGAAATGATTTCACAAGAGAAATTGAAAGAGATGAAGTTCTTTGTTGAATAGAGAAGAGAATGAGATATTGAGCTTTACATAGCTTCCATTGGTAGACTGGTTTGGGGCTTAGTCACCCCAAATCATTTTAAACACAGACATGTATAAAATCCCACTATATATATTGTCCCCTCTTTAATTAATTAATCCCACAATTAAATAATTATACACACAATTAAATTTCCGATCTCCAATTATTTAAATCCCGGCGATTAATAAAATCCTCTTATGTCAATATATAATTCCTGTAATAAAATACTAGTCTATAATCTCTTCGGGGATACACAATTATTATTATTACACACTGCCGCCACATTATTAAATCCAAAAATTATTTCGGGGTCACGTCCTTTTATAAACTAATTTTCTTATTAACGTACACAAGTACAACGTAAATTTTGCCCGGGTCCAGGTCTACTCACCTACGTTACGTGTTCAACCGTTATCCGAAAATACGAAACGTTACATCGACCCTTGTACATAGTCTGTTTTAGGATTTTGCTGCATGCATGGACTAAGGTAAGCCACATCGGCTACCCAGTCATATATATAGATGTGTGGGGATAGTCCCATCCCAATCAGGATGTTCTTTTTTATAGATATCTCAGTATATGGCCTTGCCGGCCTAAGTTGATGTTACTATTCTAGTATGACCTAAATGGCCTTGTTTACCTTTTTTGGCTCAGATTGTGGGTTCAGCTTGGTACGCCTAGCATGGTACCGTGTGCCAGCCACGCCTCACCAAGGTTGGGGTGTGACAAATTGGTATCAGAGCAGGTCATGTCCTAGAGAGTCTACAAGTTGTGTCTAGTAGAGTCTTGTTTATACATGTATTGTGCACCACATTTATAGACAGAAGGCTACAGGGCATTTAAGAGTGCTATAGAGCTGAATATAAGAAATTAAAGTCTAACCCGTGTTTTCGATACAGATCGTTCAGGAATGACTAATACTAGGCGAGCTTCAGCTACCTAGAGAATATGTGTAGAGGTAGGAGAAGGTACGAGTCGAGCACCACCTGATAATGTGAATCGATATGAGTCCTAGGGAGAGAAACCCCCTCAGCCACCTCCACCTCCTCCACCACTAAAGGAGCCTCCCAGAGATGCAGCGCCAGTAGTTCAGCCTCCAGTCCCTCCTCATGCACCTTCTGACCAGGATATCTGGAGTGCAGTACACTCAGTAGCTCAGATAGTGGCTACACAGAGGCAGATAAGAGTATCAGCTAGTGACATAGCTTTAGAAGGACCCAAGAGTTCGAGGGTTAAGAATTTTATCTTATTGAACCCTCCAGAGTTCATAGGATCAAATGTGAACGAGGACCCTCAGAATTTTATGGACCATCTCCACAGAGTTTTCAGAGTTATACATGCAACAGAAACGGAAGTAGTTGAGTTGGCAGCCTTTGGGTTGCGGAATATCGCCATCCACTGGTATGAGGCATTAGAGCGGTCTATGGGAAAGGATACCCCGCCGGCTGTTTAGGCAGAGTTTATAGAGGCCTTTCTATACCATTATCTACCTTTGGAAATCCGAGAAGACTGAGTTGATCAGTTCTTGACTCTGCAGTAGGGGAATATCAGCGTTCGAAAGTATATCCTCTGATTTGACTCATTGGTAAGATATGCCCCAGCTTTTGTTGATACGATATGTGCCCGGAGTCATCGGTTTACATCAGGTCTGGCGCAGGAGTATATTGGGGCATGTACTACAGCTGTCGTGTATGAAAGTATGGATATCTCTCGTATACAAGCCTTCGCTCAGAATTTGAAGGAGTGTCGCCTTCAGCAATCGATTACCAATTGAATTGAAAGAGAACAAGATTTACTGGGACTCAAGAGGAGCCCCATGTTGATTCTAGGCCACGACAGTTAAGACGCCCACCCCACCCAAGTCGCAGTCATCTCAGTCATAAGGTTATGCTCCATCAGAACCAGGTCAGAGCTCCCGCGCACCAGGCTCAAAGAGGTAGTAGAGCGTAGATCAGATGGGACCTACCCATTCACGTTGTGGTACTTACGGCAGAGGGGTTTATAAAAGGTGCAAGTTAGGATCAATCGCTTGTTATACGTATGGTCGTGGGGGTCACATGATAACGGATTGCCCGGACAGAGGGAAAGGTAGAATCGCTCAACCAATTGACTCGGTAGGATCATCTGCTTCAGCGTAACCCCGAAGGCGAGGGTCCCAATCTTCTGCTGGTAGAGGTCGAGGTTGAGGTGGAACCTCTAGTTTAGGCGGTAGTCAAAACCGCATCTACGCTTTAGCCGGATGACATGACCTTGAGTTTCCTCCAGATAATACTGCAGGTATAGTGAATTTTCACCCGCATAGTAAATATATCTCGACCGGTTCTGAATTTACTTTCTCCGTAATGCCTAATTAGTAGGGAAGAATTGATATATTATTGGAGTTGTTAATTAAGACATTCATAATATTCAAGCCAAGGGTCAAGTTAGTTATTGCTAGATAGTTCTTAGAGTGCGGTACAGTAAGGACATGTAACCCTTAGACCTTAGTCGAATATAAAGGGATGGATATAATAGCGTTAGATATTAAAGATACGCTGACATCTTGCTAAGATTAAAGTGACATATAGGAGAACAGCGTCAAAGGATAGATGGACTAGACAAGAGGACAGATCAGAGAGGTACATGAGATGGAATAGAACTGTGTGTCCTATAAAAAGGGAAATTTAAAGGGACGATAGTTGTAGACTTACCCAGAGTAATGACGATCTTTTCTAGCAGAACGCACGATAGAGGGTTCGAGTAATAAAGATTTTAAAGGGTACCCATCTAGAAAGGAAGAGTAGGATTAGAATTTACTACGACGACAAGAAGAGAATTGGTATACTGCAACGTGAGATCCTAACTGGAGTAATATACATGTCAAAGTGTCCCAGCAAAATAATTTCCACAAAGCCTCTAAGGGTTAAAATTCTAGGAAGAATATTTCTAAGAGGGAGAGGATGTTACACCCCGCAAGTTTGTACATGAGATTCGTGATGAGTTGGTTAAGTAAAGATAGAAGGAAGGAGTATTTCCTTTGAGATTAGGGGAGTAATCGCGACAACTCTACCTTTTACGTTTGTTGGGTGCGATGAGGGTTGAGCTAGACTATAGTGACGTGAGCCTTTTTCCGATGGATATCAATTTCTTAGGAGAGCATCCAGAAGGTGTTGCGAGATATAGAGGCCATTGGTATTGAAAACGACACTCCTCGATGAAATTCGATGAAATTAAAATACCACGCTAAACATTTCGTATCGCGAATGAAGTCTACCCCACAGATAGGGCCGCATAAGGGAAGCCAAAAGTCAAGAATTTTTTAGGAGAAGATGCAACCGCATATGGGGTTGTATCCCTGAAGTGGTGGGGTGGTGCAACCCCTATTTAAAGAGATGGCAACCACATTTCTTCATTCAACACGACCAAATTAAGTCATGAAACCCTCCTACAAGTCTCCTAGTTGTTTTTCAAGATTCAAGAACACATCCCAAGTGGTTCAAGTAAGATTTAACCCCAAAAAGGTGGTGCAAGTGAAGAAAAAGAATTCTATGGTGTTACCTTATTGTTGGGAGCTGTGGTGAGCGTGAAGAAGTGGTGGTTGAAGGTTCCTCTAGTTTTGTAAGGTAAGATTAGCCCCTCATTTCTTGTACTTAAGTTAATCTTTGTGTTGGTTGATACATAGGAGCAAAAAGCTACAAGTTAGATACTTGGAAGTTGTTTTAGGAGTTGTTATCTTGTTGGAGCTGTTTTGAGCCGTGTACAAGGCATATAGTGGCTGGATATTGTGATAAATAGTTTGAAGATTTTGTTGTTATTGTTCTCCATGTGTTGGACTTGTTGATGATATCATTAACTAGAAATAAAGGTTGGACAAGAATTAAGTTTAACTCTAAATCGACTTGTCGGTGATCGTAGTTGCTACTAGTTATGATGGTGACGTTTGTGTACTTGTTTTGGTATAGATTGAAGTTCATTGCATACTTGTTACATCGCCTTGTTGAGACAAGATAAACTAAGGTATGTGAAATCTATTATTTCCTTTATTTTTGGCATGACTTCTTTAATGAGTTAGTTTGATTCCATCGCACAAAGAAGTGCTAGATATAGAAATCGCATTCGGGTTGCCATGTATCACGACCCCAAATCCTATTTGTGTCGTCAGGGCACCTACCCTAAATCATAGGAGAACCAAACCAACAATCACATGAATAAGCAAAAGTAAATGCGAAAAATAAAGAAATACAAGAGAAATAATTAACAAATCCTTGAATATAAAAGGACATAAGTTTAAAGAAATCCCTAACAAGATCTGGTAGTCATGAGTACAAGCTCTAGTAACATTTGAATACAACTCTTTATAAGAAATACATAAATTGTCTGCATGTAGAAATACATCACTGTCTGAAAATAACAAGAAAAGAATGTAAAGATAGAATAGAGTTCCAATGTCGGGGAAGAGGTTGTGGCTCACCCTGGACTCCAATATCACGCTCACTGAGGAAGTGGATCAAGATGCTCTGGTGCCGTCTCCTGGCTCGGTACCTGCACATATAGTGCAGCAAGCGTAGAGTGAGTATAAAAAATATGTGTACTCAGCAAGCATCATCGACCGACCCTAGTTATAACGGTGGTGAGGGCTGGTACTTTCTGATACCTCTCTCTACTAGTTAGTTACTTAAGCATAAGAATAAATTAGTTAACCAGCCTACAATAAGTCTACAGTTCAGTTAAGCATAAGTACTCTTAAGTCACATATCGCACAAGTCCAACCTAAACCCCGTTCAGGATGTCTAGATCCCTCAAGTTGCTCTACAAAATCTCACAATAAGATTAAGCATAAGCTAACAGTATTCCTTCTAGCAATCTAAAGATCACAAGTATAATAGAGTTCAAATCTAGGCATATACAATATCAACACATATCATGAATATAATGAATGCAATGTAGGATCATATGTATGAATGCAAATAGCCATAAGTACTTGGTATACACACGGTGTTGCAGTAGCAGTCACGTGACCCATGGGGGAATCATGAGGTTCATATACCCATCTGTTCCCATCGGATACCAGCACGAGGGTTAATGTGTCATATCAGTCATCACTCTCATAACCATGTACCATATCCCTTACTCTGACTTCCTAAGTCATTCTCATCAATTTATCAGTAAACCAATGCAAATTATATATGATGTATGAATGAGATGGATATGAATACACCATGTAATCAACATAATTAGTTTATCAGTATTTATCAGTTTATATTCAAGTGTTCAGACGAGAAGTAGAGTGATGAATGCATGACAGTCAATCAGAATATCACATCAAATGGCTACAAGCCCAAGTTAACAGAAATTATACCAAGCTAAGCGAACTCTTGCACAACGCTCCGTAGCCCGAAGGCTAAACACATAAACTCCTTCACTTTCTCTATATTAGTTCATTAATTACCCATTTGAGTTCATCCGGTACCCGCATTAGTGCTCGTCACTTCACTAATACGGGGCCCCCAAATCCCAATTGCTCCCCTTAGTTCATTACAAGCATACAAACACAAATATGTTATACTAGAGTCTAGAAAATCGTAACTTGCCTGATTATAGTCGAAGACTCACGCAACCGCTTTTTCTTTTCATCGAGCCTCTTCACGAGCTCGCTATGATCAATTATATTGAGTACATGAGATTACTGTCTATCATTTTCCACATACCCCCAAGCTAGGTTATAAGGGAACCCCGGGCCCACATTATCAAAATACTAACTTTTCTGCTCAATTAGTGCCAATACATGCTAGATAATCATGATCCCAAGTTAATTGAGCAACAAAGCCCAAAAGGATCCTCAATTTTATGAATTAGTGAAAAGCCCCATTTCTAACCCTAGAATTTCCCCCAATTCCCGAAAGGATTTATGACATGAAATTAGTCACGTAATCATCATCTACTGGCTAAATACAACACTAGTTTAAAATATAAGCATCAAAGAATCAATACCCAATCCCCCATTACAACTCTCTTATTCTCAACAAGTCATTTCTACCATTTCTCGCATTTAAGAGCATGCTTAAGATGGAATTTAACCTACATACTATAATTAAAGGGAAGGGGTAGGATTGTACCTCTAATGCTAAACTAACACTTGAAATCTTCAAGAATCCTCTATTGGTCGAGCTCCAATCCCAAGGAGAATATTTGGGGAATGAAATGAATGCTAGGTCTTAAAATAATTATAACCTAAATAGTGTTTCCGCTATGGCAGAGTCGATTCTGCTGCAACGGACCTGCTCTGGCGAAAACTCTATCCGCTAGGGCGGAAGTCACTTAACTCCCAGATATTCGTTGGGGCGGAAGCAATCTCTGCTGAGGCGCACATGCCCCGACGAGGAACACATCCGCTACGGAAAATTCTTGATTAAGAGCAGAATCTCGCTTCGGCGAGCCTGACCCCTGCTGGGGCCGACCCACCGAGGCAGATGCCTGGTCACCGGTGTGGACACTAACCAACCAGTAGCAACCAAAAGTGGTCCAAACCTCCGTCAACCACCCCAAACACTCTCGTGACCTCCCAGACACTAACCAAACATGCATTCCTATCATAAAACACATTTCAGACCTGCTCGCGCACTCAAATTTCCTAGAAAAGGTCTCTAACTCTCATATTAGAATAAATTTAACTCTTGAGTACTAATTCCACAATTTGACAAACCAATCCCCAAAACACACCGGGCTGTCTCGGGATCCCAATCAAGGGCTCGATAAAAATTGATAAACGTCATTCCAGAACTAATGGAACCGATGAAACTACGAACGGAATATCTTTACCCAAAAGTCAACTATGGGCCAAACTTTTCTAATCTCTTTAACTTGGAATTTCTCAAACTTAACTAAATGGGTCAGAACCTACCCGATCACCTTGGGAATCATGTCACCCATCCCCACAAGTCACAAGCAAGCAAATAAAGACTCGGGAAGAGTAATTTAGGGGTTTCTAGGAAAAATAACTTTTCAAGTCGTTACATCAGGTACTACTTAAATAAATGTTCATCATTGAATGGAAAAGAAAAGAAAAAATACTTAGGCATTCAAATAGCTCGGGGTAGTTAGCCAGCATATCGGACTCGGTCTCCCATGTAGCCTCATCCACTGGGTGATTCCTCTATTGCACTTTCATGTAAGTTATCTCTTTGGACCTTAACTTTTTGACCTGCCTATCTAGAATAGTTACAAGCTCCTCCACATATACTATATCCTGATCAGACATCACTGAGTCCCAACTAATCACGTGAGAATCATCAGGAACATACTTCCTCAGCATCGAGACATGGAATACCGGATGCACATTAGATAGACCAAGAGGTAAAGATAACTCATAGGCCACCTCGCCAACTCTGTCCAAGATATCAAAAGGGACAATACACCTTGGGCTGAGCTTCGCCTTCTTTCCGAACCTCATCACACCCTTCATAGGTGAAACCTTCAGCAATACCCGCTCACTAACCATAAACTCCATAGGACGAACTCTCTGATCCGCATAACTCTTCTGTTTGCTCTAGGCTGTAAGAAGCCGGTTCTGAATCAACTTAACTTTATCTAACGAATCTCTCAGAAAAATAGTACCCCAAGGTCGAACCTCAAAAACATCAAACCACTCGATGGGAGAACGACACCTCTTACCAGACAAGTCCTCAAATGGTGACAATTCAATACTCGAATGGTAATTGTTGTTGTAAGCGAACTCCGCCAAGGTAGAAACTGGTCCCAATGACCCCTAAAATCAATCACATACGCTGCAACACATCCTCGAGAACCTGAATAGTCTGCTCAAACTAACCATCGGTCCGAGGGTGAAAAGTTGTACTAAGATCCCCTCTAGTACCCAACTCCTTCTGCATGGACCGCCATAAGTGAGAAGTGAACTGGCAATCATCTCCCACTTCCACTCAGGAATGGGCATCCGCTTAAGCACACCACCAGATCTCTGGTGCTATATTTCACTTGTTGGCAATTCACACACTGGGACATAAACTCCACTATGTCCCTTTTTCATCCTACACCACCAGTAATGATGTCTAAGTCACGGTACATCTTCGTAGCTTCTAGATGGATAGGGTACTTCGAACTATGGGCCTCCTCCATGATCAATCTAGTTAAGTCACCCACCCTAGGAATACAAATCTGACCCTTGATCTTCAAAACACCCTCACTATCAATCACATCCTCGTTTGCCTCTCCCCGCAACACCTTGTCACGGATTTTGCACAACTGAGCATCATTAAATTGTTGGGACCGAATCTGCTCTAACAAGGAAGACCGTACCTCCACACAAACTAATACCATACCAGGCTCTGAGATATCAAGCCTAACAAACCGATTTGCCAATGACTGAATATCCATAGCCACAGAACGCTCCTCCAAATGTGCTCACCACTTTGTGACTAAAGGCATCCACTACAACATTTTCTTTGCCCGGGTGATACAATATAGTTATGTCATAATCTTTCAGAAGCTCCAACTATCGACGCTGCCTCAAATTAGATTCTTTTGATTGAACAAGTACTGAAGACTACGGTGGTCGGTGTAAACTTCACAATGCACACCACAGAGATAATGCCTCCAAATCTTCAAGGAAAACATGATCGCCGCCAACTCTAAGTCATGGGTGGGATAATTCTTTAAATGAACCTTCAATTGCCTCGAACCATAAGCTATGACTTTCCCTTTCTACATCAACACACACCCAAGACCTGCTCTAGAAGCGTCACAATACACAGTAAAACTCTTTCCCTCGACCAGTAATGTCAAAATAGGAGCGGTAGTTAATAAGGTTGTGAGCTTTTGGAAGCTCGCCTCACAAGCATCAGACCACTCGAAAGGCACTTCTTTATGAGTAAATCTAGTCAACGAAACTGCAATGAATAAAAATCCCTCCACGAATCACCGATAATATCATGTGAGTCCGAAAAAACTCTAAACTTTGGTAACCGAAGTAGGCCGAATCCAATACCGAATTGCCTCAATCTTCTTGGGGTCCATCATAATACCATCCTTAGTCACTACGTGACCTAAGAAAGCTACCGAACTAAGCCAAAACTCGCACTTCTAAAATTTTGCATAGTCTCTTCTCCTTAAGAATACGAAGCACGATCCTCAAATGTTGCCCGTGCTCCTCCTCGCTCCACGAGTATATCAAAATATCATCAACGAACACAATCACGAATGAATCCAAGTAGGGTCTGAATACCTCATTCGTCAACTACATAAAGGTTATATGTGCATTAGTCAACCCAAACGACATCACCAAAAATTCATAATATCCATATCTGATCCGGAAGGTTGTCTTAGGAACATTCTCAGCCCTGATCTTTAGCTGATGATATCCGGACCTCAAATCAATCTTCGAAAAGACTGAGGCACCTTGTAGCTGATCAAATAAGTCATCAATGCGCAATATCGGGTACTTGTTCTTGATAGTCACCTTATTCAACTGCCTCTAATCAATACATATGCACATTGACTCATCTTTCTTCTTAACAAATAACACTGGAGTACCCCAAGGCAAAACACTAGACCAAATAAATCCTTTACTCAGCAAATCTTGCAATTATTCCTTCAATTCTCTCAACTCGGCTGGCGCCATCCGATATAGAGCCATAGAAATGCGTCGAGTACTCGGCTCTAGATTAATGCAGAAATCGATATCACGGTCTGACGGAACACCGGGAATGTCTGTGGGGAACACCTTTTTGGTATTCCCGAACTACTGGAACTTAATCTAAGGAATGAGTCTCTGAACTCATGTCACGAACATAGGCCAAGTAAGAAAAACACCCCTTCCCTACCATCTTCTGCGCTTTCAGAAATGAGATCACCCTTTTTGGATATTGACTAAGAGTGCCCTTCTAAATTAACTGAGGAATACCAAGCATGGCTAAGGTAACGGTCTTGGCATAAAAATCCAAGATAACATGATACATAGCTAACTAATTCATACCCAAAATAGAATCAAAGTCTACCATATGCAAATTTTTCAAATCTACCTGAGTATCATACCCCATCAACGTAACTACACAACCCAAATAAGCCTGATCTACCACAACAGAATCCCCAACAGGTGTAGAAACATGAATAGGAATGGCTAAGGACTCGCACATCAAATCCAAATTCAATGCAAAGTAGGCAGACGCATAAAAATAGGTAGACCCTGGATCGAATATAATTGTAGCAAGTCGATGGCAAATTGAAAGAGTACCGTAATATATCTCAACTTCATACCGGAAGGCATACATGTTTTCTCCAACAGTAACTAACTATACATACACTTATATAATCAAAGTCTAGCCAGAAGGTAAGCCGTAACCTACATGGATACCGAGTTGGAGCCACGAATAATTAAACCTTAGCCTTGCTTTTCCGGAAAGCTTCAAAGCAATCTAAGTCTATCCATTATCAAATTCTAAGTTAGAAATAGAAATTTACAATACTCAAATAACTAGACTATACTTTGGATCCAACCAACTATGGGAGAAAGGGGGAAACATGCACACAAGGCTAAAATGGTACTTTCAAAAGTTAAATATGAAAATCCACATTCTAGGAGTTCAATCTTACTATCAATTGCTAAAACAACTCAAGACTTGGCCAATTTCATCAATTAATACAAAACCCCCAATTTGGATATGGACCCTAGTTTTCCAACCTTCAAATTCATCACATAAATGGAAGATTCAAGCTTAATGATTACTAATTAGCGAAACCCAGGCTTAGATTAGAAAAATTCATCAATTAATCTCACTTTTAAGATTAACAATCAAATAAACCCTAACTACATTGAACTCATTTTCTCCAACTAATTTCTAGGTTGTTCCACCATTAAATCACTTAAGAAAGGTAATACAAGGCTAAGGAAGCTTACCATAAGAAGAATCCACTTAAAGTTGCTTGAAATCTCCCTAAGAGTGCTTTGGGGAGTATTTTCGAAATAGGGGAAATGAAGATTTTTAATCCACACTAGAAAGTTTCTGCCTATGTTTTCCCATCGCCCGTTAAAGTAGACTCGTGCCTGCGACCCACTAGACCATGCCCGCAGTTCCTAGCCAAGTGCTTGCACCCTCGCTGTAGCGGATCATCATCTGTTGCAGATGTCCCAATATGTTGGGGCGCACTGAGGCTCGCCCCAATGAATACACCAGAAACCAAATGATTCTAGCCTTACACAATTTCGACCTGAAATCAGACAATCACCTGAGACCTCCTACACACAAACCAGATATGTACACATACGTACAAGAATGCTACGGACTCACTCGCGATCTCGTAATTTCTATCGAAGGTCTATTTCTTCGGGTCAACCCTTAACGGCCTAAAACCAACTTTTCAACCAATAGACGAAAGCACTCCCGAGGGCCTCAGGAACCAAACCAATTATCCCACAGTCATAAATGACCCTATGAACCTTACTAAATCGACAGAATTATGAAAATGGCCCGTTTACCAAATAGTCAACTATAGGTTGAACGGTCTCACTTAAAGAATTCTAATTCTTTCAATTCTCACTATGATAGCCTGATCGGGAATTGGGTCAAGAGGGGTAAAATAGTCAAAACGCACATAACGACCAAACGGGTCATTACACAAGACCAGGTATAGACACACGAATAAACTGGGAAACCATGGCAGGTGCTAGATGAACCCCAAGTGCCTGAAATCCAGGCATTGCAGCATGGTCAGGAGTTTGTCCTCTGACCCTAGTATGATACCCATTAGAAGTAACATGATGGACACCCTAAGTTATAGACTCTAAAAAGTTCATCATCCAAATCAATGTATCTTGAAGTACTGGCGTGGCAATGAAACTCGGGGACATCTGATCTTGTCCGGCACCGTCAGCCTGAACCTGCTCATCCTCCTCGATTGGAACCTCATCCTCCTTCGAAATAGCCCCAGGCCTCGAAGACTCTACACGGCCATGAGCTCGAGCAACTGCAGGTGCTCAGCCTCGGGCAACAACTTGAGGTCTACCTCTGAATAATTTCTGGTGTCGTCTCCTAACTAGTTACCGACACATATAGTGCAGCAAGTGTAAAGTTAGTACGGAAAACATATGTACTCAGCAAATATCATCGATTGACCATAGTTATAATAGTGGTGAGGGCTGGTACTTTCCGATACCTCTCTCTACTAGTTAGTTACTTAAGAATAAGAATGATTCAGTTAACGAACCTACAATAAGTCTACAATTCAGTTAAGCATAAGTACTCTCAAGTCACACATCGCACAAGTCCAACTTAAACCCATTAACGAACCTACAATAAGTCTACAATTCAGTTAAGCATAAGTACTCTCAAGTCACACATCGCACAAGTCCAACTTAAACCCAGTTCAAGGTGTCTAGATTCTTGAAGCTCCTCTACAAAATCTCACAACAAGATTAAGCATGAGCTAACAATATTCCTTCTAGCAGACTAAAGGTCACAAGTCTAATAGAGTTCAAATTCAGGCACATACAACATCAACACATATTATGAATATAATTAATGCAATGCAGGATGATAAGTATGAATGCAAATGGCCATAAGTACCTGGTATACATACAGTGTTGCAGTATTTGTCACGTGACCCATGGCGGACTCATGAGGTCTAAATACTCAAATGATACCATCGGATACCAACGCGAGGGTTGAAATGTCATATCAATCATCACTATCATAACCATGTACCATATCCCTACTCCGACTTCCTAAGTTATTCTCGGCGATTTATCAGTAAATCAATATCAATTATATATGATGTATTAATGACATAGATACGAATACACCATGCAATTAGCATAATCAGTTTATCAATATTTATTAGTTTATGTTCAAGTGTTCAGACGAGAAGTAGAGTGATAAATGTGTGACAGTCAATTAGAATATCACATCAAATGGCTACAAGCCCAAGTAAAAGAAAACCATACCTAGCTAAGCGGACTCTTGCACCGCGCTCCGTGGCTCAAAGGCTAAACATATAAACTCTTTCACTTGCTTTATATTAGTTCATTAATTGCCCATTTGAGTTTGCTGGTACCCGCATTAGTGCTCGTCACCTCACTAATACGGGACCCTCAAATCCCCATTTCTCCTCTTAATTCATTACAAGCATACCAACACAAATACGTTATACTAGAGTCTAGAAGGTCTCAACTTGCCTGATTATAGCCGAAAAATCATGCAACCACTTTTCATTTTCATCGAGCCTCCTCATGAGCCCACTCTGATCGAGTATACGAGATTACGGTCTATTATTTTCCATAATCTCCCAACCTAGGTTATAAGGGAATCCCAGGCCCACGTTATCAAAATACTAAATTTTCTACTCAATTAGCGCCAATACATGCTAGATAGTCATGATCCCAAGTTAATTGAACAACAAATCCCAAAAGGATCCTCAATTTCATGAATTAGTGAAAAGCCCCAATTCTAACCCTAGAATTTCCCCCAATTCCCGAAAGGGTTTATGACATAAATTAGTCACGTAATCATCATCTACTAGATAAATACAACACTAGTTTAAAATATAAGCATCAAAGAATCAATACACAATCCCCAACCCCCCATTACAACTCTCATATTCTCAACAAGTCATTTCTACCATTTCTCTCATTTAAGAGCATGCTTAAGATGGAAACTTAACCCACGAGGAACACATCCGCTACGGCAAATTCTTGACTGATAGCAGAATCTCACTTCGACGAGCTTGACCCCCACCAGGGCTGACCCACCGAGGCGGATGCCTGGTCGCCGGTGCAGACACCAACAACCAGTAGCAACCCAAAGTGGTCCAAACCCCCGTCAACCACCCGAAATACTCCTGGGACCTCCCGAACACAAACCAAACATGCATTTCTATCAAAAAACAC
Organism: Anisodus tanguticus; assembly: GCA_034509755.1. Taxonomy (NCBI): domain Eukaryota; kingdom Viridiplantae; phylum Streptophyta; class Magnoliopsida; order Solanales; family Solanaceae; genus Anisodus; species Anisodus tanguticus. The sequence goes on from CM067557.1 coordinate 23,247,412, forward strand.
ATTCCAGACCTGCTCGGGCACTCGAATTTCCCAAAAAATGGTCTTTAACTCTCGGGTTTGACTAAAGTCAACTCTTAAGTTCTAATTCAACAATTTGAAAAAACAATCCCGAAAATGCACCGAGCTACCTCGGGACCCAAACCAAAAGCTCGACTAAGTCATAAACATTGTTCCAGAGCTAATGGAACTAACAAAACTACAAACGGAGCAGATTTACCCAAAAGTCAATTATGGGTCAAACTCTTCTAATCTCTTAACTTGGAATTTCTCAAACTTAACTAAATGGGTTCGAACCTACCCAATCATCTCAGGAACCGTGCCACCCATCCCCTCAAGGTACAAGAAAGAAAATAAAGAGCCAAGAAGAGTAATTTAGGGGTTTCTAGGCAAAACAAGTAAAATGACTTTTCAAGTCGTTACACCATGACCCTATCTTAGTTACTCTTCCTTGCAAAAAATGAGTTGCAATTGATGTTTGCCTTCGGGCTATGACAGTTACCTTTGGGGCTATTTGTCATACAGATTGTCTTCGGGGCTACACAGACGCGCACTTGCCTGCGGGGTTATAAAGACATAGATTGCCTCCGGGGCTATTCATCTATGTCAAGGTGCCTTATACGAGACTAAGTAATGGATATTAGGTTGTGTAGTTAGTAGACTGCAGCGGCAGGTAAATATAGCTAGTTCTCATTTAGTAGCTCTTCAGTTCATATTAAGATTGCTTTACATTTCAGTAAAGTTCAGTTTCATTCATCTTACACTCGGTACATTATCTCGTCCTGAAGTTTCTTATCTTGGGGACGTTGTGTTCTTGCCTGCAAGTTTAGACAGGCAGCAAGAAGGATCGCACCACCGAGTATCAGCTTTTGTGGTAAGCTCCAGATCGTTCGAAGTTGTCAGGTCTAATTTTTATGTATTAAAGATCATGGGTTGGACGGGGCCCTGACCCAGTTATGACTCGTTAGAGGCTTGTAGAAATGTCATGTACAGTCAGTAGTATCAGTATGATGGCCTAGTCGGCCCTGGTACATAGTCTGTTTTTTTATTTTGCTGCTTGCAGGGACTAAGGTAGGCCTCATCGGCTACCCAGTCATGTATATAGATGTGTGGGGATAGTCTCATCCCAGTCATGTTGTTCTTTGTTTACAAATATCTCAGTATATGGCCTTACCGACCTAAGTTGATGTTATGATTATAGTATGACCTCAATGGCCTAGTTTACCTTTTTAGGCTCAGATTGGGGGTTCAACTTAGTACGCTAGGACCTAGCAAGGTACTGGGTGCCAATCACGCCTCACCAAGTTTGGAGTGTGACATTTAGTCAATTTCATTTCAGACTAAGAACATCCAAATGTGAATTTGAGTAAAACTCCACATTTAATCCAACAATATTGTCTAATTCACACTTGCATCTTTTTTAAAAATCTTTTCGAGGTTTGAAAATAGTATAACTCATTTGGAATGACAAGTTTGATTTTAAAAAAAAGAGTATGAAAACAATTTCTTTTATTTCTTTAGCATGCTATACTTTTCCCTGTCAAGTCATATTCCACATACCAAAATCCTTAACCCAACCTCGGGTCCAAGATAAATTTTAAGGTCCTAAAGCGTTTAGTGGGCTTAGCTCGTGAAATTATCCTTTTAAAACGTCAACTTTGTCTAACTTAAAATCAGCAGCCCGTTTGTTCATTTTTTCAGTCACTCAGGCCCATATAGGATCCTTTAAATGTCCAGTCTATCCAAATTAATCCAAGGCCCAAGATATATACTTTAAGAGTCCAAAATTAATTCTAACTTAAACTGAAAATCCTTTTTTTATTTCAAATTCTTTATAGTCCATAACAGTTCATTTCTTCCTTCTAATTCAGATTTACACAAGTGTTTGGAAACTCATTTTTGGCGATCTAACTAAACGACATACGTATTATTTGCCTATCCTAAGTCATAACCATAATAAAAGGTTCCAATATATATTAAAGTATGTTTTATTACAATTATATATATATATAAAAAAAAATGGGAAAGAGGTAGAGTTTAAGCTGGTGGGCCTACCTAAACCCACCACCAGTTGGCTATTCCCACCCATAGATGGGCCTTCAATGTGCAGCTACAATGCGGACTCTATAAAAAAATATTCTGTTGGGCCTTAGACCAATCCGGCTTGAAAAGAGATGGAAGGCCCAATGGGGCCGTCGTGTGCAATCCAGTGAGACGGAGAAAGGGGAAACGAAGCACAGTTAGAAAGCACCCGAGGCTTATCAATTAATGCAAATAATTTAAACATATGAAATAGTCCAAGTAAAATAGACAATAATTCATAATTAAATGGCTAAATAGAATACGACCCAAACAAACAATATCATGAAAAAAAAAAAGACAGACAAGTGGGCTTATCCCAATAACAAGACGTAAAGGCAGCGATAGCAAAGCCACAAAACTAATGGGCCAAGCCCAAGTCGTCAGAGCCAAGGGTGAATAGTTAAACATAATTGCAAGTGGGCTAAGCCCAATATCTTTTATGATGCAATAATAAGACTGATATGTGCAAAGATATGCACACCTATACAATCTGACATACTGGGTAGATCAAATGTATATAGGCAGTTTATCATGTGTATATCATTACACGTTGAAGACAAACATGAGACAAAAGAAGGCATTTTCCAGAAAAAACAAGAGTAACCATGACAACTGTGTGCAGTTTCCCTTTTCACTACTACTTGAGTTTCATGACATCGCACACATGGTTTAACTTAGCACTAACAAGGACATAAGGTTATAGCTCATGGTCCAAACATACTGGATCTAAGTAAGGTAATTATAAGCAAACCAATATGCATATACTTGTCCTTATGAACTATCAGTTCCCAAGATGGCATTTTCACACACGAAATGAGGGTAGCATGCTATTGATGTGTACTTAAGATCACCAGTTTCTATCATGAAATTAAAGATACAGTGAAAGCCATAGGTCTAAATCCCCACTTATGCAAATTACCAAACCGACTGTCAAACCTCCTTAAACCACACCATGCTAAAGGATCACACAAATAAACATGTTGACAGTCAAAACTCCTAGGACACTCTCATATCCTAGCTACACTAGATCCAAACAGATAGGAATATAAATGTAGGCGGGTAGCATTTAGGCTCGATTAATATGCAGGGATGCATCATGAATCAATTGTTTAGGTCATCATGGTGTATTTGACCTAAATCTGTCCTCTCAAACTATCAATTCATAAGGCTAAAATAGCACATGTATTCAGAGTTCTTCAATTCTATTCTAAGCATACATCTAAAGCTGGGATGATTTGGTCCGTATAGGTAGTGGTACATGTGAGATCTTGAAAAAGTATAAGCAGAGGAAAAAACTCCAATGGTCAACATGTAGACAAATCAAACTCATATTGGGGCATTTAGAAAGTTACTAGGGTCATGCTAGAGGTGAGGGTTGACTATAAACTAGTAGAACCTAAACAAATGGTCTAGAAACTATGAGCAATATAAGGTCCCAAGGTGGTTCAGTAGGCATGTAGATGGATACAGACCAAGTAATTAACACAACATTCGACAAGAAACAGGTTATTTCAGACTCACGTGACAATAACCTAAGCATGTATTGGCCAAAATCTGAGCATGCAACTTTCAGTTTCCAAGTTTCATTCAAATAGGCATTAAAATAGGTGCTGGGATGTCAAGTTAACATATTCACATAGCTGTAGGAAAAATATGGTATCTAACATGGCTCTTTGACACCATTAAACCTTATTTCTTAGCTTCTACAGAGTCTAATGTCCATGTTTAGCCACAAAGCATATAAATAAAAAAACTGAGGTATCCCTATCCTTTTGAACCACAGAAAACCAGTGACATGTTCAAACCATAGCTATTTCCAGTAAACAAATTGCTTAGGTTAATCACTTATATATTAAGCCTATTAACTTCAAGTTATATGATTAAAGTAGTTTATCCTAGCATTCTAAACCTTATATTAACCACACAGACCTTTTAAGTTATCATACAAACCTCAAACAGTAGCCTACTAATCATTCGTACTAACTTGAACTTCCCATATGTAGTTAAAACATGCTTCATGCTCAATAACAGACATGATTCCACCCTAACAATCTACTCATATCTTAAAATAACCTTCAACTAACACCTTAACACTAATACGAATACAAACATTTTGCATATTTAGCTAATATAGGTTCTAACTAGCACATTCAGATATGATCTTAATCTAAACAAGTCATACACAACAGAACTAGTCTTAAATTAACATATTAAGCATTTTATTCGACTAATCCTACTAGCAATCATATAACACATGTGAACAGTAAAAATTAAATAAAATCTTAAAGGAAAGGCATTTTACCTTGTGTGAAGGTAGCCGAAAGGTCGAAGGTGAGCTTGTCTTCACTCTCGAACCTTGTAGACTCGCAAATCACATGAAAAGAAAAAGGTTTTAGTTGTGGATGATCGATTTTAAACAAGTTAGGATTCCACCAAAGAGCTTGGATCCCAAGTATGCAAAATCAACCAAGTTTTTAACTCAAAGACGGCTCTCATAAATCAAAAGCCAAGAATTCGAGTTCAGACCCCTAAATTGAAGGAGAATGGTCCCTATTTATAGGACAAGATGTGGAACCCTACCAGACTAAGGGATGGATGTGGGAGAACTGGTTTTTTTTTTGGGGGGGGGGGGGGGATTCCTCCAAAATGATTCTCGACCAATCGAAACCAAGGATTTCAAATTGAATAAGACGAAATCCATTAAGGAACTTCGACCTTGATCAAGCAACATCATAGAAAAAGGTAACCAATAGAGAGAAGGGGAAAAATTACCTTCCTTAGTTGATCTTTGGTAGAGAACGGATGAGGCATTAATTGTCATTGCTAAAAATGGCAACACAGCTACTGCACAAAGCTGTTGGCATTGTGCTTTTGCCGACCACGACGACTAGGGCTTTCATGTCCAAATCCTGAAGAGAGAGTGATATTGGGCATTTTGCCCTTTTGTTCCTCGTTAAGCCGCGCTTGGGGTTGAGCCTGAGCCTGAGCCTTTTGGCCATTTAAAATAAGAAAGGTTGAATCCGGAAATAACCAAATAAATAACCTGATTGAATTAAAAGCTTGTTTTAAACCAAATTTGACACTAATCCGGAAAAATGTAGAAAAGTCTTTTTAATTTAAAACGTGGCCTAAAATTGAGTTATAATTCTCTTATCCTATTTAATTAGAAAATTTCTTGATTTTGAAGGAATGGGACATTAGTTCTTTGATTTTAAGAATTCTTGTAAAATAATTACATTTATAATTATCGGTTAAAATTCTAAAATTATGATTAATTGTCAAAATTATGTAAAATTGAGACTTGATAAACAATACATATACCGAGTGGTATTTTGTCAAATAAAATAACAAAATACTCCTGGAATAATTTTGTAAAATCATATTCGTCATGTAAAAAACATATTTCACTCTTTCTGTGACTCGGAATCTTTGAATAATTAAATAAAAATTTTGAAGGATAAAAATTAGATGTCAACACTTATATGTTGTGTAAACTCTTCATTAACGAATAGTATATGCCTGATTAGACTTCGATTATCACGAGGAACAGCGGAAGGGCAAGGTGATCACTGAGGCTTGATTGGTTAGCGCTCATGTTCGAGGTAGGCTACGATTTATTTTCACTAGACTTTAATAGAAGTACATTATTAGTTATAAATATTGAGGGGTATTGGGCGTGTTTAGGGTCTCACTCATCCGGCTGTGATAAACGTTTGAGTGGGTACCGGTGTTGAATTGTGATGATGAGTGATTTAGGGAATCAGCCTTATACTGATTCCGACTACTGATTGTTAGGGCTTGTCGCCATATTTGTTGTTGTATGTTTATTCATCACACCTGCTTCCGATATGACATCCTGATTGTACTTGGATTATTAGGTTGTTGAACTCTGAAAGCATTGTGATATTCATCTTTTATACTTGGTGGCATCTCATACATTCATATTTCTTGTCTTGTATTGCCATTTGCATTTATACACTCCTAGTTCTATTGATATTGATATGAGAGTGGTATGAACAAATATATGTCATGCCCTTACTTATGTAACTTGTAAACAAGCCAAGGGTGAGAGAGGATAGAATATAGTATTATTATGATTAGGCTAATCGTGAAACCTTTGAGAATGATTGTGATATGATGTGTGTACTAAGGTCACCCTGTTTTAATTGATTATTTGATGACTTGGGTAGGTGGTGACAATATGAACATGACTTAGACGGAGTATACTGATCGGTGGATAATAAGTGTAGGAACCTTGTGTGCATTATGAATTGAATTGTACTTATTTATAGTTGAACTTTTACGTGAATAAAGTGCATTGTTGATTCAGTGAACTATTATGTGAACAATATGACTTAGAAGAGCTGGATTGGTAAGTTGATAACTCTATTGATGATAAATGAGGATTTAGAACTAATCACTAAGTACTTGAATACTGCTATTGAACCTTTGTAATTTGGATCACTCTTATGAATATGAGGTTATATGTAAATAAATGACTTGTTGATTTTAGTGGACTTGTACATGACTACGTGACTTATCTGGATTATGGAGTTGTCTAGTATATGATTTACTTTGTGTCAACTCAATATTTATCTCTTTTTAGTATATTCTGTTGTTGTCGGCCTATGAAGCCTACAGAGATACGTTATGTACTCATGTCACACTTGCTGCATCTTTTCTGGTGCAGATACAAATCCTACCACCAGTTCGCGAGCTTGAGTGTGAGTCCGAGCGGACAAACTTTTGTATTCATGGTGAGATGGTACCTCCGACATGCCTTGGATACTCTATCCTTATTTGTTTTTTTATTTATGATCGAGAGACATGTTCATATACTTTTGTATTTAGATTCAAATTTGGCCTACGTGCCTATTCATACTTGTATTAGATTATTAGTACTCTTGTATGATTGACCAAATTTTTGGGGTTTTGTTATTTCTCAAACTTTATTCTGCATTTATATCATGAGACATTTATTGTATATTATGTTATCTTTCCGCTTTTCCTTACATATATATATATATATATCATGCGAATGATTGGGAGTGGTTCCCTACCGATGAGAGTGTATATGTGCCACCACAGTCCTTAAAGGGGGTCGTGACAAGAAGTCTGCTAGGGTTTATATTACCCCCTATTGCGCAGTAATTTAATGCGCAATAGAACTTAACCGGACCATTACGGTTAAGTCCTATTGCGCAGCGAATTACTGCGAAAAAGGTACTTTTGTCACAATTTTTGGATATTTTGGTTCAATTCCTTAGTTTTTGAGTCATTTAAGTTCCGGACTCCTTAACTAATGACCCAAATCACAACGGAAGCCCTCATGACCAGAACCAACGACTCGACTAAGTCATAAATCACATTCTGGACCTCATGGAATCGACGAAACTTTGACATGGTCAAACTTTTCAAATCCCTTAATTTAAGAACTTCCAACTTTACTTAATTTAGTTTGAAACTCACTCAATTACCTCGTGAACCGCGCCAACCATCATGCAAGTCATAAATACCAAAATGAAGCTACATAAAGAGTATTTTGGAAAAATAAGTCCAAAAGTTTAAAACGACCTCAAAAGTAGTTACATGTTTGTTTAAGTTTGAAAAAAAATTCAAAATCATAATTTGCTACTATTAATTATAGTATTAATTATACAATACGATCGATTACGTGAAAGAGGGGTCATTTGGTTTCAGAAACAAGCTAATTACTAATGTAGGAATTGTTAATACAGAAATTATAATAATACAAATTATTTTTTATTAAATATTTAGCTCAATGGTATAATATGGGTTAATTTATAACGAAATAAAAAGGGATTGACGTTTATACCCTTGATTTTGATATCCTATTTTTCTTTGCAATGGGAAACGAAAAAGGGCAACATCGATACATCACAACGTCCTCCTGGCTGGAGTCAACTTTTTGGTGCGAGAAGTTGTACCATGTGCTTGTAGGATAGTACTCCAAAATCCAGTGAGTTACATTTCACTCTCATACTTGGCATTACTCAACTCAAAACTTATTCTGATCTGATTTGGATCTTTGGTTCAATCTTAGAATATATTGATTTACTTGCTTATACTTAAAGTGATGGGTGAATTCTTGATTAATTTTTGTTTTCTTTAATTGACAATAAATGGATTATTAGTTTTTGAAATAATTTATTTTAAAGTTTCAAATATTTGACTTTTCTTTTTCCAAAATATAATATTGGTTATCTTGGTACTGACACACAATTCAGAATTTGGGATATTTATTTTGCAGATTTGAAAGCCGCAACCATATTTGTAAATTGAGGTGAAGTGCCAAGAGAATTTATTCCTATGAGGCAAACATTTCTTTTTTCCTCGTTGGTAATCTTCTGACATTTTCAGATTTGAGTACCTAAACACAACATGGATTCACCTGGTAAGATTTGTAAGTTATAATTCTTGTTTTGCTTTTACTGTTTGTTTTCTCTCTTCATCCTGGATGCATAATTTGGTTCTGGACGTTAAACTATTACCTGTTTTCTCAATCAGTTGCTTGGAAATTGTAACTCTATTAAGAATCTGGCTGCAGTTGGATTTTTTTTTATTTGTTTATTGTGGTGAATATTTGAAATTGCATTCTTGTGTGTATTTTATGTGAGAATCCTGAATGATTGTGGAAAAGGCTACATTATTTAGTTCTGGTACGATGAATGGTGTTGATATTTCTAGATTACAGCCCTTTTTTTTTTGTATAAGATATGCTTAGTGAGCTTCCACCTGTCCCAAACAAGCCCCTTTTCTCTTGGGAAATTAGCCAATTTTGAAAGTACACCTTTTCCTCCTCCATGATGAAGGGGAGAGCCTATTTCTCAGCCGTAGATAAGTCTTTCAATTGTATCTCCTTGATGCCTTTTATTGAAATCACTCCATCAAAAAATAAACTACTTGTTATTCTATTTGGGAATGCAAGTCTTCTTTGTTCACCGAGCTATATGTTCATGTGAACTTTTTACTGGGATATTCAATTCCATTCATCTTGATTTTCAACTTCATTTGCTACTTAGAAGTGCCTGTTGGAGGTTGAATCCAACAGGGAGAAGCTCTGAAACTGAAGGAACAAATTGTGGGTGTCTGTGTTCTTGTTTGGGTCTGTTTGCTGGACACAGCTAGTATGAGTTACCATGCTAGTGGTGCTAAAACTATCTTTTTTTCATCTTCGCTTGCTAGAAAAGAGTGAACCTGTATTGGCTGTATAACTGATTCTCTCTGTTAAAGTTTTTTTTTTTTTGTGGAATTGAATTTAGTGCATTATCCTACTTTTCTGGCCAGTTCACTCTTTTTGTTTTTTACTCACTTCAGATGGACGTCGGCGGGATACATCTGTTGTTGTTGTTACTCTGGAATCTAGTGAAGTATACATTATTGTTAGTTTGTCTTCAAGGACGGACACACAGGCGATCTATGTTGATCCCACAACTGGGAGTCTTCGCTATAATGCAAAGACACAATATGATATTTTCAATTCTCAAAATGAAGCCTTAGATTATGTGACGAATGGTTCAAAATGGCTGTGCAAGAATATAATCTATGCCAGAGCTGTGCTAGGCTATGCTTCTCTTGGGAGCTATGGTTTACTTCTTGTTGCAACAAAGTTGTCGGCCAGCATTCCAAATTTGCCTGGGGGCGGATGTGTATATACTGTAACTGAGACCCAATGGATCAAGATTTCACTTCAAAACCCTCAGCCATTAAGAAAAGGTGAAACAAAGAATGTTCAAGAAGTGACGGAGCTTGATATTGATGGCAAGCATTATTTCTGTGAATCGCGGGACATTACTAGACCTTTTCCAAGTCGTATGCCCTTGCAGAATCCGGATGATGAATTTGTGTGGAATAAATGGTTTTCAATGCCCTTCAAAAAGATTGGACTTCCAGAGCATTGTGTTGTTCTTCTGCAGGTTTTACTTCATACTTGGTACCTTAGATATTGTACTTTTTTTGTGTGGCATTTGTCACTTGCTATGAGTTCCACAAGTATGCGTATGATGCAAGGAAAAAAGAAGAAAGAAAGACAAAGCAAAGCCTTATGATCTGTGAAACAATAAGAACCTCATGTTTTCACTTTTTGTACAGTTGGTATAAAACTTGTGATGTAAAAAGTGTAGTTGACATGGTAGATTTTCTCATCTGCTTCCACCTATGAAGGAAGCTTTTTGTTATGCACTTCTTATGTAATGCTTTCACACCTTCTTTTTCCTTCTTTTGAACTGGTAAAGTAGTAACGGTATTGAAAACAGAAATCTGGCACTAAGTTGGTGCCAAGGAAAAAAAATTATTTTAGGATTATTCCGTACAGAACAAAAAAGAGAAGATTCCACCTATACAAAAGTCTACTCCTGTAGTGTCTCTATAAAATCAAGCATACTATTTTTCATCTTTAACATCATAGGTTACACCAAAAAGCCAAAAACCATAAGCAAGTGTACTTAATCTTCTGTACAGTCTCTATTTTCTCTACAAAGCATCTTTACATATTACCCAACACATGCTGACACAGTATTCCAAATTTTCCTCACTGATTTACTCATCCCCCTAATGCCCCAGCTGGCTAGAAGATCCTTTACTGCATAGGGCATGGCAAAAGCGACTCTGAAAAGATTAAAAAACGACCAGATCTGTCTTGCTACTGTGCAGTGGAAAGATAGATGGCTGGCACATACCTCTTCTCTTAAGGTTTCCTTAGGTAAGGTATGCATCGTGCGAAGCTGTCCACATAAAATAACTGACTTCGTAAGGAGCTTTCAACTTCCATAAACGCCAGAATTTTATACCAAGAGTTCACTGAGAAAACTTCCTCTACCTGCCTTATCCATATGGAAGTATCTGGTACCCGTTCTTCTAGGAGCACCTTCTCAAGATCATCTAAAAGCAAGGCCATCCTAGGAATTTCCCAATCAAAACAGTTTCTACGAAAATCAAGATACTAGTTGTTACTATTCCAGCAATCTGAAATCAAAGCACAAGGATTCGAAGTGAAATCGTAATGTTTGCACTCTCGGTTCTATTACTAAGGAAAAGGATTTTTCTCCTCCAGATCCACCTGAGCTTTAAAAAAATAGGATATGCTGCAGTTGGCTCATCAGTAAGTTATATGCTCTGTGCCAGCCTTTGAGAAGTTGAAGACATAAAATTATGGAACTATGTGTCAAATTCATTCTTTGTTGCTTGAATAGAAATATCACCTGATCCTTTCATGGATAGACTCCTCATGGTGATGATCTTGGTCCTTTGTAAATGGTCGGTGTTTCAAATAGAATCTGATGACTTTTTGTTTTTGATCTTTTATTTTGGTTGTTTATTTGAGAAGTCTTATCAACCGCCTTCCCTCTTCTTCTGCATTTCAACTTAAAATGCTAGTAAAATGGAGACATGAATCACTTCATATTTTAACATGTGGACTTCCAAAAATTTCTGATAACTCTCGAAAAACTAAAGAAAGAACCATTAGATTGTTGGTTAAGTTGGTGGTCGAACTTCATTACTACTCTGGTTTGATAATTTGATTGGTTACTGTTTGGGCTGTTTTCTTGCTCCAGTGTATTTCCATACCTTTGTTCTTCTATTCCTACCTATTGCTGGCTGTATCTGAATCAGAAACTGAAGTTGTAACTATCTGTAATCTCTCGTCTGTAACCCCCCCCCCCCCCCCCCCCCCCCCCCCCCCCCCCAAAAAAAAAAAAAAAAAAGAATAAAAACCCTGTACCTCTAGGTGTAATTTGCAATTTGTTTTTGATAAATAGGGTCAAAACTCTTATTGTTATGAACCATTATGTTGAATTTGATATATGAATTCTCATTGGGACGATGATAATCCATAGGGCTTTGCAGAATGCCGAAGTTTTGGAATCTTAGGTCAGCAAGAAGGGGTGGTTGCCCTCACTGCTCGACGTAGTAGGCTCCACCCTGGGACTCGGTATCTAGCAAGGGGCTTGAATTCTTGCTATAGTACAGGTAGCATAAAATTACCCTGTACATCTTGAATTTGATTTTTTCTTTTTCCTTTTGTTGGCCTTTGGGAACAGACCCGGTTATATCACTTGTCGAAAAAGGAGACCAGGTTTCTACCTTATCAAAAAAAAAAAAGGAGACCAGGTTATTATTTTCTGTGGTTCCTGGTTGATTTTGCTCTTATGGATATGGTTAAGAATATTCCTTTATAATAGCTCTGCATTTGTTCATTTATTCTTCCATTACCATTTGTTTGACATAGTTCTGTAGAACTCTGCATGCTTTGGTTAGCGATAGTACATATGTTTCAAACCTTATCTCTGGCGCAAAGTAGTTGTCTCTCTTTTCTTTCTCGAGCATTTCTGTGCTCATACTATTATTGATTGAATGGGCCAGGGATCCCTATATGTCTTTAGTGTATACTGTCTGTTCTCTGCATAGAATGGTGGTATCAGTTCTATACCTAATTTAATTTCAATTTTCCAGCAAGGTATGTTCTGATAATTGTCCTGACATGTACATGTGTGTGGTTATATATATATTCCATTGATAATTTAAATATTTAATAAAATCTAATAATGTCTAGATAGTTTAATTTTGTGTGATATGCTGGACATATGCTTTTGCAAGAAAAAGAATCCGTGGGATATGTTTACTTAAAGATATCTGTCAATTTGTATATATATATATATATATTCCATTGATAATTTAAATATTTAATAAAATCTAATAATGTCTAGATAGTTTAATTTTGTGTGATATGCTGGACATATGCTTTTGCAAGAAAAAGAATCCGTGGGATATGTTTACTTAAAGATATCTGTCAATTTGTATACTATCCCGAGTCTATAAATGAGGCACATAATTATAATTATGATCCCTTTATATTAATTTCGCTACTGATTGATGGGACAGGCAATGAAGTTGAATGTGAGCAACTTGTATGGGTTCCCAAAAGGGCTGCTCAAAGTGTTCCTTTCAATACTTACATCTGGAGAAGAGGCACTATTCCTATGTGGTGGGGTGCTGAGTTGAAGTTGACTGCTGCAGAAGCAGAGATCTATGTCTCGAATCGTGACCCTTATAAAGGAAGTGCTCAATATTATCAAAGGTTAACTAAAAGATATGATGCACGCAACCTAGATATAGCTGCTAGTGGGAATCAGCGAAAGAGTGCTTTTGTTCCAATTATATGTGTCAACTTGCTTAGGAATGGTGAAGGCAAATCAGAATCGATTTTGGTTCAGCATTTTGAGGAATCTTTGAATTATATTAGATCAATTGGAAAACTACCTTATACTCGGGTTCATTTAATAAACTATGATTGGCATTCCAGTGTGAAGTTGAAAGGGGAACAACAAACAATTGAAGGACTTTGGTACCTTCTAAAATCACCCACAGTTGCTATTAGCATCACTGAAGGGGATTATCTGCCTTCTCTTCAGCGCATCAAAGATTGCAAAGGTGAAGTAATTTATTGCGATGACATTGATGGAGCATTCTGCTTAAGATCACATCAAAATGGAGTGATACGTTTCAATTGTGCCGATTCTTTAGATAGGACCAATGCTGCTAGTTTCTTTGGTGCCCTCCAGGTTTTTATGGAGCAGTGCAGACGGTTAGGTATATCACTTGACAGTGATTTGGCATATGGGTATCAGTCATATAACAACAATGGGGGATACACAGCACCATTACCCCCTGGCTGGGAGAAACGGACTGATGCTGTAACTGGGAAAACATATTTTATTGATCACAACACAAGGACAACTACTTGGAATCATCCCTGTCCAGATAAACCCTGGAAGAGATTTGACATGACATTTGATGAGTTTAAGAGATCGACAATCTTATCACCTGTCTCTATACTAGCAGATTTATTTTTGCTTGCTGGTGATATCCATGCAACACTGTATACTGGCTCCAAAGCTATGCACAGCCAAATTCTTAGCATATTTAATGAAGAAGCAGGCAAATTTAAACAGTTTTCTGCTGCACAGAATATGAAAATTACCCTTCAGAGAAGATATAAGAATGCTGTTGTAGATAGTTCCCGACAGAAGCAACTAGAGATTTTTCTTGGATTAAGGCTTTTCAAGCATTTTCCGTCAATTCCAATCCAGCCATTATATGTATGTTTTATATTGTTCTCCTACACTCTTGTTACATGTGACTCTAGTTTCTTTCATTTTCGTTTCTTTTGCTTTAAATATTGCTTTCTTGAATTATCAATTTCTTGTAAGATTATTTCTTTACACCCATTGAATGCATCCTAGTTGACCTGATCAACATATAAGCGAGGAGGGTGCTTTTTTATTTAAATCTTTGATAATTGTTAGCAACCTGGGTCTTTCTCTATGTATACATTACAATAATGGTTTTCCTTTCCTACACTCTTCTTAATCCATAAGCATGAACCTCAACTTGTTCAAATCACGTTGAACTTCTATAATTTCCTCTGAAGTGTCTGCTTTATTTGGATATTCTTGGGAATGGGAAAGGAAGAGGAGAAGGTGAAAAGGAAGACAACTTACTTCTAGTGTCAGAGGGAGGAGAATGATCCCTTTGATGAAACATTTATAATTCCGTGCAGTTTCTAATGGGTGACTGGAGATGAAGGAAACTTATTTCTAGTGTCAGAGGGTTTTAAGTGCTGACTTGGGAAGCTGCATATCTCTTCACTTTTTCCTTCCTTTCCCATTTACTTCCGGACAGCACCCAAAAAAATAATTCCTAACTGTTTGTAATCTATGTTGCTTCTTCACACCTTTCATCTTTTCATCCCAACTTTTAGTGGAGAACGAGGTTCTAGCTACTATATTGGATATTTGATGTTTATAGCTTGATAAAGTGCAATCCTGGACAAGTACATGACTGAAGAGCGTTTATTGGGTAGAATCTATGTTGCTCGGATTCGGGTGCGGGTATTAGATCTGGATCCGGATCTAGAAGTCAGATTCTTCATCATATAAATTTTAGGATTCAGGGGTATGGATCCGAGTGCGGATACGGGTGTTGGGATACGGCCAATTAATGAATATTACGACGTATAGAGTATATATTTTGATTATTTAAAGTTATTGAACTAAAACTAATAAAACTTGATTCTTTATAAGCACCAATATTTTATTCTTATCTCTCGTAATAGAAAAACATTCTCATACTATATATATATATATATAATGACATAAACGCAAAAAAAAAACACAATCAATCTATACTTCTCGGTCATAGAATGTGGTCAAAGTACCAAGGTAAGTCGGCTAAATACGGTATGGATCCCACACCCGTGTCGTGTTGACACGGGTGCGGCAGGGATTCTGAAGAGTCCGCACAACATAGAATAGAATCCTTTTGTTTTGGTTTCTTATTGGTTCATAACAACTAGGATCTTTCATGGTTTTGTTACTATTTTTTTTGCAGGCAGATTATTCAGACTTCTTTTGTTGCTTTTTTCCTTTTACTGCTCTTGATTCTTATTTTCTGCTCATGCCCGGCTCTTGATTCTTCTTCTTGCAATGCCTTTTGTCCATGTATCATCTTTCTGGCTCTATCTTATATATAAAACTATTTTTATATATTTAAAAAGATTTAATATAGATGTGGTAAGAAAGGCATAATATTGAAACAGGCAATGTAAGGGACAACTCCCAAAACCATTGAACGATAGGTTGCATCAATCGACTCCGAAGGGATTCAAGATGTTAAAGACACTATTTTCCAGATTCCTAATTTACGAGGTGTATATATGATTAAGATTTTACAAAGACAAAAAGGACACCACATATGGAAAAACGTAATAACTTATAAACTAAAATGACCTATATGTATTATAATAATATACTGGACTATCTAGACTTGTTTCAGTACTGCCTGGCTTCAAAAACATCCTGAAACTTTTGCTGAAGCTTTTTCCTTGTAAAGAGGAAACTATTTTCCAGTTTAATTATCTTTAAACTGAATGATAAAAGGGGCATAAGCCTAAAAATCCCCATGTCCCCAGGCCCCACTTGTGGGATTACCCTTGGTATGTTGTTGTAATCAGAGAGATTATCGTCAATTTTTTGTAGTTGAGGTTATATATTTGGATGAGGCTAATTTTTTTTTTGTGAAAGTTATTTGAAACTTATTCTGTCACCGTTGCTTACCGCTACATAGCGGCTTTATCACAGTTTATGCTGATTTTGACAGGTCGCTTCCCGTCCCACTGGATGCTTTCTAAAGCCAATTGTAAACATGTTTCCAATTTCTGATGATGGAGCAAGTCTTCTCAGTTTTAAAAGAAAAGCAATGACATGGGTACCTACATAATGCTTTCGGCATTTTATTTGATAGAAGAATCTTCTACAGTATAAAATCCCCTGCTGTTTCATCTACATTAGGTTCATTTATATCCCGCAGCATTGCGCACCTTGTCTCAGTTGTGTACACATCTTCTTACAGGTTACCCGACACGCTACTGATGTAGTTGAACTTTTTATTTACCTTGGCGAGCCTTGTCATGTTTGTCAGCTACTTCTCACTGTTGCACATGGTTCTGATGATTCAACGTTCCCATCAACAGTTGATGTCAGGACAGGGCGTTATCTTGATGGACTTAAACTTGTTGTGGAGGTCTGTTACATTTCTATTGTGAGGTTATTATGCCTATACCTGGTTGTTACTTGCTTCTTTGCTATTCATAAATTCAAATCTACTTGATGTTTATGAATTTTCTTAATAGGCATTTTCTCTCTCAACTGTGATAAGTGTTTTGTGTCTTGCCTTTTAGATTCTGATAATGGCTAAAGGTGTGTCTGTAGGATAGACCGATATGATTTGCGCTTTCCATCTGTTACTGGGAAAACAACATGTATATATACCTTGTTTTTCCCGACGGAGAATAATATTATTCTTTGTATTCCTACAGGCTACGATCCTATCAAATGTCTGAAAACGGAAACCTTTCATAGAAAAACTAAAATATGTCTGGGGTTACTGTCAAAAGTTCACAATTTTTACATGAATTTATTCACAGGGAGCTTCTATACCACAGTGTGCAAATGGGACAAATATTTTGATACCATTGTTGGGACCAATTAGCGCAGAGGACATGGCTATCACTGGTGCAGGTGCACGCCTTCATGCCCAAGATACATCCACCCTTCCATTATTGTATGATTTTGAGGAACTTGAAGGAGAAGTGGATTTTCTTACTCGTGTTGTTGCACTCACGTTTTATCCTGCTGCGGATGGTGGAGGCCCTATAACTCTCGGTGAGGTACAAAGAAACAAGATAATTTTACGTTTTAGGCATCCTTTCTTTCTAAACAAATTTTATAGATTTTTACACCCTTTAACATAGTCTCGTGTGAAAGTTTTGACTACATTTCTCAGCATTTGACAAAGAAGACATGTTCCAAGTCTGATGACTAACCTAAGTTTTAATACTTGTGCATGACTAAGTGAAGCCCACCAAGTGTCCTTGGATGTGTAATGTTGTCACATAATTATATAGATTAAAAAAAGTCTCTGTACTAGTGCATAGAGTGGAGTAGATTAGAAACAAAGTCCTAGACACAAACCAATTAAAGAAAATGAACCACTTGATAGAAGGTATATACGCTGCATACGAGATGTATGAAAAACAAGACCTACGAATTTTCTGGATTACATTCTTTTGATGCTTGTTACTTTTGTCTTTAATTTCCTAAATATAGTCAAGGGGGTGTTGATTTACTTGTTCCTCTGTCACTTTGATTGATTTTTGTTTAAAAAGCATCTCTAGGATCTGAGGATGCTGCTTTTGAACATATTCATTTTTTCTTTGGGAAGTCTAAGGTGTCTGTGACTTGAATAGTAATTTGATTTGATTTTATGGAGGTATTCTAGACTTACCAATAGCTGTATAAGGTGAAACTTTTCTTCACTACTTTGATCCACTATGAGCTATTCTTAGAATTACTTAAGTACCTCGTTGGATAAGGTAGAATTACTTAAGTACCTCGTTGGATAAGGTAGAATTACTTAAGTACCTTATAACTGCTTCTAAATGAAGGACAACATTTGTATGCTGTCCTTTCGTTTTCTATTAATGCACAAATATATATTTTCCTTGTGGTGTGAATATTTATTTATCATCTACTATCATAAGTTTATTTCTACTTTTCCCCATGTTTTATACATGTTGAAGGCGATTGTACAGTGTGCTGTTTTACTTATTCATTGATATGTGTTCCTTTTCAATGAGAAATGCTTAAAAGGGAACTGGATATTCGTAGAAGAAAATTGGGACATAACTCAATTCCTAGAAGCAGAATGATAACAACCAAATTCAAGGAAGCAAGGAATTGAAGTAAACATACAAGAACTACATAGAAAATTAGGGGGAAGAGATAGGGATAAATTGAAGAATGAAACAATAATCTAATAATTAAATTAACATACAATTACTAGATTAAATCAATAGGAGAAGACAAGTGGACTCATACATTGAAATCCTTACTTAGGAGAATCCAAGAGTGGTTCAAAGAAGAGATACAAGGGTTCTTCCCCAGTGCTCCAAGGAGTAATCATCCAAATTCAACAATAACTTGTGTACTAAAACCCTAATAACAACAATTTATCCTAAGGGTTACATGAGACATTAGAATTACCAAAAATACCCTTAGACTACAACATAATTAAAATGAGCTAAGTCTTGGTCTTTTCCTTGTAAATAACCACTTAAGCATGTTGTGGACCTTCATCAAATCGTCTTAGATGACTCTCTTAAGGTTCCTCAAGCACGTGAAAGATGTTGGAAAGTCTCCAAGCTCATGAATGTGAGCGCGGGAGTTATCAGTGTACATTGTGCTGTTTTATTTGTTCATTGATATGTATTCTTTTTCAATGAAAAATGTTTAAAAGGGAACTGGATGTGCGTCGAAGAAAATTGGGACATACCTAAATTCCTAAAAGCAGAATGATAGGCAAGTAACTTTTCACCATCCCTTTATTTAAATATGAAAAGCTCTGCATATCTTCTTCTGGGAAGAACTTCTGTTACTAACTAGTTTCTCAGCAAGTGCACTGCACGTGAATATCGAGTCATGTTGTACCTGGTTTTGTAAAATAATATCAATAATATTAAAACAAAGCTTTGAGTAAATAATCAATGTGGCATGGTGACTTGTTTGTGAGGGTTATAGTCTAAACCTATAAAGATGAACAATCAATGTTTCATTAGATTTGTTTCCAAAAGGAAGAAAGAAAACAGAAAACAATAGATTACAAGGATCCTAAGAACTGAAAAATCTCCTCTACATCTTCTATACAATGTTCTTTACACCAAAAGTAGAAAGATACAATACAATTCCACTTCACTTTCTGAATGGAATTGGACTTATCTTCGAAACATCTCCCATTTCTTTCTTTCCAAACTGTCCACCATACACAAGCCGGAGTTATCCTCCACCATTTCTTTTGACACTTACTTCCCTTTCTCCTAATCCAGCAAATTAGTAGTGTGTTCTGGCATTATCCAGTTCATTTTGGTGAAACTATCAATGTTTCATTAGATACATGTGATTTTCTTTACTTGTTTTAATTTTATGAGATACAAATATGAAATGAAGCCTATGTCACCTCAATTTTCCCTCCTTTTCTTTTTAGTATTATTGAAGTGTGTGACCATCTCATCTAAAAGAGCACACTTTTAATACTTAATAATGATCTCATCACGCCCCCTCACGTGCATGCCTGATTTTTTTTCATGGGTCATGCACGTGGATATCCATTTTTGATTATGGGTGTGGGTGAGATTCGATCCAAGGACCTTTGACCTGCTCTGATACCATGTTGAAGTGTGTGACCATCTCATCTAAAAGCTTAAGCTGTTAGAGAGAACACACTTTTAATATTTAATTATATTCTCAATAAGTATTAATTTATATATATCTATAATGGCTCTTCTTAGTTGATGCTGATTCAACGTAATATTCTTCATTTTCTCGTAAATTTGGTTGGTCTATGTGAACTTAAAATGTAGCAATTGTTCAAGTGCTAGAGTACTGATTAAGAACGATCAAGACCCTCTTGATACTTTCTTATAAATAACTTAATGTTCACAAAGACTGCATTTCAAGAAGTTGCATTTTTTTTCCAGGAGTTTGAATATGTGTCTTTTGCAATTTTTGTTTGAATATATATGTCTTTTGCAATTAAACTTGACTCGATAGTACTTATTGACTATTCATTCATTTTCTTGTCACCCACTTGTTCCACGTAATATGACATTAAAAATTAGACATTTTAATTTTAATTTCTTTCTCCCTTTATGCTTAATCATGTTATATTCTGTACAATTGGTGGAAAAAAAATTAAATTATTGCTTCATAAATCAATACTAATTCATTAGTTCATGACACCAACCATAAAAACTGGATTGAATAACTATATATAATAGTATTATTTAGTAACATTATTATAAAATAAACTAAGAGTTGTGTCCTTTCAATAAACCAACTAATCCTTTGAAAAGTTCTTTCCTAACAGCCAACTAGTTCCTTTAAAAATTAGTTACTAATGAACTAACACAACTATTTAAAGAAGACGCATTATATTGCAGTTTTTTATTTAGTTATATTTTCTATTAAATATAAACATATTTTTAAAATGGTATTTTGGTCAATCAATTTTTTAGTTTTAGGGCTTCTGCTTTTATAATAATACCCGTAGAAAATGGAATCTTTGTTACCTGATTGAAAGAAAAGCAATGTTCATCTAATTCTCAAAAAGAAATTTGGAAACGCATTGCTGAAAGAACGTTATCCAGTTAGATAAAACCATCATTATTTTATTATCATGCAATTACATGGTCTAAGTAAGATGGCTTTTCTCAATGATGGAGCCATGCTGTTGCATGACATTATCTTCAATCTCTTCAGTACATTTTTCTCTGTTGTACACATGCAGATTGAGATACTTGGAGTGTGTCTTCCATGGAGGTTCATATTGAAACATGAAGGCTCTGGCACTGGATTTTCTGAACAAGCAGAAACCCATCATGATGTTACTAACCCTTTTCTCACTGAGCCCGGGGAAAATCCTTTCGCTTCTGTTTTAACCACTGCTACACAAGCACACTCGTCTGCTGACTTATGGGTAGACCTTTTAACTGGAGAAAGCAGAATTTCAGATTCTAACAGGCAGCCAGAGACTGAAACTGTCTTACATGGCGGAGATGACTTGCTTGACTTCTTGGATGATGCTTTTGTCCAACAACCAAAAGAAGCTAACGTTTTTTCCAACAGCACGTCTAATGGGCCTACTGACAATTACACTCAACGCTATTTAGATTGTTTCAAATTCCTTGTAGGACCCCAAATGGTACGTGTCTTTATAGATTTTTATATTACTTTTAGAATTGTTACTTTATTTTTTTTGGAATCTACAAGAGTCGATATTTCCGATTAAATCTTTTTGTTACTTGATTTTCTATAGGATAAATTATAGGCAAAAATTTTATGCTTCTGAACTAGGGGTGGCAAATTCAGCCCAAACCCATTTGACCGGTCCAACCCGCCCAAGTTCAAACGGGTTGGACATGAGCTATATTACAAATCGGCTAAGTTTGGGCACAACCCATCTTAACTCGTGACAAAAGCTAGCCCAAAGTCGATCCATGAAGGAACCCAAACTCAACCCATCACTATCCAACCTTCAACCCCTATAATTTGATTCTTTTGTAACCAAAGTTCACTCAAATGAAAAAGTTTCAATCTTAAAGTTAATTTATCTTTAACTATATATGAAGTGCTGGCATTACAAAATTTGGAGCTTTAGTCATTGTAATTTGTAATTAGTAGCATGCAATTGCATTTGAGCTCATATTAACTATTTAATTCCTAAAATATCAGGCTCCTTCAATCCCTTCATTATTTTTTCTTTATTTCAGTTTTAGGTTTTCACCTTTTCAATAAAGCATTTCTCATGTGTAAATTCAAAATCAGATTAAACATTTATATATTACAAGCTAAATCATTTACTTCTTCTAAATTTAAAGAAGAGAAAATCACAATTCAAATTTTTTAAAATGTTAGACAAAGTACGTAGTAGTACTATTTGTTATTTACTACTCCACTTAATTGTAGCAGGGATTTGTTCTGTAGTACATCTAAGAGATTTGTGGTTGTACAAGTAGATAAATTTATAAAATTTTATGATATCTAATGTTTATGAAGACTTGTTTGTGGATAGTTTGTTAAGAAGTTTATTGGTATCTCTAAAAGGAAATAATAAAAGTTGAGTCAAATTGGGTGGGTTGGGTTATGACCCATCATTTAGCCCATCTTGACACATCCCATCTTAGCCCAAACAAGCTTTGGGCAGGGTTGGACATTGACCCATCTATCGATTCAGCCCATCTTGACTCGTCCAACTTCAACTCAACCGGTCTATTTGCCACCCCTACTTCTGATAGACTATTGAGCTATATGGTTCTACACTGGTAATTGCTAAGAATGCAAGAAGCAGAAATGTTAAGATGACCTAACTACTCTAGGAATTGACTATAAATGCAAAGACTGTGATCTTAGCCAATCTAAATCATGTAAACGCTTTGTCGTAGTTATAAATGCTTATTGTTACTTAGCTTGTTGAATTGTGACGACATTCTTTGCCTAAATCAAAAAGAATGTGAAGTCCAAACTAACGTTCTTTCAAGCGAATAAATCATTACGTGATTTCATAGAAAAATTAATAAGATATGTGAGCCAATTCTCCAAAGTAAAATCTCTGAAGTTTAGGTTTCCCTTCTCCCAATATTTTACATGTGAATATTTGATACATTTTGTCAAAATGGTGTAACAAAAGGTTGTTCTTCATATTAGGAAGTGTGTTTTTAAAAAAATGAACTTCTAATGTGGAGTTTAGTGTACTTGAATATGTCAAAGATGTAGAGCTTAGAAGTTTCTTTGAGGAGTTGACCAAATTGTCACGTGGAAAAGGGAAAAGGAGTGATTTCATGTTTAGTTAAATTATGGTTTATTTAGTATTAGCACTTTGGACTATCTTATGTTTCGTCTTATTCATCATAGTGATGGTGAATGACTGGAATCTGTCACGCTGACGGGTGGAATATAGAAACTTGTTAAGAAAATGGACCTCGAGCTTAATTTAACTTGAAGTAGCTATAGGGTGGAAGATTTCCCCAAACCCAATAAAGACGGAACATTCTACTCCCTCAACCAGTGTGGATACTCAGTACCCAGTGCCATGTCCAGAGCTGGATATCTGGAGCGTAAATGACGTAACATGGGGGCCAACATTAGGTAAATCAAGAATAAGGAGTGGCTGAGTGGGTCTAGCTCTCTTTTTTAAGATTTAAGAGAGGACCGGTTCGACTCTAGTAATATGTTAAAAATGGACCTTAAACCTAACTAAACCTAAAGGTTAACTCAACATCAGGGATTGGCTTGATGCTAATACCATGTAAAGAAAAATGGATCTTGAACCCGACTTTGTAGAATCTCGTAAATATTCTAGAATGGGTAAATATAGTATATAGCTTGATTTCCCCCTGTAATTAAATAGTGTAATTATGGTTTGATTTTCTTTCCTTTATTAGGGCATGCACACAATTATTTCAACCCCAATGACTTGAGGGAATAATCAAGCTAAGTTATCTCTTCTTTCTCTTCTTATTCGCATGGTATCAAAGCTTTCTAGAGAAAATCTATCATCTGCACAACATACCACTGACTCGGGAAAAAGCTCGAAATAAACTTCGGTAGAAGACCCGCCAAGCACCGCCGACGGTGAGGTCTCCAATGAAGTTTCCAACTCACACTACACTTCATTATAATAGGAGTAAATTAAGCTACCTACTATATTTACACAGATTCTAGAATATACACAAGGATTCTAATAGTATGTTCTACACTTGCTTGTGTCTTGGTGGAACAAACGCTATTGAATTGTAACGAGAAAAACTAAAGAACCTATCTTTGAACCTTTAGAAGGAGAGAATGACAAAACACTAGAGTAAATACTGATATTCCATAATAAGTGCCTATGTTGGTCAGACTCTTCAATAATATCGATGGGTGCGTGGCAGATTTTCAAAAAGTAGTGTATTTTTGGAGGATGCGACACAAGTGCGCGACATTTTTGGAGAGTCCGAGCAACACAAATTAATGCTCTCTCCATTTCAATTTATATGACATAGTTTGACTCGACATGTAGTTTAAGGAAGAAACGAAGATTTCTGAAACTTGTGGTCTTAAATATGCAATACCATTTGTGTGGTCTTAAACATAGCATAATATTTGTGTAAAAGCTTCTTGTTAACGATATTATGGGAAGTTTAAAGTTAAATTGTTTCCGGTCATTCTTTTTGAAATGGACTTATAAGGAAATTGGGATGGATCATGCTCTGATACTATGATAAAGAATTGGAACTTGAGCCTAACTCAACCCCAAAAGCTAACTCAAGATAAGTATTGCCACCATATAAGGAGTCCTTTTTTCGTCATCCTCACCGACGTGAGACTCAACACCCCCTCCCTTATGGGGCGTGGACAATAGAAAATGAGGGCCCAACATCGAGTAAACTCTGAGTAGTTATTAGGAAAATGGACCTTGGGCCTAACTCAACCTCAAAAGCTAGCTCATGAGGGGAGGATTACCCAAGACCATATAGGGAGACCAAATAGCCATCCGATGACTAATGTGGGAACTCAACTTCTTTCAATATTTCCCTATCAGTACTTTTAAGATGATTATCATGACCATCCATCCTATGTTATTAATAATTTGTGTATGAAACTCCAGTTTGTTGTTATTAATAGTCCTTTGGGGCTGTTACACTTGTAAAAGTAGCACTTCCATTGTATGTGCATGTTTATTTGTGGTACTCCGACTTTGATCCAGCTGGAGAAGATTCGTGATCTATTTACACCCATATTGTGACCATTTAACTATGCAGGAGAGAAAGATAAGTTACATGGCAGCTATGAAACTTGAAATTGAACGCTTTCGCCTGAAACTCTCTGCTGCTTCAAGGGACAGGGCATTGTTGTCAATTGGCGTTGACCCTGCCAGTATAAATCCAAATCTACTGCTTGACAATTCTCGTATGGGAGGATTCTACAGGGTAGCAAATGTCCTTGCTTTGCTTGGACAGGCTTCTCTTGAGGATAAAATTACTGCTTCCATTGGTCTTGAGATTGCTGATGATAGCGCTATAGATTTCTGGAATATAGCAGGAATCGGGGAAAGATGTTTGGGTGGGGCATGTCAAGTTCATTATGAAGATGGGCCTGTACTGAATGTGCCTTCTGTATCATCAACTTCAGCTGCTGCACAGACCTCTTTTGTGTGTTCTGAATGTGAGAGAAAGGTTTGTAAAGTTTGTTGTGCAGGGAAAGGAGCTCTTTTACTTGCTATGTTTAACTCTAAGGAGGTTCCTACCTACAATGGTGCGAGCAGCCAGGGGGGAGCAATCTATGCAAACTCAGTTGATTTATCCTCAAATCATTCTATGACACTTGATGGTATCATTTGCAAAGCCTGCTGCATTGATGTTGTGCTTGAGGCTTTAATCTTGGACTACGTCAGGGTTTTGGTTGGCCAGAGGAGAAAAGCACGTGCAGATGCTGCTGCTCAAAAAGCTGTAGACCATGTGATCAGATTTACTTCGAGGAATTGTCAATCCACTCCAACTGCGTATTCGGAATTATTTAATGGAGAGGAATCACTTGCTGAGTTTCCTTTTGCAAGCTTTTTGCACCCGGTAATATTTTGGATCTTTCCTAATCCCAATTATATTAGCATTTTTATTCTTAGAAAACCTTTTCTTGTTTTGGTTTTTGCTAAAACTTTATGCAAGAGGAGTGATTTGATCTTTTCAATGTTTTCATGAATCTGTGGAAATCAAATGCGAGTGACACATCTCATGGTTGACATAAAACTGGATTCTCTTTAACGCAAAAGGCTACTACTTAATTTGCCTAATTACTAAAAGCAATCTATGTTATTGTAATAAAAATTTTGAAGTTGAAAAACTGGTTTGAGGAATAATTCACGTGAAATAATGGTTCACCCACAAAACTTTTTTTTTCAAGTGAAAGTCATGCCTAGACACAACTTCAACTTCCAGATACTCTTTTCAACTTAAATTCCAAATACTTTTTTTTAACTCATCAAATATTGTCCAAACGCCGAGTTACATGATTATCATTTTTTGGCTGGTTCTTGAGAAGTAGAAAATAACTTTGGTAATGTCTTTATATCGTGAGAATTAACCTCTAGAAATACCATCCTATTATGGTCCGATTCAGGCCCCTCCATTGATCATTTGCCTTCCGCCCCTTTTCCTCGAAATGAGAAAGGAGATAGAATTTTAAGAGGTTAGTTATTTCGGTGTGCTCCATTTAAAATTCCTTTTGAGGGATTAAGTAGAAAGATCATGGAAAAAGTATGCAAGTGATAAAAAAATACTGGAATATGAAATGCTACACAGATGACAGGTTGTGTTTTCATTAAATATTTGATTAATTCTCTCCTGATTCTACTTTCCAGTGAGCTCTCTCTCACTCCCTATCCTTGATCTAGTGAAATATTTTCTTTGGCATATTTTTTTGTTTGTTTTTGAATGATATAAGAACTTTTTTTCTTGATCAAGTAAAAAGTTTCGTTGAATAACAAGGCCAAATTGGCCGTATACAAGTGGTGTACCAAGAAGAGGCGAAACCTACAACATATGGTTCTCTCCAAAAGCCATCCAATCCTCTATACAACAGGAACTACGTGGGTGCACCAAAAGAAAATAAGGGATCTGAGACTACTCCTCAATTGAGTAAAGCTCATCTCCACCCCTTCAAAAGCTCTCATATTTCTCTCTTTTGAAATAACCCACATTAAAGCAAGAGGAGTAACGTTCCAAGACTGTGTCTTCTTCTCCTAGCTCCACTCTTCCAGCTGAACATCAACTCCTTCACGGATCTTGGCATTACCCAAGAGACGCCAAACCATCTAAAAATATCCTCCCATAACCTCGTGGCTAATTTGCAATATAACAGAATATGGTCCATGTCCTCACCCGTCTCCTTACATAGGAAGCACCAGCTCATGATAGAAGAACTTGAAACATAGATCCTTACCAAATTCAACTTTAGACCTTTATCAAGTTGTTGACGAAAAACATTTGGTTCCTAGAATAAGTTTTATCTATTAGAAGCAAATATATGTTTGATCCATTTTAAGTTTAAATAACTATGATCAATTACAAGTTCAGGAACCAAATGTGATTCTCTTTTTACTTCAATGAAGTATGAAGTTGAATTTTGGGACATATCCTTCTCTTTGGTCTTAGCATATGAATCTGAAACATTTGAAAGGGCTCAAAAAAAGTAGATTTGATCCTTCTCCTTCTGGTGTAGGTTGAAACAGCAGCAGGATCTGCACCATTCATGTCATTGCTTGCTCCATTGAATTCTGGAGCACAAGATTCATTTTGGAGAGCTCCCCCCAGTGCTTCTTCTGTTGAATTTGTCATTGCCCTTGGCGATTTATCTGATGTTTGTGGTGTTGTTCTTTTAGTTAGTCCTTGTGGCTACTCGATGGCAGACACTCCTGTTGTAAGTTCACTCCTTGCTTAACAAGAATTTTAGCTCTAGCAAGTTTGTGTTATATTCAAATATGGAGAAGCCAAGACAGTTTGGACCTGATGAAAATCTCATGCTGCTGTGCAATTTTTTTATAATTTATTATCTAATGTTATCTCTTAGATTGACTTCCAAAAGCAATTATAATTTGTTTTTTCTTTTCCTTTTGCTGGGAAGAGAAATGGTATGTATGTTTTAACTTGTCTAACAAAAATTGCATGTGATATTGTATGACCCCTTTGGTTATTCATTACATGATTTGCGTATCTTTATGATCAGAGAATGCTTTTTTCTTATGGTGAGACATAAGAATCAAATTGTTTATCCAATCTCACCTTGCACCTAAAAGAAGGAAGTGTAAAATGTTGAAATGAGAAAAAAGAAGGCCTCAAATGTGCAGTCTTCTAGGACTATACAAATTGAACCGGAAAGAATGGAAAAAAGGTTTCCTTTATCTCGGGGGGGGGGGGGGGGGAGGGACGTTCTATGGAATTTAAAGTTCTCTCTTCCAACCTACTCCGCCTCCCCCAAGGTGTTACTTCTCTTTTCTCTTTGGAGATTCCACAGACAAGGGAGTAGAGTAGTATGTTAGTTTGCCCTATGTTCCCATTATATTATTTGGGGGAACTGAGTTTCAGATGTGGAAATTTTGCAGTTTCCTGTGAACGACGGATTGTAATAAGATGTTTCTCATTCTGTTTTCGGTGACTCCTTTGTTTTTCCCTGAGAAGAGCAATCTTAAATGTGTTGGTTAGTAGTCTACTAATTATGCAACATGTTTAATCAACTACCATCTGTTATACCATACCTATAAGTTTAAATGACCCTAGATTGACCATAAAGATGAAACTTGTGTATGACAGATTCCTAGCGACTTGCTTCTTGTTCATGTGATTTCTCTTTCATCATGTAATTGATGTAGTTTGACATTCCTCTTGTGTTGCTGAATTCATGCTTTAAATAACTTGTTATTTACCTGTAGGTTTATCAACTTGCTTATGACACAGATACCTAGCAATTTGTTTATTGTTCATGCAATTTCTCTGCCGTTGTATAATTAATGTGGTTTCTCATTCCTTACACCATTGTATATAGCTTTAAGAACGGAAACTTATGCTGTTTGTGCAGGTTCAGATTTGGGCAAGCAGTAAAATACACAAGGAAGAAAGATCATGTGTGGGGAAATGGGATATGAGTTCTGTAATCACCTCTTCCTCTGAGCTTTGTGGACAAGAAAAGTCTTCTGAAGTGCCTAGACATGTAAAATTTTCTTTCCATAATCCTGTTAGATGCCGCATAATTTGGGTAACATTGCGACTACAAAAAGTTGGCTCGAGTTCTGTAAATTTTGAGAAAGACTTTAGTCTTTTGTCCTTAGAGGAGAATCCATTTGCGGAGCCTGTGAGGCGTGCTTCCTTTGGAGGACCAGTTGAAAGTGACCCATGTCTTCATGCTAAAAGAATCTTGGTGGTTGGAAGCCCATTGAGGAAAGATGTAGGGGCATCAAGTCAAGGCTCTGACCAGATAAATACAAGCAATTTGTTGGATAAAGCTCCTCCACTAAACAGATTTAAGGTGCAGCAAACTTGCAACTCTCTCTAGCAATTGTTACCATTTAAAGTTTTGTCAAACTCCTGAAATAAAAAAGAAAAACATAATTCTAATCCATTCCCTTTCCAGGTTCCAATTGAGGTTGAGAGGCTAACTGACAACGACCTTGTTTTAGAACAGTTTCTACCCCCAGTTTCACCTATGCTGGCAGGTTTTCGTCTTGACGGTTTTAGTGCAATAAAACCTCGAGTCACCCATTCACCACCTTCACAGGTGAATCCATGGGATGTTTCTTCTTGTATATTGGAGGATAGATTCATATGTCCAGCTGTATTGTATATTCAAGTGTCTGCTTTCCAGGTATGAGGATACTATTGATGCGATTTACATTTTATGAACTGATATTTTTCTATGTCAACAAACTGTTAGACATCCTTCTTGCAAACCGATTCCTTTGATCTTGTAAAGCTACTGCACTTCCCTATTTCAGTACTAGACACAAATGCATTTTAGATGAATCTCATCACTTATGCAAAAAGTCACTTTGCTAATGACCTGCAGCATGTGATTAAATTTGATATGATTAGCTTAACCTAAGAATTCTTTCAAGTACCTTCTTAATTAATCTAAAACTACTCTTGTATGTCTTGCCAACATGTAGCATATATGTTAGTTTCTTCCTCAAATGGCTATACTTCTTCATGCCTATTTCTAGTGTTTACATGCTGACAAATGTGTGTGCACTGATGCGAGATGTTCTATATTCAAGTTAATCTTGCTCACAGATACATGCATGAATTGTATTATTAGAAAGACTCCTGTTTTTTTTTTTTTTTTTTAGTTTTTTGATCAAGAAAAAGTATTTTCATTCATAAAAATGGTCAAACTGGGCGTATACCAGGGATATACCAAAAGGTAAAGAAACCACAAAGTATGATTCTCTACAAACTCCGCCCAATTATCTGTACAACAAGGGACTTTCTGTTCACACCAAAAGAAAATAAGGGAGTGGAGACTACTCAACTCCTTCAAAAGCTCTTCTATTTCTGTCTCTCCATACTACCCACATTAACGCAAGCGGAACCACATTCCAAGCCCTTCGTCTTCTCCTCCTCCGCACACTCTTCCAACTGGACATCAAATCTTTCACCGTTCTTGACATTTCCCAAGGAGTGCCAAACCACTTAAACATATCCTACAATAATCTCATGGAAAGCCCGCAATGTAGGAGAAGGTGGTCCACATCCTCGCCCGTCTCCTTGCACATGTAACACCAACTGACGCAGACAACCTTCCGCTTTCTAAGATTTTTTGCTGTCAATAAATCCTTACCATTTTGGTGTCTCCCTCTGCTTGCATAGGGATAAACATAATGCTGTTAGAATTCATCTGCTAGTGATGGATGGTTAGGGCTGATCAGAATTTTACATCCTCTAGATCAAAGTGAGACTTTTGTGACAATGCTTCAAACAGAGACATGAGGATCTAAACATATATCGACATTTTTATGTTATTCTCTTAGTCACTAAAGAACTATTACATTGAGTACAATATATTTCTCATCAAGCTCAACTAGAATTTGCTTCATGGAGAAGAAAAGCATCTAGACATCCTTGGTGAACATGCCAATAACTAGAAATTCAAGCTGACGCCGTGTTGGTTTATGACCACTAAAACCATATCTTTAGCTGAAGGGCTGACCAGAGTTTACATCCTCTAGATCAAAGTGAATTTTGTGACAAAGCTTCAACAGAGACATGAGGATCTAAACATATATCGACATTTTTATGTTATTCTCTTTGTCACTAAAGAACTATTACATCGAGTATAATCTGTTTCTCTTCGAGCTCAACTAGAATTTGTTTCATGGAGAAGAAAAGCATCTAGACATCCTTGGTGACCAGCCAATGACTAGAAATTAAAGCTAACGTCGTATTGGCTTATGACCACTAAAATCACATCTTTAGCTGAACGATATGGACTTTCTTTCCTTCTGTATGTGTAGTAAGAGTTCTTCGGCTAAGTAATTTATGCTATAATACTAGATAGGTCACCCCCAAGACAGGCCGGAGGCCCAAACAATCCCACCTGTTATCTGCCTTCCCAAAGGATTTTTTTTTAATCCGCACGCGAGATTGATATGGATTTTAATGTATGGACAAGTTTGTTGAGCTGTAAAAAAACAATTGTCTGGTTATTCTTCTAGAAACTGTTATCTGGTTTCTGTAATATACCCATATGATGTGCTTTTCAGCAGTTACAATAGACAATTCACATGACAATTATCTACAGGAACCACACAATATGGTCACCGTTGCAGAATATAGGCTGCCAGAAGTGAAGGCGGGGACAGCAATGTACTTCGATTTTCCTAGACAAATTAGTACTCGTCGAATCTCATTTCGACTTCTTGGAGATGTTGGTGCGTTCACTGATGATCCATCAGAGCAGGATGACTCGGATGCTAGGGTCCGGATTGTGGCAGCAGGACTCTCTTTGGCTAATAGAATCAAGTTGTATTATAATGCTGACCCCTACGAGCTCGGAAAATGGGCGAGTCTTTCAGCTGTTTGATTAGGATAATCAAACCAATTAAGTTACTGGTTACATGATTAATTTTGTATTCTAGGGGTCTTTATTCTTGTTGCTTTCAGGTGCTTCGTTAAAACATTATTGATTAATTTCATGTTAATTTGTATAGGAGAGAGTTTGAGTTTCCATTGCTGTTAAATTCTGTCTAAATTATTGTGGCGGAAGAGAACATTTTGCAAGAGTTGAATGTATAATTTTGAGCTTGTAATAAGAAGATATAACGGAGTTTGATATACTAATGAAACTTATCTATATTACTATAAATTGTAGAAGTGTGAATCCCAAAGTTGAAAAGCTAAAAGACCTAAATACCCTTCCAAATATCCTAATACTTTATAAAACAATAAATAAAAACACCAAATTTGTTTGGAGGGATGTAGTTCTTCCCTTTTTCAAATAAGAACCGAGAAAAGCAGCCTCTGATGGCTGGCGTTTTAATATGAGAATGAAGCCTTGATCACTATTAATGGGGAGGATTGGATTGTAGGGTTTTGTTGGGTTCAAAACACATAAGTAAGGCACAACGAAAATTTAAAATTTTGTTCTTACTTACCCCAACAAATTCTTCTGATATGATTATATGACAATCAAAACTTGTAACATAATACTAGAACACTTACATGTTATAAAATTTGGAGTCTTTACTTAGGGATTAGACGCGACTGTCCCTTCGACTGCAAGCACTATGCTATGGTGTATTTCTCTGTCAAGAAAGTCAGGAAATCTTGGCAGATGTTTGAGAGAGTTCCGTCCTAGACTCTAAGTCTAGAATTTAATTATAAGAATTAGTGTGTTTAACTTATGGGGTTTAGTGTTGTTTATATAGGGAGGATTAGGTCAATATCAGATTAGGGTTGGGCTCTAAGTTTGGCCCAAAAATCGAGGTGTAGTGGCCAGTCTGACTGGGCCCACTGTCGGGTCGACGCCGCGGCGCCTTACGTAAAATTCATTTTCCCGTTTTTCATTTAATATATATATTCATCACATTAAATTCGAAATCCAATTTTGATTTAATTAAATAATTTCCATCAAATAGAAATTATCCCATAGTTATTATCATTTTAAATATCTCGATTTCAAATCGAATATTTTATATTCTCTCAATACACCCTTAGACCGAAAAGACAATCGACATAGTGTGACCCTATATGCTTTCACATATTGACACTAATCCAATTAAGGTCCATACGGAACTCCTAGACTGCGCCGTATGACGAACTCAATATGTGAAGTACGTTTACATGAATTCAGCAAACATAACCTTTATGTGAGATGATAATTTCCTTTCATTCGCGACACACTCGATCAAGCTTAGGATTTGCCATGTGTCTATCCAAATGGCTTGATCACTTTATCTCATCCATATTAGTCGACAACTAGACCATATTCTAAATATGTCTCTTGTATTGGACAATGACTTGGTCGACCTAATATCACTGAGAAGTTGAGTGTTCTCTCGAATATCCAATTGAGGAATGAATCTTATTCTTGGCTCAACTACCACATTAATTTACATTATAATGAACCCAACACAAGCCGTATCTTATCCTATAAGGAGTTTAAGCTTAGGACAGGGTCAAAGTCGTATCTTATCCTATAGTCTAATCTTATTTCTTCAGTTTCCACCATCTCCCCGAGTACATGCTTATTTCTGTTTGTTGATCTTGGTTCATTAGCTTGCGCAATCGCACCAGTGTTGTCACAATAAATCGTTATTGGACAAGTGACACTTGGAACAACCCCTAGTTCCTTCAGGAACTCAGATATCGCTACAACTTCTTTACCAGCTTCTGATCCAGCAATGTACTCGGCTTTTGTTATCGAATCATCAGTTGTATCTTGCTTGGAACTTTTCCAATTCACTATTCCGCCATTGAAAATAAAGGCATATCCAGATTGAGATTTGAAGTCATCAAGATCTGTCTGGAAGCTAGCATCAGTGTACCTAGTACATACTAGCTTCTCTTGTCCACCATAGACTAAGAAATATTCTTTAGTTCGTCTAAGATACTTAAGAATACTCTTGACTGCTTTCCAGTGTTCTTTCCCAGGATTCTGCTGGAATTTGCAAGTCATACTAAGTGCATAGGCCACATCTGGCCTCGTACAAGTCATGGCATACATGATAGATCCTATAGCTGAAGCATATGGGATTTTTTTCATGCGTTCAAGTTCTGCAACAGCAGAAAGACTATGCTTCTTTGATAACTTGATGCCTTGACCCATAGGAAGACTTCCCTTGTTGGAGTTTTCCATAGAGAATCGTCTTAGCACTTTGTCTATGTATGTGGACTGTGACTGCCCCAACAATCTATTAGGTCTATCTTTATACATCCTAATTCCAATAATGTAGCAGGCTTCACCCAAGTCCTTCATCATGAAGGTGCTGGATAACCATTCCTTGACTGATTGCATGAGTCTTATTATCTCCCATTATTAATATGTCATCTACATATATAACAATGAAGACAATACTCTCTTCTTTGCTCGTACTATAAATCAATGGATCTTCTTTGCTTCTAACAAAGTCAAACGATTTGACTGCTTTGTCAAAGCAAATATTCCAACTCCTTGAGGCTTGCTTAAGTCCATAAATGGACTTCGTAGCTTGCATACTGCTTTGGGCTTAGTCTTGGATGTAAAATCCTCAGGTTGTATCATATACACCTCCTCAATTAGGTTACCATTGAGGAAAGAAGTTTTAACATCCATTTGCCAAATGTCATAATTATAGTATACGACTATTACAAGTAAAATCCGAATGGACTTAATTTTCGCAACATGTGAAAAAGTTTCATCATAATCGATCCCAGGCCGTTGATTATAACCTTTAGCCACCAATCTCGCCTTATAAGTCTGTACCTTGCCATATGCATCAATTTTCTTCTTGAAGACCCATTTGCATCCTATGGGTCTAACCCCTGTTGGCAAATCAACCAAGTTCCAAACTTGATTGATGTACATCGAGTCCATCTCAGATTTCATGGCTTCTTGCCATCTCTGCGAATCAATGTCTAACATAGCTTCGCTGTAAGTTGTAGGTTCATCGTCATCAGGAATATCTATCTCATTGTGTATTTCAACAAGGAGATTAAGTCTTTCAGGTGGATGATGAGTCCTAGTCGTCTTACGGAGTTGATTATTCTACATTTCAGTGTTTGTTGCATTCTGATTGTGAGAAGGTCTTTGTGTGCTGGACAATCCATCACCTTGAGAGCTTTCAGGAATGCCATTTTCATGTATTTTGTGAATGGAATGATGTACAACCATTGTATCATCTTCCATTGGTTGTGTGTGAGAGCCTTACATTTCTGTACTATCTCTCACAACACTTCCATTGGCTGAAGGGCGTACTCTAAGTACCCAATCTTCATCGAATACTCCCATTGAATCCTTGTCTAGGTCTTTTGACAAGGGTTCAACTTCTGTGTTATCTTGTGGTTCTTGAATTTCTTCAAGTTCTATCTTATTGCAGCTCCGTTCCTTGTAGACATAGTCTTATTCAAGGAAAGTTGCATTTCTGGAAACAATGACCTTATGTTCTCCAGGAAGATAGAAATTGTATCCCTTAGTTTCCTTTGGATACCCAACCCAAAGGTATGTTGGTAGAGCTGAGAAACTCATTATGGATCTAACCATATCTAATAGGGTTCGATTTCTCCTTTCAGCAACACCATTCATCTGTGGCGTTCCAGGAGGTATCCATTGTGATTGGACTCCATGAAGCTTCAAGTAATCCAGAAATTCTTTACTTAAGTATTCACCTCATCGATCTGATCGAAGGGTCTTAATACTTGTTTCAAGTTGCTTCTCTACTTCTGACTTGTACTCCTTGAATTTCTCAAAGGCTTCGGACTTGTGTTTCATAAGATACACATGCCAAAACCTTGTGAAATAATTTGTAAAAGTGATGAAGTAAGGGAAGCCTCCCTTAGCTTGGGTTGAAAATGGCCCACGTACATCAGTATGAACCAATTCAAGTACCTATTTGGCTCGTACCCCTTTTCCAGAAAGTGGCTTGTTGGGCATCTTTCCTCTCAAGCAAGATTCACAGTTACCATAGGACTCAAAATCAAATGGTTCCAGATAGTCTAACTTTCTTAATCTTGCTATCCTTGATTCATTGATGTGACCAAGTCTACAGTGCCATAAGTAGGTGGGGTTTCTTGGATTACTTATCTTAGCTCGTTTGTTTTGCACATTGAAAATTTCACGACTACAATTTAGAACATACAAACCATCCACAAGCGGAGCATTTCCACAAACAAAACCAATAAAAGACAGTACATAACTGTCATTGACAATAAATGAGGAAAATCCCTCAATGTCTAACACTGAGATAGAAATAATATTTCTCGTCAATGAGGGAACAAAATAACAATTATTTAGTTCTAAACAAAAGCCTGAAGGTAAATCTAGTCTATAAGTTCCCACGCATTCAACATCCACTCGTGCTCCATTTTCAACGCGCAGGTCTACCTCCCAAGGTCCAACATTTCTGCTGTCAATCAGACCCTGTACATTATTACAAATGTGTGAGCTACATGCGGTATCCAATACCCAGCAGTGAGAGTTATTTATAGACATATTTATCTCAATGACAAACATACCTTGTCCAGTAGAGCCAGGAGCACCTAGTGCTTTGCCTCCTCCTGGAGCTGTGCAATCCTTCTTCCAGTTCCCCTTCTTCTTGCAGTTGAGACACACATCAGAGGCTACCTTTGCCTTCTTCTGAACACCTCGTGTAGGTTTTATAATTGTAGGTGCAATAATTGTCTTACCATTCTTCTTCTGCATGTTCTTACCCTTGGGTTTGAACTTGCTAGAAGAGCCCACCATGAGCATGACTTTACCTTTAGAGGTAGACGATTCAAAGGTCTTTAACATGTTGTGAAGCTCTGGAAGACTTGACTTGGTCCCATTCATATTGAAGTTCACAATGAAATTCTCAAATGAACCAGGGAGTAAATTCAGGATCAGGTTGACATAGACATTTATAGGCAACTTCGTTCCAATCGAAGCCAGCCTTTCTATTAGCCCAATCATCTTCAGAACATGTGCTGACACTTGACCCCCATCGTTCAACTTACACTTGAAAATGTCCCTCAACAGTTCATACTCCGTTGTCTAAGACTGTGAGTCATAGAGACTCTTCAAGTGTTCTAGCATTTCGTTGGGGCCCATGTTTTCATGTTGCCTATGTAACTCCAAGGTCATGAAGGACAACATTACACATTGTGCCGAGGTAGCATCGTCTAGATATTTCTGATAAGCCACCTTGTCAAAAAGGGCATACTCAACAGAATATTCAGTAGGGACTGTGGGGAACACTGTGTCTAACACATACTCAATTCTTTCTAGTCTTAACACCAATCGCAGATTTCTTAACCAGTCAGGGTAATTTGGTCTAGTCAACTTGTTTGTCTTGACCAACATTTTCAGTGATAGATTCGATATTTTATACGACTGAAGAAACAAATAGACTTGAAATTAAACTCTAATATAATTTCTATTGAACACATTTGTTAACTAATTAACATGGCATTTAGTTTAATTAGCTCACACTATTTTAACATACTCTTCAACCCCATGGAAGAATACAGACTCATATCAAATATGGTCATAATGTGCCATAATCCAGGTTCATGTTATCTCCGCGTTTGCTGTGGTTGATAACTTCAACAACACAACCTGGTAGGTCTCTAAACCAATTAACAAATAATTTGTAACTCATGTTTAACCGAATGTTCTAAACAATCGATCTGCGTCCCTCGGCTTGTCCAAAATTGTGGCGCCAAGACAGCCTAATAAGTCAACCCCGTTATGCGACTTCAATTATGTATCTAAATGAGTTTTACCTTATAGAGCAAACACTGTGGTGTAAATACTCATGAAGGTTTATCATCCACTTCTACATTTAACATGCATCTATGAAAGAGTCTGAGTCGTCGTAGACTTAGAGCAAATACTGTGGCATAAATACTCATCTCGCCGAAAATGATTTTGCACTACAATCAATTATAACGGACGACGCGTTCATTTTAAATGAGACTTGTATTAAATTGTGGGGAACATTTTAATTCAGGGTTTTAACCAAGATCAATTCTAGTATGCTATATCAAATATAACATCTTATTGCAAAGTCTATTAAGCACTTATTGGGTACCGCCTGCCCCAAGCATGATATTAAGCGGTTTAACAAATACTGGGTGTCGCCTACCCAGACAATTATTTGTGGACACTATTCTAGTAATCTAAATGACAATCATTTAGGACATAAACAATATACTTATCAAATATACTGTATAATAATAATCATGGGTTAAATATTCTGAAGATTTTTTTTTGGATCGATGGAGCCGCGACGCCAGTGAGGAAGAAGCCAAAATTATGCTTCTGCAATGCATTAGAGCCGCGGCGCTCCACCATGGAGCCGCGACGCTTGCAAGGCAGAAACCTTCAGCTTGCATTAGGGTCGCGACTCTCCACCATGGAGCTGCGACGCAGCCTTGAAACCCTAGCACGCGCCGCAATGCCCTACCATAGGGCCGCGGCGCCGACGTCCTAACAAAATATTTCTGTGTTGATTTTCTAAAATCGTTCGAGCCCTAAATCCAATTTAGGGATCAAATCACATATCCTTCATCCTCACCCACCATTATCAATAACGCACATATCGACCATCATCCATTCATACTCGTTCTTCGCCGTGCACTATGTTCGCAATGAACCGGTTATCTGCACTTGGCTTAGTTCGAGTTAGAACGGAATGACTTCCTCGATTTAGCGTAGGTGATAATTTAGGGTGATATCAAAAGGTTAAAATTCGGTCAAGATATGTAGGATTTCAAGAAGCCTTGTTTTAATCTAATTTTATGTTTAACCCATATTATTACGTTATTCAATTGTTATATAACCATTGAACCAGCCTAAGCTTTGATACCACTGTAGGGTTTTGTTGGGTTCAAACACATAAGTAAGGCACATCAGAAGTTTAAAATTTTGTTCTTACTTACCCCAACAAATTCTTCTGGTATGATTATATGACAATCAAAATTTGTAACATAATACTAGAACACTTACAGTTTATAAAATCTGGAGTCTTTACTTAGGGATTAGACGCGACTATCCCTTCGACTGCAAGCACTATGCTATGGTGTATTCCTCTGTCAAGAAAGCCAGGAAATCTTGGCAGAGGTTTGAGAGAGTTCCGTCCTAGACTCTAAGTCTAGAATTTAATTATAAGAATTGGTGTGCTTAACTTATGAGGTTTAGTGCTGTTTATATAGGGAGGATTATGTCAACATCAGATTAGGGTTGGGCTCTAAGCCTGGCCCAAAAACTGAGGTGCAGTGGGCCAGTCTGACTGGGCCCACTGCCGGGTCGGCGCAGCGGCACATCCTAGCAGGCATCGCGGCGCCTTACGTAAAATTCCTTTTCCCGTTTTTCATTTAATATATATATTCAGCACATTAAATCCAAAATCCAATTTTAATTTAATTAAATAATTTCCATCAAATAGAAATTATCCCATAGTTATTATCATTTTAAATATCTCGATTCCAAATCGAATATTTAATATTCTCTCAATACACCCTTAGACCGAAAAGACAATCGACATAGTGTGACCCTATAGACCTTCACATATCGACACTAATCCAATTAAGGTCCATACGGAACTCCTAGACTGCGCCGTATGACGAACTCAATATGTGAAGTACGTTTACATGAATCCAGCAAATATAACCTTTATGTGAGATGATAATTTCCTTTCATTCGCGACACACTCGATCAAGCTTAGGATTTGCCATGTGTCTATCCAAATGGCTTGATCACTTTATCTCATCTATATTAGTCGACAACTAGACCATATTCTAAATATGTCTCTTGCATTGGCCAATGACTTGGTCTACCTAATATCACTGAGAAGTTGAGTGTTCTCTCGAATATCTAATCGAGGAATGAATCTTATTCTTGGATCAACTACCACCTTAATTTACATTATAATGCACCTAACACAAGCCATATCTTATTCTATAAGGAGTTTAAGCTTTAGACAGTGTCAAAGTACATTACTCTATAAACAAGGTGCGTATTGACCTCAAGTCAAAGGACATTCATCTCCCACGCGCTGATAACACTTTAGACATGTCTAACAAATAGTTTATTAGCAGGGTATACCAATACTTTCAAAAAGTATCCATGTGTCCATCACTAGTAACCATTACTAGTAGCAGGTGAGACATACTACATTCTCTAAGAATGTGATGCAGACCACATGTCGACTTATAACATATCAACGATATCCCATTCTCGATGATCATTAGCCGAGGCTATTTTAGAGTTACGCTCTATCATTAATATCTCACTTTATTAATGACAACGTAAGCTCAAGGGATGCATATTAATGAATAATTACAAACAATCAAATAATAGTTCAATAATCGCAAATGCCATAAATATTAATAATAAGAATGTGTTCAAGTACATTTGTCTCTGATAATGATTGTCTCTAGAACATACATACTTTCATGGATATGGGCTGACGGATGTGTCTTTCCACAAATGGAGAACAATTCTTGTATTACTTAATTGACCTGTAAGAAAGAGCTTAGGTAAGAATTGGTAGATCTGTATGTACGGTAATATCCTCTCTTTCGTTACTGGTGCATTGTTGTTTTGAAAGGCGATAAAAGCGACCTACGCTTTTCAAGTGCTTAGCTTCTGTTGGTGTCGAGGCGGCAAGGCCATTAAATTCAGCTGGAAGCCTAAGTCAGGAAGTGACATGCACCTTTAGAAGATAGTTTGTGTTTGATGCTTCGGCAACGAAAGAACCTACCCATAACTGTTGGGAAAGTGGAAAGAGGTAGATAAAGTAGATGCTTATTGCTGCTTTCTCGTAGAAAGCACTTTATCAGGTCTATGAGTATTTGAAGAATCTTGTTGAACAACACTTTCTACTGAGTATTTAAAGAATCTTGTTGAACAACACTTTCTACTTTACAGTTTGTTTGGAGAGGAAAAATATTGAAGACCGAGTATTTACAGAAAAGGGAATGGATCAATGTTAATGGATACCAATGGTAAAAGTAGCAGCAGTAATTATACCAATGGCGTGATAGTTATTATAGAAGAATGAAGAATGAGAATTTGGAAAGCCTTTACTTTGAAGGTGGGTCAAGTATTAACTGGCTGTGGATTGGAAGAAAAATGTAAATCTGAATATTTTTGAAAACTTAAAGGACCCAAGACTTGGAGTAATTCATTTTGGGGTGTTAAGTTCAAGGCAATGGTGACAAGTACTCTCACAATGTGTTAACATGACGCAGTTACACTCATAGATTCGGGATATACTTATTCATATGTGTCACTATACTTGGCTTAATGTCTGGATAGAGAGATTGCTTGCTAAGATGATTCATTTGTAGTTTCGACCCTAGTAGGGGAGACTATTGTGGTTGAAAGAGTCGTTAAGAGTGTGTGAGATCACTATTTAGGATGTGACACCTCAATTTATCTCACTTATAGTTAGTATAGTTTGACTGGCATCGTTTCATGCGACACTTGATTGCCACGCCAAAAATGTGACTGTTGATGTTCTTGGAAAGCCTAGCGTTGTATGGAGGGTTGTGACAGCCATACCTAAGAGTAAAATCATATCCTTCAGGAAGGCTCAGAGGATGATTTATAAGGGTTTGTTTGGGGAGCCTTACTACAGAGAGCGTTCCACTTGATATATATCTAGTAGTTAGAGAATATCTGGATGTGTTTCCAAATGATCTACTAGGTTTACCCTCGATGCGGAAGATTGAATTATCCATAGATACCTTACTGGGGGACAACCTATATTTATTCCTCCCTATCATATGCCTTTAACTAAGTTAGGGAAATTAAGGAGGCAGATTTAGGATTTTCTTGATAATTGGTTCTTTTAGCCGAGTGTTTCACCTTAGAGAACACATATGTTGTTTGTGAAAAAGAAAGTTTCTATGCGCATCCATTATAGACAGTTGAACA
This sequence comes from Anisodus tanguticus, assembly GCA_034509755.1. Classification (NCBI taxonomy): domain Eukaryota; kingdom Viridiplantae; phylum Streptophyta; class Magnoliopsida; order Solanales; family Solanaceae; genus Anisodus; species Anisodus tanguticus. Next base: position 23,289,264 of record CM067557.1, read on the forward strand.
AGATAACAATCAAGTATCCATTGCCTCGAAGTGATGACTTGTTCAATCAATTACATGATACTACTCACTTTTGTAAGATAGAATTTGAGATCAGAGTACCATAATAAATAATCCGGATGTAAGACACCTCTAAAACAACCTTCTAGACTAGATATGAACATTATGAATTCTTGATCATGCCTTATAGGCTTACAAATACCCGACGACATTTATGAACTTGATCAACCGAGTGTTCAAGTTGTACCTTGATACATTTGTGATCGTATTTATTGATAATATCTTGGTTCCCACAGTCAGGTGGAACATGGCAACATCTGAGGACCACGTTACAAACATTAAGAGAATAACAAGTTTATGCCAAGTTCTCCGAATGTGAGGCTTGACACAGTAACATTCTTGGGCCATGTTATGACTCAAAATGGAATTAATATGAATCGAAGAAGATCGTTTCCATTCAAAATTGGCCTAGGCCTACTACACCTACATAGATATGCAATTTCTTAGATTTGGCTGGTTAATACATGATAGCAACCTATGTGAACAAGTCTCTAGACCTTTCACAAGATCACAAGCTAAGGAGCTACAAAACTTGCAAACTTATGCAATGAAGTTAGAAGTTGAGAAGGAGCTTTGGTGGAGGCCTATGGAACTTTACAACGTCATACAATTCATAAGAGGTGAAGAAGCTCAAAGATCAAAGGAATAGTCCATCAAGAAGGCCCAAACACCGATATTGCAAGATGTAACCACCATGTAGAACACAGGCTACTGCAATAGCGAGCTTCAAGTCACTTTAGCAAAGGAGTCTCAGACTGAAGGCTCTATGATAATGAGATTTCAGGTTGCAATCGTGAAGAGAGATGTCGGTCAACCATGAAAGGGTCTGTGATAGTGCGGTCCTTGACCCTGCTGGAGAAGGAGGTTGATACTTACAAACTGCGATTATGAGGCTCTAGAGTAGTATCACAAGATAGCGCGTCCAAAATAGGGAATGTCTTTTTTAAGAATGTTTTGGGTACTTCTTAGTTATTGTGAAAGATTAATATAAATAACATAGTTTAGGGTTCATGTCATTAGCTTACTTTGAATTTGGATGATCATTATGAGGATTCTTGATATTCTTTTGTCACGATCCAAATCCCCTTAGCCATGATGACTCCCGACTATCCTAAGGCAAGCGAACCAAGGCATTGGTCAGCTCAGATTAATTATGCAGAAGTATAGCATTAAAGTCCAGCAGTCTTAAATATCATAAATAGAAGTAAATTCAAAATACAATGCGGAAGCGACACCCGAATATTGCACCCAAGAACTGGTGATGCTTGTCATGAGCAAAACTAAGAATAAAGATAAATCTGTCTAAAATAGGTATATAGTCGGAGAAAGGAAGTAAAATAAGTGGCCACTGTAGAACAAGAAAAGCGGCTCACCACTAAAAGTTGGATCTCAACAGGAAACTCACTTGCGGACTCTGCTAGTGCTAGGATCTTAACCTGCATAAAAATATGTAGAGGTGTAGTATGAGTACATCAACACATATCTAATAAATAACATAGACTGCTCCCAACAGCGTTGTGGCGAGCGTTGCTAAAAATACAACCATTACCCTTCACATGTACAATGTATTTAGAGGGAATAAATGGAAAAGGGAATGAAGTAGGATATGTAGGCATCTAGTCGACAATTTATATCATTTAAGTAGTTACCGCATTTAAAGCATAGAAGGTCAGATATGTACCATACATAGAATCAATGTAAAATAAATAACTGTAAAATAATGCAGTAAAGATTGAATCTTTATCAATATAAAACACTTTCCAACAGAGTTTGCCAACACTTACACAATTTATCAATATAAAACACTTTCCAACTCAGTTTGCCAACACTTACACAATTAGCGTGCATATTTCAAGGAAAGTATCAAGTTAGTGACCATGAGGGACATATCTATATCCACACGGGCACATCGATCATATCAATGATCTCATAGACTTAATAGTCCTTACATATCACTTTTACAATTGGATCCAATAGTGCCTACATCTCTGTCTCAAACTGGTCTCACTCAGCTCCATCATTATATATCAGACTCACAAGGTACTTGTCACTGTGTCAAAGTCGGACTCACATGATCCCCAAATGTCTATTTCAAATCTTCACAGCAGTATTACATCACAATAATGAGTAGAGAAGGAAATAACACAATGTATTATAAATAACAACTAATCATGAATTGAAACAGGTACAAAGGTAAACTATGATTTTCTAGTCTATAACTAGTCCAAATTCATCAACAAGGCATAAATATTATGCTCAACTCGTTAAAATACTGAAAGAAATAATCCCCTTGATTATTTTCATTACTTGAATAGGTATATATACAAGATACAAAATATTCCTATTCTATTCCTAAAATCTTATTCTACCATAATTCTAACTCTTCAATTATGATAGTGTATAATCCTACTTTAGGTAACAAATACATTACAATATACTACACATATATTTTCCAAATATACAATATTTTCATACCAAAACAGCCAAAACCGAGATGCCCAATATGGGCAGATTTTGTGGCATTGAATAAGGCAATATACACTTGTATATTGTGTGTATATTGCCTTATTTAACACACCCCCGCAGTCATAGCGGGCGGTCTTCGAACGCTGAGACTGTCCCTAAAATCTTCAAAGAGTACCGAGGGAAGACCCTTTGTAAAGATGTCTGCAACTTGATATCTTGACGGGACATGACATACGCGTACCTGCCCCCGAGCAACCTTTTCACGGACAAAGTGAATGTCCATTTCGATATGTTTGGTGCGTTGGTGCTGAACCGGATTACCTGAGAGGTAGATGGAACTAACATTATCACAATATACTAAGGTCGCCTTCTGAATGGGGCAATGAAGCTCTAAAAGCAAATTACGTAGCCAACATGGTTCTGAGACCACATTAGCTACCCCTCGATATTCTGCCTCTGCACTTGAGCGGGACAGAGTCGCCTGACGCTTTGCAGATCAGGAGACCAAGTTGTTGCCAAGGAACATACAATATCCTGACGTAGACCGTCTGGTGTCCGGACAACCTCCCCAATCCGCATCTGTGTACGAGACAAGTATGGATGTAGAAGAAGGATACAAGTGCAACCCATAGTCCAGTGTCCCCTGAATATATCGAATGATGTGTTTGATTGCATTTATGTGCTCAACTCTGGGATCATGCATGAATAAACACACTTGCTGAACCGCATACGTAATATCCGATCTGGTAAAGGTAAGTTACTGGAGGGCCCCTGCAAGACTGCGATAGCGAGTTGGGTCCTCGTATGGTGCACTTGCCGCGACACTAAGCTTGGGTTTTGCATCAACGGGAGTGGAAGTGGACTTACAGAATGATATCCCAGCCATCTCTATGATCTCAGCAGCATACTTTCATTGAGACAAAAACAAACCACATGAATGACGTTTGACGGCAATCCCCAGAAAATAACTCAAAGGCCCTAAGTCTTTCATAGCAAACTCAGAACTGAGCATGGCCATGATAGACTGGCGCAAGGTATCGGAAGAGGCAGTCAAGATGATATCATCCACATACAACAGAATGTAGGCCAGTGACGAACCACGGTGGTAGATGAACAAGGAATTATCTGACCTGCTGTGAGTGAACCCAATAGTCGAAACAAAGTCAGCAAATCTCGTATTCCAGGACCGTGGAGACTGCTTAAGCCCATATAATAACTTTTTCAACAAACAGACATGATGAGGACGGTTGGGATCCCTGAAACCCAACGGCTGATGCATATAGACTGTTTCCTTGAGATCACCATGTAGGAAAGCATTCTTGACATCCAACTGATGAATAGTCCAAGTCTTTGAAAGAGCCAAGCTAAGCACGGTGTGAATAGTAGCCGGTTTGACTACCGGGCTAAACGTCTCCCCACAGTCTATCCCAACCTGCTGAGTCTTACCATCACCCACAAGTTGCGCCTTATGTCGAGCAAATGAACCATCTGAATTCTCCTTATGAGCAAAAAATCCACATAGACCTGATAACATTAATATCATATGGACGGGGCACCAACTCCCACGTCTTATTATCAATAAGAGCATTATATTCATCAGTCATAGCAATTTTCCAATTAGGGTCATTTAAGGCGGACACATGATTACAGGGTAAGGGGGATCTAGAGACATCAGAATGTAAATTAAAATGTCTTTTAGGTGTAAAAATACCCCGTTGACTACGAGTGACTGGTCTATGACTCGAGGAGGAAGTGTGTGAATTTTGGGAATTTGCTAGGCTCGGGACGAACGGGCCAGCAGGCAGTGGGCCTGCTGGCCTAAATCGGTAAAACGGGGCGTCTTCTGGACCAGTTCCAGAATTGGGCTGGACTGGCCCAATTGCTGGTACTGATCCAGAAACTGGAATAGGGGACGACACAGTGGGTCCAGCGGGCAGTGGGCCCGCTGGAGGATTTTGGGTGCGAGAGATATCCGAAAAATGCTGAATAATATACGGGGATATTTGTTCATCCAAAAAATTATACGACCGAGGCTCGAGAGTATGAACTTTCGCAAAAGGAAATTGGGTTTCATCAAAAATGATGTGGCGATTAATTATGATTTTATTGGAGGATAAATCAAAACATTTATAACCACGATGATTAGACGGATAACCCAAAAATACACACGGGGTAGACCGAGCCTGAAGTTTGTTAATTGTGGTGGATTGCAATAACGAAAAACACAAGCACCCAAAAACCCGAAGATGAGAATAAGGAGGGTTCTTATTATACAGTATTTGGTGGGGGGAAGAATATGTCAGACCTTTAGAAGGAATTATATTAAGAAGATATGTGGCCATTTGTAGCGCATGATGCCAAAAATATGGAGGTATGGAGGCATGAATTAAGAGAGTTCGGACAATGTTATTTATGGAACGAATTTTGCGTTCGGCCTTCCCATTTTGTGAAGATGTATGAGGACACGAAAATCGAAAATTGATCCCATTATTAGCACAGAATTCCTGAAACTCCCTATTGTCATACTCTTTCCCATTATCACATTGAATATTTTTTATTTCTCTTTCGAATTGAGTACGAATGAACGGTCTAAATTTTATGAAGACGGAAAACACTTGTGATTTATTCGCAATTGGAAACGTCCACAAAAAGCTAGAATAATCATCTAAAAAGAGTACATAATATCGATGACCCAATGAACTAAGAACAGGAGACGTCCATAGATCGCTATGAATAATATCAAAAGGCATTGAGGTATGAGAATTGGAGTCTACAAATGGCAACTTAACAATTTTTCCTAATGAACAAGACTGACAAAGTGGAGTACGACTCGTACCCTTACAAGAAATAAAACTATTTTTATCTAAAACTGATAAAATAGAAGATCCCAGATGACCCAGGCGAGCATGCCACACGGAAGGAGAGATGGCGGCAAAAACTGACGGCAAGGCTGGACTCGATGGATTGAAACCGGGCATGATGAGGATACAAATTCCCCCTACTATCACACCTCATGAGATGGCTCCCCGTCTTGAAATCCTTCACAGAGAAACCAAAAGGATCAAATTCACCGGAAACCGAATTGTCAGTTGTGAACTTTCGGACAGACACTAAATTTTTAATCAATTTAGGAGCATGTAAAGTATTTTTCAAGAGAAGGGGTGGATTGGGGGGAGACAACATTTTCTGACCATACCTTAGAATTGGAATAGAACTGCCATTACCAACAATTATCCCCCAAGGGGTGCTCAAATTGGAATAAGATGAGAGAGTACCTGATTTTGAAGTCATATGAGTCGTGGAACCGGTGTCTATATACCAATTTAGGTCCGGTTGAGTTAACCCAAACGTGTGCATTGCAGCCTCGATATCGGTTTGAGTGGGGCCTGCTGCATGATGGACTTGCAGAGGTCGGGGCCCAAGAATTTCTGTCCATGACAGAGCTGGGCCGTAGCCGCTGCGTTCTTTGGGCCACCGCCGGCCGGGGGCCGCCACCGCCGGTTGTTGGGCTCGAATCGTTGGCCACCCCCCGGCCACTAGAATTTCCTGTTGAAATATAAGGGCTGCTGGCCCACGGCCCACTGCCCCAGCCCCACTGCCATGGGCCCCACTGTTGGGACCAGGGGGTGGTGGGCTACTATTCCCTGGATGGGGCCACCGTCTACTTGCTGACCATCGGAACCGCCACCAGAACTGTCGCGTTTGCCTCCGCGGTTTTTGTTATTATTCTTACGATTATTTTTGCCGCCACCATGATTATGGTTTTGGCCCGAATTATTAACAAAACCCGAAGAACTTGGAGAGGACGCTACCATGACAACGGGGCTTGCTCCGGTAGCCGCCTTTTTAGCCAAACCGGCTTCTTCCAACGTAAGCATGGAACGAGCTTGATAGAAGTTAGGAAGAGGGTTGCTTTGGCGAAGGAGAGTTCCAACACCATTATAGGCCTTCGAAAGACCGGCAACCAACTGTAGAACTAGACGATTATTTGTTACCGGTGCGCCAACATTACAGAGTTGATCTGCCAACTCCTCGAGTTTCTTGCAATATGCAGAAACGTTTGGAAATTCATCCATTCGAACTAGAGAGAATTCCTGCTCGAGCATGACGACACGTGAATGTTGGTTGTCTTGGAATATGTCACGCAATCTATTCCATGCAGCCATAGCCGTGGTATCCGGCTCAATAATCGTTTGTAGAAGGTCTACCGAAATAGTGGCGTAGATCCACCGGAGAACGGTAGCATCAAGAGTAATCCATAACTGAGGATCCTCCGCGGGAAGAGGTGTAGCGGGAGGAATGATGTGATGAAGAACTTGATAAGAGATAGCGTGAATTTTAAACAACTCCGCCCATGTCGCATATTGGACGTTTTCCATCTCAAGGACAATAGGGATACTGTTCTTGACGTTAGAAACCATGAGGGCAGGATGAAAATTGTTCTTAGACATAGTGAAAGAACAAAGTAGGAGGGGAAATTTGGGAAAAGTAAGAGAGATTTTGAGAGCGGAAGTCGACTTTCGGAAGAGAAATCCGAGAGGGGGGGGTACTCGGTGGAGAGTGGCACAAATTTTTGGGAGAGATTTTTTTTGTAAAACCTAGTCTCTTGATACCATGAAAGAAATAATCCCCTTGATTATTTTCATTACTTGAATAGGTATATATACAAGATACAAAATATTCCTATTCTATTCCTAAAATCTTATTCTACCATAATTCTACTCTTCAATTATGGTAGTGTATAATCCTACTTTAGGTAACAAATACATTACAATATACTACACATATATTTTCCAAATATACAATATTTTCATACCAAAACAGCCAAAACCGAGATGCCCAATATGGGCAGATTTCGTGGCATTGAATAAGGCAATATACACTTGTATATTGTGTGTATATTGTCTTATTTAACAAATACAACTAGGGGAAACAACACCACATTTAAGTATTTCAAGTAAACCCCTTTCGGTACCCGATAGTTGCATATATACTCGTCATGCAGTACTTAGGCTACCCACACATTACAAAGGATGTACATCACATAAAGCTTAGGAAAAATTTCTAATGAAGGTCAACATCTTAATTAATCTCGAACCAAGTGAAATTTAACATCTCACAACCGCTTTTCCACTCTCAAACACGTCCTAATGGATCAACTCTAGAAAAAAGAATGTTCAACAACGTCACTTATAACTAAGGAACCAATTTCTACAATTTAATATACCGTCTAGATCAAAGTCAACATAAGTCAAAATGTCAACTCTGACCCCATGGTCAAATATCAAAATATTCATAATCTAGTTACCCATTAGCTAAGAATTTCAAATCTGTTTTAGATTCTCATTTTGAGTTCAAATCAACCTTCAAATCCTCAAAAATAAATATTCTTCAACCTAGGCAAAATTTCCAAAGTTTACACTTCAAAATCCAAGATTTAAGGCTCAAATCTAATGGTTAGTCGTGGTATATAATCAAAATTCAATTTAGATTACTTACTGTTGAAAATTTACTAATGTGAAATTAAGTTTATCCCGTTATTTATGACTCGAACAATTGGGCCCCGCATTTTGGAAATATCATTTCCACACACGTGCAATCTTAGTGCCATCGAAATTTCATTAATGAAAGAGATATTGGTACGTAAGTGAAATGTTTGAGATATAGAATGATGCATGGTTATTGGATAAATAACAAGTGTTCCACGTTGGTAAACGACGGAAGGATTGTGCGAGGTGTAAGATGGAATGGGTCAGAAAGGGCCGCGAAGCCGAGAAGGGCCGCGGTGCCTCCCGGATTGGGGCGCAGCGCCGGAGTGCCGCGGCGCCCCCCTTGCAGTGCCGCGGCACTAATTCCCACTTTTGGTTTCTGGAGCCGCGGCGCCGCGACGCTTTCCAGGCAGTGTTTGCTCGACGGAATCCCAAAGGTTTGGCTGTTGAGGGGGCTTCAATGACATTGAATCCACCCAATAATGGACATTACTTGGACCATTATGTTGCTGCATTACTTGGGGGTTAAATGTCATCCATTATATGACAATTGATTGCCATTGTGGGACACTTGAATAGGCTATCTTGCACACCTATAAATTGAAGTCTTGACTCAATTCTATATATGACCAAGAACATATATGAACATATGAACAGAAAAACAAGTTCACAACACCACAAAAAGATTAGATTTTCCTGATAGCAATCCTTCTCTTAGCAATCTTCATTATTCGTATTCTTCGCTGAGATCATTTGTGTAGGCTTTGCACACTTGATAGTTTGTTGTTTCATCTTGGGAGACTATTGTCCACACTTTCGTAAAGCCTATATATGGGGGAAATCTTGTCTTAAAGACAGAGAGCCATCTCTCGACTCAGCCGGTGGTGTTGTGGTTTATCTAATTGGTTGTTAAGTGTTTCAGGTAGAAACTTAACAGATGAAGGATTCTAACCGTTCGTATTCTCAGCGGATCTACAAGCCACAAGTGTAGCAGTTCATGTTCTTGTATTTCCGAATGCAAGTTCTGTATTTTGAAGTTTCATTCAAGATCAAGATATTGACAACTTGTTGTTGTCCTCATTGTTGTTTATCCTTTCGATCACTGTAATAATTATTTACTATTCCCGTTATTGCTTTACATAGTCTAATAATTTTAAGACAAAATTTGTATTAGTGATTCAAAAGATGTTGGTCGACAAGTGTGTGACCAAATCTGGCTGTGGTTTTCCTCTTGATAACAGTTCAAACAACAATCGTGCTTTCAAGATTGGTCCTAGTTATTGTTCTCTCTTTAACGACAATTACAAGTCTATTTTGGTCAAAGGTGGGATCTCTGGATCTGATGCTGAGCTTCAAGATACTGCTGATAGTCATGCTAGTAAGGCTAAATATCAAGGACAAATTGGTGTCATCGCTCCCGAGGGTGGCGGAAACAAGCGCCCATGAGAGGCTGAGGATGTCAACTAGGACAAGAGTAGAAGGCTGAAGATGATGTTCTATCATATCGCAAAAGTCCTATATCTCTCCCAAACAGAGGATCCAAATTATGGTAAGGAGGATTTCGACACTCAGTCTAACTGAAGTGGGCCAGAATCCAAAAGGTCTAAGTTAATCCTTCCTTATCAATAAAATGTTTAGTTAATATCTGAATAAAAGTGTGTAAAGCAAGGCTGGGAAAATGAAAGTGTTTTCATTAAAAACTTATATTCCATACACTCTAAAATCAGATATTGAATCTCCTTCCTTCCCGGTTAAATATTGGACTATTTTAAACAAAACTTAAAAGATCCGTTCTTTTGGGTGTAATTATTAAAAGTGTGTAAAGTATGTTCGCACGTACGAAGGAGAGAGATCCACTGACTGTGCAAAAACTGTTACCACGCTTAAGTAAGCGCCAGGGATTTCCCTGGGTACCAATCACAAGGGAAGAAGACTAAAAGATAATGACTTATCTTAAGACGTTGAACCTGTCACACTATTTGACAGAAGATCCTTTATTTGATAGGATGATATTGGACACTCAGTCGTACAAAGCCTACGGGCAACTGGAGTGGGCCAGAATACATTTGATAAAATGATATTGGACACTCATTCGTACAAAGACTACGGGCGACTGGAGTGGGCCAGAATTCAGTTAACAGAAAAGTACTGGACACCTAATGAGGTGGGCCAGAGTTTTCCACGTCTTAAATGATCTGAAGGTCAAAAGAAAGGTAGAAAAGTAATTGGACACTCAGTCTGCCAAAGCAACTGGAGTGGGCCAGAGTATCCAGATCATATATGATCTGGTTACGCCCTAACCACGGGCAAGAAGTTGTTCACGTGAAGCTAAATGAATAACTAGAGTAAGCGCTATCATAGATTAAGACACGTTAAATAAGAATGATATATTTGTATCCATTCTTGTTCTGTAATAACTAAGGATGGTACAGTATGTATGTAGCTAAATGAATGAGATATTTGTAATCAGTGCATCTATGCCATCATAGATTAAGACACGTATAAAAAGTCATTCAAAAGCTAACGAAGTTGAGATTGTTGCCTTTTGTCGACATAAACCCTCAAAATGTATGTGAGGTAGGCGAAGAGGCAAAATCATCTTTACGAGTTCCGTTAAAGGAATTGCGAAAGAAGCATCGCACCTCTAGAACTTAGTCACACCTACATGGGTGATTTGAAGTTTATACAAAATAGAGGGGGGAGACAAGTACTTTTTGACCTTCATTGATGATGGTACAACGTATTGCATCCTTTGTTTGTAGAAAGCAAAGATGAAGTTGTTGAAGCGGATAAGGACGGATTGAGGAATTCGTAGTGATATAGGGGGAGAATGTGAAGTATCGTTCATTAAACGACTGCTCATTACTCACCTCAGTCTAACGGTGTTAGCCAAGCGCAAAGTCGTACGCCCAAAATATGTGGGGCAAGACGATCCTTACCGCTAATGCGATTCTCAACAGAACTACGCATAAGGATAAAGATAACTCTCCGTGTGAAACATGGAAAGGATCTCACATATAAATGTTGTGATATGGGGTGGCTTGGTAGGGGTTGGAATACCGAAACAGGTCTAGTTGGAACTAAGACTGTAAGATTGCATATCCACTAGATCTGCAAATAACAGTAGTGCTTGCCTCTTGGTGTCAAAAAATGCTGAATTCTTTAAAAGATAACTTTCATTGAGAAGGGAAAAAAAGAAATTGCTCGAGGTTAAAAAGAACCTGCGAGTTCCTGAATGTCCGGAACCAGACGTTCCAGAGCTACAAGACTCAGAAGTTGTTGATTATCCAAAACTTAATGTTCAATATCTACAGAACTCAAGGATTCTAGATGTTGAACCGAGACAGAACAAAGAGGGGACAAAGACTTGTTCCAGGCCTTCTAGATTGTATGGTTGAAAACGAACCATGGACAATTAACAAATAATTATCATCTCCAGAAGCGCTGCTTTGGAAGGAAACTACAAAGAGAGAAATATATTCCATCATATAGAACCATACGTGTGTAATGATTGATATTCCTCATAGAAAAGAACCTTTGGGTTGTAAAAGTGGATACTCAAAAGTGAGTACAAAGTAGATGGATCTACTGACAAGTATAAGGCCGCAACTACTTGGACATGTGCTCCCCTGTGAATAGCTTAACATCCAGGGCCATTGCAGTCTTGCGTAACATGGTTTTTGATGCCGCCTTCCTAACCAAAGAGTTGGAAGGAAAAGATCAGAGTTGGTTTATTGGACTGTTGGGCTTCTTCCTGAACTTTCATTTTTGGTCCCTGAAATGTTTACATTTTGGTCCTGGAAGTTTCAGATAAAACAGAAACAATGAATTTGACAACAGAAACATTGACTCTGAAGTTAAAAAGCCAACAGTTGGGAAAAACAACAGTCTGAAAGTGGAAGTCATATTGAAACAAAAGTCTCGATACAAAAGATATGGGTACCACAAATGACATCTTAGGAATTGGATTTCTAAGACATCAAACAGACTGGTCTAACTCCAAACTCAGTTGTGAGATAGTTGACAGTCTCGTTGAATCCACCAATGGATACGAATCAGAAGACTGATTGGAATCATGGTGCACCCATAGATAAGGAGCGATATGTGCAGGTCACATGTAGTTCAATGTATTGTACATACTACAACCGACCTGGTATCGGCCTACAAAGCAGATCAGTTGAACTAAGGTTCACTCTTGATTCTGGAAATGATCGATAGAAGGCGTTAAATCAGATATGACGATATTTGAAATATTTGCTTATCTACGGATTATGGTATTCTGGATGTCCAACGGTTCTGGGAGAACATAGTGATGCAAACTGGAAATCAGTTATGAAGAACACCAAAGCCATAAGTAAATGTGTATGGTGGGTCTTGGAAAATCCTCTAAGCAAACTTGCATCAGCCGATTCATGATGGAATCAGAGTTTATCGCTTTAAACAAAGCATGAAAGAAGTTGAGTAACTTCACGACTCCTTAGAGGACGTCATTTATTGGAAGAAACCCGTGCCTTCAGCAGTTATACACTGTGGCTAGCCGGTCGGCTTCAGAAAGGGCACGGATGATAGCGTCTGGACATATCTGTCGGATCTGTCGAAGACATGAGACCGTATGACAATTGATCATTACGGGTGTCACTTCCTTGATTACTAATAAAAGGATATAGCGGACCCTTTAACTATGGGACTACCTAAAGATCAAGAGTTCTTCCTGTCTAGGGGAATGGTCTTAAAAACCCAAACAATACGAACTTTTGCGGTGGTAACCCAAACGGGTTCAATAGGAAAACTAAGCTGCAAAAGGTTCAGTTGAGCGCTTCGGTGGAAGCAAGATCACTTCGGATTATGATTTATGTTAAGAAACATGAATCCAAATCCGTTCCCGCGATAGACATTAAAGTGCTACCTGCATGGTGGGCAAAGGTTAAGCTTCCAAACCTTTAACCATACTCAAACGGTTGATCTTAAGATTGGGAAAACTTTTAATGATTCCTAACACTTGTGAAGTGGGGTATAGCAGGATACCTTATAGGAGATCACCTATTTAAGTGCGAGGACAGGCTGCCTCAAAGGAACACACTTAAGAATCCAAGTGTGGCCACGGCCACAACGGACAGAACAAAAGAAGGAATGAATAAATGGGAGGTGTTGTGTAAGTACCATTGTCTAGGCATACATTAAACACTGATTGTTTAAGAAATCACGTTCACCGCGCAAGAAGTAAGTCCGATAGTATTCAACTAAGGAAGGTTCAAAGCGGAAGCTACCTCTCCTGATGTAATATCTTTTCGCTGAAAGATTGTTAAAAGTAGGCACCTTTTGTGTGCGCCAAAATTCCTTTCAAAGAGGGGATTGTTGGAAATTAACTAATGTGGAATTAAATTTATCCCGTTATTTATGACTCGAACAATTGGGCCCCGCACGTCAGAAATATCGCTTCCACACACGTGCAATCCTAGTGCCAAGTATCGTAAATTTTGTTAATGAAAGAGATATTGGTACGTAAGTGAAATATTTGAGACATAGAATGATGGATGGTTATTAGATGAATAACAAGTGTTCCACGTTGGTAAACAAAGGAAGGACGAGGTGTAAGATGGAACGGGTCGGAAAGGGCCGCAGAGCCGAGAAGGGCCGCGGTGCCTCCCGGATTATGCCTCAGCGCCGGAATGCCGCGACGCCTCTCTTGCAGCGCCGCGACGCTAATTCCCACTTTTGGTTTCTGGAGCCGCGACGCTAAATGCTGCAGCGCCACGGCGCTTCCTAGGTAGTGTTTGCTCAACGGAATTCCAAAGGTTTGGATGTTGAGGGGGCCTCAATGGCATTGAATCCACCCAATAATGGCAATTACTTGGACCATTATGTTGCTGCATTAATTGGGGATTAAATGTCATCCATTACATGGCAATTGATTGCCATTGAGGGGCATTTGAAGAGGCCATCTTGCACACCTATAAATTGAAGCCTTCGCTCAATTCTATAGATGACCAAGAACATATATGAACATATGAACAGAAAAACAAGTTCACAACACCACAAAAATATTAGATTTTCCTGATAGCAATCCTTCTCTTGGCAATCTTCATTATTCGTGTTCTTCGCTGAGATCATTTGTGTAGGCTTTGCACACTTGATAGTTTGCTGTTTCATCTTGGTAGACTATTGTCCATAGTTCCGTAAAGCCTATATATAGGGGCAATCTTGTCTTAAAGGCAGCGAGCCATCTCTCGACTCAGCCGGTGGTGTTGTGGTTTATCTAATTGGTTGATAAGTGTTTCATGTAGAAACTTAACAGATGAAGGATTCTAACCGTTCGTATTCTCAGCGGATCTACAAGACACAAGTGTAGCAGTTCATGTTCTTGTATTTTCGAATACAAGTTCAATATTTGAAGTTTCATTCAAGATCAAGATATTGACAATTTGTTGTTGTCCTCATTGTTGTTTATCCTTTCGATCACTGTAATAGTTATTTACTATTCCCGTTGTTGCTTTACATATTCCAACACTTACGTCAACTCAGATGATGAACTTCTTCCAAAACACTGCACTTGCGCAGGCTCAAAATCCTTAAAATTGTGTCTTTCTACTTGGAGCGAAGAGTAGTTCAGCAAGTCTCCTTCACGAACATGATCCTTCCCCTCGCGACCGCGATGACCAACTTATTTCTCAATCTAAACCCCTCAAAAAGGTCACAAACCATATTGACTTGAATCCTAAAACAACGCGTTAAAACTCAAAATTAAGAATTGAGTTGTTACATTCTCCACTTTTTGAATAAATGTTCATTCTCGAATGAGTTTAGAATTGTACATTCTGTATATCTGCTCCTCTTCTCCCAAATAGCTTTCAAATCATGTTCGGACAAGCTATCTCTTAATCTCAGTCTATCCAAAATAGCTGCTAGCTCTTCCTTATAAGTCAGATTCTCATCCAATTGAACAGTGTTTAACTTCAACACATGTGACATAGATCCATGAGATACCAGATGAACAATTGTCATGTCTCTACTCCCCCAATCTGCTCTAAAATCTCTAATAAGCTAATGTAAAACCTTATTGCTTTTCATGACCATATATATATGTAAAACAATTTTTTTTAGCTAATTTAATTATTTTTGCATAAGTCTCCAACATTAATTCACCATAATTTTTTCCTTTGCGAATTATTTTTAATTTGCGAAGATATATGCCTCTCAATCAAAATATTTGTATTTATAAGACAAAAATCTCATCTAAAGCCAAAAGTTGAAACTTGAGATGAGGTGATAATTTTGTGAAACTCTTAGAAGTTGACCTTAACAAAACGTATAGGCTTTGGATTTTCTATCAAGATAAAATCTCTAAACACTAACATATAAGAAATTTAAGATTTCAAGACAAACTTTTAATTTACATTTTGTTATATCTATTTTTTTGTTAAACAATGCTTTCCCTGTCTTATATTTCTACTTTTTCCCTGTCTTATATTTCTTCTTTCCTTTTCTGGAAAATATTAAAATGGGGGCAGGCATTGCTGGCTGCTTATCATTCATTTAGTAAAATTTGTATTTTAACTGTCAGAACTGACTTATTTTTCTTCTTTATTTCTGGACAAATTTCAAATAAAGTTAGTTCTACTAAAGTTCCTCCAGATATTGCATATGGTCGTGATGCCATAGTTTCTCTAGGAAAAGAAATAATGGCTCAATTTCTTTGTTTTTCCATTGTTGAACGCATTCTTATTTTTTTGGGGTAACTTGAACACATTCTTAATTCATACTTTTTTTAACCTCTAGAAGACAAGAAAGTGGAAATATTGAACTTGAAAATATCTTCAAGTTAACTTTTCTTGTGATTTTTTATTTTTTAATGCTATAAAAGAGTAATAGTTAAATGCATGTTTTTTTTTTGATAATTAGTTAAATGCATGAATTAAGGTGAATGCATGGTCAGTTTTAGCTGCTATAACATTGCCGCTAAAACATGTCTCTTCTATCGGCAATTATTGTATTTTTACCGGCAATAATTAAAGACATAAATATGTTTGATATCATATCTCTAAGGTGACTTTATTGACAATAGTAATTGCCGCTATTATTTTTAATGAAAATAATATGGGTCTTTATCAACACTCGACATAAATGCTATTAAAGGCTTTAGTAACCTTGGATCTAATGGCATTTAGTGTTTGAGAAATGGATAGCTTAGGAAAGAACTAAGGTATTACATTAAACTTTTGGCCATCAGCAAAGACAATGGTGAGTTTGTTCAAAGACTGAAACGTCATCTGGCTATAATCTTTATCCAAGACAGGAAAAACACTAGTCATTTCACATGATGCAAGTAAGCTTTGTATTTATGCCAAAGTGGTAACATCATAACATAGGCTGTGATCCTTTGAAAATCTTGTTGGAAATTTACTAATGTGGAATTAAGTTTATCTCATTATTTATGACTTGAACAACTGGAGCCTCGCACGTCGGAAACATCGTTTCCACACACGTGCAATCTTAGTGCCAAGTATCGTAAATTTTATTAATGAAAGAGATAGTGGTAGGTAAGTGAAGTGTTTGAGACATAGAATGATGGACGGTTATTGGATAAATAACAAGTGTTCCACGTTGGTAAACGAAGGAAGGATTGTGCGAAGTGTAAGATGGAACGGGTCGGAAAGGGCCGCGGAGCCTCCCGGACTGGGCCGCAGCACAGGAGCGCCGCGGCTCCCCTTTGCAGCGCCGCAACGCTAATTGTCTGTTTGGCCACTGGAGCCGCGACTCTAATGTTGTAGAGCCGCGGCGTTTCCCAGGCAGTGAGTGCTCGACGAAAGTCCAAAAGTTTGGCTGATTATGGAGAGGTTTTGGAGCATTAACATGACAGTTTTTTCTCCACAACTCAGCCATTATTTGGCTGCATTAGTTGGGGGTTAAATGTCATCAATTACATGGCAATTGAATGCCATTATGGGGCATTTGAAAGGTCATCTTGCACACCTATAAGTTGAGGCCTTTGACTCAATTCTATAGATGACCATGAACAGAAAAACAAGTTAACAACACCACAAAGAGATTAGATTTTCCTGAGATAAATCCTTCTCTTAGCAATCTTCATTATTCGTGTTCTTCGCTGAGATCATTTGTGTAGGCTTTGCACACTTGATAGTTTGTTGTTTCATTTTGGGAGACTATTGCCCATACTTTCGTAAAGCCTATATACGGGGGAAATCTTGTCTTAAAGACATAGAGCTATCTTTCGACTCTGCCGGTGATGTTATGATTATCTAATTGGTTGCTAAGTATTTCAGGTATGAACTAGAATCTCAAAGGACTCTAACCGTTCGGATTCTCAGCGGATCTACAAGCCACAAGTGTAGCAGCACATGTTCTTGTATTTCTGAATACAAGATCCATATTTGAAGTTACAATTTCAAGATCAAGATATTGACAACTTATTGTTATAATCTTTGTTGTTTATCCTTTCGATCACTGTAATAGTTCTTCACTATTCTCGTACGTGCTTTACATATCCAACAATTTTAAGACAAGATTGGTATTAGTGATTCGAAAGATGTTGGTCAACAAGTGTGTGACCAAATCTGACTGTGGTTTTCTTCGTGAAAACAATTCTGTTAACAATTCAAACACTGTCTCTGTCAACAACCGTGCTTTCAAATCTCATCCTAGTTTTGGTTCTCTCTTTGACGACAATTACAAAACTGTTTCCATCAAAGGTGGGATCTCTGGATCTGATGTTGAGCTTCAAGATACTGCTGATAGTCATGCTAGTATGGCTAAAGATCAAGGACGAGTTGGTGTCACCGCTCCCGAGGGTGGTGGAAACAAGTGCTCACGAGAGGTTGAGGATGTCAACTGGGACAAGAGGAGAAGGCTGAAGATGATGTTCTATCATGTAGCTAAAGGCCTATATCTGTCCCAGACAAAGGATCCGAATTATGGTAAGGAGGATATGGACACTCAGTCTAACTGAAGTGAGCCAGAATCCAAAAGGTCTAAGTTAATAATCATTCCTTATCTATAATGTGTTTAGTTAATATTTGAATAAAAGTGTGTAAAACAAGGCTGAGAATATGAAAGTGTTTTTCATTAAAAACTTATATTCCCTACACTCTAAAATCAGATATTGAATCTCCTTCCTTCCCAGTTAAAGATTAGACTATTGTAAACAAAACTTAAAAGATCCATTCTTTTGGGTGTAATTATTAAAAGTGTGTAAAGTATGTTCGTACATACGAAGGATAGAGATCCACTAACTGTTCGAAAACTATTACCACTCTTAAGCAAGCGCCAGGAATTGTCTGGGCACCAATCTAAAAGGAAGAAGACTAAAAGATAATGACTTATCTTAAGACATTGAACCTGTCACACTATTTGACACAAGATCCTTCATTTGATAGGATGATATTGGACACTCTGTCGTACAAAGCCTACTGGCGACTGGATGGGCCAGAATTCAGTTGATAGGATGATATTGGACACTCAGTCCCACAAAGCCTACGGGCAACTGGAGTGGGCCAGAATTTCCAGGTCTTAAATGATCTGAAGGCCAAAAGAAAGGCAGAAAAAGTAATGGACACCTAGTGAGGTGGGCCAAAATTTCTAGGTCTTAAGGCTAAAAGAAAGGCAGAAAAGAAATTAGACACTCAGTCTGCCAAAGCGACTGGAGTGGACAGGAGTATCCAGATCACAAATGATCCGGTTACGCCCTAACCACAGGCAAGAGGTTGTTCATGTGAAGCAACGCCACCTCTAAAGTAGAAGGGGCTGGAGAGGTTGTCCTCAATCGGACTTCAGGGAATGGGATCACTCTAAAAGGAGGTGATACATGTCCCAAATTTAGTTTAAGGGACGCTGTTGGTCAAGCTGGTTTGAGACTAGTCCAATAGGTCTGTAATAACTAAGAATGATACAATATGTCTGTAGCTAAATGAATGATATATTTGTAATCCGTGCATCTATGCCATCATAGATTAAGACACGTTAAATAGAAAGTCATTCAAAATCTAACGAAGTTGAGATTGTTGCCTTCTGTCAAAATAAACCCTCAAAATGAATGTGAGGTAGGCGAAGAGGCAAAATCACCTTTCCATTCCGTCAAAGGAATATCGAAAGAAGCACCGCTCCTCTAGAACTTAGTCACCCTACATGGGTGAATTAAAGTTTGTACAAAATAGAGGGGGGAGACAAGTACTTTGTGACCTTTATTGATGACGGTACAACGTATTGCATCCTTTGTTTGTTAAAAGAAAAGATGAAGCTATTGAAGCGGATAAGCGCTACAGAGCAGAAGTTGAAAATCAACTAAGCCTACGGATTGAGAAATTCGTAGTGATAGAGGGGGAGAATGTGAAGCATCGTTCATCAAACTCAATGATTCTAGATGTTGAACCGAGACGGAGCAAAGAGGGGACAAAGACTTGTTCCAGGACTTCTAGCTTGTATGGTTGAGAATGAACCATGGAAAATTAATGAAGAATTGTCATCTCCAGAAGCGCTGCTTTGGAAAGAAGCTACAGAGAGAAATAAATTCCATCATATAGAACCATACTTGTCTAATGGTTGACCTTCCTCCTGGAAAAGAACCTTTGGGTTGTAAAGTGGATACTCAAAAGTGAGTACAAAGTATATGGATCTACTGACGAGTATAAGGCCTCCACTACTTGAACATGTGCTCTCCTGTGAATAGCTTAACATCCAGGGACATTGCAGTCTTGCGTGACATGGATGTTGATGCCGCCTTCCTAACCGGAGAGTTGGAAGGGGAGGATCATAGTTGGTTTGTTGGGCTTCTTCTTGAACTTTCATTTTGGTCCCTGAAATATTTACATTTTAGTCCTGGAAGTTTAAGATAAAACAGAAATAATGAATTTGACAACATAAACATTGACTCTGAAGTTAGAAAGCCAACAGTGAAAAACCAACAATCTGAAAGTGGAAGTCATATTGAAACAAAGTTTCGATATGAGTATCACAAATGACATCTTAGAAATTGGGATTTCTAAGACATCTAACAGACTGGTCTAACTCCAAACTCAGTTAAGAGATAGTTGACAGTCTCGTTGAAGCCACCAATGGATATGAATCATAGAACTGATTGGAATTATGGTGCACCCATATACAAGGAGAGATATGCGCAGGTCATATGTAGTTCAATGTATTCTACACACTACAACCGACCTGGTATCGGCCTACAAAGCAGATCAGTTGAACTAAGGTTCACTCATGATTCTAGAAATGATCGATAGAAGGTGTTAAGTCAGATATGAAGATATCTGAAATATTCACTTATCTACGGATTATGGTATTCTAGATGTCTAGCGATTCTGGAAGAACACGGTGATGCAAACTGGACATCAGATATGAAGAACACCAAAGCCACAAGTGGATTTGTATGATGTGTCTTAGAAAATCCTCTAAGCAAACTTGCATCGGCCGATTTATGATGGAATCAGAGTTTATCGCTTTAAACAAAGCATAAAAGAAGTTGAGTTACTTCACGACTCCTTAGAGGACGTCCCTTATTGGGAGAAACCCGTGCCTTCAGCAGTTATACATTGTGGCTAGCCGATCGGCTTCAGGAAGGGCACAAATGATGGAGTCTGGACATATCTGTCGGATCTGTCGAAGACATGAGACCGTATGGCAGTTGATCATCACGGGTGTCACTTCCTTGATTACTAATAAAATGATATAGCGGGCCCTTTAACTAAGGGACTACCCGAAGATCAAGAGTTCTGTCTGTCTAGGGGAATGGGCTTAAAAACGCAAACAATACGAACCTTTGCAGTGGTAACCCAACCATACTGACTGGA
Organism: Anisodus tanguticus; assembly: GCA_034509755.1. NCBI lineage: Eukaryota > Viridiplantae > Streptophyta > Magnoliopsida > Solanales > Solanaceae > Anisodus > Anisodus tanguticus. Next base: position 23,310,082 of record CM067557.1, read on the forward strand.
GATCCCAAAAATTTGGTTCAATGGGAAAACTAAGCTGCAAAAGGTTCAGTTGAGCGCTTCGGTGGAAACAAGATCACTTCGGATTATGATTTATGTTAAGAAACATGAATCCAAAGTCGTTTCCGCGATAGACATTAAAGTACTACCTGCACGGTGGGTAAAGGTTAAGCCTCCAAACCTTTAACCATCCTCAAAAGGTTGAGGTTAAGGTTGGAAAAACTTTTAATGATTTCTAACACTTGTGAAGTGGGGTATAGCAGGATACCTTGTAGGAGATCACCTATTTAAGTGCGAGGACAGGCCACCGCAAATGAACGCACTTAAGAATCCATGTGTGTCCACGGCCACAACGGACCGAACAATAAGAAGAAACGAATAAAGGGGAGGTATTGTGTTAGTACCGTTGTCTTGGCTTACATTAAACACTGACGGTTCAAGACATCACGTTCACCACACAGTAAGTAAGTCCGATGGTATTCAACTAGGGAAGGTTCAAAGCGGAAGCTACCTCTCTTGATGCAATATCTTTTCGTTGAAAGATTGCTGAAAGTATGCACCTTGTGTGTGCGCAAAAATCTCTTTCAAGAGGGGATTGTTGGAAATTTACTTATGTGGAATTAAGTTTATCCCATTATTTATGGCTCGAACAACTGGGGCCCCGCACGTCGAAAACATCATTTCCACACACGTGCAATCTTAGTGCCAAGTATAATAAATTTCGTTAATGAAAAAGATAGTGGTACGTAAGTGAAGTGTTTGAGATATAGAATGATGGACATTTATTGGATAAATAACAAGTGTTCCATGTTGGTAAGCGAAGGAAGGATTGTGCGAAGTGTAAGATGGAATGGGTCGGAAAGGGCCGCGGAGGCGAGAAGGGCCGCGACGCCTCCCGGACTGGGCCGCAGTGCTGGAGCGCCGCAGCTCCCCTTTTGCAACGCCGCGACGCTAAGTGTCTGTTTGGCCACTGGAGTCGCGGCGCCGCGACTCTAATGTTGTAAAGCCGCGGCGCTTCCCAGGCAGTGAGTGCTCGACGGAAGTCCAAAAGTTTAGCTGATTATGGAGAAGTTTTGGAGCATTAACATGTCAGTTTTTTCTCCATAACTCAGCTATTATTTGGCTGCATTAGTTGGGGGTTAAATGTCATCCATTACATGGCAATTGAATGCCATTATGAGGCATTTGAAAGGCCATCTTGCACACCTATAAATTGAGGCCTTTGGCTCAATTCTATAGATGACCATGAAGAGAAAAACAAGTTAACAACACCACAAAGAGATCATATTTTCCTCATATCAATCCTTCTCTTAGAAATCTTTATTATTCGTGTTCTTCGATGAGATCATTTATGTTGGCTTTGCACACTTGATAGTTTGTTGTTTCATTTTTGGAGACTATTGTCCATACTTCCGTAAAGCCTATATACGGGGGCAATCTTGTCTTAAAGACAGAGAGCCATCTCTTGACTCAGCCGGTGGTGTTGTGATTATAATTGGTTGTTAAGTGTTTCAGGTATGAACTAGAATCTCAAAGGACTCTAACCGTTCGGATTCTCAGCGGATATACAAGCCACAAGTGTAGCAATTCATGTTTTTGTATTTCTGAATACAAAATCCATATTTGATGTTTCAATTTCAAGATCAAGATATTAACAACTTATTGTTGTAATCTTTGTTGTTTATCCTTTCGATCACTGTAATAGTTATTTACTATTCTCGTACGTGCTTTACATATCCAACAAATCTTCCTCAAGTTAAGATCGCATAGATCTTATGTTGCATGCAAATAAGATAAACCAGGCTCAACCATCTTTGTATTTCAAATCAGCAAAGTTTGGTACGAAATATTGAGGTATTTGCCACATCTTATAATTGATTATTCATATTAGACTTCATCGGATTGTTATAAGTATGAGTATGCTTTTAGTTAGTCATAAATGATTGTTTTAAATAAATGTTAAGTAAAAGACTATTGAAAGAGAATAGAATATGTTTATTGATTTTATAAGGCGCTTCCCTTGTTGTTCATAGCATCGGATGCCTGTCGCGCCAGGGTCGGGTTTAGGGCGTGACACTTAGGTACTTGGTTCTAAGCTTGAACAAGTGATAGAGGCTAATTGTTCTTTGCAGCTTAGAGCTCTCTCCCCAAATTCTAATTAAGTCCTCTTACGTGATGGACATGTGTAGGATTTGCTTTCATTCTTCCAATCCCAAACCATATTATACACACGTTAACATGCTCCTAACACTTTCTTTACAATTAATGATCGATTATCGGAGGAAAAGGAATATCAAAATTGGGATGGCTGGATTCGGTCTCTAGCACATGTTTATAGCTTTAATCACGTCATTAAGCTAATGTTGAATGCAATTAAGCTCAAGTGTCAATGGGCTTACATAAAAATAAAAGTCTATTTTTGTAATTTTCTATAATTATTTACCTGAATTTGGTGGTTTCAGTTTTTCCTTTTCTTTAGTCAAAGCTGAAGCACATCATCGTGGAGAGATTTACAACGCAAAGAAGGCTAAGCTCATCATCTTGGAGCAACTATTCACATAGTTTATCATATCTTTCTTCTATTCTTTTAGATGAATGATTATAAATTGTGTAATTACCACATTATGAGTGGTTAGTTTCTTATTATTCTAAGGTTACAGAATTATTTATAATTGTTGTTAGTTGTAACTTGATGATAGCATAGGTTTGATTATCATCGGTATCTATTCATTTAATTAGTTTACTTACGTTATCCTGCGCTTAGTTATCTGATTGTTTGATTACCAATTGAATACTATCTCCGAGTTTAGATTGTGAGTCTTAGCAGAAAGATTTATTTGCATTATAGGATAAGATAGGGCTTGTTCGGTGATCTAGCTATTCGTCCAATACTAATTAGCGGCACCGACTAACTTATAATTAGCAAGTGACAAGCTAGTTGTAGACCTTTACTTTGTTCGCTTTGCTTAGTCAAATAAAGGAGATACAACTACATCATTATCATTATTATTATTAGAGACAATCATGGGGAATAGACTTTTCAATAGTTCTGGTAGTAAAATTAACCCCGTGATTAGTAAACTAAATATTCAAAGGACTAACTCAAGTACATGCCCAACATGAATGGATAAATTCCCATGTAACTCTAGGATATTTCTGTTCTGAATTCTCAATCGTGTCACTTGTTCTTATTTGTTTCTTGTCTTTAAATACTATAAATTATTGATTCTCTTACTGTTTAATTTAGTTAGAAAAGCTAACACTAAATTCTCATTGGGAACGATACTCTATTCTATACCACTTGTTGATCACGTTTACGTACGGAATTGCACTTGCAACCGACCGGTTTCGAATTTTAAACAATAAAAATTGAAAAAGCTAAAGTATAAAACACATGTATATATTAGTTTTTTTATATAAAACATATATGATTCTTGGTTTATGGTCAGTAAAGGCATCAAGTAGCATTAAATATTACTCCCTCCGTCCAAAACTATTGATATTTTTTGAAAGTCAAACTCTCTAATTTTAACCGTGTGTTAGAATATAGAATTCTTAAATTTTTTGAAATAAAATTTATATATTTGAAAACTACATAAAAGTACTATAAGTCACCATAATTTAATATTTAAAAGATATTTTAAAAAATTACTGTCAAAGAATAACTTATTTGACTCTTAAAAAGTGAAGAGTGCCAATCTTTTTGGGACGGAGTTAGTATTACATTGTGCGTGAAAACTTGTTGCTGTTGAGTTGTTGGTTTGTTGCATTATGATTTTCTGTAAGAATAAAAGTGATTATCTCATCAAATATGTGTTACTGGCTTACCAGTGAAATCCATTTCCATTATTTGAATTAAATTCAGAAAAAAATTACGATACTTAATATTATTATTTCTCATTCTTTATAATAGTTTTCGTCATTTAATTATCTTATTTGATTATATTAGATCCATATTACTATATTATATAAATACAATAAAAAATCAAACTGAAATGAAAAAATTGAAGCAAATCAAATTTATTGTAATGCAGATTAGATAGTACTTTTTCAAAATTAAAACCAAAATCAAATACTCCTCCCGACCAAAAAGTGTTCACTTAGTCATTTGCACACCCTTAAGAAAATATTAACTCTTAAATAAAAATAGATAATTTGACTAATATATCTCTAATTAAATAGGTGTGGGATTTGATTACATGTTAGAGGAAATATAAAAAAATAAAATTAATTATTTTTTAATTTAATAAATAAACACTTTTTTTAATAAAAAAAAATTAAAAAAATTTGATTGAGAAGTAGGAGTAATACAAAATGAAATGAGATATTGGTATTAGCGAATATTCTCAGAATATTCGCCGTATATTTTGTAATTATGATAAATGTATATTTAAGGTAACTTAGGATTCTAATTGTATTATTAATCAACCTTTGTAAGGTAAGTTATGATTCGTACCATATTAGGAATCAACCTTGTACAGCTATATATATTGTGAATAATGAAAGAAATTCCTAAGAGAAATTATTCTATCTTTCATGGTATCAAGAGCCTAAAACCTAAATCCTCAGCCCCGGCCGAAATCAGAATTTTTTTCTGCTTTCACAGAAAAAAAATAAAAAAATTCTGGTTTCTTCCTCCATATTTCGGCCAAACCGGAAAATTCCCTTCCCCCGACAGGCGGCAACCATGTCTTCCCCCACAAATTCTGCTTCATCCACTGGCACACTTGAAAACCCATCTCAACGTTCAGTATCTTCTTTTCATCCGGCATTCGCCGTTATCAACATCAAGAATTTTATCCCTATAATTCTTGACCAAGAAGACTGTCAATATTCCATGTGGATGGAACTATTCTACATTCATGCATGTGCATACAACGTGCTCGATCACATTGACGAATCTGTTCCTCGTCCCACCGATGTTACGGACTCAATCGGCGTCGTCTTTACGCCATCGTCAAACAATGGATCTACGGCACCATCTCCAAAGATCGTTATGCACTATCATGAAAACAGGTGCTACGGCACGTGAACTTTGGGTCCGGCTAGAAGAAATCTTTCAGGACAATAAAAATACTCGGGCTGTGTATTTGGAAGAGAAATTCAACAATACCCGCCTCGAGAATTTTAACAACATGTCCGAATATTGTAAGCAATCGAAACTCATAACCGATCAACTATCCAACGTCGGGACTCTGTTTCGAAACCAAGATGGTGCTTCAACTTGTTGCGGGTTTACCGAAAGGTGAATATGACACACTCGCAACAATGATTCAACAAGCCGACCCTCTCCCAAGTTTCAACAAGGCACGTTCACAACTATTGTTGGAAGAAACTAGACGTGCTAAACAAGAAGAACATAACCAAAAGGCGTTAGCCGTTGACGGGATGACAACACTGCGCGGCCGGAAGAACCGAAGAAGCAAGAAGAAGCAACGAATGCGGTGCGGGTCGTGGCGGCGAGAGGTCGCAACAACAAAGGCAAGGGCCGCGGAAAGGGCCAACGCAACCGGTGGACCGGACAACAACCAACCACCGGACAACAGCGGCGGCGGTGGTCCAACCAAAGAAGCGCAACGGTGGCCCAACCAGCCGAACCGGCCTCGCTCGCATGCCCGTGCCCGACCGCAGGGCCCGGTTCCCAGCGACCTTGGTCGGCGGCTGTTGGGCCCTACCCCGGCCACCGAGCGAGCCCACCAAAGGCAGCGAACATGCTCACCGATTGCGGTCCGGCGAGCGCAAACCTGCAAAGCAACCCATTGCGGCCCGAAAGAAAGAAGCGACTCAAGAGCGGCCAGCGGCTGCCCCGACCGATTTGGGCCGGGCATACACCACCGTGAACCTTCAACAGCCCGACGACAATTGGTACATGGACACCGGAGCCACATCTCACCTCACCCGGTCGTCAGGTAACCTATCTCAACTACGTCGGCTAAAGTGTCCTCAATTTATTACTGTCGGCAATGGTAATCGCATTCCAATTGAAGGTTACGGTAACACACACACCAAACATCCACACCCACCTTTCTCCCTAAACCACGTCCTATACACACCTAACATCATTAAAAACTTAATCTCTGTTAGAAAATTCACTAGCAATAATTCGTGTCCTGTCGAATTTGACCCTTTTGGTTTTTCGTGAAGGAACTCAATACGGGGAAAATTCTTACACGCTTGCAATAGTGTGGGAGACCTCTACCCATTCACTCAATCTTCCGTCGTCGGACCGCAAGCACCTCTATCCCTTGCGGCGATCTCTCCCTCAATTTGGCACAACCAACTCGACACCCCGGAGACCCGCTTTTACTTTTCTTAGGACTTCTAAGCGTATTCAATGTAATAATGGGAAAATTGCCCAACACTTTTTTTCTTGTCCACTAGGCAAACATACTCGTCTTCCCTTTATGTCATCAAACAAGTGTTACTTTTTCTCCCTTTGATATTGTTAATGCGATTTGTGGACATCTCCGATTGCTAGCTCTTTGGGTCATAAATTCTATTTAGTATTCTTGGATGATTTTTCACATTTTGTCCGGATTTACCCACCGAAATTCAAATCAAGTTTTTGCAAAATTCCTCGAGTTTCAAAAATTCATTAAGACACAATTTGAAAAACCTATTAAATCATTCCAATGTGATAATGGACGTGAATTTAATAACTCGGCATTTCACAATTTCTGGTTCTAACCAAGGCATGGTTTTCCGTTTTTCTTGTCCCTATATTCTTCACAAAACGGAAAGGCTGAAAGAATTATACGTACCATCAATAACATGGTCCGCACACTTCTGTTTCATGCCTGCCTACCACCGCCTTTTTGGGTCTATGCTGTCAAAATGGTAGAATCCCTTCTAAATATTTTACCAACTAGCACACTCCAAAACAAAACCCTACATAAATCTTATACCGTAGGCAGCCATCATATGATTACCTACGCAATTTTGGATGCTTATGCTACCCCAACATAGCCTTCACTGCACCCCACAAACTTGCCCCTCGCACTCTTCCATGTGTCTTCCTTGGTCTATCTCCTAATCATCGGGGCTACTTGTGCTATGACATTGCTACTCACAAAATCATCGTCTCCCGTCACGTTACCTTTAACGAGACAACCTTTCCTTTTTCAAATCTCTGGAAATTTCAGACCACCGATTACATCTTTCTCGATGAACCGAGTTTGTCTCCGGTCATCCAAAATCTGTACTGCAAAGCGGCGGCTCATTGTTCGACGCCACTGCGCCTCCCGGCGGTGTCATTTGACCCTCCCGCAAAGGCAATGCGCCACCCGATCCGGCTCCCACACCACCCATGCCGCACCCTCGTCGAGTCTAATGCACCACTCACACTGCCTCCAGTCCAGCAAATCCAACAACCTGTCGAGTCTCCTGTTTCTGCAAAGCAACACCGCGCCAACCGATCCGCCGGCCCCGTGCCTACCGATCCGGCCAAAGAACTCCGGTCCCCGACCTCCCACTACGCCCCTCACCGCATGGAGACTCGTGCACAACACGGGATCTTCAAACCCAAGGTTCACTTCAATCTCTCCACACAAACCTTATCACCCATTCAAAGAATCCAAACCTAGCTAAACCGGACCCCAATTGGAATGCGGCCGTGTGCGAGGAGTTTAACGCTTTAACCAAGCGAACACTTGGGATTTGGTACCTAGACCAAATTTGGTGTGAATGTTATCCGTTGTATGTGGCTATTTCGTCACAAGTTCGGCAGAGACAGTGGTGACTTAGAGAGGTATAAGGAAGACTAGTTGCAAATGGCACTAATCGACGGAGGGTATTGATTGTGGTGAGACATTCGATCCGGTTGTTAAACCGGCCACTATTTGGACTGTTCTCGGTTGCTTGCTATGAGCTTGCATTGGGCGATTCATCGACTTGATGTCAAGAATGCGTTTCTTCATGGGGATTTGAAAGAGATCGTGTACATGCATCGACCTCCGATTTTGTTCATCCGGCGGCTCCACGGTTTGTGTGTCGTCTCGAAAGTCATTGTATGGATTGAAACAGCCCCCGCGCTTGGTATGATCGGTTCGCCGGTATCTATCTTACGCAAATTGGTTTTGTATGTACCAAGTGTGATACCTCTCTCTTCATTTTTCACCGAGGTAGCAAGACCGCATATTTGCTATTATATGTCGACGATATTGTTCTTACTTGCCTCATCGACGACGGTTGAAGAATGAAATCATTGCTCTACTCAAAACCGAATTTGCTATGACCGACTTGGGGAAGCTAAGTTATTTTTTGGGTATATCGGTGACTAGATCTGTCGCCAATATGTTCTGTGTCGGCGAAAGTATGCGAAGAGATAGTGTACGGGGCAAGATGTCAAATTGTAAAATTATGCCAACTCCGGTGGACTCAAAATCCAAGCTTAGTGCCAATGACGGTGCGCCGCTTTCGATCCCACTCTATATCGAGCCTAGCAGGTGCTCTTTCGATATCTTACATTCACTAGGCACGATATTGCATATGCCGTTCGACGGTGTGTCGTTCATGCACGACCCCCGAGAGTTCCATTTTGCCGCCCTCAAACGTATTATCGGATATGTTAAGGGCGCACTTGACTTTGGCTTACATCTATACCCCTCTGCCCCAACCAAATTGCTAGCCTACACGGATGCGGATTGGGCGGGATGCCCGACACACGTCGCTCCACCTCCGGATCATTGTGTATTTCTTGGGGATAATCTTATCTCATGGTCCGCCAAGCGGCGGCCACGCCGTCCCGTTCGAGTCTTTGAAGCGAGAATATCGCGGAGTTGCTAATGTCGTCGCCGAGATCCGTTGGCTCCGAAATCTTCTTTTGGAGCTCCGGTGTCCATTACGCAAGGCGTCTATAGTCTATTGTGACAACATATCTCGCTATCTATATGTCTCATAATCCAGGTCCAACATCGGCGGACTAAGCATATTGAGATGGATATCCACTTTGTGCGAGAGAAGGTTGCTCGTGGTCAGGTCAAAATTTTACACGTGCCTTTCTCGTATCGGTATGCGGATATTTTCACAAAGGGACTACCGCGACGACTCTTCACCGACTTCCGATCCAAATTTAGCATTCGGCCTCCTCCCGCTCCGTCCGAGGGGAGTATTAGCGAATATTCGCCGTATATTTTGTAATTATGATAAATGTATATTTAAGGTAACTTAGGATTCTAATTGTATTAGGAATCAATCTTTGTAAGGTAAGTTATGATTCGTACCATATTAGGAATCAACGTTGTACAACTATATATATTGTGAATAATGAAAGAAATTCCTAAGGAAATTATTCTATTTCAATTGGAATTGAGTTACTGGATAAGGAAATCCGTTTTGTGAGCCATGTCTCTCTCTTGTTTCTCCGCCTGAAACCCACTTGTCCATTTCTCAATTTCTGCTACACTTGAAGCTGGAGTGCGAGTAATGACAACTGAACTAGGAATGATGAGTTTCTTCGAGGAATCCGGAACAGTGGTGCCCGTCACTGCGATGGAAATATTGTTACTCAGATTAAAACTGAAGCTACTCATGGATATAATGCTGTACAAGTTGGGTACCGAAGAGTTCGGGATAAGAAACTCACTAAACCTGAAATGGGACATCTTCAAAAGTCTGAGATTATTCCTTTGAGACATTTGCAAGAATTTCGTCTTCAGACTGTTGATGGATTTGAGGTTACACAGAAACTTGATTTTAATGACATGTTTAAAGAGGGTGATTTGGTTGATGTCTCTGGTACTGCCATTGGAAAAGGATTTCAAGGTATATATGTAGAATTTTCCTAAAGATTGTGTTTTTAAAGATTTTATTTTAGTAGCTACTCCTGCTTAGCCTTTCATACTAGTGCCTACTAGTATTGTTTTATAGTTTCTCTCCTTTTGATTTTTGCTGCTATATGTTGTTTCGTGTACTTCGATTATCTTATTTATATATAGTAGTTACTGCGTCCTTTCCGGACCCCACATTGTGGATTCATCGGGTATGTTGTTGTCATGGCTTATTGCTTTCGTTATTTTCATTTTCATACTGCTTTAAATTTCTTGTCTGTGTATGACCGTTTTAAATTTCTTGTCCTTGACTGATCGTTTCTTAATACTTATTCTTTCTCTTGAGCCGAGGGTCTTTCGGAAACAACCTCTCTATCTACCAAGGTAGAGTTAAGGTCTGCGTACACTCTACCCTCCACAGACCCCACATTGTGGGACTTCACTGGGTATGTTGTTGTTATTTTTCATGTATGTTGTTGTTGGGTCATAATCTGAATTTAGAAAAATTTAGTGTTATTTGTTTTGACTTAAATACCATTTTTTTTCTCAGAAGTTTTCTCATATGCTTTTGTTCTTAATACTTGAATGTGAAAAAAGAAAACCCTCCACGCGCTAATAATAAGATGTATCAAGATTTTTAATTACTGAATATACTAATTGAAGTCTGATACCAATTTAAAGGAGACTCAGCTACGTTGATTCTTTTGTCTTGTTTTTATGAGCAACCATGGTGCCAAATATGCGCCAATAAAAGAGCACACATTCTGTTGTAGTGGTTGTTCTGGAACTAGAGTTGGAAAAGGGTGGAGGTGGAGCCGGAAAAAATGACTTGGATTTGTTCTAATATACATAGTAGCTATGAATGTTCTAATAATTTTTGTTTTCATGTTCATGAATAACTTAGGATATTCTCGTTCTAATCCGACAAAGAAATAAGGAAATCCGATTGGGTTATTACGCGATCTTGGTAGCCATTGAGTTACGTATTGGAGCTTACTTCTTTGCTCTTATGATAATGAGGACGGCCAAGACGTTCGGGGATGTTGCATTGCGCTTTCTATTTAAAGCAGTGTGAATTCTCGCTTCAGTTCAACCCGGAAGTTGAAGAGAGGCCTTTTAGTTTGTTAAAGGCACTAGGGACGAGCCCTTCTACTCATTTTGTGAAGATTCACTCTTCAGAATAGTTTAATAAATGGAAGCTGCTTAATGTGACCAATATGATACTTTAGTACTTACCAATCAATTTTTAAATATATTGATCCAATCAAATTTTAAATATATGAAATTTCCGTAATGTTCCATTGAAGGGGATTCGGATGAACTCCCTTGCTCCTACCTAGCTCCGCCCCTGCTCAGTATTATAATTTTTATTTTGACATAGGAAGTTCGATTTAATCAGGGAATTTGAACCAATGTCACATTGCAAAGCCTGTTGAATTATGCTTTGCTCCTTTAATTATTTGTTGACTAATTAATAATTAAAATTCCGATCTAGTTTGACTACTGGTTATCTTCTCTGTAAGACTACTTGATGCAGAGTATGATTAACGAAACAGTTCACAGTTTGATGTTCCTGAATTATAAATTTTCTTGCATATCCTAAATATGGATGTGGCTTTTTCATCTCTGCTTTTTTCTGATAGTAAATTTCATATTTTGAGAAGACAGTTGAAATCATGTTATATTGCCTGGTGGTGTTTTTGCTTCCTCGTGATAAATTGAATTCTTTGGTGTGAACTTGAAATAAACTCCTCTTAAGAGTAACTACTACAGTTTTACTTCTTTTCTTTTTCCTTCTAAGATTACCACACACACAAAAACACAAATCTTACATTTTTTCTCAAAGGAAAAGAAGAAGCAGAAAGTAGAGCTAAACAAAGAAAACTTGAGGGTAGGGGTGTTCATGGTTCGGTTTGGATCGGTATTTAGTTAAAACAAAACCAAACCAAGTTAGTTGGTTTTTAAATTATTAGAACCAAACCAAAAATTTAGAAATTTTAACTTGGCAGATGACTTTACTTGTGAAAAATTTAGCTTGTGAAATTTAGCAGTTTTTAACTTTAGAAAAATTTAGCGGTTTTTAACTTTAGAAAAAATTAGCGGTTATTGAAGAACTTACCCAAAAAAAAATTATCCATGGCTGTTTAAAGTCCATATGAAGTACTAGGCTTGGCAGTATTTTGGATAATGAAGTGTACAATTGACCTTGATTTTATGTTTTGTGATTAGCTTGTTATCATAAGTGAGCTATTGGTCCTGACAGAATATAATGTCTTTCACAAGTGAACTGTCAGTAGAGAACTTATACTGTTGGAGAATCTAAATTATTGAATATTGGGATAAAACGGGTTCAAATGGAGGGAAATGGATATTCTAAATTCATATAGCCATATCCGACTAGCTTGGAATTGAGGCGTCGTTGTTGTTGTTCAAAAGAGAACTATGCTTTGATTTTAGTAGCGTGATACATCTAAAATACTAGGTCTTTGGTCTTGATTCCAGAAATTGTGCTCTATTATGTATTGAAATTCACGTATGCATGCCTTCGACCAGAATAGTATTTGTTTGTATTATTAAGATGCAAATATGATGTTTTACTTATTTATATAACTACTTGATATGCCTTTATATGAGCTACATTATAATATCAATATTCGGGCCAATGGTTTCTCGAAAAATAGTATTTGTTTGTATTATTAAGATGCATTATCACTACAGATGCAAATATGATATGTTATTTATATAACTACTTGATATGCCTGTTACATGAGCTACATGATATCATTAACTTTTTGGCCAAATGGTTTGTATTAATGCTTTTATTGATGTCCCCCGGATAATAGCTGAATAGTTTTGTCTGTAAATACTGCATATTTGATTCCATATAAAATGACATCGTAATTGAATATCATGGTATCTCCCTTCTGCATGTGGCATGGCTCCAGCACCTAAATAAGCCTCATTGATGGATAGCTTGATATTCTGTACAACTTGGCTTGCTGTCATAGTTTATACTATCCTTTGGTGCAGATCATAGATGTTTTATGCTGGTTGATTCCATTGTATATTTGAGATGTTTAAATATGTAGGTAGGATTTATCAGCTTTTCAAGTCTTATTGTTTTCCGAACAAGCTTTTTTTTAACCTTCTTCTAATAACCTGAATAGTTGTTTTAAGTATCATCTGGAAGAGACTTTCATACAAGTGCATGTATTGATGTTTTGTAACTATGAAGTCAAGCTACAGTCAGTTCTTTGATTCTCTAATTGGTGGCGGTCTACATATAGCACTTACTAGAGAAGGAACTTTATCTCAAATTTGAGTTACTTTTAAAGAAAGCACGTCCTCTTAGAGAGTTGATCTTATCCTTGGGAGAAAATGCACATTTTTTGTAAATCTCTCTCCATTAATTGTTAAGTGCATAATAATCCACTCAAAACCTTTTTATCGCATCTTTTTCATTGTTGACACTGGTGGAATTGGGTTGCAGGTGGTATCAAGAGGCATAATTTCAAGAGCGGTCAAATGACTCGCGGATCAAAGAGTCATAGACAACTAGGGTCAATTGGTGCTGGGACAACTCCAGGGCGTGTATGTAAGGGCAAGAAAATGCCTGGAAGAATGGGTGGCACCAAGATGAAGATTAGAAAGCTGAAGATTATCAAGATCGATGATGAACTCAACATTCTAATGATCAAAGGAGCTCTTCCTGGTAAGCCTGGATATCTTTTGCGAATAGCTCCAGCCAAGATTGTAGGCAAAAACATCCCCAAGAACTAATCTCTCTTCTCAACTGATGTAATTTATTGTAGCTTTAAATTTTGATATTGCCTTCCCTCTCTTTTGTCACGGTGTTGTTATTTCAGAGGCTGGGTAAACATTTCAAGCAATCTGTATCTTCAAGTTCTATTTTCCAGATGTCTAGCTAAAACTCATTCTTCATATCTTTACATTTTCAATAAGTCTATTAAAATGTCTGGTTTTATATCTGGTTTCTTGACTTGAAGGAATTTAACTCCCCAATTCATTAAATGAAACGCTTTCCTTTTTAGTCCGTTAAAAAAAAACTCTATTTGATAACTCCTACACAGGCTCTTACTATGTCATGTCATGCCATGCTTTAAGACCAAAAGTTTTTAGGGCATCTATGGTACATGCCAAAAAAAAATTCGTTAAATTTTGTGTCAGTCAACACTCAATAAAATGAAACGGAGTCCTTCCCTAACTGTTGTCTACCTGTTAGTTGTTATAACAATGAAGTAAGACCTTGCTATTGAATATGTGGATCTTATAACCTGAAATGAACTGTTAGCAGAGCATTAAGCGTATCAACTGACTTTGAAACTCGCAGCTTCACCCAACAGTATGAAGACAGATGGGGCTTTTTGCTAGAAGGCCAGTCTCAAAACTTATTTTGGTAAAAGGCTACAAGTCTCCGAAAATTTGAGAAAAGGCCACCGTTTATTATGTCACGTTTTATTGTTTGCCCTTGTTCTAAAATTTTGAAAAATATATTTTGGTCCTGCACCCTCAATATTTTAATTACACGAAATAGAAATAAAAAAACAAATTATTTTGCTCCAAAAGCTTCCGATTTTTGCACTTTTCAGACTCTGTTTCAGGTGAAAATTTCGGCTTTGCACCGAAAAATTATTCCCCAATGACGGAAAGCTTCTATATTTCAGTCATTGTAAGTAAAATCTGGTAGAAATCGTTCAGAAGGAGCTTTCCTCATTGTTGTAAAAGCTCACTTTTCCGGCAGAAATTTCGATGTCATTCCGACATTAGAGTCAATTCTCCATTCAAATACCTCAGTTTGTAGCTGGTAAGAGCTTTATCTTGGTTATGCATCTGGTACAGTTCCTCGACTATTCATAGATCACATCCATAGATCACAGTCATCAACAAGTCATCGACCAGCCATAGATCATAGTCATAATCTATTATAGACGTATTGTGGCGTCGATTGCAGAATATATTATAGTAGGTGGTGATTACATGGGTGAATGGGAGGAGATCCCAAAATGTTAAACTTGGAATTCTGTGAGTAAGGTGACATTGTCGATTGTCGTTCATCGCAATGGTATGTTTAATGACTTGGTTACGAGCGTAATGGAAAGCTGGGAGTTAAATTGTGAGCCTAGCGACTTGCGCATTAATTATATGATTAATGCTGTGTCTACTAAGGGAAAAACCCATCTTTCTTTCATAATGAATGATAGGCAGGTGGGATTGTACATGTTTGATGTTGCTACTAATGGTTCTAGTCCTATTTTAAGAATAAATATTGTTGAGAGGTCTCAAGTTGGTTCTACATCAGCAGCACCACCCCCACCCACAGACCCAGCATTGCTACAGCCGCCAGCAGATGACGTTTCAATACAATATGAGGGTATGGGTGACCACTAAATGGATATGGATGATACTGATAGTGATGACGAAGAGTGTGACGTAGGTGATGGGCAACAAAGTGGTTCACAAAGCAATCACAACTTCAATGATGGAACCGATTTTTACCATAGGCAAACATTCAATGACAAAGAGTATTTAAAGGTTTTATTGAAGAAAGCTGCAATAAAAACCCGCTTAGTTTTAAATCGAACAAGAGTAAAAAATAATTTAAGGTGGAATGCACATCTCCTAATTGTGGTTGGATGGCGTGCCAATAAGTACGAGAGCTCGGATAGATTTCGCATTTATTAGTATGTTGGTGATCACATTTGCAGGGTTGAACATATTATGGACACTCATAAGCATGCCTTGGCAGTTGTCCTTGCATCAGTCTTGATGAATGACTATATTGACAACAAAGGGCCAACGACAAAGGAAATCCAGATGACGGTTTTCAGGGAGTTCCATTGTAAACCAAGCTATTGAAAGTGTTGAAAGGCTTGTGTAATGACTAAGAACATGGTTAGGGGGACACTGCAGCACGGGTATGCTTGCTTGCCGGCTTATTCTTACATGGTTGAAACTCTAAATTCAGCTTCCAGAATTTGCATTAGCCTTGATGACGCGAACAAGTTTAAACGCAGCTTACGCATCTTGCATTCGAGGATATACCCACATGCAAAAGGTTATTTCCGTTGACGGCACATATTTATACAGCAAGTACGAGGGTGTGTTGTTGTCTGCCGCCGCATAGGACACTAAGAACCATATCTATCCAATTGCATTTTGCTTGGTGGACAAGGAGTGCGATGAATCTTGGACCTACTTCTTAGAGCAGCTGAAGCATATAATCCCCGATGATCCAGATTTGTGCATAGTCTATGATAGGCACAAGAGCATAGCCAACGGTATTTCAGATTTTTTGAGCATGCACATCAAAGATTTTGCATGAAGCATCTTGGTTATAATCTCTGAATTTTTTTTAATGTGGAGAATATCTTCATATATACTATGATGCAGTAAAGGCATATGACTATCATGAGTTCAATTGAGGAATAAATGGCCCGAAGCAGTTAATTGCCTCGAATTTGATATCAGATTTGACAAGTGGAGCATGACACATTTTCCAGCAAACAGGTACGATGTGCTGACCACAAATATTACTGAGTCGCTAAACTCAATGTTGAGGTATGAAAGAGAGTACCTTGTGACTGTCTTATTCACTTTCATTTCTTGGAGGTTTACTAAAATTTTCAGGCAGAGGCGTGCATAAATCAACGATTCAATCAATTTATTTGTGCCTTCGGCTGAAAAGACGATAAGGGAAAAGATTAATGAGGGCGAGCCCTTGTTTGTCAAGAATATAAATGGGGACGCCAACAAGTTCATCGTAGTCAGCAGTGCCCTAACTATCAAAGTCAATCTACTGAACAAAATATGTTCTTGTAGAGAGTATGACTTGGTGAAATTACTGTACGCTCACGCGATGGCAGCCTTGAGATTGAAGTACGAAGATGATTATGGTTCAAGCATCTACTATTATTCCTCGTTTATGTATAAAGTTAAGTCCTACATTCTTGCATTTGCTGAAACTATTTATGTGGTCCCTCCAGAGGTAGAATGGAATGTCCCAGACAAATATGCGAACATGTACATTCCTCCACCCCCTTACGAATCCAAACTTGAAAGAAATAGAGTGAAGCGTATTCCTGGCATCACGGAATCTTTCAAATCCAATGCAATTAGAAAAGGGAAGAGAAACAAGTGCTCGATTTGCAAGGGAACTGGCCACAAGAGAACAACATGCCAATATTTAACAGAACATCCCATTTGATTGTTTTCCATGTCAATGTATTTTTATTGTATTTTAAATATTTGCCTTCTTTTTTCCAGTTCAAAAATAATGAACTTTGCCTTAGTCTATCATAGAAAAGAATGGATTTATGAAATGAAATGAGATGTTGGGGTTGTGTCTTTCTTGTTGCTATACTTTGCCTCTGTTGTGTTTCACACTTCTGTCCTCTTTTAATTTCTGCATTTGTCTTTCTTTTCGGTCGAAATAAAGTCAAGTGTATTGAGTCAATTATAAACTAAATCGGTAATAAACCACCTTACTCGATAATAACTTATTGCTTAGGAGATTTATAGACTACAAAAGTGATGATAAACCAAAGATATAAAGGCGACTGCTGGAGTGAGAAGCATGCTGAATTTGCACTAGTATAACAAAAAATGAAACCACACACCCCAAACTCCGAATCCTAAACCCCAAACCCCAAACTCCAAATTGCACAATCAAGGGACCGTGGATAGGTATACCATAAACTGACCGTCGACAATAGCTAACAATTATCATTTAGGCTCGACTTTACGTTCGGTGAATAATTTTCCACATGTTATATATAGACCAAACCCCAATATTTATCTAAAAAGCCATAAATAAATAAAATAAATAAATAAAAAGATATGCCACTATTTCAACATTATAATAACATATTCATACATCATATGAGAGTTCTCATCCACTGAACACATGATCAAAAGAGTTTTAGGACAAGTAATGATTCTTAAAAGGTTAATATTTGTCTAAAAAGTCATAAAAAAATGAAATAAAGTAAATAAAAGGACATGCCACTATTTAAAAATCTAATAACACTTTAGTACATCATATGCTAGTCCTCATCCATTGAACACATGATCAAAAGAGTTTTAAGACAAGTAATGGTTGTAAGGTTGTGCTTTGAGAATAATAGCTTGTTGTCAGACTAATTGGATAGTAGTGTTATGATTATCATTACTTTTCCTAAACTCTTTTGATCATGTGTTCAATGAATAAAAACTCTCATATGATGTATTAAAGTGTTATTATGATTTTCAAATGGTGGGTATGTCTTTTTATTTATTTATGGCTTTTTTAGACAAATATTAGCCTTTTAAGTAACATTACTTGTCCTGAAACTCTTTTGATCATGTGTTCAATGGATGATGACTCTCATATAATGTATTAAAGTGCTATTATGACTTTTAAATAGTGGTATGTTCTTTTATTTATTTCATTTATTTATTTATGGCTTTTAAAATAAATATTAGCCTTTTAAGTATCATTATTTATCCTAAAACTCTTTTGATCATGTGTTCAATGGATGGAGACTCTCATATGATGTATTAAAGTGTTATTATAATATTTTAATAGTGGCATGTCCTTTTATTTATTTTATTTTATTTTATTTATTTATGACTTTTTAGATAAATATTGGGGTTGGGATTTTTTTTGTTATACTAGTGCGAATTCATCATGCTTCTCACTCCAACAGTCGCTTTTATATCTCTTGTTTATCATCAACCTTTGTGGTCTATAAATTTCTAAGCAGTGAGTTATTATTGAGTAAAGTGGTATATTATCGATTTGGTTTATAATTGACCCAATACATTTGACTTTATTCAACCTTGGCATCATTGTAGCATATACAAAGCAACAACACATTAAGAAATGAAAATTACTTGTAAAAACTTTCATATTTGAACACATTCAAAATATTTAGGCACGCCCATACTCACAAGGCAACAACACATTTATGAAAAAGTTGAAATAATTAAAAACACAGAAAAGTCAAATTAATTATTTGTTAAACTAGTCAAATTAAGCATTACTATTGATTGTTTGTCATCATCCACCACACACATCCAACAAAAAGAAACTTGTTTGTTACAACCCAAATAACAAATTAATTATTTGAAGAATCATTCAGCTTTTTGGATTATATTAGAAAATATATTTAAGAGATTTGAAATAATTACTTATCATTCTCTAAAATATTTATTCTTTTTCACCATTTTGATTATGTTAATTATCTTATATGACGTAACTGAATAACCAAACAAAAAAAGATCGAACCCAAAAGAGAAAAACCGAACCAAACTTATTTTGGTTCGGATTGTAGTGTAGTTTTTAGAAATCGAACACCAAAAAATTCAAACCGGAAAACTGAATGCAGACCCCTACTTGTGTCAACAACTTCTTCAGAGATAACTTGAGCAAGGACATATTTTGCCGTCACAACTTCAGCAGTTAGCACAGGGACATCTGCAGCTAATCTAGGGAGCTCAACCTTCGCAACATCAACAGTTGGGCTAGAGAAATAAACCTCCTTAACCTCAGCAGTTGGTCGAGGGACCTCAACATTCTTAACCTCATTAGTTGGTTTAGGGACCTCAACCTTCTTAACATTCTTAAATACAACATAATTACATCAAAAAAAAATTAAAATGTTCACCTTTGAGAGTCTCCAGCTTCCTCTTCTCCTCCTCCTCCTCCTCCTCCTCCTCCTCTTCTCCTCCTCCTCCTCCTCCTCCTCCTCCTCCTCCTCCTCCTCCTCCTCCTCCTCCTCCCCTCCCCTCCCCCTCCCCCCCCCCTCCCTCCCCCCCTCCCCCCCCCCCCCCCCCCCCCCCCCCCTCCCCCCCCCCCCCCTCCCCCTCCCCCCCTCCCCCCCCCCCCCTCCTCCCCTCCCCTCCCCCCCTCCCCCCCCCCCCCCCCCCCCCCCCCCCCCCCCCCCCCCCCCCCCCCCCTCCCCCCCCCCCTCCCCCCTCCCCCCTCCCCCCCCCCCCCCCCCTCCCTCCCCCCTCCCCCTCCCTCCCCTCCCCCCTCCTCCCCCTCCTCCTCCTCCTCCTCCTCCTCCTCCTCCTCCTCCTCCTCCTCCTCCTCCTCCTCCTCCTTCTTCTTCTTCTTCTTCTTCTTCTCCTCTCCTCCTCACTCCTTCTGAATCTTTCCTCCTCCATAAATGCGACAAGAATATTCAATGATTCCTCCATATTCTCCACATGCTGCTGTAGTCCCTCCTTCTCCACGATGGGCCCCTTGGTGCCGCACGACCCCTAGATGTCTCAACGCCAAAACGTCCCTCATCACATTTTTTCAGTGAATTACCACCAAATTCTTTCGACTGAGTATCCACCTCATCAAAAAGCTCCTTGGGCTCCTTTCCCAACCTCTTAAGAGCCTTCGAGTAATGATTTTATGTAATCAACACATTCATGCCTTTCAATTCACCCTTCAAGGCATCTATCATGGGATCACTAGCCTCATCATCATATGGCAAAGGTTTTTCATGTAATCATCATCAATCTCACGCACAGTAGGAATGATGTAAGGGTGCACAACCTAAAAATAATCAAAACATTAGCATTTTATTTATATTTTTGCAAGAACATTGATAATAGAGTCCAAATTTATACCTCTGAAACTCTCGCTCCAGATGGATCACCTTCCGTAAATTGCTTTATTTTTTTGGTGTGTCACTTAAGAATCCTAGGAATAGGTAAAAGAACCCTATTTGATTTGCCAGTATTCCTTCCAATTACAGGAAAAGCTTTATATATCCATGCATGTAATGACACAAATAATCATTGAGTGTAAAAATAAATAACACATAGTCTATACTCTATTGCACCAGTGGTTTATAATATTTACCATGAATGCCCAAAGAAATACGTAGAGATCACATGATGTAATCTTCTTATCAGCGTGTGTATGTTGGAGCCTGAGAATGTCTACCTTTTGCTTTAAGTATTTCAAGATGAGTTCAAAAGATTTATTTCCCCAAGGATAACTCTCGAAGAATTCCAAATCGCCAACCATTTTAAGCATATCATGTTCCACATCCCTGGACACATCTTTGGCCAACAAAATTGCATGCAGAAATCACACAAGACAACATTTAAGTTTCTCTTCTTTGTTTATCCTAGACCCTCTTACCAACGACAATAACTTTGGTGCTGAAATCTTCTTGTTCTGAGTAACCTTTGAGCAAAATGCTGATCCTTTTCTAAGTGTCCTTTCCTCTTTATATTGGCTGGGATAGGATTCACAATTTAAACCAGTCATTAAAGCAAACTCCTTCAAGCCAAAATGCACATGCTTGAAATTCACGAGAAATCACATCTCACGCTTCTTTTTCTCATCCACATGACGAAGAAGTAGATAATGGATCATCCGTCAATTGAAATTGAAGTGTTCTGACAGTTTTCTAAAATGACCAAAACATGAACACTTGAACATTTTCCTGAATTTTTTATCTCTCAACACTTGCCTAAATTCAGCTAACAGTATCAGCCTGCTCCTAATAGAAATTTTTGCTAGGAAAGGTTCATAATCATCTAGCCAAGTAATCAAATCTTACTTCTCCACATTATTTATCATTGCACAATATGGCAAGGACAGTGATCAATATCTTCATCAAAATCAAACTACTTTAAACCATCCTCAAAAACATTACTATCACCTCAATCATCTTGATCTTCATCCACACTATGCTTATCCATGTGGTCTGAATAGGTCTCACTATCAACTTTTACAATTCTTTTTCTTTTTTCATCTCGTCTATCAACTTCTTCACTACTTATTTTTTTATCTTTAACAGTAGCATTAGAACGAGTTTGAACAATATTAACAGAACTGAGGAGTATATTTCCTTCTCTTCCTCTACATCTAGGCATTCTTTATGATCTATATATAAAGAATAGAAACGTTGATCAACCACGATGTAAAAATAAGAATAATCGACCAAAGGTTTATTAATAAACCATAATGTATTTTCAAAAAATAAAAACAGAAAAGAAAGATCAAAACAAGCAAAATGAGTATAAATAACACATAAGCAAACACAAAAAAAGAAAGATTGAAACAAACAAAAAAGCAGGTTAAACTTCCAAATTTTTGAATAAAAATTGAAAATTTATGAACACCATGAATCGGAAAAAAACAAAAACTTTCAGGGCAATATGGAGCTTAAAATACTCTGAAAGAGTTGCAAAATTAAAGAAAACACATGGGGACGACGACTGAACAATATCAAATTTTGGAGGAGAGGAAGAGTCAGTTGGAAGTTTGAGAGAATTCAAATTTTAGAAAGTGATAGGGAGTGAAGAGAGAAATAAGCGCTTTGTATATTTAAATATAAGTTAAAGAAATTTAAGTGTATAAGTTAAAACCTCCAAACTTATAAAAATTATGAAGTGTACTCCATGCCCCATTTTCTGAAGCCTAATCCGGAAAAAATAAATGAAAAGGAAATTAAATGACCTTCCACTAAATTAGAAACTTGAAGCGACCTCATTGTCAAATCTTCTCAAGACAAATATGTCCACATGTGAATAAGTCTATTGTATTCTTTAAATTGAAAAGGGTAAAAAATGTCATAACCTATTAGAAATAGTTCAAAAATGTCCCATTCTACCTATTAGATCAAATTTGTCTTCCTTCCATCTATTTGGATAAAAAATGCCCTTAATATTAAATTTAAATCTAGAATTGCCTCTCCTTTTAACAAAAGCTTATATGAAATATATGAATTCTTCTAATTAATATGTGGCGTTATTCACATGTTTAGACCCAAACTTAACACATTAACCCAACCCTATTTTAAAAAGACCCAACATTTCTTCCCATTCATACTAAGTAGGAGTATATACGTCCTTCCGTTGTACAGATTACATTGAGAGGTTCTCTTGTGAAATCTAAATGTACTTCAAGGATCAAATACTTATTGCTGAGTGCTAATTTCTTCATCAATTATAACATAAAAACGGATGCACATGGAATTATTTTCATCAATGCATAGATTTTGTTTTAAACAGAAGGTTCCTTCCAAAATGAGAGTATGAAAGGCTACGGGTTTTGGCCATAACCGCCAGCCACCTGATCAATCAAAGTTATCTTAGCAAGGTCCTATGTTGGATGAAGAGGAAGAAGTATTGGGTCTGGTAAAAATGGATTTGGGTTAATGAATTGGATTTGTGTCTAATTACATGTGGATCAATGAAAAGAATGTTACATACAGTAAAACCTCTATAAATTAATACTCTATAAATTAATAAACTCTCTAAAATAATAAAATCTTCCGGTCCCGACTTGGGCCTTTGTAAAAAATCATCAAATTCGATAAGATAATAAGATAATAATTTTTCGGAAAATCCCTTTATAAATATTAGGTCCCATTAAAACTCTAAATTAATAATTCATAAATATTACAATTATAAATATTATGGTAATTTGCTAAAATATGAATCTATTGTTACTTGATTTTTCTTAAAATTTAAATCTAATTGGATTTCATCCCTAACTTTTTTAATTGCAGCCAAGAGTTCCGGTGTCGAGTTCTCTAGCTACAACAAAAAATTTTGAAGAGTTGTTGTCGTGCTCAAAGCCTCCTTTCTCGTGATTTGGTTCCAACGGTATTGAATCATCTTGACTTCATCATTAGTAGGATCTTCAATAATATCAACAACAATTTCCTCTAAACTTTGAACCATTGAACATTCATCATTTTCACCCGGATAGTCCACCAATTTGTTGACGTCCATTTCATTGCGATAACCAACATCCTTGACCATATTCTCAAGCTCATGTAGGCTTTCTTCAAAGTTTGTCTCACTTGAGATTTCTTCATTTGAACGGATTTTGCAGTGCCGAAAGCAATTTGCTATTGACACTTGAGAAACATTGGTTGTCCAAGCGGAGACTGCAAAATTGATGGCATCTAAAACATTAATCTTTTCAGGATTAGGTAGCCCCAACTCATGACCTTCCAGTAGATTTTTGTAGAATCTCATACGATAGTGCATCTTGAAAGCTCTAATTATTCCTGTGGGATGGTCTCTCTTATACTCACATAATGCTTTACGCATTTGATCATTCATGGATGATTTTGCGATGCCTTTTAGATGAGAAGACATGGTTGGGTGTTATGAATTATTTTATTTCCATATTGAGATTTATATAATATATGTTTCATTCATCATGCATGAATATATTTAATTGGCTATAATAGTTATTTAAGTGCAACGAATTAATGTAAACATGTATACATTATTCAAGTAATTCCAATGAATTGATACATGCGTCCATGAATATAATAGTTAATTGTATACAATGAATTGATATTATACATGAATATATTTAATTAGTTACAAAGAATTGGTTGATGCATGAATATAATCAATGAAACATATATGAATTCATTTATTTTCAATACATATATACTAAATTTGCTGAATTTAAAAAGTCTCTCTTTTAATTAATAAAATATTAATTTATCGATATATTAATATCTCTCTAAATTAATAAAATTTCATGGTCCCAAGGTTATTAATTTATAGAGGTTTTACTGTATTTAATTAAGAAATTCATATATTCCACGTCAGCTTTTGTTAAAAAAAGGGGGCAATATTAGACTTAATTTAATGATAAGGATATTTTTTTATTCAAATAGATGGAAGGATGAACAAATTTGAACTTATAGATGAAAAAAATAATATTTTTGAGCCATTTCTAATACTTTTAAGGGCATTTTTGATTCTTTTCCGTTCTTTAAAATTAGCTACATAGGTGGTAAGAATGTCCGGAAGTATAAAGGCACTTCTTCCCACTGAGCTTGTAGCGTCATCTCTGGTTTTGCGCTGCTTGTCTACAACAACCCTTCTCCTTTATCCTAACTTGAGATTCACCTAGGCGGAGAACATTATCAGGGGTGATTCAATACAATTAGTAGTCTAAAGACAAAACTTAATAAGATTTTATAAATAATTTAAATAAAATTCATGTATTTTTCGAAACTCACTCTTCTTAAAACGTTTTAAGATGCAAAGCTATGAATTTATTCTTTTAAGGATAACTTCATTCAAACATTGTTTTAATGGATAAGTAAAAATAATAGTCAGAAAAAATAAGTATATAATGGAATATAAAAATGTTATAAATAGGAAAAAAGGATAACAAATATACAAGAAGAAAAGAAGTTAACCTAATTTACTTACTCATTTGAACAACTCAAACTATAATCTATAAAATAAAACATTTTCTTTATGATAATTTAAAAAATTATGTAGCGTATATAATTAAAGACCATTTTCAAGTCCTTTTAATATACAAATGTATAATTCTCTTATATAGTGAGATAGAATGCATTAAATCTTCTTTCCATAAATCAGTTCTTATATCACAATTAATTTTAATTCTTCAGCAAAAATTCTTATAACCGCTAAAAAATTACTATACAATTCATAAAGTTACAATTAATGTTTAGAATTTTTTTTATTTCCTTATATAGTCATGAACGTTGTCTAATATTTTAGAACCTTAAATTTAACTACTTAAATCTTCATATCTACCAATAAGATTTTGACAACAAGAACCAATGTATTGTTATTGCAATAAATGACTAATATTTTATTAACTAGATAGAAACTATTCATTAAATAATATAAAATATGCGACATACTTTTTGTATACAAAAATATAAACATGAATATGTACTAGTAATTAGTTATATAATAATAGCCACCCATGCTTTTGTATTAAAGAATGAAACAATATTGATTTTTAGAAACAAACAAAAACTATAACTAGAAAGGTTTAATCACTTTGTGGGATCTCATATGTAGTGACTGGTGAACGCTTTTTCTTCCACCAACAAAATGATATCTGAACAAAGTTACGCAGGAAGAGTTACCACACTATGTACTATACAATTAGTAATATGAGAAAACAATAACCAAAATTTGATATTCCAACCAGAACATGTACTATACAATAATCTAAGAAAACAAAAATCACAATCCAATAATCCAAAGCACGATTATCAACAAACTGCAAATCACCGTGAGCACATATAGCACCGATCTAGAGAATGTGACAATTCGAGCAGCAATGGTGTAAATCCAAAAAAAGCCACATGTTCCAGACTCATGATCGGAGAACCCCATACCATCCCCAACTCATGCACTGATCTAGACGATCACCAGGTAGATCTGTCTCCACAACATGTCAATCTGACGGTGTGGCCAAAATATGCACACATACGCTCCACCAACTATCGAAATAAGTCCCTAATCTACGAAGAAAACTCCCCTGATTGATCTCCCTGCAAGGTAGACAAAGAAGAATTGAGTTCATACATGAAAAAATTGCATATTTTGAACCATTAAGTTGCCACTTTGATGTGTAAGTATATTCTAAACACTTCAATGAATATTCATATTATAAGAACCTCGATAAATAGTTAAACTATGATCCATTGGCAAAAATCTTGCCAAATAATATATAAACTTCAAAATTGTTTTCTTGTAATATAATTTTAATGCTTAGAAGTCAAACAAAGTTAGCTGATTTCTCGATCGATGTGTATAGAGAACTTTGTTGGAAATTTGCCTTTGGCGGGAGTTGCGTCCGACCAACTTTAACGGCTTAAACACTAGTGTTACACATGTTGGAGAATCCGGTTCTTCACACGTGCATAATCTACTAAGTAAGTAGATAACTGTAGGGCTAAGGATCGTCAAATTTCGTTGAGAAATGAAAGAGATATTGGTCCACGAAGTGAGGTGTTTGAAGCATGGAAAAGTGTGGTATTGAGATCAATTCTCCCTCATCGGTGGAGGAAGAAAGAATTGTTTTGTTTATAAGTCTCAAAGTTGGCTTGGGGTTTGGGACCCCAAGGGGTATCCCATGTGTTTAAAGGAGGGAGGACCTAGATGTGCTTCGGTTCGAGGAAAGCCCACACGCGCGCCGTCGCCGCCCGTCCGGTCCGGGTCTCGGGCCACGGGCCACGGGCCACGGGCCACGGACTGGGTTGGGCTGGGCTTCTGATATTATCTTTTTGGACCAGAATTCTTTCGTATGTATAGTTTGGTCCCTGAAGTTTCAAGAAAGTCAGATTGGGCAGAAACATCAAATTCACAATTTATTTTGGTGAATTACTACCTCCATAATTGCCATTACTTGGCCAGTAATGGCAGTAATGTGGGCAGTTCATTAGTCTCTTCTCCAACTATATAAAGGATCCCTTGCACCATTGTTGACACACAAAAAAACAGACGAAAAAACAGAAACAAAGAATTAGTTCTTCCTACTACCTTCCAGCATCATTTCATTACTCAAAATTCTTCACGGTAACACTTGAGTTTCCTTTGCTCATTTGTTCACTTGCTGTTTTATCTTGGGAGACAATTGTCCAGGACGTAGAAATGATACATACAGGGCAATATTGTCTTAAAGACATAGTGCAAACACTCGACTCAGCATACCACAAACATTTCCAGTTTATTCTTCAAGTTTTATGTAATTTCAGTTGTTGTTGAATTATAATTTTAGTTCTTGTAATACTTAGCAGTTACTTATAATTTCCGTTTCCTGCACCTTTGTAACTAACAAGTTTAAGACAATATTTGCTTACTGTAACTGCTGCAACATGGCTGGAAACATGACTGATGCTGATGCTACTGTTGCTGCCACTCAAGGCAACAATGCTGCCTTCCCCGCTCCTGCCGCTACTGCCGCTCCTGGCCAAGGCAACAACTCTGCTGCCTTCACTGCTGCTGCCGCTACTGTTCAAGGCAGCAACTCTGCTGCCTTCCCGACTGCTGCTGCTCCACCTTCTGCCTCCCATCATGATCGCCCTAAAAAATTCATGGGCTCAAACTTTAAGAGATGGCAGCAAAAGATGTTGTTCTACTTGACAGTTATGGGCATGGCCCCGTTCCTAACGGAAAATCCTCCACAAGCTGGAGATGAAATGGACTCTTCGCCTACTGAAACGGGTGAAGGGGGCCTTGGTATCCATGTCGTTAACGGCATGAAGATGGTTCTTGATGCGTGGAATCATAGCAATTTCATGTGTAAGAATTACATACTAAACTGCTTGGCAAACCCTCTCTACAAGGTATATTGCATAGTTGGCACTGCCAAAGAGCTGTGGAAAAAACTGCAAAAGAAGTACAACGCACAAGATGCGGGTACTAAGAAGTTCATCGTTGGGAAATTTCTAAAATTCCAAATGGTGGATAGTAAGACAGTGATGTCCCAAGTCCAGGAATTCCAAGTGATTTTACATCACCTGGATTTGGAAGGAATGAAACCAAATGAGCAGTTTTTGGTTGCATCGCTGATTGAGAAGTTACCTCCTTCGTGGAATGCGTTTATGAGTTACTTTAAACTCAAGACAAAGGAGATGACCTTTGAAGAGCTTGTTGTCAAACTCCAAATCCAGGAAGATAACAAGAAGGCCTTGCCAAGGGGTAAACAACCTGCTGAGGCAAAGGTAAATCTGGCTGAGGCTAAAGGGAACTCAAGCAAAACGCGGAAGTTCCAGAAAGACGGCAAGGCCCATGCATCGGAGATGTTCAGAGGTAACTGTCACCACTGTGGGAAACCTGGTCATAAGATCAAGGAATGCCGCAAACTCAGGACTGAGCAACAACAGAAAGCCAAGGCTAAAGGCAAGGCGCATGCTAACGTCGTCAAGGACACGCTCCTGGATGACATGATTGAGGAGTTCTCGGTAGTGGTGCTAGAATCCAACCTGGTTGAGAATCCGATGTAGTGGTGGATGGACACATGTGCTACCAGACACATCTGTTCCAACAGAGATACCTTCTCCACGTACACACCGATCACCGACAAGAAGCTGTTCATGGGCAATAACGCTTTATCTGACGTGCTGGGGGTAGGAAAGGTGGTCCTAAAGATGACTTTTGGAAAGGAGCTCACTCTGAAGGAAGTAATGCACGTCCCAGAGATTAGAAGAAATTTAATTTCTGGATCTTTATTGGTTAATACTGGTTTTAGGCTAGTGTTTGAATCCAATAAGTTTGTACTCACTAAGAATAGCACATTTGTGGGGAGAGGCTTCGTCTGTGAAGGCCTCTTCAAAGTGAATGTCATGTATGTAATGCGTCCAAGTAATAAAGTTGAACCTTCTTCTTATTTGCTTGAGTCTTCTAATTTATGGCATCATAGATTTGGACAACGTTAACTACAAGTCTATCCAAAGCCTGGTAAAGGTGGAGTTATTGCCGTCTATCGACGTAAACCCTCAACATAAGTGTGAGGTGTGCGTAGAGGCATAACTCACCAAGCTTCCTTTTCGATCCGTTGAAAGGAATACCGCTCCTCTAGAACTTATTCACACAGATATATGTGATTTGAAGTTCGTACAAACTAGAGGGGGGAACAAGTACTTTGTGACATTCATTGATGATAGCATAATGTATTGTTACCTTTACTTGTTGAAAAGTAAGGATGGAGCCTTTGAAGCGTTCCGACGTTACAAAGCAGAAGTTGAAAACCAACTAAGCCTACAGATTAAATCCATTCGTAGCGATAGAGGGGGAGAATATGTCGCTCCATTTGAGGAATATTGTGCCCAAGAAGGCATTGTTCATCAAACGACGGCTCCATACTCACCTCAATCGAACGGTGTGGCGGAACGTAAGAACCGCACATTGAAGGAAATGATGAATGCCTTGCTTATCAATTCCGGACTTTCCCAAAATATGTGGGGAGAAGCCGTCCTTACCGCTAATACGATTCTTAACAGAGTCCCACATAAGGGTAAGGACAAAACTCCATATGAATCATGGAAGGGAAAGAAACCCACCTAGAAATATTTTAAGGTGTGGGGTTGTTTTAGCAAAGGTTGAAGTACCCAAACCAAAGCAGGTCAAGATTGGGCCTAAGACTATAGATTGCATATTCATCGGATATGCAAATAACAGTAGTGCTTATCACTTCTTAGTGCATAAGTCAGATATTTCAGATATCCACCAGGGTACAATCATGGAATGCTCTATTCTTTGAAGGCACCTTTCCTAGAAAGGAAAAAGACATAACCTCTCGCAAATGAAGTTATGAACAAAGCTCTCAAGAACCGGGAGTCGTCGACGACCCGAATATAGATGATTCAGATCTAGCGGATCTCGAGGTGACTGAACATCCGGAATCTAGTGTTCCAGATTCTCATAACTTGGAGACTCCAGAGATGGATCTAAGGTGAAGTAAAAGGGCCAAGAAGGATAAATCCTTCGATCCTGACTTTGTAGCTTATATGGTTAATGATGAACCAAGGACAATTGCTAAGGCGTTGTCAACTCCAGAAGCACCGCTCTAGAAAAAAGCTATTGAGAGTGAAATAGACTCCATTCTGCATAACCATACTTGGGAGTTGGATGATCTTCCTCCGGGAAATAAACCGTTGGGTTGTAAATGGATACTCAAATGGAAATATAAAGCAGATGGGTCTATAGATAAGTACAAGGCCAGGTTGGTAGTCAAGGGCTATCGGCAGACAAAAAGTTTTGACTACTTTGACACATACTCCCCGGTATACTAGATGACATCCATACGGGTATTCATTGCGATCGCAGCTTTGCGTAACCTTGAGATACATCAAATGGATGTCAAGATAGCCTTCTTAAATGGTGATTTGGAAGAAGAAATTTATATAGATCAACCTGAGGGGTATGTGGTTCAAGGGCAAGAGAAGAAAGTCTGTCGACTTGTCAAATCTCTGTACGGGCTGAAACAAGCCACGAAGCAATGGCACGAAAAATTTGATAGTACTCTACTATCGAAGGGTTCCGCCATTAATGAGTGTGATAAATGTGTCTACACGAAAGGTAACTCTGACTCATTTGTTATGATATGCCTGTATGTAGACGACATGTTGATCACAGGAAGCAGTCCTAGGGTAATCCTAGAGACTAAGAACATGTTGAAACAATGCTTCGACATGAAGGATATGGGTATCGCAGATGTCATCTTAGGGATAAAAATCTCTAAGACGTCTGACGGACTGGTCTTATCTCAGTCTCACTACATCGAGGATGTTTTGAGAAAGTTTGAGATATTAGACAGTTCACCGATAAAGTCACCAATGGATACAAATCAAAAGCATGATAAAAATCTTGGTGCACCTGTATACCAGGAGCGATATGCACAGGTGATCGGTAGTTTGATGTATATAACAAACTGCACCCGACCTAATATTGCTTATGCAATCAATAAGTTGGCTAGGTTCACCCGTAATCCGAGTGATGATCACTGGAAGGCATTGAATCGGGTATTACAATACCTGAAATATACGCTAACTTTCGGGTTACACTATTCGAGATATCCAGCTGTACTAGAGGGGTACAATGATGCAAACTGGATATCTGATATAGAGAACACCAAGTCCACCAGTGGGTATGTATTTACAATTGGTGGTGGGGCTGTGTCTTGGAAATCCTCTAAGCAAATTTGCATTGCCCGATCCACAATGGAATCGGAGTTTATCGCTTTAGACAAAGCAGGAGAATAAGTTGAGTGGCTTCATGACTTCTTAGAGGATGTTCCGTATTGGAACAAACCCTTACCTTTGGTAATGATCCACTGCGATAGTCAGTCGACTCTAGGAAGGGCACGAAATGCTATGTACAACTGCAAGTCTCGTCATATTTGATGGAGGCATAAGACCGTTAGGCAGCTGATCACCACGGGTATAATATCCATTGATTACATTAAGTCAAAGGATAATATAGCAGACCCATTGACAAAGGGCTTACCCAAAGACCAGATGGCTTTCCTGTCTAGGGGAATGGGCTTAAAACCCAAAATATAAGGACCAATACGGTAGTAACCCAACCTTACTAACTGGAGATCCCAGTAATTTGGTTCAATGGCAAAACTAAGCTGTAATGGTTCAGTTGATCGCTTCAGTGGAAGCATGAGCACTTCGGATAGTGATTTCTATAAAGAAACACCAAATCCAAAGTCGTTCCCGTGATAGACGTTAAGTGCTATCTATGTATGGGTAAAGGTTAAGTTTTCAAAACCTTAATGATCATCAACAGTTGAGGTTAGTTCTTGGGAAACTTTTAATGGTTCCTAACACTTGTGAAGTGTGGTATAGCAGGATACCTTGTAGGAGACCACCTATTTAAGTGCGAGGATGGGCTGCCTCAAATGAACACACTTAAGAATCCAAGAAGTTGTCCATGGCCACAACAGACAAAACATTACGAAGAAGAGAGTAAGGGAATTTGTTGTGTTGGTACTATTGACTTGGCTTACACTAAACACTGACGGTTCAAGACATCACGTTCACCACGCAGTAAGTAAGTCCGATGGTATTTAACTATGGAAGGTTCAAAGCTGAAGCTACCTCTCCTTATGCAACATCGGTCCGCTGAAATATTGCTGGAAATGAAAAGGCATCATGTGAGTGCACCAAAATCTCTTTCAAGAGGGGATTGTTGGAAATTTGCCTTTGGCGGGAGTTGCGTCCGACCAACTTTAACAGCTTAAACACTAGTGTTACGCATGTTGGAGAATCCGGTTCTTCACACATGCATAATCTACTAAGTAAGTAGATAACCGTAGGGTCAAGGATCGTCAAATTTCATTGATAAATGAAAGAGATATTGGTCCACGAAGTGAGGTGTTTGAAGCATGGAAAAGTGTGGTATTGAGATCAATTCTTCCTCATCAGTGGAGGAAGAAAGAATTGTTTTGTTTATAAGTCTCAAAGTTGGCTTGGGGTTTGGGACCCCAAGGGGTATCCCATATGTTTAAAGGAGGGAGGACCTAGATGTACTTCGGTTCGAGGAAAGCCCACACGCGCGCCGCCGCCGCCCGCCCATACGGTCCGGGTCCGGGTTCTCGGGTCACGGGTCACGGGTCACGAGCTGTGGGCTGTGGGCTGGGCTTCTTCTGATATTATCTTTTTGGACCAGAATTCTTTCATATGTACAGTTTGGACTAAAATTCCTTCATATGTACAGTTTGGACCAGAATTCTTTCATATATACAGTTTGGTCTCTAAAGTTTCAAGATGTACAGTTTGGTCCCTGAAGTTTCAAGAAAGTCAGATTGGGCAGAAATAGAACGTCAACAGCACTCAATTCAGCCATTTATTTTGGCTGAATTACTCTTCCTAAATGTCATCCGTTGCACATCAAATTCACCATTTATTTTGGTGAATTACTACCTCCATAATTGCCGTTACTTGGCCAGTAATGGCAGTAATGTGGGCAGTTCATTAGTCTCTTCTCCAACTATATAAAGGACCCCTTGCACCATTGTTGACACACAAAAAAACAGACGAAAAAATAGAAACAAAGAATCAGTTCTTCCTACTACCTTCCAGCATCATTTCATTACTCAAAATTCTTCACGGTAACACTTGAGTTTCCTTTGCTCATTTGTTCACTTGCTGTTTTATCTTGGGAGACAATTGTCCAGGACATAGAAATGATACATACGGGGCAATATTGTCTTAAAGACATAGTGCAAACACTCGACTCAGCATACCACAAACATTTCCAGTTTATTCTTCAAGTTTTGTGTAATTCCAGTTTGTTGTTGAATTGTAATTTTAGTTCTTGTAATACTTAGCAGTTACTTGTAATTTTCATTTTCTGCACCTTTGTAACCAACAAACTTGTCCCTCGTAAAGTAGGATGAAAGGAGTGTTATCTTGTGTTCAGGTTAATACAATTCCTCATTGGAGTTGAAAATTGAAGAATTTTATTCACCACACAAATGATCTCAATAATAGCGTGGCAGGTGGGTCAACTGGAACAATAATGCCTTCATTAATATTCTTCCAATTGTACAATATATATACAATCATATTATGCTTGTCTTTTGGAAGACTACTCTACCTTACCTAAAATATAAGATATTAATTACAATTATCCTAATTACAATATATTACACTATCAAGTATAATTAATGAAGAAAAGATGTAATTATAGAATTGCCTCATAATTACTCTAACAATCCCCCGCTGTCTTAACTGGAGGTTCTCGAATGCTGAGACTGTCCCTGAAATCATCAAAGAGTACGCGTGAAAGTCTTTTTGTGAAGATGTCAGCAATATGATAACGGGACGTCACATGGAGAACACAGACTTGACCACATACAACTTTTTCTCGGACAAATAAGATATCAATTTCAATGTGTTTCGTGCGCTGATGCTGAACATGATTTCCAGATAAGTAGATCGTACTCACATTGTCACAATAGATTAATGTTACTTTGTCAATCAGACAGTGTAGCTCCAGCAGTAGATTTCGGAGCCAACATGATTCAGCAACTACATTGGCGACCCCTCGGTATTTCGCCTCCGCACTTGACCGAGACCGGGTGGATTGGCATTTGGATGACCATGAAATGAGATTGTCACCCAAGAACACACAATAACCGGAAGTGGAACGACGTGTGTCTGGGCAGCCACCCCAATCTGCATCTGTGTAGGCTGAAAGACTCGAGATAAAGGACTTATACAGATGAAGTCCGAAATGGAGAGTTCCCTTAACATACCGCAGAATCCTTTTGAGAGCCCCCATATGTTCCTCCTTCGGATCATGCATGTGTAAACAAACTTGTTGAACCGCATAGGAAATATCTGGTCTTGTAAAATTCAAATACTGCAAGGCCTCTGCTAGACTACGGTAATGGGTAGGATCGTTGTATGGAGTTCCAGCATCCTTACTCAATTTCGCCTTTGTGTCAACTGGAGTATGTGAGAGTTTGTAGGATGACATCCCTGATTTGTCAATTATTTCTTCGGCATATTTCTTTTGACTGAGAAACAGACCACCTGCATATTGAGTGACATCAATGACAAGAAAATAATTCAACGGACCCAAGTTCTTTATTGCAAATTCTACTGCAAGAAGGGACATAATAGATTGGCGAAGTGAAATGGATGATACTGTGAGAATTATATCATCGACATACAAAAGAATATATGCCATGTTAGCGCCTTTTCGATAAATGAACAATGACTGATCAGACTTGCTGTGAGAGAATCCCATCTTAGAAAAAAATACTGCAAACCTGTTATACCATGCCCAAAGAGCCTGTTTCAAGCCATATAAGGATTTCTTCAATAGGCAAACATGATCTGAATGTGTATAATCTCGGAAACCTAACGACTGATGTATGTATTCTGTCTCCTGTAAGTTATCATGTAGGAATGCATTTTTAACATCTAACTGATGAATCATCCAAGATTTGGAAAGAGCCAAGCTGAGAACAGTACGGATAGTTGCTGGCTTAACATCCGAACTGAATGTTTCACCACAACCCCAACATGCTGAGACATGCCATCACCAATAAGACGAGCTTTGTATCTCGCAAAAGAACCATCAGAATTCTTCTTATGAAAAAAACCCACATAGACCGAATGACATTCACATTAGACGGACGTGGTACTAATTCCCACATCTTATTTGTAATAAGAGCATTAAATTCGTCTAACATGTCAGCTTTCCAATTCGGGTCGGATAAGGCAGCTTTGAAATTTTTTGGTAGAGGTGATGGTTGAACGGATGATAGTAAGTTAAAGTGACGTTTGGGCCAAAAATTCCCGTGCATGGTATGCATTTCAATGGTCCGAGGATGTTCCGTCACTGTTTGGGTAGTAGGATTCTCGGGTATGTTATTGGACCGAGGGGATGGATTGTGGCCTAAGTGAAAAGGTGTAGCAGTTTTGGTATTGGGCTGGGCTTCGGAATTGGTTTGGGTTAAGGGTGTGATTAAGGTACCAGTGGACTTCCCCAATTGGGCCTGCCTGCCACGGTAATAGGACTGGGCCGAGACCAGCGGTGACAAGGCAGTGGTCTCCGATCCTGTCCCATTTAGTGGTTAGGCCGAAAGGTGTTGGATATTTTGTTGGGTTGGTTCCACATGGGTTTTGGAATTAAGGTGGTGGAGTAAAATGTGATGTAATCCATTGTCGAAAAAATCATATGAAGGTGAGGATGCCGCATGAGACTTAGCAAACAGGAATGTAGACTCATAAAAAATCACATGACGACAGACTATTATTTTCCCATTCATCAAATCATAACATTTATATCCCCTATGATTTTGTGGGTATCCCAAAACCACACAAGGAGTTGAATGAGCCTGCAACTTGTTAATGGAAGTAGACGGAAACAAAGGATAACACAAACATCCAAATACCTTCAAATGTGTAAAAGACAGGAGACGATAATATAATATTTGTGTAGGAGACACATTGGAGAGCAATTTACTAGAATAATATTTAAAAGGTATGTAGCCATTTAAAGTGCATGGTGCCAAAACTTTGGTGGTGTGGATGAGTGCACAAGAATAGAGCGAATCATATTATTAATCATTTGAATTTTTCTTTTGGCTTTCCCATTTTGTGGTGAGGTATGTGGACACGAAAGACGCAAATACATCCCATTTTGGTGACACATATCATTAAAATGAGTATTTATGAATCCCCCCCCCCCATTGTCACATTGAAAACATTTAATGCTTTTGCCAAATTGAGTTTTGATAAAAACACTAAATTGTTTAAAAAATAGTATAGGTTTGTGATTTATGTCCTAATGGAAAGGTCTACAAAAAAATTGAATAATCATCTAGAATGAGCATATAGTATTTATGAACTACATAACTCAAAACTGGTGATGTTTACAAATCACAATGCACAAGATCAAATGACACAAAAGTATGAGACTTAGAATATGTAGAAGGAAGCTTAACATGTTTACCAAACACGCAAGATTGACAAACAGAGGAGTCCAAAAGTTTATTACACGAAAATAAATTATTCTTCCTAAAATTATTAAAAACTTGTGCTCCTGGGTGTCCCAATCGATTGTGTCATAGAGTAGGAGAAATGACAGCAAAGGTTGATGGTTTGTTCATGCTATTTTTGGAAACGGAGGTGATGTGATACAAGTCCCCCGTGCTATTGCATCTCATAAGTGGCATCCCCGTCTGAAAATCCTTCACAGAAAAGCCAAACAGATTAAAATTTACAGAAACATTGTTGTCAATTATAAAACATCTAACAAAAATCAAGTTTTTAATTAGATTTGGTACATGTAAGACGTTTTTCAAGTGTAATGGTGGGTGTGGAGAGGGTAGTGTTATCTGACCAATACCACGAATTGGAATTTCTTGCCCACTGTCGATAACAATTTTTTATTATTTCTCATATTAAAATAAGATGAGAGATTACCTTACGATGCCGTCATGTGTGACATAGCCCCTGTATCCATGTACCATGACTCATCGCGAACACTTAGATGCATGTTGTTCATGGCTTGTTCAATGTCCGTTGGTGCATAACCAATAGAAGAGTGTGCCTGAGCCGCAAACGCATGTTGTGGATGAGATCCAAGAATACCGGGTTAGCAATTTGAAGTGGGAGGAGGTTGAGCCCACGATGAGGTCAGATATGGGCATGGCGGGGCATCCCACTATGGGGCCCAGGCCCACGGTAGGTACTGCCCCCACTGATTTCGGCCACTGCCCGGACTGTCCACTTCCGCCGGTGGGCTGGCCACCGCCTTTCCCCCCAACCCTTTCCACCATTATTTTTTCCTTTATTATTACGATTTGAACACCATTTTTTTGCCATTATTAGAACGATTACCGTGGCCCCCTGAACCAGATTTTGGGGCTCCAAATCTGTAGAAGATGAGTTGGTGGAGACGAGGGCGGTTCCGGCGGTGGTTGCTCTAGAAGATGCCTGTTTTGCTTTCCGTATTTCCTTGAGAATTAACCTCGAACGGACCTCATAAAAGGGAAGCAATAGATTGCTTTGCTGAATGAATATAGCAACACCATCATATTGTTTATTCAACCCCTTAATCAACTGAAGGACCAACATTTGATTTGTCACAAGCGAACCAACGTTGGATAGTTGGTCCGCAAGTACCTTTAATTCTTGACAATATGCTGAGATGTTGGGAAAGTCATTCAATTTAACATTTGTAAATTGGTGTTCAAGATAAATGGCCCTAGAAACTTTGTTATCTTGAAAAATGTTTTGTAACCGTTCCCACGCCTGTTGAGCCGTAGAATTTGGTTCTAATATGGTATGAAGAAGATCATTCGAAATTGTGACATAAATCCATTGAAGGACTATAACATCTAACCGAGACCATAGTTTCTTATCCATCGTAGTGGTATCCGACGGTGACTCGTACGAGATGATATGGTCAATTACCTCATAAGCACGGAAGTGAATTTTGAACAATTCTGCCCAAGAGGTATACTGTCCTTTCTCCATTTCAAGAGTTACGGAGATAAAGTTCTTGACGTTATTAACGGCAAGAGCGGGATGAAATATTTGTTTTTCAGCCATTGGTCCATAAGAAATCAAACTAGAGAATGAAATGAGTAGTGTTTGATGTTTTGGGTGTGGAAAAACCCTTAGGGTTTCGGATAGAAGGTAGCCGAGGTGGAGTTTTTTTAGATGGCGTCTAGGGTTTTGCTAGGTGTAAGAAGAGGTTTAGGGTTTTTGTTAGTGTTGGCCGAAAATTTAGGAGAAAGAGAGGGTGGAAATCATGTAGATGGAGGAAGGAATTAGGGTTAAGGATCTTAGACTCTTGATACCATGTAGGAAAGTAATTCATTCATTAATATTCTTCCAATGGTACAATATATATACAATCATATTATGCTTGTCTTATGGAAGACTAATCTACCTTATCTAAAATATAAGATACTAATTACAATTATCCTAATTACAATATATTACACAATCAATTATAATTAATGAAGAATAGAGGTAATTATGGGATTGCTCCATAACTACTCTAACACCTAAGACAACGTAATTCCTGTAAACTACATTATTAATGTGATAATTTGAGATAATTTAACATGCTAGTAGTGAGAAATCTTCTACTGTAATCATCAAATGAAAAATAAGTTTGTGAGTTGAGGTATGGTGGGGTGATGTTTGATGGTTGCTATAGCTAACTTGGACACATTCCTTGGTGATGGAGAAATTTTCTGACCACAAGTAGTTTCTCATCCGGGTTCTTCAATAACCCATGACATAATTTGTTATAACTACTAACACCACTGGTAAATACAATATAAAAAGAGCTTTAATAACTGAGCTAAGGATCAAAATCAATTTTTAACTTAATTGTATGTTTTTTGAGATCCTAACATATATTAGACCTAACTCAGATTTAGGGAACAAAAGATAGTAGTTAACTTGTAGTTGAGAACTTGGGAATGAGTATAGTAACACGTTCACTTGACGGGATGAGCTCGTCAGATGTCCGTTAATGGTCCAGACTTTGGATCGTGACGGCAATAATAACTTCTGTTTCAAATGTGCATTTAATGGGAGCAAACACAAAATGTAGAAAAAAACAAATAAAGAGATAAAAGTATTAGAGATTTTCTTTTATTGTTTCTGAGTGTATCATACATCACATCTTATGCCTCTGTATACTATTACAAAGGGCGGCTACAAAGGTTGTCATGACATTAATCATTGAGATTATGGAGGCGTTGGATGTTATTTACATAATGGAGAAGAGTAGTGGGTGTTACTCCTTTAAGAGTGGTGGATGTTCACGATAATCTAATATTTTATAACACTCTCCCTTGGATGTCTATAGATAATGTTCCTCACTAATATCTTATTAGAAAACAACTTTGTGGGAAAAGATTCTAGTGAAGGAAAAAGGGTAAGGTGCACATATCTTGTATTACGTATTGTTTGTGGGCTCGTTAAAAACCTTGACAAGGAAACCATTGGGATAGAACCTTGGTGGAGTGAAAAAAGTACAACACGTATTTTACTTCCACCAATGAAAATATCACTTTATAATTTGAAGACAACACATTTTAATATTGTTTATCAGCTTCATAAATGTTGAGGTTGGTAATGCCTTAGTGAACAAGTCCACCAAATTATTACTTGAACACCTATTTTACCATTCGTTGAAGATCCTGTTTCAAAAAGAACTTTGACAAGATTTTTTTATTCTATCTCCTTTAATGTATGATTCTGCCAATTGAGCTTTGAAAAAAGCACTGTCTTTATCTAATATTGTGGGAATCTTGATCTTCATACAACTTCTGATTCGGTGGACGATCGAGCCACTATTTATTGCTTTTTGGATGATCAAGAGATAAGATTATTGCCAAGAAATCGCATAACTACCAGTGGATTTGTGGTCATCTATACATTCAACCCAATCCGCATCAGAGAACTCTTGCAAATGAAGCGAAGGTGAGCGGGAGGTGGTAAAGGACAATTTCTTGGTGTGTGCCGAAGCACCCTATTCACTACTTCCCATTGATTTTGATGTGGAGAGTGCATGAATTGACATACTTTGCTGATGACAAAGGCTATATCCGATCTTGTGATGTTAGATATTGAAGAGCACCGACCACATATCTATATAGTGTAGGATCATCAAAGGCTGGACTGTTATCTATGAAGAGTTTGGTCGTTGTAGATATCTAAGTGAGTATAGGCTTGCAAGTGCACATTCCAGCTTTGTCTAGGAGAGTGTTTATATACTGCTCTTGAGAAAAATGAAGACCGGAGGGGTTGCAAACAACTTGGACCTCAGTAAGTAGCTTAGCTGCACGAGATCCTGATGGAAAACATTGCCTCCTCCCCCCCCCCCCCATAGCTACACAACATGATTAATGAACTTAGGAATTTATCATGTTAAAATATTATCATTTATGACAGAAGTATACCAGTGATATACATATCACGGGATCTGAGCCTTACATTGTTGAAGTCAAATTTGTTGTACAAATTTATCATAATTGTAGAATTCTTGTACAAGTATAATTAGGATATTAGGAGTATAGTAGGAATAGGATTTTCCATATTTGGAGATTGTAAATTGTATATATACTTCTTCACTAATGAAATAATCAAGGGATTATATTCTTTCATGGTATCAGAAGTCTAGAGAAAAAATACATTCTCACAAAAATACTTTCGCTACCCCTATCTCCCATCTCGGTTGTCGTGATCCTCCTCGGTTTCCGTGCAATATTCTTCTTCCCTTCCCAAATTTTCTTCCACTTCCCAATCCCTATTTCACATATTGTTATTTCGTTATGTCTACATCTAAGAACATGTTTCATCCTACCCTTACAGTCTCCAACATCATGAACCACATCCCTATTGTTCTTGAGATGGAAAACATCCAATACGTGACGTGGGTGGAATTATTTAAAGTTCATATCAGGTTCTTCATAACAGCATCCCCTTGGTCATAGGCAATGAGAAGGTGCCTTCCCCAGAGGATGACCCGATGTTATGGACAACCCTTGATGCTACCGTTCTTCAGTGGATATATTCCACTATCTCTACAAACCTCTTGCAGACGATTATTGAGCCTGACGCCACAACGATGAAAACTTGGAATAGGGTGTGTGATATTTTCCAAGACAACAAAAATTCTCATGCTGTCACTCTTGAGCAGGTTGGGCCTGGCCATCCAGCTGGCCTGCTTGGACCTCGGCCTCAGCAGGCCTTCGCGACTGTGGGACCAACGACATTTCCGACACCTACGGATATTGAGGTTGTAATGCTTACACTTGGATTAAATCCTCCAGACACAAACTGATACATAAACACCGGAGCCATTTCTTAGATGACATCGACATAAGGTAATCTCTCGTCTTATTTCAATATGAGCAAAAACTGAGTTATCATTGTTGGTAATGACAATTCAATTCCAATTCGTGGTTATGGTCACACAAATTTGTCCCCCCCCCCCACATCCACCTCTCGTCCTAAAAATTTCCTTCATGCCCCTCAATTTAAAATTTGGTGTCAGTCCAAAAATTCACAACTGATAATTGGGTTT
This sequence comes from Anisodus tanguticus, assembly GCA_034509755.1. NCBI lineage: Eukaryota > Viridiplantae > Streptophyta > Magnoliopsida > Solanales > Solanaceae > Anisodus > Anisodus tanguticus. The sequence continues at coordinate 23,351,685 of CM067557.1, forward strand.
CTGTTCACTTTGACCCTTTTGGATTTTCTGAAGGATATCAAGACGGGGATACCTCTAATGAGGTGTAATAGTTGGCACAAATTGTATCCAATCACCACCACCACCATGTCCACGAGTCAAGCCACACCTTCAACATTTGTCGCTCTTGCTCCGTCCTTGTGGCATGCCCATTTAGGTCACCCGGGGTTCTATTTTTGCGTCTCTTCGTAGTAATAAGTTTATTGATTGTAATACGAGTAGTGCTCCTATTTGTACTGCATGTCCTTTAGGGAAATATTTTAGATTACTTTTTATAGCCTCTACTTCTAGTACATTGATGTCGTTTGACATTCATAATGATTTATGGACATCTCCCGTTTTAAGTTCTGTGGGCCATCGTTATTATATTTTTTTCTTGGATGGTTAGTCTAATTTTTGTGGACCTTTCCTTTATCTAAAAGTCTCAAGTGTTTTCAATATTTTTAAAATTTAGAGCATTTATCCATACCCAATTTGAACGGGAATTAAAAATATTCAATGTGATAATAGAAGGAAATATGCTAATGGGCCGTTCCGCGACTTTTGTGACGCTAATGGCATATTTTTTTGGTTTTCTTGTCCTCATACATCCTCACAAAATGGGAAGGCCGAAAGAAAAAATCGTACCATTGATAATATTGTCCGGACTTTGCTCGCCATGCCTCATTCTTTTTTGGCATCACGCTCTACAAATGGCTACCTAGCTCCTTAACATTCTTCCTAACAAAGGATTAGCATACAAATCTCCCCTACAAGTTCTTTATCATACTGAACCCGTCGTATTATCATCTTCGGGTGTTTGGTGTTTGTGCTATCCACTTATTATGTCCACTATAATTAACAAACTTCAAGCTCGATCTACCGCTTGTGTGATTTTGGGTTATCTGTCTAATCATCGTGGTTATAAATGTTTGATTTATCTTCTAATAAAATCATCATTAGTCGCTATGTTATTTTTGATAAATCCCAATTTCTTTTTGCTCACTTGTACAAATCTGTGTCTAGTTCCTATGATTTTTTAGATGATGGGCCATCCCCGTATATGATCCATCAGTGTGCCTAACCCCCTAGTTCTCCGGATCTGCCAGCAGGCCCACTGCCTATTGGCCCCACAGATCTCATAAACAGTCCCGCGGCTAGACCTAATTCTGTGGTTACTTCAGGTTCTCAGCCAATAGGCCCACTACCTGTTGACCACTCCCACCCTCTCTAGTTTCCCGTCTAGTTGTTAGGCCAGCAGGCCCACTACCTGCTGGCCAGTCCGAACTAATTTAGCCACCACCCCAAAACCCATCCCCAACCATCTCAAGTCAAGGGCCCGTCACTCGTAGCCAACATGGTATTTTTAAACCTAAACGACATTTTAATCTAAATTCTAATATCACTAAATCACCCTATCACGTAACCCAGTGTCTGTCCTTCATGACCCGAATTAAAAATTGGCTATGTATGACGAATATAATTCTCTTATTGAAAATAAGACATGGGAGTTGGTGCTCCGTCCGCATGGTGTCAATATTATTCATTTTATGTGGATTTTTACTCATAAAGAAAATTCTGATGGTTCTTTTGAGAGGCATAAGACTCGTCTTGTAGGTGATGGTAAAACTCAACATGTTGGCGTAGATTGTGGAGAGACATTTAGTCCGATGATTAAACCGGCAACCATTCATACCGTGATTAGTATGGCTCTCTCGAATGCATGGCCCATTTATCAGCTGGATGTGAAAAATGCTTTCTTACACGGTGATCTTATGGAGATAATATACATACATCAACCCTTGGGTTTTAAGGACCCCAATTATCCTCACCATGTCTGTGCTGAAGAAGTCCTTGTATGAGCTTAAGCAGGCCCTACGGGCTTGGTATAAGAGGTTTGCATATTATGTATCTACTATTGAGTTTTCTCACAACATGTCTGATCATTCTCTATTTATCTATCGACATGGTACTTCTTTGGCATACATTCTGTTATATGTTGATGATATAATATTAACTGCCTCTTATGATAATCTGCGCAAGTCTATCATGTCCTTTCTCAGTTCCAAATTTGCTATGAAATACTTGAGGCCCTTGAGTTATTTTTTGTGTATAGCTGTCACTCGTCATGCAGGTGGTCTATTTTTATCCTAGAAGAAGTATGCGGTTGAGATTATTGAGAGAGCTGGCATATCATCTTGTAAGTCTTCTTCTACTCCGGTTGATACCAAATCGAAGTTGAGTGCTACTTCTAGCACTTACGAGGATCCCACCCACTATCGTAGTCTTGCAGGGGCTCTTCAGTATCTGATTTTTACGAGACTAAATATTACTTATGCAGTATAATAGGTGTGTTTATTTATGCATGGTCCGTGGATTGATCACATGCATGCGCTCAAAAGCATTATACGATACATATATGGCACACTTGATTGTGGATTGCATTTGTATCCGTCCTCCGTTTCTACTCTTGTGTCATATACCGATGCTAATTGGGGTGGCTGTCCAGATACCAGACGTTCGAAATCTGGTTATTTTATGTTCCTTGGGATAACTTGGACTTTTGGTTGGCTAAATGCCAAGCTACTTTATCACGATCCAGTGCGGAGGCCGAGTATCGAGGCGTAGCCAATGTGATGTCTGAGTCATGTTGGCTGCGTAATCTTTTATTAGAGCTTCACTTTCCTATTCAGAAAGCTACCTTGCTCTATTGTGATAATGTGAGTGCAATCTATCTTTTTGGAAATCTGGTTCAACATCAGCGCACTAAACATATCGAGATGGACATACCCTTTGTTCGAGAAAAGGTAGCTCTTGGACAAGTACGCGTCCTCCATGTCCCTTCGAGATACTAGATTGCAGACATATTTACTAAGGGTCTCCCCTTGGTTCTATTTAAAGATTTTAGGGACAGTCTCAGCGTATGACAATCACCCGCTATGACTGCAGGGGTGTGACAGAAGTATACCCGTGATATCCCATGTATATCACGGGATTCAAGCCTTACATTGTTGAAGTCAAATTTGTTGTACAAATTTACCATAATTATAGAATTTTTGTTCAAGTAAATTAGGATATTAGGAGTATAGTAGGAATATGATTTTCCATATTTGAAGATTGTAAATTGTATATATACCTCTTCATTAATAAAATAATCAAGGGATTATATTCTTTCAATCTATATACTCCAATAGATAAGCAATGATTCCATGAGAGGTATAAATAAATAGAGAGACATCCTTTTTGGAGGAGGAGAAACCAGTGGAGATGAGAAAATGTTGAAGTTTGGTGTACCGCACCCGTGGAGCCTGTTTGAGGTCATATAATGATTTGGGAAGATTGCAAACACGGTGAGGATATTTGGGATGAGAAAATCCAAGAGGTTGCGCCATAAACACCAACATTTCTTCTTGAAGGTCACCATGAAAAAAGGTATTTGGACATCTAATTGCCTTAACGACCAGTTGCTAGACATGACTAAGGCGAGAACTATGCAGATTATCATAGACTTTACCACTGGACTGAGTGTGTCATAGAAGTCATGGCTTTTAACTTGGTAAAATTCCTTCACAACTAAGCGAGCCTTATAATGTTGGATAGCCCAAAGGAATCTTTCTTAATATGGAACACCCGTTTAGAGCCGAGAATATTCATCGAAGGGTGCGAAGGAACTAATGACCAAGTTTTATTTTGGAAGAGGATTGTCATCTCAGCACCCATGACTTTTTGAAAGAAATAACCCCCTTGATTATTTTCATTAATTGAAAGGTATATATACAAGTTACATATTTCCATAATAGGAGAATCATATTCCTATTCTACTCCTAAAACCTTATTCTACCATAATTCTAACTATACAATTATGGTAAGTGTACAAGACTAATTAAGGTAACCTTTACACTACAATATACCACAAATATATATATACCAAATATTCAATCTGCCCGTGATGGGCATTCTGTCCGAGATGGGCCATTACCCGTGATATACACTTCTGTATATCAAGTGTATATCACGGGTATATTACCTTGTTTAACACACCCCCGCAATCATAGCGGGTTGTCTTCGAACGCTGAGACTATTCCTAAAATCTGCAAAAAGGACCGAGAGAAGATCCTTTGTAAAGATATCTGCAATTTGATATCTATACGGGACATGACAGACGCGTACCTGATCCCGAGCCACCTTTTCACGGAAAAAATGTATGTCCATCTCGATATGCTTAGTGCGTTGGTGCTGAACCGGATTACCCGAAAGGTAAATGGCACTAATATTATCGCAATAAACCAAGGTGGTCTTTTGAATTGGACAATGAAGCTCTAAAAGCAAATTATGTAACTAACATGATTCCGAGACCACATTGGCTACTCCTCGATATTCAACCTCGGCACTTGAGCGGGATATAGTCGCTTGACGCTTCGCAGACCAGGAGACCAAGTTGTTGCCAAGGAACATACAATAGCCAGACGTAGACTGTCTGGTGTCTGGACAACAACCCCAATCAGCATTCGTGTAGGAGACAAGTGTGGATGTCGAGGAAGGATATAAATGCAACCCATAGTCCAGTGTACCCTGAATATACCGAATGATGCATTTGAGTGCATTCATGTGCTCAATTATGGGATCATGCATGAATAAACACACCTGCTGGACAGCATACGTAATATCCGGTCGAGTAAAGGTAAGATACTGAAGGGCCCCTGCAAGACTGCGATAGCGGGTCGGATCCTCATAAGGTATGCCGGCCGCAGCCCCAAGGTTGGGCTTAGTATAAACTGGAGTGGAAGTGGACTTACAGGATGACATCCCAGCCCTCTCGATGATCTCAGCTGCATACTTTCGTTGAGACAAGAACAATTCATCGGAATGACGCTTGACGGCAATCCCCAAAAGGTAACTCAAGGGCCCTAAGTCTTTCATAGCAAACTCAGAGCTGAGCATGGTCATGATAGACTGGCATAAGGCATCGGAAGAGGCAGTCAAAATGATATAATCCACATACAACAGAATGTAGGCCAAGGACGAACCACGACGGTAGATGAACAAGGAATTATCTGACCTGCTGTGAGTGAACCCAATAGTAAAAACATAGTCAGCAAACCTTGTATACTAGGCCCGTGGAGATTGCTTAAGCCCATATAAGGACTTCTTCAACAAACAAACATGATGAGAATGGTTGGGATCCCTGAATCCCAATGGCTGATGCATATAGACTGTTTCCTTGAGATCACCATGTAGGAAAGCATTATTGACATCCAACTGATGAATAGGCCATGCCTTCGAAAGATCCAAGCTAAGCACAGTGCGAATGGTAGCCGGCTTGACCACCGGACTAAACGTCTCCCCACAATCTATACCAACCTGCTGAGTCTTACCATCACCCACAAGCCGCGCCTTATGTCGAGCAAATGAACCATCTGAATTCTCTTCATGAGCAAAAATCCACATAGACCTGATAACATTAATACCAGATGGACGGGGCACCAACTCCCACGTCTTATTATCAATAAGAGCATTATATTCATCACTCATAGCAATTTTCTAATTCGGATCGTTTAAGGCAGACACAAAATTACGGGGCAAGGGGGATTTAGAGACATTAGAATGTAAATTAAAATATCTTTTAGGTGTAAAAATACCTCGCTAACTACGAGTGACCGGTCTATGACTCGAGGAAGAATTGAGTGGATTTTGGGAATTTGCTGGGCTCGGGACGGACGGCCAGCAGGCAGTGGGCTGGTGGCCCAACTCGGAAGCGAGGAACCAGAGGCGGAAACAGGAACTGGACCAGTTCCAGTATTGGGCTAGACTGGCCCAATTGCTGAAACTGGCCCATTAAAAATACTGGGCAGAGAGGACCGAGACGGGTCGGTGGGACCAGCGGGCAGTGGGCACGCTAGAGAATTTTGGGTGCGGGAGATGTCCAAAAAATGCTGAATAATATACAAGGATATTTGTTCATCCAAAAAATTATACGAACTAGGCACGGGAGTATGACTTTTAGCAAACGGAAATTGCGATTCATCAAAAATGACATGGCGATTAATGATGATTTTATTTGAGGATAAATCAAAGCATTTGTAGCCACGATGATTAGCTAGAAAACCCAAAAATACACATGGAGTCGACCGGGACTGAAGTTTGTTAATTGTGGTGGACGGGAATAACGGATAACACAAACACCCAAAAACCCGATGATGTGAATATGAATGAATTTTATTGTATAAAATTTGAAGGGGGGAAGAATATGTCAAACATTTGGAAGGAGTTATTTGAAAGGAGTTATGTTAAGTAGATATGTAGTCATTTGAAGAGCATGATGCCAAAAATATGAGGGTACGGAAGCATGAATTAATAAAGTGCGGATAATGTTATTTATGGAATGAATTTTACGTTCGGCTTTCCCATTTTGTGAAGATGTATGAGGACAAGAGAAATAAAAATTTATCCCATTAGTAGCACAGAATTCTCGAAACACCCTATTGTCATATTCTTTTCCATTATCACACTGAATATTTTTGATTTCACGATCGAATTGGGTTATGATGAATGCTCTAAATTTTAGGAAGATGAAAAAAACTTGAGATTTCTTCGCTATTGGAAACGTCCATAGAAATTTAGAATAATCATCCAAAAAGAGAACAAAATACCGATGACCCACAGAACTAGGAACATGAGACGTCCATAAGTCGCTATGAATAATATCAAATGGCATTAAAGTATGAGATTTGAGTCAACAAATGACAACTTAACATTTTTTCCTAAAGAACAAGATTGACAAATTGGAGTACGACTCGTACCCTTACATGAAATAAAACTATTTTTATCTAAAGCTGACAAAATAGAGGACCCCGGATGACCAAGACGAGCATGCCACAAGGAAGGAGAAATGGCTGCAAAGACGGATGGCAGGGCTGGACTCGATGGACCGGGATCGGGTGTGATAGGATAAAGATCTCCCCTACTATCACACCTCATGAGAGGACTCCCCGTCTTGAAATCCTTCACAGAGAAATCAAATGGATCAAATTCAATAGAAACGAAATTGTCAGTAGTGAATTTACGGACAGAGACTAAGTTTTTAATCAATTTGGGGGAGTGTAGGGTATTTTTCAAGATAAGAGGGGGATGAGGGGGAGACAATGTTTTATGACCATAACCACGAATTGAAACATAATTGCCATTACCAACAATTATACCGCGAGGGTTGCTCAAATTAGAATAAGATGAGAGAGTACCTAAATCGGATGTCATGTGGGTAGTAGCACCGGTGTCCATATACCAGTTCGGGTCCGGTTGAGTCAAACCTAGTGTGTGCATCGCGGCCTCGATATCAGTCTGAGTGGGGCCTGCTGCGTGGTGAGCTTACGGAGGCCGGGGCCCAAGAATTCCAGAACTGGGCTATCCTGGGCCGTAACTACTAAAACTGGAGTTATTGGGCCAGTGGGCAGTGGGCTGTCTAGGCTGCTGGAAAGCCCACTGGCCAGACGTTGGAAACTGCTGTGGAAGTGGGTCGTAGGGCCACTGTCCACTGGTCCAAGCCCACGGCCCAGAGGCCCAAAGCTGAGACCAGGGGTTCGGTGGCCCATTGTAATCGGATGGGGTCCACTGCCACTGTTTTGGCCACCATGACTGCTGCCTGTGCCGCCGTAATTTTTTCCATTATTTTTCCGGCCATTTCTACTTCCCCCGTAGGATCGATTTTGGTGCGAATTGTTACCAAAATTTTGAGGACTAGTGGCGGAAGTTATCATGACCACGGGACTAGCATTAGTAGCTGCCTTTTTATCCAAACCCGCTTCTTCCAAGGTAAGCATGGAGCGGGCTTGATAGAACCTTGGAAGAGGATTACTTTGACGAAGGAGAGTTCTAACGCCACTATAGGCCTCGAATAGGCCAGCAACCATCTGTAAAACAAGACGATCTTCACTAACTGGCGCGCCAACGTTGCGGAGTTGGTCCACCAATTCCTTCAACCTTTTGCAATATGCTGAAACGTTCGGGAAATTTTCCATGTTGACGTGGGAAAAATCTTGTTCAAGAGTAACAGCTCTGAAATTTTGGTTATCTTGGAATATGTCACGCAGTCTATACCATGCAGCCATCGCCGTAGCGTCTGGCTCAATAATCGTATCTGCAATAGGTCGATGGAGATAGCAGAATAAATCCACTGAAGGACGGTGGCATTAAGTGTTGACCATAACTTAGGATCATCCTCGCGTTTAGGCACCTCCGTATCATCAGGAGCCGCAGAGATTATGTGATGGGTGACTTGATGCAAACAAGCGTGAATTTTGAACAACTCGGCCCACGTCGCGTATTGGACGTTTTCTATTTCAAGAATTAGAGGGATATGATTCTTGATGTTAAAAACAACAAGGGTCGGATGAAACGTGTTCTTTGATGTAGACATAACGAAAGAACAATAGGTGATAGAGAGATTTGGAAGAGAGATTTGGAGAGCGGAAGAACAAATGGTAAACCCGAGAAGGGGGGGTTCGGTCTTGGCCGAGAAAAGCAACAAAAATTTGAGAATTTTTTTTTGTTTTGACCTAGACTTTTGATACCATGAAAGAAATAATCCCTTTGATTATTTTCATTAATTGAGAGGTATATATACAAGTTACATATTTCATAATAGGAGAATCCTATTCCTATTCTACTTCTAAAACCTTATTCTACCATAATTCTAACTAAAATTGTTGGTTATACTATTGTAAAGCAGTACAGGAAGTAAATAACTATTATAAGTGTTCGAAAGGATGAACAAACATTTAATATTCAGAAATTGAATCTTGTTGAACAAATAGGCCAATGTTGATAACTGCCGCAAACTTGTTGTGTCTTGAATCTTGATAACCTGAAATCAAGAAATAACTAAATCTGGATGGTTACAACGTTGTGTGTTGAGTCGAGTGATTGCACTCTGTCCTTAAGACAAGATTGCTCTGTATATATGCTTTTATGTTAGCGGGCAATAGTCTACCAAGATAAAAATAACACTTTAATCTCAACACTACAAAGCTAATAGGTTGAGTCTGACGAAGAAAACAAATATGAATCGACTTGCTGAAGAAATGGAAAAGGAAGGAAGAGTTTTTGTTCTCTTCTGATTTGTCTCTGTGTATATAGTGTGTCTCTGTTGTGTATATCTTGTGTATATGTGTGTCTTTGCTCACTGTTTTTCAACACTGTTTTGTGCTGCTATTTCGTCACTGTTTCGTGCTATTTTTCTCACTGAAAGTGCACTGTTTTTCGTGATGTAAGTGTAGCTGTTAGTGCACTGTTTTCGTGACTGAAAAATGTGTAACATAATTGAGCCAAAAGGCATCAATATATAGCATGGAGGAAGGACTCCTCAACTGCCAAACAAGGCTGTTAATGGCATTAGTGAGGGTTGTTAATGGCCTTGAAGGAGGGCTGATTATGGTCATTGAAGGAGGGTTGTTTATGAAGTAGTTAACAGCCAAGTAATGGCTGGTTAATGCTCCAAAAAACAGTCCAAACGGTAGGCAGAAAGTTTCTGCCTTCCGTCACTCCCAAAATCAACTTTCCAGAAACTCTAGGGACCAAATGTAAATATTAAGCAATTTGGGATCCAAAAAGATAATATCAGAAAGTTCTCACAGCCCACAGCCCACAGCCCACAGCCCGTGATCGGACTAGACCGGACGGGCGGCGGCGACGCGCGTGTGGGCTTAGCCTTAAACTCAAGCACATCTAGGTCTTCCCTCCTTTAAACACATGGGATACCCCTTGGGGTCCCAAACCCTTTACCACTTTAGAGACTTATAAAGAGAGCAATTCTTCATTTTCCCACCGATGTGGTAGATTTGTCCCACACCATATTTCCATGCCTCAAACACCTTACTCCGTGGACCAATATCTCTTTCATTTCTCAACGAAATTTGACGATTCTTGGCCCTATGGTCATCTACTCACTTAGTAGATTATGCATGTAAGAAGAGACAAAGCCTCCAACATGCGGAACACTAGTGTTTAATTAATTAAATATGGGTGGACGCACTTCCACGCCAAAGGCAAATTTCCAACAATAATTATGGTAAGTGTACAAGACTAATTAAGGTAACCTTTACACTACAATATACCACAAATATATATACCAAATATACAATCTGCCCGTGATGGGCATTCTGTCCGAGTTGGGCTCTGTCCGAGATGGGCCATTACCCGTGATATACACTTCTGTATATCAAGTGTACATCACGGGTATATTACCTTGTTTAACACTTTCAAACTACTAACGAAAAGATTTCAAAGGATGATCAGGAAAGGAGAGTTCTTTAATAGAGGAAACACCTTAAGTTATGTCATCAATATACAAATATAAATAATGATCTTGAAAATCTAACGATGTTTAACGATAAACATCTCTTCATCTTTCCTGTTGGGATCTTAATTTTGTGATTCATTAATATTTTTATTTACTACCTGACTTTTTTCACAGAAAATTAATACACATAAGAGATTATATGATTATTTTCTTAAAAGATATTACTATACTCTAATTAATTCGATATATAATAATGCAATTAAATATGCATGCACAAATGTTTGTTGTTTGTTATTGTAGGCATTAAATCATTAATTATCCTATACTTTCTCCGCCTATTTCGTTCTAAATAATGAAGCCCCCCTGTCTCCTTTTTCTCTCCCATTCTTTCCTTGTTTAACTAATTGTTAATACATAAGAGAGTGTTTCTACACTTACCACATATCCATAAATTAAAATATGGCGTTTCTTGTGATCCATGAACAGTATAGATGATATTCTTGGAGGAGAGAGAAAGAGACCTTGGATTTTGGGATATAGTTTCTTTAGATTGAAATTTTCTCATTCTATTGGGAAAGTTATTAGGATTTTCCTAGGCATTTTAAAGAATTTCACTTGTTACAGCTCCAAAAGGAAGAGAAAGCTTCATAATAGGTGGGTTTTTTGTTTTTCTTCTTCTTTCATTTTAAGTATTACTCTGTTAACTAATCCATGTTATTTTGGGGAGATGTAATTGTGCTTGTTTTAATTTTTGGTAAAAATTAAGTTGATGGGCTTATTGATTGGGAAACTTACTGAAATGTACCCTTCGGCCATCTCTGAAATGTACCCTTCCGCCATCTAGTTTACCAAAACATGACCCAAGAATACACTGCATATACACTTTGGCTGTATAGGTAGTATATAGGTATGTATAGTATATATATATTTAGTATAAAATATACAATGCCTATACATTGTGAACATATTTTGTAAACTAGATTGCCGAATGGTATTTGGCTGTAAGTTTTCCTTATTTCAATATATAGTTCTTGTTTGAACATGTCAAACACAGTTAATGGTTAAAAATTGAATCTTTTAAAGACAACTGTAACGTGAAGCACAGAATAGAAGTGTTGAAATTAATGGGGTTTTTTTTGTAATATAGATGGTATATCTAGTGGAATGCTAAATTCAAGTAGAAAATTTCCATGAGAAGGTATAGTTAGTTTTGGGAAATTTTAGACTGCTAAATTGAAAAGTTGTTTAGGTTCAGAACATCCTATTATGTATCTCAATTGAGACTAAATGATATACTAAATGTGGTTCATTAGTGGATAAGGATACAAACATGGACCTTTTAGTTAAAAGTGGATAGCTTGGAGTTTTAGGAAAACTGGATAATGATACAAACTTGGAGGATAGTGATGATGAAGTACATACAGAGGTTTTGGGAGCATAGGATTATGGTAGAAGGTTAGTAGGTAGTTGAGTGTGTCACGTATTATTTTGTTGTAGTTTCTTTTTCTTTTTAAGAATTTGCCATAGTTTTTTCACTTCCGTTGTTTTCTTTTTTCGAACTGCTTTGAAATGTTTTTTCCTTGAGTCAAAGGTCTATCAGAAACAACCTCTCTACCTCCCAAAGTAGGAGTAATGTCTACCTTCCCCAGACTCCACTTGTGGGATTACACTGGGTTTGTTGTTGTTGTTGTTGTTGTTGCTGTAGGAATTATAGCTCAAGATAAACTTTATTTAACCCTTTTAACTTCTCCCTGTGATGGTACAAACTAATGCAAAATACCTCAGATTCACCGAAGGTTCTACCTTATTTTTGGTGAAGATGAAATAATGAGGAAAGTAGAAACAGAGTAATGCATGGATTACAAAGCTAAGGATTTTACTTTTACAGCTCATAATCGAAAGCTTCTAGAGGTGGCCAATTTGCATAAGGTATTGTGACTTTGGTACTTTAGTTAGTGTTCATATGGGTAGTAGTCTTTCTTGATTATAAGGTTTTCCTTTTACTTTTTCATTCTTCTGCTCTCCTCAAGCAGTGTCGGAACCACCTAAGGCAAAGGGATTCAATAGTGTTCCCTTTGTTGAAAAATTATACCGCGCAAATAGGGTAAAATCAATTTTTTTTTTGTATATATATAGGTTGTTGTGTTCCCTTGACATAAGATAAACTTCTAGTGTAGTGGTAAAAGGGGGTTCTGAAATTACTTCAACACTTGGTTCAAATACCAAGTGTGGCATTCTTGTATTTTTCTGAATTCCTTTACCAGAACTTTTGGTTTTGCCACTGCCCTCAAGGATTGTGAATGTAGGAATGTAGGGAATTGAGTTACCAGGCTATATTACTGCTAAAGAAGTTGAAAACTTTATGGTGAGTATCCATTCTTCCATAAACTTTGGTGCATTCCTTTCTCTGCTACTTGGAAGGTCTGATAGACGAGTATCTTTTCTGTGGATTTGTCGATAATCAAAGGAGAGATTTTCATGGATTTGGAAAAAAAACAAGGGGGGAGATTTGCGTGTTGAGCTAAACTGTATTCCGTGCAATGGTATAATGTGCATAAGAATTAAGGTGTTGCATTATATAGAGGTGTAACCACATTTTACTGGAGAAGTGTGAATTACATAAACGGTCTGTCAAAAGGAAGGGATTATACTTGCAGAGTCTTTCTGGATTTACATGGCTGTGATATTTCTTTTTTCGATGTGTTTTCTTCTCTTGGTTACAGTATTTACTAGATTATTCGTGCACATATTTTGGTAGTCTATTCTCCTTCTGGTTGTAAACAAATTTTTGTAAACACATACTCTTTTGGTTGAAATTTAATTAACTACTTGCTGCATCCTCTTATGGTTGAAATCTAATCTTAAATAGTTTGCTGCATCTGTTTCCAAGATTAATCAGTACATTGGCGTTGCCAGATACATTCATATTCTATTTGTCTAGTTCTAGAAGGTGTTCACTGTCAATTTCTTCTTGAATTTTATCAGTTATCATAACTATCTGCAAGGAGAAATACCTTATTTTCCT